>OY288279.1:28745588-30209113 GCA_958450335.1 Hibiscus tridactylites | reverse complement strand
AATGTGTTATTATAAAAAATTTGTTAAGTCACTTTCTTTAACGTCCGTTAAGCTTAGTGGCTAAATTGAAACAAATCACAAAGTTTAATGGTAACATTGAAACAATTGAAAGTTTAGTTACCAAAGTAAATAATTAACCAAAGTTTAGTGACCCATTTATGAACTTTACCCAAATAATTTATTCATTGTCAATATAAAGACAATTAATATTGATCATATCAATTTAACCCCAAACATTTACTCATTATATCAATATGATATTGAAAATAAATAAAAAACACATTTTGTTAACGTTGAAGGTTGAATTTACAGTTTTATAAATATTAAAGGCTAAATTTGTTGGATTTTTTAGATTTAGAAACAAATTGATATAAAATATAAACTTTTAGGGCTAAATTTATTGTTATGTCAATCAAATTATATAAAATTGACCGAAAACATTAACGACGTCATCAATTATCCTTAATTGATATTTTCAAAATTAAATAGGACCTAAGCGGTCTTTTTACCGATTATTAATCCAAATTAACATATTCAATAGATGTCTATTGGTTCTAAAAAATTAAAAAAAAAAACCTAAAATTTCTGAAAATCAAGAGAAGCAAAGAAACCCTTTCATGATTCTGGAATTTCTGATCTGAAATTGGTTTTGAACTTCCTTTTGAATAGGGCTGCTCTAGTAAGGATACTTGATTGCTTCAGGTTGCATTGCAAGGCTAAGAATCTCAGCTTGTTCGTTTTGGTGAACCTGCAGTAAACCAGTGGCTGTGGCGGCCGACGGTGGCCTCCCGACGTATTTGATGTCTTCCGGAGATCCCCTACCTGAGCTCTTCACGGCGGTGTAAAGGCGAGGAGCAATGTAGGTGTATGCACCCATGTTCATTGGCTCCTCTTGGCACCACACAATCTCAGCATCTGATACATTCAAGTAAACATATTAATATAAAATTAATTTTATAAGTTGTCCTCAAACTATGATCCTCATTCTAAAATAGTCCGTAAACTTTAAAACATTTTGTATCAATCCACAAACTATGACCCATTCTAAATCGATCTTTTAACTTTAAAACACTCTATATCAGTTCTCCAACTATCAAATAGTATTCCATTTTTATCCTTTCGATAAGGTGTTTTAACTTTGTTGGTTAAAAAATTAATTTGTTTTTGAAAGTACTAGGAATTGAACCCGTGACCTAAAAAAATTAATTTATATTTTAAGGTTTACTGGCCTCCTGGGAAATTTTTAGAAGGTCACGTGAGCTATACTTTGAGGATTGATATAGAATGTTTTAAAGTTTATGGACCAATTTAAAATGAAATCATAGTTTGGGGACAAAATGTGCATTTATCTCATTAAAAATGAAAACTAACAAACAAAAATAACAGGAAATAATACGTCGGGGGCGAAACACAGTGTTGACCTATGGAGGCTACGGCTCCCTAAAATTTTGAAAAATTAGATTTTAATCTACTAAATTTCTAAAAAAATTTAATTTGGCCACTATAGAATTTTTAAAAATTATATTAAGTTTCAATTTTTTATTTTTTTAATTAAATCCCTCGCATAATTTAAAAAGTTCACACTATGTCTCTTAAATTTTTAAAAAAATTATTTAGACCCTTTTTTTTGAAAAAAAAATGTACGCAAGTCTTCATTTTTTTTTTGAAAATTCCAATTTAAAAAAAAACTCTTATTTTTAAAAATTTTAAATTAGCCCCAAACTATTTTGTCAAGTTCCGCCGCAACATGTAACTTACTTGGATAGCGCTTAAGCTCTCGCTGGACCAGATCAAAGGGAAAGGGACAAAGCTGCTCCACTCTACAAATTGCAACATCATTTGCATTAAGCTTTTGACGCTCCTCATCAAGCTCATAGTAAACCTGTAAATTCGGGTATTATCTTCGACCGCTTTTGTCTCCTAACTCTATTTATGGAGAAGTTGTAAAGTACTGTTCGAGTCCGGACAGAGTTGTAAAGTGGAAACACCTCGAATTGGTGAGTCCGTGCAAAACCGAAGAGTTTGTGCATGGTACGTTAAACTCTTCGGTTTCGCACAGACTCATTTATTTCAGGTAATCCGGGGCAGTTCCACTTCCAACAAATGCTTAATTAGATCAAAGTAGGAAGATTTAAACTTAGTTTTGCATATAGAAACAGAGAAACATACCTTTCCTGAACAAAGAACCAGTCGCCTAATGCCTTTTTCGAGATCCGAATGGTTGTTTTGGTCCTTTATAAGACGTTTAAATCTGGTTCCCTGCTTGTCAAATCCTTCATGGCCTTGAACATCATCGAATTCTGATAAGTTTGATTTACAGAACTTGTAACGAAGCAGGTTCTTCGGTGACATTACAATCAACGGCTTACGGAATTCCCGGTGCATCTACAAATGGAAAGCAGTGAAAAACGTTACGTACTCGTATGTCCATATATAATACTTTGTATAATCCACCTAGCTAGTGCATTTACATGGAAAAAATATATTGTTTTTGGTCCATATACTATATTCAACTTGAGGATTTAGTCTCTATACTTTTAATTTGGACTAAAACCATACTTTTACCAAACTGAATCATAGGGAATAAATCTCAATTTCAGTGCAGTACTAGGACTAAAACCATAATTTGGACTCACCTGTCGCCTTATAACGTGGAAGTAATTTGCAGGAGTTGTAGCATTGACAACCTGCCAATTGCATTTCTGTATTTGCTTTCTATGTGTTGGATCCATTTCAAGAATTTCATAAGGATTCTCATCGCTCATCTGTCATTATCCGTATCGGATATATACTTGTATTACACTGACATATAATATATTCAACATTCATTTTCGAATTCGAATAACATAGGTCCTCAAATCCAAACCTGGAGGAATCGTTCGAGTCTCGCGCTCGAATGTTCGGGACCTTGACCATCATAGCCATGAGGAAGTAATACCACAAGCCCCGTTTGCCGAAGCCACTTAGCCTCTCCACTGCTTAGAAACTGATCAAATATAACTTGAGCACCATTAGAAAAATCACCAAATTGAGCCTCCCACAGAACAATGGCGTCCGGACTTTCCATCGAGTATCCCAGTTCGAACCCGAGAACACCGAATTCCGAAAGAGAGCTGCCAACATTGACATATACTCCATTAAAGCACCACATATAACATTGACATATACTCCACATATAACGCCATCCATACCCCAAAGTCCGAAACATATGCTAAAGTTCGAGTAACATAGTTTTTCGATATAGGAGAAATTTGATACCTGTTACTCACTGTAAACATCTCTGCGTTCTGGTTCTCCATGACATGGTCCAAAGGACAATAAATTCGGCCGGTTTCTTGATCGTGAAGGATAGCATGCCGATGACTAAATGTGCCTCTTTCGACATCTTGGCCACTCAGTCTAACATGCTTACCTTCCACCAACAATGTTCCAAAAGCCAATGCCTCCCCCATCGCCCAGTCGAGACCCTCCCCGGTTTCGATCATCTTCGCACGATCTTCGTACACCTTCTTCACCGCTCTATGGGGCTTGAAATCTTCAGCAGAACTGTGATTGCTCTCCCAACTTTCATTAGTACCTCTGGATTCACCCTGTTAAAGACAAAGGGAAGTTGAGAAAATCCTGGAGTTTGAGAAACAAGAACAAGATTAAAAACGAATGTGCCGACCCGGTATTTCGGATCCGGGAAAGTTGTTCGGGAGACTTGAATCCTTTCCAATTTGTCGAAAGCCAGTCCCTTCTTTGCTGAACATAATCTTTACTACTCAAGAACTCTTCATTGAGAATGGATTCAACCTTTTTGTGCATCCTCTCAAGGTCTTCTTCAGTCACCTCTCCGGATTCCAAAAGTTTGTTTTTATAAATTCTGAGCGACGAGGGATGCTTTTGGATGACCTTGTACATGTTCGGTTGCGTGAAAAATGGCTCGTCAATCTCGTTATGTCCGAATCTCCGGTAACAAACGATATCAACAACAACGTCCGAATGGAAAGTCTGGCGCCATTGTGCCGCAAGCTCGCATACATGAACGACCGCCTCTATGTCATCGCCATTAACATGAAAAATGGGAGCATTTAAGGCATGAGCAACATCAGTACAATACTCCGAAGATCGTCCGGACCTTGGATCGGTTGTAAATGCCACTTGATTGTTCACTACAATGTGTATAGTCCCACCGGTCGTGTAGTTCGGTAGTGCACTAAGGTGTAGAGTTTCATACACCACACCTTGTCCAGCAAAGCTTCCATCCCCATGAATCAATACAGCCATGTTCTTAGTACGATCCAAGTCGTTGGTAAAGTATTGCTTTGCTCGAGTCTTTCCGATAACAACCGGGTCTACGGCTTCTAAATGACTCGGATTTGCAACCAAAGACAAATGAATCCTCTTCCCACCCCTAGTGGGACGATCATAAGAAGTTCCTAAATGGTACTTAACATCACCCGTGCCTGTATATAGCCCACTTTCGTCTTCAAACTTTGAGTTCTTATCGAACTCACTGAATATCTCTCGTAATGGCTTCCGGAAAACATTACCTAAAACGTTTAATCGGCCTCTATGAGGCATTCCAACGACAATGCACTCGACCCCTAAATCCGCTGCACGATTCGAACATCTCCTTCATACCGGGAATCAATGTCTCCCCGCCTTCAAGCCCAAATCTTTTAGCTGTCTTCATTTTTGTTGCCAAGAAATTCTCAAACTGTGTACTCCACATAAGTCTATCAAGAATCACAACGCGGCGGTCCTTATTGTAGTGCATCGGTGTCGGAGTTTCGATCTTTTCTCTTAACAATTACATTTCTCCCGTTCCTCAATGTGCATATACTCATACCCAATGCTCCCGCAATATGCTTGCTCGAGGCGGGTCAATATCGACCGGAGAGTCTGAACCGGTCTATTTTCTGATAAAAATCCAGACATACTCCATACACCTATGAAGAATTCGCGGTCGAGATCAGTTTCGGTGAAACCATAGAATGCAGGGTCTAACTCATCAGGGGCTTCCCTTTCTTCCAAACCAAGGGGATCCAATTTTGATTTCAAGTGACCATTAACTTGGTAGTCCCTTACAAGCAACATTAAACGCATGCTCTCTTGTATAGTTTGGCCCGAAACTCCGGCCGGCCCCGATGCCTGTCCAACGAAATTTCTGAAGAATTTATCCCAGGATTCATCGACACTGTTCGGATCCGATTCCCAAGCTCTTTGAAGTTCTTCCAAGTACACACTACTTGTCGCATCGAGAAAGTTATCGGTTAGCTTCGAAAGAGGCACGGCTCTCGGAATAGGCGAGGCTTTCTCCTTCGGACTGAAGACGGTAGAATGAAAACGCCGATCCCGTAAATGAAAGATTCGGCTTCTTATTCCATACGATCCGCCCTGGGAAAGAGTTCTTCGGACCGCCAACTTTCCCAGATACAAACTTGCTCTAAACCAAGCCATTACTTGTGACACAAGGTGTCCAAAAAGAATTGCCAATAAACAATCAAGATTGTTCTTCTAAGGCTTAGCCCTCAACCAATGAACATCTAAACAAAAAAAATCAGAAAAATAAATGCTATTTGATCCATGGGGGGGAAAATCAAGAAATTGAAAATTATTGTTCAAAAGATCAAGGAGATAAGTGTGGAGTTTGTAGCTAAGTGGTGCATTTTCCATTATAAATGGAAACAGTTGGTCAAATAGTTACTTGTATAATATTTATATTTGTGAATTGAATTTATTTAAATTTGATTTTTACAATGACCATTTTTTTAGTATGTATTTGATTCACAGAATGTTTGGCCTAACCGATCATAATCGTACCATGGCCAATTTTAGTAATATTGATAGATTCGATCATATATGTATTTATATTATATATAAGAAGAAACTTTGATATACGGATTGAGTAAACTTTAGATTACAGGAGCTTTTTAATTTGGGTAAACTACTCCAGTGATTACCGAACTTTAGGGGCGTACCTATTTTGACCATTGAACTTTAGGGGCGTACCTATTTTGACTATCGAACTATCGAACTCGTCAATCAGACCACCAAACTTATTAAATTGACCTATTTTGACCACTGCCGTTAAAAAACTAATGGAGGGGTGACATGACAGTTAACAAAAATTTGTAAAATTACACATTTACTCATTGTTATTTACCTATTATATCAATTTGATCCTAATTTTAATTTAATTAAATAAAATTAACGAACTAATCAAATGACGACATGTGTCCTATCTATTTTTAAGTTTTAATTTATTTAATTTAATAGATTTAATCAACCAACCAGATGGTGACACGTGTCACCATCTAATTGGTTGTAAAGAATTAGAAGAAATAAAATGAAAGGGAGTTTGCTCCCGCGTCACTGGCATGAAAAACCCATGCTCCAGCCGTTGAGCCAACCATTATTTTGTTGGTGAAAACTAAAGAAAATTTAAAGAAGAAAAAAGAGTATGAGAATGGGGATTCAAACTTAGGACCAAGGTAAAAAATTCTCATGCTTTTACCACTGCACTAAGCTACTCTTAATGATATATATTGCACACTTTTATATACATATCTTATAATGTAGTTAGGAAAAAATATAAAAATGGTTGAAAGAGGACTCGAACCTAGATCATTTGGGATGTGTCTAATTACACAAACATTCGATTTAATTTAAATTTAAAAATTATTAAATATTCTATTTAATATATTCGAATATTTTTCATATTTAAATTAAATCGAATATTTATTAAAATATTAAATCTTCGATTTAAAAACTATTTGATTTAAAAGAAAAGAAATTTGATTTTAAAAAATATTCAAATATTTTAAATCGAACTTAAAATACTTTAAGTATTCGATTTAATATTTTAAATCAATTTTTTCTTTTAAATCTAATATTTTTTAAATCAAATATTTAATATTTTAATAAATATTTGATTTAATTTAAATATGAAAATATATTCGAATATTTAATATTTTTAGATTTAAATTAAATCAAATGTGTGTGTGATTAGACACATCCCAAATGATATAGGTTCAAGTCCCCTTTCAACCATTTTTACTTTTTTCTCCTAACTGCATTATAAGATACACATATAAAAGTGTGCAATATATATATCATTAAGAGTAGCTTGATGCAGTAGTAAAGACATGAGAATTTCTTGCTATAGTCTCAAGTTTGAATCCCATTCCTATACTTTTTTTCTTCTTTAAATTTCTTTTAGTTTTCACCAACAAAATAGTGGTTTAATAAAATATGTTAGCAAATAATGTTAGATTGGTGAGCTTGGCTTAGCAGTTAGAGCATGGGTTTTCTGTGCTAGTGATATGAGATCAAATCCCTAATGGAGTAAACTCCCTTTCATTTTATTTTTTTAATTCTGACATGTGTCACCATCTGGTTGGTTGGTTAAATCTATTAAATTAAATAAGTCAAAACTTAAAAATAGATGGGACATGTCTCGTCATTTGATTGGTTCGTTAATTTTATTTAATTAAATTAAAATTAAGATCAAATTGATATAATAGGTAAATAACAAGGACTAAATGTGTAATTTTATAAAATTTTGTTAATTGCCACGTCACTCCTCTGTTAGTTTTTTAACGGCGGTGGACAAAATAGGTCAATCTAATAAGTTTAGTGATCTGATTGACAAGTTCGATAGTTCGGTGGTCAAAATAGGTGCGCTCCTAAAGTTCGGTGGTCACTGGATCAATTTACCCTTTTAATTTTAAGTGTTAGCAATTTAGTTTAGGATTTGAAATTTAATCTCATTGTTTAAAATTTAAAATATAGGGTTTAAATTTTAGAGTTTATATATATATATATATAGAGAGAGAGAGAGAGTTAGAATCCACTTACATGGTGTAAAATTCATTTAATTTTACACTATTTGGATCGTTAGATGATGATAATAAATGGTTAAGGTTGTTTCTTTTTTTCAAGCGATAATCTTCACATTTTTTACTGTTAATCTTGTCCATCCATTTTACTAATCCAATGGTTCGAACTGCATCTGTAGTGGGCAGGAACAAGATGCGACAAATAATCAAATCAGGCAAACTGTCTAAAGAACCCTCGTTTTTTGCTTCTTAGCCATAAATCACGCAAGGAATCAGGACGGTCAAGTGTTTTTCGGCGATGAAAAAGGTCGTGGCCGGATTTATAGGCCGATCTGATGGTCGACGATAAAAATTGGAGAGTTTTCGACTTTACTTTTGAGGCTCGAGCTTGCTAGCTTCGGTTTGGCTTCAGAGAAAACATTGGAGACTCGAGAAGAGGGTGTTGAACGGAGATCGCTGAAAGTGGTCAGGAGCGGCGGTGACTGTCGCCGGAACAAAGCTTCGGTTCGGCCTTTTGTTTTCTTTCCTTAGAACTTAGAGCGGCCAAAGATGAGTGCTGAGGTGTTATGAAGAAAGAGGCGTTAAAATAAAATTTTTAATCATGCATTTTATAATATTTATTTAAGCAAAAAAATATATATTTAATTTTTATAATAATTTAGTATTAATTTTATGAAAATAACAAAATATTTAAATAATAAGTTTATTTTATTCCAAAATGGAGTGAGAAAATAATTGTAGTTTGTTTTCAATTTTAATTATATTTTAAAATTAAGGTAAAGTTCATAGATGGTCACTAAACTTTGATCAATTATTAAATTTGGTAGCTAAACTGTCAATTGCTCCAACGTTACCATTATAATTTTAGTTTTGCTATAATTTGATCACTGGCTCATTAATAATCGTTAAAAAAGAGACGTGACAGTTAAAATATTTTGTATAATAATACATTTAGTCCTTTATATTTGTATATTCAGACAATATGATCCTAATTCGAAAGAAATATTATACTTAAGAGACTTAAGATCAATTATATAACTTGGTTTAGCGGTTAAATATTAGACGTTTTACCCAAGAGACTCGGAGTTCATGCGTTGAAAATAATAATAATAATAATAATAATAATAATAATAATAATAATAATAATAATAAAAACTTGGTTTAGCGGTTAAATATTAGTACTTTTACCTAAAAGACTTGGGATTAATTCATTTTAATTACATTTTAGGGTAAACTACATAAATGGTCCCTCGACTATGCTCCAATTATCTTTTGCATCCCTTGACTATCAGAAGTTACAAACTGGTCCCAGACTTAAAAAAAGTAACAAATTGGTCCAACGCCATTAAAAATATAACGGCCGATTACGTGGCAGTTAATATAAATTGATATAATTACATAATTAGCCCTCAAGTTCTACACTTATTTTAATTTGACCCTAATTCTAAAAAATTAACCCACATAATTTTAATAATCTATCAATTTAGTCCATATTTTTTGTATTTCTCCTCCCATTTTCTATTACTTGAGCCTATGCGGCAGCCCCATGTTTACGATCCGGACGACTTGCATATGACTGTGTTTTGTTTTTTTAATCACAATATAGTGCACATGTAAATTGAATTGGATGCATTGTTCTCATCTCCCCTTCTCTACCTCTACACATATTTAAACAATGGTTGTCATCCTCTGCTTTCATTAAGGTGACAAATTTCCTAGATTAAATTCATTTGCTAGTTATCATTCTGTTGGTTATCCATTGTTGCCGGAGTTAATATGGGACACTAGGTACTGCCAGAAACTTTTGAAATTTTCAAATGAGTTTAGAAAGCACTTGAATTGATTGTTATCATTCACAGTGTTTTAGTTGTCGTCATACACGGCAGAGATAAATAAATAGAAGAAATATAAGTTATTTTTGTTAAATTTTGATTATGTTTAATTGGAAACAGTGCTAGCTTAAGTGTGAAGAAATATGTTATGATATATTTGGACCCTAAGTTCTTTGAAATGAAGCTTCTGATGATGTATCTTTCTTTTCAGTTCAATATCTGTCCTATACAGTCTTAGTTAACTCTTCTTCTTAAATATTAGCTGAATTGTTCTTATCCTTTTAGTGTCTTCGAACCAACACATGACCCAACAGATTCATCCACAGACTTGTTTACTGACCCCTTTGAAGTAATGAGTAAACTTAACGGATTTGGGAAGTCAAAAGTGTAGAATTCATCTGGTACTAGGGGAATATTTGATGACATTGATCCTCTTGATGGTCTTAGAAAATATGTTCATCATGTGTCATCTGAGATCAATAAGAGAGGGAAGGATAGAAGCCCTTTAAGAACTGCAAGTGGGCCACAAGCTCCTGCTACTAAAGAGCAAAATGACAGGGATCATGAGAATGGTACGAAGAAGAAGATGCCTTCTACTAAAGAGCAAAATGACAGGGATCATGAGAATGGTCTTAGAAAATATGTTCATCATGTGTCATCTGAGATCAATAAGAGAGGGAAGGATAGAAGCCCTTTAAGAACTGCAAGTGGGCCACAAGCTCCTGCTACTAAAGAGCAAAATGACAGGGATCATGAGAATGGTACGAAGAAGAAGATGCCTTCTACGGATAAATTTCTTGACTCTAATCAACTTGTCTTTGACATACCCAGTATGTCAACTGATTTTCATAGCTCTGTTGGTCAAACTACTAGCCCTCCTTCATACTCGAATGTTGGTTCTAATGAGACTAGTTCCTATGTACATAAAACTCAAAGATCTGAAGAGAACTTTAATGCGTTTGATGATGTTTGGCTCACTATAGAGCAGAAAGAGCTGTCGTGAAGAGAGCTGCTGCAGAGGCTCAAGAAATAAAAAATGGGAGGAGAAATACAAAATAGATGGACTAAATTGATAGATTATTAAAATTATGCGAGTTACTTTTTTAAAATTAGGGTCAAATTAAAATTAGTGTAGAACTTAAGTGCTAATTATGTAATTATATCAATTTATATTAACTGCCACGTAATTAGCCGTTATATTTTTAACGGTGTTGGACCAATTGTTATTTTTTTAAGTCAGGAGACTCGTTTGTAACTTCTAATAGTCGGAGACGTAAAAAATAATTAGAGTATAGTCAGGTAGAGGTGGCAATCAGGTCATTCGATTCGGGTTCGGTTCGGGTCGTTTCGGGTCTATCTAGAATC
Organism: Hibiscus tridactylites; assembly: GCA_958450335.1. Lineage (NCBI taxonomy): Eukaryota > Viridiplantae > Streptophyta > Magnoliopsida > Malvales > Malvaceae > Hibiscus > Hibiscus tridactylites. The sequence goes on along the minus strand of OY288279.1, from coordinate 30,198,090 downwards.
GGTTTTGATTCGGTTCGGGTCGGTTCGATTCAGGTTCGGGTCTAATTCGGGTCTGTGATGAGTCGGATTCGGTTCGGGTATTGGATCGGGTCAAAATCGGATCGGTTGTTTTCGGGTCGGGTCAATATCGGATCGGTCGCTTTCGGTTCGGGTCAAAATCGGGTCGTTCAGGTCGCTTTCGGTTCGGGTTAAAATCGAGTCAATTTCGGGTCGGGTCAACATTTAAATTTTCGGGTCAATTTGATTTGAGTTGGGTTAAAGGTTTGAGGTTTAGTATTTATGGTTCAGTTTAGAGTTATTGGTGTATGAGATTAATTCTGATTCAACTTGTCAATCTATGCATTTGAATTTGATTAAATATTTAAATCAAAACTTCATGTATCCATATAATTTTTTTTGTATAATTATATTGAATCAAAGTTTATAATAATAATAATAATAATAATAATAATAATAATAATAATAATAATAATAATAATAATAATGTCTGAAATGAATTAATTTATTAAACTTAGGATCTAATTAAACTAACTAAAATCTAAAAGCATAAATCACGGACATAATTAAAATAATTTTAAAACTAAATGTGAAATTTCAATTAAATTAATCTAAATTGAAACTCAATTAAATCAAGAAAAATAGAAAGACAATTGGTAAGAATAGAGAGGGAAAAAACAAAATTTTGGAGGGAAATAAGCCACCAATTTTTTAAGCTAGATTGAAAAAAAAAACAAAAAGACAATTAGAAAAAATAGAGAGAGAAAAGACACAATTTTGGAGGGAAATAAGCTACCAATTTTTTAAGCTAGAGATTAATTACTTTTTAGGTCATGTTGCATTTAAAATGTTACATTTTAGTCAACTTTAAGTTTTAGTTTAATTTAATTTAGTCACAAGTATTCCCATGGTTTAGACTTCGGATATAGAAATCCCCTCCCAGTAGTGATATTTATTCTCTAAAAATTTATTTTTAGTTGAAATTGAATAATCTTTGTAATTTAGTCTATTAATTTAATATATTGATATTTTCGTTCATTTTAATTTAAAAGATTTAATTTTTAGCCAAAATTGACCCCTATTTATTTATATGGTATAATTACAAAATTGATCATTGGACTCTCAAATTTCTTCACTTCCAAATTGTCAATTTAATCTACAATTTCAATTTTATGCTATATTTTATGATGAAATTATAAAATTGGCCACCAAGATCTCAAATTTCTATACTTCATTTTATTATTTATTATATTGTTAACAATAGATATTCGGGTTAAAATCGGGTTAAAATCGGGTCGATATTCGGTTCAGCTTTCGGTTCGGGTAGCATTCGGTTCGGGTCCATTCGGTTCGGGTCTATTCGGTTCGGGTCTATTTCGGTTCGGGTCCATTTCGGTTCAACAAAAAATTTCGGTTCGGTTCGGGTTTCGGGTCAACTTCGAATCATCATGTTCGGGTCAAAATCGGGTTTCAGTTCGGGTAATTCGGTTCGAGTTTCGGGTCTCGGGTCAAGTTTGCCAGGTCTATAATCAGGTGACCATTTATGTAGTTTACCCTACATTTTAATATAACTTGACCCTAGGATCAAGTCGCACAAACTCCCCAAAGCTAGTAAATTTTTTATTTTCTTCTTGACCCTAGGATCAAGTCGCAACAAAACAATGTGTAAAGTTGTTGGAGTATTCTGACTAAAAGAGTTTCAGCTCTTTTGTCATTAAAATGTATATGTGATATGAATTCTTTACGGTGAGCACTCCAAATAAAGGGACGATAATAAATTTTATGGACGATAATAAAAAATTCACGGGAAAATGACCTTTTATTTTTACGTTTTCATGTCCACTTGGGATGGTAGGTTTTCTTGGTTACGATTCCAAGATTCCCTCTATATTAGTGTGTTCTATTTGTTCTTCTTTACCTATCTTTTTGAAATTCAGTGTTTTGTTAAATAAAAAACTTAGTGTGGAGTGTTTTTAGGGTAAATTACATAAATGACCATCATACTATTAGGAAAATCGTGATTTGATCATTTTATTTTTTTCGAAGCAATTAAACCATCATATTATTAAATTGGATGTAATTTGACCACCGACCGTTAGAGGTTAACGAAAAGGTGACGTGGTAGTTAAAAAAGGTATAATTACACATTTGGTCCTCGTTACTTATACACTATATTAATTTGATCCTAATTTTAATTTAATAAAATAAATTAATTATTTAGTGACACACTTTATTGGAAGACTTTAATTATTTTTATTTAATTAATTAATTTTCTCCTCCAATCAGTTTGTGACACGTGTTGCATAATTGGAGAAGGAGAACTAAAATCAAAGAATTGGGAGTGGGGGGGTTTAAACTGGTAGGAAAAAGTTGGGTTGCCACTAGGCCAAGCTTATTTTTGTGACATGAAGTACTACATATAATATTTGTTTATATTGTTATTAATGGCTGGAAAAATTAGAATTATCAAAATTGGGGCTAAGGGGATTCAAACCATGACTCCATTAGTGGAAAGAAGCATGTGCTTGCCACTAGACCAAACTTATTTTTGTGATATGAAGTACAACATATAATAATTTGTTATATTACTGTTAATGCATGGAACATGGAGGAAATGCAATTTTAGGAAACTCTAACACAACATACTTATGATGCATAAAAATATCTAACCCAATTAAATAAATTAAAATATTGTTAACTTTAATTTAATTATTAGATTTATTTAATTGGGTTAGATATTTTTATGCATCATAAGTATGTTGTGTTAGAGTTCCCTAAAACTACATTTCCTCCATTCTCCATGCATTAACAGTAATATAACATATATAAATATATGTTGTATTTCACATCACAAAATAAGCTTGGCATAGTGGTAAGCACATCCTACTTTCCACCAATGTAGCCTTGGTTTGAATCATCTTAGCCCTAATTTTGTTACTTCCAATTTTTCTAATCATTATAACAATATAAACATATATTATATTTGGTACTTCATATTACTAGGGATGGGCACGGTACCCGGACCCGACGGGTTCCGACCCGACCCGGCCCGATCGGGTCGGGTATTTTTATGAAAAAAATCAGGTTCGGGTCGGGTCGGATTTTTGTGTAGGGTGAGGTCGGGTCGGGTCGGGTTTTAGGGTGAAAAAATCCCACCGACCCGACCCGAGACTAACAATTTTATTTTCCCTTATATTTTTTAGGGATATTTGTAATAATACCCCCTCTTTATATATATATTTTTTATAATTAGGTCCCTAAAATTAATTTTTTACATTTTAGTCCTTAAAATTATTTTTTTATAATTATGCTTCTTAAAATTATTTTTTACAATTAGGTCCCTAAAATTAATTTTTTTCTATAGGTCGGGTCGGGTCTAGAATTTATTTTCGGTCGGGTCGAGTTTTTTAAAGAATCGGATCAGGTCAGGGTCGGTTTTAGGATAATTAGTTTCGGGTCGGGCTTGGGTGGGCCAAAAACCCGGCCCGACCCGTGCCCATCCCTACATATTACAAAAGTAAGCTTGGTCTAGTGGCATGCTTAGCTTTTTCCCATTAATCCAACCTAGGTTTGAATAGTATAGTGGTCATTTATGTAGTTTATCCTTTTTTTAATAAACACTTACGAAGTTTCTAACTTCACTGCCTATGCATGAAATAATCTTCCCAGCATAATTTCGATACAATACTTTGTAATTGAACTATAAGGAACACCATAAAAGAATGGTGTTAGCTTCTTATATAATTAGAAGGGCCATATTAATGTGATAAGAATATTGTAATGAATCTCAAACATTGCAAAGGAAAAAGTACAAATCACAGGATTCTGTTTCTAATATATATTCTTTTCATTAATATCAAAGCATAATCACCAGAACCATCCGAAGTTCGCTGAATATTGAACATAATAACCTCCCTACTAAAACAGAAGAGGGAATGTGAAATACTAAGGAATCACCAATTCACATTTCTTTGAATGTTTTGGTAAACTCAATTGTTTTTCTATGATACCAAATCGACATTCCTGCAAGACATTAATACTCCGCACGGCCTTCTTTAGAACTAATGCATGTTTCAGGAAATAACTAACCATTTCAAACATGTGTTTCTCCCCTGAAGGATAAAATACGAATCTCCTTGAGATGGTATAACAAACAAGATGGCACTTCTTCAGGTTGCCACTCAAATATTCTATCCGTAACAAACAAACTCAGGATAAGTGTTTTTAGATGCAGAAACTCCACTATGGATGCTAGACTTAACTTGCAATCCACACAATGATTCTTAAATTCCAATTCAGCAAGATTGCGAGAGGCATTCGGGAGAGCGGTGCATCATAATCATGAATGGTTAGATGTAGAACCTGTACATTGCAAATTGCGTGAATAAGAGTTGCACTTTGTTCACGATCCACTTCTTTGCGGTGAAAGATTAGGATATCAGCTCTTTTAAGAGACTCCATGTTTCTTAAGGTATATACTCTGGCTGCAAAACAAAAATGTTTGAAATATACGATACTTGGAGCATCCAATCGAAATCATCACCATCTCTGTGGTCAGGCACATCTACCCAAGCTATAAAATCTAAAACCAATCTTTAAGTGAGAGGCTGAGGATATTTAGCTCACTTGTGCCATGAAGGAAACATCGAAAAAAACCCCAAATATTCTAGCACAGGGCAACCAGAATGTAACACCCCTAAGATGCAGGGTAATCTCCACCATTAAAATGAGAGCAAAGTTTAAAAAAAATTAAAAGAAGAGGGAAAGAAAAGATTTTGTTATTAAGAGGCTCAAACCTGTCTCTTGTACCAAGTAACCGTATGCCTTAACCATTGTGCTAAGGCAATCCTTAGACTTAATTTGCTTTGGTTTAATTTTAAATCAAATATGTGGTTGTAAAAAATAAAAGTAATAATAATAATAATAGGAATAGTAAATAAATAAAAAGGGGTCCGAAATACCTACCCCTAATTGAGGCATTCATCTGTATCATGATGTGAGGGAGACATTAAAGAGGATTCCAGAAGCTTTCCCCCAAACCTTTCACCTTCCTGGTCGGACCCCGCCCGATCCCGGTCACCGCCGCTCTGTGGCGTTCACCGCTGGCTTCCCCGTCGAGCCCCGACCAAAACCCCCATAACCACGCGCTGTCTGCCCTCCCCGATCACCGTGAATCGCCATTCGAAGCTTCGTCAGAACCTTAGGGTTCTAGCTTAGATTCCGGCCGCCTCTCGCGTCAGCTCGTCAAGCTGACTTCACCGCCGTGCTCGACGTATCGCGGCTAGCAAAGCCCACCTAGGTAGACGTCTGTTTGTCGACGGGAAGAGTCTCATCGGAGCTACATAAGTTCCGGTGACCTTTCGTTTTTCGCAAGGATTTCCGGTAATTTTCCAGCTTGTTTCGCGTTGTTGTTGTATGGGTTGAAATCGTGGATTAACGCTCTACGTTTTTCCGACAGGATCACGGCTTTTGGGGCTTCCGACGACATCACCGGTGACTTTCCGACGAAGATTCCGGCGAGATCTGTTAGGGTACGTGAACCAGGTTTAATCTGGCCTAAACCGGCTAGACCGGTTGAATCGGTCAGCCTAGTCAACCCAACCTGAGTTCGACCTGACCCGTTGACCCGTACCCGACCCGTTGATCGAGTCAACTCAGTGAGTCAACTCAGTGAGTCAACTCGCTCGAGTCAACTCAGTGAGTCAACTCGCTTGAGTCAACTCGCCCGAGTAAACCCAGTGAGTCAACTCGCCGAGTTAGCCATTTGACCAGTGATGTCAGCATTGACTTTGACCGCTGACGTCAGCGTTGACTTTGACCGAAAAAGTCAAATTTTCCGAAAAGCCCTATTTTATGTTTTTCGACGTCCTGAGTTCGTTTTTGAAGCCCGTTTCATGAAATTCTAACCCGAAGGCCTCCAAATTGGACCTTGAACTTGAGTCCGCTTATGTATTTTAATAATCAACTATGAGCAATGTGAATAAGGACTGAAATTGAGATTTGTGTGATTGAAGGTATTCGCAGTTTCTTGTATTCGAGATGTTGAGGACGTCGCGTTCGGGTTCGAGAGTGATCGAACGGAGTATCATGGTCGACCGATATAGCAAGTATTAAAGGTAATACACTACTACCTCTAGTATGCTTTATGAACATGTTGGTATTCGGTAAATGCATGCATAAATATGATGAGGAGTGATGTTAGCTCTGCTTAAGTCAAACTGGATATGAAATTAAGTATGATAACCTGGATAAGATTAAAATGCTCGAACGAGAAAGTTAATAAATGTAAGGATCTAGAGTTCAATAAATAACTAATAAGGCAGCTATCTCCAAATCTGATTATCAGTGTCAAGTGATCAAAGGTTAAAAATATTCAGATATAAAATTACAAAAACGCCCTTAAAGTATGAGAATGACTAAAATATCCTTGGAATTTGAAGCGATCTAGAAATCTATGCTAGATATGGTAAGACAACGTGATTCATCTGAAAACCTCGAAAAACCTGGAAAGTTATGGTAACAAGATTTGAACCTTCGAGATTATAAGGTGTTAAGTTTCCTTGAATTTGGAATGAGTCTCTGAGTATAGATTTACGGGAAGTTATTCGTACCTCTGAATTAATTAAGCGGCTCGAAATACGAAATTGACTGAAATGACTAAATGTATTGGAAATATTATTATGGTTAATTAATTGGAATGATCGTATTGACCAAAAAGACTAAAGTATCCTCAGACATCGAGGCTTGCAAATTAACTAGAATGATGGATAAATCTTTGAGTTCTGAAATGAATGAAGTGGTTGAAGGTATCGGGATTACTTGAATGGCTGAAACACCCACATGTACTTAATTGATTGAAATACTATATGGTTCGATTGACATGAATGATGGATATTATGAACTTCAAACGACTGAAATACCCCCTTGACTGGAATAAGTAAATTGCCTTTGATAAAATTCTGGAAATGCCAATAACGTTAAAATGACTAAAATGCCCCTAAGGGTTGAAGCATAACTCTTGTATGTCAATCACTCTTGATATTGATACGAGGTTGGAGTTTTTTTTCGCACTGAATATAAGTTCGACTATTCCGTGACAAGTCATGTGGTGAAATATGAAGGCAACCGTTCAGATATACGATACAATCAGTATTTGGAAATGATACACGTGAAGTGCATACATTAGAAGGTTTGGTTAGTACTGTGAGGTTGGGACATTTTAATTTGATTAGTTTTAGAGGCTCAATAAACATCTGAAAATATTAAATATTGTAAATTGTCATTTCATCACTATTGGGCTAAATTACAAAATTACCCCTGATAGTTAAATGGACCAAAATGCCCTTGTTGGCTAAGTAATCAAAATAGCCATGAATGTATCTGATATCGTGAAAGATCTTGACGTAGAAATCTCTGAATGCCTGGTTGGAAACTTGATGAGCAAATAGAATTTCTGAGCCACTGTTTACGCCCTGTTGGTATAAATTACCAAAATGCTCGTGTATGATAAAATGACCATAATGCCCCTGGTAGGCTTAAATGGCTAAATCACTCATGATATGCCTAAACTCTCAAAGATCTTAATGTATCATCTCCTGAATATCTGGTTTGAACCGTTAGTACAAACCCCTCTTTTAATAGGGGCCTTGTTTCAAAGATCCGTTCAATTGTCAAAAGTTTAATGTGTTCTCTTCCGTAAATGCCAAGTATCTCCAAGGAATAAATTGTTCCACCTAGTGTGTTCCATGTGTGCCACACGACTGTTTTGCATACTGATTTACATGTTATAATACCGATCACGTGCACTTGATTGATATACTTGAACTCACAGGACATGTTTTATAATTAAGCATGATCGTACTATATTTCTGGTATATGCCTATGCACCCGATATGACAAACATGTTATATGGATAATGCGTTACTAAAAATACAGTTATTGATTAATGAACTATTGATAATCTGATTCACTGGGGTACTTGGGACATGATATGAAGTTACCGTCGGCTCAACCTTGATCCAGCTGGTAAGTCCGCCCATATTCGGATCCTAAGCTTCGGCTAGGTCCGCCCGTTTTCAGATCCTAAGCTTCGGCTAGGTCCTCCCGTTTTCGGATCCTAGGCTTCGGCCAGGTCCGCCCGTTTTCGGTTCCTATGCTTCGGCAAGGGCCGCCCGTATTCTAAGGTATATCCTTAGGATGGTACCCATGCCCAATGGGCTCGGGTTAATGCTTGTACATGATACCGCACTGGGAAACTATATACTAGAGTATGATTGGAGGGTAAATATAGAATTAAAATGAACTTTATGGCTACTTGAAAAAAATGTGTTTTAAATAAAAAGAGTTAATGCATTGTTACATTTCATGCATTAACGTTGCACCGTTGGAACACACTAGACACCAAACTCTCTGATTCCTACCTCGTATGTTACCCGCCTATATAATTCCCGTTTAATTATTAAGGTTTGACTAAAGAACAAATACTGTTATTCTCGAGTATGATGCAACCTCAAAATAGTAGAACAGAAATGGAGACCGTTACTGCGCGGAACATCATGAAAATGTTATGCCTACCTTATATCTGCATGAGTTTATAGCATCTTTTGGTAGTTCTGTATTACTGAGCTTTTCCAAGCTCACGTTGTTTTTTACCATCGCAAGTTAAAAGAATATATCATGGTATAATCGTTGACAACAGTGTTCGGAGTTGTCTCGACGTTGCCTTGGAGTACGGTACTGTATAGTTAGTGGGCATGTATGTCATGTATTGTTTTATGGCAGTGTCTGTAAAATATTTTCTGAAGCTTTTATTATGTGTTTAAATGACATCCCGAAATGATATTTTAAACAAAAGTTGGTTTTACAATTTAATAAATGTTTAAAAAATGTTTTTATGTGTATTTTTACTATGGGTCGCTCTTGTGACCCTAATGTGACTTCCTAGGATCCGTTGTAATGCATAGGCGGGTCTAGGGGGTTACATTTAGTGGTATCAGAGCTTAAAGTTGCGTCATTCTGAGTTGATCGGCCGATCGTCTGTCTGTCATATGGTGTCTGGTTTGTGCATGGCCCTAGATTATAACCGTACTCCTCAGTGTCGAGACTCTGATGTCGAATCTTTTTCTGTATTAAGTGTGTCCAATTATTCTGCTCTTAACAGCTCGATCTGTACTGACAATGAATGCTTGTAACATTCGTTTGTAATTTAGATTTTCTTGGTGGTTTTGGATTTGAAAAAAAAAGAACATGAAATGGTTAATGAACGTGAAATTAAAAATCTGATACAGATTGAGAGCAAATGTTTGACATTGTGAGGTAATCGATGTAAGATTACATGAAGGGTTGTTCGGTGATAATTGTTATGTTTGAGAATATTTAAATGGAAAAAATAGAAGAAAAGGGTTATGAATTTAAAAGAAAAGTGTTTGTGAATGTGGTGAAAGTGTAAAGTCCGTGCTGACCCTTTTATACACGAAGGAAAAAGTTGTCTAAGTATTACGCTAAAGGTAAGCGATAGTTGTTTAAAACCTTAGTTATGTTCGATCGGCTTGAAGAACGACATCTCTAAAAATATGGCTTGATGTATCATTGTGTATCATCCTTAATTGAAAATTCGATGGTATATATTCGATTTTGGAAGGCTCGACTGCATGCCATGAGTACTTATCTGGATTTTAGGGACAATTTTTCATCTGCAAATTGATGGTCAACCTAGAAGAGTTTTGCATATACTTCTAGGACGTTTGAGTGACTTCTCTGATAGTTGGAAATGTTTATTATCCTCGATTATGATCGTCTATGATAAAAGTTATGAGATAAGTATTTGCCTAGCACCATATGAAGTTCGATAAGAATCCAAATATTTTATTCTGATTAGTTGTCGTAGATGTATGATGAGATGACATTGGGTCTAAGGATAGTTTGAGTGATTGGGGAAACTGCTAGATTGATATATGACCGATTGAGAGTCCTGAGAAATAATGATGTTATGATGGAAAAGATTCAGTACATGAATGGATGAAAGATCAGTTTCTCTATTTCCCCGACTCTGGTAAATTTCGAGGACGAAATTTCTTTTAAGGTGGGGAGAGTTGTAACACCCCTAAGATGCAGGGTAATCTTGACCATTAAAATGAGAGCAAGTTTAAAAAAAATAAGAAGAAGAGGGAAAGAAAAGATTTTGTTATTAAGAGGACTCGAACTTGTGTCTTGTACCAAGTAACCATATGCCTTAACCATTAAGCTAAGGCAATCCTTAGACTCAGTTTGCTTTGGTTTAATTTTAAATCAAATATGTGGTTGTAAAAAATAAAAAAATAATAAGAACAAGAATAAGAATAGTAAATAAATAAAAAGAGGGTCCGAAATACCTACCCCTAATTGAGGCATTCATATGTATCATGATGTGAGGGAGACATTAAAGATGATTCCAGAAGCTTTCCCCAAACCTTTCAGCTTCCCCGTCGGACCCCGCCCGATCCCGGTCACCGCCGCTACGTGGCGTTCACCGCCACCACCGGTGGCTTCTCCGTCGAGCCCCGACCAAAATCCCCATAACCACGTGCTGTCTGCCCTCCCCGATCACCGTGAATCGCCATTCGAAGCTTCGTCGGAACCTTATAGTTCTAGCTTTGATTCCGGCCGCCTCTCGCGTCAGCTCGTCAAGTTGACTTCACCACCGTGCTCGACGCATCGCGGCGAGCAAAGCCCACCTAGGTAGTCGTCTGTTCGTCGACGAGAAGAGTCTCATCGGAGCTACGTAAGTTCCTGCGACCTTTCGTTTTTCGCAAGGATTTCCGTTAATTTTCCAGCTTGTTTCGCGTTGTTGTTGTATGGGTTGAAATCGTGGATTAACGCTCTACGTTTTTCGGACAGGATCACGACTTTTGGGGCTTCCGACGACATCACCGGCGACTTTCTGATGAAGATTCCGGCAAGATCTGTTAGGGTAAGTGAACCGTGTTTAAACCGGCCTAAACCGGCTAGACCGGTTGAATCGGTCATCTCATTCAACCCAACCTCAGTCCGACCCGACTCATTGACCCGTACCCGACCCGTTGACCCGTACCCGGCCCGTTCAATGAGTCAACTTAGTGAGTCAACTCACTTGAGTCAACTCAGTGAGACAACTCGCCAGAGTCAACCCAGTGAGTCAATTCGCTGAGTCAGCCATTGGACCAGTGATGTCAGCGTTGACTTTGACCGCTGACGTTAGCATTGACTTTGACCCAAAAAGTCAAATTTTCCGAAAAGCCCTATTTTATGTTTTTCGGCGTCTTGAGTTCATTTTTGAAGCTCGTTTCGTGAATTTCTAACCCGAAGGCCTTCGAATTGGACCTTGAACTCGAGTCCGCTTATGTATGTTAATAATCAATTATGAGCAATGTGAATAAGGACTGAAATTGGGATTTGTGTGATTGAAGGTATTCGCAGTTTCTTGTATTCGAGATGTTGAGGACGTCGCGTTCGGGATCGAGAGTTATCGAATGGAGTATCATGGTCGACCGATATAGCAAGTATTAAAGGTAATACACTACTATCTCTAGTATGCTTTATGAACATGTTGGTATTCGGTAAATGCATGCATAAATATGATGATGAGTGATGTTAGCTCTGCTTAAGTCAAATCGGATATGAAATTGAGTATGATAACCTGGATAAGATTAAAATGCTCGAACGAGAAAGTTAATAAATGCAAGGATCTAGAGTTCAATATACAACTAATATTGTAAATCGTCATTTCATCACTATTGGGCTAAATTACAAAATTACCCCTAATAGTTAAATGACCAAAATGCCCTCGTTGGCCAAGTAATCAAAATAGCCTGAATGTATCTAATATCGTGAAAGATCTTGACGTAGAAATCTTTGAATGCCTGGTTGGAAACTTGATGAGAAAATAGAATTTTTGAGCCATTGTTTACGCCCTGTTGGTATAAATTACCAAAATGCCCGTGTATGATAAAATGACCATAATGCCCCTGGTAGGCTTAAATGGCTAAATCACTCATGATATGCCTAAACTCTCAATGATCTTGATGTATCATCTCCTGAATATCTGGTTTGAACCGTTAGTACAAACCTCTCTTTTAATAGGGGCCTTGTTTCAAAGATCCGTTCAATTGTCAAAAGTTTAATGTGTTCTCTTCCGTAAATGCCAAGTATCTCCAAGGAATAAATTGTTCCACCTAGTGTGTTTCATGTGTGCCACACGACTGTTTTGCATACTGATTTACATGTTATAATACCGATCACGTGCACTTGATTGATATACTTGAACTCACATGACATGTTTTATAATTAAGCATGATCGTACTATATTTTTGGTATATGCCTATGCACCCGATATGACAAACATGTTATATGGAAAATGCGTTACTAAAAATACAGTTATTGATTAATGAACTATTGATGATCTGATTCACGTAAGGTACTTGGGACATGATATGAAGTTACCGTCGGCTCAGCCCTGATCCGGCTGGTAAGTTCGCCCGTATTCGGATCCTAAGCTTCGGCTAGGCCGCCCGTTTTCGGATCCTAAGCTTCGGCTAGGTCCTCCCATTTTCGGATCCCAGGCTTCAGCCAGGTCCGCCCGTTTTCGGTTCCTATGCTTCGGCAAGGGTCGCCCGTATTCTAAGGTATATCCTTAGGATGGTACCCACGCCCAATGGGCTTGAGTTAATGCTTGTACATGATACCGCACTGGGAAACTATATACTGGAGTATGGTTGGAGGGTAAATATAGAATTAAAATGAACATTATGGCTACTTGAAACAAATGTATTTTAAATAAAAAGATTTACTGCATTGTTACATTTCATGCATTAACGTTGCACCGTTGGAACACACTAGACACCAAACTCTCTGATTCCTAGCTCGTATGTTACCCGCCTATATAATTCCCGTTTAATTCTCAAGGTCTGACTAAAGAACAAATATCGTTATTCTCGAGTATGATGCAACCTCGAAATAGTAGAATAGAAATGGAGACCGTTACTGCGCGGAGCATCATGAAAATGTTATGCCTACCTTATATCTGTATGAGCTTATAGCATCTTTTGGTATTTCTTTATTACTGAGCTTTTCCAAGCTCACGTTGTTTTTTACCATCGCAGGTTAAAAGAATATATCATGTTATAATGGTTGACAGCAGTGTTCGGAGTTGTCTCGATGTTGCCCTGGAGTACGGTACTGTATAGTTAGTGGGCATGTATGTCATGTATTGTTTTATGGCAGTGTCTGTAAAATATTTTCTGAAGCTTTTATTATGTGTTTAAATGACATACCGAAATGATATTTTAAACAAAAGTTGGTTTTACAATTTAATAAATGTTTAAAAAAATGTTTTTATGTGTATTTTTACTGTGGGCCGCTCTTGTGACCCTATTGTGACTTCCTAGGATCCGTTGTAACGCATAGGCGGGTCTAGGGGGTTACACAGAAACTAACCTAAGAATCGAACCACCGTCTGCAATTCCTATGTCGAAAAGTTGTAGAGTAGTGAGATTAGGCAAACACACGTTGGTTGGAACCTTCAGTTCACCATCGTTGATACCCGATTTCCAGTGATCTACTAGTAAACAGACGAGTCTTTTGTCATAAGACAAGTGCACATCAACTTCATTAACACCAAGACACAATGCGACACTTAGCCACTTATAAATGCTTAAATCACTATCATTCATTGAAGCAGCAGTCACCCAATGGACATTCACCCTAAAGCATTCTAATCTTATATGCTTGTGGTATCCACAAACCTCTTGAAGTTGGTGATGATGTGTTCTTTGCGATGAGGCAAATACCGTAAGCATTCCTCAAATTAAGTAAAGAGATACATCCAGTTGGGTTAAATAATTGAGGTCTGAACTGCATCTCTGGTGGGCAGGAACGACAAGATGTGACAAAGAATCAAATCGGGCAAACTGCCTAAGAAACCCTCAGATTCTGCTTACTTAGCCATAAATCATGCCAGTAATTTGGAACCCGACGGACCCAACACACCCACTATGGAGGACCTAAGACTGACCACTAACACTACACCAACTCCCTGAGTCGGTTAGCCTTTCTATCTTTAATTTCTTAGTGCACAACTTAGGCGGCAGTGCCGACCATACACCAATTAGGCGGTAGAACCGACCATATACTATTTAGGCGGCAAAGCCGACCATATAACTTAGGTAGCATAGCCGACCATTAGTAACCAATTCAAGTGCACCAAGAAATACAGAAATTAAGGCTTAACCGGGAAACTTCTAACTACAAGAAAAATAACACTTTAATTAATATACAAATATTACAACATTCACCTCACTACAATGTTTCTCACAATATTAGTTTATTTTCACTCCACACACACTACATCTCACGTCACTCACTCAATCTTACACACACTCTCCACCTCACCAGCACACGTGCACTCACTCTCACTTTCAAATTCTCTCACAAACTACACGCACACACTTACATCAATATTTATAGCCATCAATGTCGACTAAGTATGTTAGTTAACATATATATTTTTATTTCTTTGTATTATAATAATACAAATATATATTATATTTTATGCTTTGTGGGACTCTCTAGAAAGATGGAGAGAGGTCGGTAACCTTTAACACTCCCCCTCAACGACTTCTTTCCGTAGATGACTTGCAGATCATACCGAGTGCTTCTCTGAACTTCTCAAATTTTGGTTTACTTGGACTCCTCGTGAATATATCTGCAACTTGTTCATTTGTCTTTGATAGCATTTCTTGAACTCTCTTTCAAGAATCTTCTTGACGAACTTGTTTGTTGCTCCATTATCGACTAAAACATGTACTAGTTGTCCTCCAATATTCACTTGCTCGAACAATCCCTTCTTTACATCAACATTGTCTTTGAAGGAATTGGGGGATATGGAGAGACTTCATACTTGTCTCTACTTGTTGTTGAGAAGATTTCTCTCTTTCTCCTTTATCGTCTCTTTCTATCTTGTTTAGATAGTTGGAAATCTCCGATAGCATTTTAGAGAATTCTTTTGCTCGTGTCTCTTTCTCTACAGTCTTAGGATATATTTAACTTTTTAACTCCTTCTTGAATTTCTCCCTAGTAGCAATTGTGAAAAATCCCTTCTTCATTTTACCATGCTTACGCCATAACCATAGTAGTGTTGCATCTTCCGAATAAAGTAAGGCATGGTCGATCTTCCTGGCATGGTGGATCTTCCTAGCATCCTCCATGACGTTTGTAGCTTGGATGTATTGTTCCAAGCTCCTCAGGAAGTTGTCTTTATCTTTCACATTCTTAACTTCTTTATAAGACTTAGGTTTAAAAATCTCCACTCTTGAAGAACTTGGGTTCGAGACGGATGAGGTAGCTCCTCCATCATGAGCCAGTGCCTTCCTAAGAAGCATCATCTCCTCCCACATATTTTCCAATTCCCCACGTACCATCTTAAGTTCTTCCTTTATGACTTTGTTCTCTTCTTTAAGAATAAGAATTTCACTAAAAGAGGTCTCACATCGTTGCGAGCACTTACCAATAGTCTCGTTTAGGGCTCTCGACATTTCCTCATAATGCTCGTCGACTTCCATCTGGCTTGAACGAAACTCCTTAGATGTAGGTTGTTGTACAACCGTCTTCCATGGGCTTTTATCTTTCGAGGGTAAGCTTTCTCTTTCTTCACTTGGATCCGATGCTTGCTCTTCACTTTCTTTATTATCTTCTGAAATCTCTTCTAAGTCATGAAATTCTAGAAGCTCGATCTTCTGAGGCGACCTCCAAAAAGAAGCTGGTTCCTCGATGTCGAACTCTTCTTCATCCTTGTAGTTTATATTTGAGTCTGTGACTACTATCAGAGACGATTCCTCCATGTCTTCTATTAAGTCTTCTTCAACAAAAAGTCCATTGTCCACTTCCCATTCTTCCCCGCTGATGGAAGCATTCAACATGACCTCACTCTTTTCATTTGTTGCGTGTAAAATATTCTATCGCAATGGTAGTGCAAGTGTACACGACGCAAGTAGTAAAGTGATACAAAGTATCGGATATCGTCTCCACAGGGATTGGGCTAATAGCTTCACCTTAATTCACTGCACGAAGTAAAGGAAATATTTGAGAAAGTTGTCACGAAAATAATAAAGAAAACATAAATAAAAGAGTAGAGATATCAAGATAGAGAGAATGGGCTGGTATTGAATTGCTCAGTAGTGCAGGTATTGTAGAGTTTAGGAAATCCAGTTTTGTCGTCGGCGCCCGTCGCGACAGCAGTCCGTTGATCGTCGCGGCAGCAAACTCTCAACTCAGTACTTTCAAGTTTGGCAAGAATCCCAGATCTGCCTTGGCCTATCCCTAGGTCCAAGTCTGTCGATGATCACGTCTTTGATGATACCTCCCGACGTGAATCGAAGGAAAAACACCGATGTGTATGAATTCTTCTTTAGCCACTTAACCTCGCCCTATCCTTAGGAACGAGATAGTTCAACTATAAACTAGAGAACTTGCTCTTATTTCTTTCGTATACTTAACTCTCCCGATGCTAAGTAAATAGATAACCTCACAATGCTCTCCCGATGCTCTTGCAAGATATTAATAACCAAAATAAGAGAACTTGAAGTTTATTTTATTGAACTTAAAATTCCTAAAACAAAACAACCCTTGCAACTACTTTACAAATCAACCCGTGGCCCTAAGAGGAATTTAGAACATGTCGGCAGCGGGTAAACGGCTAGGGGTTTTTGGTTGTCGGTTATGGGGTATTCGGCTATGAGATCTCTCCCTAGGTTAAAATATATGCACTTATATAAGCTTTGAGCTCAAGTTATCTAAGTTAACAAGGATTACAACTTTAATTAAAAGTATGATTCTAATAAAGACTTAATCTTCAAGGAATCTACTTTCCAGCCGTCCTCCTTGTTTCTTGGGATTTTCTCTCCTTGAGCTTTGGGCTTGACATATCTTTTGATCTAGTGCTCGGAAAAATATAGGGTTTTCACACGATAGACGAGCTGAATTTTCTCTATCTATCGAGGTCCAGTTTGCTTTTTCTCCACTAACTTGTTGTCGTCCTCTGCTGTCACGGCAGCATCGTCCTCTTTGTCTGCTTGTCCAGTTCAGCTCTTCTGCTTGTCTGCCCCGCGCCTGCCTTTTCCGTCTACGACGGCGGCAACCTGCCAAAAACAGCCATTTTTAGTAGAATCCGTGCCTTTTATATATTTGTGATGTTTTGCTGTAAACTAACCTAAATGCAATGAAATGATGCTTGAATGCAGCAGAAATATGAGTTAAAAAGGGTGTAAATAATAGAACTTTCACACACTCAACACACCCCCAAACTCAAGTTTTTGCTTGCCCTCAAGCAACTAAGACCTAAAGAAAAATGAAATATTTTTGTTTTGGCTTTCAAACAGTGAACTTTCCCTTACCCGTCGTTCGTTCCCTATGGCGGCAGCAACCTGTCGGATAATTTAGGATCTGTCTGGACTCTCACTATAGTTCTCGTGCAGTGTGTGCATGCTTGTGAACAGTTATATGTTAAGACTCTCTTAGTTTCACTAGAATATTCAACTCCTAACTTGAATTTTTATGCCAAAGTTTATCTTTTTGAAGGCATATTTTCATGCTTCTTTTGTTTTGACTCGATTTCTCTATTTTTCAAGCTAAAGTTTCACTAGAGCCAGTTTTAGGCACCTCTAGTTAACTTCATAGAGCCAGTTTCGGGCACCTCTAGGTAACTTCCTAGAGCCGGTTTCGGGCACCTCTAGGTTTGTTAAGTCTCTTTTGCTAAACTTCATTCCTAGAGCCAGTGTTAGGCACCTCTAGGGGCTATTCAAGTGCTAAGCTTCCTATTCTAGTTGGCTAAAAGAAGTCTAAGTAGTATAACAGTCACAATGGTGTTTAAGTTTTCAAAACTATAGAAAGGCTCTAAACTTCTCCTTAAACTATCCTAAAGTCGTTGCCACGACAGAGCTGTCATGACAGGCAAGTTCAATTCACAGTTTTAAGCCAAAATTTTCAGATTTTCAGTTTTTTATAGAACAATAACTAAGTAAAAGACACCAACAATTAACTAAGATATACTTAGACTCCATTAAAATGGAGGGTTGCCACCCCCAAACTCGAGGGTTGCATTGCCCTCAATGCAAATGACAAAATGAAAAATGAAGGCAGTACATCACAAAATATATAAATGGCAAGCAGCAATAAGAAAATAAGAAACTTAAATTTTAAGCATTGTCTTCACTGCTGCTGAGGCGGATTTGGCGGCGAATTCTGGGCTTTGGGGCAGGCTGGGTTGGTTGCTGCACAACCTGAATGTCAGAGCTGCTGCCGCTGTCCCAGCTGCTACTGCTGCTGCTGCTGGCCTTGTGCAGAGTTTTCTTGTTGGCCATTCTTTTCTGCCTTTTGACAGGTGTAAATTCTTTCGCCAAGTTCCTCCGAATAGAAGGTTCGGCGTCGCTTTCTGCCCAGACGAATGAAGAAGAGAACCCAGCTACAAAGGCAGCAATGTCATCCGAGGGTGCCGGTCACTTTGTTCCTCGGGCGGATGTTTCGGCCTGAGGGCTGCCGGCTGCCGTCGGGGCAGGTGATGGAATGGAGGCAACAGATGGTGTATGTGGTGTGGCAGCAGGTGTAGGTGTGTGAGTAGGGGTGGGAACGGTGAAGTAGTGGGCAGGGATGGTGGGAAAGACAACATCAGGAAAAATTAAAGTATGGTGAATGAAATTTACCGTGGAAGCGACAAAATCCTTGATGAATGTCATTAGACCCAGCTGTCTGTCCTCCATCCTCTGAATAGCAGCAAGGATTTGAGTGGATGGGTCTGTCGGGGCAGGTGATGCGGTAGGTTCAGGATTGGGCTGCTCTGACGATTCAGCTGGGGTGGTAGTAGGGTTGAAGGAAGATAGGGGTTGCTACTGTCAGCTCCATGAGGCTGATGATATTTTTGTCTGTCCAGCCCCTTCCCTTCACTATGCGATCGGTGTTGTCTTTTGGCACGGCAGAGCAGTGGCAGAGGGACGTGATAAGGTAGGGAAGGCAGAGGAGGGTCGTCGATCTATGGGCGCAGTCCAAAATACTCTCCCGTATATAACTCCCCACATTAATGGGTCGTTTATTGATAATGGAGTGTATTAGGGCTAACCTCTGCTGGTCCACGGTGGTGTGATGTGAGGACAGCAGAATCCTCTTCTTAATGAAGGCGTTTCACAGTTTGGCCTCCGGCAGCAGCTGCCCCCTCTTCACTGTGTGGGGATTTTTGTGGCTTGTGTTCCACTCAGTCCCTTCTTCCGTTACTTCTGCCATGACAACGTCATAGGCAGCATCATCTAGAGTGTCAAGGAACTGCTGGTGGGCATCATCGTTGGGGCCGAAGTGGAGGCCATAGAAAGAGTTAATGCGCTCGGCTGTGAATTGCACTTCTGTCCCTCAGACAGTCACTGTTGTTGCCGTCCTGTTGCCGATGGCAGCATAGAATTCCCTTACCAGCGTCTCGTTCATCTCTGCTGGTTGCTCCACGAATTGGTCCCACAAGAGGGCTTTAATCGTCCTTGCGATGAAAGGCTTGAGGCCCATATTGACTGCTCTTGGAGTGTAAATAAAGCTTCTTTCTTCCCATAAATCTCTAGTAGCAAAGGATTGTGGGGTAGGTGCTGCCGGTGAAGAAGTTGAAACAGCACTGCGGCGGGTTCTTCTGGAAGCATGTTAGTTGCAAGGGTTGTTGAAAGTAAAATAAAGCAAATGAAAACTAAAGGGGAGAGCAAGTAAAAAAAGTAGAAGTGAATGAAAATGAAAATGAAATGGGGTTTTATAGAAGAAGGGTTGATGCCCGTTGAAGCTGTAACGGCAACGTGAATAACGGGACGACTATTGAGCTTTAGCGTGTCTGACGCGTCTGACACGCGTTTCTGCGTCTGTTACGCGTCTGTCACACGTTTCTGCGTCTGTCGTGATAGTCTGGTGACAGCCTGTCTTTTCCATGTCTGCCGCAGCAGGTGGATCGACAGGCTTCAATATTGGGCGTTGTTGGGCTGATGGATGGATGGTGGGCTGAGTTCACTTCTCCTGTTCTTCTTGACTCCTTTATTTCCTGAAAACAATAAATATAAAAACATTATTCGAATAAAATAAACCTTATTTCCTAATAATAAATAATAATAATAAAACAAATAAAAATAAAAGTTAGGTTAAGTTAGGGATGCCATGTGGGGCATCTCCTAAGGTAACCACTTCTTGCATTCCTGGGGCTTCAGTCCCCTGATAATGCTTGAGGCAATGTCCATTGACTTTGAATTGGTGCCCGTCTTTTAATGATCGGATTGTGATGGCACCATGGGAATAAACTTGTACTACTTGGAATGGGCCAGACCATCTAGATTTCAGTTTCCCTGGGAAAAGTTTCAGTCTAAAATTGAACAACAATACAAGCTGCCCTGGGCAGAACTGTCGTGGCAGCAACTTCCTGTCATGCCACTTCTTAGTTTTCTCCTTGTAAATTCTTGCATTGTCGTAGGCCATTGTCCGTATTTCTTCAATCTCGTTCAAATCTAAAAGCCTTTTCTGGCCTGCCTTGTCCAAGTCCATAATTACTGCCTTGATCGCCCAATATGCTCTGTGTTCTATCTCGACATGCAGATGACAGGTTTTTCCATAAATCAATCGGTACGGAGACATGCCCAATGGAGTCTTAAAAGTTGTCCTATATGCCCATAACGCATCATTGAGGAGCAAAAACCAATCCTTCCTAGTTGGTTTAACCATCTTCTCAAGAATGTTCTTAACTTCCTTATTAGATATTTCAGCTTGTCCATTGGTCTGTGGGTGGTATGCTGTCGCGATCCGATGCTTGACACCATATTTCTTCAGGGCGGCAACAATAACCCTATTGTCGAAATGTCTCCCTTCATCATTGGTAATCGCCTTAGGGATGCCAAACCTAGAAAAATGTTTTTGTGTAAAAATCTTTGGACTGTCTTGGCATCATTCTTTTGAGTGGCGATAGCTTCCACCCACTTAGAGACATAATCCACTGCTAGGAGGATGTATAAATTTTCACATGAAGATGGAAAAGGTCCCATAAAATCAATCCCCCAAACATCGAAGATTTCGACTTCTAGAATGTTCTGCAGCGGCATCTCGTTTCTCCTTGAGATGTTGCCTGTCCTTTGGCACCTGTCACAGTTCTTATAGAAGATTTGTGCATCTTTGTACAGTGACGGCCAATAAAACCCTGACTGCAGCACCTTGGCAGCAGTTTTGTTGCCTCCTAAGTGACCTCCATACTGTGAAGCATGGCAGTGATGAAGAATGTCTTCTTTCTCTTCTTATGGTACACACCTCCTTATAACCTGATCTGCACAAATTTTGAAAAGAAGAGGTTCGTCCCAATAATAATGCTTAACATCATTTTGAAACCTCTTCCTGGCTTGATAATTAAGATCAGAAGGAATTATTCTGCTAACTATAAAATTAACGAAATCAGAATACCAGGGGAGTTCAGAAGACTTACCTACCGCCATGGTTGTCGCGGCAGTGATTGCGGCATCAAAGAGCTGCTCATCTGGGAAGGTCTCCAGTATGTTTGTCTCATCTATTGGTAGACTATGTCCCTTCTCCAACCTTGACAAATGATCTGCCACCTGATTTTCTGTCCCTTTTTTGTCCTTGATTTCAAGATCGAATTCTTGCAATAGCAGGATCCACCGTATCAATCTAGGTTTTGCATCTTTTTTCGCGAACAGATACTTCAGGGCAGAATGGTCTGTGTGCACTATTACCTTCGTCCCAAGTATGTAAGAACAAAACTTGTCAATGGAGAACACCACAGCTAATAACTCCTTTTCTGTGGTGGTGTAGTTCACTTGGGCGTCATTCAGTGTCTTGCTGGCATAATATATGACATGAAATATCTTGTCTCTCCGCTGCCCAAGTGCTGCCCCGACAGCATAGTCACTAGCATCACACATGATCTCAAATGGCTGTGTCCAGTCTGGTGGCTGTACTATGGGGGTTGTTACAAGTTTTTCCTTCAGAACCTTGAATGCTTTAGTACATTCATCATTAAAGTCAAAGGGTCGGTTCTGCTCCAAAAAATGGCATAGGGGCTTGGTGATTTTTGAGAAATTTGCAATGAATCTCCGATAAAAACCAGCATGTCCCAAGAAACTTCTAATGCCCTTGACTGTGGTCGGCGGCGGCAGCTTTTCAATCACTTCATAAAGTGGCATTTTCCCAATTTAAGACCATGTTTGCTTTTTCACATCTTTCAAGTACCTTTTGTAGGTTGCCGAGGCAGCTCTCAAAATCGTCTCCAAAGACTGAAAAATCATCCATAAAAATTTCGAGGAAGTCCTCCACCATATCGGAGAATATTGCCATCATGCACCTTTGGAAGGTGGCGGGTGCATTGCATAGTTCAAACGACATCCTCCTAAAAGCATACGTTCCGTAGGGGCATGTGAAAGTCGTCTTTTCTTGATCCTCCGGTGCGATAGCAATTTGATTATTACCTGAATAACCATCAAGAAAACAATAGTAAGGTTTACCCGCTAATCTATCAAGCATTTGATCAATAAAGGGTAAAGGAAAGTGGTCTTTTCGGGTAGCTTTGTTAAGCTTCCGATAGTCCATACAAACCCTCCAACCGGTCACGGTCCTGGTTGGGATTAACTCGTTGTTTTCATTGGTTACCACGGTCATTCCTCCTTTCTTTGGAACACATTGCACCGGGCTCACCCATTTGCTGTCGGAGATGGCGTAAATAATACCAGCATCTAACCATTTGATTATCTCTTTACGCATCACCTCTTTCATCGCATGGTTTAGCCGCCTTTGGGCATCTATAGTCGGCTTATGATCTTCCTCTAAAAGGATTTTGTGCATGCATAACGCCGAACTAATGCCGTTCCTGTTCTTGTGGCAGCTTAGAAGAGATGATTACGGGCAATGTATCATTTGAACAAAGAAAAGCATATTTTAGCTGCCCTGGCAGGGGCTTCAGTTCTAAGGCAGGTGGTTCAACAGTAGATGGCTTTTGGATTGCATGGTTATCCGAAGTATAATTCAAAGGTTCGAATAACTTACCTGGACGATTGCCTATCCAGTTTACCTCTTTCTGATCTTCAGTATCATATGTATCAGAGTCAGAGGAGTTGTTGTCGTCGGTGCTGTCGTCAGTGCTGTCGTGACAGCCCTGTCGGTGGCTGCCGCAGCAGTGCCCAATTTTTATATCGTGACAGCCCGACCTGATGCAGGGTTGATCAAAGGTAACATCAGTGATAGTCTTGCATTCCTCGTCTGCATCAGCATGTTTCATAGCTTGGAGAACATTCAATTTAATCTCTTGATCATTCACTCTCATAGTGAGTTCTCCTTTCTCCACATCAATCAGTGATCTTCCCGTGGCTAAGAAGGGTCGCCCAAGGATGATTGATGCATTTTCATCTGCTTCACAATCTAAAACAAGAAAGTAAGCAGGAAAAATAAATTTATCCACTCTTACCAGAATATCTTCGATTTTTCCTTCCGGATGAACGTAAGAGCGGTCTGCCAGCTGCAGAGTTACTGTCGTGGGTCGCGCCTTTCCAATACCTAATTTCTGAAAAACAGATTTTTGCATTAAATTTACACTAGCACCAAGATCACAAAGTGCCTTACCCACATATTTATTTCCGATTACACAAGGTATGATGAAGCTCCCCGGATCCTTCTTTTTCTGGGGTGGCTGCCGATGAAGAATACTCATGCAACCTTCTGTCATCTTTACCGTTTCAAATTCCCCAAGTTTAGATTTCTTTGACATGACATCCTTGAGAAATTTAGCATAACCGAGCATCTCCCTAACGACATCTAAAAGCGGAATATTAATATGAACCTGCTTAAAAATATCATAAATATTTTTGAGTTGAGATTCTTGCTTAGCTTGCTGTATCCGTTGAGGGAAAGGAGGTGGGGGACGGTAATCAGCAATACGTCCTTCCCACTGCATACGAATCTGAGGAGGTTTGGGTTCATCATTCTCCTCTGTCGCTTCTGCTGTTGTGACAGGCTCATCGGCAGCAGTCTGTTTGTTACCTGTCGGGGCAGCTTCCTCGGCAGGTTTATCCAAGGCTAGTTCCTTTACTATTTTAGCTTCTTTTTCCGGCCCTGGTAGTTTCTTCCCACTCCTAGTAGTAATAGCCTTACATTGCTCATGAGTGGGCTGCCTAGCATTTTCAGTATTACTAGGAAATCCTCCAGTCTGCCTCGGCTTAATATGTTGGGAAACCTGACCCATTTGTGTCTCCAAAGATTTAAGAGTAGCTTCATGATTCGTCATCCGCATCTCTTTTTTATCCATGAAATTCTCTGTTTTCTTGACAAACTGATTCATATTCTCAATATAAGTACCTGTCTGAGACATAAAAGTGGCTAGAGTCTATTCAAGTATACTGCTCGTGGCAGCTGGTTGCTGTTGTTGCTGCTGCGGTGGCAGTTGCGGCGGCAATTGCTGTCGCGTCAGCAATCTAGGTCCTCCATGATTCTGATTATGTGCTTGAGGATTCAGGGCATTATTAGGATTACTCCAAGAAAATTTGGGATCCTTTCTCCAATTGGGATTATAGTTATTGGAATTGTAATTCGGCTTGTAGTTTCCAACATATTTTCCCTCTTCTAACTGTATCGGGCAGTCATCCGAACTATGATTTCCCTCACAGATTTCACATACCTCCTCAACAGCAAATCCATGTTGTGAATCATCGTTCAATAACCTTTTCATTGCTTTAGTAAGGAATGCTACCTGTGATTTCATTGTGCTGTCGGCCTCATAATCCTTGACAGCTAGTACCCGTTTACCCCCTCTTCTTGCTGTCGAAAACTGCTCCTCATTCTTAGCCAGATTTTTCAATACTTGCATTGCCTCGTCCGAATTTTTATCCAATAATAGTGCATTTGCTGCTGAATCAATTCGAATACGAGTTTGTAAGTTGGCAGCATTATAGAACTTAGTTACCTGACTCCAGACGGGGAATCCATGCATTGGGCAGTTCCGTAGAAGAGTAGTGAATCTGTCCCAGGCCTCGTGCATTGACTCGTCATCTTCCTGTTGAAAAGTAGCAATTTCATTACGTAATTGCTCAGATAAATGCGGAGGATTAAAACGAGATAAAAATTCACGAGATAAATCTGCCCAAGTTCTAATTGAACCCGGCGTAAGTTTATTCCACCAAGTTTTAGCTCTGTCCCTTAGTGAATGTGGAAATAACCGAAGCCTCAGTATCTCCGGATTAACTCCTGGCAGTCTAAACGAACCACAGATCTCCTGGAACGTTTTTAGATGCTCCCTAGCATCCTCTGTAAAAGCACCACTGAATTGACCGACATTGTTGATCATACTAAACATGACAGGTTTGAGCTCGAAGTTGTCAACATCTATGTCCGGCAGCGTGGTATCCAGTTCTACATGATCGTTCAGCATGTAGTCACGACAGGACAGTCGTCCGGTGGCAGGGTTGCTGACAGGCGGTATAATTTTGCCGACAGGCGGGTCGTTTCCATTATGGGCCATCTTCTCTAGATGTTCCTCAAGGTACTCGTTCCTGGCTAGAAGGTGACGAAGTTGTGTCTTGAGATTGAATGAACGTTCGATTTCCAGATCTAATTGATACTCAGGATCTTTACCTCGGTTCGATCTGCGCATAAACAAGAAGCCTTGTGAAAAGCAAGAGTTGAAAGCACCAAAGAAAAACAGAAAAAATAAAAAAATAAAAACAAAAAGTGCAATAAAAGAAAGGTAAAGTTATGTTGCCAATCCCCGGCAACGGCGCCAAAAACTTGTTGCGTGTAAAATAGTCTATCGCAATGGTAGTGCAAGTGTACACGACGCAAGTAGTAAAGTGATACAAAGTATCGGATATCGTCTCCACAGGGATTGGGCTAATAGCTTCACCTTAATTCACTGCACGAAGTAAAGGAAATATTTGAGAAAGTTGTCACGAAAATAATAAAGAAAACATAAATAAAAGAGTAGAGATATCAAGATAGAGAGAATGGGCTGGTATTGAATTTCTCAGTAGTGCATGTATTGTAGAGTTTAGGAAATCCAGTTCTGTCGTCGGCGCCCGTCGCGGCAGCAGTCCGTTGATCGTCGCGGCAGCAAACTCTCAACTCAGTACTTTCAAGTTTGGCAAGAATCCCAGATCTGCCTTGGCCTATCCCTAGGTCCAAGTCTGTCGATGATCACGTCTTTGATGATACCTCCCAGCGTGAATCGAATGATGACCACCGATGTGTATGAATTCTTCTTTAGCCACTTAACCTCGCCCTATCCCTAGGCACGAGATAGTTCAGCTATAAACTAGAGAACTTGCTCTTATTTCTTTCGTATACTTAACTCTCCCGATGCTAAGTAAATAGATAACCTCACAATGCTCTCCCGATGCTCTTGCAAGATATTAATAACCAAAATAAGAGAACTTGAAGTTTATTTTATTGAACTGAAAATTCCTAAAACAAAACAACCCTTGCAACTACTTTACAAATCAACTCGTGGCCCTAAGAGGAATTTAGAACATGTCGGCGGCGGGTAAACGGCTAGGGGTTTTTGGTTGTCGGTTATGGGGTATTTGGCTATAAGATCTCTCCCTAGGTTAAAATATATGCCCTTATATAAGCTTTGGGCTCAAGTTATCTAAGTTAACAAGGATTACAACTTTAATTAAAAGTATGATTCTAATAAAGACTTAATCTTCAAGGAATCTACTTTCCAGCCGTCCTCCTTGTTTCTTGGGATTTTCTCTCCTTGAGTTTTGGGCTTGACATATCTTTTGATCTGGTGCTCAGAAAAATATAGGGTTTTCACACGATAGACGAGCTGAATTTTCTCTATCTATCGAGGTCCACTTTGCTTTTTCTCCACTAACTTGTTGTCGTCCTCTGCTGTCAAGGTAGCACCATGGCAGCATCGTCCTCTTTGTCTGCTTGTCCAGTTCAACTCTTCTGCTTCTCTGCCCCGCGCCTGCCTTTTCCGTCTACGACGGTGGCAACCTGCCAAAAACAGCCATTTTTAGTAGAATCTGTGCCTTTTATATATTTGTGATGTTTTGCTGTAAACTAACCTAAATGCAATGAAATGATGCTTGAATGCAGCAGAAATATGGGTTAAAAAGGGTGTAAATAATAGAACTTTCACACACTCAAACATCATCTTTTGTGGTGGTCATGTTTCCTTGGAAAGTGCTTCTCCTGGGTAATCTGCAATCTCGAGCAAAGTGACCATTCCGTCCACAATTGAAGCATTCACGACTCTCCCTCAGGGGTAATCTACAATCTCGAGCAAAGTGACCCTTTCTTCCACAGTTGAAGCAATCACCACTTTCTCTTCTATCGTTCTCTACGCACTGTTGGTGATAGTCTTCTTTCCCATGTCGAGCTCCCCTAAAATGTTACTTCTATCTCTCGAGTGAAACTTGTCTTCTTGTGTCCTTATTTCATTAGCTACGCCTTGTCTTTGTGGCTTACCTTTCTTCTTGTTGGTGAAGATCCTCTTCGTCTTTTATGGTTACGCCACTCATTTGTTTGGCTAATTCCTCCTAGTTAGCCAACAAGTTCTCCAGCTCGACTAAGGATGGTTGAGTAGGCCATCCCCTTACAGCGGTAATAAATGCATTGTACTCGGATCTTAGGCCATGGATGATAATTCTCTTCATCCTTGCCTCGATAACCTTCTCCTCTGGTGCAAGTTGAGATATCTCACGGCAGATAGATTTCACCTTGGTGAAAAACTGAGCAATAGATAAGCTTCCTTGTGAGATGCCCGCGAGCTCATTTTCCAAGAGTTGGAGGCGTGCTTCATTCTTCTTTGAAAATAATTTCGCCAAAGTTTCCCAGGCTACCTTTGGTATCTTCTCATCACGAATATACTCCAATAGGTCCTCCTTGATTGTGGTCTTCAATATATATAAAGCCCTCTCAGCCTTGATCTTCCATTTTCTCAAGGCTTCGGCATTCTCCCTCGGTGGAGGAGTTGTGTCGGTGCTTGCGACTATTTCTCACAAGTCCTGACCTTAGAGGTATGACTCTATGCATGTCTCCCAATAACCGTAGTTGTAGTTATTGAGCTTCCTAATCACGTTGCTTGTGCTTCCAAAGTCTGCCATGTTGATTGACGCCCGGCGTCCACTAAGCTTGGTTTCGAACCAAAAGCTTTACAGTCCCCGACTGTATTCTGGCAGAGTCTCCCCTAAGCACCTTGATGCAACGTCGACTAATGTAAGCGTCCAACGCTTACCGAAACTTTACAGTCCATGGCTGTATTTCGACAGAATCTTCCCTCACCCAACTGATGCACCAACCAATGTAAGCGTCCAACGCTTACCGAAGATTTCTCCACTGGTAACGGTCCCGGACCGCCTGCTCTGATACCAATTGTTGGAAACCCGATGGACCCAAGACACCCACTATGGAGGACCTAAGACTGACCTCTAACACTACACCAACTCCCTGAGTCGGTTAGCCTTTCTATCTTTAATTTCTTAGTGCACAACTTAGGCGGCAGTGCCGACCATACACCAATTAGGCGGTAGAACCGACCATATACTATTCAGGCGGCAGAGCCGACCATATAACTTAGGCGGCATAGCTGACCATTAGTAACCAATTCAAGTGCACAAAAAAATACAAAAATTAAAGCTTAACCAGGAAACTTCTAACTACAAGAATAATAACACTTTAATTAATATACAAATATTACAACATTCACCTCACTACAATGTTTCTCACAATATTAGTTTATTTTCACTCCACACACGCTACATCTCACGTCACTCACTCAATCTTGCACACACTCTCCACCTCACCAGCACACGTGCACTCACTCTCACTTTCACACTCTCTCACAAACTACATGCACACACTTACATCAATATTTATCGCCATCAATGTCGGCTAAGTATGTCGGTTAACATATATATTTTTTTATTTCTTTGTATTATAATAATATAAATATATATTATATTTTATGCTTTGTGGGACTCTTTAGAAAGATAGAGAGAGGTCGATGACCTTTAACATCAACTAAGAAACAAACTGTACGAAATAATAGGAGAAGCTAACAACCTTAAGTATTCTAATAACAACAGGAGACTTTATTCAAACTGTTGGAAAAATGTTAGAAATTGAAAACTTTTAGTCATATTTTCTAGTGGTAAAGGTAGATGTTCGAATGATGAATTTATTAATTTATATTCTACTCCATAAGATCTTTACAACGGTATCTCATATGCTCAAAACGGTTGATAAATGAATGAGAAATTGATGCTCAAAGTGAGGATGTTGTGAATTGTGTAAAGGAAAATAAAAACCCCATATCCCACATGGGTGAGATAACAAACTTTGGAATGGTTTACATACACCAACCCACTTGGAAGTTATTGAATGACTTGAATGAACACTATGCCTCGCGCGTAGGCGTAGGGATGCGAATCGAAGTTTGTTGAACCTATTTGGGTTGAGGCAATGCGAAAGTCTGGACCGGCCAGGTCTTACTTGGACCTGTTGATATTTTACCCACTTCGAATTAATTTTTTCCTTATATATCTTTTGAATATTCCGAATTTAATAGGGTGATATTTGACTTTCCATTAAATTCGAATATTAAAAGGTAATAAAGCAACTCACAGAAAACATATCCGTTTAATAAGGCATTTAATTGATTATTTTCGAATTAAGTCGAATATAAAGTCAATGGCCTTCAATTTGGAATATTTTATTTTTCATATTTTCCTCATCCACTCCCTTATATAAACCATGCATCTCCTCAGTTTCAACACACTTAAAATCGTTTTTCTTCTCTCGTTCTTTTTATTCCGGTGATAGGATAAGTCAAGAGTTCAAGTTCGATATCTTTTCAGTTCGTGCTTCTATCGAAGATCTTCTCGTTGTTGTATCATGGGAGATGAACGACCAACTAAACTCAAGCACCGCAGAGTGGTCGAAATTTGTCTTAAGGAAACTGTTTCTCGCATGCCTCAACTTTAATCTAGTTTTATATTTTCTTCTTTTCTCAATTATTTGATTAAAGTTGTTTTTCTTATTTTATTTTATCGTCCTGGGTTGATTACATTGTAACAATCTTAAGACAAATCTTCTTCTACCTTTCTTCTAATCCGAGATGATATATTCGTGATAGAGATAGCAAATAAATTGGTTTCAAGATTCATCTTGTCGTTTAAATGGATTTGCTAAAATCTAAAAGTTGAACAAATCTGGTTACAGAAATTGTCGGTAATAAACGAGAAATTTAGTTTATGTTTACTGAAATTTTTTAATTCATCTTTGTTTCTTTTGAACAGAAACAATGACTATTGGAGATTCTGTCGATTCCACTGCTAAGGTCCCTGTACCTGCACAGACTTCGAAACAACCAATACCGAATATGAATGCAACGGCGGTGGCATTGAGCCACAATGAGAAGCCGTCGAAATTTTGCGGACAGAATTTCAAGACATGACAACAAAAGAGGATGTTCTATCT
Source organism: Hibiscus tridactylites (assembly GCA_958450335.1). Classification (NCBI taxonomy): domain Eukaryota; kingdom Viridiplantae; phylum Streptophyta; class Magnoliopsida; order Malvales; family Malvaceae; genus Hibiscus; species Hibiscus tridactylites. The sequence continues at coordinate 30,167,607 of OY288279.1, read as the reverse complement.
GACCATGCTGAATCTGGCAAAGTATTTAAAAAAAGATCCCCAGTTGTCGCCGTAGGGGATGAAGAAGGAAAGGTGGATGATCTCACCGGCTTCAGCATCACATAGTCTTGAAACAATGACGACTTTCTATGTCAGAACTACATCCTCAACAGACTACAAGACTCGTTGTATCCGATATATGATGTGTACAAAACAGATGTGGGCAGCACTGGACAATAAGTACAAAGCAAAGGATGTTGGGGCTAAAAAGTTTTTAGTAGCCAAATTTTTGAACTTTACTATGGTTGATTCAAAACCAGTAGCAAGTAAAGTTGAAGAATTCCAACTAATCATGCATGGAATTCTTGCAGAAGGGATGCGTATCACTAAATCTTTCCAAGTAGCTACCATCACAGAAAAGTTGCCTCCCAGATGGAATGACTTCAAAAATCAATTGAAGCACAAGAGGAAGGAAATGTCAGTGGAAGAACTGATTACCAGACTTCGAATTGAAGAGGAAAACAGAGGTAATGTAAGGAAACTTACTTTCAAAGAGGCCAATGCAAATGTTGTCGAAGTCAAGAAGGGCAAGCAACCTCAACATCACGTGCCTGACGTATGCAAAAACCTTGTTTCTAGAACACATTTAAGTGTTCACGGTTTTAAAATGATTTTTGAATACCAAAAGTTAATTATGTCAAAAAGGGGATGTTTTTGGGTAGGGGATATGTATTGAATCGAATGTGAAAACTCAATGCTATCTCTGTAAAATCCAAAATAATGAATAAGAATGCAGCTTCTTCTTCTGTTTACATGCTCGAATCATTTAATTTAAGGCATGGTAGACTTGGACATGTTAATTATGATACCTTACGTAGGTTAATTAACTTGGAACACATCCCTTCATTTCACATTAATTATAACCATAAATGTGAAACGTGTGTAGAAGCAAAATTAACAAGGTCTTCATTTCAAACAATTGAAAGAAGTACATAACCACTTGATCTAATACATTTCTTAAAGTATATCATTTGACTACAAAGAAAAAATATTTGAAATAGACGAGACACGGAGCATCAATCACAATCACAGAATCAAAACGCCTAGCTATACATAAGGAAGATTCATAGTCTAAAACCAATCTCTTAAGCGAAAGACTATGGATATTTAGCTCACTTGATTCATTGAGGAAACAATTAAAAACACCCAAATCTTCAAGAACAGGGCAACCGGAAATTAACCTACGAAATGAACAACCATCTACAAATTCCATTTGTGAAAGATGTAGAGTTCTAAGATTAGGTAAACACACGTTAACTGGAACCTTCATTTCACTACTATTCATATGCAATTTCAGTGTCACCAGTGACGAGCAAGTAAACAGATGAGTCGGAAAATGCGGAAAGCCTCCACGAACAAAATATGCATCAATTTCCTTAACACCATACCACAATGCAGCAATTAGCAAATCATAAATGCTTAAAAACCATCATACAATTTAGCCACTGAATCATCATACACCCATTGGTCATTCACCCTAAAGCATTCCAATTGTAGATATTTTGGGTTAAAAAATAACCTATCGACGAACTTCTTGAAGTTGGTATGTTCTTTAGGAACTCGAGAATCCGGTAAGCAATCACTAAAATCAAGGGTAGAAATGGATGAAGTAAAGAGATACCTCCACCTGGGTGAAAGAATTGAGGTCCGAACTGCACCTTTGGTGGGCAAGAACGACAATATGTGACAAAGAATCGAATCAGGCAAACAGTCTAACAAACCCTCGTATTTTTCTTTCTTAGCCATAAATCACGCAAGAAATCTGGATGGTCAAGTGTTTTTCGGCGATGAGAAAGGCCGTAGCCGAATTTATAGGTCGATATGATGTTTGGCAACTAAAAAGGGAGAGCTTTACGTTTTTCTTTTGAGGCTCGAGCTTGCTAGCTACGGAGAAAATATTGGAGAGTCGACAAGAGGGATCTGAATTGAGATCGCTGACAACAGCCAGGGGAGGCGGTGACTGTCGCTGGAACGGTTGATTCACCTTTTTTTAGAACTTAGAAGCGGCCAAAGATGTAGACAATGGGTTAGGGTCTTGGCATAATTGGCCAAATAGGCCAAAAAAATTAATTAGGGAAATGGGGATGTTTGAACGTTATTTAGGGGAATAAGCCAATATCTACAGTGCCTCGCCATCTGCAGAAGGCATGGTTGGACCTCGCCAGGTGCAAACGGCGAGGTCTCTCCTGGCTCGGCTTGGCAGGGTGGCAGCGTCGGCTTGGCAAGGGGTGGCAGCGTCTCAGCGTGCTGGAATGCATGTGCCATGCAGAGGTGGGACCTCGCCATGTAGAAATGGCGAGGTGTTGTAGCTTCATCAGAGCCATGCAGGCTGGTTCACGTGATATTTTTTCATTTTTTGATTTTTTTTCATTATTTTGTGTGTGTATATATAAGATAGATAGGGGTAAGATAAGATTGGTGTGAGTTAAGAGTTGGTGATATTTGTGAAGAGAAGAAGAGAAAAAATTTGGTGAAGGTGAAGAGTTTTCTGTATATCTTTTTAAAGATATATTCGAAGAGGGTGAGGATAGTTGGAGTGTATTATTCTGATATTTTCTAGGTTTCTCACTAAGTAAGTGATTTTTTAAAATTTTGAATTTAAATTAATCTGTTGTTTTTTTAATTATTAGTGTCTATATATTATTTTGTGTGATTGATGATCTAATGATAATTATTTTTTTATTATTGATGAAGCTGTCCTGGTTCTGATTGTTGTTTCGAACAAAAAGAAGCTAGTTTTTCGAATTTTTAATCTGGTAAGGGAATGTATTTTTTAATGTGATTTTTCAAAGTTAGTTTTTTAGTTGTATATATTCGAAATGTTGAAGTTAATACAATTTTTTGTCTGTATATATTCGAATGATAATTTTTTTTAGCTGTAGAAATAGGTAATGGCATCTGAAGGAGTTTTGTTGTACCATGACCATGAGCACATTTCGTCTCATATTCATGAAGAGCAAGTAAGTAAATGTTTTGTAATTTAAAGTTTCATATTTACTATGTAATATTATAATTTGAAATTATAATGAATTAATTATAGGGTGTAGAGCATATGATATGCCGTCGAGGAATGAAGATAAAGGAACCTGATGAGCGTTTAGTGTATTACCTACAACGAGCTGGTTTTTATAATGCCACCTTTCTACGTGGGTTTAAGATAGTTCTCGGGTTGATCACTGCATTGATTGAACGGTAGAGACCAGAGACCCATACATTTCATTTTCTGTTTGGCAAATGCACAATAACCCTAGAGGATGATGCGGTACAGCTTGGTATTCCAACAAATGGGAAACCATTGGTTGGACAAAATAATTACAATGCATATGACCTTTGCATGCAGTACCTGGGCAAAGCTCCTGATGAGACCTGTGTGGACGGGCTACGCCTCAGAGTATCATGGTTGCAGCAAGAACTTATTGGTGGTGTGTTGATGCCAAATACAACTGGTAATATGGTTCACACACAATATCTGTCGTTCTTGGCTAATTTGGACACATCTGCTACATATAGTTGGGGGTTCGCAGTATTGGCATTTTTGTACCATGAAATGTGCAAGGTCACAATTATGCATGGTGAAAAGGCAAATTCAGATATGGGTGGATGTCAAGTCTTACTGCAGTCCTAGGCGTGGTACATGCTGCCTTATCTAACGCCCATTTTTACTGTACCGGTACATATGGACTTTCCGCTTGCTGGAAGGTAATAATGTGATTGCAGTTGTATATAAATATTTATTGATATAATATTTATATTCAATGACTTCGAAACATAATTTCAATATATCTTTGCAGATGGAGGCATAAGTTGAAGAATGCGGGGGTGGTTCACAACACTATCAGCGAGACAAGATTAAAGATCCAAACAATAGGAAAAAATCTGGTATCATAATCAATTTATTTTAATTTATTATTTGTTCTTATTTTGTATATTCTATTTTTCTATTTTTGAAAGAGAAATTGTATAGTTGATTGTGAGTGAATTCATATTAATAATTGCATTTTATAGTTTATTTGGCAGCCATACGTGAATGACGATGTCAGGGCTTGTCTACCACCTATTGTGCTTGAATGTGCAACATTTTGGGGTGCGGTTGTGCCTTTGATCCATTTTTCTATTGTTGAGTTTCATTGTGCTGACAGAGTGTTGAGGCAGTTTAACTTCTATCAACCCATTCCAAGAGCTCCACATGAACAAATTCACACCGTTTATAGAGGTAGATTCAATGAGAATTGGATTGTGAAGCAAGCCGATTTCATTGAATTGTGGGAGGAAAGATGGACGCGGTGGGCTGAAGTTTTGAGTCCAATTCAAGCCAGCGATTTTGAATTTAATATAGAATACTATTCATGGTTTTCGGCAAATGGGAAACCGTTCATAGCATCTGTCGAAGATGCAAATAAATGGCTTGAAGATACGCGGTGCTCAAGACACGTTCACCTCTCAACCGAGTTTGGTCAGAGCTCTCAGCAATCAACAGACGAACCAAACTTGGAAGGAATTTCAAGAGCAACCAACCGAGGTTGGACTTCTTCATGGTCGCGATCTGACTCCCCCAATACATGTAAGCAGTAATCTTTAGGAGCAACCACCATTTGGTAATGTCTCGGAAGAAACCCCATTTTCAACAAAGTCATCAAACATTTGGATGTGGTCATGTTCCGCAGCAATCACCTTTTAATTTTGCAACTGGTGGTAGCTCATCTTCTCAGCCGGCTTACAATGATGATGAATGATACGTACCACAATTTCAGTATCCTCAATCATCTGTATATGGGGAAGGTTTTGGTGTTGGTAGTATGACATCTATGTTGTCAACAACTACCATTAGCAACCCATCATTTCATCCTCAAGAAATGTTTGCTACACCACCTACTATGCAAATAACGGATGAGCAATTTTTCGATGACGATGAGCTGGCTCCTAATCTAAGAACTCGTAGACAGGTTCAACCCGCTCTGCGGTACTCACAAACATGCCCTCTCCACCGGCAAGAATTACCCACCAGGAGGGGGAGGAGGCGGAAATAGGGTTTTGTTTTTTTTTATTTGTAATTTATGTTTCCATGGTTGAACATTTGCGAACCCCGGATATTTAATGTTATATGTATTTTTTTCAATTTCGATTACATTTTGATATTTATGTTCTTTTTAATTTTCGTATTCAGTTTCTAAATTCGAATTCGAATTCCAAATCAAGACTTTAAATTATAGTAAATAATATTATAAAAAATACAAAATACAAAATAAGAACAAATAATAAATTAAAATAAATTATATTATATTACCTTACCTTAAATCATATTAAATAAGAACAAATAATAAATTATATTAAATAAGGAAAAATATATTGCTTAAAATAAATTAAGGAGATAAAAAAATTATTTTCATTACCATAAAATTAGACATACATTAAACAAAGCATTTAGGTTGACGGTCTGACACGATAGTTGGAAAGATTTGATATGTTCGGACACTTGTTTCTTGAATGACCCGGTTGGCTACAAAGAGTACAATGTTTAACTTGAACTCCTCCTTCTCTATCATCTGGATCATCCACATTCGTATTAATACGAGTAGACTCCGGTCGACCCTTCAACTTTCTACGAAGCATTGGATTCGCTAACCATTCTTCGTATATTGGCTCTACCGGCCAATAGTCTTGGTTTGGGATCGTTTTGAACTGAATCCTATATATATTTGCAATATTCTCTAGTTTATAACAGTCATCCGCAAAACCGTAAGGGTCGAGTCGAAAATGCAAATAGGCGGCGTGTGCGTGAGAGCAAGGGTATCTAAATGCTTAGAATGCACCACAATCACACCATTTCTGATGAAGTTTGACAGTGAACATTTTTTGCTCACCTGGACTTTAGCTTCCATAGAAAATTCTCATCCATGTGAGTTAAATGATCTTACTCGCATAGCGGACGCTTTAGCTTGAAGTTCGATCATTTTATCCTGCAGGGTTTTAGACCAATATTGTCCGTTGTTTATTCAGGAGTTGGCTCCCTGCCCTTTGTCGGACCACACTTTGCCCAATCTAAAGTAAGTCTCCCACACAATACTTGCAATAGGGAGATGGTGTGTTGCTTTAAGAACCGAGTTTATAGCCTCTGCAAGGTTAGTTATCATGTGACCATAACGTCGACCTTCATCATAGGCTTGTGACCATCTTTCCGTAGGGATGTCATTTACAAATTTTATTACATGCGCACCGTGTCGCCTCAACCTTCTAATCCTTTCTTGGAATTTTGGTTGAACTAGATCATACCCTATTTATAAATCAACAAGTTAAATAAAACAACAAGATGAACTCAAAAAAAATTAAATTTTTTATAAACAACAAATAACAACTTACCCGCGGCTAAAATCTCTCTTCAGACCTGATTGTTTCTGAACCGCGTCTTCGCATTCACTGCAATATGTCGTATACAATATGCTGGATATGCATGTGGAGGTTTCCATAAACTCCCACGTCTATCAATTACTGATAAGAACGCAGTTCCTCTATCAGAAATCATGCAAATCTCGTCTTCTTTTACAACATGATTCCGTGGGTGCTTCAAAAAGAATTCTCATCCATCCGCGTCTTCCTTTTCAACTATAGAAAAGGCAATTGGGAATATATTACTGTTTCCATCATGTGCAACGACCACGAGTAATATATGACCGTACTTCCTATACATCCATGTACCATCCACTTGAATCATGCGTTTGCAGAATGGAAACCCTTGAATGCACGCATCGAACGCCCAAAATAACTTACTAAATACTCTTTTACCAGGAATTAATTCGCCTTGTAAGTTGAACGCCGGCAGAGTCTCGTACTCTACAACGGTCCCCAGGATGAAATGTTGCATTGCTCGTAAAAGAGCTGGTAGCTCATTATACGATTTATCCCAATCACCATAGAGTTGCGACATCGCCTTTTGCTTTGCCATCCACGCCTTGTAGTAAGACAGAACACAACCAAGCTGGGTCCGGATAGATGTTACTAACACTGCAATCGAAATTCTTGGTTCTTGTTCAACCAAACTCCTGATGTTAGCACATATTAGATCAGAATTTAAATTAATATGGTCTTGTGATAAAGCCATATTGGTACAGGTGTGCTGCTTAATAAACCGTGACATCTCCCACATTTCAGTCCTCTTCTTGTTAGAAATTCTTACCCACCACGGACAGTTGCTCTTCCAATGAAAACACCTTACACAATAGGTACTTCTGTTGGACTCAACAACAGAAAATGACGTATGGCGTTTGAGACAGTGCTCCTGAACTGCAAGCTTCGTGGCTTCTTTTGTTTCAAATTCAGCATTTAGTTCCAATTATCCAAGGTTCAAAGATGATGAAGAACCAAATACGCAAGCTTGATATTCCTGATCTTGTATTGTAGTATAGTCAACTTCATACATGTGGGCTGCTGGAGCTTCATAGGCTGGATATATAGGTTCCAGTTGTTGGGGCTGCGGTGCAGCATTACCCCAAACAACCTGTTGTTCATTTCTCAACCCGAACCTACTAACAGCCGTGGACCAAACATCTTCTTCAACATCAATACCATTGTCTTGAGACGCATTTGCCATAATAGCTTCAATATCATCGACATCGAGTAACTGAACGTCATCTTCTTCACTCATAGGAACAATATTTTCTTCATCATCACTGAAATCTTCAAGCGATTCGCCCCAACAACCAACTGTGGGTTCGGTGTTACAATATGTTGATGAACTCATCTTCTGTAAATATTAAAAAAAACATAAGCAAAACATTAAAATTTCAGGTTTTCTTATTAAAATTTAAAAATACTATTATCATCCGAATATATCTTCAATCATACAAAAAATATACAAACCCTCTAGAATAAAAAATAGATTAAAAGGCAAAAATCACTTACTTAATTTTCACTGGCCTTTACGAACTCTACAATCACTGTCTTCGAATATTTCTTCAGAAAATCACAAACTCAACCACTGCACACTTATCTTCCTTAAACCCTATATATATACACATAAAATAATATTAAAAAATTAATCCCCTTTAATAAACCTAGCCCGTACCTAGAATCATATTTACCCTTTAATAGCCTGACATACCTAAACCCTATTTAATTTTACCCAATTTACCCTATATATACACTAGCATGACGTGCCTGCATGGCATATGCAGCCACATCAGGTGGCATGCATGACTTCGGTTTGATGGACATCTTTATTTTAAAATTATTGTTTTTAAGTTATGTATAAAATCCGTACCAACTGAATGTATACTCTTTTATACTTTTTAAAAGATAAAAAAATATTTTTATCAACTTTAAAAATATTAGCTTATTAGGGTGTGCAAAATCGGGTTCGATTAAAATATTTTTAAATTGTGCGATTAAGTTCGGGTCACTCAAATCTCGACCCTATATTTTTACCAACCGAATGTATAAAATATTTTTATCAACTTTAAAAAAAATCATGAAACATGCGAGTACAACATACATGCTAATTGTTTCGATTAACCGGTAAGTTCGGGTCACTCAAATCTCGACCCTATATCGTAACCATTCAACCAGTTAACAGTTTATTCGTTTAACCGAAATATTCGGTACGGTCTGAATAATGATTTTTTTACTTTGTTTATTAAAAATATAAATTTTAATAATATGTTAGAAATATTTATATATATATATATATACTTTTAAAACCCGACATATGATATTAGTATCTTTTTTAAATACTAACAAGTTAAACACTTAAGCTTTACAAAATGAAAACTAAGGTTTTACTTTTGGGACATGATCGAAGAAGAAAAAAATCATATTTTTTAATATAAAATATCAAAAAGACATACAATATAATAATATATACTATATAAAAAATCATATTTATAACCCTAAACCCTATTTACCCAATATATATACACTCATCTAAAGCCTGACGTGCCTGCATGGCCCATGCAGGTACGTCAGGGTGGCATACATGAGGAGCATCTCTGCGCTGCGAAGCAGAGCCGTCCAAGTCGAGAAGTCTGCCTCCAACATGACCACGACAGGAGGAGGTGGCGAGGTCCACACAACGCCGGCTGCAGGTGGCGAGGTTCACCTGCCACTGTAGAAATTGGCCTAGTTCCCCAATATTCAGCCAACCCACCCCCATTCCCTAAATAATAAACCAACGGTGGCCTATTTGGCAAATTATGTCGGGTCTAAGTGCTTGGATTTTAAAAGGAAAAATAAATAAATAAAAAGTAAAGTACACAAATGGTCACTAAATAAAACAAAAATGATTTATTAAGTAGTTGAAGTTTTAGAAGTTACACAATGGTCATTAAATTTATTGAATGGTTACAAAATGGTCACTACACATTATAAAATAATGATATATTTTGATAAATTTAAGTATCATTTTGCAAAAATTTGATAACTTTAATGAATGTATGTAATTTTCAAAATGTCAATGGTTAAAAATGTTATTTTTGTTTATTTAGTGGCCATTTGTACACTTTACCATTAAATAAATAAGAACCAACTAAAAAAACTTCAAACAGTTTAAAGTAAAAGAAAATACAACAATGGAAAACCCTAATGACCCTAGCGCAAAACGCCCAACTGCAATCGCTGCCGATCGCACGGTGAAGAAGGCTCGCTGCGATGACGACAAACCACCCGACACTGGCCAGCCGGTTGCCGACGAGGAACAGCCTTCGACGGCAATGGAAGGGATCCAATCCTCGGACCAGAACCAATCCTCGCCAGTTATTCTGCCAAGTGCTTCGCCTTTAAACCCTACTCCTATATCCCCGGCCCCTCCTTCATATAAGGATTCTCTCATCGGAAACCAATCACCGTCTAATCCTACTGAAGACGATATGCTTGATGAAGATGATCTCGAGATAGTCGAAGGCGACGTTATTCGCTCCACGGTTGATGGCGTGATCGCGATCGATTTCTCTGACAGAATTCAAAGTCTGGCTGCTAAAAGTTTGGATCACATTGTGGTAGTGAAACTGCTTGGTCGAAAAATTGGCTACACCACCCTCCGCAATCGTCTGTATGACCTTTGGAAGCCGAAGCAATCTTTCCGCCTTATGGACATTGAAAACGACTACTTCCTAGTCTTCTTTAGAACCAATGCTGACTATCTTGAAGCAATTGCGGGTGGTCCTTGGACGATCTTTGACATTATCTTACAGTTGAGCCTTGGTCCATTGATTTTTCGACGTCGAACCCGCATCCCAATCGAATTGTGGCTTGGATTCGCTTGCCCGGATTGCCAGTCCTTCTATACAAGCCTAGCATTATCTCTGAAATCGGCCAAAGTATTGGAAAGGTTGTGAAACTTGATTATCAAATTGAGCATGGTTGTCGTGGCCGTTTCGCAAGAATGGCGGTTGCACTTGATCTTGGGAAGCCTCTCATCTCAAAATTGCTCATTAATGGCCGTTTACAACTAGTTGAGTACGAGTCCTTGCCGACGATATGTTTTGAATGCGGTAAATACGGCCATGTGCAAGATATCTGTCCGTTGGTGCACAACCCACTTGGAGAGATGAACCATGAACCAGCTGCTCCACCGCCCCCTCCCTTGCCATCACCTACATCGTCCTCTTTTGGACCTTGGATGAAGGTTGAGCGTCGCCCCCGTCGGGCTTCACGCAAAGACTCGGTTAACAATGCCAACCAACCTGCAAACCTGGAAACGGGTTCCCATTTCAATCCAATTTTTGAGGAAGACTCCATGCCGAATGTTGTTACTAAGGACATTCCCGCAGATCACATCTCTGACAATATGATTGCCCAAGAACCCCTCCAAATTCCGCCTGTTTCTCCGCCAGCTACCTCTCTCTCGGGGCCATCCGCCTTAGACGCGAGTCGCGCGAAAGGCAAAGTTGCAGCTGATCCTCGCCTCTCCAAGACTCGTGCTCCTGTGATTGTCAAGAAATCTTTGAAAGTGTAGCAATCTGCCGCTCCTGCCTCATCTAAGTTGAATGCTACATTAGCACGGTCTTCTCTCGGTTCCTCCCGTCCCCTGTCGTCCGCTCGTGTTCCATCTAAGTTTGATAAAACGAAGCACACATCAATCGTGATCAGCGAGAATGCTGACCCCAACATACATGTTCAACAAAATCAGGAAGCACCTCCCACTCCTCGACAATGGAAGCCGCCTGACTCTTTGCCTCTCAAACAGCATATTGAGCAGGCTCCGCTGGTATCCGCTCCTCTGAAGAACGCTGCTTCAAGCGTACAGCAGGTTAGCCCATCTTTGACAGCTGCTAATGCACCACCCTCGATAGCTGCCAATGCGTCGTCTCCTACCCCTGTAGCCTCATCGCAGATTTGAGTTTACCATACTCTCCGTTTTTTTCTTAATGAATATTAAAGCTCTATGTTGGAATGTCCAAGGCTGTGGACACCCTAAATTTTTGACAGCCGCTAAACAGTATCTTCAGGACAGTCGCCCTGATTTTCTTGGCATAGTTGAGCAGCGTATTAGTGGGTCACATGCTGACTCTGTTATCAGTTCTCTGGGTTTCGCTTATTCTCATCGGATTGAATCTCTGGATTTCTCAGGAGGAATATGGCTATGTTGGCATCACTCGGTTCGTGTTACCGTCCTCGCACATCACTTCCAATTTCTTCACTGTGAAATTACTTGTCTTCACTCTGGACACTCTTTTTTGGTTACTATTGTTTATGCTAGCCCCAGCTCTACTAAGAGAAAGTTTCTCTGGCCGCATCTTATGAATCTGGCTTTATCGATCTCTAAGCCATGGCTCCTTATGGGCGATTTTAACGCCACCCTAGATGCTTCGGAAAGAAAGGGTGGTAAAGGTTCTACTCCCGCTAGCCGAGATTTTCAAGACTTCATCTTCAACAGTGGCCTTCGAGATTTAGGATTTCAGGGGCCGGAATTTACTTGGTCGCGTGGAATGACCTATGCTCGCCTAGATCATATGCTTTGTAATGATCTTTGGGACGAGCATTTTCTCAAAACATGTGTGAATCATTTATTCCGCATGAGATCGGACCATAGACCCCTCCTTCTCCATGTTGGTTATGCCCGCCATGCACCCAAACCGCGACACTTCCGTTATTTCACTGGATGGCAGCGACATGTTGATTTTGACCGCATGGTTGCGGATAATTGGCAGTCTTCCGCTTCACTGTCAAGCACCATTCGCCATTTTACAGTAGCTGCGGATGTATGGAACACTACTGTTTTTGGATACATTGGTGCCAAAAAAAAGATCCATCATGGCACGATTGAGAGGTGCTCAGAAGGCTCTTGAGAGGAAACGTTCTGGTTTTCTTATTTCTCTTGAACATGATTTGCGTCTCGAGCTTGAATCCATTCTTGATCAGGAGGAGCTTCTCTGGCAACAAAAGTCACGATCCGAATGGATTAACTCTGGGGATCGAAACACAGCTTATTTCCACCGTATAGCATCTCAACGCAAAGCTCATAATAAGATTCGTGTTGTGCAACTTCCTGATGGCAGCTGGTGCGATAATGAGTCTGTTCTTTGCATTGAAGCTGCAAAATTCTTCCGTGCACTCTATGCGGCTGGACCTACACCTATCGGCAATTATAGTATTACAGGTATGTTTCCCGCTGTTGATTCACCGGTTATGGAAACTCTGTGCACCATCCCATCAAATCAAGAAATCCATGAGGCCTTACAAGCAATGGCCCCTCTCAAGGCACCCGGTCTTGATGGTTTACACGCTGAATTTTTTCAAAAGCAGTGGCATATAGTTGGAGCCGATGTCTGCCGCTCCATTCAAAGTATCTTTCAGGGTGGTACTCTTGAACCATCCTTGAATCGCACTGCTCTTATTCTTATTCCCAAGAAGGATGTTCCCCAATCCTTTGCGGATTTTCGGCCGATAGGGCTATGCTCGGTCATATACAAATTGCTCACCAAGATCATTGTTCGTCGGTTGAAGTCGGTGAAGCCACTAATCATACATCCGACGCAAACTGGGTTTGTCTCTGGCAGATCAATCAATGATAATGTCATCTTGAATCAAGAGATTATTCACTCAATGCGCGGGAAGAAAACTAAGCAAGGTTGGATGGCCCTCAAAATTGATCTCGAAAAAGCCTTTGATAAAGTGCGATGGGATTTTCTTCGCTCCACTCTATTTGACGCAGGTTTTCCCATAGACCTTATTCGTATTATTATGCATTGTGTGACATCCGCAACAATGCAAGTGCAATGGAATGGAGTCCCTTCGGAGACCTTTACTCCGGAATGTGGGGTTCGCCAAGGCGACCCGCTCTCGCCCTACCTATTTGTCCTCACCATGGAAAAATTAGGACAAGCCATCTGTCGTTCTGTTGATATCGGTTCTTGGAAGCCTTTTAAGATGATCCGTAATGGCACACCTCTGTCACATTTGTTCTTCGTTGACGATCTAATTCTCTACGCGAAGGCTGATCGTTTGCAAGCGCAGAATATAGCGAGCATTCTTCAGGAGTTTGGGAGATATTCGGGGCATAAAGTTAATGCTCGTAAGTCACAGATTTATTTTTCCCCAAATACTGATCCATGTATCCAGGATGAGATTTGTGAGATTCTAGGCTATCAGAAAACTTTGTCGCTTGGCACGTACTTAGGTGTTCCGGTTCAACATGAACGGGTACGTCTATCTGATTACAATTTTATTATTGACCGTATCCGATCGAAGCTTAATGGCTGGGCATCACGTTACCTATCTCTTGCGGGATGAATTACCCTTGCCAAGTTTGTATTATGTGCCATCCCATCCTATTTCATGCAGACAGCGAAACTTTATGTGGGAGTTTGCGAAAAGATTGATAAACTGATTCGCGGCTTTGTTTGGGGGCTCTTCCCGCACATCGCGTCCCATCTCTCTTGTAAATTGGGAGGCAATCACCCGCCCTCTATGTTTCGGAGGCCTTGGAATTGCACGTTCGCTTGAACGAAACTTGGCGCACATGTCCAAGCTCGCGTGGTATTTGGTTACCCGGCCTAATGACTTGTGGGTTCGTGCTCTACACGAAAAATATAGAATTATCACCTTGTGTCCTCTTTCTATAGCTCGACCCAATTGCTCACCTCTTTGGCGTGGGATCGCTAATGTATGGGATTCAATCCGTGGGAATATCCATTGGCTTATAGGTGACGGCAATTCTACTGATATTTTGAATGATATTTGGGTGCCAACACTAGGACCTTTGAGAGATTGGCGTCGTGCCCCCTCAACAGCCCCCCTTGCGTTGAACTTTTCTGATTTGTTGATCGGCAACAGCCAATGGGACATCGAGCGTATCTCCTCCCTGTTTTTGCCTGAAGCAATGCCGCACATTCTGGGCATTTTACCGCCACATGCTGATGAAGAATGCGACATGGCCGCATGGTCCTTATCACCTACCGGGGAATTCACCCTTAGCTCGGCTTACAAAACTTTTGTTGAGGCGAATTGGGGTGTTGCGGATAAAGCTTGGTCAACGGTTTGGTCCTTACCGATACCTCAACGCATTCGGGCTTTCTTATGGCTTGTACTTCACAACCGCCTTCTTACCAATGAAGAGAGATTGCGCCGAGGCTTGACTTCGGACTCCTCTTGTCCCTGTTGTGGTGCTGCGTCTGAGACAATTCTGCACATCTTGCGCGATTGCTCAGCCACGCGGGCTTTTTGGACTTCAATTGTCTCGATAGAAAACCAGGATACTTTCTTCTCCTTGCCTCTTCTCGGTTGGGTTGTCGCAAATATCTCCGCCTCGGCGAGCATTGGTAATGTGTCTGCTCCCTGGCGTTTATTCTTTACTTCTTTTGTTTGGCAAATATGGAAACGGCGTAATGAATTTTTGTTTGCGGATTCGTGTTTGCCATTGGGTGATGTCTTTCGAATAAGCCTTGTATGGGCACTGCATTTTGGAGGGCAGGATTGCATCTTTCTCCCCTCGCACGCTTCTGCTACTGCGAGTATCGCATGGCAGCCTCCTCCTCTTGGCTGGTTATGCTTGAACACTGATGCAGCAGTCTCGCGCGCAACAAATGCAGGGAATATTGGTGGCGTGATTCGCAATTCCGAGGGTGTTTGGGTTGTTGAATATTCCAAGCAAGTTGGCTCGGTGTCTCCTCTCCAAGCTGAACTTTGGAGCATTCTCGTTGGCATGCAAGTCGCCTGGTCCATCGGCGCTGAACGACTCCAGCTTCAATCAGATTGCAAGCAAGCTGTCAATCTTGCACTCTCCGCCTCCGTATCTCGTACCTCCTCTCTTGTTAATGTTATTCACAAGATGCGCAATAGAGCTTGGTACGTTGATTTCACTTGGATACCCCGTGAATGTAATCATGTTGCCGACGCTCTGTCGAAGTACACTGTTCCTACGGCCTACCAGCTACATCTTCATTCGCAGCCCCCTTATGCTCGTGGTGATCTACATTAGTTCCTTTGTTTAGGACTCTCTTAATTCAAAAAAAAATAAGAACCAACTAAATCTATCGAGCATACATGAGATTCGTATCTACTGCCATGTACATTTAATTAACATTTTAAATAAATAAAAATGACTTGTTTATCTAGAAAATAACTTTTTCATCAACATATGAAACAATAACAATAATTTATTTAGTCTAAAAAATTGAAGTTGTAGAACAGAATAGATTTTGGATTGAGTTAAATATTCAATCTATACATGAATTATACACAATTTCTCAATATAGCACATTTATGTTTGTCAATTCCATCAAAGGTCAAATGTTTCTTGTGGTTTGTTCGTCTGCCAACGTTATGTTTGTTGAGGGATCGCAGCATAACATTGAGTGGAGGGGACTGTACTTGTGTATGGTGTGGGGAAAGGGAGAATTAAAATTGATCACATCTTATGCTCGTGTCCTTTTGTTGGAGACTTGTGGTTGTTGTTTTTTTCTTTGGTAGAATGTTGCGTTTGTCTGTCCGTAATCCCTTGCGGACATGTTATGGCAATGCTTCCATGGTTGTTTTTCAGGTTTACTTAGAGATTGGCGGGCTACTAGGGTGTGTCGTGGTTCTGTGGTCTGCTTGGTTAGCTCGAAATGATGTCATTTTTAATCAAAAGAGGTTGGCCTCCAAAGAGGGTTTTTTCTTGGTTAAACTTCACACTCTTTATTGGGTCAAGGCGAGCTTTCCGTCCTAGTCACTTCCTGAATCTGGTTGGTGGGATTGTCCGAGACTGTGTGTGCCGGCGAGTGTAGTTCGATCGTCGCGTCTTGGTGTTGTTTGGTGTCCACCGATTGCTGGTTTCCTTAAATTTAATGCTGATAGATTGGTTCAAGGCAAGCAGGGTCTGGCGGGTTGTGGGGGGTGTTGCATGATGCGGGAGGATCAATATTGGCGTTTCTTGGGGCCTATAGAGATTATGAATTTGAATATTGCCGAGCAGCGAGTTAAGGGCAATTGCTTGTGCTATGGATGGATATATTGATGAGTCCATCATGGGTGAAGGTTATGTCAGTTTATTATTGAGTCAAATTCTCAGATTACGATTGGGTGGGTGTTACAGTCTTCGACTTGACCTTGACGTTTATGGTATTAGTTCAACCAAATCGATGAGGCTTGTCAAGTATTGTCATGCGTGTGTTTCCATAAGATTTTTAGGGGAAATAGAATGACGGATGCGTTGGTTAAGGGTGGGGTCGATCAAACCACGTGGTTTTCTGTGATCTTGTAAATTTGCATCTCTCGGCTGCTGCTATGGTTAGTGCTGCGTGGTGGCTGTGTCGAGTTTGTGCTTCTTGTAGGCTGGCTGGGGTTGGTCTGGTGCTGCGTGGTGCCTGGTCATGCGAGATGTTGCGCCTATATTAAAAAACATAGTTATAATGCTAAAGCAAAAGTACAAATCGTGGGATTGAGTTTTTAATATATGTTTTTCATTAATACTAAGCTTCAGTACAAACTACCATCACCTAAGTTGTTAACATATCAAAGCATAAATCACCCGAACCCATCCAAGCCCGATGAATATCAAACATCATCACCTCCCTAATATCACTACTTCACATTCCTTTGAAATCTTTGGTAAACTCGACAGTTTTCCTATGATACTTGATCGACCTCCCTGCGCATATATCATGAGCAACTCTAGAACTAATGAGTGGTTCAGGAAATAACCAACCAATTTAAACACATGTGTGTCTCCCATTAAGGAGTGAATGTAAATATTCTTGAGGCTATATAACAAACAAGAAGGCACGTCTTCAGGCAGTGGCTTGAATCCTTTATTTGCATCCTCCAAATCCAGAGTAAGTGTATTTAGATTAGGGGCACAATGCAGAAACTCCACAATCTATGTTCCCTTCCAGTCGCCACGAGGATTCGTAAATTTCAATCCAACAAGGTTGTGAAATACAAGCACCGAATCAAGAGGCATTTGGAGAAGCGGTTCATCGTAATCATGAATGGTTCATCAAGCAGGAAGGATAAGATGCGACAAAGAATCGAATCAGGCAAACGGTCTAAGAAACCCTCGTGTTTTGCTTTCTTAGCCATAAATCAAGCAAGGAATCTGGACGGTCAAGTGTTGTTCGGCGATAAGAAAGGTCGTGGCCAAATCTGATGGTCGGCGATAGGAAATGGAGAGCTTTCGGCTTGCTAACTTCGATTTGGCTTCAGAGAAAATATTAGAGACTCGAGAAGAGGGAGCTGAATGGAGATCGGTGACAACGGCCAGGGGTGGCGGTGTCTAAGGAGATGAAATGAGTTAGTCGTTGGAGAATGGATTGGTTTGAATTTCTGTTAATTATTGAGTCTGGGTGGTTAGTTTAATGAAACCTGCGTATTGGGAGGGGTCTGTAATTAGATAAAACGGTGTTGTGTCATGTACTAGGGCTATATTATCGAGCCTGTAGTCGTTAGAGAGTCTTATTCGTTGAGATCACAATGAATGCATGATTTTCTCTCTCTTCCTGATTTCTCTATTCTTTCATTCTCATCTGAATCTCTACTTTCTCATCTTATTCTATTCTGTTTCGATTCGTCATCTTACAAAGGTATCAGAGCTAATCGTTCCTGGTAATGGAGGACGGAGTTTCGATTACGCGTAGTCAGTCTTGGCAACATGAAGCTTCTAAGTTGTAGGAGGAAATCGGTCGTGTGGAGAATAGTATTGACTCTAAAATGGATGCCAAGTTTGTGGAGTTTCACACTCAGATTGGGGAGGATATGCGGAAAATGTTGGAAATCGCCTTGGGGAAGGCCATCGACCCATTAGCAACCTCAAACGAAAATCAGACCCAAGTTTTGTTGGGAGGCCCTGGAGTTCTAGGAACGACCCCAAATGCAGGCGTAAATGTAGAAGACACTCAATCGCCTGGAGAGAAAGACCCGATTGTGGAAGTTTTGAATGGCCAAAGTAGCAAAGGAATCGGTAGTGCTGGAATGGATGCTCAAGGGCAGTTGGGAAATGTGGTTTTTAAGTTGCCTTGTCCTCGATTCGATGGCAATGATTTTAGGGGATGGCATTCCAAGTTGGAGCAGTGTTTCAAGGCGAAATCGGTTCCTGAAAATTCGAAGATCCGTTTGGTCATGTTACACCTCGAAGGAAAGGCATTGCGGTGGCATCAATTTCTAATGCGGAGCCAAGAAGAGTTTGCGAGTCTGAGTTGGAACCAGTACTTGAGACTCATACGGGACAGGTTTGCTCTAGAGGGATTTGATGACCCTTTCGCAGATTTGTTGGAATTGAGGTAGCACGAATCTGTGGAGAAATACTACGAAGAGTTTGTTAGCTTGGTCAATCAGGTACAACTCCCAGACAAATATATACTCAACATTTTTAAGAATCAACTTGCGTTTGGAAATTAGCCAGTTTTTGAATGTTTTACAACTTAAGACCCTGATGGAAGCTTTTCATACTACTAAACATTTAGAAAATATGTTCTTCCCTGTAGGGGGAAATCGTCTTTCAAATAAGCTGCTCCTGTTGCCTTGTTCTTACCCCCTAGATCCACAGCTAGTGGATATAAAACTTTGTTCAATTCGAGAAATTCAGTCTCACCTACTGTACCACCTAGAAGTTCGACCACAGTTCCTTTTGGTTCTAATGTATCGAGGGGAGGGGGATCAAATACCCACAAAACCACTGGGAGTAAGACTTTGTCAGTTGCAGAAATTGATGAACGTAGGAAAAAGGGACTATGTTTTTGGTGTGCATCAAAATACACACCAGGATATAAGTGCTCAAAATCTCAAGTGTTTCAGATTGTAGTGGAAGGCATGGAGGAAGAAAATGAGCAGGAAATTTTTTTAGATTGTGAAGAGAATGAAGAACTGTTGTTGATGGGAGAATCTAGATTGGAGGATCCAGTGATTTCCCTGCAGACCATGTGGGGAGTCAACAGTCATGAAACCATGAGATTGAAGGTGACTATTAAGGGGATGGAATGGGTGGCTTTGGTGGATTTAGGAAGCACCCATAACTTCTTAAGTCTGACTTTGGTTAAACAGTTGGGGTTAGGAATTGATAAGAGGTGTAATTTGAGGGTGATTGTGGCTGATGGGAATGTATTGGGAACTTTAGGGTGGTGTCACAAGTTGAAATGGGAGACTCAAGGTGAGGAATTCAGTTCAGATTTCTTGGTTGTGGCTTTGAAGAATTGTGATGTGGTGCTGGGAGTTCATTGGTTGACTACCTTAGGAGCTATTACCTGGGATTTCAATGCTATGAAAATGCAGTTTGCAAATAAGGATAGAAGGGTGAGTTTGGAAGGGGTACGACCAGAGAAGTTAGAGTTGGTAAGCTCTCAAACATGTAACAAAATGTTGAGGGGTAGCCAGAACCCTTATAAGGCTTCACTACTGTTACTGGACACCAAATTGGAATTGAAAGAGAAACAAGAAAGTAAGCCTGCAGATTTACAGAAGATTTTGAAGAAATTTGACGATGTATTCAGGGCACCTGAAGGTCTACCACCTAGGAGGGAACAAGACCATGAAATTACCTTGATGAATGAAGGAACTGTGATTAAAAGCAAGCCTTATAGATATCCTGCAAGCCAGAAAAACGAAATTGAAAGACAAATTGAAGAAATGCTGCCAGCTGGAATTATCAGACACAACAATAGTGTCTTCTCCTCACCCATAGTGATGGTGAAGAAAAAAGACAACTCCTGGAGAATGTGTGTTGATTATAGAAGACTCAACCAAGTTACAGTCAAGGACAAGTTTCCTATGCCAATTATTGAGGAGTTGCTGGATGAACTAGGGTTTGCAAGAGTTTTTTCTAAACTTGACTTGAGAGCTGGTTACCATCAGATTAGGATGAGGGAGGCAGACATACATAAGACAGATTTTAAGTCTCATGAAAGGCACTATGAATTTTCGGTCATGCCCTTTGGATTGACCAATGCCCCAGCTACATTTCAAGGGCTGATGAATAGGGTTTTCAGGCAATTTTTGAGGAAGTCAGTCCTGGTTTTTTTATGACATTTTAATTTATTCTGTGAATTGGGAAACTCATTTGTTGCATCTTGAAGATGTTTTGGAGATTTTGAGATAGCACCAATTGTTTGTGAAGGAAAGCAAATGTTGCTTTGGAGCCAAAAGGGTGGAGTACCTAAGGTATGTGATATCTAAGGGAGAAATCCACATGGACAGCAGCAAGGTGGATTGTATTACAAGTTGGCCAAGCCCAAAATCAATCAATGAATTGAGAGGTTTCCTAGGGTTGTCAAGATACTATAGAAGATTTATTAGAGACTATGGTTGCATTGCCAAGCCGTTGACCAATTTGCTGGAAAAAGGAGGATGGAAATGGACTGAATTGGAAGAAGCTGGTTTGCCAAATTGAAGGGAGCCATCAGCTCAGCCCTTGTGCTGGCTTTACCTGATTTTGACACTGAATTCATAGTAGAAGCTTATGCTTCTGACTTGGGAGTTGGAGCAGTGTTAGTGCAGAAAGGAAAGCCATTGGCATTTTCCAACAAGGGACTTGGAGTGAGACACCAAAGACTATCTGTTTATGAGAAGGAAATGTTGGCAATTTTAATGGCAGTGAAGAAATGTGCATCTTACCTAGTTGGCGGGCATTTTAAAATCAAAACAGACCACCAGAGCTTGAAGTTTATAGCTGCAAACCAAACTGTTACCCCTTCACAACAGAAATGGGTAACTAAGATGATGGGATTTGACTATGAAGTGAGTTATAGAAGAGGGGTCCATAACACAGTGGCAGATGCCCTATCTAGGAAACCTGAATTGGGAAATGGTGAATTAATGGTTGTGAGTTGTGTTTCCACTGATGTTTTGTCAAGAATTGTTGAGTCTTGGAAAAAGGTGAGAAGTTAAGGAAAATTATGGAAAAATTGCAGAAGGGTTCTACTAGTCATTCTAAATATGTTTGGGATGGCATATTGCTTAAAAGAAAAGGAAGACTTGTGTTGGGCCAGGAACTAGCATTAAGGAGAGAATTACTTCATTTTTTCATGAAGGAGTTGTTGGAGGACATTCAGGGGCAGCAGCTACAATCAAGAGGATGAGTGGAGTTCTTGGCTGGAAGGGTATGAGGAAGGATGTGAAGAATTTTGTGAGAGAATGTGAGGTGTGTCAAAGGTGAAAGGAAGATTTAAGCCATCCAAGGGGACTGTTGCAACCACTTCCTATACCAGAGGTGATTTGGTCATCCATAAGCATGGATTTCATTGAAGGCTTACCCTTATCAAGAAAGAAAGATGTAATATGGGTCATAATGGACAGACTGACTAAATATGCCCATTTTATAGCACTTGCTCATCCATTTTCAGCTAAAGAAGTTGCTCAACTCTTCCTTGATATTGTTTTCAAATTGCATGGCATGCCTCAGAATATTGTGTGTGATAGGGATAGAGTTTTTATGAGCACTTTTTGGAGAGAGTTGTTTGAGAAATTGGGTACTGTAGTGACACCATCCACATCTTATCTCCCCTAAACAGATGGCCAAACTGAAAGGGTGAACAAGTGTTTGGAGGCTTACTTGAGATGCATGACTGGGGAAAACCAAGAGAGTGGGGAGAATGGCTTTACTTGGCTGAATGGTGGTACAACACTTCTTTCCACTCTTCAATCCAGACAACTCCTTATCAAGCATTGTATGGACAAGAACCACCTCTACATGTTCCTTATATGGTTGGGGAATCATTGGTTGCTTCTGTGGATAGATCATTGCAGCATAGAGAGGCAGCACTTGCAATGTTGAAATTTTATCTCAAACGGGCTTAGAATCGAATGAAGCAACAAGCTGATAGGTTAAGATCTGATTGTAATCTTCAGGTGGGAGATCTAGTTTATTTGAAGTTGCAACCTTATAGGCAACATTCTGTGCAGAGGAGAACTTCACACAAATTGTCTCCCAAATGGTTTGGTCCCTTCAAGGTTATTGGTAAGGTGGGTGAAGTGGCCTACAAGTTGCAATTGCTAGATGGTTCAAGAATTCATCCAGTCTTCCATGTATCTCAGTTGAAGAAGCACATTGGAGATGCAGTTTGCAGCACAGAATTACCTTTGATAAGACCTGATGGGAGCATTTGTAAGGATCCTGCCAGAATATTGGATCGAAGGATTGGGAAACGAAAAGGTCGAGCTATAACTGAAGTTCTAGTGGAGTGGACAAATTCTTTTCCTGAAGACTCGACTTAGGAGGTTGTACCAGTTGCAGCAACAGTTTCCTCAGTTCAATCGTTGAGGACAAGGATATGTTGAAGAGGCGAGCATTGTAAGGAGATGAAATGAGTTAGCCGTTGGAGAATGGATTGGTTTGAATTTCCATTAATTAATGAGTTTGGGTGGTTAGTTTAATGAAACGATGCGTATTGGAAGGGGCATGTAATTAGATAAAACGGTGTCGTGTCATGTACTAGGGCTATATTATCGAGTCTGTAGCCGTTAGAGAGTCTTATCCGTTGAGATCACAATGAATGCATGATTTTCTCTCTCTTCCTAATTTCTCTATTCTCTCATTCTCATTTGAATCTCTGCTTTCTCATCTTAATCTCTTCTGTTTCGATTTGTCATCTTACACGATGACTGTCGCCGGAACGGAGCTACGATCCTATTTTTTTCTTAGAATTAGAAGCGGCCGAAGATGAAGACAAAGGATTAGCGTTTTCTAGTGCTTAGGTTTTAAAAGGGAAAAATAAATAAAAGGTAAAGTATAAAAACAGTCCCTAAATTAAACAAAAACGGTCTATTTGACTATCGAAGTTTGGATAAATATCATGTGCACTGGCGGTGAAAACTGAAAGTTTCCACAAACACCTTAGTTTTAAGGGATAGAGACTTAGTTTAGGGTATAGGGTTTAAGGGTTTAGGTGTATGGGTTTAGAATTTAGGGATAGTTATTTAAATTTAAGGTTTAGGGTTATAATTTAAGGTTTGTAGGTTAGGGTTTAGTTTTTAGGGTAATATGGTAAAGATTTATGTTTTAACCTATAAACCCTAAATTATAACCCTAAACCTTACATTTAAACAACTATCCCTAAATTCTAAACCCCTACACATAAACCTCTAAGCCTTATACCCTAAATTAAGTCTTTATACCCTAAAACTAAGGCGCTTGTGGAAATTTTTAGTTTTCACCGCCTGTGTGTATAGAATATTTATCCTTGAAGTTTTAGAAGTTATGAAATAATAGTTAAATTTAGGGAAAGTACACTGGAGGTCACCCAACTATCATTGTTTTCCTGTTTTGGTCCCCAACTAATTTTTTCGTTAAAATCGTCCCTCCCGTTAGTTACCTTTCCAGTTTTGGTTCCTCTTCGTTAAAAAAAACTAACGGAATCGCTAATGTGGCATTTTTTTATATTTTTTTAATTTTTCGCATTCTCTTTCCTCATCAGCATTTATGTTGTATTTTTATTATTTCAATCGACCAACCAGGGGTCACCTCCAAATTTTGAACAATTTGAAGGAGAAAGAATACTCTTGTTTCAACAACTCGGTGGAATCAAACCTTAGACCCCTTGAGCATAAGTCCAACACCTAACCACTAAACCGAACTTTGGAGTTGTTTAAAGTTTATCCAAACTAATATTTAACTTATACTTTCTCAACTTCAAAAATAAGCAAAACTACATCTATAGAGGTTTGAACCAATAACACTTTGAACTAAAAGATTTATACTTAACCACTAAACTAGATTAAGAGTTTATTATTTATCCATAAAATCTAATATTTAATATCATCTAAAAAATAAATCAAAATACTAATAAATTATTTTTTTTCAATTCTTTTGGAATAAAAAATTAATTATTTATTATTTTTAAAATGTATTAGATCATTCTAAAAATTTTGAATATAAATTTTGAATTATTTGAAAATAACTATTTAGATTTTTTGAAAGATAATAACTATTTAGATTTAAAAATATTATTTTAATTTTTTAAAAAATATTTTAGCTTGAAATGTAATTAAAATGGAAGATCAAACTAGAATTATTTTACACTTCGTTTTGAAATAAAAAACAATAATTAAATAATATTTTATTTAATTTATAAAACTAATGTTAAAATTTTCTAAAAATTAAATTTATAATATTTATTTAGGATAAAATATAATTTTTAAATAACATTTAATTTATTGACATGTATATGAACAAAATATTTACATTTAATTAATT
Organism: Hibiscus tridactylites; assembly: GCA_958450335.1. Classification (NCBI taxonomy): domain Eukaryota; kingdom Viridiplantae; phylum Streptophyta; class Magnoliopsida; order Malvales; family Malvaceae; genus Hibiscus; species Hibiscus tridactylites. The sequence continues at coordinate 30,142,982 of OY288279.1, read as the reverse complement.
TTTAGAATGATCTAATACATTTGTATAAAAATAAATAATTAGTTTTTGTATTACCAAATGAATTAAAAAATAATTTTAGTTTGATTTTAGTAGAAATTTGATTTAATTTTGAGGTGATAATACATTTTAATGGTATAATATTTTCATAGTACAAATCACCATAGGTGCATTTTTCTTATTTTTTAGGTTGAGAAAGTATAACTTAAATATATGTTTAGTTAAGACTTAACTATATTCTAAGCTTAGTTCAACAGTTAAGTGCTGACCATTATGCAAGGGGTCCTTGTTTCAATTCCTCACACATGTACTTTGAGTATTTTTTTTCTCCTACAATTTGTTCACAGCAAAAACGTTAGATTTCCTCCAATGTAGTTTTCTTTAATTGTTACAAATTAATCATTATACATTATAAAAGAGCGATAAATTTAAAGATCATTTTATAATAATTTGATAAATTTTGATATTTCTTATTTACAGCCCTTAAAGTTGCACTGCATAGAGTAAAAACTTAAAATACAAAAATGATTTGGTCTCCTCCCTTGAGTAAATCATCATATTGGGTAGAATCGAGGTTTTGAGAGTCTTGAACATGTTGGTTCTGGGCATAAATTTAATTTACGGTCGCAGTCACATTTTCAATGGCAACGTTTTATCACGTTTGTAGATAACAAATGATTTGTTATTATTACGGACTATTATTTTCTACAATTACAGTTTTTAACGGTGTCATTACAGCTATGTAGCAGCCACTATCACAATCGTAGACCGATATTTGAATGCCTAATTCCGGGTTTTATGAGTTGTATCAAATTCTCCATGAGGATAGCCTCCACCAACTTCATAGCTGGAGGACACGCAGCAGCAGTGTTGTTGCTTCTTTATGTTAGGTTGTTTTAGTTGACAATGGAACCGGGGAAGAGAGATGTTGGAGGGTATCGTGATGGCAGGGATTTAAATAGCGTTCGCGGTCGCGTTTTCGGTCGCGTCGCGGTTATCGCGGTTGCGGACATAACGGAGGCTATTGCGGTCATTGCGGGTGTCGCGGTCGTGAATTTTTCTTAAATTTGCACAACTTAGTGTAAAATATATTATAACTATAAAAAGTCATTTTTAATGATATTTACGTATTTTCTAAGCAAAAATAAATATAAATTAAAATGGATTAAATAATATTTATTATAAATTATAATTGTGAGATAGGAGATTAAATTTCTTACGATTTTATTAAAGATTTTTTCCATTAGCAAACTCAAAAATAATATATATATATATATGTGTGTGTGTGTGTTCTAGGTAAATACCTAATTAAAAAAATATCAAGGTAAATATCAAAAATGGGAAATTTAAATTATAATTATAAAAAAAATTCCAACACTTATAAATGGATTTAATTGAAAGAAAATAAGACTTAGAAGCTCAATTGGAAGTTTTGTTATGGATTTGATGACTTAATTGAAAATGGAATAAAATAAAACATCTTAATTAAACTAAAAATCTGCCTTAAAGGACTAAATTATAAGAGAACTAAAACGTTTAAGCCTCTCCAAAATTACATTAAAATTAGAACCCTTCTTCCCGCATTTACCCTTTTAATGTTATATCATCGTCTTCAACCCCGATTCTTTTTTTTTTCTCTGCAACTTTTTCCTCCTCCTCACCACCATCCGCGATTGACCTGAAAACGGGGATAGCGTCCCGCTATCGTCGCGACAGCCGCTATCGCGTTATTTCGCGTCCGCTACAGCCCGCTATCGTCGTGATTCCGTTTCTCACCGTGATTTTTTCCGATTGCGGTTTCGAACGGCGGCGCGACCGCAATTTCGCGGCCGTTATCACGGTTGCGCTCCACTATTTGAAACCCTGATTATGGGGAAGAAGAGTGAAGGAATATTTGGAGATAAACAACTAGAGAATTTGGAGAAGACACTGATCTACAACATTTTTTACTTTGGGGTTTTGGAGAAATAGAAGGGATAAAATAAAAGGTGAAGTATCTAAATCATCACTAAATTTTACGAAAAAAATAAAATGGACTTTAACTTTTTAGCGGGGACGAAGGCATTAGAATTGTATTATGACAATGTGTAAAAATCAATTGTTAAATTTATTAAATTTCTTTGAATTATGACTAAACTGATTGAATATGTAACTATAGAAAATTAAATGTATCAGTTACGATTCTGTAACAAAATATAAAATTTTAATTGCAATTCTGTAACTTTTAAATGTTTGGTTTGTAACACCCTGATTTATTTAATTAAGGTTATAAAATAAGGATGCAAAAAAAAGAATGGAAAATATGTGAATCTTGAGTGAGGTTGGTAGGGTTTGAACCCACAACCTCACCCATATCCGTCTAGGTGCTGAACCATTGAGCTAAGAGCTCAATGTTGTCAAGTGTTACATGGGTGTACTTTTGAGTTAATTTTTTAAGAGTATAACAAATCTGATTTAATATCTAAATTGACCCTTCACCTACCATTTTCCGGTTTTATCTTCGAAAGAGGGAATGAGGGAGAGAGGGTTTTTACATCTGGCACCGGCTTCGATCTCCGTCACCGCCCCATCGTGAAAGTCACCGCCGGCGGCAAACGGAGCGCCGACGCATCTGGGTTAACCTCTGGCCGCCACTCGCGCGTTAGCGCCGCCGTCCGTCGCATATCTGGGTTCGAAAGTTCGGTTGAAACCCTAAGTCAACCCTTCTGTTTTCCAGCAATTTCGTCGTCGTCCGCCTTCCGTTCGTCGCGCCGCCAACACCAATAGGTTCCCCGCGCCATGGCGGACAAAACCCCTCTGGCCGTTTGCCCATCCGACACCGAGAGAGGCCTCATCGGAGCAACGAGTTTTCCGACCGTTCACCTTCGTTTTAGGTAAGATTCAACCAGATTTCGTCTTGTTTCGCTGAATTTTCAGTTTTGTTTAATCGTGTATCTCATGGGCTTTCGAAATCCGGCAGAATCGAGCATTTCGGGGCTTCCGACGACATCACTGGCGACTTTCCGGTGAGGTTTCCGGCGAAACCTGCTAGGGTAAGTGAACCGGATTCAAACCGGTCTGAACTGGTCCTAAACCCGAGCCAGTGAACCATTTGCCCGAACCCGACCCGTTTGACCCGTTTGCCCGACCCGAAAACCTAAACCGAGTTGATCCGAGTCAGCCCGAGTCAACTCGTCCGAGTCAGCCCGAGTCAACTCAGTTGACCCCTTACCAGTTGACTGTTGACGTCAGCGTTGACTCTGAACCCGTTGACCGTTGACTTGCCGGCGTCAGCGTTGCCCTGCTGACGTCAGCGTTGCCCTGTTGACGTCAACGTTGCCCTGCTGACGTCAGCGTTGCCCTGTTGACGTCAGCGTTGACTTTGACCAAAAAGTCAAAATTTTCTGAAAAGTCATATCTTATGTTTTTCGACGTCTTGAGTCCGTTTTTTGAAGCCTGTTTCGCAAAATTCTGACATGAAAGCCTCCGAATCTGACCTTGAACCCGAGGGTGCTTATGTATTTAATTATTTGGTTAAGAGCTTTGTGAATAAAGTCTGATATTGGGATTTGTGTAATTGAATGTACTCGTAGTTCCTGTAATACAATTTGTTAAAGGATGTCGAATATGGGTTCAAGGGTGTTCTCATGTCGTACACAGATTGATCGTTGTAGCTCGAAGCTAAGGTAATACATTACTACCTCCCGCATGCTTGCAAAACTTGTTTTAGCAATTTGTATCATAGTTTTATTTTGTAGTCTAAATATTTTCTGGAATTGTATTCTAATTCAAAATTTGATTTATGATTTTAAATGGTTAACGATTTGTTTATTTAAAATTTTAATGTGGGTTGCTCCGGTGACCCTAATGTAACTTCTTAGGATCCGTGGTAACGCATAGGCGAGTCTAGGGGTTTACATGTTACTATTTTGTTTTCTCGAGTATAGTTTAGTGATTTGGGAGTATGAAAATTTTGAGTTGATATATAAGCCGCAAGGAGTGATATTTGTGTTTTGAAAATTTCTAATTTAATCTCTTCAAAAATTTAAAATAATTTTATATTTTTTAAATTTATTGAATATTTTATTTAAAAGCTAAGATAAATACGAGCAGTATATGTTCTGAATATTTTTAATTATCCGCTTTTAAATTCTTAAAGTATTTTTTTGAAAGGTTTTGTTAACGCAAAATTTTAAAAAAATTAAATTAGAATTTTCAAAATCTTCAAAAATTTAAATTTAAATTTCTTAAAAAAAATTAAAGGACACCCTCAAATTCCGACCTTAACATCTGCCCCTGCTTGAAGTTCAGTTTAATTATTGGATGTAGCTGCGTTGATTAGGTTGTTGAGTGCCATGGGTTTGAAACTCGCTAACCGCTAATCAGCCTTTTTCAAACATTTTAGAACATGTAATCCCCGATCGGGTAAATAATATTATTAGCAACTAAAGTACTAGGGATGAAAATTGGGTATAATTTGTAGATTTTACACCGAATCTGCTCAGTTGGAGTGAAGATGGGTTTGAATTTTGGTGGGTAGTGAATGGGTGTGGATGTAGAAAGTCATACTCGTAATGAGTAGTGGATAGGTGATAGGTTTGAGACCTTATCCGCACTGTATTCGCCTGCATCCATCCGCCCACTACCTACCCACCATATAAATTTTGGACCATTTACGTAAACTTTGATTATGCCTTTTTATTATGGTGTTTTATGTACTAAGATATTGGTTTGTTTTAAAATCTACGCTATTCCTTAAGCTTGTAGACTTTGAACTCAATTAATTTAGTTTGAAAGATGATTGTTTGTAATCGAATTTGAATTTATTGTTTATGATCGAGTTTGAACGAATCAAATTGAAAATGTGTAATATGTGTGGTTAAGTAGAATTTATACATGTGTAAATATGTTTTAATTAAGTTAGCTATAGTTAATTAGTTAGATGTAGTTAAGTAGAATTTATACCGGTGAAAATGTGTTTTAGTAAAGTTAACGATATTTAGTTAGTTAGTTAGCTGTAGTTAAATTTATACCAGTGTAAATGTATTATATATATATATATATGGAAAATACTTTGATGCACAAGCTGTGTAAACTTTAGTTTACACAAGCCCTTTAATTTTAGGGTTTAGGGTTTTATGTTAGGGTTTAGGAGTTTAGTGTGTAGGGTATATAATTTAAGATTTATGGTTAGAATTTAGAGTTTAGAGTTTAGGGCTTAGGGTTTAGGGTTTAGGTTGCTAGGGTTTGTGATTTAGATTTTAAATTTTATAAAAGGATTGTGTAAAAAAAATTTACACAGCTTGTCCATCAAAATAAAACCCTATATATATATATATATATATATATATATATACTTGATCAATCAATGAAATATGTGAAGTTCTACTATTCTTTACGAAGGTATATGGTTTATTTTTATATAATTCGATATTAGTGGTTGCTTGTGGGTGGGTACGAGTTGGGTGGTGGATGTCTAGTTGGGTAGTAGGTGTGGAGATGAATTTGAGAATGTACTCGCGTGGGCGGGTGTGGATTTAAAAATTGTATCTGCCGTGGGCGGTGGGTAGGTGGTGAATATGAAAATTCTAGGTGGGTACGAGGAGGGGTATCCGCATCTACCCCGCCCGCTTGCATCCCTACTACTCTCGTTATATTTATTTTGATCATCAAATTATTTTTAAGAAAAATACTTTTAATTAGGGGTGTTTATGGTATGTTAACTGTACTGTTTAGCTTAAACGATTGGTTAACTGTTATAGCGGTTATTAATCGTAACCTAACCGTTAAGGTGTGGTTAACGTTAATTTTTTTTAAATGATTAATCATTATAGTGGTTAACCGTTAATTTTTTAAATGGTTAACCATTATAATAGTTAATTGTTAAGAAAGGGTTTAGCTACAGGTTAACATGTAACCTATTACAATTTTTTTTAAATGTTCCTTATTTCTTTTTTAGAATTATAAATCTATCTCTTCGATAAATATTATATTAATTTTTTTTAAAAATACTTAAATAGAGAGATTTTAAACACAAACTTTATACTTAGTTAAAAAAGAGTATTTATAGATGAACTATTTTTTTTATAAAAGCTAGAGTGATTACAAGTAGTATCTGTTCTAAATATACTATCAACCATTTGACAATGAACGCTCAATCACCCTGCTGCAATTACTGGTGCTCGAACCCGTGACATCTAAGAACAACAACCGTTCCCTTAACCACTGAGTCAAGTTGGTTCGTGCATTTATAGATGAACTATTAACCTTTTTTTTAGCGATTCGGTTAACAGAAACTGTTTAAATTTAACGGTTAAGTTAATTAACTTATGAAATGAACAGTTATACCAATTAACGGTAACGGTTTATTTTGCACACACTTACTTTTTATTTTAGTTATCGACAGTTAAAAGTTTAACTAATCTGATTTTCCCCCAATTTCCACGCTACTTTTTATTATCCAAATCGACATACACGTGTAAATTTGAAATTCATGGGACAATCGAGTGCGATAGAAAATGAAATAACAGAAACGATTCAGTCGAAAGAACTTGGAAAATTAAATTAACCTTGCTCATTTAATAACCTTGAGAAAATACCATTTGATCAATATCCTTTCATAATTCTCAGATAATGAGTTTCACTTGGGAAATATACCTAGTGGATTTCGTTTTCTAGGGTTCCTCATTTAAGGAAAACTCTAGGGAATTTGACTACACTGTAAAGAAATTTTTTAAAGTTCAATCGATCGATTAAGTTATGGATTGAAAGAATATTTTCAACCTAAAATATGAAATAGAAGGCTCGGCGCTTTGAATCAAAGGAACTAAACCAGGGGCGGATTTTGGTAAAAATAAGTTGATGGACAACTTAAAATTTTCTAAAATTTTAGAAGCTTAAACTAAAATTTTAAAAAATAATTTTTTTTGAGAAACTTTTAAATATTTAAAGGGAATTAATTAAAAATATTTAAAGAAATAAAATCTTAATGAGAATGTTAAATTTAAAAAGGAGACTTAATTAAAAAAGTTTAAACGTTAAGAAATTTATTAACATAACTGGTTGGTATTTGATGCCAAGAGATCTTGCTTATGGAATTTTTTTAATCTGCTGACAACATATGAAATAATTTTCCAAACATAATGTTACTGGAGAAATGATTTATCAGCAAAAAACCACAACAATCAAGAAGAGAACGGTAAGATTCAGTGAAGAAGAAAACCCGAGAAGGAAGGGTTCATTCCAACGGAAGAAAAGGGATAAGACAGACAGGAAAATTCCCAAATTACAAGCATACTCACTCAGGATAGTTTTTTCCTACTTATCCACAAAACACATCAAAACGGCAACGTTCAAGTATAAAACATAAAATAAGAAAATAAAGACTAAAATTAACCCAACTAGCCACATGTCCATCCAGCTGGCAAAAGGCTGCATCAATACTCATGTCTTCCAGAAAATCCTTGTCCTCAAGGATCAAAATGAGGAAAATCCAGTTTCAGCTTATGGTAAAGTTCCCAAGTAGCATCTTCCGGAAACGAGTTGGTCCACTCCACCAATACCTCCGTAACAGCTCGGTTTCCCCTCTTTACCATTCTTCTATTAAGGATCTTCACAGGTTCTTTGATGATGGTCCCATCAGGTCCTAGAACAGGTAGATCAGACTGAACTATGGCAGATCCAATATGCTTTTTAAGTTGAGAAACATGAAATGTTGGATGAACCTTCGATCCCACTGGTAATTGTAGTTTGTAAGCCACCTTTCCCACCTTTTCCAATATAAGAAATGGCCCAAACCATTTGGGAGCAAGCTTGTGGCATCTTCTTAAGCTCACCGATTGTTGCCTATATGGCTGGAGCTTTAAATAAACCCAGTCTCCCACAGTAAACTCTCTATCAGATCTTTTCTTATATGCTTGTTTCTTCATCCGGTCTTTCGCTCGTTGCAAATAAAACTTAAGCATTTTAACTGCTGCTTCCCACGCTTGCAAATTGCGATCTACTGATGCAACAAAAGACTCACCAGCAAGATATGGTAAATGGGCAGCAGGTTCCTCACCATAAAGGGCCTGGAAAGAGGTCATATTAATAGCAGAATGGTGAGAAGTGTTGTACCACCATTCTACTAAGGACAACCAACAACTCCATTCTCTTGGTTTCTCTCCCGGCATACACCTCAAGTAAGTCTCTAAACACCTATTCACCACTTCAGTTTGTCCATCGGTCTCCGGATGGTAAGCAGTTGAGGGTGTCAAACTCACGCCCATCTTCCCAAAGAGTTCCTTCCAAAAGGTGCTCATAAACACTTTGTCTCGATCACAAACAATATTCACAGGCAGTCCATGTAATTTATAAATATTATCAAGGAAGATTTGTGCAACACTCAAAGCAGTAAAAGGGTGTGAAAGAGCTAAAAAAGTGTGCATACTTTGTCAGCCGATCTACCACTACAAAAATGGTGTCTTTACCCTTGGAAATAGGCAAACCTTCGATGAAATCCATACTAATAGAAGACCAAGCTCTGTCAGGAGTAGGCAGTGGTTGAAGAAGTCCTGGCTTGAGTTGGTTCTCATATTTGTTTCGTTGGCAAACAGAACATTCTCTCACCATTCTCCTCACTGATTTTCTCAAACCCCTCCAATACAAACAAGCTGACATTCTTTTGCTGGTGACATCAGCCCCTGAATGCCCACCTAACGAACTGCTGTGAAATTGCTCGATTAATTTCTTCTTCAATTCTAAGTCATCACCCACAACTAACTTTCCCTTCCTCTTTAAATACTTTCAATCCCATGAATATTTCGAGTGAGAAGTAGAATTTTTAATCAAATCAGCGATTATCTGTTGAAGCTTCCCATCATTGGTCCAAGTCTGCACTATTTGATTCACCAAATCAGTGTTGAAAACACTAATTGCCATCATTTGACCAGTTGAAAATTCAGGGTTGCGAGACAGAGTATCTGCTACTGTGTTGGTGACACCTCTCTTATAACATATCTCATAGTCATAACCCATCATCTTGGCTACCCAAGTTTGTTGAGCAGGAGTAGTTGCTACATTGCCGGATAAAAACTTTAAACTTTGGTGATCTGTCCGTATCTTAAAATTTCTTCCTACTAAATAAGGAGACCATTTTTTGACTGCCAGTAATACTGCCAACATCTCTTTGTCATAAATAGATAGGGCTTGATGCTTGCTTCCCAATCCTTTACTGAAGTATGTCAAGGGCCTGCCACCTTGTATCAAAACTGCCCCAACACCACAAGCCGACGCATCAGTCTCAATAATGAATTCTTGCTGAAAATTAGGGAGGGCAAGAACAGGTGCGGATGTCATAGCAACTTTCAATTTCTCAAATGCAGAAGTTGCTTCCTCAGTCCAACCCCAATTGTTTTTCTTTAACAAATCAGTTAAAGGTTTCACGATTCCACCATATCCCTTGATAAATCTACGATAGTAACCAGAGAGTCCTGAAAATCCTCTCAACTCCTTGATGTTGGTAGGGGTAGGCCATTCCACAATGCATTGCACCTTCTTACTATCCATGGAAATAAATCCATTCGAAATCGTATAGCCCAAGTAGTCCACTTCAGTTGCCACAAATGTACACTTGTTCTTCCTTGCAAAAAGCTGATGATGTTTGAGGAGTTCTAACACCTCTCGAATATGCTTCAAATGCTCTTCCCAACTCCCGGAGTAAACTAGAATATCGTCAAAAAATACCAAAACATATTTCCTCAATAATGCCTTGAAGACAGAATTCATTAGCCCTTGAAAAGTTGCAGGAGCATTGGTCAGACCAAATGGCATGACCAAGAATTTGTAATGCCCTTCATGTGTCCTAAATGCTGTTTTAGGAATATCATGTTCCCACATTCTAATTTGATGGTACCCTGACCTAAGATCAAGCTTAGAAAAAAATCTTGCATCCCCCAATTCATCAAGTAACTCCTCAATGATAGGGATTGGGAATTTATCTTTGAGCGTTAATTGGTTTAACTGCCTGTAATCAACACAGAGGCGCCATGATCCATCCTTTTTTTTCACCATGACAATAGGAGAAGCAAAGGGACTCACACTGTCTCTGATAATACCATTCTGCATCATTTCCTTTATTAATTTCTCTATCTCATTTTTCTATACCATGGGGTATCTGTAAGGTCTGATCTCTACTATAGCAGAATCATCTTGCAGCACAATGCGATGTTCATGACCTCGTTTCGGTGGTAAACCCTGTGGTTCACGAAACACTTCAGCAAATTCCTCCAGAAGCTGTTGTAGATCAACACGATTCTCATCCTTCTTCAAAAGTAATTCCAATTGAGTGTTCATGGTCAGTAGAGACATTCCAGGAGTAATTCTGTTCCCTTTCAACATTTTTGAGCCCTTATTATCTTGCAACAACTGAATCGAACCTGGATGTAAGCCTTTCCAACAAATAGCTTCCCCTTCATGCGTAAACTGCATCATCAATGTAGAAAAATCCCACTGGATTGACCCCAACGAAGCCAACCACTAAACCCCTAACACCATGTCACATCCCTTCAAAGGTAAAACCAAAAAATCTGTAGAGAATTGATGTCCCTGAGTTTCCCATTCCACTGCTCGAAAAAGACCCAGGGTCTGTATAAACCCACCATCAGCAATTGTCACTCTCATTTGATGTTTTTGTTCCACGATCAACCCACAAGCCTTAGTTGCTCCCAAACTCAAAAAGTTGTGAGTACTACCCGAATCAATCAAAGCCATTATCTTTTGTCTTTTAATCAGAACGGTAACTTTCATTGTTTCACACCCAGATGCACCCCACACTGCCTGGAGAGATAACACAGGAATTTCTGGGTATGTTTTCTCAGGACCAGTAGCCTCACCCCCCTCAGCATCCAACCAATCCTCACAATCAACAAATTCTTCATTTTCCCCTTCGATATCATTGCCTTTCATTAGTAGCTGAAATAATTGAGAGCGTGTACATCGATGACCAGGAGTATATTTGGAAGGGCACCAAAAACATAACCCTTTACGCCTCCTTTCTTCCATGTCTGTAGAAGGTTGGCGACCAGGACCATTTCCAGTAGGTGGAAGTCCCCTCTTTGGTGATGGAGCACGACTGTAACTAGCACTGAACATTTTACCACTGAGTACTGGTGTGACAGTTCCACTCGAGTTCTTGAGGACTGAAGAAGATGAACCAGCCTTACTAAAAACGGAAGGCATGGTTGGAGTAAAAGGCAAACTCACAGTGCTTGTGCGAGGAGTAGAGACATATCCTTTACTCACAGTGTTAAAAACGATCTGCTCAAAGTGTAAAGCTAAACGAAAAGCGTCAAGCAGATCTTTAGGTTGAAAAACCTTGATGTATTGTCCAATCTCCTATTTGAGGTTTGTAATGAAAATGCTAAGAGCATATTCATCACTAAGATGCATTTGGTTCAGGACACTTACAAAATCAGAGTAGTATTGATCCACCGAAGATGTTTGTTTGAGGGAAACTAAGTCACGCATTGGATCCTCCAAACCTTCTGGCGCAAAGCGATCCTGCATCAACCGTAAATACTTGTCCCAACTGAGTTTCTCTATACCACCATTGCTCTGAACCACAAAATAGTGCCACTGAAGAGCTGCACCCTCCAAATGGAGCATCACGAGCTTGACTTTCGTGTGTTCAGGGACTGCTTCAGCAGTGAAAAATTGTTCCAACTTCGCCCACCAATCTCGAAAGTGAGACCCATCAAAGTTAGGGCATTTGAGTTTGTAAGGATTGACAGTTGTTTCGCCGACAAAGACACAATCCTCATCCTTGGCCGCATCAGCCGTTTCTGTGGTCGCTAATTCCAGATCATCATCCCCAATTGGCGTAGATCCCAAAATACCCTTAGAAGAACCGGCTTTACGCACCAAGCTCTCGAGTAACGCTTTCACTTCCCCTATTTCCTTTCGAACGCCGCTAACCTCAAGGCAAATATCCTGGACCTTCTCCGAAATCGTCTTTTCAATCTTGTCCTCTAATTTCTTTTCTAACTCCTGAAAATCAGATTGGAGTTTGGCGATATCTTGTTGGTGCCTCGTCTGAACGCCGTCCACCATGGCCAGGTCGGTGTCTCTGATACCTTTGTTACTGGAGAAATGATTAATCAGCAAAAAACCACAACAATCAAGAAGAGAACAGTAAGATTCAGTGAAGAAGAAAACCCGAGAAGGAAGGGTTCATTCCAAAGGAAGAAAAGGGATAAGACAGACAGGAAAATTCCCAAATTACAAGCATACTCACTCAGGATAGTTTTTCCCTACTTATCCACAAAACACATCAAAACGGCAACGTTCAAGTATAAAACATAAAATAAGAAAATAAAGACTAAAATTAACCCAACTAGCCAAATGTCCATCCAGCTGGCAAAAGGCTGCATCACATAATTTTGATAGAATGTTTTCTAATTGACCTATATGGAACATTATAAAAGAATGGAGATAGATTCTTATAAAATTAGAAGGAACATAATGATCTGAAAAATAAAATTGTAATGAATCTCAAACATTGCTAAAGCAAAAGTACAAACCACAGGATTCTGTTTTAACATATCTTTTTTCCTAAGCTGTTAAAATATCAAATCAGAATCACCCGAACCCATCCAAGCTCGATGAATATCAAACATAATCACATCCCTAATAAAACCATACAAAACAGAAGAGTGAATGAGAAACACTAACGAATAACGAATTCGCATACCTTTGAACTCTTTGGTAAACTTGATAGTTTTTCTATGATACTCGATCCACATTCCCTACCCCTAATGTGACTCATCACGAGCTTCTCTAGAACTAATGTATGGTTCAGGAAATAACTAACTATTTCAAACATATGTGAGGCTCCCCTGAAGTGTATAATGCTAATCTCCTTGAGGTGATATAACAAACAAGATGGCACTTCTTCGGGTAGTGACTCGAATTCTGCTCTAGCCAAATCCACGATGAGTGTCTTCAGATTAGGGACACGGTGCAGAAACTCTAAAATCCATGTCACACTTATCGTCATATATTGGAGGTTATTAAACCTTTGGTTGGTTATAACCAACTATGGCCCGTTATAACCATCAGCCCGTTAAGGATAACTGACTGGGTTTAGTTATACCCACTGTTGGTTATTATTTGCTGGGTATATAAATAAGAGTCTGAGACTCTGGCCCAATTAAGCAAAGATTGAGGCCTACATTCCTTTCTTTCTTTCAGCCCGTTTGTAAACCCTTCTATCAATTTCTAGACTTTACTAGTCTAACATGGTATCAATCGCCGGACGGTCTTGATTTTGTCGTTCTCCGTTGCCGTTCTGTTTTCTTTCCGATCGAATCCTTTGAGCTTTCTTTTCGCTTCGTTCTTTTGCTTCGTCTTGTTCTTTTTTCTTTGTCTTGCGTTTCTGATCTTGCTGCGTTCTTTTGCCTCGTCATGCCTTCTGTTTCTGATCTTGCGCCCAGTGACGATATTCTTGGATCTGGATCGTCTCAATCTGGCAAGATGTTCACCAACAAGCGGGTGAATATCCTTCTTGACGAAACTAATTTCCTCGTTTGGAAACAACATGTTCTCTTAACTGTACGAAGTCATCGTTTGGAAAAGTTCATCACCGGTGCGGTTACTGCTCCGCCGGCTACAGTGAAAGCTACTGATGGTACAAAGGTCGAAAATGGGAAATACGAAGATTTTGTGGCTCAGGATAGTGCATTGGCCTCTTGGCTTCTATCCACGATGAGCCCACATCTTCTCTCCCAATTTGTCGGTGCTGAAACCTCTGCTGAAGTGTAGAAGAAGGTTGTTGAATTTTCCAATAGCAAATTAGCAACAACCGTCATGAGTCTTCATTTTCGCCTTCGATCTGTGCGAAAAGGTGAGATGAGTATGCGTCTTTACATTTCCAAGGTGAAGGAGATTTGTGACGCACTTGCATCGTGTGGCAATCCCGTATCAGTTACTAAGCAGATCGCGTCTATCCTGAATGGCTTGTCTGCTGAGTACAAGCCCTTCGTTGATGTTATCACGGCCAACCGTGAGCCACATACGCTGGAAGCAGTTACATCCATTCTTGTTGATGCGGAGGCTCAACAATCTCTGTTTGATCATGAACGGTCTTTGCCTATGAGTGCTCATTCAGTTCAATTTTCATCGGGGGCTCGTGGTTCAACTGGGAGGTCTGGTGTTGAAGTTGAATCAAGGGAGTCTCGTCCTCAATCTCAGTCTGGTTTCAATGGCAGAGGTCGTGGGCGTAATCGCTTTCAGTGTCAATTGTGCGGTAAAATGGGGCATTTGGTCGATCGGTGCTATCGACGTTTTGACAAATCTTTTGCAGGAGTTACTGCTTCGACCTCCAGGCTCTCTTCCACTGGAGGTTCTTCTTCTAATGCCAACTTATGTTCTTTCGACACTAATGCTACCTCTTCGCATCACTCTGCAGGGATGACTACTCCACTTGCAAACTGTACTCAGTGCACTCATGGACACAACGCTTCTACCTCCGGCAGTTCTGATCAGTGGTTTGCCGATACTGAGGCAACTCATCATGTAACTCCAGAGGATTCAGGTGTCCATCATTTGTCGGACTACTCCGGTCAGGGTAAGCTCTTAGTTGGTGATGGTAAGAGACTTACTATTTCGAAAGTTGGTGATTCTTATCTTGCATCTGACTCTCGTGTCTTGAAATTGCATAATCTGTTGGTTGTTCCTAAAATAACAAAAAATCTTCTGTCGGTATCTCAGTTTGCTAGAGATAATGAGGTTTTCTTCCAGTTTCATGCAACTCACTGTGTTGTTCGTGATGAGAAAAATGGTGTTGAATTGCTTCATGGTACTGAAACGGGTGGTCTTTATGCTTTCAATAAGGGTAGTACTAGGGTTGTTAATACTAGTACTCAGGTTGAATCCAATTTGGTTCAGATGAATTCTGCTTTGTATGAGTTGTGGCATCGTCGTTTGGGGCACCCTGCTCATACGACTTTGCTTAGTGTTTTGAAGAAATGTAATGTTTCTAATTCTTTTGCTAAGAATAAGACTGATTTTTGTTCAGCTTGTCAGATTGGCAAGAGCCACAAGTTGCCTTTTACAGATTCTAGTACTACTTACACTGCACCTTTCCAATTAATTTTTACTGACCTATGGGGACCTGCCCATGTGACTTCTACTGGGTTTTATTACTATGTGGCTTTTGTTGATGCGTACTCTCGACATTCTTGGGTCTATTTGCTAAAGGATAAATCTCAGGCAGTGAAATCTTTTCAATTATTCTCTCAACTTGTGTCTACTCAATTTGGTGCTGTTATTCAGGAAGTGCAAAGTGACTGGGGTGGTGAGTTTAGAAGTCTTTCCCCAGTATTAGCTGAAGCAGGTATTCGACATAGAATTACGTGCCCTCACACGTCCGAGCAGAATGGTGTTGTCGAACGCAAGCATCGGTACATAATTGAGCTTGCACTTACGCTACTTGCTCAAGCTTCATTACCACTTCGGTTTTGGTCGTATGCTGTTGTTAGTGTTGTATATTTGATTAATAGACTTCTTACTAAAGTTCTTGATGGTGTTTCTCCTGCAGAAAAACTCACTGGTAGCAGTCCTGATTATACTTTTATGCGTGTGTTTGGATGTTTGTGTTTCCCTCATCTGAGACCATTTCAGAAGCACAAGCTAGAGTTTCGGTCTCAAGAGTACTTTTCTTGGTTACAGTCCACATCACAGGGGCTATCAGTGCTTAACACCAGAAGGTAAAATAATTGTTTCTCGTCTTGTGGTTTTTAATGAGGGTGTTTTTCCCTTTGCAGCAAAGGTACAACCATCGGTTGTTTGCAAGCAGAACAGTTGTAAGTCTCCTCCTTTAGTTGTGCTAACTGATGTCTCTCAGTTTTCGAATTCTGCTGCACCTGCGTCTTCAAATTCTTTACATCCTACTGTTGATACTCAAGAACCTCAATCTGCTGGTGTGGCTCAAGCAACACAACTTGTTGTTGTTGCTCAAGTTTCACAACCTACTGTTGTTGCTCGTGTATCACAATCAGCTGGTGATGCTCAGGAAACACAGGCTGCTGCAACTTTTCCTGTGAATGCAGTTCATTCTACTGCAGAACAGTTCATATTTGGTGGTGTATCCTCAAGTGCTGCTCATGGTTTTGATAATGTTTCTGTTGGCAACTCCATCTCGAATGATGGTCAGTCTGTGTCTCCAGTTGCATCTACTGCAGGCCAGCATACTTCCTCTCAAAGTGTGGGTTCTCCAAGTGTTTCTGCTCAGTTGTTTGACTCTTTAGCAGTTCAGTCTCCTCCTCAAATGGATGCTGAAGTTCAAGCTGATTCTCGTTCTCATGGTGCTGAAGGATGTGCATCCCATGATTGTGGTCATGATGCTGTTGTTTCTACAGGTGAAACAGAAGTTGAGCATGTTGCATCCCCTGTTAGGAACACACATATGATGATGACACGGAGTAAAATGGGCATTTTTAAACCTAAGGTATATTCTTCAGATCTTACTTGTGATGAGTTAGTTCCTGATACAATTCAACAGGCTTTTAGTTCTCCTGTTTGGAAGAAGGCTGCGTTTGATGAGTATCAGGCTTTGGTTGACAATGGAACTTGGGAGCTGGTCAGTCTACCTGAAGGTCGAAAACCAGTCGGATGCAAGTGGATTTTTCGTGTTAAAAAGAACCCTGATGGAACAGTTGCTCGGTACAAAGGTCGACTAGTTGCAAAAGGTTTCTCACAAATTCCTGGTCAAGACTATAGGGATACATTCAGTCCAGTGGTAAGGTTTACTACTTTGAATATTATTTTGGCTCTTGATGTTTCGAATAAGTGGCAACTTCGGCAAATAGACATAAATAACGCGTTTCTTAATGGGGATTTGGATGAGGAGGTGTACATGGTTCAACCTCCTGGTTTTGAGCAGAAATCCGAAAATGGTGTGCCTCTTGTTTGTAGATTAAAGAAGGCTTTGTATGGTCTTCGTCAAGCTCCGCGTAACTGGTACAACAAGTTTCGTGCTCATTTGTTGATGTTTGACTTCCGAGAATCAAAGGCTGATCCTTCTTTGTTTATTTGTTACAAACCAAATGTTGTTATGTATCTGTTAGTGTACGTTGACGACATTATTGTCACCAGCCTATCTAAAACTGCAGTTGAGAGTGTAATAGGCAGTTTGCGCTCTGAGTTTACCTTGAAAGATCTTGGTGAACTTGAATTCTTTCTCGGAATTGAAGCACGCAGAACTGGAAATTCCATTCATCTCAGTCAGAGGAAGTTTGTATTAGAACTTCTTCAGCGAACAAAGATGGCACAAGCAAAATCAACTCCTACGCCCATGTTACCTTCGACTAAATTAGTACAAGATGCTGGTAGTCCTTTGGTTGATCCTCAAGAATATCGTTCTATAGTCGGGGCTTTGCTATATGTATGTCATACTCGACCCGACATTTCGTTTAGTGTTAACAAAGTTGCTCAATTTATGCATCGACCGTGTGAAGGGCATCTTGCAGCTGCAAAGCAGATTTTGAAATATCTTGCTGGAACATTAGACTTTGGTTTGTTGTTTGTTGGTTCAGAAGATGACTCTTTGAATGTTGTTGCTTATTCAGATGCTGATTGGGGAAGTGAGCTCGATGATAGGCGTTCGACAACCGGATATTGTGTTTATGTTAATGAGTGTCTTGTGGCCTGGAGTTCAAAGAAGCAGAAGTCGGTATCGCGGTCCACGACTGAAGCAGAATATAAGAGTATTGCTGACACAGTTGCGGAAGTTACATGGATTAATTCTGTTTTGCATGATTTGGGGCTGCCTTCTCGGTTAGTTCCTGTTGTTTGGAGCGATAATACGAGTGTTGTTGCACTCTCAGCCAATCCTATTCTACATTGCAAGTCCAAGCACGTTGAACTTGATGTTCATTTTGTTCGAGAGAAGGTGAATCAAGGGAAGATTCATGTGAATTATGTTCCAGTCGAACATCAAGCTGCAGATGGCTTAACCAAGGCGTTGTCTAAGTCATATTTTCAGATGTTTCATGGCAAGATGGGTGTATATGCTTTTGAATGAGTAAAGTCAGAGAAGTTTTGTTTCTCTTTTATTTGCTGCGAAGGAGTGATAAGGATGTTGATTAAGATGTTTGGTGAGGAGCAGGGAGAATATTGGAGGTTATTAAACCTTTGGTTGGTTATAACCAACTATGGCCTGTTATAACCATCAGCCCGTTAAGGATAACTGACTGGGTTTAGTTATACCCACTGTTGGTTATTACTTGCTGGGTATATAAATAAGAGTCTGAGACTCTGGCCCAATTAAGCAAAGATTGAGGCCTACATTCCTTTCTTTCTTTCAGCCCGTTTGTAAACCCTTCTATCAGTTTCTAGACTTTACTAGTCTAACATCATATCCTCACAAGAATTCTTAAATTCCAATTCAACAAGATTGGGCAAGGCAAGCACCGGATCAAGAGGCCTTCGGAAGTGCAGTGCATCAAGATCAATAATTGATAATTGTAGAACCTGTACATTGCAGATTCCCCGAAGAAGAGTTGCACTTAGTTTATGATCCACATCTTTGCAGTGAAAGATTCTGATATCAGCTTTTTCCAGAGACTCCATATTTCTTAAAGTATACACTTTGCCTACACGGCCGACGTATTTGAAACAGACAAGACTTGGGAGCATTGATCACAATCGCATAATCGAGAACTCTATAACGTTTATTCACGAAAGTTTCGTAATCTAAAACCAATCTCTTAAGTGAAAGACTATGGATATTTAGCTCACTTGTGCCGTTAAAGAAACAACTAAAAAGAACAAAATCTTCTAGCACAGGGCAACTAGAAATTAACCTAAGAATTGAACAACCATCTACAAATTCAATCTCCAAAAGATATAGAGTCCTGAGATTAGGTAAACACAAGTTAGCTAGAGCCTTCATTTCCCAACCGTTGAGATTCAATTTCAGTGTCACCAGCGATGGGCAAGTAAACAGAAGAGTCGGTAATATCCGAACGTCTCCGTAAGACAAGTATATATCAATTTCCTTAACACCACTCCGCAATGCAGCATATAGCCAATTATAAATGCTTGAATAACCATCGCACAGTATACGATCATTCATCCATAAGTCATTCAGCCTAAAGTTTTCTAATCTTAGATGGTTGGGGTTAAAAAATAACCTATCGAGAAACTTTCGGAAGTTTTTGATGTCTTTTTTAGGCACATGCAATTTCCTTAAACAATCACTAAAATCAAGTTTAAAAATCGATGAAGTAAAGAGATACCTCCACCTGCGTGAAAGAATTGAGGTCCGAACTGCATCGTCGGTGGGCAGGAATGACAAGATGTGACAAAGAATCGAATCAAGCAAACTGTCTAAGAAACACTCGTATTTTGCTTTCTTAGCCATAAATCACGCAAGGAATCGGGACGGTAAGTGTTGTTCGGAGATAAAAAGGTCGTGGCCGGATTTATAGGCCGATCTGATGGTCGGTGACAGAAAGAGAGAGCTGAATGGAGATCGCTGACAGCGGCCAGGGGAGGCGGTGACAGTCGCCGGAATGGAGCTTCGATTCGGGGTTTTTTCCCTTATAATTTAGAAACCGCCCTTGATGAAGGCAAAGGATTATGATTTCTTTAGTGCTTAGGTTTTAAAAGATGAAGAAAGGTAAATTAACACAAGTCACTTTATTATGGATAAGTTTACAATTATATCATGGTATTTTAAAAATAATTATGGGTAAGTTTACAATTAGATCTCGGTATTCCAAAAATTTATAAATATTTTATTTTGATATACAGCCAGTAAAAAAAATTTACACAACATTTTATAAAAATTAAAATTTAAAACTTTAATCCTAACGTCTTCTATAAAAGATGAACGTGACACACCCAAATTTATCCTCATTAATAAAAAAAATCAATCTTGAAATATTCTATTACAGTTGACCAATTTCGATCGTTAACTCACAAACAACCAATAAACTTGAAAGTATCACGTTATTAAATCGTAAGAATTTTAAAAATTACTAAAAAATTCTATAGATATATTAAAAATCTAATTTTATTGGTTACCTAAAACACAAACTAATAAGATGATACGTGACACATCCTGGAAGTTTAACGTCTTAAAAATCGTAAAAAAATAATAAAATATTATTATTATATTTTAAAAATCCAATTTTAATCGTTAACACACAAATAAGTAATAAAATGATCAGACATGGTACACCCTAAAAATATCACGCCATAAAACCATAAAAATTCAAAAGAAAATCTTTAAAAAAGTCCATATATTGGCCCTGTTTGGTAAATAGCGGTTTGGGCAAAAATTAGAGGTTTGAGGTATAATTAGAGGTTTGACTAGTCAAATCCGCTAATATTGATGTTTGGTAAATAGCGGATTGAAAGAGCGGATTGAGGTGAAAAAGTTAATTTTGAAAAAGGCCCTAATATGAGCTTTTTGATATTAGGGGTTTGATATTAGAGTTGTAATGACTCTTGTACCCTTAACAATTACCAAAAATTTCCAAATAACTTAAATTAAATAATAACATTTTTTAATATAAATAATAACATATTAAATATTCGACTTATTTGTTGTTACTACTAATTTATATGGTGATATTTGTAAGTTAATTCTATTTTTTATTATCACATATTTATAAGTGCATATAATTTTTTTAATAATTATATAAATAATAAATTAATATATAAATCTTTCAAATATGTTTAGAAAATTTATATTAAAAATAATTTTTACAAATCTAATTAATATTTATTAGATACAAAATATTCATAACTGATAAATTATTCAAACAATTATTGAATATAATCATGTCCTTATATGTTATTTTGTTTGTTTAAATAATCAAACAGCTATCAGCTATTAGTTAATTTTACCAAACACTTTTATACAATCAGCTAATACAATCCGCTAGTCAAATCAGCTAATGTCATCCGCTATCAGCTATCAGCTATCCGCTAATTGCCAAACAGGGCCATTATTTTATTGATGAATCTTTTATTCATTAAATTATCGGTTAATGATATACTAATATGCTACGGTGAAACTTGGAAAATATTCTCATGCGGGTTTGTATAGATCCTTTTTATTATGCGGTAAATTCAACTTATTGTTGAGTGATCGGTGACACAAAGGTTTTCATGAGCAAAACGTTAGTCTTTACGCCAATCTCTTCCATTAAATAGTGAGCCCCATGGACATTACCATTGTTATGGCCTTATGGGTGTGAAGGGTAGGTCGGTAGTACGGTAGGTTACGGTACGATTACGGTACGCCATCAATTGAAAATGTTATAAAAATTAAAACACGACACTGAATATATTACGTTTTTTATAACATTTTCAGTTTTTACAAAAACTTAAAATCTTATCGGAAAGGATGAAAGTTTCGAAACTCGAAAGTAAAGTTCTTATACTTTACTACAACCGAAAATGTTATTAAAAAGTCTAACATTTTTCAGTGCCATGTTTTAGTTTTCGTTGGTGTCGCGTCGTAGCCGTACCGGAACCTGTCGAATGTTAAACAAACCTGAGTGTGAAAGAGAATGGGTAACTTGAGCTGTTGTATGGAAATTAGGTTCAAACTTTTAAGGTTTGTGGTTGTTCCCAGTCCTTTAATTTGATATTTTTTACATATATTTTTAATACTTTTATAATTTATCTGAATTTTTATAATTTTATAGTTTGATTTTTTAGGATTTTTATATTCTTTTACACGTTTTTAAATATTTTTAAAATTTATCTGATTTTTTATAATCTTATAGATTTTATATTTTTAGAATTTTTGTAATATTGACATTACCATTTTAATAACTTTTATAACCTTTTATAGATTTATGACATGATGCTTCTAGAGTTGCGGTACATCAACATCTTATTAGTTGTGTGAGTTAACGGTTAAAATTGATCAATCATTGTATAATGATTAAATTAAGTGTTTTCGACTAGTGATGATTAAATTAGGTATAAAAAATTCACAAAATCTTAATTAATTTTTAATGTGTTAAATTGACGCTTAAGTCTTAATTTAAATAAAGATTTTGGTGGAGATATGATTACCCAAAAAAATATTTGAATAGATTTGAAACGATTTGGTCCTTAATCAACCACTTTAAAGTATTCAATCCTAATCGAAGATTTAGTCTAAAGAAAAAGTTATTGTTCAGTGTATTAAGGAAAATTCTACAACGTGCGACGAACACCTATGAACACTACTAATGATGAACACCGATGAATACCATTAAATTAATTAATAAAAATTTAAAATTTCAAGAACCCATCATACAATTAATAATTATTTTAAAATTTTAATTAAATTATTATATATATATTGTCACGTCCTTGGAAAACTTGGATCGGGACGTGCGGCCTTAGGACCCTTTGGGAAGCTTGTGGCGCCTAAGTAAGCCTTCTTGATCTAAGCCGGATGGCTTAGATCGGTGCGGAAATGGGATGACGGTGAGATGGGAAGAATGTGCGAGACGATGGTTGAGCGGAACGCCCGAGAATTTTATTAATTTGAAGGGAAAGAAAACAAAGTTGCTTAACAAGCCAAACAAGTCGAATTCCTAAGGAAAAAGTAAATAATGAGGTGGGGCTAGGCCTCCTTAAATAAGCCCCTCTAAGCCCTAATCCTATTCTAACTAGGATTGCTAATATCCTACTCCTTCAAGGAGAGGGAATCCTTGTCCTAAAGGGATTTGTACTCCCTAAACCCCTAAGAGGGTGTGGTGTGCGCGGAGGCCAGGCCCAAGGCCTTGTGCGGACCCGTGGGTGCGTTCTGACGGCCTTGTCCGGCCTCTCCGCGCGCGCCGCTTTCGAGCCCGTGGTGCTGGGCGGTATCGGCTGGCTTGGGCCTGTGTTGTGCGGCGAGATCGGGCCCCTCGGGTGCGTCCGGCTTGACCTGTTCGGGTGCGTAATCGGACCCCTTGGGTGCTAGCGGCCCGGTCTTCTCGGTTGCGCTGGGCGTGGCCTGCTTGGTCCTCGGGTGGGTGCTGCTGCTGGCCCCTTGCTGGGCGGTTGGAACGGACCCTAGGGTGCGGTCCGTGACATTCTCCCCCACTGGTTCTGGCGACGCCCTCGTCGCTCGGCTAAGGTGATAGCGGCTGATTTGGTCCTTGAATTGCCATAGATCCAAGGCTGGTTCCCAACTTCCTTCGCTGTCGGGAAGTCCTTTCCAAAGGACGAAATACTCGTGCCTTGGTGGATGTCCCACTCGTCGAACGGATCTTTCTGCTTGGATGTCTCGAATTTCATTCTCATAAGAGACTTTTACTCCGACGGGTGCTCGGTGTGACACGGCTCGTTCCGGGTCTGACTTGTCTTGATGGAAAGGTTTGAGTAAACTTACATGGAATACCGGATGAGCTCGGATGGTTGTGGGAAGTTCTAATCGGTAGGCCATAGTTCCTACTCGTTTCACAACTTTGAATGGCCCCTCGTATCTCCGCACAAGTCCCTTGTGCACTGTTGGGTTGCGTAATATCCCGGTTAGCTTTACAAGTACCAAGTCTCCAACTTGAAAGCTTACGTCCCTGCGTTTTGTATCGGCCCATTTCTTGGTTCGTTTCCCCGCCTTGTGTAGACAAGCTCGGGCTAGGTCATGGTGTTCTTGCCATTCCGTTGCGAACCTATGTGCTGCTGGATTGGGCCCCTCGTACTTGGTTGCGACTGTGTTGGGTGTAAGTGGCTGTTGTCCCGTTGCAATTTCGAAAGGACTTTGGTTGGTTGCCTCACTTCGTTGTAAGTTGTAGGAGAATTGAGCCACATCTAGAAGTTTTGGCCAATTACGTTGTGTGATACTTACGTAATGCCTCAAATATATTTCCAATAGGCCATTCACACGTTCAGTTTGTCCATCTGTTTGGGGGTGGACGCTTGTTGAAAAATTCAAACTTGATCCCATGAGTTTGAATAATTCGGTCCAGAATCTGCCCGTGAATCGTGTGTCCCGGTCGCTGATGATTGTTTTTGGCAATCCCCAATACTTCACGACGTGTTTGAGGAAGAGGCGGGCTGCTTCCTCGGCTGGGCACACCTTCGATGCTGGAATGAACGTCCCATATTTAGAGAGCCTGTCGACTACCACCATAATGCTGGACAGACCGTCAACGTTGGGTAAGCCGACAATGAAGTCCATGGATAAACTCTCCCATGGACGTTCGGGAATGGGCAATGGTTGTAACAGCCCAGCGGGTTTCTTTGTCTCGATCTTGTCTTGTTGGCATACAAGGCAAGTTCTTACATATGCTTCTATATCTTCGCGCATGCGGGGCCAATAGTAGATTTCGGTAATCAGAGCTAGAGTTCGGTTCATACCTGGATGTCCGGCCCACTTAGAATCATGGCATTCCTTCATGATTTCCTTGCGTAGCTCCTCGAACTGAGGTACGTAGAGACGATGGCCACGGGTATAGAGTATGTCTTCCTCGAGCCAAAATCTTCGGGTTTTTCCTTCCTTGGCGGAATCGATGAGCATTTTGGCTGTCGGATCGTGTGCTAGTCCTTCCTTGATGCGTTCTAGCAACTGTCCCTTGGGCAAGCTGACAAATTCTATGTTGTACCTTCGGCTTAATGCGTCGGCGACTAAGTTGACTTTTCCTGGCTTATATTCCATGTCGAAATCGAATTCTGCCAGGAATTCTTGCCAACGGGCTTGCTTGGGAGATAGTTTCTTTTGGGTAAGGAAATAGCTGTTGGCGACGTTATCCGTGTAGACCACGAATTTGGACCCTAGTATATGGTGTCGCCAAGTCCGCAAACAATGTACTACCGCGGTCATCTCTTTCTCATGAACCGAGTATCTCCTCTCGGTATCATTTAGTTTTCGGCTTTCGTATGCAACAGGATGTCCCTCTTGCATTAGGACTCCTCCGATGGCTGTGTCCGATGCATCTGTATAAACTTCAAAGGGTTTGGCATGATTTGTAATGCCAGCACTGGTTCACTTGCCATTGCATGTTTCAATTCTTTGAATGCTTGTTGGCAGCATTGGTCCCAATCCCACACCTTGTCCTTCTTCAGTAACTCGGTCAGAGGTGTGGCGATTCTTGAGTAGTTCTTGACGAACCTTCGATAGTAGTTGGCTAACCCTAAGAAGGATCTCAATTCTGTTACTTTGGTTGGTGGCTCCCATTCGGTTATTGCTTGGATCTTTGCCTTATCCATTCGAATCTTTCCACCTCCTATGATGTGGCCGAGGAACGGGACTTCTTCTTGTGCGAAGGAGCACTTTTCCTCTTTGACGTATAGCTGGTTTTGCCGCAAGGCTTTGAACACTTTTCGGAGGTGTTCCACATGCTCCCCGATGGTTTTACTATAGATTACGATGTCATCAAGGTAAACTACAACGAACTGATCGAGGAAGGGTTGTAGTACCTTGTTCATGAGGGTGCAAAATGTGGCAGGAGCATTCGTGAGGCCGAACGGCATCACAAGGTATTCATACGAACCGTAGCGTGTTACGCAAGCTGTCTTTGGTTCGTCTCCTTCGGCAATTCTTACTTGGTAGTATCCAGACCGCAAATCTAACTTGGTGAACCACCTTGCGTCTCCAAGTTGATCGAACAAGTCGGCTATCAAAGGAATCGGGTACTTGTTCTTGATGGTGAGCTTATTCAAAGCCCGATAATCGATGCACATTCGAAGAGTTCCGTCATGCTTCTTCTGAAAAAGCACTGGCGCTCCATAGGGCGCCTTAGATGGTCGGATATATCCGGCGTCGAAGAGTTCCTTTAATTGTCTGCGTAGCTCTTCGAGTTCGGGCGGGGCCATCCGGTAAGGGGCTCGGGCTGGTGGCACCGCGTTCGGAACGAGTTCGATCTTATGATCGACTTCACGCTTTGGTGGGAGGGTTTTGGGCAATTCTGGCGGCATTACGTCTTGGAATTCGGTTAGGACTCGTTTTACCTCGGTCGGAACCCTTTTGGTTGTGGGTGGCTCGTCGGTTACTAGTGTCGCTAAGAATGCTGGTTCCTCCTTATGCAACCCTTTGTTGAACTGAATGGCCGACACTACGTTGGCTTTTACTCCCGGCTGCCGGCTCAAGGGGACCATACATCGACGTGTTGGGTCGAGTATGCACAAACAGTTTGCGAATGGTACGGGGAATGCATTGATCCGATCAAGGAAGCTAAGACCCATTACTACATCAAAATCGTCAAGGGGAATTACCTTGATTGTTTCTTTGCCGGACCAGTCCCCGATGCTAAGTTTCACTCCTCTTGCTAACCCGGCAATTGGAGTCTCTTTTGAATTTACGGTTTTGATGAATCCATCTGCCTTCTCAATGCGAAGGCCAAGCTTCTTGGCAGCTTGTTCTGATAGAAACAAGTCCGAGGCCCCGGTGTCCACCAATGCGCTCATCTTTTGGCCTGCCATGTTGATGTCTACGAACATCAAACCCTTTTTCTTCGAACCTTTCTTAACTTCCATGGAGCTAATAATGGAACTAAGTTTGGGGACTTCTTCTTCAACTTCTTCATTATCCTCTTCTTGGATGGCAGCCGCTTTCTCGAGCTGTGGGCAGTCCCTTTTCATGTGATTGCCCCCACAATTGTAGCAACTGAAGTTGTTGTTTTTCTCCCACGGCTTACGAAGTTTGAAGTCTCCGCTAGGTGCTTTCTTTGCCCCATCCTTGTTATGCACCTCTTTGCCTTTCCCGCCGTTGCCTTTGTGCTTTGGCTTTTGTCTTGGAGTGTCCGACTTCTTGTATTCAAAGTCTGCAAGGGAGTCGGCCAAGTCCAAGGCTTTGGAAAGATCTTGAATTCCGGATCGATGTAATTCCATCTTGGCCCAGCGTTGTAATCCATTCTTGAAAGCAAAGAGGGCATCGGCTTCACTCATCCCTTGGATTTGAAGCTTAAGTTGCGTGAACTTGTTGACATACTCTCGGATGGAGCCGTCGTGCTTTAACTGGTGAAGCTTTTCCCGGGCTTCTTCTTGTGCGTTCTTTGGATAAAAGTGCTCTTTGAACTCGAACTGGAATTCCTTCCATGTTTTGATGGGAAACGACCCATCTCTTGACTGAGAACACCTATGTCGCCACCATAGAAGTGCGGCATCCACTAAGTAAACAGAGGCAGTGTTTACCTTTATGCTCTCATCCTCGATGCCCGAGAGTCGGAAGTATTGATCTAACCCCCAAACGAAGTTGTCCACTTCTTGGGCGTCCCTTGCCCCTTTGAACTCCTTCGGTTTCGGCACATCGATCTTGGGCTTGGCTTCAACTGTCCTGCCCATCATGCCGGTTAACACGGCATTCTTGTAGAGGGATAGCTCCGCATTGAGCTTTCCGATTTCCCCCAACAACTCCCCCCTCATTGCTTCCATCGCAGCTTGAAGGGAAACATCTTGTAGGTTCAGTTTCTCGTATGCTGAGTCGAGAAGGTTTTGAACCTCTTTATTGACTTTCTCTTTGGAAACGATGTTGGCTTCTAATGCTTCCAGCCGATCGTTAACAACATCGAGGGACTCGACTGTCTCCTTTGCGTCGGTCTCAAGTCGGTCGATCTTGTCCTCGAGCGATGTTAATCGATCCTTTGAAGCGACCCTCTTCTTATCGACAGTCTTGTCGGCAACTTTTTCGGGAACTTTGTCGGTGGGTTTTTCAGGGGCTTGGACCTCCGTGGATTTTGTTGGTGCGCCGGTCTCGTCTTTCTTGGCCATCTCGAGCAAATTCCTTGCTCTGATACCACTTGTCACGTCCTTGGAAAACTTGGATCGGGACGTGCGGCCTTAGGACCCTTTGGGAAGCTTGTGGCGCCTAAGTAAGCCTTCTTGATCTAAGCCGGATGGCTTAGATCGGTGCGGAAACGGGATGACGGTGAGATGGGAAGAATGTGCGAGACGATGGTTGAGCGGAACGCCCGAGAATTTTATTAATTTGAAGGGAAAGAAAACAAAGTTGCTTAACAAGCCAAACAAGTCGAATTCCTAAGGAAAAAGTAAATAATGAGGTGGGGCTAGGCCTCCTTAAATAAGCCCCTCTAAGCCCTAATCCTATTCTAACTAGGATTGCTAATATCCTACTCCTTCAAGGAGAGGGAATCCTTGTCCTAAAGGGATTTGTACTCCCTAAACCCCTAAGAGGGTGTGGTGTGCGCGGAGGCCAGGCCCAAGGCCTTGTGCGGACCCGTGGGTGCGTTCTGACGGCCTTGTCCGGCCTCTCCGCGCGCGCCGCTTTCGAGCCCGTGGTGATGGGCGGTATCGGCTGGCTTGGGCCTGTGTTGTGCGGCGAGATCGGGCCCCTCGGGTGCGTCCGGCTTGACCTGTTCGGGTGCGTAATCGGACCCCTTGGGTGCTAGCGGCCCGGTCTTCTCGGTTGCGCTGGGCGTGGCCTGCTTGGTCCTCGGGTGGGTGCTGCTGCTGGCCCCTTGCTGGGCGGTTGGAACGGACCCTAGGGTGCGGTCCGTGACAATATATATTAAAATTTTATTTTTAATAAAGGTAAACTATATATTTAGTACATCATCTATTTCCGTATTTCTATTAAACCCTCATTATTTAAATATTATTTTAATTTGACCCTATTCTTTATAAAAAAAATAATTTAACCCTCAACCTAAAACCCTAAACTATTAAACCTTAAACTCTTAAACTTATACCCTAAATCATATACCATTAAAAATAATTTCACCATCATCGATTCAATTCAATTCAATGAATTGTTGAATTCTCCTAAAAAAATCAATAATCAACAATTTGAAGAAAAAAAGTGATGATCAAAGTCGGTACAAGTTTTTCATTATGTGATATCACAAAGATTAAAAAAAACATGGACTTGAGCTCTTTAAATATGACTCACTGTAAACGTCGGTGATATAGGTGGTTCAAAGGCTTTCAGCTTCTCGAAAATTCGATAAACGAATGCAAAAATTAAAAATTGTAATGATTTATATTCGACATTGCGCTTAATTAAAATTCAATTTTTCTGCAAAGAAAAAAAATACCAAGTTGATGCGCATATCTTGAACACTAGACTTTGAGGGCCTGAAACACATCGGAATTCCACGAAGTTAAAGCCTATGTTCCCGATGTGGAATTCCCGAGATGAGAGTTCATGAGATATCGATATGCAACGATAGATCATAATTATTCGTAACGAGTACATAACATGAATACGATAATCAGTAATATGCAATCGCACATTCAGGCGATCCAAATAAAAGTAAATCACAGATGTTCATTCATGGTTACGAATACACAAAATAAATCAATGGCAGCCCTCGAAAAAACAAAACATGAGAGGTGGTCGAATTCCCGAGTAATAAAAAAACCAATTGTATGTATATGGGTGTTTTCTATAAAAATACACGGATGATGGCTTAGCAGAAAGATATAAATCCAAACTGGTGGTCAAACGATACACTTAAACCTATGTCGACGGACGAAGTTAAAGCCTATGTTCCCGATGTGGAATTCCGATGTGTTTCAGGCCCTCAAAGTCTAGTGTTCAAGATATGCGCATCAACTTGGTATTTTTCTTGTTTTTTTGCAGTAAACTTAAATTTTAATCAAGCGCAATATCGAATATAAACTATTGCAATTTTTGGTTTTTACATTCGTTTATCGAATTTTTGAAAAGCTGAAAGCCTTTGAACCACATGTATCAGTGACGTTTACAGTGAGTCATATTGAAAGAGCTCAAGTTCATGTTTTTTTTATCTTTGTGATATCACATAATGAAGAACTTATACCAACTTTGATCATCACTTTTTTTTCCCTTCAAATTGTTGATTATTGAATTTTTTAAGAGAATTCAATAATTCATTGAATTGAATTGAATTGAATCGATGATGGTGAAATTATTTTTAATGGTATATGGTTTAGGGTATATGTTTAAGAGTTTAAGGGTTTAAGGTTTAATAGTTTAGGGTTTTAGGTTGAGGGTTAAGGGTTAGATTATTTTTTTTATAAAGAATAGGGTCAAATTGAAATAATATTTAAATAATAAGGGTTCAATAGAAATACGGAAATAGGTAAGGTACTAAATATATAGTTTACCCTTATTAAAAAATAAAATTTTAATATATATATATATATATATATAATAATTTAATTAAATTTTTAAAGTAATTGTTAATTATTTGATGGGACCTTGAAATTTTAAATCTTTATTAATTAATTTAATGGTGTTCATCGGTGTTCATCATTAGTGGTGTTCATCGGTGTTCGTCGCACGTGGTAGACTCATCCGTGTATTAAACCTTTTTTCTTGCTAGTAAAAAGTAGTATGATCAATTTTGTTTTAAATTTTCAGACATATCTATGAGTCTACCACGTGCGACGAACATCGATGAACACCACTAATGATAAACACCGATGAACACCATTAAATTAATTAATAAAAATTTAAAATTTCAAGCACCCATAATACAATTAATAATTATTTTTAAAAAATTCAATTAAATTATTTTTTATATATATTAAAATTTTATTTTTTAATAAGGATAAACTATATATTTAGTACTTCACTTATTTCCGTATTTCTATTGAACCTCATTATTTAAATATTATTTCAGTTTGATCCTATTCTTTATAAAAAATAATTTAACCCTCAACCTAAAACCCTAAAATATTAAACCTTAAACCCTTAAACTCTTAAACATATACCCTAAACCATATACCATTAAAAATAATTTCACCGTCATCGACAGAATAATTATCGTTTACCGCTCGTTTTGATTAGCGCTCAATGTGTTGTGAAAATTAATGATCGTTGTTAACATTATATTAAGAACCCTATAATGTTTGATATGTATTGTATTATGTCGAATATGTGTTTTTTTGTTGTAAGAAATTTGCTTCTACTTTCATGAAATTTGAATTTCCATGTTTACATATCCCCATAAATCAGGAACATGTACAGTGTACAATGGTTCTACTTCCATGTTAGTATTGTAAGAAAATGACTCCAGTCACTCGACAAAGTTATGAACAGAACCAGTTTCTCGAGTCCGGAAACTGCATTGGATTATAGAATTCAAGAATCACTTCCGGTTGCTTGCTAGCGAAAAGGGAAAGTACCGTCGTGACAGTAAGATGGTGCTACAGTGGCTGCCGACGCTCTTGCTTGACGTTGGGAGATTTCATCGTCTCCAGCATCTTAACTTTGTCGAATATGTGTTTGATCGTAAATTAATTAAACTTGAATCTCTTAGAATTAAATTCGAATCTCCTAGAATTAATTTTGATATATATAAAAAATAATTTAATTAAATTTTTTTAGGAGAATTCAACGATTCATTGAATTGAATTGAATCGATGATGGTAAAATTATTTTTAATGGTATATGGTTTAGAGTATATGTTTAAGAGTTTAAGGTTTAATAGTTTAGGGTTTTAGGTTGAGGGTTAAATTATTTTTTTATAAAGAATAAGGTCAAATAGAAATAATATTTAAATAAGGAGGGTTTAATAGAAATAAGAAAATAAGTGAGGTGTTAAATATATAGTTTACCCTTATTAAAAATAAAATTTTAATATATATAAAAAATAATTTAATTGAATTTTTAAAATAATTATTAATTGTATGATGGGTCCTTGAAATTTTAAATCTTTATTAATTAATTTAATGGTGTTCATCGATGTTCATCATTAGTGGTGTTCATCAATGTTCGTCACACGTTGTAGAATTTTCCTATCTCAAAATAATTAAATCACATGTTCTTTAAGAAAATATAGTGCTTAATGGTTGAATTTCGTCCTTAAATTTTTTTCAACTAATTTAATCCTTATAATTCAAATTCAAATTAATTAGGTCCTCATAATTCAAATCTTGATCAAACAGAAATCTCATGACGTTGACCGTCATAGTTAACAGTTAACTCACAAACAGCCATTAAGAAAATGACATGTGAGATGTCCTGAAAGTACCACATCATAAAATAGTAAAAATAAGATAATATTTTAAAAATGGGTGTTTTTGGCTAATGAAAGTTAAATTTAATGCAAAAAATTTATGACAACGAAACTAAATTTTAATTTTTTTAGTGAGAGTTAAATTGTTCAAGACAAAATATTGTGATCTTTGTTCCCCGAGCTGGATGTGCAAGTACCGTATTTATGTCATTAATACCACATTAGGGCAACCATGAAGCCTTGGCAATTTTAATTTATGTAGTTGTACTTCATTTTTATGCAATTAATATTATTAAATTTTCCGCATTGATTTGATACTTTATTAAACTATAAGTATCGTATTGAAAATTTTAAAAGTACAAGTACCACATCAGGTATTCTATCAAAATAAAAAAACAATAATGTGATGATAACATTGTAATGAATCTCAAACATTGCTAACTCAAAAGTACCTAAGTTGTTAACATACCAAAGCATAATCAACCGCATCCATCCAAGCTTGCTGAATATCAACCATAATCACCCCTAATAAAACCCATACAAAACAGAGGAGGGAATGTGAAATATTAAAGAAACTCGAATTCGCATTTCTTTGAATTCTTTGGTAAACTTGATAGATTTTCTACTATACTCGATCGACATTCGGATCTAATTAGCCCTTTAATTTTAGGCTTTAAGGTTTTAGGTTAGGGTTTTGGGGTTTAGTTTGTAGTGGTAGAATTTAAGGTTTATGGTTAGAGTTTAGGGTGCTAAGGTTTAAGATTTAGTTTTAAATTTTATAGAAGAGTTGTGTAAATTTTTTTATACAGTTTGTGTATCAAAATATAACCCTTTTATTTTTAGGTTTTCATGTCCAGTTGGGATTATAACTTTTAATTTGTTGTTTACATGGTTTTCTTGGTTATGATTCCAAGATTCTCTATATATTAGTGTGTTCTATTAGTTCTCCATTTCTAATCTTTCAATGAAATTCAGTGAAACATTTTCATTCCACAGACAGTTTACATACTGCATAATAATGTCATAATAACATTCTAATGAAATCTTAAACATTGCTAAAGCAAAAGTACAAATCAAAGGATTCTGTTTTCAATACATATATTTTTTCAATAACGATAAGCTTAAGTACAAACTACCATCCAAGCTCGCTGAATATCAAACATAATTACATCCGTAGTAAATCCATACAAAAAAAAGGAGGGATTGTGAAATACTAATAAATCTCGAATTCACATTTCTTCGAATTCTTTGGTAAACTCTATAGTTTGTCTATGATACTCGAACGGCATTCCTGCGGGACATCAAAGGACATCACGAGCTTCAACTTCTCTAGAACTAATGCATGGTTAAGGAAATAACTAACAATTTCAAACATATGTGTGTCGCCCTTGAAGGATAAAATGCTAATCTCCTTGAGGTGAAATAACAAACAATATGGCACTTCTTCGGGCGGTGACTCGAATACTCTATCTGCATCAACCAAATCCAGGGTAAATGTCTTCATATTAGGGGCGCAATGCAGAAACTCCAGAATCCACGTTATACTTACCGTCCTATCCTCACAAGAATTCTTAAATTCCAATTCAATAAGATTGTGAAAGACAATCCTCGAATCAAGACACATTCGAAAGAGCGATGCATCGTAATCATGAATGGTTAAAAATAGGGACTGTACATTGCAAATTCCCTGGAGAAGAGTTGCACTTCGTTCGCGATCCGCATCATCGAAGTGAAAGAGTTCGATATCAGCTTTTTCCAGACACTCCATGTTTCTTAAAGTATATTGTTTGCCTGCAAGGCGAGCATATTGTAAACGGACAAGACTTGGAGCATCAATCACGAACACGCAATCAAAATCAATACTATCTCTGTAGTTTACCAAAGTTTTCAAATCTAAAACCAATCTCTTAAGACTATGGATATTTAGCTCAGTTGTGCCATCAAGGAAACAATCGGAAAGACCCAAATTTTATAGCACAGGGCAACCAGAAATTAACCTAAGAAATTCTATGCCCGAAAGATGTAGAGTCTTGAGAATAGTTAAGCACACGTTAGTTGGAAGCTTCATTTGCCAACCGCAGATATACAATTTCAGTGTCACCAGTGATGGTCAAGTAAGCAGAAGGGTCGGTAATACAGGAAGGTCTCCATTAAAATAGTTAACATCAATTTCCTTAACACCACGCCACAATGCAGCACAAAGCCAATTACAAATGGTTAAAAATCAATCATCTGATAAACGATCATTCACGCCTTTTTGTTAACCCTAAAGCTTTCTAATCTTAGATGCTTGGGGTTAAAAAATAACCTATCCACAAACTTCTTGAAGTTAAGGATGTGTTCTTTAGGCACTGGCAAATGCCCTAAGCAATCCCCAAAATCAAGTTCAGAAATCGATGAAGTAAAGAGATAATCCACCTGGGTGAAAGAATTGAGGTCTGAACTGCATCTCTGGTGGGAAGGAACGACAAGATGTGACAAAGAATCGAATAAGACAAACTGTCTAAGAAACCATCGTATTTTGCTTTCTTGGCCATAAATCACGCCAAGAATCTGGACGGTTAAGTATTTATAGGCCGATCTGATGTACGGCAACAGGAAATGGAGAGCTTTCGGCTTTGCTTTTGAGGCTCGAGCTTGTTAGCTTCAGTTTGGCTTCAGAGAAAATATTGGAGACTCGAGAAGAATCAACTAGATCTATCAAACATCCATGAGACTCGGATCGAATTATAATTTCAAGTTTGGCTCAATTTGAATTATTATTTTTTTATTTATAATCACTGATATATTGATAGTAGAGTTATTTTCTATACGGACTGTTTTTAATTAGGGGTGGGCAAAAAACACAGTCCTGGTACTAGACTCGATCAAATTCCGTGAGTCTTTATCTGGAACTAGTTTTGGTGGAATCAGAATTAGATCTAAAATTTAGGTCCTGATTGCGACCGAGACTAAGACAGGTCTTGATTTTTTGGACCTGATATCCGGTAAGTACCCAGTACTGGTCTGTTATGTTGATTTCTATATCATGTACTCTTAATGTTTGGACTTTGAGTGCTCTTTTACTTATTAATGTCTTGAACTTCTTAGTGCTGGTATATTTTGTGGGTGTAGACTTAGAGTTTTTTAGTTTATTCTTTCTTTCTATGTATGCATATTGTTATTGGTGGTTGGAATTTTCCCCTTACTACTTAAATTCACTTAATAGTAGATCAATTGACCGGGTATCTAATACTACCATCGATTCTCACTAATATCGGGATCAATTCTTAGAACCTAAGATTTAGTCTAACCGAGACTGATTTCAGTTTCTAAGAACTGGTGGCTACTGGCACCAGGACTATTTTTGTGCAAACTAACCGGTACTAGTTTTGCCCGCCTCTATTTTTAATCCATTCTAATATACTTTTAATTAATATTTGAAAATTATAAAAATAAAATATAATAGTGAATTAAGATCGCGAGAAAAATAATTTTTCATCGATATATTAAGTAATAGAATAGAATGGGTAGCTCAAGCTCTAAATCGCGCAAAGAATCTGGACGGTCAAGTGTTGTTCGACGATGAGGAAATCCGTGTCCGGATTTATTGGCCGATCTGATGGTCGGCGACAAGAATGGGATAATTTTCGGCTTTGCATTTGAGGCTCGAGCTTGCTAGATTTGTTTGATTTCAGAAAAAAAAAACATAGGAGACCCAAGAAAAAGGAGCAGAACGAAGGACACTGAAAGCGGTCATGAAAGATGGTGACTGTCGTCGGAACGGAACTTCGGTTCGACTTTTTCTTTCTTTCTTTCCATGGAACTTTGAAGCGGCCAAAGATGAAGAACAAAGGATTAAGACTTATTAGTGATTAGGTTTTATAAGATTTAGAAAAGGGTAAATTACAAAACAAGTAGTTGTATACTAATAAATCACAGAGCATATCTTTTCTTAAAATAGTTTAATTGATACAATTTAAATAGTTGTACGAACATAATTTTCATAAAATATTTTGTAATCAAACTATATGGAATATTATAAAAGAATGGTGTTAGATTCTTATAAAATTAGAAGGAAAACGATAACGTGATCATAACATTGTAATGAATCTTTTGATAAAAAAAGCATTGTAATGAATCTCAAACACTGCTAAGGCAAAAGTAGAAATCGCGGGATTGAGTATTTAATATAAGTTTTTCATTAATAGTAAGCTTAAGTACAAACTACCAACACCTAAGAACATACCAAAAAGCATAAATCACCGGGACCCATTCAAGCTTGATGAATATCAAACATAATCACCTCCCTACCAAGACCATACAAAACAAAAGAGGGGGTCTGAAACACTAATTGATCTTGATTTTGCATTTCTTTAATTTCATTGGTAAACTCGATAGTTTTTTGATCTTGATTTTGCATTTCTTTGATTTCATTGGTAAACTCGATAGTTTTTCTATGATACTTGATTCATGCAGGACATCAATGCCACGAATAACAAGCTTTTCTAGAACTAATGCATGCTTCAGGAAATAACTAGCTATTTCAAACATACGTGTGTCTCCCTTGTAGTGTGTAATGCTAATCTCCTTGAAGTGATATAACAAACAAGATGGCACTTCTTCAGGAAGTGACTCAAACTCTATACCCACATAACCCAAAATCAGGGTAAATATCTTCAGATTAGGGACACGATGCAGAAACTCCACAGTCCATGTTACACTTACCCTCTTATACTCACAATGTTTGCCAAATTCCAATTCAACAAGATTGTGAAAGGCAAGCACCCGATCAAGAGGCATTCGGAAAATCGGTGCATCAAAATCAGTAATGGATAAATGTAGAACCTGTACATTACAAATTCCCTGAAGAAGAGCTGCACTTCGTTCACGATCAGAATCATTCCAGTGAAAGATTGCGATATCAGCTGTTTCCAGAGACTCCATGTTTAAATTATATCCTCTAGCAACAAGGCAATGATATTTGAAATAGATGAGACTTGGAGCATCAATCACAAATGTGTGATTGAAATCATCAACTTCTCCGAAGATACTCATATCTACCAAAGCATCGAAATATAAAACTGATGAGTGCTCAAATATGACATATTTCATTTGTTATTTTTCTAGCTATTGGGACTTCTTGCTGCTTAATACATGTTGTTTTCGTTACATTTTGTGCAGGGACCCAATTCTGGAAATAGCAGTGAAAATGAGGCATTTCTGCAGTTTTTATTCTAATTCTGTCATGACTGGCATTATGGGCACAACACCGGGCACGACGCGTCTGACGTGGCAGTGACGTGGCAGTGACGTGGCGACTTCTAGAAGCTTCTGGAACGTTCTGAGAGAGCTTATCAGCTTATCCGATTAGATTTCCTGCATTTAAATTTCAAAACATTTGAATTATTTATCTTTTGTTTATTATTTTAAATTATCTCATCACTTTATCTTTGTAAATCTAAGCCTATAAATACCACCCTTGGTAAAGGCTTAGATCATCAATCATTTGAGTGATCATCTTCTTAGCTTTGAGTTTTTTTTAGCTTTTCCTTTGTAAATAGTTTTTAGCTTTAATAAAAGTTTTTTTTCTTTATTTTCTTGTTCCATTTATTTTATGTTATTTTATTACTTTTCTAAAAACCAAGTTAAGTATGATAATCAATATCATGCTTAGCTAAATCCTTTAAGCCAAGAACCAGCCAAGTCAATTCGATTCGTGAGAATTGAACTTGCTTAAATACTTTTGGGGAAATCATTTTTATCTTTCTGCTTAGATAGTTTGGCAATCGGCCTTACTAAAGTTTTTAAACGTTTTTCATATCAAAAAGGGTCCTTTGGTCTGAATTCGCTTAAAAACATAGTTGGGAGGAAGGATCGGCCTGTGGCAAATTTCGACTTCCTATGAACACTCTTAGCGGCGGTCCGCTAAGGAAAGATAAAATCAGAAGCGATTCTACTTTTAGACAATTTCTGAGTCGGGTTTTTCTGTTTTATTCTAAATACTTTAACGGCGATAGTCGTGGTTGATTTATTTAAGAACCGTCTTTCGAAGATAGACTTGGGAGGATTGGTTACTCGAGAGAAGAACAAGTTACGACGGGTTGGGCCTCGTAGACTGTAACCGACATGATCCCCGAAATAAAAATCTATTTCAGTGATCGAAAGAATTGAAGGAGCTGGTTCGAGATATTCCTGGGATTTCGGATTCAACAAATTCAAGTCAACAATTCCTGCTAATCTCCCTGCGGATCGACCCTCTTTCCCTATACTTATTCAATTTCTTATTTTATTTATTGCTGAAAGAGGTTAATTAATTTATTTATTTTGACCGGTTAAACGACGACTTGTCAAAAACCAATCTCTTAAGTGAAAGACTATGGATATTTAGCTCCCTTATGTCATCAATGAAACAATCAGAAAGATCCAAATCTTCAAGCATAGGGCAACCAAAAATTAACCTGTTATATGAACAACCATCTACAATTTTCACGTCTTCAAGAACTAGAGTCTTGAGATTAGGTAAACACACGTTAGTTGGAACATTCATTTCCCCATCGATGATAGACAATTCCAGTTTCACCAGTGATGGGCAAGTAAACAAAAGAGTGGGTAATTCCGGAATGTATACATAAGACAAGCATAAAACAATTTCCTTAACCCCGCGCCACAATGAAGCACATAGCCAATTATATATGGTTAAAAAATCAGCATCCAGTGAGCGATCATTCACCCGAAGGTATTCTAATCTTAGATGTTTAGGGTTAAAAAATAACCTGTCCACAAACTTCTTGAAGCTGTTTTTGTGTTCATCAGTCACTTGCCCAGGCAAGTCGTAACTATTAACATCAAGGTCAATGATAGAAATTGATGAAGCAAAGAGATACCTCCACCTGCGTGAAAGAAGAGAGGTTCGAACTGCATCTCTAGTGGACAGGAACGACAAGATGTGACAAAGAATCGATTCAGGCAAACTGTCCAAGGAACCATGGTATTTCGCCCGCTTAGCCATAATTCACGGAAGTATGTCACGAGCCCAATTAAGAATATAGCCGTTGGGAGGGACTTTTGAATGTTTGTTAGGCTGTTAATGAAACGCAGCGTATAGGTGGCCTGTCTATACATAAAACGATGCCGTGTAAGGGAGGGGGTAGAGTTTATATCGGGCTCTTGTACTGAAACCGTTATTCATGAATGATATGAGCTGTCTCTGTCTTTTTCTCTCCTAATTTCTCTCTTCTCTTTCTTCCTCATTCTTATCTTTCTTTCCTCAGTTTCCGGTGATCGATTTTGGTGTGTCACAAGGGTATCAGAGCTACCGGTTCTCGGAGAATGGTGGGTACTCGCAGCCAAACCACTGCTGCTGGCAGTGAGGTGCCTCCGGCAGCCGCGGGGGTAACACAACAGGAATCAGGCCCAGATTGGAAACAGGAAACCACTCGGATTGAAGCTCATGTTCAGAGGCTTGAGACTTCAATGAACACTCGGTTTCAGGAGATGCAGACTGCGATGATGGCGAATCTGCACAAGTTGTTAGAGATTGGACTTGGGAAGAAGATTGACACTAGTGCGATGACAGGGCAACATTCAGGGATTTTAGGATCCTCACCTGGGAATCCATAGGAGGGAGTAGCAACAGAATCAGGCGTGGATGGTGAAGGAGAACCTGAAATGAGAGAGTTGGCCAAGGAAAATCTGGAGCGTGAACCCATTCAACAGATGAACTTCGCATACAAGCTCCTTTGTCCTAAGTTTGATGGATCTGGATTTCGAGAGTGGATGTGCAAACTAGAACAGTATTTTGAAGCAGAGGGAGTACCAGATGGGGCTAAGGTGAGGGTGGTGATGTTGCATCTTGAGGGAAAGGCTCTCCAATGGCACCAGTTTCTATCAAAAACTTATTTGGATCTGAACTCGATGATATGGCCGGAATACCTTCAGCTGATGAGAGAAAGGTTTGCCCCCGGTGGGTTTGATGACCCCTTCGCAGATCTGATTGAACTCAGACAGACGGACACGGTGGAAAAATACTATGAGGATTTTATTGACTTGCTGAACCAGATCAGTAAGCTCCCTGATGCTTACACTCTTAGTGTTTTCAAAAATCATCTGCGTTTGGAGATTGGTCAAATAGTCAAGCTGTTGCAACCAAAAACCTTGTTGGAGGCGTTTCACCTAGCCAAGCATGTGGAATCTATGTATTATCCAACCTTGAAGAAAAATCAGGGGACGTTGCAGAGAGCTTATTCGAGCACTCCTTCAGTGTTGAGCTTTCCATCGAGAGCTAGTGGAAGTGCTTTCAGGGGGCCTGCACCTTCGAGTGGCACCACTGTAGTACCATCATCGAGGTTCTCGAGTCCAAGGAGTACTAGCCCCGTGCATCTGAAACCCAGTACAAGCAACCCCAGGAATTCAGGGAAAACATTGTCAACTGCTGAAGTGGAGGAAAGGAGGAAAAAGGGGTTATGTTTCTGGTGTGCGGCAAAGTATACCCCTGGGCACAAGTGTGCGAAAACCCAGATGTACCAGATTATAGTAGATGGGGTGGAGGATGAAGGTGAAGCTGAAATTTTTCTGGATTGCGAAGAGGCAGTGGAGTCAGGGGTGCAAGAGAACACATCAGGTGAAGAACCAGTTTTGTCCTTACATGCTATGTGGGGCAAGTCTGAATGGGACACGATGAGGATACAAGTGCAATTTGGGAGGATTAAATGTGTGGCTTTAATTGATACAGGAAGCACACACAATTTCCTCAGTTTGAATATTGTCAAAAAGCTGAATCTGAGGATGAATAAGCACAAGCAATTGAGGGTCACAGTGGCTGATGGGAACTGGATGACTACGATTGGAGAATGTATGAAGGTGGATTGGACTATCCAAGGAGTGGAATTTGTTTCTGACTTCCTGATTGTGCCAATTAAAAACTATGAGATGGTGCTAGGGATTCAATGGCTTGCACATTTAGGCAATATCCAATGGGATTTCGCCAGGCTCAGCATGCAATTTAGCTACAGGGGCAAGAAAGTTCAGCTTAAAGGGTGTGCATCTCAGACATTGCAAGTAGTGGGGCCTAAGCAATGTGAGAAATTATTGAGAGGTACCAAGGGATCCTATACGGCTAGTGTGTGGTTACTCGAAGCTCAGTTAGTGTTGAAATCTGAAGGAGAGACATTGAAGGGTGAAATTGAAGCTGTGTTGAATGAGTTCAGGGGGGTATTTGAAGAACCAGTGGGCCTTCCTCCTGAAAGAGGACATGATCATCGAATTGAGCTGAAGGATGACAAGGCTGTGGTGAAAGTTAAACCGTACAGACATCCTGCACATCAAAAGGATGAAATAGAGAGATTAGTGGGGGAGATGCTACAATCTGGGATCATCAGAGATAGCAACAGTGCTTTCTCCTCCCCAATTGTAATGGTGAAAAAGAAGGACGGGTCGTGGAGAATGTGTGTGGATTATCGAAAACTAAATCAACTTACCATCAAAGATAGCTTCCCTATGCCTGTGATCGAGGAACTACTAGATGAACTGGGAGCAGCCACTGTGTTTTCCAAATTAGACCTCAGATCTGGGTACCATCAAATTCGAATGAGGGAGGCTGATATCCACAAGACGGCATTTCGAACCCATGAGGGACACTACGAGTTCCTAGTGATGCCCTTCGGGTTGACAAACGCCCCAGCAACATTTCAAGGTTTGATGAACAAACTCTTTAAACAGTACCTAAGGAAATTTGTACTTGTTTTCTTCGATGATATTTTAATCTACTCGGAGGACAGTTTATCACACTTGCAACACTTGAGAATAGTCCTGGAAACACTAAAAACACATCAGCTGTATGCAAAACGATCCAAGTGCTGTTTTGGATCAAGTGAGGTCGATTACTTGGGATATGTGATCTCAGGAGGGTGCATCTCAATAGACCAATCCAAAGTCAAGAGTATTTCTTCATGGCCAGCACCAACAACAGTGAAAGAGCTCAGGGGGTTTTTAGGACTCTCGGGATATTATAGGAGATTCGTGAAGAATTATGGATGCTTGGCAAGGCCTCTAACGGATCTACTGAAGAAAGGGGCTTGGAAGTGGGGAACTGAAGAGGAAGAAACTTTCAGGAAATTAAAGGATGCTGTGTGTTCAGCACCTGTGTTGGCTTTACCTGACTTCGAATCAGAATTCGTTGTTGAAGAAGATGCCTCTGATGCTGGTGTGGGAGCTGTGTTGGTGCAGAAAGGTAGGCCACTTGCTTTCTTCAGTAAAGGCCTAGGTATTAAACACAGGGCTCTGTCTGTGTATGAAAAAGAAATGTTAGCTGTGTTAATGTCAGTGAAACGGTGGTCAGCTTACCTGGTTGGGAGGCATTTCGTGATCAAAACAGATCACCAGAGCTTGAAGTTCTTGGCTGAGAATCAAGCTTACACTCCCTTCCAACAGAAGTGGGTTGTGAAAATGATGGGCCTTGATTACGAGGTGCAATACAGGAGGGGTATCCATAACATCGTGGCTGATGCATTGTCGAGGAGGCCAGAGGAAGGTAGTTGTGCTACCATGGGAGTGTGCCATGTCAGTTCTGAAATGCTAGATAAAATTAAGGAAACATGGCAGGTTGATGATAAGTTGAAGAAATTGATAAAAACTAAAGAGGAGGAACCCGATAAGCATCCTAAATACCAGTGGGATGGGGAACTTTTGAAGAGGAAAGGGAAATTGGTGGTGGGGAGTGTTGCTGAAGTGAAGAAGGAGTTGCTGAATTTCTTCCACAACAGCATGGTAGGGGGGCATTCAGGAGTCACAGCCACAATTCAGAGAATCTCTGCAGTACTTTATTGGAAGGGAATGAAAAAGGATGTGAAGGGGTGGATTCGTGATTGCTTGACATGCCAGAGGAATAAGGGGGACAAACATCATCCCAGGGGCCTGCTACAGCCTTTGCCAATACCTGAAACCTTGTGGTCTTCGATTGGGATGGACTTCATAGAAGGGTTGCCTAAGTCCGGAAGAGTGAGTTGCATTCTGGTGGTGGTAGATAGGTTAACCAAGTATAGCCATTTCTTGGGGTTGACTCATCCATTCACAGCCAAGGATGTAGCCCAAGCATTTCTGAAGAATGTTTTCAAACTTCATGGTTTACCCAGCAACATTGTGTGTGACAGGGATAAGGTGTTCATGAGTGCATTTTGGAAGGAACTATTTGGGAAGCTAGGAGTTGTTGTTCATGCATCGACCGCCTACCACCCTGAGACGGTCAAACAGAGAGAGTCAACCAGTGCTTGGAGACATATCTCAGGTGTATGACAGGGGAGAGGCCTAAGGATTGG
Source organism: Hibiscus tridactylites (assembly GCA_958450335.1). Classification (NCBI taxonomy): domain Eukaryota; kingdom Viridiplantae; phylum Streptophyta; class Magnoliopsida; order Malvales; family Malvaceae; genus Hibiscus; species Hibiscus tridactylites. The sequence continues at coordinate 30,099,838 of OY288279.1, read as the reverse complement.
TCTGAGTGGTTACACTTGGCCGAGTGGTGGTACAACACAACGTTTCACTCTGCAATACGGACCACTCCTTACCAAGCACTTTATGGACAACCACCACCTATTCATCTATCTTACATTGCTGGAGAATCACTTGTTGAAGCTGTGGACCGGAGCTTGCAAGCTCGTGAAGCTGCTATTAAAATGCTGAAATTTCATCTGCAGAGGGCTTAGGACAGAATGAAAAACCAAGCAGATCGTAAGAGGAAGGAATGCGAGTATCTGGTGGGTGATTGGGTTTTCCTAAAACTTCAACCCTATAGGCAGCAATCAGTGAATGCCAGAAGTGGACAAAAGCTTGCTTCCAGGTGGTTTGGGCCTTTTCGAATCATCGAAAGGATAGGAGCTGTGGCTTATAAATTGGACCTCCCTGTGAATTCAAAGTGCACCCAGTGTTCCACATCTCTCAACTGAAGAAGAGAGTGGGGTCTGAGAAGATTCAAGAGGAGTGGCCAATCATAGATGCTGATGGCAGTATTAGCAAGGAACCCCTGCGAGTTATTGATAGACGGATTGGAAGGAAGGGAAATCGTGCGGTGACAGAAGTGTTAGTGGAATGGAGCAATTCGTTCCCAGAAGATGCAACCTGGGAGAGCCTGCACGAGTTGAAGCAGCAATTTCCAGCTTTCAATCCTTGAGGTCAAGGATTTGCTGAAGGAGGGAGTGTTGTCACGAGCCCAATTAAGAATATAGCCGTTGGGAGGGACTTTTGAATGTTTGTTAGGCTGTTAATGAAACGCAGCGTATAGGTGGCCTGTCTATACATAAAACGATGTCGTGTAAGGGAGGGGGTAGAGTTTATATCGGGCTCTTGTACTGAAACCGTTATTCATGAATGATATGAGCTGTCTCTGTCTTTTTCTCTCCTAATTTCTCTCTTCTCTTTCTTCCTCATTCTTATCTTTCTTTCCTCAGTTTCCGATGATCGATTTTGGTGTGTCACAAAGTAATCCGGACGGTGAGCGTTTTTCGGAGATGAGAAAGGCCGTGGCCGGATTTATAAGCTGATCTGATGCTCCGCAACAGGAAACGGAGAGCTTTCAGCTTTGCTTTTGAGACTCGATCATGCTAGCTTCGGTTTCGCTTCAGAGAAAATATTTGAAACTCGAGAAGAGGGGTATGGACGGAAACCCCCGACAGCGGCCAGGGGCGGCGGACCAGATCTTCGATTCAGCTTTTTTTTTTCCTTAGAACTTAGAAGCGGCCAAAGATGAAGACAAAGAATTAGGGAAGTTTAGTGCTTAGGTTTTAAAAGGAAAAAATAAATAAAAGGTAAAATACACAAAGTCACCGAGTTAAAAATGATCTTTTAGGTTTAAAAAAGTGTTTTTCTTAATTTAGTGGGAGTAATTTACATTTTACATATCAAATTTAACTTCTACATTCATTTATATCACAAATATTTAATTTAATCAAATTATATATTCAACTTTTATTATAATTAAATTAATTATATAAAATTATTAAATAATTTGAAGGGAAAAAATTAAAATTAATACTTCTATTTAACATATTTTTCATATAGTATCATCATTTGATGTTCAATTGGTAATTTTAATGTTTTTTGTAAAAATTTTCTTAACATTCCATTTTTAATAAATTTAAAGAAAAAAATATGAATAGAACATTATTTACTGATGATATGTGAAAATATGTTAAATAAAAGTGACAATTTTGGTTTTTTTATTATAATTATTTATGGGTAAAACTTTGATACACAGGTTGTGTAAAACTAATTTTACACAAGCATGTGTATTTACACTATAAAAACTCAAATCTTAAATTTCTAAACCTAATTTTAAAAAACTAAACTCTGCACCTTAAAACATATATGCTAAATTATAAACACTAACCTTAAATTTTAAATCCTACAATTTTAAACCCTAAACTAAAACCCTAACACCTAAAATTAAATTACCCAACATTACGAGATTTCAAGTTTGACTCAATTTGAATTATTAATATTTCATTGATAATTATTTGATATACCGATAGTAGAGTTATTTTTTCTATAATTGGTCTTAATGTATTATCAGGTACCTTAAATTAATATTATAAACAAATAAATAAATAAAAATGTCATATAATAGTGCATTAAAATCGCTTATGGAAAAAATAACAACTTTATCGATACATCAAACAATAATTATATTTTATTTAATCTAAAAGTTGAAATTATAGAATATATTGAGTAGCTCAAGCTCTAAATAGTTTTTTAAGATTTGCATCATACTATGAATACTAATGCATTAAAGTTTTTTTTTAAATAAAGTCTCATGAGTTCGTTTAAATAACTCGGCGTTTTTTTTTTTTTGAAAATCTGCCATGCGCTTATGTTTGCAAATAGAAACAGAGTCAGGATTTAGGGTTAGAGATAAATTATAAATGTTTGAAATTAAAAATTTAAATAAAAGAACAAAGGTAAAAAAAAATTTCAGGGTTAGAGGGCGATTGCCCCTCCCCACTCCATGTAAATATGTCCCTGTTTGCAAATGATTAGCTTAGGGTTCGTTTATTGCGAGAGAAGTATAATGTTAGAATATTTGTTTTGATATAATAATTAAAAAATAATTTTGGACAAATTTGGAAAGATTTCAAAAATAGTTTTAAGCCCAAATAACTTAAAAATATGTTTGATGAGTTTTTCAAAAGGTTTTGGAAGGCTTCAACATATTTATAATAGCTAAACCTGAGATTTTTTAAGTTTCGTACCGATACGTCCCCAACCGTATCGATACATGTTAGGGTTTCTGCTACAAAAAAAATCCAGAACCGAAAACTTGTTCCGGTAAAGGCTTAGCCATACCGATACAGAGGGGTCGTACTGATACGTATTGAGGCGTATCGATTAGGGTTGTAAATGAGACGAGACAGATCGCGAGCTACTCGAGCCAGACTCGGTCAAAGCTCGACTTGAGTTCTTAACGAGCTGAGCTATTTGATACCCGACTCGAAAAGCTCGAGAGATACTCGAAAATATAATATACTAAATTTTTTATTTTTTATAATTTAAAACCTAAATTCATAAACTTAAAATTAAAAACTATAAACCCTAAATATAAGTCTTAAACCCTAAAATCTAAATCCTAAATTCTAAACACAAAACATAAACATTTAAACCATAAACTAACATCCTAAACCCTAAAATTAACAAGCTTGAGTTTACACAACTTGTGTATCAAAGTTTTTTCTTGATAGGGCTTTAAATGAGACGTGATCGATAGCGAGCTACTCGAGTCCGACGCGGCCAGAGATTGGTCAACACTTAATTCGATTGGGCTCGAGTCAAGCTTGAACTCGACTCGATTTCTTAACAAGGGGAGTCGAGCTTAGATTTTTTAGGCTCGTTAAAAATTACTCGAGCTCGAACTCGACTCGAAATCTTAATGAGCCGTTTACACTCATGAAATTTTTACACTTGACTTGTCTAGGGCCATTTGGTTTCAACTTTTTACACTCGACTATATAACTTAAATATTTAATTAAATAGGGTTTTGTAAAACTAATGAATAGATTTTGATATAACAAAATATTTAAGAACTAAATTGAAAAAGAGAAAATGAATTTTTAAGTCTTCAAAACTTTCCTATGTCTCTAAGAAAAATGTCCAAGTCAAAACCTAAGAGTGTTCAAATTTTTCTAAGTGTTTACCAAGTCAAAACAGTGATTTTCGAGTCATCATTTCGGAACGGCCCTTAGGCATTTTGGAACGTTTTGAAACTGTTAACCTCTATTTCGAAACTAGCTTTCCCGTTTTGATACGAGTATATCGAAACAGGTCTTCGTGTTTCGAAACGGATGAGGAACAACGGAACGAGTTGAACCGTTTTGATACGGCAGTATCGAAACGGTCTCAAACGTTTCGAAACGATTGTCAAACTTGGTTTCAAAATATGACCGTTGCACTTTTATAAATAATTTTTAAGAGACGGTTAGAGTGTATCAAAACGCTTCTAAGCCATTTCGATACAGGTTTTGACAGTGGCAAAATGTTTCGAAACGGGCTTTAGCACGTTTCTAAGATGCATCCATTGTCATTTCTAAGATGGATGTACACGAGAAGAATGATCCGAGATTAGTGTCATTTCTTAGAAACTAATACACCACAGAGCATATCTTTTCTTTTCTTTTCTGCATAAAACATTATAGCTTCTAATTTGTGGGAATGGGCATCATTCTAGAGCAATGAAAAGCACTAAATGTTTGAAGAGAAAGCTTTACCGATCCATGCAACCTAAGCGCATCCTCCTCTCATGCTAAATAGTTTTCCGACCATAATGTTTTGTAATCAAACTATATGGAACATTATAAAAGAATGGTGTTAGATTCTTATAAAACTAGAAGGAAAATAGTAATGTGATCATAACATTATAATAAATCTCAAACATTGCTAATGCAAAAGGACAAATAGCGGGATTGAGTATTTAATATAAGTTTTTCATTAATACTAAGCTTAAGTACAAACAACCATAACCTAAGCTGTTAAAATATTAAAAGGCATAAATCACTTGAACTTATCCATCCAAGCTTGCTGAATATCAAACATAATCACCTCCCTAACAAGACCATACAAAACAAAAGAGGGGTCTGAAACATTAATTGATCTCGATTTTGCATTTCCTTGATTTCATTGGAAAACTCGATAGTTTTTCTATGATACTCGATTCCAGCAGGACAAAAGAACTACGCATCGCGAGCTTTTCTAGAACTAATGCATGCTTCAGGAAATAACTAGCTATTTCAAACATATGTGTGTCTCCCCTGTCGTGTGTAATGCTAATCTCCTTGAGGTGATATAACAAACAGGATGGCACTTCTTCGGGAAGTGTCTCGAGTTCTATATCCGCTTCACCTAAATTCAGAGTAAATGTCTTCAGATTAGGGACACTATGTAGAAACTCCACAGTCCATGTTACACTTACCATCTTATCCTCATAAGGATTGTCAAATTCCAATTCAACAAGATTGTTAAAGGCAAGCACTGGATCAAGAGGCAATCGAAAAACCGGTGCATCAGAATCAATAATGGATAAACGCAGAACCCGCACATTGCAAATTCCATGAAGAAGAGCTGCACTTCGTTCACGATTCGCTTCATCGTAGTGAAAGATTGTGATATCAGCTGTTTCCAAAGACTCCATGTTTAAAGTATATCCTCTAGCTACACGGCAATGATATTTGAAATAGATGAGACTTGGAGCATCAATCACAAGTGTGTGATCGAAATCATCACCATCGTAGGTACTATTAACCAAAGTATCAAAATATAAAACCAATCTCTTAAGTGAAAGACTATGGATATTTAGTCCCCTTATGCCATCAATGGAACAATCAGAAAGATCCAAATCTTCTAGCATAGGGCAACCAGAAATTAACCTGTTATATGAACAACCATCTACAATTTTCACGTCTGTAAGATGTAGAGTCCTGAGATTAGGTAAACACACGTTAGTTGGAACCTTCATTTCCCAATCCATGATAAACAATTTCAATGTTACCAGTGACGGGCATGTAAATAGAAGAGTTGGTAATTTCAAAATGCCTATATGATGCAAGCGTACATCAATTTCCTCAACGCCCCGCCACAATGCAGCACATAGCCAATTATAAACGCTTAAAAGATCGTCATCCAGTAGAGGATAATTCACCCTAAACCTAAAGCATTCTAATCTTAGATGCTTTGGGTTAAAAAATAATCTATCCACAAACTTCTTGAAGTGTTCTTTACGCTCTAGCAAATACCATGGGCAATCCTCAGAATCAACTTTAGAAATCGATGAAGTAAAGAGATACCTCCACCTGGGTGAAATAATTGAGGTTCGAACGGCATCTTTAGTGGGCAGGAACGACAATATGTGACAAAGAATCGAATCAGGCAAACTGTCTAAGGAACCATGGTATTTCGCCTGCTTAGCCATATATCACGCAAGGAATCGGGACGGTCAAGTGTTGTTCAGAGACGAGAAAGGCCGTGGCCGGATTTATAAGCCGATCTGATGCTCCGCAACAGGAAACGGAGAGCTTTCAGCTTTGCTTTTCAGACTCGACCATGCTAGCTTCGGTTTGGCTTCAGAGAAAATATTCGAAACTCGAGAAGAGGGGTCTGTACGGAAACCGCCGACAGCGGCCAGGGGGCGGTGACTGTCGCTGTACCGGATCTTCGATTCAGCTTTTTTTTTCCCTTAGAACTTAGAAGCGGCCAAAGATGAAGACAAAGAATTAGCGTATTTTAGTGCTTAGGTTTTATAAGGAAAAAAATAAATAAAAGGTAAAATACACAAATAGTCACCGAGTTAAAAATTATTCCTTCCGTCCCACTAAAATTATCACATGTTGACATTTTTCTGGTCAAATTTTTTTAATTTGATTATAATTTATTTAAAAATTTTAATTAATTAAAATTTATAAAAAATATATTTAAAAGCTATTTGATTCAAAGTTTTTAAAATATATTTTTAAATACTTTATCAATAATAAAATTTAAATTATAAGAGGTCAAAGTTGAAAAAGTTTGACCAAAAAATTATCAATTATGTAATAGTTTTAATGAGATATAGGGAGTACTTGTAACACCCCTAAGTTTTGATTTCAAAAACTTAAATGATGAGAATGAAAAAAAGGAAAAGAAAGAAATGAAAAGTGAGAAATGGCAGCTAAAGGGATTGAACCCATAACCTTGAGTGCTTAAAGCTTGTGCTTTAACCACTTAAGCCTAGTGCTCATATTTGACATGTTTTACAAAGAATTTTATTTGACGTTATGTTTGAATTATTGGAGCAATTTAATGACCTTCTGGCCTTTCTTTTCCCTCTAATTATCGTTTTTTTTATTTTGAGAGAGAACCGAAAAGGTTCAAAAATTTCCTTCACCGAATGCCCTATGCTCGGCTCCGATTTCCGTCACCACCCTGTCGTGGCCGTTACCGCCATCTTCACCGTGTTCGCCACCGCACCCCGACCCCAGCCCTGCGCTCCACTCGCGGTGAACGGTTGTCGTTCGTCGTGGAGATGAAGATAAAGCTTCGCCGAGACCCCCTTGAACCCGCCTCTGTTTTTCCTCTATTCCGGCCGCCTCTGTCATCGGCAAGGCGCGTCGATCGTGCAGGTGTGTTCAACGAACGGAAGAGAGCGAAACCCATATGTCCGATCGTTGTTCCGACGCTGGGAGAGCCCTCATCAGTGTTACGCGATTTTCCGACGAGATTTGAAATTTTGGGGGTTTTTCGGTAAGTTTCCGGCTTATTTTTGGGTTGATAACGGATGCGTTAAATAGTCGATCTAATGAGCTTCTTTTTTTTCCGACAGAATCGACGCAAATGGTGCTTCCGGTGACCTTCCCCGGCGACCGTCCGATGACCAGTTTGCCCTTGGGTAAGTGAACCGGTTCGAACCGGTGTGAATTAAACCGGTCTGAACCCATTGATCAAACCCGGTCTGAGCCCAACCAAACCAAGCCCAGTTTGGTGTTCGACCCGATCTGCCTGCCCGAGTCCGACCCGACCCGTCTGTCCGAGTTTGACCCGACCCGTTTGCCGAGTCGACTCAGTGAGTCAGCTCGCCCGAGTTAACTCAGTGAGTCAGCTCACCCGAGTTGACTCAGCCGAGTCAACCCAGTTGACTCTGACCCCGTTGATCGTTGACCTGCTGACGTCAACGTTGACTTTGACCGTTGACCAAAAAGTCAACTTTTTCGGAAAAAAAACTCCTATTTTATGTTTTCGACGTCATGAGTCCGTTTTTGAGGCCCGTTTCGCAAAATTCTGACCCAAAAGCCTCCAAATTTAACCTTGAACCCGAACTTTTATATTTATTAATATTACAATTAGAAGTACTATGAGTAAGGATTGAAATATGAATTTGTGTAATTGAAGGTACTCATAGCTCTTTGAATATAAAATGTTGATGGACATCGAATTCAAATTCGAGTGCAATCGAATGGGGTTTAATGAATCGACCGATATAGCTCGGAGTTAAGGTAATACATTACTACCTCTTGTATGCTTTATGAACATGTTGGTATTTGTTATAAAGAGTAATTACAATTGCTTCTAAAATGATCATTAAAAGTTTTTAATCTAAGACAACATTACTCTTCGAAACACCCATTTATTATGTTCTAAACCTGACAAAGCAGATTTACCATTTCTTTCAATTGAATTTGAAAGATATACTAATGAGAAGGCTAATTTAACCAAACGCAACTTGATATAAACGTGTTTACTGATAAAGCAAATTAACTATTTCTTTCAATTCAAACAAACCATTCTCAAATATCTTCTCCTAAGGCCTAAACCACAGAATCTGGTATTGATGCACATAAACCACAATCCACCGCCAATCATTCACCTTCAATCTAACAAACCCCCAGGCCCAGTTCCTCCGCTTCTTCTAGCAGCTCATATCCGTATAAAACATCATTCGTTAAACTCTTGTACACTTTATAAGTATTTTAAGATCCATTTATATAAAGTTTGAACCCACAAATAATTGACAAAGTAATCTTTGTTGAACTATTCAAGGTTAATTTGAAATAATAAAATAAATGAAAATAATAAAAATTAAAGGAAGTAAACATATTCGAAATGAACCACAATCAGATTGTTAAAGCACGCGAAAATACAGTTTCCTTAAGACATATTCGACCACTCCTCGGCAGTGCTTGAGTTCTTAAGTCGTCAATCTCCCAGGATACAACATCGAATGATCTTCGACAACAGCACAACTGAAGAGATCACGAACATGGATCTTGCCTTAACTATCACCGAAAAACACAAAAGAATTTGAAGGCACTTTTATTTTGATGTGTTTTAAAACTAAGGAGAAATCATGTATTTATAGGAAAAAATTAGGATAAATGTGGTAAACAAGTATTCCGAAAAATAATGGCCACCGTATTTTTCTTGAATATCTCTCTGTGAATTTTGAGCATTATCGTTTTAAAATTTTAATTTAAAAACCTTTAAATTCGGAATATTATCATATAGATATGTTTACTTTAAGGAAAAAAATTAATTCAAAGTGGGTCATATCCGCAGGTCCACGAAGGGCTCGACCGGTCCGGACATTCATGTAGCCCACGTTGTGCAAGTGTACCCCAACCCGAATGGGATTGATTCGCTCCCCCTGCACGCGAGGCACAATTTCCATCCAAGTCATTCAATGACTACAAGGTGAGTAAGTGTATATAAGCACTTCCCATTCCATTTATCCCATCAATGTGGGATATGGGGTTTTCCATTTCCTTATTCAATTCACAACTACCTTACTTTGAGCATCAATTTCTCATTCATCACTCAACCGTTTTGAGCTTATGAGATATTGTTGAGTTTTTAGGGGCTCGATTCGATCAATCGTTCTTGCTCGCCAAGTGTGGAGAAGTTGGATAATTGGGTGTTTTAGTGGGAGGTGAAAATTAGGCAATATGACACAAGGATTTATAGTGGTTCAACCTTCTAACCAAGATCTACATCCACTACCTTAGCTCCCCACTAAGGATTTCCAAACAAATTCACTAAGAATTTCGTCCCCCTTACTAGGCTAAGGAGGCAACCTTTACAACCCTCAAAGCTTTCTACCCAAAGCTTGAGAAAACACTCTCTTGTACAAAGAAAGACTTAGCAAACTAGAAATCCCTCTAATAGGTGTTTGTTTGCAATTCTAAGCACTCACCCAAAACCTAAACACTTGAGCAAATTTAACAATGTAAGCTCACAAGTGTTGTCTAAGCAAGAAATAAACAATTTAAGCTCTAGACAAATTTTGACATCATAATGTTGTAACAATTGAAGCATTAACCATTACAAGATGCTTGGAGGTCCCTTTTATACTCCCAATTGAGTTTGTAGCCGTTACTAGCCGTTGGGGATGATTTGGAGCCGTTGATGACTTTATTTCCCTTCATAAATGTTGTTCTGCAGCCATCCATATCGATACGCTTGGATCTGTATTGGTACGGCCTTCATCAGAAAGTAGTCGTTGGGCTCTTGCCAGCCTGGGCGTGCCGATACGCTTAAGGTCGTATCGGTACGGGTTCACTTTTAAATGACCGTTGGGAAAGTAGCCATTGGGGTGGTTGAAAGGGGATCAGTACGCTTACCAGGCGTATCGAAACGATCCCGATCCGTATCGAAACGGCCAAGCCTGTTTCGATACGGGTTTTGGCAGTGACCAAACTGGGGCAAAAAGGTATCGGTACGGGTACAACCGTATCGATACGGGTAGCTTGAAATGTCAAGTTTGGCTCTTTAAAATTAGTAAAAACATTGCCAAAAACCTTTTAAAATATCTCAAACATAATTTCAAGTTGTTTGGACTTAAAACCAAGTTTTAAATTCTTTTCAAATTAGTCCAAAACATTTTTCAATTATTATATCAAAACATTAGTTCTACAATCTCCCCCTTTTTGATATAATAAAACTCACTTGAAAAATTGTTTGAGATTCTCCCCCTTTAACTTTAAAAATGTGAATAAGAGATTAATGATATGAAATCAAATACAGCTCCCCCTTATTCATTTAAAAAATTCAATTTTTCAAACCATTTCTCCCCTTTTTGTTATATCAAAAAGAATTTAAAACATTAAATTCAAAATAACAATAGAGGTAAAATTTGACCAAAAAAATACAAATTTGGTTTAAAAAATGGCTCCCCCTTACTCAAAGCATCATAAAAAATGTTAGTTCAACTTATATGATCATCTAGTTGAATAAAATAAAAATAAAACAAATAAATGCAAAAACAACTAGATTTTTACCAACACTTGAACCCAAAGGGAGGATGTGAAGCCTTCCTTCTTCAAGTGTTCTTTCTTGTGTGCATGGAGATCCCCCTCAATATTTGACTTGTTGAATATCTTCATCACACCTAGCAAAAGACAATCAAGTAATTTTTGGTATCCAAATTGCTTTGGATCCATAGACATTAGTAGCACAAAATTTAGTCCCCATAGGAATTCATTTTTCAATTTCATCCATTTTAGTTGAAGTGGTTAGTCCTTTTGGGACCCAAACACTTCTAAAACATTTTCCATTCACAAATCTAGGGGCACTAGATTGTCTTACATAAAAATTTGATTTTCCAAAATTATTTTTCCTTTCAAGTTCATTGGAAATCAAATCCTTTTCTTTTTGAACTTTAAGAAGCAAATTTTGTAAATCAAAACATTTTTGTTCAAAATCTTTCAATTTTGCTTCAAGTTCGAGATTTGTTTTGGAAAGCAAATCATTTTCAATTTTTATTTTTGAAATCAACTTTTTGTTCTTGGAAAATGATGCCTTGAATTCCAAAAGCAAATCATCATAGGCATCTTGTAACTCATCAAATGTATAAGAATTTGAAATAGATGAGTTAGAAGTTACCTCTCCCTCATTGAGGGCCATCAAGCATAGGTGGGCTACTTCATCATCGGTGGAGTCTTTATCACTCCATGTGGCCACATATGCTTGTTTTGAAGATGATCCATTCTTTTTGGATTTGTGGGAGTCCTTCATCTTCTTCATCGATTCATGCTTGGATTTTTCCATTTTGCTCTTCATAAACCGAGCAAATTTGTTGAAGAGATAGACCATCTCTTCATCTTCACTTTCCTCCTCACTTGAATCTACATGATGGCATGTGGAGGATTTGAGAGCTACGACACTAGCATTGATGCCTAGCTCCATGATCTTCTTCTTCCCCATCGCTCTAATCTCTTCCTTTTTCTTCTCCTCTTCTTTGTTTTTCTTCATTATTTGATGAGTGAGAAGGGACCCCATGAGTTCATCAAGCTTCAAGGTTTTGAGATTCTTGGCTTCGATGATGGCGGTCCTCTTTGAGTCCCATGACTCGGGAAGGGAGTAGATGAGTTTTCGGACAAGCTTCTCTTCCGGGATGGCTTCTCCATAACCTTTAAGACCATTGGTGATAGTGGAGAACCTATCAAACATCTTTTCGATGTTCTCTTCCAGATCCATCTTGAAGTTCTCATACTCTAAGGTTAGAAGTCCAATCTTGGTCTCCCTGACTTCATCGGTTCCCTCGTATGTGACTTCAAGCTTGTCCCATACCTCCTTGGCACTCTCACAAGAAGACATCTTCTCATAGATGGTTGGACCAAAAGCATAAAAGAGCATGTGCAAGGCTTTGCAATTAAGCTCCATCTTCTTGCGATCGTCGGCACTCCATTCCGCTTTTCTTCCTTGAGGCACGAACGAACTATCTTCAACTATGTCCCATAGCTTGTAGTCTCTTGACTTCAAGAAGAATTTCATCTTTATCTTCCAATAGGCATAGTGATTTCCGTCGAAGAAAGGCGGTTTGTCGATTAATAGTGCCATTGAGCCGGTTGGTGAAATATTGATCGAGCTTGCCGGATCTTCTCAATAGGATGTGAATCCCCTTCGATTGAGCTAAGCTCTGATACCAATTTTTGAGTTTTTAGGGGCTCAATTCGATCAACCGTTCTTGCTCGCTAAGTGTGGAGAAATTGGATAATTGGGTGTTTTAGTGGGAGGTGAAAATTAGGCAATATGACACAAGGATTTATAGTGGTTCAACCTTCTAACCAAGGTCTACATCCACTACCTTAGCTCCCCACTAAGGATTTTCAAACAAATTCACCAAAAATTCCGTCCCCTTTTCTAGGCTAAGGAGGCAACCTTTACAACCCTCAAAGCTTTCTACCCAAAGCTTGAGGAAACACTTTCTCGTACAAAAAAAGACTTAGCAAACTAGAAATCCCTCTAATAGGTGTTTGTTTGCAATTCTAAGCACTCACCCAAAACCTAAACACTTGAGCAAATTTAACAATGTAAGCTCACAAGTGTTGTCTAAGCAAGAAATAAACAATTTAAGCTCTAGACAAATTTTGACATCATAATGTTGTAACAATTGAAGCATTAACCATTACAAGATGCTTGAAGGTCCCTTTTATACTCCCAATTGAGTTTGTAGTCGTTACTAGCCGTTGGGGATGATTTGGAGCCGTTGAGGACTTTATTTCCCTTCATAAATGCTGTTCTGCAACCATCCGTATCGATACGCTTGGATCCGTATCGGTACGGCCTTCATCAGAAAGTAGTCGTTGGGCTCTTGCCAGCCTGGGCGTACCGATACGCTTGAGGTCGTATCGGTACGGGTTCACTTTTAAATGACCGTTGGGAAAGTAGCCATTGGGGTGGTTGAAAGGGGATCAGTACGCTTACCAGGCGTATCGAAACGATCCCGATCCGTATCGAAACGGCCAAGCCTGTTTCGATACGGGTTTTGGCAGTGACCAAACTGGGGCAAAAAGGTATCGGTACGGGTACAACCGTATCGATACGGGTAGCTTGAAATGTCAAGTTTGGCTCTTTAAAATTAGTAAAAACATTGCCAAAAACCTTTTAAAATATCTCAAACATAATTTCAAGTTGTTTGGACTTAAAACCAAGTTTTAAATTCTTTTCAAATTAGTCTAAAACATTTTTCAATTATTATATCAAAACATTAGTTCTACAATCTCCCCCTTTTTGATATAATAAAACTCACTTGAAAAATTGTTTGAGATTCTCCCCCTTTAACTTTAAAAATGTGAATAAGAGATTAATGATATGAAATCAAATAAAGCTCCCCCTTATTCATTTGAAAAAATCAATTTTTCAAACCATTTCTCCCCTTTTTGTTATATCAAAAAGAATTTAAAACATTAAGTTCAAAATAACAATAGAGGTAAAATTTGACAAAAAAATACAAATTTGGTTTTAAAAATGGCTCCCCCTTACTCAAAGCATCATCAAAAATGTTAGTTCAACATATATGATCATATAGTTGAATAAAATAAAAATAAAACAAATAAATGCAAAAACAACTAGATTTTTACCAACACTTGAACCCAAAAGGGGGGATGTGAAGCCTTCCTTCTTCAAGTGTTCTTTCTTGTGTGCATGGAGATCCCCCTCAATATTTGACTTGTTGAATATCTTCATCACACCTAGCAAAAGACAATCAAGTAATTTTTGGTATCCAAATTGCTTTGGATCCATAGACATTAGTAGCACAAAATTTAGTCCCCTTAGGAATCTATTTTTCAATTTCATCCATTTTAGTTGAAGTGGTTAGTCTTTTTGGGACCCAAACACTTCTAAAATATTTTCCATTCACAAATCTAGGGGCACTAGATTGTCTTACATAAAAATTTGATTTTCCAAAATTATTTTTCTTTTCAAGTTCATTGGAAATCAAATCCTTTTCTTTTTGAACTTTAAGAAGAAAATTTTGTAAATCAAAACATTTTTGTTCAAAATCTTTCAATTTTGCTTCAAGTTCAAGATTTGTTTTGGAAAGCAAATCATTTTCAATTTTTATTTTTGAAATCAACTTTTTGTTCTTGGAAAATGATGCCTTGAATTCCAAAAGCAAATCATCATAGGCATCTTGTTACTCATCAAATGTATAAGAATTTGAAATAGATGAGTTAGAAGTTACCTCTCCCTCATTGAGGGCCATCAAGCATAGGTGGGCTACTTCATCATCAGTGGAGTCTTTATCACTCCATGTGGCCACATATGCTTGTTTTGAAGATGATCCATTCTTTTTGGATTTGTGGGAGTCCTTTATCTTCTTCATCGATTCATGCTTGTATTTTTCCATTTTGCTCTTCATAAACCGGGCAAATTTGTTGAAGAGATAGGCCATCTCTTCATCTTCACTTTCCTCCTCACTTGAATCTACATGATGGCATATGGAGGATTTGAGAGCTACGACACTAGCATTGATGCCTAGCTCCATGATCTTCTTCTTCCCTATCGCTCTAATCTCTTCCTTTTTCTTCTACTCTTCTTTGTTTTTCTTCATTATTTGATGAGTGAGAAGAGACCCCATGAGTTCATCAAGCTTCAAGGTTTTGAGATTCTTGGCTTCGATGATGGCGGTCCTCTTTGAGTCCCATGACTCGGGAAGGGAGTAGATTAGTTTTCGAACAAGCTTCTCTTCCGGGATGGCTTCTCCATAACATTTAAGACCATTGGTGATAGTGGAGAACCTATCTGTTGAGTGGATCGCAAGATCGATATTGACCAAGAGGGGGGTGAATTGGAAATTTAAAGGTTTTGAGGTGGAATTTGCAAATTGAAAATAATTGACAAGGGATTTAGAGTGGTTCAAGTTCCAAATGAACTCTACATCCACTACCTTAGCTTCACTAAGGATTTGCAACAATTCCACTAAATTGATCTTCCCCTTTTCTAGGACAAGGAGGCAACCCTTTACAATTTCGGTTGATTTTTCTACCCAAAAATCAACCCAACCCTCACACAAGTGAACAAAGAAATTTGATGGCTAAAATGTATCTCTCAATACAAAAATTAGCCCCAATACAAGCACTCAACCCAATTAAACAAAATATGAATGAAGATTACAATTGGGATTTTTAAACAAAATGGGATTTTTGCACAATTGCTTGAATTTGATGTTTGGATGTTTGCTTTTGGATCAATAGTTGTTGCTGGTGCTTTTGGAGGTCTCTTTTATACCTTCTCATTGATTTCTAGCCGTTGTGGTTGTTGCACTCATCAATAGAGCCGTTGGGGATGTTATCTCACCACCATAAATGCAGTCTGCAACAACCTGTTTCGAAACGCGAGGTACCTATTTCGGAACGGACTAAAATAGAAAGAGCCGTTGGGGTGTATTTAAGAGCCTGTTTCGAAACGCCTTAGGGCCGTTTCAAAACACTTTTGCCACTGTCAAGGGTCGTTTCGAAACGGTCTTAGCCCTTTCGAAACACCTTAACGATTTTCAGAAAGTTAGTTAAAAACACTATAACGATCATATTTTCAAATTAAGCTTAAGACCTGTTTCGAAACGTTTTGGATTCGTTTCGAAACAGATTTGCTACTGTCAAGGGTCGTTTCGGAATGACCTTAATCCGTTTCGAAACACCCCTTTTTATCTTTAAAAAATCAGCAAAAATATTGCAACCGTTAGCTTTTTCAAATCAAATATGAAGAACAGTTTCAAAACGAGAGATACCGTTTCGAAACGGGGTAAAGTGTTTCGATACACGTTTCGGAACTGTGGTAAACAGTGATGAAAACGTTTCGAAACGCCTAAGGGTCGTTTCGAAACAGGAGCTTGAAAATCACTGTTTTGACTTGAAACACTTAGAAAAATATTTGAAAAACTTTGTTTTTAACTTGGGCATAATCTTAAAATTATATGGGGATATTTTGAGGACTTAAAATTCGTTTTGACATTTTCAATTTAGTCCTTAGGTTTTTAGTTATATCAAAATTAAAATATTTGTTTCACACTATCAAACATCTTTTCGATGTTCTCTTCCGGATCCATCTTGAAGTTCTCATACTCTAAGGTTAGGAGTCCAATCTTGGTCTCCTTGACTTCATCGGTTCCCACGTATGTGACTTCAAGCTTGTCCCATACATCCTTGACACTCTCACAAGAAGACATCTTCTCATAGATGGTTGGGCCAAAAACACAAAAGAGCATGTGCAAGGCTTTGCAATTAAGCTCTATCTTCTTGCGATCGTCGGCACTCCATTCCGCATTGCTTCCTTGAGGCACGAACGAACCATCTTCAAATATGTCCCATAGCTTGTAGTCTCTTTACTTCAAGAAGAATTTCATCTTTGTCTTCCAATGGGCATAGTGATTTCCGTTGAAGAAAGGCGGTTTTTCGATTAATTGTGCCATTGAGTCGGTTGGTGAAATATTGATCGAGCTTGCCAGATCTTCTCAATAGGATGTGAATCCCCTTCGATTGAGCTAAGCTCTGATACCAATTTTTGAGTTTTTAGGGGCTCAATTCGATCAACCGTTCTTGCTCGCCAAGTGTGGAGAAGTTGGATAATTGGGTGTTTTAGTGGGAGGTGAAAATTAGGCAATATGACACAAGGATTTATAGTGGTTCAACCTTCTAACCAAGGTCTACATCCACTACCTCAGCTCCCCACTAAGGATTTCCAAACAAATTCACTAAGAATTTTGTCCCCTTTTCTAGGCTAAGGAGGCAACCTTTACAACCCTCAAAGCTTTCTACCCAAAGCTTGAGGAAACACTTTCTTGTACAAAAAAAGACTTAGCAAACTAGAAATCCCTCTAATACGTGTTTGTTTGCAATTCTAAGCACTCACCCAAAACCTAAACAGTTGAGCAAATTTAACAATGTAAGCTCACAAGTGTTGTCTAAGCAAGAAATAAACAATTTAAGCTCTAGACAAATTTTGACATCATAATGTTGTAACAATTGAAGCATTAACCATTACAAGATGCTTGGAGGTCCCTTTTATACTCCCAATTGAGTTTGTAGCCGTTACTAGCCGTTGGGGATGATTTGGAGCCGTTGAGGACTTTATTTCCCTTCATAAATGCTGTTCTGCAGCCATCCGTATCGATACGCTTGGATCCGTATCGGTACGGCCTTCATCAGAAACTAGCCGTTGGGCTCTTGCCAGCCTGGGCGTACCGATACGCTTGAGGTCGTATCGATACGGGTTCACTTTTAAATGACCGTTGGGAAAGTAGCCATTGGGGCAGTTAAAAGGGGATCAGTACACTTACTAGGCGTATCGAAACGGCCAAGCCTGTTTCGATACGGGTTTTGGCAGTGACCAAACTGGGGCAAAAAGGTATCGGTACGGGTACAACCGTATCGATACGGGTAGCTTGAAAAGTCAAGTTTGGCTCTTTAAAATTAGTAAAAACATTGCCAAAAACCTTTTAAAATATCTCAAACATAATTTCAAGTTTTTTGGAGTTAAAACCAAGTTTTAAATTCTTTTCAAATTAGTCCAAAACATTTTTCAATTATTATATCAAAACATTAGTTCTACAATCTCCCCCTTTTTTTGATATAATAAAACTCATTTGAAAAATTGTTTGGGATTCTGCCCCTTTAACTTTAAAAATGTGAATAAGAGATTAATGATATGAAATCAAATAAAGCTCCCCCTTATTCATTTGAAAAATTCAATTTTTCAAACCATTTCTCCCCCTTTTTGTTATATCAAAAAAAATTAAAACATTAAGTTCAAAATAACAATAGAGGTAAAATTTGACAAAAAAAAAATACAAATTTGGTTTTAAAAATGGCTCCCCCTTACTCAAAGCATCATAAAAAATGTTAGTTCAACATATATGATCATCTAGTTGAATAAAATAAAAATAAAACAAATAAATGCAAAAACAACTAGATTTTTACCAACACTTGAACCCAAAGGGAGGATGTGAAGCCTTCCTTCTTCAAGTGTTCTTTCTTGTGTGCATGGAGCTCCCCCTCAATATTTGACTTGTTGAATATCTCCATCACACCTAGCAAAAGACAATCAAGTAATTTTTTGTATCCAAATTGATTTGGATCCATAGACATTAGTAGCACAAAATTTAGTCCCCTTAGGAATCCATTTTTCAATTCCATCCTTTTTAGTTGAAGTGGTTAGTCCTTTTGGGACCCAAACACTTCTAAAACATTTTCCATTCACAAATCTAGGGGCACTAGATTGTCTTACATAAAAATTTGATTTTCCAAAATTATTTTTCTTTTCAAGTTCATTGGAAATCAAATCCTTTTCTTTTTGAACTTTAAGAAGTAAATTTTGTAAATCAAAACATTTTTGTTCAAAATCTTTCAATTTTGCTTCAAGTTCAAGATTTGTTTTGGAAAGCAAATCATTTTCAATTTTTATTTTTGAAATCGACTTTTTGTTCTTGGAAAATGATGCCTTGAATTCCAAAAGCAAATCATCATAGGCATCTTGTAACTCATCACATGTATAAAAATTTGAAATAGACGAGTTAGAAGTTACCTCCCCCTCATTGAGGGCCATCAAGCATAGGTGGGCTACTTCATCATCGGTGGAGTCTTCATCACTCCATGTGGCCACATATGTTTGTTTTGAAGATGATCCCTTCTTTTTGGATATGTGGGAGTCCTTCATTTTTTTCATCAATTCATGCTTGAATTTTTCCATTTTGCTCTTCATGAACCAGGCAAATTTGTTGAAGAGATATGCCATCTGTTCATTTTCACTTTCCTTCTCACTTGAATCTACATGATGGCATGTGGAGGATTTGAGAGCTACGGCACTAGCATTGATGCCTATCTCCATGATTTTCTTCTTCCCCATCGCTCTAATCTCTTCCTTCTTCTTCTCCTCTTCTTTGTTTTTCTTCATTATTTGATGAGTGAGAAGAGACCCCATGATTTCATCAAGCTTCAAGGTTATGAGATTCTTGGCTTCGATGATGGCGGTCCTCTTTGAGTCTTATGACTTGGGAAGGGAGTAGATGAGCTTTCGGACAAGCTTCTCTTCCGGGATGGCTTCTCCATAACCTTTAAGACCATTGGTGATAGTGGAGAACCTATCAAACATCTTTTCGATTTTCTCTTCCGGATCCATCTTGAAGTTCTCATACTCTAAGGTTAGGAGTCTAATCTTGGTCTCCTTGACTTCATCGGTTCCCTCGTATGTAACTTCAAGCTTGTCCCATACCTCTTTAGCACTCTGACAAGAAGACATCTTCTCATAGATGGTTGGGCCAAAAGCACAAAAGAGCATGTGCAAGGCTTTGCAATTAAGCTCCATCTTCTTACGATCGTCGGTACTCCATTCCGCTTTGCTTCCTTGAGGCACGAACGAACCATCTTCAACTATGTCCCATAGCTTGTAGTCTCTTGACTTCAAGAAGAATTTCATCTTTGTCTTTCAATGGGCATAGTGATTTCCGTCGAAGAAAGGCGGTTTGTCGATTGATTGTGCCATTGAGCCGGTTGGTGAAATATTGATCGAGCTTGACGAATCTTCTCAATAGGATGTGAATCCCCTTCGATTGAGCCAAGCTCTGATACCAATTTTTGAGTTTTTAGGGGCTCAATTCGATCAACCGTTCTTGCTCGCCAAGTGTAGAGAAGTTGGATAATTGGGTGTTTTAGTGGGAGGTGAAAATTAGGCAATATGACACAAGGATTTATAGTGGTTCAACCTTCTAACCAAGGTCTACATCCACTACCTTAGCTCCCCACTAAGCATTTCCAAACAAATTCACTAAGAATTTCGTCTCCTTTTCTAGGCTAAGGAGGCAACCTTTACAACCCTCAAAGCTTTCTACCCAAAGCTTGAGGAAACACTCTCTTGTACAAAGAAAGACTTAGCAAACTAGAAATCCCTCTAATAGGTGTTTGTTTGCAATTCTAAGCACTCACCCAAAACCTAAACACTTGAGCAAATTTAACAATGTAAGCTCACAAGTGTTGTCTAAGCAAGAAATAAACAATTTAAGCTCTAGACAAATTTTGACATCATAATGTTGTAACAATTGAAGCATTAACCATTACAAGGTGCTTGGAGGTTCCTTTTATACTCCCAATTGAGTTTGTAGCCGTTACTAGCCGTTGGGGATGATTTGGAGCCGTTGAGGACTTTATTTCCCTTCATAAATGTTGTTCTGCAGCCATTCGTATCGATACGCTTGGATCTGTATCGGTACGGCCTTCATCAGAAACTAGCCGTTGGGATCTTGCCAGCCTGGGCGTATCGATACGCTTGAGGTCGTATCGGTACGAGTTCACTTTTAAATGACCGTTGGGAAAGTAGCCGTTGGGGCGGTTGAAAGGGGATCGGTACGCTTACTAGGCGTATCGAAACGATCCCGATCCGTATCGAAACGGCCAAGCCTGTTTCGATACGGGTTTTGGCAGTGACCAAACTGGGGCAAAAAGGTATCGGTACGGGTACAACCGTATCAATACGGGTAGCTTGAAAAGTCAATTTTGGCTCTTTAAAATTAGTAAAAACACTACCAAAAACCTTTTAAAATATCTCAAACATAATTTCAAGTTGTTTGGACTTAAAATCAAGTTTCAAATTCTTTTCAAATTAGTCCAAAACATTTTTCAATTATTATATCAAAACATTAGTTCTACAAATACCTTCGTAAAGGTTTCATGGAGTAGAATAAGACCCAAATGAATCCTTATTTGAAACTTCACCTTTACCAATTCAAAATATGGCTCAAAGTAACCATTTTCCTCACTTTTTTCAATAATCCCCCCACATGAATGAAATTGATGATTTTACCAAAACATTTTGACTTGATGTGGTGATAGCTTCTACGATTGATAGTTGCATATAATAGGTAAGTTTCCTCCTTTGAACATTCCCTTGTGAAAGTATATTTACTTTATTGGCTATCTAGTAGACGTAATGTCCTTGAACTATTCAGCCGTTTGTGTAAACGATGATTTAGTCCACACAACTACCTCTCTGACAAGGGTATTTGTTCTCATGGTTATCTCCATATGGCCGTGGACATCGCCTGGTTATGTAAGAGTTTGAGAGAACTATACCTAGTAGTCTCCTTGAAGCGGCCCCACTTCACTCTCACATAGTTGACTTATGTTGTTTGGTTCATCGAAGCACACAATGGTCATTAAAAGCTTATGCTTATCCTATCCCACTTTTTGTCATTGTTTACATTATAGAAACGAACTTGGAGTTAAGAACTCCTACAGTGACTGCACAAGTCTATGCAATTAGCTTGTCCCTTTGAACCTAGATCTTGGGATCTCTAGTCAACTAGGTAGGATTTTCCTTCTCATAGTGCCTTTATTTTCTATGGGCTGCGGTCTCATTCCTTTAGATGTTTTCTCAACTTGATCTCGATTTCAAAAATCTTTCCGACAGGGTGCTCCTACCCCACCATGCCCGACCCTTTACCTTACCTTAAGAAGAAATAGGGGGTATGAAACGTAGGAAACAATGCAAGAAGTGTTTGATACAGCAGGTAACCTTAAGGAGTGGCGGCAAAGCTCTTGATTGATCAACGCGAGTGAATTATGCTTAGACGCTTCACAAAACTGCACCGGTCTACGAGAGGAGCTGATGGATGAGTAGGCTTCCCCACCCTTTGGTTAGCGGATCCACAATGTTATCCTTTGATTTTACATAATCAACAGAGATAACTACATTTGAGATCAGTTGTCTAACGATATTATGTCGATGATGCATATGTCTCGACTTACCATTGTACATAAAGCTCTGTGCTCTACCAATTTTTATTTGGTTTTCACAATATATGAATATTGTAGACACAGACTTTGGTCATTCATGAATATCCTCCAAGATATTCTAAAGTCATTTGACTTCTTCTCTAGACTTTTCTAGAACTACAAACTCAGATTCCATTATGGATCTGGTTATAAACATTTTGTCTTGAGGATTTCTATCTACTCGTTCCTTTGATGTCTTGAATATCATATATCCAACTAGCATCAGAGTATCCTAGGATCTATAGAATAATACAATCCATAATCTTGAGGTTATCTAAGATATATCAATATCATCACAATTGTTTTCCAATGGTTTTTCACCTGAATTGCTTGTGAAATTACTGAAACTGCTCACCGTAAAAGCAACATATGGTCTAGTGTTGGTATGATGCCTTTAGTTGACCATTTGATTTGGATGCCTAAATTGTATTGGCTAGTCTCATATCCTTCATGTCTAATCTACAACTTAACATGTCTTTGGTACATTTTACCATTTTATTATTGCTTCCAACAATGATCATGTCATTAACATAGGATCATATATCCTAATGTCGGTAGATTTGACATACACACATTTGTCACACTTAATTGTCATCATGACAATATTTTAGTTTCAACCTTTTGTTGAACATTTGGACTATCTTCATTGATAGTTTCTAAAGTTCGTTTCATTGAACTTGGATTAATTTTCCTAAATATATAGGAAATATATTTTCCAAATAATGAGTCATTCTTTGTTTTCTTTATCACATTCTTGTGAATCTATTTGTACACAAGAAATTTATATTTGTTACTATGTTCTACATAGTCAATGAAAATATAGTCCACTTATTTTCATTTACTTTGGTAATAGAAATATTAACTTTGCAAAACACCTCACTTTTTTATGTAGTTGTAGGAATGTCTTTTTTCCTTCCATAACTCATATGGCGTCTTGTTTGTTTTGAGATACTTTATTTAAGGTAACTAGTTGATAGAATAATTTCCCCCACATGTTAGGTACATTTTGAAATTTCAATTCTTATCTTCAAAATTATTGTACCCTTGAATGTTGTAGCGTTACTCACATAGAGTTTTTATACCCAAATTAATCAATTTGTTAAGTTTGGGTTTCAACATCATACTTATAGAGAATAATTCCTCTATAGCATCTTTGCTTTTAAGCAAAACACTCGTTTATTCTATCATGAATCTAATAAAAAATTATTTCCTCCTCTCATTTGAACGAATTTCAAATCACAAATATCGCTATGAATTAGATCAAACGGTTCTGTACTTCTTGAAACGAATACCTTATTAAATTTTGCTTCAACGCATGTTTCACATTTATTATTATAATCAATATGAAACAAATTCCATGCCATAAACTTAAAATTTCAAGCATATAACCGGAAATAAGCAATATTCTTATTCATAGTTTTAGGTTATACAGAGATTAAAATATATCCCCTGCCCACAACCATCCTTAGGCATATAGATCTTCCTTCTCCACAACATTAGCCTGACTGACTTTATTTGGATGTCTACATTCAGAAAATCTATGCCCCACCTTGCCACAGTTGTAGGAGGCTCCCTTGAATTTGTCTTTCTTGAAAATTCCACCATTAGGCCCCAGCTTTGGCCTAATTTGGTGTTGTTGAGGTTGTTTTCCCTCTTGACTTCGACAACATTTGCCTTAGCTTCCGTGAAGGTTTCCTTGTTGAGCTTTCTTGCATTACTTTTGTTGTCTTCTTCTATACGAAGCCTGACAATAAGTTCTACCACTGTCATCTCCTTCCTTTTGTGCTTCAAATAATTTTTGAAGTCATTTCATCTGGGAGGCAACTTTTCTGTGATGGCAGCTACTCAGAAGGATTCGCTTATGATCATCCCTTCCACAAGAATTTCATGAACATTCAGTTAGAGTTCTTCCACTTGACTTACTACTGGTTTTGAATCAACCATAGTAAAGTTCAAGAATTTCGCGACTAAAATGTCTTTAGCCCCATCATCTTCTGCTTTATACTTTTTGTCCAATGTTGTCCACAACTCTTTTGCCGTTTTATACATATCATATATCAGATACAACGAGTCTTATAGTTCGTTGAGGATGTAATCTGACACAGAAAATAAGCATTCGACCAAGCCCTAGTGATGTTGAAGGCGGTGAGATCAATGACCTCTCTTTCTTCGTCCCCTACGGTGACGACTGGATGATCTTCCTTTAGATATTTTGCCAGGTTCAACATGGTCAGATAGAACAACATCTTCTGTTGCCATGCTTTCAAATTCTGACCGCAGAATTTTGACGGCTTCTCATTGTGGCTCATTACCACTGCCGTTTCATTCAGATTCGTGAGCTGATTTGTCTTTATCGACGTTTGCCCCAGTCTCACTATTTGTGTGGACGATTTGGGTGAGTTCGTAATACCTCCCTTAGTCATTGTTTCTGTTCAAAAGAAATAAAAATCTGGAATTAGTAATCATTCCAATAAACTGACAAATTAATTTCATTTATTCCTTGCAACCTTAGTTACTTCCAATGACAATTTTTGTAAAAACAGATTTGTCCATTTTATTTTTGAGATTTCAGCAAACTCATTTAATACGATATGATTACTCCTAAAAACGAATTTATTTGTTGTTATCACAACCGTGATTAAATCAAATCGCCTTGAAAAAGAGACTCTATCTTAAGATTGTTGAACTATTCAAGGTTAATTCGAAATAATAAAATAAAATAAAATAAACAAAAATAATAAAAAACAAAGGAAGTAAATAGATTCGAAATGAAGCACAAACTTATTGTTGAGGCCCGCGGAAACACAGTTTCCTTAAGACAGATTCGATCACTCCTCGGTGCTTGAGTTCTTAAGTCGTCAGTCTCCCAGGATACAACAACAGATGATCTTCGACAACAACACAACTGAAAAGATCACGAGCAGGGATCTTACCTTGACTATCACCGAAAAACACAAAAGAATTTTAAGGGAAGAAAACTTTTTAATGTGTTTTGAAACTGAGAAGAAGTCATATATTTATAGAGAAAAATTAGGTTAAACATGAGAAACAAGTATTCCGAAAAATAATGGCCACCATATTTTTCTTGGATATCTCTCCGTATTCGGAATATTATCAGATAGATATGCTTATCTTAAGGAAAAAATTAATTCGAAGTGGGTAAAATATCTGCAAGCCCGAACAGTCTAAAAATTCACAACGCCCACTTCATGCACCCCAACCTAAATAAGATTAATTCACACCCCTTCCTTACATGCAATGCGCAATTTCCATCCAAATCATTCAATAAACAAAGGGTGAGTAAATGTATATAAACACTTCCCATCCCATTTATCCCATCAATGTGGGATAAGGGGTTTTCCATTTCCTTATTCAATTCACAACTACCTTATTTGGGCATCAATTTCTCACTCATTACTCAACTGTTTAGAGCTTATGAGATATTGTTGTAAAGGTTTCATGGAATAGAATAAGACCCAAACGAATCTTTATTCGAAACTCCACCTTTACCGATTAAAAATATGCTCAAAGTATACATTTTCTCACATTTTCCAACGATCTTCACCATCAATATGGGTTTTGTCTCAACTAGGTTTAGAAGGCACCTTTTTTTTTATCAAAGGATAACTTGAATTCATTGGAAAAAGGTTACATAAACAGAAAATGGGAGGGGAAAATATCACGTCCCCGTATCATTTGGCCCTGTTGGTTTTTTGCATACTTGGCTAGCCAATCGGCCGCCTGATTACATGAACGAGGGACAAAAGAAAAAATACAAGAGGCAAAGGATCTCGCGATCTGCCTAATGTCTTCCTCAACAGCCGATGTTTCCCAATCCGAAGGGGTTCTATCACTAAGCCTCCCAATCACAGCTTGGCTATCCGCTTCAATAATAATTTTGCTAAAACCATTCCGGATGGCCATGTCCATACCCATCCCGATAGCCAATACTTCCGCCGTTGCACCAGACGGAGCTAGAAAAGGTGCAGAGATTCCTTGGTAGAAAGATCCCGAGCAATCTCTTGCAATAGAAGCTGCTGACACTTTCCCTGAAAACCCATCAAAAGCAGCATCGCAGTTGATCTTAAAAGTACCAGTAGAAGGTGGTGTCCATTGCCTAGATTCCTGAGTGATATGAGTCTTCTCCGGATGCCCAAACATGGTAGACAGATAGAATTCTATAAAGGCTCGCTCTGCCCTCAGCCACACGTCCCAGGGGAGGTCCTGCCTATCTTCAAATATCAAGGCGTTCCTCGACTTCCATAGAGTCCAAAGAAGGAAGGCAATAAGAGCACAACCGTCTTCAAAATTTTCTAGCTTTCGAAACTCATTGATCTTAAGCCACCATTTAGGGAAATTAGGGAAGCCTAGAGAGGACGGGGAGTAATTAAATCGAGAAGCCTTCCAGGCTGCCTGTGCAAACGGGCAGAAGAATAAGAGATGTTCAATAGACTCCCCTAAACCCCCACAGCGGGGGCAGCAATCGGCATCCCCGAATTTTCCATGAAAACGGGCCGCCAAGGTGCCCTTAGTAGGAACAATGTTATGGCACAGTCTCCACAGAAAGGAACGAATCTTGGATGGGACTTTTACATTCCAGATAGAATTCCAAAACTCCTCCCTCGTCTTTGGGTCCTCGCTGGATGAAGGATTGGATCGGTCCTCAGAGCTCTCCTCAATGAATCTATATCCCGATCTTGACGAATATTCTCCATTCCTATTTTTTGCCCAAATAAACGAGTCTTGCACCTGAGACCCTCCGATTGGAATGGTAAAAATTGCCTTGACTTCATCTGGGGAGAACAACTCATTAATCTTAGATTCATTCCACGATCTTTGGTCTGGATTCATGAGACCGCTGACAAATGGAGAAGGAAAGTCTGGTGGCGGTTGAGTCGAGATTCGGTAATTTGGTAGTTTCGGGATCCAGTTATCGAACCAAATTGAGATATTTCTCCCGTTTCCAACTCTTCAAATAGCACCTTCCCTTATTACCTTAACCCTTTCCCTAATACCTGTCCAAGCCCATGAAGGATTTGTGCATTTGGGTGCATCGAAAATATTTCCATTTGGGTAGTAAATTCCCCGAAGAGTCTGAGCCAAAAGGGAGGCCGGATTCTTAATCACCTTCCAAGTGATTTTAGCAATGAGAGCCTTATTAAAAGTTCTAAGGTTCCGGAAATCCAAACCCCTCTATCCTTTGGACGACAAAGATCCTTCCAGTTAATCCAATGAATGCTTCTTTCCTTTTATGTGCAGTTATTCCACCAGAACTTAGCAACCAGTGAGCTGATTTCATCACAGAAAGTAACAGGGAGGAGAAAGCATTGCATGCCATAAGTGGGGATGGCCTGGGCAACTGCTTTAACAAGGACTTCCTTTCCTACTATGCTCAAGAACTTGGCTTTCCATCCTCTCAATCTGTTCTGTACTCGTTCTTTGATAAAGCTCAAGACTTCTTTTTTACTCCGTCCCCAAAAGGAATGAAGCCCGAGATATCTAGTATCCTCCTGCATAGGTTGGAAACCCAGGACATTAGATAGGTGAGTTTTGAGACCATTGCTAACATTGGGGGAGAAGTAGACTGAGGATTTCTGGAAATTAACCGACTGTCCTATAAAAGTCTGAAAGAGCTGAAGGATATGAAGAGCAGCAACACAATTTTCTTCATTCGCTGCTGAGAAAACCAGAAAATCATCAGCAAAAAAGGAGATGACTCAAGACTGGACATCGCCTTTTGATTCTCAGACCCTCAAATATGTTCATATCGATTTCCTTTTCAATAATCCAGGACAGAATGCTTGATATGAAGGTGAACAGAGGGATAAAGGGTCTCACTGCCTCAATCCTCTCCACGCTTTGAACTCCCCAGTACGCTCACCATTTAAGATTAATGAGAAAGAAGCCGACGTGACATATTTCATGACTTTTCCAATCTACCACTCGTAGAACCCCATCCTACTCATGACATAGTGTAAAAGGTCCCAGACCACTTTGTCATAGGCTTTCTCCAAATTGATCTTGAGAGCCATGAGCCCCTTCCTGCCCTTTCTAGTCCGTTTCATTGCATGGAAGGCCTCATTTGCTAAGATAATATTATCATGGATTGATCTTCCTTTCACAAAAGCTGACTAATATTGCGGGGTGATATTTGGAAGGAAAACTTTCAGTCTCGACGCTAAAATTTTAGTAATAACTTTCATGGAGAAGTTGCAAAAAATGATCAGTCTGAAGTGTGAGACTTTAGTGGGGTTTGCCTTTTGGGGATGAGCACAATGTTGGTATTGTTTAGTCCAGGAAACATAGCACCTTCCCTAAAAAAAAGCGGATACCATCCTGATAAGATCTTCTTTCACCGTATCCCATAAGGTTTGATAGAAGCAACCAGGAAAACCATCCAGACCCGGGACTTTTGTTGCTCCCATATCAAAAACAGCCTTTTAATCTCCTCTTCAGACACATCTTTGCTAAGCGCAACATTCATCTCATCGGTTACCGGTCTGGGGATGTAATCTCTAAGACAGAGGAAGTTCACTGTAAGGTCTCTAGTGAAGACCTTCTGAAAGTGTTGCTGTAGGTGAGAAGCAATATCCTCCGATTCCTCAAGCCAAGTTCCATCTTCCTGTTTTAATTTGACGATGGAATTGGCTCTACGATGTTGTATGTTGGTGGCATGGAAGAACTTTGTGTTCCGATCTCCACACTTCAGCCAGTTAACCCTGGAGCGTTGATGCCAGTATCTTTCCACACTTTCCCATGCAGCGTCAAGCTCCTTCTGAAGCCTTTTGTATTCTTCCAATTCTGAATCCGTGAGTTTTCTTCCATGGAGTTGTTTTATCATCGTCAACAACAATTGTTTCCTCTCATTTTTCTTCTTCATTTTTGCTTTATGCCATTTAGTCAGGGCTGTTCTGGTGCTGTAGATTTTCCTACCGAACTTGGAAGCCTCTATTTCCCCATGCGAAATATCCCATCCCTCGACGACCGTTTGGGAACACTCCTCATCCAGGAGAAATTTATATTCAAATTTGAAGTTTTTCTTATATTTCCTGGACAAGCCTTTAATGAATAGGACAATAGGGGCATGGTCAGAGGTGATGGCAATCTCCATCATCCCCAATGCTTTTGGAAAATCCAGGCTCCATTCAGCGGAACACAAAATGCGGTCAAGTTTTTCAAGAATAGATTGTTCCCCACTTCTTTGATTGAACCAGGTAAAATTACCTCCCTTGATAGGCATTTCAACTAGACCAGAGGAGTTCACGAAATCTTCAAACCATTTTGCCTCCTGAGGGTTTACCGGGTTCCCGCCATCCTTTTCCTCTTGACGAACCACCATATTGGAATCGCCCATAAGGAGCCATTTAGCATTATTAGAGTCCCTTAGTTTCGATAAACCTTCCCAGAAAGCTTGCCTTTCGTCTCTATACGGTGGGCCGTAAATAAAGGTGCTAAACCAAGCATCACCTTCCTACAGAACTACTTTTGTGTCAATGTAATTCTTTTCATGCCTCAGAATATTAAGATCTACGTCCCCTGACCACCATAGAGTGAGGCCACCCAGTAAGCCATGTGGTTCCACATAAAACGAATGCTCTATGTTCATCTTCATTTTGATCTTTTCAAGATACCATTTTTTATTTTCATTTCACTGAGGAAAATTCTAGACGATTTGTGTTTGAGAACCGCATTTTGGAGAGCCATAACTGTCTTTCTATTGCCTAGACCATAGACATTCCATGCCATAATAGACATGATTAAAAGACCACCTTCCTTCAAGCTAGGCACTTCACACTCCTCTAAGAGTCCCACACAAGCTTAAATTGAGTAGAGTCACAGATTCAGAATCCCTTTAGTTGGGGTAACAAGCAGAAACAGTCAATGTTCGACCTTTCCTGAACAAAAACCAAAACTCGATTTGCTTGAAACCAGAGAGTTTCAGTCCCAGCCCTCAGATTTCTCACCGTTCGCACAGCAGCAATCAGGGCAGTTTAGACAGAAAAGATAACCATAACACCCAATCCAATTTGTCATCAAATTCGTTCAGAGAGAATACAACAAAACTCAAACAAAGTAGCAATGAAACACTTAGAGACCAGACATGACAGCAGTACAACACTCAAATAGCAGATGCAAAAAATGAACCAGTCAATCCAATCCCATAGAAGGTGATGAGTTCACAAGAAAACAGGGCACAAAGAGGGGAGAATGGGGGAAAGTCACCAGAAACCGGGTCAAAGGGACGATTCAGGGGCAGTTGGTAAGCAAGAAAAAACTTGGAATGGCACGCTGAAGCTCAACAGTCCCTTGTTTTCGACGTTCGCCGGCAATTGGGCTGTCCAAACAGCCGTTCAGGTTATCAGGGTACGGAAGCAAAAACCACCTGAGCCTATCTGGAGAAATAGCGACGGTGGAGAAGAAACTCAAAAAATCGAGCCGCCACCCACAAAAATTCCACCGCCCGATATCCTTGGAGCAAACATGCAAACGATGTCGTCCACAACTGAAGTCCGGCACACGGTGGTTCACTGTCGGGGACGAAGCCACACAAACCAGGGAAGCCACTCAAAATGCTGGAGCCGGTGAAAGCAAATCAGACGCCCGAGGCTCTAGGTTCCGAGACGAGAGAAAATTTTGGGGGCGCGTGCTTCTCACACTGTGTATACAATATCTATCTCTAGAAGGCACCTTAGGCCGAAATATATATTTATCATAGATGATTAAAAGCTGAGTTAAATCATATTTATCAGGCGTCCAACTTCATCAGCTTGATTCTCAAGGTCATGATTTTGATGAAGTTAAAATCTCCTATAAAAAAACATATATATATATATTTTAAAAAGTAAGATTTGTATATATTTTTACCATTTCCTTTTCCTATAAAATTTTGAATAATTTTATTTACAAATAACATCAAATTAATAATTGTGCCCTCCTTTACTTTAAAGTTGTGTATTTCTAAAAGAGTTCTTCAATTTCATTTTATTTTAATTGGCGATGCAAGAAGAGTGGTTGCCAGCTCACAATAATACAATCAAAATTATTGCGATAATAATTTGTTTAAAATCTTCTCTTAAAAATACCTTGCATTTATTTTATTATAAAAAATAAATTATTGATAAATAAGACAAATAGATAATTAAAATTCCCAAAATTAAACCAAGCAAAAAATGTGAAAACAAAAAGTAAGAATAAAAAGAATCAGAAAATAGCGATTGCCAGCTCACAATAACACCTCGCATAGAACAACGCTTATACTTACAGCTAAGACTCACTTCCTCGGCGAACTTTAAGAATTTCCACATTTTCTCTCCTCGTCTTTTTCTCTGTTCAAATGTAGAATTAACCCCCAAAATTATCAATTAAACACCTAATCATTTCTCAATTATTAAGCCTAAATCAAAACTCTGATTCCTTTTTTTGATTGGAGGAGTTGAATTTTGAGACGGTCGTAGCTAAGATTTGGAGCAGGCGGAGATCCGATGACAACGGTGTTCAGTCCCGGTCGGAGCCCCGGGAGTTCGAGGTTTCAGTTAGGAACTGCTAGCGGAGTGTCGAGGCTTAGATCTTCGTCGCTCAAGAAGCCGCCCGAGCCGTTGCGTCGGGCGGTGGCGGATTGTCTTTCTTCCTCGTCTTCTTCTTCGTCGCCGGCAACCGGAGGTGTTAGCTCGTATCACCATGGTAGTCCGTTGGTTTTAACTGAAGCTTCGAGGACACTTCGGGTTCGTTATTATTCTTTGTTGGATTTGAAATTTCTCTCATTGTTTTATTATTAGATCTTGAAATATTATTGTGCATTTTCATTTTGTAATTGAATGAGTGATTTTGTGCTGCTTATGCATATTGACTAAAAGGATAAATTACATAATAGAATTTTATTTTAGAGCTCATTTAGGTTCCAAAGCGTTTGGAAACATCGATATACTGGCAGAAGATAGAGAATTCTGGATGTAGATTTGTAAAAAGTGAGATTTGTTTTGTAGTTTTACATCATCATTGCGCTCTGGGAGTTTATAAATTGGTGAGAGTTAATAATGAAAATGGACATCCTATTTGATTAACAACGAGAATGGGCAAATGAATTGAGTGTTAAGTTTATGGTCAAAAAAATTATAAGCGTGCATTTTGTTATTTGCAAAAGTTAGATTTGAATTTTTTGTTCTTTACAATTTGTCTTTTGCTTCGGGCATGCAATAACTTAGTGAAAGCACAATGGAATACAGCTTAAGTTAATTAATTACTTGCTAATTTTGCTTTTCGTTTTTATTTTTTTATAATGGAGTGTCTAAGCAATTTTGTTCTCTTCACCTGTAGAATTTATATTTGAATTTTGTAATATTATGGTTAATATATTTTAGATTTTTTTCTCTAGTTTTTGTTGTTATATATTTTAGTATTAGGCCTTTTTTCATCACATGTGGAATTGGTATTTGAACCTTATAGTAACAGAACTTATATTTAACAATGACAGGATTATCTGGCATCACCCTCAACAACTGACCAGTCTTACATTGTTATTTTGGAGCATACAATTGCAGAGAGGGAACGCAGGTAATTTATTTGCATAGTGTACATATATAATTGATCATAAAGTGTTTTAGAGAGAGATTGGGTTATTAGCATGTTTGGGTGGTAAATAGATTGGGGACATGAAATTTAAGTGATTGTGAGGTAATGCCTATTTCTGTTAAACGATGGTGTGGTGTTAGATTGTTTGAGCAAGTTGCTGATGTGTTGAAAGCTTAGAATGCTTCATCCATATGAGACAGTGTATTTACACTAAAATTAGGCAATGGTATTCAAGTCTTGTGTAAGTTCTTCCAGAAACACCCATGTGTTACATTTGGATGTCTGGAAATGTCATTGAGACAACGGCAGAAGAATATACAATTTAGTTCAGTAATTATTGAACAGTTGAACGGAAAATAATATTGCAAAGAAAAACATGTTTAGAATAAATGATTATTGATTCTTATAAATAATTGTTGAAATCAGGTGCATTATCATTTTATAGTTGATTACTGATTCAACTGTTGTTGCATGTCATACAAAGTTTACTTTTTTCCCTTTTTAATCTATTCATCACGCTTAGCATAGTGCTTGAACTAATTTTCTTTTCTGCTAATGTGTATATAATTGGTACCAGCCCAGCTGTAGTGGGAAGGTGTGTGGCACTCCTGAAGCGTTACCTCTTAAGGTATGCTATTCTTCCCATGAACTTGTATTTCTCTTATTTTCATTTTGTGTAGAATATGGAAGTGTTTGAATGTTTATTGGTTTCAGAATGCAATAATTGAACCAGAATTGACATCTAGCATGTATTCATAAAACTAGGTTACCACTATACTCTCTTTGTAAATATAGAACTTGCTGTGGTTGATATCCGGTTTTAGACTGACTGAAAAATTTATCAAGGCCATAAGTTCCAAGATCTATAGGGTCTATTTTATATTGTTGTATTGTTTTAAATTTCATTTGTGTTCTGTTTGGTGCAGGTATAAGCCCAGCGAGGAGACATTACTGCAAATAGATCGGTTTTGTGTCAGCTTAATTGCTGAATGTGACATTAGTCCAAATCGAAGGTTGTCACCTTGGTCTCGATCTTTAAACCAACAATCTACTACGTCAGCAACTCCAACACCATCTGCAAGTGCTTCTCCTTTGTTGCCTGTATCTAGTTTTGCTTCTGTAGCCCTTGTAAAGTCATTGAATTATGTAAGATCCTTAGTGGCTCAACATATTCCAAAGCGTTCATTCCAGCCAGCAGCTTTTGTTGGGGCATCCTTGGCATCTAGGCAGTCACTTCCTTCGTTGACGTCTTTGTTGAGTAGATCTTTCAATTCCCATCTATGCCCTGTGAATGTTGGAGAGATTGCAGAAAAGAAAGATGCTACAACTTTATCCATTTCAAACTTGTCAAACATTGAGGAAGCTGATGGAATAGAGAATCCTGAATACATTGCACATGATGTTTTGAAATGGCGCTGGCTCAGGGATCATCAGTCACCAGTGTTTACTGAAAGGTAATTGATTTTGCAATTTAGATATGCTTATCAAGTATCAAATAGTTCGTGTTGACTTTATTTTCTTCTGTTGTAAGTCTTCTAGGTCTCTGGTATGTTTTGGCTTTTAATACTGTTCTTCCATGTGTTACTCTGCTTCTAAGTCAAATTAACATTTGAAATGTTCTATATTAAAAAAAACAGTGATCAACCTGCAAATGTGCAAGACATGAGAACACATAATTTCTTAGAAGTAGGAGCAGCGGCTTTACTTGTTGGAGACATGGAAGCTAAAATGAATGACCAGCCTTGGAAGTATTTTGGCACAGCTGATATGCCTTATCTTGATCAACTCTTACAGCCCTCTCCGGTCACAACAATTGGCAATTCCGCTTCTGCTCGCTCCCATTTGAGAGCAATTACTGCATTGAAACGCAGTAAAGGAGGACCTCATGAAATTTGGCATGTTCTTCACTTACTCTCAGATTATTGCTTTGATGGCTTTATATTTTGTCTCACTTACCATTAAATTATTTGCACAGTTCCTAGGGATTTGTTATGCTATGTCAGACTTATCTTTGCTATTTGATGAATGGGAAAGGTCATAGACTGGTAGCTTTTCAGGCAATGGTTTCAAGCTTCTTTCCCAGTTAAAAGTTTGGAATCTTGTAGCTTTAGGTTTTGTTTGTCAATAAAACCTTTTTCTGTATGTAATATATTATGACTGCTCTTATGGAGTTTGTCAATTTGGTTTAGATGGATGGCCTGGGGCATTGGAACTGTGGATGAACTCTGCTTGTTTTTGTTTGTTGGTGCCATACTACATACATCCAATCTGATGTTAGCCATACTCCAAATTCGACAGAATTTTTAACCAGTCCTTTTAGAAAGATGTATGCTAACACGAATAACTTCCATTTCATACTAAATTTTTTTGTTGCTTTCACTTGGTTATGAGTGTTCAACATAGGTACACTCATTTGCATGTATTGGCTTGTTGGTGCCATCCTATGTACAATCAATCTGATGTTAGCCATAATCTGGATTTAAACAAATTTAACCAATCCTGTTAGAATTATATGCGTCTGTTAAAGAGAAAATTAGCGTAACAGTCTGCATAGTCTACAACTGAAGCTTCTTTAAATGGTGGTATAATTAATTAGAGGGAACTGTGAGTTTAAGAGAAAATTAACTATGCATAGTTTAAACCTTAATTTTGCATGAAGTTGTATGGTTACAGTTCGGGTTCTTGCATTTGTGTAGGGATGATTCTCCAGCAACCACGTTCCGCCCACGTGCCCGCCCACTTTTCCAATATCGTCATTACAGGTGTGCAATTTGACATCCTTTAATTGATAGTATATTTCTCTTTTAATTTTTTAGGTAATGTATTTTGCCTCTATTGCTAGTTTACACTAGGTTATGGGATTAAAAGTGAGCTTCTCCTTTTACTTCAATTTGTGTAATTGTTCCATGGCATATGTATTGTTCTTGTGCTGGAGTGCATAATTATTGTATTTATTTTGAAGTGTTGTTTCTTTCAAAAAATTGACAGATCTCACTGTAGTTTATGTCTATCGGTTTTTTGTCTAATCAAATATTTTTGTGTGCATCAGTGAACAACAACCTCTACGTTTGAACCCTGGTGAGGTATGCGAGGTCATTGCTGCTGTCTGCTCTGAGACACCTTTTACTAATGCTAATACCATGACGGTGTCTTCTAGATTAAGTAGTAACACTCCAAAGCCATCAATGGATGTGGCTGTGAGCGTCCTCATTAAGCTGGTTATTGACATGTATGTTGTTTTTTCCTTCTTTAGTTGGACCTTTTTATATTGTATGCTATACATGTAACCTTTCTCTCTCCCTCTCTCTCCCCAGTAACCTTCTTTTGTCCTTATAATAATATTATTACATTATGCGTAATTAGCCTAAGGTGCATAAGTTATTTTGGAATCATTCTTATGTAAAGGATGAAAACGTTCCTCTTTTTTTTTATCTCGCAATCCCAAGTACATGGTAATCTAATGCACCTAGAATAGTTCACTAAGCCATTGCTATTTAACAATAACTTATCCGAGAAAACAATGTATTAATCCATCTTAAGTATCTGAATTTGACATCCCCTTGATCATATTGTGGGCACACTTTAAATTGTCTCTTCCTTGATATAGGTGGAAATCTGACCCATTACAAGAGTCGGTTATTCATAAATGTTACCTGGGGTTTGATCCTGAATTGTGAATGTAACTTGTTTGTGCAGAGAATCATGTGATTGATTTTGTTTATTTTTCTTGGTTTGTTTTCTTCTTTTAAATTTCACATTTAATGATGATTGTTAGTAAGGAGTTGCTGAAATTTTTGCTCTGTAGGTATGTCTTGGATTCTGGAACTGCTGCTCCTCTCACTCTATCTATGCTTCAGGTTTTTAT
This sequence comes from Hibiscus tridactylites, assembly GCA_958450335.1. Classification (NCBI taxonomy): domain Eukaryota; kingdom Viridiplantae; phylum Streptophyta; class Magnoliopsida; order Malvales; family Malvaceae; genus Hibiscus; species Hibiscus tridactylites. The sequence continues at coordinate 30,063,348 of OY288279.1, read as the reverse complement.
TTATTACATTTTTAGTTTCTTATTCAAAAGTATTGTGAAAGCATCTTTTAACTCTTACTTCTATTTTATGAACTTTCTTACAGGAGATGCTTAGTTCCCCAAGGACAGCGTGTAGGGTGCGTGCTTTTGATTTAATTCTAAACCTTGCAGTCCATGCTCACTTGTTAGAGCCTCTGATAATTGATGATAATTCCGCAATTGAGGAAGACTATCCTCAAGATTTACTTTTAAATAGTGAAGATCAGCTTACCACACAAGGGATAAGGAAAATAGATTCTACCAAGAAGTTGGGATCGCCCTCGGCTATTGATAAATTTGAGTCTTGGATTTTAAATATTTTATATGAGATACTTCTCCTTCTTGTTCAGGTACAGACTTTCTTTTAACTGAAGCTTGTGCACTTTGGCTGCTTTGATTTTAGGATGTTCCATCCCTGCTCGTCTTTACTTCCATTTTACTTTCTCCATGCTATTGCATTTGTTCTCGGTATTATTTATGATCTCTCATGCTTTTAACATTTGTTGCAGACTGATGAGATGGAAGAATCTGTCTGGGCTTCTGCCCTAAGTTGTTTACTATATTTTGTCTGTGATAGAGGCAACATTTGGCGAAATCGATTAAAAGGACTTGACATCAGGGTGAGTCAGTTTTTGCTTGCGTAACTACCACTTCCTGGAGCTTTCCCAAAGTTACCATATTGTTTAATTACCTTGATTTAACCCGCGAGAGCTTTGTCTCTCTGTGTGTGTGGAGGAAATTATGTCTAGGAGATGATTTGGAAGTTTTATTTCTTGTGTGCACACACGTCTTCAATTTTCGAAAGTACTTGTCCTGTAAGATAGGCAGCATCCATTTTAAACATCTACGAAAAAATGAAACATCCCTATTGACTTATTGGTCTCCAATTGGTAACATGACACTTTTGCATCTACCATGTTAACCTTCAAAGGCTTGCTTTAGCAATGTGAAGTGCCTCTCAACAAAGTTCAAACTCTGCTTTGCAAGAATTTATACAACCAATCTATGCAAAATGTCATCTTTAGCATTACAATTCCTCTTAATAGTCTCCATGCCACTTTATGTTGGGTAAAGCACGGAGCAATTTTTTCTTTACCATGGAGGGATTGCAAGACTGAAAGATGGTAGGTTTTGCTAGATATGTGATTCACTTCTAACCGTTTTGGGTCCGAGAATATTGGGTGGTTTATGGTATTACTCAATGGAAAGACAATCCATTTCTTGTTGGAAAATTGCATATTTTGAAAGAGTTTATTGAGCCTAATTTTCAATTTTATTGTACATCATGAACCTTCTGCATTATATGTTGATAGAATTTACTTGATATGTGATTCAGTTCTATCCTTAAGGTTTTGTGGATGTTGGGATTGGTATTTGGTTTGCCTCATCGGAAACAGATTCTCACCTTGTTATTAGAAAACTAAATATGTTGTAATAATTTAGGTTATAGCAAAAGGGAAAAAAAAACTGAACCTTACCACTTTCCATAAGTAAGACCATATTTTTATTGCATACAAGTATGCCATTAATCCTAAATCTGTACCTGGATTTTTTTCTCCCAAAATTTTTCAATTTTCAGCCACATCAGCAGAGCATATTAACTTCCATTTGGAGAAAAAATTCCAACTAGCATTGCTTGTAACAAAAGTCGACTTTTTGTGTGGGAAAGTGCTTATTTGGACGGAAATTGAAGGTTACAGTCTTATTTGGGTTGATAAAAGTCTAGGCTTACTTGGGAAAAGTGTAAAAATTCATGGTCTCGTCTATTATGCTAGCCATAACTCTTAACTTTTTGCATGTCTTGTGTTATGCACACTCCACAATTTTTCTTTATCAAAATCATACTCATGCAGTCTTGTCAACCAAAGCTGACCTTGGTTGGATTTCCTTTGAGGAAATTTATGACTTGGTTGGTTTTAGCTTAATCTATTGAAACTTGGTGACATTATCGCAATATATCTGAGTCTCATTTGTGGTCTCTTCACTTGTCTTCAGGTTGTCAAGGCACTTCTGGTGATTAGCCGGATAAATTCCTGGGCTGAACTTGTTCATTGCAAGCTTCTCTGTATCCTAACAAACATGTTATATCAAGTACCTGATGAATCTACTACGGCCATCATGAGTGCAGCCAAATTTCTTGTTGACCAGCTTGACCTGATTGGTGGAATTGATTTTATCTTCATTGAGGTATGCTGATTAGTTTGATATGGGCATGTCCAGAAATAAGATTAAGTCTGTCCTCTGCAGAAGGCAACATTCCTGCCACTCTTGGTCTCCGTGTAACAAATTTGAGCTATAATGAAAAATCCTTTGGACCCTACCTGATATTTAATAACATGACAGAAGCAAGGGTTCCAATTGCTTAACAAACTTTTGGAAATGTGTGAGTTTTGTTCTGAGTAATACTTGCAATGTTCATATTTATGTAAGTTGTTGGACCTAAAGATAAACTAACATTATGGTTTTAAACACCTCATAAATATGGAGGTTAATTGAAATATATACAAAAGTTCTTAAATATAGAGAAATATTTTAACAGGTGTGTTTTTTCTTTCAATTGCCAAGTGCAGTATTCATTGTCAACCTCAAGGGAAGAAAGAAAACATCTTTATTTGGTGCTTTTCGACTATGTTTTGCATCAAATAAATGAAACATGCATATCAACCGGAGTTTCTGAATATAGTGCTGATGAGATTCAGCCAATTGCTGCACTGCTCTCTTTGGCTGATGCACCAGAAGCCTTTTATATTTCTGTTAAGCTGGGGGTGGAAGGAATTGGGGAGCTTTTGAGAAGATCAATTTCTACTACATTGTCTAGTTACCCTAACAGCGAGCGATTAGATATGGTAATTTCTTGTGAATATTTTTGCAGTTTTGCTTGTGTCGAGAAAACTGGTGTGTTTTTAGATCAGACGCAGGCTGTTGATTTGTTCTGTTGTGTGTGATCACTTATATGATTCCATTGTTTGATTAATTTCATATGTGCAAATATAGCTTTTCTATTGAGATTAAAAACGAATCAGTGGAGGGTTTAGCATTATCATGTTGAATTGTGTGTATTGCTCACCTCATCTCTACTAATATTTACGGGAGTTTGCTGAAGTGATAACCAACGGTGTGAATTGCATGTATAAATCTTCTTTCTGATTATTATTTGTTTTCTTTTGCAGCTTTTGGAAAATATTACTGAGAAATTAGATAGAATAATAGGTTCATTTACTCATTTGGATCCAGAGTTCTTTCAGCTGAAACAGATAACAAAATCCAACAAGCTCAAGGACAATATTGAGGGTTCATCTATGCGGAATGGTGTTGCAATGAAAGCAAAGGTTGCTTGGTCCATTTTACATTCTCTTCTTCATTCAGATAGAATCCTTTACTGCTACAATGGATTTATCTGGTTAGGAGATCTGCTTATTGCTGAAATAAGTGAGACAAGGAATGGGAGTATATGGTCCAATGTCAGGAGCTTGCAGAATAAAATTGCTTATGCTGGTGTTCATGATTCCTCTGGTCCTTCTGATATACCTTTGTCTATCTGGTTGATGTGTGGTCTTCTAAAGTCGAAGAACAAATCCATTAGGTGGGGCTTCCTAGTTGTTCTAGAGAGGCTTCTCATGCGGTGCAAGTTTTTGTTAGATGAGAGTGAAATGCAACAGCCAAGCAATAGTGATGTTAGCAATGATAATAGAAATGCCCGATTTGAGAACGCAAATACAGTGATAGACATCATGAGCAGTGCTTTGTCCTTGGTCGCTCAAATAAACGAAACAGACCGCATAAATATTTTAAAGGTATTATGCTTGGAAAGCTTTCAGATCATCTTCAAAATGTCATTAATGTTTGAAATCATCAAATTTGATTTGATGAAGATGTGTGATCCATGTTGATATTTGTGAAGTAAAATGCCCTTGTTATTCTTTTCTAGCTAACCTTGACCGAATGCTACGTGACTAGCTGGTCTTCTGATAATTTCATTTCTCTATTTTTAGTCTCCAGGAAAGAATCCTTGGAGGAATGAGGGTGATTTTGACTAAGCCTTTTCTGCTTAATTTAATCTAAATATAGTTTGTGCTACCTTTAAACTGTTACTAATTTTCAAGTTTGCAGTTCTTTATTTACACCTAAGTGACCTTAGTTAATATATTGTGGTTTAGATTATTGATTACTCAAAAATCAATTTATGTATGAAAGAAAACAGAAGACAAACAAAGCTTTAAAGAAATGATAGGGGACTCCCATTTAGCAATGCCCACAAACACTTAGGTGAACACTTTATGCAAAATTAATGTTTTCTATCTCTTGACTTACTGGTTTGTTAGAAGTGTAGCTTTGTTAGTTTTTTTTTATATTGCACACATCCCTTTTCTAGGTTCTCTCTCTCTCTCTCTGGTTTTGATATTCTTTAGGCCATTTATATCCTATGAGGTTTCTTGTTTAACCGCCTTGCTTGACACATGATCTAACTTACACTTGTCCATCTAGTATGATCTTTGTGGTGTAGTAAGTGGCTTTTCATATTTTAACCAGTTGGAGTGACTTTGGTGACGGAAAAAATTCTTCATTTAGATCTCTTTGTATTGTCAGGGACTATAGAGCCATTTCAATATTCTGTAGACATACCAAGTCTCAATTATCCTTTTGTCTTTTTCCTCCCTTGAATATGTTTTGAACCATTCCAGGATCTATTTGACAATTTCATTGTATACATTCGCTTGCTTCGTTGAACTGTGGTGTTTTATCCATCATCATCTGTAACTTGGAGTTTAGATGGCTAAAATAGAATAATATGTTTCTTGTGATTGAACTTGATGTTTGGTTCCTCTGAGATGGAGTTATCTACTCATATTTCCAAACAAATTGAAGATGCACAACATAAAATAGATTGTATACATCTGAGATTTTGAGGATTTTATCATTAATTTTTGCATTTTGCATTTGAATTCTTGTGCACCATTTCCTAATTTGCATTTTAGAACTCTAAGAGTCGCAATTCATTTCTCTTTGTTTAACAGATGTGTGATATTCTATTCTCTCAATTGTGCTTGAAAGTTCCCCATTCACCTGCATTGCGATTTGGTGAAGGAATACAGCGGACTAAAGTTTTCACTCGCTCAGAAGAAATTAAAAAAACTACTAATTTTGAGTTTGCAACTCAAGCAAGCTGTCGCTGGGATGAAATAATGGAGGAAACTGATAGCAAAGCAGGCTACGGTGTTAGTAGTCCTATTTGTGAGACAGCTTCTATGGCTGCACTGCTACTCCAAGGACAAGCCATTGCTCCAATGCAATTAGTTGCACGTGTTCCAGCTGCTCTGTTTTATTGGCCTTTGATTCAACTTGCAGGTGCAGCAACTGACAACATCGCACTAGGTGTTGCTGTTGGAAGCAAAGGAAGAGGTAACCTTCCTGGTGCTACTTCTGACATTCGGGCTACCCTTCTTTTGCTTCTAGTTGGTAAATGTACTGCCGATCCTACAGCTTTTCAGGAAGTTGGTGGAGAAGAATTTTTCAGGTGATCTCAATTTCTTTGCTTGTGAAGAATGAATTTGACAGAAGCTTATCCACAGTCTTGTCAAATTATAAACATTCTTTTTTACCCTTCCTTTCAGGGAACTGTTGGATGATACTGATTCAAGGGTGGCATATTACTCTTCGGCTTTTCTATTGAAGGTAAGAAAACACTATCTTGCATTTTTCTCTCTTCCACTTATTTTATTTTATTCGCTTCCTCTTCCCCTTTTGTTTCCCTCCTTAGTCCTTGTGGTTTTGCTTTTCCACTAAGCCATTCTGGGAACTTTGCAGAGAATGATGACCGAGAAACCAGAAAAGTACCAACACATGCTACAAAAGCTTGTCTATAAAGCTCAACAGGTAAGTAATTCCTCAATGTTCAGGATGAAGTCACTTCATTACAATTATGAAGCACCGACACATGAGAATAATTGATCAAAATATTGGAATGAATATGAAAGGTGTTTTTAGTTTGAGACTCCAGATAACGGAGTTTCCACAAAAGAAAATTTCAACCCATTTTCCTTACATACTGCGTCTCAAAGTTTAAGAAAAACAGATAAAAACTAATTAAAAACAATATTTGTGCCTGGTTCTCTTCTACTTGAATTAATATCTGTGTCCATTTCTTGAAATGCTAATAGAAAAGGATATGTATGTGTGTGTGTGTATTATTCATTGTTTTCTCCATTTTAATTTAGTACTGCTACTTTTAAGTTATTTGTTGCTGATGTCTTTGGTTCTGTGTGTCAAACCTGCAGAGTAACAATGAAAAACTGCTTGAGAATCCATATCTTCAGATGCGCGGGATATTCCAGCTATCAAATGAGCTTTGAACTTAGTTGTATTTGATGATTCTTCTCTGCAGAGTTTAAATATGCATCCCGCCTGGAGGCACTGCAGTGTTCATTAACATGACTTTCCTTATGAATTTTTAACCCTAGCAACATTTGGCCCGACTCTGAGTCCGTTCTTGATGTATGCTTTGATTTAGTGAGCCTGCACAAGATAATTTGGAATCCTAAAGTAGTTATAAGTTGCATAGTTATTGAATTTTGGCCAAGAGCGAGATTCCAGGCCTCTCCCTTACTTTCTAGAAAAGGAAAAAAAGATTAGAAATTGTGAGCTTTTTGACTTGGATGACGGTGTAAATTCTTTGCATGCTGCTGTATATGCTCCCAGATCTTCTGTACAAATAGAGACGAAGGTGAGACCTTTTGTTTCCGTATACTTATTCAGACATTAATTAAATGGACTTCTGTGACTTCATAGAAATATCTGATTATTTCTTGAGAACTTAAATTTCAGGAATGCCAGGAGAAAAAAATGGAGTGATTGGGGCTGTCAATTTATTTCCCTTTTGATTCTGCTTCTGGATTGTGTATATCAAGGGATTGAACATGTATTCAGGTATTCCCTATCTAACTTCGGTCGTATTATCTGTTCACACACGTTCATTCATTTAATGTCTTCGTATGTTCAAATTCAATCTTCCATTCTGCCATCATGCTGCTGTTGTTAGGCATCCGCATACAACACATGTCCGGATATGGGTATAGGGTATGGTCCAATTAGTATATAGAAAAACTTCAAGAACTAGAGAATACCTACCTATATCTAACACTCACCTCCGACTTCTGGTAATATAGGTTAAAACATTTGCACATCGTTTAACTACTTTTTTTAAGATCCGATTTAAACATGCTGAATGAAGTTATTCATGGTATCGGAATATCATTGTTACTCGTATTGTTACTTACTCTAATATTTCTTCATTTTGGAACAACTATCCTTGTGCTTTACAGAACATGGAAGACTTCCTGGGCAAGTAAAGGAGACCCTTTCACTGTACAAAGATTTTTCCATGGCCTTCCTTTTTAACATATTACATTCTGTGACTGTGGGTTATTATCGGCTACTTTTTAAAGGCCATCCTAAGTGATAAAAAACCTTCGATGTTTAACTCATGAATGTTCGTTGCCGCAATGACAATATGAACTGTTTCTACAAAAGTAGGACCTTTCAACCATCTCGGATTCCGTCACTAGGGAGTTTATCACCTTGGATGTCTGTTTTTAAAGGACATCTCCAAAGTGTGCATGACATGGCATGACATTGTAAATATGTGGATTTGGGATTTACTTTTTCTTTTTGGCTCAGACTAATTTTATTATTGTAAAATGTTTGCTGATAATTTTGATATATATGCAAGTTTTGATTGTTTGATTCTGAAGTAAAAGCAAATTTTGGCTTACCATCTAACTTGTTTGGTTTCTAGGAATAATTTTGTGTAAGGCTATATAACATGAACTTTTTGATATAGTTTCCACAAATGGTAAAAGAGCCATAGCATTTCATGTACTACATTGCATACTCTTTTCAAAAATTAGGTAAATTGATCCATGTGTATTTTGAAAAAAGAAGTGAAATGGTCTTTAATAGTCTTGTTAGTTGTTACTATATTCAATACTTGTTGGTCCAACCAATATTTAATTTATCAATATCCATACTTTTAATTTTGAATTTAAATAAATGGCAATTATTTTAACCCGTGGAGTTCTTCCAGTGGTAAAGGATAATGTATTTCGTCTAGTGGTAAAGGATAATGTATTTTATCTAGGTGACTTGAGTTCAAGCACTATTGGTGTACGGTGTGTACGTTAGCATCTTAGTTTTAAGGTTTAGGGGTTTTAGTGGATGAGTTTTGAATTTATGGGGTGTGGTTAGATATTAGGGTTTAGGGTTAAAATTTAGTTTTTAGGGTAATAACTGTTGCCGGTTAGGGGTGTTCATTGTCGGGTACCCGGTTCATTCTGGTACCTACTTTATCAGGCCGTGTCCCGGCCTGTTATACTCGGGTACCCGGTTTATATATTTTTTACTTCTTTAATTCTAATTAAAAAAAAATATATATTAAACACAAAAATATTTTTAAAATTTTCAAACTTAAAAGTATATAATACAAACATAAAAAGAATTTAGGGATTTAAATTTAGTTTTAGAGTAAAAATATTAAAAACTTAAAATAAAAATATAATTTAAAATATAAAAAATATATATTAAAAATTATCGGGTCGGGTACCCGGTAAGAGAAAACTTCCGGCCCGTGTCCCGAAAAAATTGCCGGGTTGGGTACCCGGCCCGGTCGGTTGATTTCTTTTATAAGATTACTCGACATTTTTAAGCTCAGGTTGTCGAGTAGGGTCAATCGGGTCGGGTATTTTTGAACAGTTCAACCGCCGTATATGAGATGTTTTTCTTTAAATAAAATATGTTTTTAATTAAATATTATGCCGGACCAAATTCAGAAATTGCAAAAAAAAAAAATTAAAAATTGAGAGTTCGTAATTTTTCCATAAATTGACATGTCAAATTTTATATAAAAAATGCAAATAAAAAAAAAACAAAAGGGTTGTGAAGAAATATCCTCAACTTGTTCCTCTAGGACTTCAGCTAATAACTGATCTTAGTATATTACCAGAAGAGGGCAAGTCCTTGAGGCTTCGGGCGATTATCTTAGTGATGAAAAATGTTTTGAAGATGCTGCCGCAACTTGATTGTGTTGCGCCAATTAGGTTTTTTTAGTCCAGATGAGCAGATTATTTTTGCATCGAATCGAATTAAATAATTTATTTTTTTTCAAATTGAGTCAGAGTTTTGTCCGCCTCTAGTTCCGAGGGTTGATTTTTGCATAGCGGAGAGGAATTAGTCTCATTGGTGAAAAATGGGGCACTGAAATGTGCAAACAGCCTAATAGATGAACATAAGGATGTGGGGAATATTGGACTCGCTATTTAGGCGTTGGACAGAGAAGGTTGCTTCTTGCAGCAATAAATGATCTGTTACATTCAAGTACCGGGATGGCCTTGCTTAATGCTTACGTCTATATTTGGGTGAGTCCTTTTTTGGACACTATATCCCGGGCGAGGAGATGGGTGTTGTAGAACACTTGAAAGCCATGTCCCTAACAGGTGGAGCAAAGAAGGAAGTAAAGTCATTGTTGGTAATGCTCGGGGAGGAATAAAGTGCTTGAAAGGTGCAGCATGTGGAGTATGCCCCAGTCCATGCTCGCCTCTCTCTCGTAAACATGTATGCCCCAGTCCATGCTCGCCTCTCTCTCGTAAACATGTATGCCCCAGTCCATGCTCGCCTCTCTCTCGTAAACATGTATGCCCCAGTCCATGCTCGCCTCTCTCTCGTAAACATGTATGCCCCAGTCCATGCTCGCCTCTCTCTCGTAAACATGTATGCCCCAGTCCATGCTCGCCTCTCTCTCGTAAACATGTATGCCCCAGTCCATGCTCGCCTCTCTCTCGTAAACATGTATGCACATAAACAAGAAACGCATTTCTTTTTCTTCATGAATGATTAGTTCCATGTACTCATGAATTGTTTGTGTACAGGCAGAAGTGGCCCTAGCTTCAGGCATTCATTATTTTGTTCCCCATTTCTTTGATTGGATTTTGTATCTCTACCACCTGCTTGCTTCTTTATGCTCTATTAATAGATGGCTAATTCGAGTTTTTTACTTCCGATTTTCTACTTGGAACCAAATTGTCTACTGAAACACATTTCTTTACCAAAATAATGGATGTTTTTGAAGGGTCAAAATGTTTATTACAGAAGATTAAAAAGGTAAAGACAGTGAAAAAAAACAATAATACAAAATGAAAAGAAGGGCCCAACCGGGTTCGAACCGGTGACCTCTTGATCTGCAGTCAAATGCTCTACCACTGAGCTATGGACCCTTGTTGAGCATATGTTAATAAAATATCAATAAAACGCATTACAAAAAAATCTCCAAGAGCTTTCATTTATAAAATAAAAGAAATATTCATTATTTTATTAATAATAACCGAACAACATAAAAGGTTTGGATGACTTATTAAACAAGCTTTTTAACTGTTATGAGTTTGTTCGTGAATCTAAATGAATTAAAATGTTTTATATGTGTTCAATTCATTTAATAATATAATTTATTGAATGCTCTTAATGAAATAATATATGTTGATACTTTTAATATATTCAGGTTTTAATAGTTTGTTTGCATAACAACAATGTGTATATGTGTTCGAAAGGTTAACATTAAATAATATATACTTCAAGATATATTCATAATTTTTTTTAATTTATGTTATAAAAATAAAAATAATGAAAAAGAAAAGTAAATAATAACAAAAAAAATTATAGTATAATTTTTTACAATATTTTATTTATTTTAAACGGTATGTTTATAACCTAAATTATACGGGTTATATCTTGATACACAAGTTATTTAAAAAATATTAAATAATTCTTCTTTAAAATTTCTAAGCACTAAACCCTAAAATTTAAAACCTATTCTAACCCTAAAACCTAAATTTTAAATATTATAACAAACATCTAAACTAACATTATAAACTCTAAATTTAGTACGCTTGTGTATCAATTTTTTTTTCAATTATAAAATACATTAATTATATTTTTTATAATTTATGTCATTATTTTTATAAAATAAATATAATTAATCTCAAGTATGATAATAGATATCCCCACGATTTAACCAATCCATTAAGCCCAATAAAAACTTAAATGGCTCAGCACAGCCCAACCCTTTCAATCTCCCTTCTCATTTGTAGCTTCGTTTTCTTCCTCCTCTTATCTTATTCCATCTCCAGAGCTCTTTAATCCCTTCAGCCAAACCAATTTCCTTTCTTTTCTCTCTTGTTTTTTTTTGGGTATAATATTGCAAGTCAGTCCATTCATGGCTTAATTTGTACAAAAAAGAAGCTTTTTTACTATATTTTTCTCTTTTTAACAGTTTAATTGAGAGAAAAATGGCAGTAGCAAGGATGAACATGAACTGTTCGATACAAAGCAGCCTTTCGTGTATATTAAAACCATCATCTTTTTTCAATTTCAGAACTACCCATTTCAGGAATCGTCTTTATTTCCCTCAAAACAACTTCATTGCTCCAAAAAGATCGTTGCTTTGTACTTGTTCAAGCAATACCAATGCTTTTCAAACTGGAGAAAAAGCTGAACCTTTTGTTATCACAACTCCTCTTTATTATGTGAATGCCCCTCCTCATATGGGTAGTGCCTACACCACTATTGCTGCTGATGCCATTGCCAGGTTTCAGGTATTGTTTTAATGGTGTCTTGGTTTCAATTCTTGGAGTACTTATATGAATTCGTTTTTGTCTTTTTATGGTATTTTTTGTGTAATATACTTAGTTCTGGTTTAGAGAACTTTGATACTGGAATTGGTAATTATGCTTACCGCTTTACACAGTAAAGCTAGGCTAGTTCGATTGTTGTTTTTAGTTTTTAGTGCTTGTTTTTTCTTAAGAACCAATGTGTTTTTACATATTGCAACTATGTTACAATCGGTATCGGCTAATTTGCAACCCGTGATTTTGCTTTGTAACAACTTGTTAGGAAGAGAAAACAAATGGCAAAAAAGAAAAATAAGCTAAATATTTCACTTGTTTTTGAGCTGCAAAGATCCATTTTGGTTGTTTTTTTCATATATGTGGCAGAGGCTATTGGGAAAGAGAGTCATATTTATTACCGGGACAGATGAGCATGGTGAGAAGATAGCTACAGCAGCGTCCACTGGTGGCTCTAGTCCAAGAGAGCATTGTGATGTTATATCTCAAGCTTATAAAATGTTATGGAAAGATGTAATTTCTTTCTTTTCCCACTTTAGGAGGTTATTTTTTTAATCTGAGTAATTAAACTTTTAAATGCCCTTTTCTTGATCTGAGCATTTGAGGTTTTGGATTTCATTATGATTTTCGATGGTTTCCTAATTGCAGTTAGATATAGCTTATGACAAATTCATTCGTACAACTGATCCAAAGCATGAAGCAATCGTTGAGGAATTTTATTCTAGAGTTCTTGCCAATGATGACATTTACCGGGCTGACTACGAGGGACTGTACTGTGTCAATTGCGAGGAGTATAAGGTTGTGCACCGCATTTCTAGTTTAGTGTCAACTAAATCTTCATTAAAGGGTGCTTTTCTTTTATGCTTTGAGTGGATAACATTAAACTCCTTGTTTGATAATTTCTAGAGCGTGATGAGATTACACGGTTTGAATAAAGCATTGTTTGTGTATGCAGCATCTTTTTCTTACAACTCTCTTGGTTATTTTACTAAACAATGGCTTGTTGTAACATTTTGCAGGATGAGAAAGAGCTGCTTGAAAACAATTGTTGCCCTACACACCTAAAGCCTTGTGTTCCCCGCAAAGAGGATAATTATTTCTTTGCATTGTCAAAATACCAAAAATCATTAGAAGAAATTTTGGCACAAAACCCAGATTTTGTTCAGCCTTCATACCGGTTGAATGAGGTAAAGCAAAGTACGACTATTCTCTTTTTGGGATAGAATGATGTTCTTTGATAAACTCATCTTAGTCATAAACTTTTCCAGGTGCAAAGTTGGATAAAAAGTGGCTTAAGAGATTTTTCAATTTCCCGAGCAGCTGTGGATTGGGGTATTCCGGTTCCCAACGACAATAAGCAAACCATATATGTTTGGTTTGACGCACTCCTTGGGTACAGTTGAAACCTATTAGATTTTATGGTTTAATAGCTGCAGAAAATATTAAAAAAAAAAACAAAGAAAGCGCCGCCAATGATTAAAGATTCAGATCATTACTTAATATCTACTTGTTTTTCTCACTGAGGATATTTTTATTGAATAAGAATTTTAACAAGTACAACTTTTTTAAAACAGCTATATATCGGCTCTGTTGGAGGATAAGGATCAACCTAATTTACAAAGTGCTGTTTCTTTGGGTTGGCCTGCCTCGTTGCACTTGATCGGAAAGGTATGAAACTTATCAACACGGCAAGAGTTATCATATGCACTAAAATATTTAATTTCTATTATCGATTTCCTTTGATGGTTTAACGATTTCCATCCTTTTGGAAAGCTGGTTGTCACATTCTCCAAGATGTTTCCAAAAAACTTCTTGTTCATCATCATGCTGCCTCATTGCACTTTATCAATTACCTTGGACTAATTATTGTTGAAAATGGTGACCCTTCTTCATTTTTATTTCATGAACATAGATCTTGATATTATTTCTCGACTCCGGGATTAGCTATATGTTGGAAGACTTGTATAGATTTTATGAAGTTTTAAATGTTACTCGAGCGAATGAGTTACATTCCCCTTTTGAATTGTAAAGAGTTTGACTTTTTCCTTCCTTTTCTTTTTTTTTGTAGGATATTTTACGTTTTCATGCTGTTTACTGGCCAGCTATGCTGATGTCTGCTGGATTGAGTATCCCTAAGAGGGTGTTCGGCCATGGTTTCTTGACCAAGGTACTTGAACACCATGAAGCATAGCCTATCGTTTTCTGTTTTAAGTCGGTGCAAAATATTTGAATAGTAAAACTTTATATGAGCTTCAAGAAATTGAATGTCTGTATAAATATTTTGAGAAGTAACGTGCATAAATGTACTCACTAACTAGCTTCATATTTAGCCTATATAAATTTCTCTCATATATGTAATTTTATTTCATGCAGCAATGCTTTTTATTTTGAAAATTATAGGATGGCATGAAGATGGGGAAGTCTCTAGGGAATACGATTGAACCAAATGAATTAGTTCATAAATTTGGGGTTGACGCAGTCCGGTACTTCTTCCTGAGGGAGGTAGAGTTCGGAAATGATGGGGATTATTCTGAAGACCGTTTCATTAATATTGTCAATGCACATCTTGCCAACACAATAGGTAAGTTTCGGTTACTATTAGTAGTTTTAAGAAGCTTTATTGCTTCAGTCTTTAATATTCATAGAACAATAATGATGCACATATGACCTTGACTACTCCACAGGAAATCTTCTCAACCGTACTCTTGGACTTCTTAAGAAGAACTGCCAGTCGACTTTAGTGGTTGATTCAACTATTGCGGCTGAAGGAAAGGAATTTAAGGATACCGTTGAGAAGCTGGTAAGATTATTGTGAATCTAATACCATATCTTCAGCAATAGGTAGTAGTTTCCTATGTTACTCCGACCTCACATTTTTCTTGAAGTACCTATGTTCGAAACATATTCGAACTTGAGTATCATGTATGCTTCCCCAAATAGATGGGGGGAAATTGAAAATTTGAGCATACCGGTGTTGGAATATCACTCGTATCCGACACTCAATTCGGAGACCAAGCAGCATAGGCACTTTCTTAAGGAGTTCTTGGATTCTTCTCTTACTACTTTTGTATGTTCTAGGAATTTGACTCGGTTGATGTTTCAAGGAATTTAACTTGCATACAACGGAACCTGAAATACTTATTTATTTGAAAGAAACCACTTTTTTCTCTGTCAAAATGTTTCCATTGCCAATTATGGAATGACTTGGAATGGTAATGAACATGGCCCCAATATTCAACTTCGGAAACTTTTTGGTTAGATTTCCCCTATTATGATTCATCGGTTTTCTCTCTTTTTTTGTATTTCTCCTTCCTTTAACTTTCCAACCACGTAAATGGTATCTTTTAGGTCAATTACTGATGCCTTTCTGTTCTATATGTATATTAGGTTGAAAAAGCTCGTATCCATTACGAAAATCTGGCCCTATCATCAGCTTGTGAAGCTGTGCTAGAGATTGGCAATGCTGGAAACTTGTACATGGATAAGCATCAACCATGGTCTCTTTTTAAGCAAGGAGGAGATGCTTCTGAAGCTGCCGCAAAGGTTCTTCTGCCTTCATTTATATATCTCTACATAAAAAATATTTGCACCGTATTTTTCTGATGAAGGGTTTTTCTTTTCCTCGACGCACCAGTTTTTAACACCCATGTCTGTCGGATATTCAAATATCCATATTTGAGACTCACACCAAAGTCCGAGTAACAGATTTTGCATGATATCCTTGACCAAACCTTTCATAAATTCTATGTGAAAGGCGAAAAAGTTAGGTCATAGGAGATACATCCGTTAGTTTTCATTGTTTTGTTTAACAAGAAACTTGGCTCGACCGAACTAGGTTACTTGTAAGTCTAAATAAAAATCGACCCATGGCACATTTGTTATTCAATGGCTGCTATCATATTTGGCAGCTTATATCTTTTCTGATATTGGGACAGGATCTTGTGATCATACTTGAAACAATGAGGATTATAGCGATTGCTCTGTCTCCGGTCGCCCCTAGCTTATGCAGGCGGATACATGCACAGCTTGGCTACTCCAAGGACCAGTTTGATAACCTAAACTGGGTACACACACTCTCACTCTCACTCTCTTAAGATGTATGTATGCAGACTTGCATAAGTGTTATTGTCTTATTAACTGCACCAAATTTCTGTAACTGCAGAGTGAAACAAAGTGGGGTGGACTAAAGGGTGGTCAAGTGATGGCTGAACCTAAGCCAGTCTTTGCAAGAATTGAACAATTAAAGGAGAATGAAAATGGTGGGGCTGAAGCGCCTAAAAAGGTTGTGAAAAAGAAACAGGTTCAAGGGGTGATAGAAGCCTAGGGGTTCCGATTTTAAAGGATTCTTTGCCTCTTATGTCATTTGGTCTTCCGTCTGTGTCAGATATAGGTATTTGTCCGACACGGATATGTTCATTTCTTTCTATGTTTTTCCATACATTTTGAGGATCACATCTTCGTGTCTACGTGTTAGACACGAGTGTCGAACATGAGTACTTCAAAGAAAATGAAAAAGTTGGATTAATATGATTTTGACTATTAGTTTGAAATAAAGAAGTCGTTTTGTCGTAAATTTGTTTCTTTATTTTGACCACTTCGGTGTTGATGAATGATGATGGAGGATGATATCCAAAGTAAGAGGGGGATGAAGTCTGAGGTTTACGCGCGGTGACTTCGATTGACTCTCCACCAAATACCGATTAGGGGTTTCAGGTGTTGTATGTCTGTGCTCCTGCTTTGTGAAGAGCTCGGATTTCACTGACTTGAAGTCTTTCTATTTTTTCTATGTTTTATTCATAGATATACAGGGTTTTATAGGATCATATTGTCCAAATTACTTCAAAAATAAAAACCTCATTTCCATTAATCAAAGTATACCGTTCAAAAACACAGAAGAAACCATCCAAAATGACTCAACCCGAGATGAAAACTGCTGCCATTATTGTGCATCAACATGAACATATTGGAAATTGACTGTAAAGGAATGAGATAACAACACTTCATATTTGTAGCTTCTACTGGCGGCCACCGGCAATGGTATACATGTAAAATAACTCCAATCAGTTCTTCCTTGAGACCCCGAGCCTCAGCCTGAAATCCTCCTCCATAAGTGGAAGTCCATCACGCAACTTCACCGTCGGTTCCCATCCGAGCAGCTCCTTTGCTTTGGTTATGTCGGGCTTCCTTTGTCGGGGGTCATCAGGGGTGTTTTCCACCATTGATATTTTCACCTCCGGGTTGATAAGCTGAAAACCACATTACCAACACAACTCAAGTAATCATTTTTTTGGAATATATCTACATAAAACAACCTGTCTGTTCTACGAAAAATGTATGGAAACTGACCTCTTTAACAGCTTCTGCAAGTTCAACCATGGTGAATTCACCTAAAATGCAGGAAAAGGAAAACCGGAGTTGATATCGGAGACAAGACAGATCGGAAAACTGAGGGTAAAGGAACTTGTATACAAGTACCTGGATTTCCGATATTGATTGGTCCGGTGTTCTCTCCTTCCATAAGTCGGATTAGGCCATCAACCTTGAACGATTAAAACCAAAAATATGAGAAGCGGCATTAATATGTAAAATAGTTCGATTTTTAACAGGAATTTGTCGGCGTACCATGTCGGAGACATAACAGAAACTCCTTGTCTGTGTTCCGGGTAATTGAACAGTCAAAGGTTCATTGCTGCAAAATTTAACAGTTAAAAGAACAGTGTGTGCGCAAGCAGAAAACAGTAAAGAAAATGGAATTATCTTAAGCATCTCTGTAAAATCTTATTGTTTACCGGATTGCTTGAGCTATGAAATTGCTAACAACACGACCGTCATCAATGTTCATGCGCGGTCCGTAAGTGTTAAAGATACGAGCAATTCGAATCTCTGTTATCATAAAAAAAAAGAGTAAGAATCTTCATGAGTGAACAATACACTGGAAATAACGAGCTGCTAGCAAATGCTGCATTGTTTACCTATGCCATGCTGCCTATGGTAATCGAACATCAAGGTTTCCGCTACTCGTTTTCCCTCATCGTAGCAGCTCCGAACTCCTGCAGCATGATAAACAAACAAATCAATCCAAATTTGCACGTAACAAGATCCTGGAATCGAATCTAAGTAGAACCGAAAACATACCGATAGGGTTGACATTTCCCCAATAGCTCTCCGTCTGGGGATGTTCCAAGGGATCTCCATAAACCTCTGAAGTTGAGGTAAGCAAAATCCTGTTTGCAGACAATCATGACATTAAAATCCAGAGGAAAAAAAAACGATTCCAAATCGATAGGTAACGGTCTCGAACCTTGCTCCGACTCGTTTCGCAAGCCCCAACATGTTCAATGTACCGATCACATTCGTCTTTATCGTCTATTCATTAATGTCATGAAAACACAATCTTCAGACACATAGTCCTTACACAACTGATGTCTCACCTAGGAGATAGTGTTATGTCACCGAGGAAACTTACCTTAACCGGATTGTATTTGTAGAAGATCGGTGAAGCCGGGCAAGCGAGATGGTAGATCCGATCAACCTCAAGGAGCAAGGGCTCAGTGACATCTGATTAAAAAACCAAGACTACTTAGAAGTTAGAACATGAACTATACATTCCAACATTCTCAGCCTATATGGAAGAAAGAAGGATACCGTGACGGATGAGCTCGAATCTCGGATGTCCGATCCATTTCTTGAGGTTATCTTTGGTGCCGGTAAAGTAATTATCGGCGACAATAACCTCATTCTTTTCATTCTCCATCAACTTGTCCACTAGGTGGGAGCCAATGAATCCAGCTCCTCCGGTAACCAGAATTCTCATGTTGGACTGCAAATAAAACTATGTTATACATCCGACAACGAAATATTCCATTTTTTCATGTATTTGAACAATCATATCTTGAAATCAAAACCAGTCATACCTGGAAAAACTTGGAAAATCTCAAAGGAGATGGACTCGGAGGCTTCTTAGAAGCTGAGTTGTCAGTTCCATTTGCAGACATTCTTGAAATCCTACACACAAAACACTCAAAAATTTTCTTCTTTTTTCTCTCTGTGCTTGTGAAGGGAAGAGATTGTGGTCTAATATATACAAAAATATGATCTAAATAGAACTAATTAATTACTTCAATAAAATAAATAATTAAATAAAATTGAATTACCAAACTGTATGCACCAACCAGAGAGAGAAAGCAAAAGAGAGAAACTTAAGAAACAATCAATAGCTTCACATTAACAACTCCATTATCCCACACCAAAAAAGCATGTTTTTTTCCTCAGATCTAAATCTGTACCAAATTGCCAAAAAAATACCAAAGGATTTAAAAAAAAAAAAAGAATACCTCGGGGAAGATAAGATAAAATCTGTGTTTAGCTTCGAAGAAAACTATGTTTTGACAGTTGAATGTAGGACCAGCTTTTTATACTGTGTTGTGTTCCTTTAAGGCTGCCGTAGAGATTTGTAGATTTGCAGTAAAAAGGGAAGAAGTCTATGACGTCACGCTGGTGATGACGTGGAAATTAGAATATTCTTTTAAAATCTACAGTTGTCTTGCCAATTACGGAATGCCACGTATGCGCTTTCTCACCGCTTCCGTGTTCGGTTGGGTTGGGGAGATTCTTGTTTGGTGCGGTTAGATGTATTATAACAATACAATATCACTTGTCTTTTTTTAGTTGTATCCCCCGTTTCTTGAAATTTTGTTTTGATTAATTGAGATCGATTTATTTTACATATTTTGTTTTAAATTTAAATTTTTCAGTAAACTAAAGAAATACTTAAATAATATCAAATTACTATCAAACAAGATAATATCTCTTCATATATATTCTTAACCTGTTGACATTACATACATAATTTATAAAAAATAATTAAATTTAAATATCTTAAAATAAAGATCAGAACATTATCCGTTTTTTCATTTAAAGCTACTACATCGAGTACCACTTACTTTTAACATTAGTTATATTGAGTTATAATTATAGTTGATGTCCCTCCAAATTAGTTATCAACACAATCGATTATATATATATATATGAACTCTGTGAATAATTTTAGTAGAAAAAATACTTTTTTTGATAATTAAGTTCAACCAGTTTTATTTAGATAAAATGATAAAAGATGTCCCAATGTTTGCATGTTTTATTATTTGGTCTCTTATTTTTTGAAGCAAACAACTCCGAACATTTTAAATTGGTCGAAATATGCCTATGTTGGATGAAAATTGTCAGTCAACTGCTAATGTTGACTGAACTTGCTATGTGTTAAGATCTGTTGATGTGTCAACATCATATTCACCACGTGTCAACATCATATTCGCCATGTGTCACCACTCAGTTCGGCCATGTGTCACTATAAAGAAAAATAAAACAAAAAATATATTTTTTTCAAATCTGACGTGATATATGCTACATCAGCCGATCTTAACGCGTGGCAAGTTCAGTTAGAATCAGCCGTTGACCGTCAGTTGACTGGTAGTTTCTATCCAACAGGGGCATATTTGGACCAAATTGAAACGTTGGGTAAACTACAATAAAGGTCACTCAATTATGGGTAAGGTTACATTTAGGTCACCCAATTATTAAAAGTTACATTTGGGTCACTTAATTATGGGTAAGGTTACATTTAGGTCACCCAATTATTAAAAGTTACATTTGGGTCACTCAATTATGTGTAAAGTTACGTTTAGGTCACCCTTCATATTTAAAAAAAAGTACATCAATTTAGTCATTTTTTCTTCCAAATCACTTGTATACCCTCGTTAACATTAGAGTACTTCATTTGAAATCATTAATAATCTAATACACAAATTGTTATATTTTTTTAAATACGAAGGGTGACTCAAATGTAACCTTACCTATAATTGAGTGATCCAAATGTAACCTTTAATAATTGGGTGACCCAAATGTAACCTTACCCATAATTGAGTGACCCAAATGTAACTTTTACTAATTGAGTAACCTAAATGTAACCTTACCCATAGTTGAGTGACCTCTGTTGTTCCAAAAAAAATAGAAAACCAAATGACAAAACATACAAACGTTGGGAGCATCTTTTGTCATTTTGCCTTTTATTTATAAAGTGTATGAGCATTTTACTAAAATCTAAAATCAGAATTATAAATATGATTCAAATTATAAATTTGGTTATTTATTTAAATTTAATTATATATATATATATATATATATTCTTTGGCGATAAAATCTTTTACGTTTATCTAAAAAGTTTCTATTGATAGTTGGACACGAAATCAAACTTTAAAATCCAAGTAGATATTTTTAATGAATATTCAAATTTATTGCTACTTATGTTTCTTCTAGAGCATAAAATTAAAATATGTACAATAAACAATGTCTTAAATTAAATAATTAATTCTCGAGATGGGTCAAAAATGATTTTTTATTTAACTAAAAGATAATAGGATTAAATTGAATTGCAAATTTTTTAAGGCACTTAAAATGTAATTATAATAATAATCAATTTGTAACTTTTATAGCCGATTAACCCAACTAAAAGGTATACTATAATCGGAGGACTATCTATATAGTTTATCCATCATAGAAAAAGTAAAGTATGTTTAATTGTTTATTGACTTCGGGCCCCAGCTCGTTTCCGTCGGGCCCGGGTTCTCTAATCGGTTCTTCGTCAGAAGCATCCTCCGGGAGCTGGAATAGTAGAGCTTCGTCGATCACTACCCTTGGAGGCGAGGATGAGGGTCGACGATCGGGAGACCTCTCACGAGATCGCTCACGAACCGCATTTTCAAGACCAAAATCAAGATCACCATAAGAAGAATGTCCCCCATAGATGGTTGAACGTACTTCGTGCTAGCGACATACGTTGAGTGTCGTCCATATGAGGAATCATGGTCGTGCTGTGCATAGTGTAAGAAGACGACGCTCCCTTACCTCCAAAAGAAGAATGTCTCCCCATAGATGGTTGACCGTAGTCGGTGCCAGGGACATACATTGAGTGTCGGTCATATGATGCTTCATGGTCGTGCGCAACGTAAGGAGCCGACGTTCCCTCCCCCCAAAACTATAAGGATTGTATGGATTGTACGATACATTTGTTGGTGCATCGAATTCATCGTTTGAGGGTTGGTTGAGGTCGAACCCGATACTAGCTACGCACGATTGCCTTAGAGGAGCAGATGACGATGCACCAAACTCGTTGTCTTGGCACAGTAGGTTAAAATCACGTCGTAGACTTGCGGTCGGGCTATCAACGTTGGCATTCGGATCGAAGTCGAAATTCGCCTGGCCCCAGCTTGGTATTTCGATAACTGGATTAGACTCCGAGAACGATGTATACAGCTTGAGGCCCCCCCAATGAATAGTCGAAGTGGGTTTCCAGCATCATGTCCACATCAACATTTTCCGCAATTTGGCATACAGAGTACCTTAAAGGGGCTATAGATGTTGGCACCTGATACTTCACGTCGGACAAACGGTGGTTATCGAAATGAGGGACATTTGCCTCCAGTTCCTTTACCAACTTCTTGAACGATAATCTCCTCGGAATCTTTAGCGTTACCAGATCTTCGCAGTGAAAAACGACGCCGAGTTCGGTATCGTCGAATATCTGCCAATCGTAGTAAACTAGAGTAGTAACGCCTCGTCTCGCCATTTGAATATTTTGAGAAAGACTTCTGAATTTTTAATACTTGAAAAATTTTAGGAATTGTTTTGGCAATTGAAACATATATTTACGTTTTATGGTTCTGCTTCATATAAAGGGAAAATTTGTGCCACTTGAAATCCTGGAGAATCCGGTTGTGTAAGGAAAATAATGGTACCGAAAGGTAACTTTACTTGTCCATTTCCTAAAATCGATAAGCAGACAAATAATGGACAAGTAAGGGATAATGGTACCCGGGAGGCAGTCCCCTAACTTTGGACAAGTAAGGGATAATGGTATCCGGGAGGCAGGCTTTATGAACATCGCGTTCTACAGAACGCGATAAGCAGGACCTCACGTTCTACACAACACGAGGTCTTATGAATATCACGTTCTGTAGAACGCGAGGTCCCTTTAATTGCTTTGTCTCAGATATTCCGTTAGAATTTATAATAATCGTACTATGTATTCATTGTCTGTTTGTGTAATTGAGAACATGTTTGAATAATTGTGACAATTGTAGTCTGGTAATGTAATTGAATACTACAAGTTCTGCATAACACGAGGTCTCTTTATATATATTGAGATAGAGATTCCGTCAGGATTAATAAAACTCGTACTATGTACTCGTTTTATGTTTGAATAACTGAGACAATTGTAGTCTAGTAATGTAATGGAATAGTAGTAGTTTTACATAACGCGAGGTCCCTTGAACATTAATAAAGGATGAAATAACACGTCATATAACATAATTGGACGATAATTTCAGAATTTTATGGTTAATCTGAATCATCGTAGTCAGTGGACACGTCTGAACTTAGGTTTAGTTCTTCGATAAGTTGTTGTTTTCTTTGTCTACGTCTATACATAAAAAGCTGCAGCTCGTCGACAGCCGCATCAACATCCGGTGAAGACGGTGCGTGTTCAGTGTTCGAAGCAGGTTGTCCGGGTGCAGACGTACTACCTTCGTCGGCGTTGACCTCATCAAACTTAACATTTAAATCGACGTATCTCGCTCCAACGGAATTGAGCCGGTCATACATGTTACGAACGTCTGTTTCGTTCGTAAGCTTCATAACGTAGTGCGTTTCGTTTGCTGGCGGTGTTGAGATTCGACATTCCAAGGAAGAAATTTGTTTGTCTGTGCGTTTACTAACCTCGCTTGTTGTCAACTGTATTAAATCTTTCAGTGACATTTTACCGGTGATTGTTGATTCAAAATAATTATCGAGAAAATAAAATGTTGCCTGGAATTTTGCCATAAGGGGAGCAAAGATTGGGTGTTTAGGGAGAAATTGAAATGAGTAAATGATGGTAGAAATCGTGGGTATTTATAGTAAAGAAAAAATACCACATAAGTAAATTTAATTCGAATTAAAACTTAGAGATGACTCCTTTTGTCCGATGCAGTCACATTGAAGCAGTGGTTCTTTATCATGATAGCTATATTTGTAGGAGATGCTCCAGCAAGTTTAAATTTCTCAACTAAAACTTCCAAATATTCTTTCCAACTTGGCAGCTCAACCTTGTATTCGATAACAGAACGCTCATAAAGCAAAGTTCCCCACAAAAGGTATACCTGTGAAATCATAGTTGTAATTTTTAATTTATTATATATAATTTAATTGAGTTTTTTTAATTAAATTAAAAAATAATTCGATGATTTTACATCTAAAATTAAAAAAGTAAATGTAGAAAACAATAAAACATATATTAAAGTTGGTGTTGTACAACACAATGTTGTGTTTGGTGTAGTGGCTTAGCCACTACCTTTACTCTTGTTGCTCTTAGGTTCAGTTCCCCTCAAGTGCAAGTTGGGTTGAATTTATTTTTCTCTTCTAATTTGGTGTTGACACGTGTCACCACCTAATTAAATAAATAATTTATTTATTTAAAATCAAGACTAAATTAAAAAAAATGTATAAATAGCAATGACCAAATACAATATCCTTATTTTTTTAACTGCCACGTTACCTTGTCATTAACCTCTAACGACTGGTGGTCACATAATCACATTGATACCATTTAAATAGTTTGATGGTTTAATTGCTTCGAAAAAAGTAATGTGATGAAATCACAACTTTATTAAAAGTATGGTGGTCATTTAAGTAGTTTACTCAATATAAAATATTCTTTAATATAATCTGATTTTTTTTAAAATATATGTGAGAATTTTTTTATATATATTTTGAAAATTTTTAGTTTTGGAGGCTGAAAAATAAACAAAAAGTTAAAAATATATAAAATTCCAAATAATTTTTAGAATAATATGTTTTAAAAATATATTTATATTTTTTATTTTCCCTAATTTTCTTTTATTTTTGTCATGCGATAGTTTCTGATGTTGTCATGCTATCCTAATGCACGAAAAAAAATCAAGAGTGAAAATAAAAATGGTGAAAACTTTAGTCGCTTAAAATATGTAAAATATAATTATCTAAAAAAAGTGTACTTAAGGAGTTATAATAAATCAATATATATTAACAATATCATGTTATTTTAAAATATGAGTGATATTTTCAAGCGATGTTGTATGTTTTTTCTAACCATTATAACTTAACATGAATCATTGCACTCAACTGATGGATTCTCTCCGGCGCATAAATGGTTGGGAGCTCACATTCTCATCATCTTTGGTAAAATCAAGTCCCCAATATAAAATCAGATTGATTTAATACAATGAATCGAAATAAGTTAAAATCGATGGATAAATATGTCACGTTACTTCAAAAACTATTAAATCATATTTTTTTGACTAATACCGGCTGGGTGTGTATATTATTAAATGAAGTAGGCAAAGAGACAAAAAAAAATACAAACAGAAAAACAAGTAAAAACCCAAGCTGCAGTAACAAAAAGAAAATAATAAAAGTAAACCCAGCAAATAATCAGACCGGTAAGGAGCTTCTCGAACCACGACTTCACAGTGAAGCATTTAAAACAGAGATGAGTGTACTAGTGCGGATGGGCAGAGACTGAAGGAGGGGCTTCTTCAACCCAAAGAGGGAGACCCACAACACAATCATTCGATGATATTAGGTTACCATAGATAGTGCGGATCATTAACAACTCTCTTGATAAAGAGGTTATGTCGAGTGGGGGTGAAACTTCCATGCTTCAACTTTGATCTTTTCTCAACACTTAGCTTCTTCGGGTGAAAAAACCTGATACACCAAATCCTCTTTCCATGCCTTCATGTCTGCGCAAATAAGATTCGATACCCAGCTTATCTTGTTATCGGGAATGGGAGCCAATAGTCATTCCAAACAGATATTGACTTTCCACCGTAACCCCAAATTCAACACGCCTTTAGCACTCCATAAACTTCTCCAAATTACACAAGGTTGAGACCTCAAATTTGAACTAAGGAAATTAGACAGAAGGTTGAGACCTCAAATTTGAACTAAGGAAATTAGACAGAAGGTTGAGACCTCAAATTTGAACTAAGGAAATTAGACAGAAGGTTGAGACCTCAAATTTGAACTAAGGAAATTAGAAGATGCATAATACTTAGCTTTCAACAATCTGCCCATCAAGCTGGAAGGATTCCAGACTAGCTGCCACCCTTATTTACCCAGTAATGCAACATTAAATTTTGCTAAGTCCAGGAAGCCAAGACCACCATCTTCCTTAGGCCGAGAGAGATTAGCCCAAGTGCACCAATGTATTCCTTTCTTGTTGTCAGATTTCTGCCACTAATATCGAGACATAATGGCTTGAAGATCATTGCAAAGGGCTTTAGGTAACAACACACTCATAGCGTACACTGGGATAGCTTGTAGGACACTCTTTATGAACACAATCTTTTACCTTGTGATAAGAAACGAGGGCACCAAGAATGAACCCCGGCCTGAAAGTTACTACGAAGATCGGCAAAAGCTTGTTGCTTGTTGCGCCCTACTAATGCTGGAAGGCCCAAATACTTCTTTAGATTAGAGGTACTTTCAAATTTCAACACCCAAAATATTTTTCACAATAGCACGATTTGAGTCAAAGACATTGGAACTGAAAAAATTCCAGATTTATCAAAGTTTATCAATTGACCCGAGCACGCAGAGTATTCAACAATAATATTCTTAAGCTCCAAAGCTTCACTTCCATTAGTTACTCCAAAATTCAAGCTATCGTTCGCAAAAAAAACAAGTGTGTAATTAAGGGGCATACTTGTTAATGCGAACACAGGAGAATCGACAACAAATGCAGCCTGCCGTATCAAGCCCAAAAAACCCTCAGCACGTATTAAATAAAGATATGGGCTAAGGGGGTCATCTTGTCTTAGCCCACGAGATGGCCTGAAAGACTCTCCTACGAATCCATTAACTACCACCGAATATGAAACAGAAGAGATGCAACGAGACACGAGTGAAATCCATGGAGAAGCAAAACCCATTTTATTCAGAATATTCTCAACAAACTGTCACTCGATACGATCATAAGCGTTACTCATGTTCAACTTTAAGACAAAGAAACCTTTAGACCCTAATATCTTTTTCTGAAAAGAATGGAGCATCTCATAAGCAATAATAATATTATCTGTAATGAGTCGACCCAATACAAAAGCGTTTTGTGCCTCATCAATGCACAAATGAAGAACATCTTGAAAACGAAGAACCAACATTTTCGACGCGATCTTATAGATCACATTGCACATGATTATGGGTCTAAAATGTGACATCGAACATGGGTCACTTCTCTTCGGAATGAGAACAATGTGCGTGTGATTAACTGACTCCATTTGAAAATCTCTGTTCAGCAAGCTAATGCAGAAAGATGCAACTTCTTCCCCAACAATGTGCCAAAAATGTTGGAAAAACACCGCACCCAAACCATCCTCGCCCGCTGCTTTTAAAGGGCTCATAAGTTTTAAGAGCAGCATAGACTTCTTTAGGGGTAAACTTACGACAAACCCTATAATTCATTTCACTAGTAATGCAAGGCACGGCACTAGCCAAAACTGTAACATCCCAAACATTATGCCTACAATGATAAACCTTATATTCATAAAATTCTTAATTTAGAAACTTAATTTTAATCCTTAAATTCAAAATTCTTTTATTTGAGAATTTTAATTCAAAAACCCTAATTGAGTTTGAGGGTTAATTTGAGAAAATTGTGATTTATGAGGCTTAATATAAAAATTCGAGGTTAATTTGTAAATCATGAAAAGTATAAGTGCTCGTTTGCAAACCTTTATTCAGTTTAGTGGCTTGCCTTGCGAATTGCCCATTAAATTGGGCATTTAAAACCCTTTTCAGCAGAATAGGATATTCGCCTATGCAGCAGCCGCACGTTCCCTCTCCCTTTCTTGATATCAATATTTATGATTTTTATTTGATCGAACTTAGGTGAGTTTCTAGCATCCCACAACTATTAACATTATTTTTTTCCCTTCTTCTCGTAGACGACATTGACTTTGAAGAAGACGAGTTATCGCCTCCTTCACCTATTCGATCTAACCGTGTATGTACTACGAGGACTACACGTGAGTATTATTTTAAATTGGTATTAGTGTTTTTAGTCGGTGGCATAATAATAGTTATTAATATAGGGATTATATCGTAGGTTCCGATTCAGTTAGATCCGAACGTGAGAGGCGTTCGTCCCGACGTTAGAACTATTGCTGCTTAAGGTGTGTTTTCTTACCGTGCTATATAAATGGCTTTATCGTGTGATGTTGTTTACAATTTATGGGTATTTTACATGAAATATGTTGTTGCATAAAGAATTTTCTATGAATTTATACTTGAGATATTTATTTTAAATAGTGGTTTTGTGGACTATGAACTCAGATTACAGTATAAAATTGTGTAGAGATTAGAGAATTGTGATTCTATACCGTTGTGTGCATGGGTTGAGATTGTACAGTGAAAGATTGTGGTTTCGACCACTTACCGATTGGTGTGATGTAGCGAGAAATTCTAGGGAAATTTCCTCTTATCGTTTGGTGTGTTGTAGTTGGGTACATTGCATTGTGTTTATTAAATTAAATTGTTTGTG
Source organism: Hibiscus tridactylites (assembly GCA_958450335.1). Taxonomy (NCBI): domain Eukaryota; kingdom Viridiplantae; phylum Streptophyta; class Magnoliopsida; order Malvales; family Malvaceae; genus Hibiscus; species Hibiscus tridactylites. The sequence continues at coordinate 30,035,055 of OY288279.1, read as the reverse complement.
TTGTGAATCATCATTGTTTTGAACTTAAAGAATTTATAGAAATTATTGTCTTTGTGTTTACGGTTTTTCTTGCACTTTAGAGACACAATATGCTCTATAGCTTACTCCCCCATAGTTTTCTTTTGTAGATATCTTGGACTTTAGGCGACGTGGTACTTGGAGGATCTTAAATTTTATCCGGTTATTTTATTATTCAGTATGAACTTATTTTAGATTATTATTATTATTGTTATTATTATTATTATTATTATTGTTGTTGTTGTTGCTGTTGTTGTTGTTGTTGTTGTTGTTGTTGTTGTTGTTGTTGTTGTTATTATTATTATTATTATTATTATTATTATTATTATTATTATTATTATGTTTTAGGACACTTACGGTTTTTTTTCAGACTATAGAACTCTATATTTTCGGGATTATGCATCAGCAAATAATTACAAACTTTATTTAAGATATTTTATTAAATGATCGGAATATTTTTATAACGCTAGGGTTAGCAACCAATTGTAGTATTTTACGGTACTTATTGTTTTTTTATAATTAAATTGTTTTATAAATTATTTAAACCTAAAATCTATTATTTGAGGGGAAAGTTTTCAATGGTAACTTCCTAAATTTGGTCTTTTCTTCTAAGCTGGATTTAGGGGTTACATTTAGTGGTATCTGAGCTAAGTTCAACCCCCGGACTGTGAGGCTCACTTAAAATTTTAAGCCGAAAATGATTTTTGCATGCATATTAAATGTTTTGGGGCAAAATGAGATTTTTTAATAAATTTATTATTTTAAAGAATTAAAGATATGTTTTGAATAGAAACTCCAAGTACCAACTCTAATTCTAGGATTGTCTCTTTTGTAGATAGATTACTATGCCACCTCGTATGAGCTCTAGATTAACGACTGATTGTGATCATACTCGTTCTTATGAAATTGAGATCAAAGTCTATATGAAAACCTTGTATTTTCATTCGTAACCTAATCCGAAATGCTCTTTTAAGCTTCTATCTAAATATTCGTGCTTTTGAGAATCTACGCGAAGTCTGAAAAATTTCGAGGACGAAATTTCTTTTAAGGATGGGAGAGTTGTAACACCCCAAAAATTACGCCCAAATTGTAAACCCTAGATTCGTAAAATCCCTAATTTAGAAACCTAATTTTAATCCCTAAATTCAAAACTCTTTTACACCGAATTAGTTAACACCACGTGGGGCGAAAATCATACTTATTCCTTTCATGATCTCAACTCTCCAAATATTGAACAAATGGATGATCTCACAAACCCTTTCCCGAGTAGAATGCGAAAATAATTAAAGCCAAAAATAAGCAAACCTTAACTTTTATTGCATTAAGAACAAAAACTAAGGACAAAGAGTTTTCACACAACTATTAAACAAACTAATCCTAACCCTAAGAAAATTAGAACATAATTAAACTAATCCTAAGCTCAATCTCTCTCTGGCGATCTCTCATCTCTTGATTCATGTCGTTTCTCCATGGCGGCAAGCCCTTTATATAGGGGAAGATGTAGGCGTAAATCCTTCTTGAAGAGGAAGTTAAGTTGGACTTGGACTAGACTTTATTAAAGAGGTAAATCTCTTTAATTTATTACAATATACATTTTTGGCCAAAAGTCCAACTTTATCCTTCCTTCCATGTTTTCCTTCTCTTCTTGAGCTCCAGCTGCCACGCAAAGTGTGTAGAAAAACCCAGCGTTAAAGGCTCTACAAGTCGGCTACCATTTTGCTCATTTTTCCCTCTAGCAGAATGTTGTCGCGGTCTGACTTTTGCTGTCTCGGCATCGGTCTGCTCTGCCTCGCAAGGCTTCATCAGCTTCCCTCAGTAGAAGTTGTCATGTGGCTTGGCTCGATCAGGGTCTGTTGTCTGCTAATTAGGCCTCATCTTCTCTCTTTCTTTATGTGCTGTGGCGGCATCCTCTTGTTCCAACAGTATATAGCCTGTAAAAAATATCAATCATGTATTAAATAGTACATTTTTCATAGAATAAATAGAACACAAGGCTCAAAGGCATAAATGATTAAATCTATGCATGAAATGCTATAATGCAACTTAAATGGGTGTAGGTTGAGTGATAATTGACACGTAAAATGGGTCAAAATATAAGACTTTTGGGCACTTATCAAAACTGAAGAAGTAGATTCTTGAACATGTTGTCGCTTTGGGCCGTCAACATGGGCTAGAGTACTATTCTCATTAGTCGAGTCCATTTCGATATCAAAATTAACATTTTCAGACTGGATAGGACAACCCACTCTATTATCAGCTACATTTAAAGTCTAGATAGCCTTTTCTTTCATAGAGGCATTGACTTCTATAATCTTAGAAGATTTACCCCTCAGATTGTTCAAATTGATATGACAGTTATGAAGATGTCCGAAAAATAATGGTTTCGATACCCTTTGATTTCTGCCATCAGAACCATCATCGTCACGAAGCTAAGGACTCGACGACAGTGCACTTCTCCTGCTTGAAGCACACAAAGAAACATCCCATTGGAGCAGAAGATCCACTCCCTCGCTCATGAAACAAATCGGGCAGAAACCCTCCCCATGACCAAGTTTTCCACAGAGGAAGCATAACAACTTAAGTTTTTTATTGTAACCTCCTAGACCCGCCTATGCGTAACATCGGAATCTAAGAGATCACATTAGGGTCACGAGAGCGACCCACTTTAAAATCCACCTAATTTTTTTAAACACCTATTAAACTGTAACGATAAATTTTCTGTTCAAAATACCCTTTCAAGAAATCATTTAGACGTATAACAAAAATTTCAGAAAATATTTTACAAACACTAACATAAAACAACACACGACATACATGCCCGCTAATTGTAATGGTACCGTACTTCGAAGCAACACCGAGAGAACTCCAAACACTGATATCGATCACTATACCATGATAGATTTCTTCTAACATGCGATGGAGAAACAACGTGAGCTTCGGAAAGCTTAGTAATACAAAACTACCAATGGATGATATAAGCACATACAAGTATATGACAAGCATAACACTATCATGATGTTCCAGAAATTAACAAGTTCTAATTTACGGTTCCTTAATCGATCACCGAGTATTAGGTGAGAAGCCTATAAGCCGGAGAATCAGAAGAGTGAATGATTAAATTAAACTAGGGATTTTAGTGTGTCCCAACAGTGCTAAACTATATCAATGTGGTAAACAATTTATTTCACGAGCACATAATTCAAGCAGCAGTAAGGTTCATTTTTAATTCTTATCCACCCTCCAATTGTACTCCAATATAAAATTTTGAGTTGCGTCTATAAAGGCATTAACCCAAGCCCCTTGGGCGTGGGTACCATCCTAAGGGAATGCCTTAGGTCCCGGAAAGAATTGCCCTAGCCGAAGCATAGAACCTGTAACGATAACGATAAGGAATTACCCTAGCTGAAGCATAGGAACCTGTAACGATAACGGTAAGGAATTACCCTAGCCGAAGCATAGGAACCTGTAAAGATGACGATAAGGAATTTCCCTAGCCGAAGCATAGGAACTTGTAACGATAACGGTAAGGAATTACCCTAGCCGAAGCATAGGAACCTGTAACGATAACGGTAAGGAATTACCCTAACCGAAGCATAAGAACCTGTAACGGTAACGGTAAGGAATTACCCTAGCCGAGGCATAAGAATCTATAACGACAACGGTAAGAAATTACCCTAGCCGAAGCATAGGAATCTTATACGAGCGAAATTACCCTCACAATAGCAAAGGAACCGAATATGGGCGAGATTATCCTCACCGAAGTAGAGAAACCGAAAACAGGCGGGATTACCCTCACCGAAGAAGAGGAATCGAAAACAGGCGGGATTTCCCTCACCGAAGTAGAGGAACCGAATACGGGCAGAATTACCAGCCTGATTAGACTGAACCTGACGAAACCTTCAGTAATATCTAAGATGTAATTCAATTTTAAATCAGCTCAAGTACATATTTTCTACTCATCTCATTGGAGTCATGCCCACAACCATGACTACGACACTAATTGAAATAGAGGTTGTTCGTCATACTTTAATTTCTTACCACATTATCAATAACGCCATACAATTTGTCAACAACCGAATTCACTTTTGAATCGAATCTCTTATATATATGTTTTTGTTAACTAAGGTTTTAACAGGTATTCAGAGATAACTGATTTATCAATTAATTTACAGATCTCAGAAATTTATACGTGTCATATAGTTCTTAATTATATCACAAGGGTCATTATCAATATTCTTATATTATATTTTGCTTCATTTGATATTTCATGCATCAACTATTAATTAACATGTTCGTTAGTACAAAAGAAGTGTTGGGTATTACCTCGGCTCTGAGCTACGTAGGTCGGCCTTCAAAGCTTCAATCGATCACTCTCGAGCTCGAATTTGACGTCCCTCGTTACCTCAGATACAAGGCAACACAATTTACATCAGGAACAAAACTTAAACACGGAAATCATATTTATCTAGAGAGTCAAATGCTGATTAACAGCTTATCGGGTTTGAATTTGATGAAACATGCTTTAAAAACGAACTCAGAACGTCGAAAACCATAGAATAGGGGTTTTTGGAAAAAATAAACTTTTTGGTCAAAGTCAACACTGATGTCAGCATCAATCAACGCTGGTGTCATCATCAGTCAACGATGGCGTCATCAAACAATGGTCAGTCGAGTTGACTCACTGAGTCAACTCGGTCGGGTTGACTCACTAAGTCAACACGGTCGGGTTGACTCACTGAGTTAACTCAGTTCGGGTCGGTTAACGGGTCGGACGATTCGAGTAGATTTAGTTCTGCAGTAGACCGGGTCCAAGACCGATCTGGCTGATCCAATTTCTAAGCCACTGCTTAAGGTGGTCGGATTTCGCCCGAAATGGACCGATCTGGCCGATCCAGTTTCTAAGCCACTACCTAAGGTGGCTGGATTTCGCCCGAAGCGGTGCATGGTTGCCACGCACGACCAATTTAGCCGGGGAACACCACCAGAACACGAGAAAACCACAATAAACTTAGTTATCATTTCCATTAACCAAGATCAGGTCGGAGAATTCATCGAACTTACCGAAATGGAGAAAAAGCGATCGAGAGTGATGTAGTTCCGATGATGCTCCAAACGGCGACGAACCGACGGTTGGCCACCAGGGTTCTGCTCGCCCTGGTTCCCTGAGAATGGTGGTGGTCTTTGATATGTATCACGACATCGGACGACGCCGGAAAATGCAGAAATAGTGACAGCGAGCAATGGGTTTTACTGGGTCTTCAACTCGACCTCCATGACGGACGACGCAGAGACTCAGTGAGTGATGGCTGCGGCTTGATCAGTATGCGGCGGTAGCTCAGATGGCGGCGGCGGTGCAAGCAACGACCAGCAGGAGAAGGAGATCGGACGGTGGTTGAGAAGTGTGAAGTGGTTTAGAACCTTCTGAGTTCTCTCTGCATTCGAACAAACAACCCTCCCTAAAAAATGGTAGCTAGAGAGTCAAATCATATTTTAATATTTTTTTCAACCCTTATCATTTGGTTTAAATTAAACTGGGGTGAACAACAGCAAGGATTGACCTTAGTCCAAATGGCTAAGCCACAAACATATTGGTCAAAAGGTTGCGGTTTTAAGCCCCCGCAATAGCATTTTTTTTTCTTTTTCCTTAAATTTTAATTTGTTTAACACAGTTAAAATATGTACGGTTGTTACATTTATATTGAAATGTAACCCCCTTAGCCCGGCCTAGACGGTTGACCCGAACTATGAAGATTACACGGGGAAAACCAAAGTCAACACGAAAGTCAACCTTGATTAACGACCTTTTTTTTCTTTTAAACTTGTATAGATGCACATTAAACCTATACATACTCTTGAGATAAGCATACTCAAAAATCACAGCAATCGGAAAACAATAAGAGACCCAATTGCACAAAATACGAATTTAGGGACCAATTTGTAAATTCTGGAAATTAAGAGGACTTTACCAATTTTTAAGTTACCATTATGAAATTAGTCATGTTTCATACCTCTCTGCCAAATTTCATCTCAAACGGACATCTCAAACTCAATCAATTGCATATACAAAAATCAGGACTAAAACGTAAAGCTTGCAAACCTCAAAACCATTCAAATCAGTGCCCAACGGTCAAGTGTTCCGAAACGGGTCTAGGCCGTTCCGAAACACCTCTTGGCAGTAGCCAAAGTGTTTCGAAACATCTCTACCCGTTTCGAAACACCCAGGCCAAATCAGGCACCTGTTTCGAAACAGGCAAGGGTGTTTCGAAACACCCTGCCCAGAAACAGCATATAGGCCTGTTTTAACACATCTAAACCCCATCGAACATGCTCCAAATCAATCCTCAACAAAGCAACAACATGCCAAGCATCATAACTACCAAATTGCATTAAAATCTAGAAACGAAACAACTCCTAGATGCACCAACTCATTCAACACATCCAACACTTAATCATGCTTTTAAAACAAGAAGCATAGCATAACGACTTATGAATAAGAAGATTCAAACGTTGCAAGCGTTAAACCACATAGTTCAAAATCATAAACCAAACTTGTCCAACATACACAATCTCATTATACATCAATATAAAAGACTCTCCCCCCATTGCCTTTATTATCTATAGCTATTAACCGAGACATACTTCTCAAGTGGAGCTCTCCTTGAATCCCTTGCTTCTTGTTGTCCCAACTTCAAATATCTGCATTGATGGACAAAAAGGAGCGTAAGCACATAATGCTTAGTGAGGAATGCTCAAAACCAAAACACCATCAATACAGCGAGTCATAAAACCTCTTTTAATAGTAAACACATTTCGATAAACCAAAGCAGTGTTTGAAAACCCCTTTTTAAACAACATGCTCTAAATCAAGCATTGCTCAAACATGGAAACCAACCCTTAGCTTAGAAAAGCTAAGTAACTCACTTCAAAGCACATCCTTGCACAACCAACAATTTAACCTTTCCATGCATGAACATCATATGCAAAGTTAAATACAAGTTCCTTGGAAAACACTTCCACTTCACATTATACTTTTCTCATATTCGAAAATCATCTCAATGCAAGAAACCTTTGAAAACCACTTACTCCTTCAATCTATCTCATGCATTACACAAATGCAACATATGAACCACAAAAACAGCATTTGCATTACATGCCTTTTAAAACAAGCCTTCACAAGACTTCAATGCACTAAAGAGATTCCATGCACACATGCACCATTCTCAATAGAAGATAAACACTTGTTCAAGCTAACAAGTAATACATGCATTCTTGGTACATTACACACTTTCCATGCAACCTTGCATCATTTCAAGCATCTCATGCTTCATTACATTCAAGAACATTATATTGGCTTCCAAGTGATAATTCACAAACCATCATAACACAAGACATAATCGGATACGCGGATTACAAGCGTTGTCCCACACGCTCCATACACACAACCGAACAACACAAGGTGGAGTTTACCGGTACAATCACAACCCCTCAACACCCGTGATGGAGTTTAACGGTACAATCACAACCCCTCAACATCACTCATCGGAAGTTGTATAATACACTAGCGAGAGCCGGGACACATCACAAGGCTTACACATGGAAGCTACCACAACCATTGTAATCACCTTAACCAAGCTCACACACGGGAGCAACCCTCCACCGTTGTGACGCTTAACAAAGTCCACCCACGAGAGCCACCCTCCATCGTGGTGACTTTAACAAGGTTCACCCACGAGAGCCATCCTCCATCGTGGTGGCATTTAACCAAGCCCACCCACAAGAGCCATCCTCCATCGTGGTGGCACTAAACAAAGCCCACCCACGAGGGCCATCCTCTATCGTGGTGACACCAATTTCCTCAATCGCTAGGATTCTCGGATGGAGTTTACGGTACAATTACAACCCCCTCGACATCCAAGGCGACTCAATTCACGGTGCACCCAATCCTATAGCCGGCTAACTATATCCGATTAAAGTAACCAACAACCACTTACATCAATTGCCAATACCATCAATTACCATCATCAATTCACTGTTTTAAAGCATTAAACAAAGCCATTAAACAACATGCAACATTATGCATCACTTCCACAATTCCAAAGTACGAAACCAAGGATCTCTTACCTTGAGCATCCTTCAACACATGACTTCAAAACCAGCATTAAACCATGCTAAAACATGCTTTCAAAACAGAATTTAAACATGCAAATCACATGCATTGCATCCAACAATCACAAGTACTTTAAAAACCAACTCATAACACAAACCAAGAGAGAAATTCCATTTACTTACTCTTGAGATTAGCTAAGTTGCTTAGACTTAAACTAAGCTCCCCAAACCTTCAAACATTGGTTTTAATGCTGAAAACCCTAACTTCACTCACCGATACACAAAACTAGGCTAGCCAACAAGCCTTCCAAGCATCCGAAACCATCAACGCCACCTTTATTGCTCACGGATCATTCCCCCCTGTTCCAAGAACATAACAACAGAGGATTAATGCATCATCATGCATTAAAAACACCAGCAACACACCTAAACTCGCTGCTCTTTGCTAATCCAACATTTCGACTGCCAAACACAACCGATATCACCTCCAAACACTTCCAAGACTTAACCCAGCCAAGATCCATCACTTCTAACCATTATTAAACATCAATTAACATCCAAAATAAACTCAAACTCGTCCTTATACCTCCAGCGTTAACAAAATACCAAGATCACCCCCAAAACCACCATTTTCACAAGTAAAAATTTAGGAAAATCAACCTATTCGGGATTGCATTGATTAAACCTCAATCACACATCATTTAGATATCCAAAATACATCAAAAAGACATCGCAAAACAGAGCCCAATCATCCAATACGAATTTCTTCAAAATTAAATCCAAATCTTGCATTTTAAGCCAAAATCAAGATCACAACATTAAAACCTTTAATAAAACTTAATTTAAGGATTGAGAACTTGGGAATTTCAGTAAAGAACTGAGTATTTAGAGGAGAAGGACGTTCATACCTCTAAATGTGGATTTCTCCTTGTTTAGAGCCAAAATCCTTGAAAATTCATTAAGCAAATGATGAGGATTTGATGTAGAAATGATTAGGACTCATTTAGGAATTGAAATCTCAACTTTAGGTGTGAAAATAAAAGGAAAAGTTGCCGTGGAAATGTGTTTGGCTGAGGGAATTTTGAGGAAAATGAAATGGGAACATTTTGGTAAAAGTTAGTTATGAAACTAAAAATATTTTTTCCCTCTTTTCTTTTCATTAATTAAACCTTAAATGAGTCTTTAAAAACCAAGAAAAATCTGGAGAAATCCTCCCTTGGGTAAATTAGCTCCTTAAAGATTCAAATTTTTAATCCTTTTAAAACAGTCACGAACTTTTCAAAAATTACATTTTAGTCACTAACTTAAAATGTCATATTTCCAAACCTCATTTTGTAAAATTGATTTCACCACCCTCTTATATATATTAAAAAATGATTTTTAGATATTTTTCCATATTTTTAATGCATCCTGAACTAGGCTTTCCTTAAAACCACCTTTTATATTCGAACCGAAAATCCGATCGGTCCAGTTCAAACCCAAAACTTTTAAGCCCAAAATTGGGGTGTTACATGAAAACTCTACACATTAATAATCACAATCTTCTTTCTTCTTTTCAGTGGTAGACGAATATTAAGACAAACCCTTATTGTCATTATACCACGATAACTCAGAGCAGTGGAAGAAGTATCATAATCAACAAAAGAGCCCACAAAATCAAGCTGAGTTGCAACTGATGTGGATATATAATCATGGGGGACATCCAAGACCAAGACCCAGAAATTCACGTCATTTAATTAAATTCACCTTGTAAAAGTAAACAACATTGTTTCAATTGTTATATAAACTAGGATGTAAAAACAGGTAATCGGACAAGTTTTAGGTCGGGTTCTGTCAGGTCGGGTAAAATCGGATACAGGTCATTTCAGGTAAAAAAAGTTGACTCGACTCGGGTCGGGTGCGGGTCTATTGCAGTTAGAGGTGGCAATCGGGTCATTCGGTTCGGGTCGTTTCGGTTCGGGTCATTTCGGGTCTATCTAGAATCGGTTTAGATTCGGTTCGGGTCGGTTCGGTTCGGGTTCGGGTCTAATTCGGGTCTGTGATGAGTCGGATTCAGTTCGGGTATTGGATCGGGTCAAAATCGGATCGGTTGTTTTCGGATCGGGTTAATATCGGATCGGTCGCTTTCGGTTCGGGTCAAAATCGGGTCGCTTTCGGTTCGGGTTAAAATCGAGTCAATTTCGGGTCAATTTCGGGTCGGGTCAACATTTAAATTTTCAGGTCAATTTGATTTGAGTTGGGTTAAAGGTTTGAGGTTTAGTATTTATGGTTTAGTTTAGAGTTATTGGTGTATGAGATTAGTTCTGATTTAACTTGTCAATCTATGCATTTGAATTTGATTAAATATTTAAATCAAAGCTTCATGTATCCATATAATTTTTTTGTATAATTATATTGAATCAAAGTTTATAATAATAATAATAATAATAATAATAATAATAATAATAATAATAATAATAATAATAATAATGTCTGAAATGAATTAATTTATTAAACTTAGGATCTAATTGAATTAACTAAAATCTAAAGCATAAATCACGGACATAATTAAAATAATTTTAAAACTAAATGTGAAATTTCAATTAAATTAATCTAAATTGAAACTCAATCAAATCAAGAAAAATAGAAAGACAATTGGTAAAAATAGAGAGGGAAAAAAAATAAAATTTTAGAGGGAAATAAGCCACCAATTTTTTAAGCTAGATTGAAAAAACAAGAAAAAGATAATTGGAAAAAATAGAGAGAGAAAAGACAAAATTTTGGAGGGAAATAAGCCACCAATTTTTTAAGCTAGAGATTAATTACTTTTTAGGTCATGTTGCATTTAAAATGTTACATTTTAGTCAACTTTAAGTTTTAGTTTAAATTAATTTAGTCACAAGTATTCCCACGGTTTAGACTTCGGATATAAAAATCCCCTCCCCGTAGTGATATTTAGTCTCTAAAAATTTACTTTTAGTTGAAATTGACTAATCTTTGTAATTTAGTCTATTAATTTAATATATTGATATTTTCGTTCATTTTAATTTCAAAGATTTAATTTTTAGCCAAAATTGACCCCTATTTATTTATATGGTATAATTACAAAATTGATCATTGGACTCTCAAATTTCTCCACTTCCAAATTGTCAATTTAGTCTACAATTTCAATTTTATGCTATATTTTATGATGAAATTATAAAATTGGTCACCAAGATCTCAAATTTCTATACTTCATTTTATTATTTATTATATTGTTAACAATAGATATTCAGGTTAAAATCGTGTTAAAATCGGGTCGATATTCGGTTCAGCTTTCGGTTCGGGTCCATTCGGTTCGGGTCTATTTGGTTCGGGTCTATTTCGGTTCGGGTCCATTTCAGTTGAACAAAAAATTTCGGTTCGGTTCGATTCGGTTCGGTTCGGGTTTCGGGTCAACTTCGAATCATCATGTTCGGGTCAAAATCGGGTTTCGGTTCGGGTAATTCGGTTCGGGTTTCGGGTCTCGGGTCAAGTTTGCCAAGTCTAATTGCAGTCGGGTAATTTGCAGGTCGGGTCCATTTCAGGTCGGGTCAATTTTGAGGTCGGGTCCATTTCAGGTCAAACTCGTTGCAGATCGGGTAAAACCAGGTCGGGTAAAATCAGTTAATTGGCAGGTAAATTTCAGGTCGGGTAAATTTCAAGTCGGGTTCATTTCAGTTCGGGTTCATTTCAGGTCGGTTTTGTTTCAGGTCGGGTTCATTTCAGGTCAGGTAATTTCAGGTCGTCGGGTTCATTTCAGTTCGGGTTAATTTAGGTTCACCAGAAATGAACAATTTTGAATAAAAACAAAGTTTTATGGACTATAGTGAAAAAAATAATAATAAATAAGAGCTAACTTGGACTAAAATAAAGTTTTATGGACTATAATAGGCTCAATTTTGAATAAAAACAAAGTTTTATGGACTATAGTGAAAAAATAATAAATAAGAGTTAATTTGAAGTAAAAATAAAGTTTTAAGGACTCAATTGAATTGAATTAAAACTTAAAGGACTTGAATAAAAACTTATATAATATAAAGGGCTTTATTTATAATTTATCCCAAATTGAAATTCAATTTGGGAATTGGGCGGTTTCAAAATAAATTTCCCGCCCATATATATTATAATTTAATATTATTTATTAATTATTAGGGTAAACTATCTGTTTGACCACCAAACTATTGTGAAAGTTTTAAAATGACCACCATAGAAAAAAACGCGCCATTTCACTACCCAAACTATTAAAATGGGATCATTTTGGCCACCTGCCGTTAATGGGCTAACGGAAGGTGACGTGGCAGTTAAAAAATTAAAGGTATAATCACACATTTGGTCCTTATTATTTACACATTCTTTCAATTTAGTCCCTCTGAAGAAAAATCACCCAAATCCTACATAAAAGACTCTCCCATTTTAATCGGTACTCGAGCTATATTTTGATGAAAAAAGAATAGAGGTCTTCGGCTATCGCTAATTTCATTTCCTAAACTAATGCAATCCATAGTAAAGAACGCGGTTATGAAACTAAACACAAAAGGCAAGTCTTAGATGATTACGTTTAGAATTGAAGGCTCAGGTAGGGGGCACTGAATCGGTCTGTCGTTGTCCAAAGGCTCGATTGGATGTTCGACCGGCTTAAACTCAACTGCTACCTCAATTCCATTGGCAGTAGTACTAGCCGTAGCAGTAGCAGCATCGGCTGCGGCGGGTGCATCCGGATTTGAGGGCATAACATCTCTTTCATCCTGCACCTCGAACGGGGAAATCATCAGTCATATGCAACAAAAAAATGAACAGCTCGAATCATAAGCAAAATCCAAACATCAAGGTTTAACAAGATTAAGCATACTAATCGAGAAGAATCCGAAACCGTAAAAACAACTCAAGCTTAATACTAGCAGCAGCATAGGAACTCCAAAATTAGACCCGAAACAAGTTTTCAACATAATTATTCTGCAAAATCAAGAAATTCAAACAACATGATTTGAATAACAAAAAAAAGAAGTCAGAATTCCAAAACCATATACAGATTATCCCGGGCATCAAAAAATCTAGATTTGCTCAAATTGATGAATTTCTAGGTTTCAATTGCAGTACCAGTTTCTCTTTGTATTCATCCAATTACACACAATGACTGAATTCTACTAAGAAAACCCAAAATCCAGGCAACAAAATTACCAAAAATTCAGATTCTATGAACAGATCAATCCAAAACAAAAACAATGAACTCGTCCAAAACAAGAAACACCCATCAATACCAAGAGAAAAAGAAATAAAATTTCAGATTCAAAAGTTACAAAATCAGCTCCAAATGAAACTCTAAAAAAGGGAAATTTTTTCTTACGAGAGAACTCTTGGAGCGCCGATGGGCAGACCGGCCAACAGAAAATCTGGAAAAAATCCCAACCATGGTATTTTGCTAGGGACCAAATGTGGGCAATCGTTGATATAATAGGTGTGGTGGACCTAGCTATGGTGGTCAGCTAAGAAAGAAAAAATTATTGTAAATTGGGAATTTTCTTTTAACAAATCTCTCTTAATCTTCTTGTTCACGCTATCGTTTCTTTTTTTTTTCTTTGTAAATTGAAAATTATTGTAATTCGAACAAAAAAGTTTATTCGATTTGGATTCGTTGTAGAGGGAAAAGGTCAGCTAAGAACCAGAGAAGATGATAAGAACGAGGGATTTCTGTTCAAATCGAATTGGAGAGTCTTTTTATGTAGGATTTGGGTGATTTTTCTTCAGAGGGACTAAATTGAAAGAATGTGTAAATAATAAGGACCAAATGTGTTATTATACCTTTAATTTTTTAAATGCCACGTCACCTTCCGTTAGCCCATTAACAGCAGGTGGCCAAAATGATCCCATTTTAATAGTTTGGGTAGTGAAATGGCGCGTTTTTTTCTATGGTGGTCATTTTAAAACTTTCACAATAGTTTGGTGGTCAAACATATAGTTTACCCTAATTATTATAATATAATATAACTTATTAATTATTATAATAATTTTATAAGTATAAATATATGTGATTATGTGTATATATATGTATTTTTATGTATTCACATGTATATAAATTACAATATATAATTATATATTATATAAACATGTATGTATTTATGTATATGTAATGTATTATACAGAAATACATGTATATATGTATACATAATACATACTATGATACTAACAACATACATGTATATATACATGTGTGTATATATATATTATACAAATATATGTATGTTAATATATAATATATAATGTACATGTATATATATATATGTATATATGTGTGTGTATGTATATAAATACATAAATATACATATAAAATATATGTATATATATATAAATATATGTATTTATAAAATTATAAAATATATGTATTTATATATGTATTTAAATACATAAATTGAATTGAACTCAATTGGATTGAACTAAAACTTAAAGGATTTAAATGAAAAACAACTAAAATTTAAAGGGCCACAAAATATTTAGCCCATCTAAAATTCAAAGGGCTACAAAATATTTAGCCCATCTAAAATTTTTAGCCCAAAGCCCAATAATTAATAATTATTATTAATTATTATATTTAGCTCATCTAAAATATTTAGTCCAAAGCCCAACTTATTATTGATATTATTAATTATTATAAATGGGTGGTGGGATATGAGCCCAAAGGCCCAAGGCCCAAACTATTACTAATTATTATTTATTATTAATTATTATATTATAAATACATTATATAACTTATAGTTATAAGTTTATATATATATATATATATATATATATATATATATATATATATATTGTAGGTTTCAAGAGCCATCTCAAATAAATGGGTGGTGGGATATGAGCCCAAAGGCCCAAGGCTCAAACTATTACTAATTATTATTTATTATTAATTATTATATTATAAATACATTATATAACTTATAAGTTATAAGTTTATATATATATATTATATTTATACATTATAGGTTTTAGGGTTTAGGGTGTTGAATTAGGGTTTATGAGTTACATTAGGGTTTATGAGTTATCATCATTGTTTATGGTTTAGGGTGATGTGTTAGGGTTTATGAGTTACCATCATTGTTATGGGTTAGGATTTATGGTTTAAGGTTTAAGGTTTGAGAGTTAGTGTTTATATTCGATGGTTTAGGGTTTAGGGTGCTGTGTTAGGATCACAAGCTATCATTATTGTTTATGGTTTAGAGTTGAAGGGTTTAGGGTGTAAGGTTTATGATTTAAGAGATATGGTTTATATTCGAGGGTTTATGCTTCATATTAGAGTGTTTAGGTGTTGCATTAGGGTTTATGAGTTATCAACTCATCATTGTTTATGGTTTAGAGTGTTGCATTAGGGTTTATGAGTTATCATCATTGTTTATGGTTTAGGATGTAATGTTTAGGGTTTATGGTTTGAGAGTTAGTGTTTATATTTGATGGTTTAGGGTGTTGTGTTAGGATTACGAGTTATCATTATTGTTTATGGTTTAGAGTTTAAGGGTTTAGGGTTTATGGCTCATATTAGAGTGTTTAGGGTTTATGATTTTAGAGTTAGGGGTTATATTCGAGGGTTTATGATCTAGGGTTTGAGAGTTATCATCATTGTTTATGGTTTAAGGGCTAGGGGGTTAGGTTTTAAAGCTTTAGGGTTTATGGTTTAGTGTTTTGTGTGAATGATTTAGGGTTTAGGGTCTAGTGATTAAGGGTTAGGGATTGATACATAAAATCAAAAGTCAAAACCATGAACCCTAAATAAAAAGGCTTCTTAACCCTAAATCAATAACCATAAACCCTAAACTATAAATATTAAAACCTTAAACCCCAAAATCCAAACACTGATTGAAACAATAGCACTAAATCTTAAACCTAACCCCTAAATTAGGGACGAGATTGGTTAAAACTGACTTAGGGACGAGATTGGAATTGCTTTAAAACTTTGAGGGACCTGGGGCGTGATTTCAGAATGTGGAAACCCCTAAAAAGAAATTCAAAAACACGGGAGGACTCTTTGGGTGATTAAACCATTTTTAAAATGCAAAAACACTATAAAAAACATTTATACCCTTTTAGTCAATTTTTCGAGCTCAGACCTAAAAAAAACTCTCCCTCCCTTTTTTTAAAACCCTAAAGCCAGCCTCCTTTACCCCTGTGCCGGCCACCGATAGTCGGTGTCGGCGAGACTCCACTCAGTCCCAAGAAAGGAAACTTCGACTCAGTTAAAGGAAACAAACCTTTTTTAAAAACAAAATCGAAAAGCCCCATTTCTTTGAAACTCAAATCGGAAACCCAAAAAATTTCCCGGTTGAGATCTCGATGGCTCACCCCAACGAACTTCTCGACGAAAGCCAAGGGTTTATTGTCGGCACGATCCGAAGCAAAAAAAGATGGAATCGGCTCCCGAAAGGTAAAATCGAAAAAGCCTTTCTTTTTATTTATTTTTTTGGAATTGATTTTTGTTTGCATGCAATTGAATCGAAACCAAATACTACCTCAGAAGGCTTTGTATGTTATTGATTTCTCTCTGTAATTTTTTTTTACATTTGAACTGTTTTTTGTTATTGATTTCTGTGGAAAAATCCCGAATGATTTTTTTGTTTACAATATTATGCTCACTAATCTCTCGTGTTAAATGCTCTCTGATTTTTCTTTACGTTGATGCTCAATGATATAACTGAAGAATCATAAAAAGAGCCATGCTTAGAAATAATTCCTCTAATCTCTCTGAAGCTTTTGTCAGGTTGACCTTTGCATCTTGATTTAATTTTTTGTTTTTTCTTGCTACTTTGGGTATTATGATACTCTTTCTTTTGTCTGAGGTATGCGGAGAAGCCCAAATCGGAAGGTGAGACACGGTTGGTGGAGATGGCAGACAGCGTAGGCGCGTCGGGAGGAGAGTTCGTGGCTCGACACGCGCGCGTCGTGCAACGAAGGGTCGCGCGTAGAGCGTGGGGATCTGAAACGTTTGTCATCTCGTTCGGGGACCATTAGATCGACTCGATCTAACGGTCGACGTTGTGCGACGTTGGGGCTCGATGACACCCTCATTAGGGTTTTGGTCTGAGGTCGCATCTAGACCGTCAGATCTACAATAGATCTGACGGAGAGCTTGCGGCGCGAGGAGGGTAGAGGGCTCATCTAGGGTCTCTCCTTCGGGCTTCATCTGGACCGTCATATTTGTCTCAGATCTGACCGTAGATATTTGGCTGCGCATAAGGAAAAGGGGATTAGGGTTTTTTTTATTTGGTTGGGCTATGTATTTTATCTTAGGTTATGTAAACGAGCCATTTTTGGGCTGAATATTATTATTATTATTATTATTATTGGGTTTTGTATATGGACTCTATTATTTATTCTTAATCAATGTTATTTGGGCTTTTATTTATTATGTTCAATTCTTATTTTCATAATAATAATAATAATAATAATAATAATAAAAAAGATAAATATAATAATAATGAATAATAATAAGTATAATATCAATAATAAATATAATAATAATAATAACATACTACTAATAGAAATAGCAAATGATATAAATAATAATATGATAGTAATAATAAAAATGATATAACAATATGTAATAATAATAAACAATAATAATATTAAATATAGCAATAATAATTACTAATAGTAATTAATAATAGTAATAATTATATACAAATAATCATACTAACATAATAATAATAAAAAGATAATAGTGGTAAATAGTAATAATAATAATAATAATAATAATAATAATAATAATAATAATAATAATAATAATAATAATAATAATAATAATAATAAATAAATGATAGTCATGATGATAATATTTATAATAGTGACAGAGTAGTAATAATATAAGGTATTAGTAGTATTATTTACTTACATACATATATATGTATATATATTTTTTCTTTTTTCCATTTTTTTAATTACCTATTAAGCCCAAGGTAAACACAAATTAAAGTAGGTTCAAGGCTCGGATAAAATTAGTGATTACATGTTCGATGTGATTAATAATTTTATCTTTTTTTAACTGAATCACAAATAATGAAGTTAACAAAATATATAAGTTAACATATTGAATTAAACAAAATATAAGTTAACAAAATAAAGAAGTTAACCAGATTAATCCAAGTCAGTTATCCAGATTAAGTTAACAAAATAAAGAAGTTAACCAGATTAAGTTAACAAAATAAAATAGTTAACCAGATTAAGTAACAAACTATATGTTACATAAATTTTATGATTTTACTAATTATATATATTGACAAATATTATTTACTAATATAAGCATAGTAAAATTAATTTTATGTTAAACATAATACTAATGTATATTATGTATTTATGTTAATTTTATTATAATTATTAAAGCATAATAAGTTTATAATGAACATAATAAAGTTAACATAATATATATTATATAATAAAGCATAATAAGTTTAATATATTATATTAACTATATAATACTAATATATTATATACTAAGTAAAAATTAAGACAAACTTTTAAGTATATAATATTATTTAATATAATGAAGTTAACAAATTTTTAATCATATAATTTTATTATACATAATATATATTATCATACTTAAACAAATTTCTAAGTATATAATTTTATTATACACAATGAAGTTTACAAATTAAGACAAATTTCTAAGTATAATGTATGATAAAAAAATTCTAAGTATAATGAAATTAACATAATCTATTAAAAAAATTATTAAGTTAATAATGAACAGTTTACACTTTAAATTATTTAACATTTTTAGCAAGGTCTACATTAGTTCAGGTTCAAAACAGGTTGTAACACCCGAGTTTAGGGGTTAGGAGAAATAAATAAATAAAATAATATCTCGGTTTTGATTTGCAAAATAAAATTTAAAAGTGTTGGACCAAAATTTTGATGTTTAAGCCCAATAGCCATTTTAATGGCATTTTTGTAAATAGTTGGACTTCCAAATTTAAAACCACCTTTTTAATTAAAACAAAAGCTTGTCATCTTCATCTCTCTTCAACTCTCCCATTTCCACGACAATGGAGGGTTTTTTCTCCATCTCCCCATTTCATCCCATTTCTTCTTCAATCTTGGAGCTTTTTGAAAGGTAAATATATTTTTGACTTGGCCTTGTCTTCCTCTTCATGTTGGTACCAATATTTCTCAGTATTGTTCATGATTTTGAAATTGAAAGTTTTAGGGTTTTGTTTAAAAATGAGAACTTTATGGCTTTTAACCTAAGCCATTGATTTATTATTGTTAGATAAGTTGTTTGCAACCCTTAAGGTCCAACATATGTGAATTTTAAAGTATTTTAACATGATTCCCGATTTTGGGTTTTGGTGGGTTTTTAGGAGGGTTTTTAGTTGAGTTTTGGGTGTGGTTTGTGTTGGAAATTGAGGGTTGATGTTAGGGTAATAGTTGAGGGCTGTTTTGGGATCATTTGTGGGTGTAATTGGTGTTGAAAACATGGATTTTAGAAGGGGTATTGGGGCTGTCCGAGATTGCAAAGTATGGGGTTTGGTCATTGCTTGCAACATGGTAAATTGTGATTGAATTGTATTCTGGGTTGGTCTTTTGATGTTGGGCTGATTTGGAATTGTTTGAAATGTGTTTGAGGTTGTTTAGAAGTGGGAGTTGTGTTGGTGAAGCTTTGGGAACAAATCTGGAAATTGAAGACCATGGTTGCTTGGTAGATGAGCTTGGAGGTAGAGGTGAGTGGTTAAATATTTTTAAATGGTTTTCAAGTGTTGGTTCAAGCATGTGAACTAGGTTGGGATTGGTAGACCCACCTAGAGTTGGGATTAGGGTGGTAAACTAATCCCAATCTTTAGTTAGAGACCTTGGTTGATCTTTAAAGTGTTGAATTATGCCTCATGTTTAATCATACTTATGGTGGTTATGCTTATGTTGTTATACATGAATGTGGAGGCATGTCTTAATGCATTGTTACATGCATATCAATGATAAATGTGATAGAGATATACATATGTATGAAATATGATGTGATATTTGTGTTATTAAGATGCATGTAGTGTTGACATGTGTAATGATGTTATGAGGTGATTGTATGATTCGAGGATCATGGTGAGTACATGCTAGGCATAGAAATGTGGTTTGTACATGTCGGTGAGTCATGGTGAGTACGTTCTAAGGACGGAAGTTATTATGAAATGGTATTGTGAAAGAGTAATGAAATGTGTAGTATTGACACTAGTATGTTTGGGTACAAATGATCGATCATTAGGATGTCTAGTGTGCACACGTGAGTCAAAATGAGCGCGTGGTCTTGATGATGGTAGTCATCAAGATGGAGTACGGGTTTGCCCGGAAATCTTCATATATATATATATATATATATATATATATATATATATATATATATATATATATTAGTCGGTGATGTGTGGAATCCCATCGACGGGCGTGAGGATGAGTGGAATCCCCTCCGCGTGAACGGTGATGAGTGTAATCCCACTGTCAGGTAATGGTTGTGTTGTTGGATGTGAGTTCCAACGGTTATCCGCGTATTCGAGTCATAGCTAGGTGCCAATACGGATTGTGGTTTATGTTGCCAATATGTGATTAATTGTGAGCCAATGTGATTTGGGATGTGTTGCTAACATGGTTTAATATATGTGAATTCATATGTTGTGGATTTAAACATGTTGAGCATGACATGATATTGAATATATGTGCATGCATCATTTATGATTATGGCTCGTGTGGATCGGAGGTAAGAACATGCATTTTATCTTGGTTGTAGCTCGTGCTTGGACCCTGCATTGTCGAGGTTTGTTTTACGAGCTTACCCTCACTAAGCTTTTATGCTTACGCTCTTTTTTGTTCGACAATGCAGATAAATAGCTTGTGGGTGGCGAGGGCAAGGAAAGGTCTCCAAGTGTTGCTTTGGTGAGCTCAATGTATGAATTTTAAGTGATAGAATGTAATAGTTAAGCAATGGGATAGGTATTGTTGTTTGAGTTTGGGTGTATGTTGATGATTTGATTTGGCCTTGGTTTGTAAAACATGTTATACTTTGATGTACGTTGAGTGTGTTAGCATGTCTCTTAATGTTTAGGTTGCCTTGATGTGGGTGTAAACCTCCTATATGCTTATCGTGTGCCTTTGAGGCTTTGAGTTCCTTGTATGACTTTAAATGTTGAAATGCCTTTTGTTGGAATGCCATGCTTGAAAGCTTATGTTGCTTGTATGGTTTGTGTATCACCTTGTGTTGGATTGTGCCTTTGGTTTCAAGTTAAAGCATGCTTTTATGGTTGGTTTGCCTTAGGATTGATGATAGTGTGTTGGTTGAAGTTTTAGAGGGATTTAAGGGTCTCCTTGTGCCTTAAATCAGCTCAAACCTGTAAGTTCGTAGCAGGGGTATCGATACGGTTGGTCCAGTATCAATATCGCCTTCTTGTTTCAGGCCTCGTGTATCGATACGCGAGGGGGCGTATCGATACCTTTTTGGTCACTGGAGCTACTGTCCATTTCGGTATCGATACGGGCCTCTGGTGTATCGATATCGTCGTCTTAGCGTTGACCGTGGGAAGTCAACCGTTGGGGAGGGTATCGATACACTTCTTGGGTGTATCGATACGGTCTCCACGGGTTGACTTTGACCAGTTGACCTAGTCAAGGGGTATCGATACACCCCTTAAGTGTATCGATACCGCCTGCAGTTTAAGCTTAAAATGGGGCTGTAAGATGTTGGGTTGAGTTCGTTTGTTTGCCTCGTGAATGTTGCTCCGCTGTATGATCACATAAGATTAAATACTCATCTAGAAAAGATTAAAATGAAAAAATAGGGTTGCTAACCGAGGGGGAATCCTTAAGGGGTTTTTACTCGGTTTTCCCCGTGTAGCTCACTCGGACTGGTCATCCGGCCAGACCGGGACGAGGGGGTTACATTTGTTGGTATCAGAGCCTAGGTTTCCGAGACCTTTGGCAGGTAAGTGAGGTAAGTTGTGTTTTATGATTGATACACACGGTGTTTGCTTGCCATGTAAGCACGTTGCTTGTTATCCGTGAATGTTGTGTTGTATGTTGTTTGATTGTACGCATATGTTTGCTTGTTTAGCAAGTAAGCCTTGTGATATGCTTGGTTGAGCGTGTATGTGTGTTGATTTGTTTGAAACATGCTTCGTAGAGTCCCATTGCTACTATTACATCGAAAAAGAGATTTTTAGTGAAGGAAACATACTTGAGCCACTTGGAAGCCTTGCCTTGCTAACCCAATCTTGTATGTTTTACTGTTGATGTTGTTGTTGATTTAATTGCTTTTCGGTAAGTAGAAGTCATAGTTTCTGAAAAGGTGGACGATGTTGAGGGAGTCCATCACCTTAGTTAGGGAGGTATGGTTGTACCGGAATTGAGGTACAATTTGTTCGTTTGAGACGGTGTGTATGTGGGTTGATTCATGTGGATGAGGGACGATGTGATCAACTCTGGCATTAGTTGGTAAGAAGAAGTGAAGGCATATGAATGGGAGTTAGAGTGGTGTCGATGTTTTAACAGATAAGCCCTTGGTACAATATTAAGTTGTTTCCTCCAGTTGATTCTGAATCCGTATTTCTGTACATTGTTAACAAGCATGCACATTTGAATATGCTCGGCGAAGTGTTAGAGGTAGGTACGAGAACCTTAGTTCTTTTAGCGAGATCAAGGTAGGGGTCTCGTGTGAGTAATCTGAAATTCAGAAGTGTTAGTTGGTGACCGTTGGGGTTCAGCCTATGATTTTGATACAAGACAGCCGATCAATATCCGTGAATGGGAATCAATTTGTGTGTTTGGGGCCAGTGTGCGTCTGGGTGGTTTTCCAGCATGGTTGTCTGGGTGTGCTCAGAACTGCGTTTTGAAGTTTTGAAATGCTATAAGAACAGTCTAGAAGAGTCAAATATTGTTGAAGAACCAGTCTGAAAACAAAAGGACCGAAGAATATCAGTTGTGTACATATGATGTTGCAATTTCCGCGAATACATCCTCTTGTGTGAGCATGTAAGAAATTAGATATTCTTGTTGAGACCTTAGAAGTAGGGACACATGTGACTAGGCTTTGGGAGATAGTAGTGATTAGAAAGATGTACATAAGGTAGTTGTTGGAAGTTCAGAGTTACTAGTTTCTAATAGATGTGAAGTGATCGTCTTCCTACGGTTTTGATGTACCTTTTGACAAGGTTTGGCTTGAAGAGCACAGAGTAGGGTATACGTTGAGACAAAGAGAGAGAGTTGCCTTGAAGTTGCAGACTTCTGTGTGACTGTAGTGGTAGGTGAGGAGGTGAACTTTTTGTCGAATGTTGATCCAGCTTTAGGGGTCGAAGATTGATTGAGTTTAGTTGGCAGGCT
This sequence comes from Hibiscus tridactylites, assembly GCA_958450335.1. NCBI lineage: Eukaryota > Viridiplantae > Streptophyta > Magnoliopsida > Malvales > Malvaceae > Hibiscus > Hibiscus tridactylites. Next base: position 30,011,598 of record OY288279.1, on the reverse strand, counting down.
TGCTTAGCAAGTGTGATGAATTTGATTTTGAATGAAGATTAGACCATAGAATGCTAGAATAGTTTGTGTTTTCCTAGAAGTGTTTAGAAGATTTACCCAGTTTGTCTTTTGATAGAGAAGAAGAGTTCGTTATTGAGACCGTCTCCGAGGTTGCTTCTGTTTTAGTTACTCCGTATCTTATGACTCCCGAAAGAATTGGGAGTATTGAAAGATCGATTACGAAGTATGTTGGACCTTAGACTCATTAGGCCTAGTATGTCATCTTAGAGTATGACAGTACAATTTGTGAAGAAGAAAGAGTGACGGTACGAGAATGTGTTTAGATTTTAGATAGTTGAAACAAGTGACAGTGAATAATTAGTATCAGTTTCCGAGTGTCAGTGATTTGTTGATCAGTTAGTGTGTGCTTCAGTCTTTTCGAAGATTACTTTGAGATCCGTCTACTACCAGTTGAAAGTGAGAAAAGTTGAAGTACCGAAGACAGCTTTAGGGGCAAGATGTGATCACCTTGAGCTCTTAGTTATGTCGTTTTGTTTGACTAGTGTATTAGTTACCTTCATAGAGATGTTAAACAGAATAATTCCCGAGTTCCTTGATCAGTTGTAATAGTTCTCATAGATGACACATGAGTATATTCACGTACTGAAGAAGGCCATGACAAGCTTTGAAGTTAGTGTAGTAGATTCTTTAGGGAATCAGTTGTATGCCAAGTTGTGCAACGTGAACTCCGAGTTAATGAAGATGTTCTTCTAGGACATGTAGATCAGCCGAGTGTGTTAGAATTAATCCCAAGTAGGCAAAAGAAGATATGAGTTGGAAGAAATTGAAGACTGTGACAGATATCTATAGTTCCTAGGTCTAGCATTGTTACTTTCAGAGAATTGTAAATAGTCTTTTGAAGATAGTTGCTCCATTGATAGATTGCTACAGAAGAATGTTCAGTTGTGTGGTTAGATGCGAGACAATGAGCCCTTGAGGAACTGAAAGAAACTTTGAAGAGAGCTTCGACCTTGAATCAGCTTATATCAGAGAAAGAGTTGTGAACCGTAGTGATGCATTACATGTAGGGTTAGGTTGTGTGCTTATGCAAGACGGAAGATTTGTGGCTTAAGGGGGAATCCTTAAGGGGTTTTCACTTGGTTTTCCCCGTGTAGCTCACTCGGACTGGTCATCCGGCCAGACCGGGATGAGGGGGTTACACAGGTCGGGTCCATTAACAGGTCGGGTTCAAAATATGTCGGGTAAAATCGGATCTCGGGTCGATTCAGTCGGATAATATCAGGTAATTTTCCAGGTCGGTCTCGAGTTCGGGTTCGTTTCAGTCGGATGCAGGTCGGGTTTCAGGTCAAAATTAACAGGTCAGATTCGGGTTCGGGTTGTTTTTAGTCGGACGCGGATCGGGTTCGGTTGCTACAGTAACAGGTTCAACTCGAGTTCGGGTCAGCAACAGTCAGTTACAATTCGGATTCGGGTCAAATCAGGTTCTGACTCGAGCAGATTTTCAGGTTCTGACTTGTTTTTACAACCCTAATATAAACCAACATTTTACTCATTCTTCTAACATTTCAAATTCAAACCTATATAACATTTTTACCCATATTATTTTACCTAGGCCAAACACTTTTACCCATATTATTTTACCTAGGCCAAACACTTTTACCCATATTCCATTCATCAATCTATTTGTTTATGTTTTTGTATTGATTAATTCCGATCATAGTTATACGAATATATCGATTGTATATAATTATGTTTACTTATAATTACAATAACATCAAACAAATGCATTTTTTTCAATTAAATAAAACTATTTTAAAATATTTCGTTTCCTAAATTTTTAAAAATTCAATACAAAATATGTTAAAAGTTCAATAATGTTATATAAAATAAATAACTTTATACTATAATTTAACATAGTGATACGATTTTGTTTTAAACATAAGCACATAACCGCTTCAAATTCATAATAAATAAATGTAGGATAAATATTCTATACACAGGCGGTGGAAACTTTCACTTTCCACAAGCGCCTTAGTTTAAGGTATAGGGAGTTAGTTTAAGGTATAGAGTTTAGGGGTTTAGGTGTAGGGGTTAGAATTTAGGGATAGTTGTTTCAATTTAAGGTTTAAGGTTATAATTTAGAGTTTGTAGGTTAAAACCTAAATCCTCATCATATTACCCTAACCTATAAACCCTAAATTATAATCTTAAACTTTAAATTAAAACAACTAATCCTAAATTCTAAACTCCTAAACCTAAACCTCTAAACTCTATACCCTAAATTAACTCCATATACCCTAAAACTAAGGCGCTTGTGGAAACTTTCAGTTTCCACCGCTAGTGTATAGTAGTGTACTGAATGTTAAAGTTACAAGCATTAAAATATGTTGTCTTTAGTCTTCAAAATTACTGGTGCAGACAACTAGATCTCCCTAAGGCAATGCTTAAAAAGATTAATCAGACCTGCCTAATTCATCTCATTAAGTACATCTTACATAATTACAGATAAATTGATAATCGATGCTTATTTTGCTGTGTAGTGCTCTGCTCATGAAATCATGGATCATATTTTCCATGGTTGTGAGTTTTCCAAGAGTATCAGGAAGCGGATTTTGAGACATGTTTAAAAGGATGTACAACGTCACTATTTATATATTTTAAAACCTCTTTTTTTGATGTGGGATTTGTTGAGATTTTAGGGGCTCGATTCGATCAACCGTTCTTGCTCGCCAAGTGTGGAAAAGTTGGATAATTGAGTGTTTTAGTGGGAGGTGAAAATTAGGCAATTTGACACAAGGATTTATAGTGGTTCAACCTTCTAACCAAGGTCTACATCCACTACCTTAGCTCCCCACTAAGGATTTCCAAACAAATTCACTAAGAATTTCGTCCCCTTTTCTAGGCTAAGGAGGCAACCTTTACAACCCTCAAAGCTTTCTACCCAAAGCTTGAGGAAACACTCTCTTGTACAAAGAAAGACTTAGCAAACTAGAAATCTCTCTAATATGTGTTTGTTTGCAATTCTAAGCACTCACCCAAAACCTAAACACTTGAGCAAATTTAACAATGTAAGCTCACAAGTGTTGTCTAAGCAAGAAATAAACAATTTAAGCTCTAGACAAATTTTGACATCATAATGTTGTAACAATTGAAGCATTAACCATTACAAGATGCTTGGAGGTCCCTTCTATACTCCCAATTAAGTTTGTAGCCGTTACTAGCCGTTGGGGATGATTTGGAGCCGTTGAGGACTTTATTTCCCTTCATAAATGTTGTTCTGCAGCCATCCGTATCGATACGCTTGGATCCGTATCGGTACGACCTTCATCAGAAACTAGTCGTTGGGCTCTTGCTAGCCTGGGCGTATTGATACGCTTGAGGGCGTATCGGTACGGGTTCACTTTTAAATGACCGTTGGGAAAATAGCCGTTGGGGTGGTTGAAAGGGAATCGGTACGCTTACCAGGCGTATCGAAACGATCCCGATACGTATCGAAACGGCCAAGCTTGTTTCGATACGGGTTTTGACAGTGACCAAACTGTGGCAAAAAAGGTATCGGTACGGGTACATCCGTATCGATACGGGTAGCTTGAAAAGTCAAGTTTGGCTCTTTAAAATTAGTAAAAACATTGCCAAAAACCCTCTAAAATATCTCAAACATAATTTCAAGTTGTTTGGACTTAAAACCAAGTTTTAAATTCTTTTCAAATTAGTCCAAAACATATATCAAAACACTAGTTCTACAATCTCCCCCTTTTTGATATAATAAAAGTAACTTGAAAAATTGTTTGGGATTCTCCCCCTTTATCTTTAAAAATGTGAATAAGAGATAAAGATATGAAATCAAATAAAGCTCCCCCTTATTCATTTGAAAATTCAAAGATTAAAGATATGAAATCAAATAAAGCTCCCCTTATTCATTTGAAAATTCAATTTTTCAAACCATTTCTCCCCCTTTTTGTTATATCAAAAAGAATTTAAAACATTAAGTTTCAAAATAACAATAGAGGTAAAAAAAATTGACACACTTAAAATTTTGGTTTAAAATTGGCCCCCTTACTCAAAGCATCATAAGAATGTTAGTTCAACATATATGATTATCTAGTTGACTTAAATGAAAAATAATCAAATAAAAGCAAAAGCAACTAGATTTTACCACACTTGAACTCAAGGGAGGATGTGAAGCCTTCCTTCTTCAAGTGTTCTTCTTCAAGAAATTTTTGGTATCCAAATTGCTTTGGATCCATAGACATTAGTAGCACAAAATTTAGTCCCCTTAGGAATCCATTTTTCAATTTCATCCTTTTTAGTTGAAGTGGTTAGTCCTTTTGGGATCCAAACACTTCTAAAACATTTTCCATTCACAAATCTAGGGGCACTAGATTGTCTTACATAAAAATTTGATTTTCTAAAATTATTTTTCTTTTCAAGTTCATTGGAAATCAAATCTTTTTCTTTTTGAACTTTAAGAAGCAAATTTTGTAAATCAAAGCAATTTTTTTTCAAAATCTTTTAATTTTTATTCAAGTTCAATATTTTTTTTGGAAAGCAAATCAATTTTCAATTTTTATTTTTGAAATCAACTTTTTGTTCTTGGAAAATGATGCCTTGAATTCCAAAAGCAAATCATCATAGGCATCTTGTAACTCATCAAATGTATAAGAATTTGAAATAGATGAGTTAGAAGTTATCTCCCCCTCATTGAGGGCCATCAAGCATAGGTGGGCTACTTCATCATCGATGGAGTCTTCATCACTCCATGTGGCCACATATGCTTGTTTTGAAGATGATCCCTTCTTTTTGGATTTGTGGAAGTCCTTCATCTTCTTTATCGATTCATGCTTGGATTTTTCCATTTTGCTCTTCATGAACCGGGCAAATTTGTTGAAGAGATATGACATCTCTTCATCTTCACTTTCCTCCTCACTTGAATCTACATGATGGCATGTAGAGGATTTGAGAGCTACGACACTAGCATTGATGCCTAGCTCCATGATCTTCTTCTTCTCCATCGCTCTAATCTCTTCCTTCTTCTTCTCCTCTTCTTTGTTTTTCTTCATTATTTGGTGAGTGAGAAGTGACCCCATTAGTTCATCAAGCTTTAAGGTTTTGAGATTCTTGGCTTCGATGATGGCGGTCCTCTTTGAGTCTCATGACTCGGGAAGGGAGTAGATGAGCTTTCGAACAAGCTTCTCTTCCGGGATGGCTTCTCCATAACCTTTAAGACCATTGGTGATAGTGGAGAACCTATCAAACATCTTCTCGATGTTCTCTTCCGGATCCATCTTGAAGTTCTCATACTCTAAGGTTAGGAGTCCAATCTTGGTCTCCTTGACTTTATCGGTTCCCTCGTATGTGACTTCAAGCTTGTCTCATACCTTATTGGCACTCTCACAAGAATACATCTTCTCATAGATGGTTGGGCCAAAAGTACAAAAGAGCATGTGCAAGGCTTTGCAATTAAGCTCCATCTTCTTGCGATCGTCGACACTCCATTCCGTTTTGCTTCCTTGAGGCACGAACGGACCATCTTCAACTATGTCCCATAGCTTGTAATCTCTTGACTTCAAGAAGAATTTCATCTTTATCTTCCAATGGGCATAGTGATTTACGTCGAAGAAAGGCGGTTTGTCGATTGATTGTGCCATTGAGTCGGTTGATGAACTAATGATCGAACTTGGGGATCTTCTCAATAGGATGTTAATCCTCTTCGATTGAGCCAAGCTCCGATACTAATTGTTGAGATTTTAGGGGCTCGATTCGATCAACTATTCTTGCTCGCCAAGTGTGGAGAAGTTGGATAATTGGGTGTTTTAGTGGGAGGTGAAAATTAGGCAATTTGACACAAGGATTTATAGTGATTCAACCTTCTAACCAAGGTCTACATCCACTATCTTAGCTCCCCATTAAGAATTTCCAAACAAATTCACTAAGAATTTCGTCCCCTTTTCTAGGTTAAGGAGGCAACCTTTACAACCCTCAAATTTTTCTACCCAAAGCTTGAGGAAACACTCTCTTGTACAAAAAAAGACTTAGCAAACTAGAAATCCCTCTAATAGGTGTTTGTTTGCAATTCTAAGCACTCACCCAAAACCTAAACACTTGAGCAAATTTAACAATTAAGCTCACAAGTGTTGTCTAAGCAAGAAATAAACAATTTAAGCTCTAGACAAATTTTGACATCATAATGTTGTAACAATTGAAGCATTAACCATTACAAGATGCTTGAAAGTCCCTTTTATACTCCCAATTGAGTTTGTAGCCGTTACTAGCCGTTGGGGATGATTTGGAGCCGTTGAGGACTTTATTTCCCTTCATAAATGATGTTCTGCAGCCATCCATATCAATACGCTTGGATCCGTATCGGTACGGCCTTCATCAGAAACTAGTCGTTGGGCTCTTGCTAGCTTGGGCGTATCGGTACGGGTTCACTTTTAAATGACCGTTGGGAAAATAGCCGTTGGGGTGGTTGAAAGGGGATCAGTACGCTTACCAGGCGTATCAAAACGATCCCGATACGTATCGAAACGGCCAAGCCTGTTTCGATACGGGTTTTGGCAGTGACCAAACTGGGGCAAAAAAAGTATCGGTACGGGTACATCCGTATCGATACGGGTAGCTTGAAAAGTCAAGTTTGGCTCTTTAAAATTAGTAAATACATTTCCAAAAACCCTCTAAAATATCTCAAACATAATTTCAAGTTGTTTGGATTTAAAACCAAGTTTTAAATTCTTTTCAAATTAGTCCAAAACATTTTTCAATTATTATATCAAAACACTAGTTCTACAGGATTATTGTCTCCATCTCTTCTAAGGTGTGACATTCTCACTCACTCAACCCGTGATGCCCTCGTCACGGTTGTCCACCCTGCCTGCTAGCTCGACGTGAAATCTTCTTTTCAAAGGGATCACTCTGATACCACTTGTCACGAGGCTATTACTCTATTCTCAAAAGACATATCTAATAGAATGTGCAACTATCGTTATATATCCCTAGACCTCTTTTTCTTTTCGATGTGAGATTATTGCCTATTAGTCAAAGAGACTCCGCCCATGTGTGTGGGATAGACAAGTTATCGAGTGAGAAAATGTTAATAACTTTAAACTCATTTTTCTGCTCTTGAAAGATTATAGGAGGAAAATGTTATGAACCAACTCATGACATTCAAGAGTGCCCTATAGAGGCTAACTCTTGAATTCATTTTTTTTTTTTTGTTGAAAATGAATTCAGATTGAGTTTTAATGATAATATATATTTCATTGTTAAGTTATAATTAAAGACCGACATAAAATGAATTGAGCCAGATTTTTGACCGTTTAATATAACATATTATATATTCCCTTTGACTCTAATTTGTCTCAAAAAAATTATGTTCTAACATTTTTCGACAATTTTTTAAGAGAAATATCAAGACAGTTTTGAACCTTCACATTTTGTTGAACTAAATTATAATTATATTCAAATGTTCTAATCCTATTATATCGAACCGAAACCCGCCAAATTCTGATCTTTTACTCATCTCTAACTCCCAACTCAAGAAACAAAAGACAACGTAAAACCTGAATTTTCTTCACAAATCATTTGCTCTTACCAAGAAGATGATATTGTCATTGGCATAGTTCTAGTGAGGTTAGAATTTGTAATTTCATTTAGATATTTACCCTTTCGCTGCTTTCATCAATTGTTATCATACCTTAAACTTAGGATTTTAAAACGTATTTCTAAAAAGCTTTCAGCTTGTGGCTGTAGTTTAGTGGTAAGAATTCCACGTTGTGGCCGTGGAGACCTGGGCTCGAATCCCAGCAGCCACACTAAACCGTAACATTTTAGCAACTTTTGTTGAAAAATTTGGGCCGAATTTATGTTGAAAAGAGCCCAAAACGCAAGTCGTTTTGCTTCTGTAAAGCCGTTGCTATCAACAACTACAAATTCTAGACTTGAAAAGAAAGACATTTGTTTTGTCTCGTCATTTTTGCTTGAGATCTGCTCGTTGCTTTGGACGATTCAGCCTTTCCTCGATCCACAAAGGTATGTCGTTTATCATTCAATCCTTCCCCTTTATTGCCTCTGTTTCTGATTTTCCTCTTTCATCATCGGAGCAAAATATCACGATCGCCGATCTCTTTTAAATCCATTCTTTCTATGACAAGATTATTTGTGTGTATTGCATTTCTTTAATTTTTTGTGTTTTTACATCTGAACATTTTAGCGGATCGCCGATCTCTTTTTGATTCACTCTGTCTTTGAGCAGATTGTGTGTATTGCAATATAATTATTGCAGTATTACATTCCTCATTCTTTTTTTTCTTTTTTCTTTTTTCTTTTTTTGTCTCTTGAACATTTTAGGTTTCTGGTTTAAATTTTGAACGCCAGTGCGTCATTGCGATTGTGCAAAGATAATGAAAATATCATGATTATTTCCGAAAGCGATCGCATAGCGGAGTGGATATCGCGTTAGACTCCGGATCTAAAGGTCGTGGGTTCGAATCCCACTGCGATCGCTAGTTTTTTTCTTTTCTGATTTCGAGCTTTTTGAAAAATTATATATTTAAGGATTTTTAGCCTTTTTTTAATAAAATAAAAAAATTGAACTATAAGGAGATTTGATGAGAAATTCGTGTTAAAGCTCAATTAGACTCCCATTGATGACTTCAAAAATTCCAGTCAGTTAGTGTGTGCATTTGCCTAGAAATCTTCAGGTTTCTGACGCTTCTACAGTAGCATCTGGATATGAATTTTGGTTGAAAATTCCGTTTGATTGTTGCTTTCTGTGAAAAATAAAGAGTAAACTGTAGAAAGCTTAACTTTGTTTGAATTAGATTCTTTCATAGGGACATATGCAAAAATGCTCTTTCTTTGCTGATAATTGCTTGTAGTAATGCGTGTAAATCTGTGTAGCTAGTTAAGATTTACAGAATTGGATAAGATGAATAATTTAGACCCGAAGAATTGAATTTGAATGCATCTCTATCATTTTTCTGATAACTGCTAATACCAATGTGTAAATTGTTCTCACTGCATGAGCTTACTTAGTATGAATAGAATTGGATGAAATTAAGTGATTTTAGTATTGAATTTGAACCCTACATTGTTGATTGTTTATAGCAAACCTCAATACCTCATTATACGGAAAAAATGAAGTAATTTCAGTCCGACTTTGTATTTAGTCCCTATACTTTTTGAATTCTGCAATTTTAGTCCTAACTCAATCAATAACAGTTCAATTCTGAAACAAGAAATGATTGAATCGGAGGACATGAAAAAGATCCACAACATATGAACAGTACAAGAACTAATAATAGATTTTGACCTAGTCGTTCTAATGGCTGAAATTTCAAAAATCGAAAAAGTATAACATTGAAAACGACCGAATTAAAGTAAGAAACTAAATCCATAACTCATGCACAGTTCAAGGACTAATAACAAAATTTGACCTTTACTTTATATAGCTGACAAGACTATCCTAGATGCCATTGAAGCTTTTTTATGATTAGAGACAATAAGTTTATTAACCTTAGTACTTAGTAGGCCGATTGCTTGCATAGAATTTACTCAAGTTGATGGGACCAATTGTTTGGAAACTACTTCATTATCTCTCGAGTTTGAAACTTCATATTATCGATTTTATTTCCAGTGTTTGTTAAAATCATAGCACAGTTTCTGATGAGCCATTGATTTGTGGTGATTTTACATGTTCATGCAGATGATTGATGATCAACAGCTGGGGTTTCTTGCCAATTTTCTAGGCATTTTTATATTTGCGCTGGTGATTGCTTACCATTATGTGATGGCTGATCCAAAATATGAAGGAAGCTGAAACCTATACTGAGCTAATGCATGCACTTTTAGATAAGAACTTAAATTATGTTAGTTTTCTTTGCATAATTGAACTGCCAACTTTGTTTTTCTATACTAAAGATTGATTTATAATCAATTTTATTTAGACTTGAAGCACTTGTGTCTGTTACATTTTCGGAGATATGACTCTTCTGAATATACTGTGTTAGACACATACTCGTCGTATCTGACCCTCACATCTGAGCTATGTTTTGATTAATTTCCTTTTTAAGGCAAAAAAACAAAGCCCCCCTACCTTCTTAGTCCTTAGAATACTAGTGGCTAGTGATGTTGAAAATTACAGCCACATGCACCCACATGACATTGCTCTTTACAAGTCTTGCCATTATTAACACCTTCAATACTAGGACATCCTACATTATTCCAACTGGTCCTTTTTTAAAGTATTCGTATTTAACACATATTCGATATGGATATAGAAAAATTACCAAAAAACCACTCTGAGTCAAGCCCAAGTTATGGCATCATTGGTGATATGTTGTTACATTGCTTTTAAATTCATTCCTCCCAATGGAAAAAGAAAAGCATCCCACCCACCATGCCAATATCGCTGTTGTTGTGATGTGAAATGTCTGATTATATACTTACAGTATGTGACCATGATTTTATTCTTTTTGTCTATTACGTTTTGGATTGTTTCTGGTGCTTCTAAACATGACACCACTTTTTGAAAAGAGCCTCTAGGTGACCACATGTATATGAGATAGTAATCATTGATATAGTATAATTTTTTTTAGTTTTATCTTTTATTAGGATTGTTGGACAAGTGGAAATAAATGGTTAAGATTAAATTTTTTAATTGAGTTTAATTCATTTCTTTTTTTAAAAAAAATCTCTTTATTTTGTTTTTACAGTTAATACTAGTCATTCATTTTCACTCATCCAACGATAAAAAGATGTATAGTTTTTTGCAACAGATCTTATCTCATATATATGGGTAGTATCCACTCACCCTGTGTAAAAACCAAAAAGTCTTACATTGAATTTAGACCATTAGATGAGTGTATATTATGATTGAGATTATTCACTTATTCTTTTTTTCCTCGAATTATTTTCAATTTTCAATCTTAGCCATCAATTTGCTCTCATCCAGTGGTCTAAAATAAGTATAAAACTAAGAAGTTGTGTAACAGGATCCTATATATAATTCACTTTTTTCTGTAAAAATTTTCTCATTAGCTATCGTTAATCTCCATCATTAATTTTTACTAATCTGACGATCCAAAACACACATATATATGATTTTGCTATATCACAACTCATGCAGGTATTCCCTAGTGCTTTATTCTCTTGAATTATTCAGAGCATGGATTCTTTGTAGTTCTTGTTGGTTTTAGGATAAGCATAAGAACATCAGTGGAGAAATTGGGTACCCATTAATTGATGCTTGAAGAATTAACAAAGTGTGTTCAATAAGCTGGACTTTTTAAAACCTCCATGCATATCAGGTTGTTTTCAATGCGAATTTTACATATTTTGATAAATAATTAAAACCTAAATATGTTTCTTAAAGAAAAAAATATTTGACAACATTTATAAAAAAAACTTGAAAATTGTCCATCAGCTGTGTGAAGTCAGTTTTTTTTTTCTTTATCTAACTAGGTACATACAATTTAGTCAATTAGATATCAAGGTTTGATTTTTTTTTGTTCGAATTTGTATGAGTATGACTTCGTGGTTCAAATATATTAGTTACCGTAAACATTTGAAATTAAGTTCTAATATATAATTGAACGAAAAATGCTTAGATACTAAATTTAACTTTGAAACTAAATTCAGTAATCAAAATGTATATTTACCCATTAAAATATTATTTTTTAACAATTAATTTATTGATTCTCAACACAATGTAAGAACATTTTTTTTTGAATAGTAAGAACATATTAAATTACCGATGAAATTGATAGATAAATAATAATATTAAGAGATAATGATGGGGTTCGGTTACTGTTAAAATATTATTTTAGATAATCGATAAATTAGGGTTGATTCTCGACACTAAACCTTAACAATTAAACTAGTTAACCGATTGATCGGTTAACCGAAATATTCGGTTCAATTCGATTCGGGTAATAGTTTATTAACCTTTCTTACTAAAAATATCAAATCTAATAACATAGTAAAAAATAAGCTAGAGTTTGAATTTTGAAATATTTGAAGAAGGAAAATATTAATGTTTAAAACTGAGAATAGGAAATAATTGACAATTAAGGTTGACTTTTTTATTTCCTAAAGGAAAATAAATCCGTTAATATTTGGGAGGTATATATATTAAAAATTAGGAAAATTCTACAACGTGCGACGAACATCGATGAACACCACTAATGATGAACACCGATGAACACCATTAAATTAATTAATAAAAATTTAAAATTTCAAGGACTCATCATACAATTAATAATTATTTTAAAAATTCAATTAAATTATTTTTTATATATATTAAAATTTTATTTTTTTAATAAGGGTAAACTATATATTTAGTACCTCACTTATTTATGTATTTCTATTGAACTCTCATTATTTAAATATTATTTCAATTTGACCCTATTCTTTATAAAAAAATAATTTAACTCTTAACCTAAAACCCTAAACTATTAAACATTAAACTCTTAAACATATAACCTAAACCATATACCATTAAAAATAATCTCATCCTCTTAAACATATACCCTAAACCATGTACCATTAAATATTATTTACATGTTTTTGTTTAATGATATTACAAACTGTTATTTTTCACGATAACGATTTTAGACGATATCGTTACCGCTATTTGCAGGTAATCTCAAGGGAAGCAAGGGAATGCGAACTTGGGGAAACAAATTATTACATGATCGTGATTTGCAGTGCAATAATATGGCAGTGTTTTTTCTTGGGAGCAATAGGAGTCATCTTTTGTGCCTCGTCCTGTTATCGGGTATTATAATAGCCGTCTTATTACCCGTGATTGAGATTCTGGCCGTCATTTTCTACAACGAAAGCTTTCATGCCGAGAAGGGTGTAGCGCTGGCACTCTCACTTTGAGGCTTCCTCTCTTACTTCTACGGTGAGATTAAGGACTTCAAGAAAAACAAACCACCCCTTGTAATGGAATATTGCTCGACAGAATTACGAAAGAACAAGTTTATCATAGCTAAATCCTAAATTACCTTTCAATGTTCTTGTAAGAATATGAGTGGTATGATTTTTAATGGTATATGGTTTAGGGTATATGTTTAAGAGTTTAAGGGTTTAAGGTTTAATAGTTTAGGGTTTTAGGTTAAGGGTTAAATTATTTTTTTATAAAGAATAGGGTCAAATTGAAATAATATTTAAATAATGATGGTTCAATAGAAATACGAAAATAAGTGAGGTACTAAATATATAGTTTACCCTTATTAAAAAAATAAAATTTTAATATATATAAAAATAATTTAATTAAATTTTTAAAATAATTATTAATTTTATAATGAGTCCTTAAAAGTTTAAATCTTTATTAATTAATTTAATGGTATTCATCGGTGTTCATCATTAGTGGTGTTCATCGATGTTTGTCGCACGTGGTAGACTCATCCTAAAAATTATCGCTAATTTTTTACTTTTCAAGACAATAAAAATATTCAAAAAATATTTGGGTAAGAGAATAAATTAACAATGATGCTAAAATTTTTTCAATATACTTGTATAAATATGCATATTTTATATATTATGTAATCGGCTAGTTCGGTTACCTGCTTTTGTTTAAAACTACGAACCGTATTCAAACCAAAATAATATTTTTTTTCTCCAAAAACAACCAAAACTATTTTTTGGTTCGGTTAACTATATTTTCGGATTTTGGTTTCGATTTGTCGAGCTTTTTGCACAACCCTACTAGGAGACACGGGGTTAAGAATATTTATAAACATATGCTACCTTGTAAGTTGTAACCTAACTATTCAAAAAAAATTGACACAAAAAATATAAGTTTAAAAACTGGTAAAATATCTCATGAGCTGGCGGTGGAAAACGAAAAATTTTCACAAGCGTTTATAGTTTTAAGTACTCAGCGTAAGGTTTAATGTTTTAGGGGATTAAATGTAAGAGTTTTGAATTTAAGAGTTGCAGTTAGGGTTTAGCGTTTCTTGGTTAAAATCTAAACCCCTAATCATATTACCCCAAAATATAAAGCATAATCTTTAACCCCTAAATTTTAACCCTAAACTATAAATTATAACCATGAAATTTAAATTCTAAACTCGTGCACTTAAACCACTAAACATTAAACCCTAAACTAAATCTCTAAATTAAAAGCACTATTAAAAACTTTTCATTTTTACCGTCAGTGCATAAAATAATTTCTCTTACAAATTATGATGTAAATTCCACGTAACAATATATTACACTAGCCATATTATTTTCAAATCTATTATACTTTTTATGGTAATTTTAAAGTCAGATTGAAAAAAATCCAACTTTGACAATGTTTTTAATTTTTTTCATTAAAAACTTGAACTTCAATTTTTTAATAAAAATAAAAACATTATTCAAAGTTGAATTCCTTTTGATCCGACTTCAAAACTACGAAAACGCAATAGATCTAAAAATAATCTAACTAATGCAATATATTTGATTTTTTTTCAGTACAATATTCAATCAAACTCACCAAATTTATATACCAAAAGTTATAAATATCAATTTAGTTAAAAAACACACACACACATCAATCACATTATAAAATGGAACAAATTCAAAATATTAAATAGTATATTAAATTTATCTAATAATATAAGAAACTATATTTAATAAGCCGATAATGCAATAAAAAAAATTAAGACAAAGAATACAGAACTCTCCACGTCATCACGGTACACAGTTTCAGCACATCAAAAAATATCGTGTCCCTTCAAAAAACTAAAGATGGAAACGAGAGCCGTTGATTATAAAACAGGCAACCCGAAAACCCGAGAGCAAGGACGACAACCCGAGAAACAAAAACCCGGCGAAACCCAATGCCACGGATATATCAGATTGCACGCAGAACGAGTTCGACGCCGTACACGTGTCCGTACCCTTTAACGTCTTCGCCAACGCCGTTCCCGCGGAGTCCGCCGACAGCAATAAATACGCAAATACCTAATCCAATTTTAAATTAATTTCTAATTTAATAAAAAAGTAAGAAAAAGGTCGAATTTCATAAAAAGGTTTTTATACATTTAGTCTTCTATTATAATTTAATCATTTTTAACATGTACATTTGAATTTTGATTTCTTTTGAAAATAATTAAATCTTAGTTGGGACCTTTTACGTAATTTGACCATAACGAAAATCTTTGAAAAATTGAAATTTATATTAGTAAAAATTTGTATAGTTGAAAAATGTATAAAATTTTTATCCAACTGTAAAATGTATATCACACTTTATAATATATTTATAAAATAAATGTATTCTAAACTCTCTATATATACTCACTAAAATTTGAGTTCAAACAATTTTGTTTATACGGTGTGCATGAATTTATAATTAAAAAAATAAATATTATCATAGGATCACATTCAGAATACTCAATATATATGATTAATCCAATAAAAATAAATGATGTCATCTTCAGTAGACTTGAATTTGAACGTAATTAAAGGTTAAAAACAAGTAATACCATGAAAATAGAAAAAAGTGAAAATATATTATAGTATTAGTAGGAGACTAAACTCGTCAAAAAACATAATGTAGGGACTTTTATGTAATTTGATCGAAATGGAAAAGTGTTGAAGTTTAGGAATTTCTATTATTGATAAAGTAAAGAAAAGGAAACCTGATCGTGGCCGAAGTCGAACCAAACTTGGAGGATTTCAGGGAAGAGTGTGGCGCCGGTGGAGATCTCCCAAACGGAAACGCCCATCTCGAACAGCGAATACAAAGCCACGATTGCGTTCGCCGCGAAAACGAATCTGCGATAAGATTTCGTGTTTCCATTTTAATTCTTAAGCTTCTTTTTTTAAATGACGGAATTCAAATCTCGAAAGGAGCATAAATTCGAAATTAAATGCTTCTCTCTTGTTTTTCTCCCATTTTTAACTTATTTGAATTACAAGCTAAAGAAGCGCGCGCTTTCAAATTCACTTGGAAACAATAAGTAAAAAAAGCAAACCAAACTAACCTGAAAGCGTCGAAATCGAACCAGTGAGGGGAATCGGAGCCTCGAGAGTTAGTGACCATGAAGACGGAGGAAGCGAGTGAGAAAGTGAAAGCAGTGACTCGGAAGACGAAAATCAGTGAGTTGAATCGTCTGAGTTTACGGAGCGTGACAGTGTTGTGGAAGGGAGGTGTAGGGTTCCGGTGGTGCGGGGAAGGGGTGTCGCCGTTGCGGAAAGCATGTGGCGACCGCATGATGATGATGAACGGTTGTGATGATTTAGTGATGGGAGGAAAAGAAAGGGAGGGGAAGGGAGAGTCATGAGAGGAAAGGGGAAGGAATTGGGAAGAAGAGAAGAAGAGGAATGGAAGGGAAGTCACGGGGGAGAGAGGTGGGAGTCATGGGATAAGGGAGGAAATGAGAGGGAAAGTGTTGTGGAAAGAACGGAAAAGTGGAAGGAAAAGAAAAAGAGGGAAAAGATTGGGAAAGGTTGGATGAAAAGAAGGAAAAAGGAGAATGAGTTTTTTTTTTTAAAATTAGTAATGTCGTTTATTGGGCGAAAATATATTTAATTAGGTCTTTTAGTTTGCACATTACAGCAAATTAGTCTTTTGACTAACGTTGACCTTCAGAATACTGACGTAACAGTTAACGGTGCTGACATGACAATTAACTGTGATGACATGACAGTCAACTATGCTGACGAGGCGACCTACGATGCTAACGTGGCAGTACATGTGTAATGATGACGTGACAAAGGGGCTGAATTGATTTTTAAACCGAATTCGATAGCATAATTGATTTTTTTTACTGAATTTTAGGACATAATTCATTTTAATTGAAAATTACTTAATGTTTAAACTAAAAAATAATAAATTACTAAAATTTTAAAAATATTTAAATATTCATAAAATAGTAAATAATAAAAAAACTAATGAATTGAAAAAATTAAGTAAAAAATTAAAAATTAAAAATATTCATTCACTGTTTCTGGCTATGTTAAACCTACTAATATTCATTGAGCATATTTTCTTCTTTTACTAAAGTAGAAAAAACGAAAAATTTTCTTTTATTTTTCTACCTCAAATATTAATGAGCATCAATTTGATGTAGAAAAGCGAAAGACAATATGAGTTTTATTGTTACTTTAATACAAGATTAATTTTAATAAAAAATTATTTAACGAATGGTAATACTCGGACTGACGAAGTCAAAGACTTTTCCGATGAAAGTGTTCGATTTTAATATTTTATAAACATTTTTAAATTTATCTAATTTTAAATATTTTGATTTTTTTAGAGTTTTGGTTATTTTAAAATTATTATGAAGATATTTACATCAAATTGTTAATCAAATTTTTTCATATATTCCATTTGTAAAAGTTCAACTTGAAAAATCAAATTATTTATCTAATTTTATTCAGAAACTAAATAAATTGATTAAATTAACTTAAAATTTAAACAAATTATTTATCTATTTTTAAAATTTTAATAATTTCTTAAATTCTTATTTTTTAGATTAAAGAATAAATAAGTTATCGAACTTTCAATTAAAATGAATTATGCCTCTGAACTCGGTAAAAAAAATTTAATTATGCCCTCTAATTCGGTTTAAAGAATCAATTCAGTCCCTTTGCCACGTCATCATCATACATGCACTACCACGTCAGCATCGTTGAACGCCACATCATCACAGTTGATTGCCACACCAACACCATTAACTGCCATGCCAGCACTGTAATGGTCAACGTTAGTCAATGGACTAATTTGTTGTAATGTGCGAACTGAAGAACCTAATTGAACGCGTTTTTGCGTGAGAGACAACATTACTAATTTGAGTCGAATTCGGGAACAAAATAACCTCTTTATCCTTTTTTTAATAAGAATTAAAAAAAATTTTGGGTGAATCGAATTTTAATATCTATATATATACACATATTAAATTTCTTTAAAATTAAATGTTTAGTATTACTGGATAAGTATATTTGTGTGGTTGATCAAGTTGTTCATTTTTCTCCTTCACATTTCCTTAGGTCGTGGATTCCAGACTCGTTAGGAGCACTAGTTCCTTTCCTCAGAGTATTCTCTTCTCTAATATGTAGGATTAAAATTAAAATTTGTCAAAAAAAAAATAGTAGTAAAACCCATTAAATGATCTTAATAATAAAGAATGACATTGTTTCTTTTACTTGTTTCGAGATCGAATAATGTAGCATGTACGGTAGATGTGCTTTTTTAAAAAGTTAAAAATAATGAACATATATTTTCATATAATGACGAAATAATAATAATTTTTTTTAATAATAAACATATTATTTTAAAAATATATAAAATTTTACAAAGAAACATGTTAAGTGTCGTCTATGTTCTAACCAAGCTATAAAATAAGAGTTTCAGAACATGATATCAGCCATAGTTAATTTTTATGTTTAATAATAATATTAATTGCCTATAAGTTTGAGATGAGATGTCAATTTTTTTTAGAATATGACATTGAATTTTTATTATAATCATAGATGATATCACAATTATAATGCAGGAATGAAAATAGTGGGACTAATCTACTATAGATAAGCATATCATCAAAATTCAAAAGCTTCATGAATTTCTTTGTCTCTATCCAATTGGGACTCATAACTGATGAAAAAGAGGTGGTGAGCGATCCAAACTATCAGTCAGAATGTTCTGATACCCAAGACTAATTACATCGACAAACAACTCTCAACCGAGTGGGGATCTACCTTTGCGTGACCACCGGCAAAATCATAATTAGGAATTAGCGTCGATTAAAAACTCTATGCGAGCAATGATCGATCGCTAGGGTATGTTGAGTCATGCCACAAGGACAGATGAAATAAAACCACAAAAACAAAGAAAACATGTCACAAAGACATAAGAAAACACATGTTACAATGACAGAGAAAACGCGTTCCATAAAAGCAAATATTTTTATTAAAAAATAAAAAATAGAAAAACAAAAAGTAATAATAATAAACATCGGCGATCGACAATCAACGATCAACAACCAATAGCTAGGTGATTGTCGATCGCCGGCTAACGCAGATTAAAAAAACTTGCAAGCAGCGCAGAATTGTTAGAGAGAAAAAATTAGGGTTGAGCGGCTAGGGTTTGTACTCTAGTATAAATTAATGAAATGTCAAAATTTTTAAATAAGTTCAATGATCGAATTTTGATATTGTAAATTAGTTAAGTTTAGTTAAATATGTTATCTTATAGTTGACTTTTGTTATATCCTATATGTGAATATGAAAAAAGAAAAAAGTTATTAGCATTCATAATAGTATTAGAATTGAATTTTTAAAAATGTTAGTATTGTTAATTGGAATCATTAGTTAGGCAAAGAAAAAGCAAAAGCATTTTTAAACTTTAGAGAAGGTCACCACAAAAACATAAGAGTTCACAACTTGATTGATTGGTGCTTTTCTTCAAATTGAAATTAAAAAATACTATACATTAAAATTGTTTATAATAATTTATTATTAACATTGAAATATAAATGAATTTGTTTGATAATAAAATTAAAATCAATGTGTTGATTTTTCTTCTTCTTATTTTCATAAATATCAATTTATATCATAACTAAAAGTAACAATTAGAAAATGAAACAAACTTTACATGTTAATGCATTTATTAATTATAATTACTTACAAAATATGCAATACTAAAATTTTAAAGTAATCAAATGAATGGCTCACGGAACAACAAATGACTGAAAATGAGGAATAAATTAATAAATTATTTGTTTTAATAATATTATATTAAGAAAATTTATTACATACGTAATATGCGGCAAATTTGTAGGTTCAGTTCTTGCTGAATGTACTTGGAACGTTAATTCAATTGTTACTCACGAAATTGTTACATATAGCTCGCCCTTATGGCTTATGGTGCACTTCACTTGCTCAACACTCGTTCTTCACTCGCTAGAGAGTAAAAAAGTATAGATGATTGAAAATCTCGCTTAGTCTTCTCTATCTCAACATTAGTTGTTTTACTTAGGGTTTAAGAATTTATGGTTAAATTTGACATGATAGTGTAGAGAGACGTAACTATAATCAAACATTAAGAGAAATAAGAGTTTAAGTATTAAATTTTAAGAATTAAGAAGTACAAGTACCTTATTTGAACTAATATATAAACTAAAAAAATTTAAAATGCTATCATATCAAATTTTTTGAGAGGGACATCCGGTAAATGGCTTTATCTCTAGTTGTGTGTCTATAGTTTTCATAGTATTAGTATCAAATAACTTTTATCATATCAAATACAATAATTTTCTTAAAAATACATGATAAAAATATTAGTATACTTATTGACTAAATCTTGACTTGATTAATATTGTTGTTATTGCAACATCTTGAAAGTCGTAAATTCAAACATGTTCAAACATTTAGCAGACATGCAGTTACACTAGTATAAAACATTTCATATGTTTCTCTACTATGACTAACTCTTAAGAATTTAACCGTTGAATTTCATGTTCTATTTACGCAGATCATACATAATAAATTTATAAAATTGTATAAAATTTACTTAATTTTACGCTACATAAATAGATATATCTCGCGTGTGTGTATATATATATAAATTAAATTAAATTAATTCTAAATGAAAATTCTTAATGTTTGAAAGGAAATAGTAGAAAAGAGAGAAATACGTTATAGCCGTGTAAAAGGGCACAGCCCGACAGGAGCAATGGAAGTGTGATAACGTTAAACGAGACTTTTCTTTAGTGTTGACTTTTGACTGTCCCCTTTCCCTTTCACAATTTTAAGCCTGTTTGGCACACCTGCCTTTTCCACTTCTCACTCATTGGCTTCTGTGCTGCACGCGCTCTTCACTGTTTCTTT
Source organism: Hibiscus tridactylites (assembly GCA_958450335.1). Taxonomy (NCBI): domain Eukaryota; kingdom Viridiplantae; phylum Streptophyta; class Magnoliopsida; order Malvales; family Malvaceae; genus Hibiscus; species Hibiscus tridactylites. The sequence continues at coordinate 29,990,778 of OY288279.1, read as the reverse complement.
GCTTCATATTAGCTTCCCACGTGTCCTCCTATTATTGGCCAGGAAATTATTTTGTCTTCCTATCATGTCTGAACATAAGTACGAGATTATAATTTTCCAAATACTTTATAATGAAAAATTTTAGTATATTTATATTAAATAGGCATTCATATTCAACATTAATATTCGAATCCGAATTAATTAATGAAAAATTATGATGTAGGACCATTGCAGAAAACTATCGATACAAGTATTATTAGATCTTGTCACTGAAATGTAAATATTTATAAATTTATTTAATGAAAGATAATATGTACGGCGAGTATATATAAACTTAATAGTTTCGTATTGGATCCCCTAGGCAGAAGTTTTTTCATTATAACAATCTCTATTGTTAATATAAAAGCAAGTGTGCAAACACATTCTGATAATAGACATATTAATGGGTCATAATTTTTGTAAAAATGTATTTGAGTCTTCGCCTAAAAAATCTAGCTTTCACCACATACTAAAAGAAGTAAGTTGTAAGTTATTTTTTCTTGGTACAAATTAAGACTTGACACCAATTTGAACAGCAATTGAGCTTAACAACATCCTCAAACAATGAATCATATGAAAGATGGAAAGATAAGTTTCATTACTACAACAATAGCTTATGTACTGAGTATTTCTTTGAAACAATAACGGGCGACTTACCACGGCGTCTATGTTGGCCGGATATTCATCATTTGGTCTAGACCGGGGATTTAAATTGATGTCGCTGTCGCGGCGTTTTATCGCGGTTGTGTACAATAGTGAATGAATTGCGTTTACTACGGATCACTATTTTTCATAATAGCGGTTTCAGATGGTGTCGCTACCGCTATATAACGACCACTATCGCGGTCGCGGACTGCCATTTGAATCCCTGGTCTAGAGAGCTTTGAAATAATGCTCAACATTATACTCCCAACATGCAATATTAGAACCCAACAGTTAGGAGAGTAGAATACGAGAATATAGATAAAGATCATATCTTATCTTTGTATTCATGTTTGAATTTTGACATAAAACTTTAGAGAATGGGGAAATTTTCTGATCTCAATAATGAGATGTTATTTTAAACAAGTCGATTTAGTGCACTTTCATGCATTTGATCATTTTCAATCAGCTTAATCTCCAAGTTATTTGGATGACTATCGGATATAAATATGTCTAACAAGGGTATACTTACCGTTTTGTAAACTTTTTTAGTATATTTGGAGATCGTGCCCTCCGCCCTCATATTCATATCCGAATATGTGTAAGCACAAATTCAAACACATGTACTATATGAAAAAGGAAGCAACATCTGAAATGAAGTGATATCAAGATTCTCTGTTTCATTGCCGACTATAGCTACCATCAAATGGTAAAACAACAGTGTGCGCTTGTGTACAACATAGATGAATACAAAGAGATAGCATATCAATAGACGGTTCAAAAATTTATAGGATCACGTGCGATATATTAGAATAAGACGTTTAATTTAAAAAAAATTAAATGTTTAATTTGTTGTATATGTAGTTGAATGACTTTTGTATAAAAATAAGTCTAATAAGACTCAAAATACATGAAACATAACATTGTTTTACTTTATTACTAGTTCAGAATTAATCTTTTACTTCATTTTGAGGTTCTCATCTTTTTAAAAGCCAAATGTGGTTGCTTTTATTGCCCCGGTTCAAAATCACTACTGTCTTTTAACATTCATCCTTTCCTCTCCGACCCAAGCTGGATTCATTCCGACAAGTAAAAAAAAGAACATCCTTGTTCTGCCACTCGGAGCCACCCTAGGGTTAGACATCACAGAGTTTACAAAGAAGTGAAAGACTGAAAGTAAACTTCAGTGTTGGTGGGTTTTTTTTTTTTAATGGTAATATGATGGAAAGCTCATTATAGCATTCAACAGCCCCCTCACTATAATTTTTAATAAATATAATAGAACAAAATAGTAATATATTCAAGTTAGTAACATAAAATCAAATAAATTTAATTCAATCTCATAATTCAAGCACCTTATATGCGGATTATACATAGAGAAATAGGATTTGTTGATATAATATAAAACTTAATCTTGACCAATACCATACGTTTTCTTTAGGTTCTCTTTAGCGACACATTCTCTTTCTCGTTTTGTTTTGTACCCAGCAACATCACTAGTTTCAATGTTAATTGTCGATTGCAGTTAATCTTTCTTTTTCCTTTGTTATATTATATTATATTATATATTTTTTTATATAATTTTTAATAAGAATAATTTTAATCTTGTAGCACATTTTCTTATATCTTTTTGGCACGTTTTTGGTTTCATTAACGGTCGTTTGACTGTTTCTTTTATTTTTATTTTTTCTCAGTGTTGGATTTGACATTGTCTTGGTTAAATTTGTCACCGCCTCAATTGATCAAGATAACGCTTATTTGGTTATCATACTGATCTTCGGTGCTTTGGACCATCGAACTGAATATGAATACACAATTTCTATTTCGTGGATAATTTTCTTACGATGCTCGGCTCTAATTTGTAATTGTTCAATTGGTCAAGATGACGCTTATTTGGTTATCATACTGATCTTCGGTGCTTTGGACCATCGAACTGAATATGAATACACAGTTTCTATTTCGTGGATAATTTTCTTACGATGCTCGACTCTAATTTGCAATTGTTCAATTGATCAAGATGACGCTTATTTGGTTATCATACTGATCTTCGCTGCTTTGGACCATCGAGCTGAATATGAATACACAGTTTCTATTTCGTGGATAATTTTCTTACGATGCTCGGCTCTAATTTGCAATTGTCGGTGGTATTTCAGAAATTTGAACACCTTTTGTGGTTCGTTTGCCAATGTAGTCATATATGTTTGACAATTAGCGGATAGCTGATAGCGGATTACATTAGCTGATAGCTGATTGCATTAGCTGATTTGACTAGCGGATTGTATTAGCTTATTGTATAAAAGTGTTTGGTAAAATTAACTGATAGCTGTTAGATTATTTAAACAATCAAAATGATATATAAGGGCATGATTATATTCAATACTTGTTTGAATAGTTTATTAATTATCAATATTTTGTATCTAATTATTATTAATTAGATCTATAAAATTATTTTTAATATAACTTTTCTAAACATATTCAAATGATTTATATATTAATTTATTATTTATATAATTATTTTAATATAATTTAATTAATAAATAAATTTAAATACACATATAAATATGTGATAATAAAAAGAAAAAAAAGTAAATAAGATTAGCTTATAAATATGTGATAAAATATTTAATTTAGGTTATTTTGATATTTTTGGTAACTAGTAAGGGCAAAAGAGTCTTTACAACTCTAATATCAAACCTCTAATCTCAAAAACTTCTATTATGAGCTTTTTCAAAATTAGCGGTTTCACTCCAATCCGCTCTTTCAATCCGATGTTTACCAAACAACAATATTAGCGGATTTGACTAGTCAAACCTCTAATTATGCATCAAACCTCTAATTTTTACCCAAACATCTCTTTACCAAACATGATCATTAACTTTCACCGATACAACTATTCAAAAAACGTGTAAAACATAACATATTTCAAAACCGAATGCAACAAAATCTAGTTCAAATATTCTTTTTGTCTCCTCCTCGATATAATTATGGTTAAATATCATGGTTAGGTGCCATACAATGTGCAAAGCTATGCCCTAAGATTGGGGTCATAGACCCTAACCATTAGTCCATTATGAACATTGTTAAGATTCTCACCGTGAAATTGAAGATTTGATTTAGATAATAATAATTATTTGATATTGTGTAGAGGGAAGGCTCACCTTTATTCTCTCTTTAAAACAATGACATGGCATATATATGAAGAAGCATTTATTACGAAAATGTAAGTCATTGAAAATTTGAACTAGTTTTAAGCCTTTTCTGATAAAAAATAGTCATTTTAATCGAACTTAATTCCATCGATTTTTAAATTAATCATAATTATTTAATAATTTTTTAGTTTTAATTCAAAATAACGACTTAAGTAACAACAAATTGAAAATTGGTTTTTGGTTAAATATTTTTATTTGCGGACTTTATTTTTCTTTTTTTGGGTTGAGCTAAATACTAGGATTAAAAAATAAATATTGAATTTTAAATAGTATGAGTCATTGATGGTATTTAAGCTTGGAATTAAAAATACATTAATTATATATTAAAAATTTGGTTATTTGGATTAAATACCTGATTTCAAACTAAATTAATTGATAACCAAACATTCAAAATATTTAACCGTTAACTAACGAACATTTAATTAACCGAGCTATATTTTGATTCAATCAATTAATACAATTTTAATCGAACAATAAACATCCCTAGACTACAACAAAAAAGACACCAGCACTTTGAATCTTTCTCAAAATGGGGCCTTTTAAAGAAAAACATATTAACAAAATTAATATTTCATTTAGAATTGGAGATCTTTATACCCAAATTTATCGTCTTCGTATAATTTCAAAAATACTTTTTGATTTTTCATATTTGATGAGCACTGAAAATTATTTACTATAGTTGTTTTTATAAAAAAAGACACCTCTGCAGACTAATAATTCCAGAGGCCTCAGCCTAATAACTATGCACAGTATCCACGTACCAAACATGTAAAGTCTAAGTACTCAATAGTTAGACCTGCCTCTAATCACCAACAGTCTCAAAGACTATAAATACTCAAGCTGAAAGATGGAGAAAGTAGGTCAGATCATAAGGACAATACTCCTTTCTTCTTCATCTCTCTTTATTTGTTTCATGATTCAGACTGTCATATTAACTGCGACTTTTTATCTCAAATTTACGAAAGATAAACTGCCAATATCCGTCACAACCACCTTCATTCACTATTTCAATCTCTATTATTTAGTGCTCTTCATTTTAGCATCAACGAAGATCAAATTAAAAATCAATGTTTTTATGGAATAGATAATTTAGATGAAAAGAATAGACCAGAATCACAAGCATAACAGGGAAAAGAAAAATCAAATAAAGGCCAAGCAACTTTAATTTGGAAAGCCCCAATGTTAGCAATTACCTAATGGAATCTACAAAATCCCACACAGACAAAAATTAAACAAATGCATAAAAACAGGAGTAAATTATGTTATGATTACCTTTGTCTCATTTTGGAGGTCAATGATGATTGATACAATAATTACATATCTATTATGAAATGATTATATTAATCCAATTTTCTATATTCAGTAATTTAAATTATAATTAAAATTTTTAATGTTTTATTACATTAGAGAAGATGCAAAATTATAAAATTTCAAGTAAAATTAGAATAATAATAAAAAGATAATAAAATCTGAATTATAAAAAATACAAAATTTTCAGAGAATACAAATTCCCTCAATACACATTACGGTCCATCAGTGTTTTCAATTTCAGGATGCAGAAACAATGATTATTGGACAATTCTATTACATGATTAGAAAATCAACAATGTAACTTTCCCATATACAAAGCGCCGGTTCTTCTAATCAACTTTAGGCCGGAGAGACAGACACAGGAAGCATCGATATTACTTGGATTCAATCATGGGAGTCGAATATCCTTTTGTGTGTGTGTATATATATATATATATGAGATAAGATCCGTTTACATAGTGTAAAACTCTTTAAGTTTTACACGTTTTTTGGACTATTAGATGAGTGAAACGAATGAATGAGATTAACATTAAATATGTGAAGATTATCGCTTGGAAAAAAGAGAGTAAGAAGTTAATCTGAGCCATCTATTCCCTCATCTAACGATCCAGAAAACGTGTAAAATTTAAAGAGTTTTACTTTGTATAAGTTCATCCTAACTGATATATATATATATGATACGAATATATTCAATCTTTTAACATATTATAATATAGTTAAAAGTCTTTAAAGATCATATCTCCTTTTCAATATCTAGATATATCAAATTACCAAATACCAAAGTCGGACACTAACAAAAGTTGGGTACATGCAAGACACGTTACTCTTCTAAAGAGAGAATTTGAGTTTGAACATTGAAAATAATATTGTTGGGAGAAAGAGTCACAAATTCCAAACATAAACCATAAAATGTATATATATTTTACCCAAACACAAAAGTTAGACATGAATAATCCAAAAATATATAGCTCAATCATATTGTTTTGCCGCATCAACATGAGTCAACGTGAAACGCCAAACATATTCCAAATCTGTAAGAAGAAAAAACATTGGATTCCCAGACAGATATAGTAGTAGTAACAATGTTTTTCAAACTAAGTCATGATTAAGGGTCCTAAATCCTAATTTGTCCACCATAAATACCCAGAACCAGCCCCCCTCCACTTAGTGCATGCACAGAGTAGGAGCCAAACATGAAGATCAAAATCCAAGTAATTCTACCCTATCTGCTCATTTCACTTCTTACATCTTCACAGTTCTCAATAGCCATGGAAACAGGCAAGTTCTTTCCTGTTTTTTTTTTAATCGAAGAAATGTCTCTTCGGACACTCTCATAAGCAACACTGTAATAATCAGGGTTTACAGTGAACGATGATGTAGAGATAACCAGACCTGCAAAACAAAACCCAGATCCTGTCAACAGCTTCTTTGCTACTTGGGTAAGTTTCTCTTATTTATGTATGTATGTATGTATGTATGTATGTATGTGGCTGACATGGGATACTTGTTTGTCTGAATGTAAAAATTATGAAGGAAGCTGGAAGGAAGGTGAATGAAAACATGAAAAAGGTTCCATCAGCTCCAAATCCGAAAGGAAACAGGCATCCACCATCCAAGCCAGGAATATGAATTCGAATCTCTAATGTTTATTATATCGTATTGGAATTTTTGTGTGAATCTTTTTCTTCATTGATGCATGTAATGTGGCATTAATTATGGCTTTACTAGTTTCGAAATTTTTGATACACCAGAAAATATATTAATTAAAGGTCATTGTTTGTTTAATTACGTTGAACATCTACTTCTAAATTATTATGACAATATCGATATGAATAAAGTTTCGATTTAGAAATCTATTAATTAGATGAATGGTTAAAGATATTCATATTATCTGATGTAGATTCAAATCTTGACATTTAACGAGAAATTTGACCCTAACTTTAAAAACAATTTCTTGAAATATTGATGATGTAGATTATCTATTTTCAATTAGAAGCCCTTAATTTTTTGAAAAAAATAATTAAGCCATTGAACTTTTTTTTTGCACCCATTTAAGCCCTAGAACCAAGCATTTAAACCAATTAAGTCCTTAGATCAAGAAATTGAATCAATTAAGCCCTTTGATCATTTTTTACCATTAAGTATTGACGATTTTTCTTTAGATATTACTGGCACATAAAAAATTGAAGGGCATAATAGGGTGCAAAAATACTTAAGGGTTTAATTGATTTTTTTTTAAATTCAAGAGATTCTTACACAATGAGCCTAAAAAATTAATATTTTCTAGAAAAAAGAATGATACTATAAAAATGAGTTAATTGCACTAAACATTCTCAAATTATGTCTTTCTTTTTATATTGGTCTCTAGACTTTTGAACGTTCCAAATTTACCATCAAACTATGACTCTCATTTTAAATTGGTCCTCAAACTTTTGCACCTTTGAATTTCATCCCGAACTATGACTCACATTCTAAATTGGTCACAAACTTTTGAACATTTTAATTCCATATCAAATTATCATTACATGTTAATAATTTTAATGTTAATAAATTTTTTATAAAAATTATTAACTGTCATGTAAATATTGGTGTATATTATGTAATAATATAATGTGACAAATAATAATTTAAGGGTGAAAATAAACATTCTTTAAATTTATAAATCAATTTAAAATAAGGGTCAAATACGTCTAGTGTAATTAAATTACAAAATTATGTGAAAGTCAATCGAAATTTAACTCGGTGTGTGTTTCAGCAATTTAGCTGCAATCTTTCGACTTAAGGTTTTATGGGTTAGGTTTGTGTTAAATTCTATACCCTAATCTTTTATATATTTTATAAAAAGGTTGTTCATGTGGCAAATTAGAGACATGCATGCACAACTAATTTGGCTAATAGAAGTAGGGGTGCTTATTGAGTTGAGCATCTTGCAAATAGTTTGAGCTCGACTCGATTAAAATTCGGTTAATGCTTGACTTAAGTTAATTTGACTCGAACTTGAGATTTTAGTGAGCCGAGTCCAGCAAGACTCAACTCGATAAGTTTGCGAGCAACTCGTTATTTTTTCATAAATTTTTATGATTTTTTGTGGCTATCTTAAAAAATTATGTTCCAAAAAGTTGAAATGTTAGTTGAAAATTCTATAGAAAAGTTAAGTGGCTTGCTAGGTAATTTACTCATAAAATATTTCGTTTTGAATTTTCAAAACATTTTATATTTCCCGAGAATTCGAAAAGTTAATTTGTATTAATAAGATCAAAATAAATTATAATAATTAGTTTTTCTTTTTCTTTTATTATTACTTTAGTATAAAAGTATAAAAAGGGAAAATCTTATGTTCCCATATAGAAAAACGATTGAAAGTTAAAATCCTAAGTGCCTAAGATATTCTTTCCTTTGTTACCATCGAAGATTGTTAGAAAATTAAAAAGAATCTCACACTCGAATATTAACTTCAACTCTAACTCGATCATGACAAGTTCGTTTATTTATCTCCTTAGTTCTTACTTTTTTTTCCTGAATTTGTAGGTTTAGATTAAACACTATTAACATCACTAGATTTTACATATATTTTTAAAAAATATGAAAAAAAATTAGCGAGCTTAACGAGCAACGAGTCGAGTAATGAGATTTTTCAACGAGCATGAGTTGAGCAAAATTTTATCGAGCTTAACGAGCAAGGAGTTGATTCGAGCAACAAGATTTTTTAACGACCACGAGTCGAGCACTATTCAACTCACGATCGACTCTCTCGATAAGCACCCTTAGATAGAACTCAACAAGTGGCCCAGTGAAAAAGCAGGTGATGTTCATCCTAGGAGACCTTTATAATTTACCTTTAGACTATTTAAAAAAAACTAAATTGGCTAATAATTTTTAAAATATAGATATTAAATTAATTCTCAAAATTCGATTAGAGTTTTTATATAGATATAGATAATAATAAAAAATGAAAAAAAGAGAAATTATATTTACGACCATCATTTAGATCTCATTAAATTGTATAAATAGATTATTTTTTATTCTGAAGTAATGTTCAAACTTAATAAATTATCATTTCCCGATTCAATAGGTTGGTCCAAAATTACTTTTTTTTTTGAATTTGTCTTTCACTAAATTATTGGGCTAGTGTGCTAGGCTGAGGCAGCAAGGGCCTGAAATAGGCTTTTATATAAAGTAAAATGATAATGTAATAATAGAATGTAGCTTTCACTAAACTTTATAATATTCTACATAGGACAATGCTTATCTTTGTAATCATCGACCAAAGCAATGCCAAATTTACATAGAATTTCTTCCTACCAAAAACTTTGCAACATTTTCCATGTTCACTCTCTGTCATGGAAGACGGCAAACATGACGGTTTCGGAGACAGCAGACTATCCATCATTTTAGCCGGTATGGGATCGGCAGCCTTGGTCGTAACAATCTACCATTGTATTGCCACAGGATGGTGGCACCGATATTATAATAACCTCCGAGGCCAAACATCACAACAAGCCCAACAAGACCAACAACGACGACAACATGCTTTCGGACATGAGACGTTGGAGATTACAAGCTTGGAGAATTCGACGGCCGAACTCATAGTAGCCCACAAGTACCGAAAGGGCACAGGTTTGGTCGACGACGATGGAATGTGCGCAGTGTGCTTGTCTCAATTTGAAGAGGACGAAGCGGTGAAGACATTACCGGGATGCTCACATTCTTACCATGCACCGTGTATAGATATGTGGCTTTATTCACATTCTAGCTGCCCCATGTGCCGTACCGACGCCACACCGTCGCCGCAAATATCTCAACATTTATCGGATTCCGGTTCCGTGCGTTTGGATACAGGTATGTTGCATAATATAATAGAATCCCGAATATCGTGACCATTTCAAGGTCCATTGATTTCAATCTCACCATTATAATATTGAACTAATGCTTTTAGCCTTCCATGTAATGATGTGATTGTTTAGAATATTATTCGAAATGCAATTTTTATATCATCAAAAATTTACTATTATATATTGTTGGTACATTAAATATTAATAACTTTTTAAAAGAAAATATTTTCCCCACATTGATTATGACAATAACATTCCAAGGATTAGATATCTCCATGAACAATTGTATCCTATTTGGTCAATGTAATAAAATAATGGTCAAATTTAATCGATAGCCCTTATACTATACTAAATTAAGGATTTAGTCTACATATTTTAGTTTGATCAGTTTTGGTCCTTATATTGTTTTAATTTTGAAATTTCAGTCATGAATGAGAACAAAAGTTTAAAGACTAAAATACAGGGACTTGACATGATCAGATTGGAGAATGAGAACAAAATCTATAACTTGCGTGTAATAATTGGAATGATAGCAAAACTTGATTTAACAATTTTAATAAGCTACTGCTTAGGTCATGATTATAATTTCAAATTTCGAAAAGTTTAAAGACTAAAAAGGACCAAATTAGAGTGTATGAATTAAATCCGTAATTTATACATAATATAAAGATTAATGGAAGGAGTTCATCTAAATAATCATGCTATTAGATAAATATATAATATTTCCTTATAATTTTTTTAGATGAAAAAAGAGATTATTATCACGCACTTTATTAAAAAAATTTCCTACACTTTAATAGAGGAAAAATAGTAAAAAAATTATTTATACAATAAATTGTAATATATATAGGATGATTTTACCACGTGCGACGAACACCATTAACATTGAACACCGTTGGACATCATTAAATTAATTAATAAAGATTAAAAATCTCAAAGACTAGACTTATAATTAAAATTATTTTAAAAATTAAAAATAAAATTTAATAAATTTTTTATATTTCTTTATACTATTTTTAATTAATATATTAGAATTAAATATCCCAAAATCTTCATAATATCATAAACACTAATCACATCTCAAAATCAAATATCCCTAAACGCAACAATATAAATTATCACGATAAAAATAATAATAACAATAACAAAGAGCTGATGGTTGAGAAAGATGATAATTACTACGATGAACCGAATGATTTTAAATACAATCCTTTCGCTTCAAATAACGAGCAGGACTTCTGTTTCTTGCAACAAATCTAGGGTTCACGAGTGTTGAATATGTGGGCTCATAGGCTTTGGTAGAGGCGTAAGCGCCAATAGTAGCGGCGGCGGTGGCGGCGGCGGAAGAGAAATAAAGAGGTTATATTTAGGATTTTTGATATTAAAGAAATTTTGAGATATTTGATTTTAATATATTAATTAAAATAGTATAAAGAAATATAATAAATTTATTAAATTTTATTTTTAATTTTCTTTTGATTTTTTTAAATTATAAGTCTAGTTTTAAGATTTTTAATCTTTATTGATAAATTTAATAGTGTTCAACGATATTTATCGTTAGTGGTGTTCAGCGGTGTTCGTCGCACGTCGTAGAAATTTTCATATATATATATATATATTATAGGAAAGCCTAAAAATCTTTTTGATAAGATTTGTTTCATTTAAATTCTTTTGGTTGAATGATTATGTTGCAACTTTTAACAAATCTTTGTCCTTAATTATGGTAAAACGTTAGTAAACATTTCAACTAAAAAAGTAAATGATTTTACGAGCACTTATCACAAACGGACAACAACTACTAGAGCAACGATTTGGTGCACTAGATCCACATGTGATGAACTAATGTCTTCAAAAAAATGTTATCGAAAACCCAACATAAAAAAGTAAATATAATTGGTCTAAATTGTAAACAGTTTGATATCGGTTAAGTATATCTAGAGTTCGAAGCCTCTTGTACGTAGAAAATTTTCGTTGATAGGCTCACCCACCAAACTAAATATGCAACACGAGTCGATCCAAATTAATTAAAACAAAACCCTAAATATTAAAAAAGAAAAAAAAAAGAAAAAGAAAAAAACCCTTAAAGGAGAGGCAAAGGGAAGCCCATTATGGTATCTCACCTATAAAAAAATAAATGGTACTCTATCACTGTATTTAAACCAATACCTAGAAAGTATAAATATTAATAAATACTCTTACCTTTTTTATATATACGTTTCACCAACAAATCATTATCTCCCTCACTTATTCTTTCAATTTTGTTTTCAAATATTAGTAAGTATCTAGTTGTACTAATTAATTAAGATACCATTACAAGGGAAACACAAGCTATTGATGATTTATTTTTCAAATATCAAATAATAATATTTTTAAAATTAATAATTATATAATTTTTACCCATGCTTATAGATACTAATTAAACTCTTTTTTTTTTTGTAATTTTCTTTACTTTTTCTTGGATTTGAGAATCACTCCCATGTGAAGTTGTGAAACTCCCCACGAAGGAAGACAAAAGTTCTCGTATCAACTTGGTGTTTTCTGAAACTTGTGCTTTTAAATTGTTGGTTCAAAAAAATTAAAAAGAATCACAAATTAAATTGAGAAACTTATTTTAATAATGTGTTTTATACTATTTGATTTGAATTAATCGATTAAAGGATCAATTAAAGATAGTTTTAAAAAATAAGTCTTATACTTTTAAATAATTTGTAATTATATTTAAGAGGTATTAGTTGAACAAAGACATTTTTCTTCATTTTCTTTATACAAAAATTATGTTTTTAAAATTAATTAAAATATTATTTATATATTTTTTCTACATACAATATTTTTTATTATGTGAAGAAATGGTTATATTTTTAAAATAAATATCGAGATTTGAATACATATAATATAAGACAATATAAACATTCTTAATCTGTTTGTGGAAATGCTTCGCTATTAGTGTAATATATTCTTCTATGCTAATTATAATTATTTTTGGGTATACAATTAATTTTACACTAACATTTTTATTTTAAACTTAAACCTTAAATCAGAAAAAAAATCCTAAATCTCAAAGTCTCATAGCATAAAAATCTAAATTATAAACACTAAACATGTAAGCCCATAAACCACACGTAAAACTATGTAAAATTAATAAATTTGTGTAAACTAAAATATAAAAGTAGCGTCGAACGATAATTAAATATGTAAGCCCATAAACACTAAATATGGAATATTTCTCAAACAACCGTCAAGCAGCTAAATACAAAAACAGCGCCAAATGATCACATCAGATAAACTTGACTTAAAATCCGAGTTACGAACATCTTTAGCTTTAAATTTTAAATAATTGGGAATTTTTCTAATTTTTGAATCATGAAATTTGAGATTGTTAAACAAATGATGAGAAATGAGAAGAAAAGATGGTAGAAATTAAGGATAAGAGTTGAGCAAATTGCATTGTAATTTTATGGTTGAGAGGTCACTGGCTTCGAGGAATCCTCACATGGGATCACAATACAAAGGACAGTAACGTTTCATTTGGCCTTGGAATCCTTCTTCTTACTCTAAATCCCTCCAACTTTATATCAATAAAAAATATCTAATATGAAACAACACATTTTAATACACAACTTTATAAGTATGGATAAAGAACAAATTTTGTTTAAGGTTTTGTTCGGTATAGATTTTGAAACGGGTTGGATGAGTGAAATGAATGACTGAAATTAAAGTCATTATTTTTTTAAATTAAAGTGATAAACTTCACATAGCTCACTGTTAATCTCAATCATCCACTCCACCCATCCAACGATCCAAAAATGTGTAGAACTTAAAAACTTTTTGCACTGTGTAATTGGACTCTATCCCTATATATACACAAGCCAACAATCAGTTAATCTAATGAACAATGTTAATAATTTAAATCTAACGTTGTGGATGAAAAAAAACTGAAATAAAAGAGTTATAGTATTGGCCTATACAAAAATGATCCAGATTAATTAGTCAGGAAGTAAGATATCTGTTGTTAAACAAATTAGTACCATACATATGTGTGTGATATTTAGATTCGATCCAATTGAAAATATGTTCTTAAATTTTATCCAACTCATCGATCTTTGTAAATGAATAATCTTAATTAGATTAAACGTGATTAGGATAATTCTACTTTTTTTTCTTCAAAATGTTATGTTTTAATATTTTATCTACCATATTTCTATTTTTTAATAATTTTAATGTGATTACAAAATAGTATCTGTTCATATATATTTTTAACCATTTGACAATATATATCTTGCATACAATATTTAAACCCGAATCTTTTAAGATGAACGTCTACCTTTTATTAAAATTTTAGATACAAAGAATTCAATATATTTTAATATTTATGTTAAAAGTTGCATACTATATAAATTAAAAATGTATAAAAATAAAGATAGTATATTATAAAATTTAATAACGATGAATCCGATAAAATTTAAACCTTAAATATTCAAACTAAAATTCAATATTGTCTAAAATAGTGTGCATAATATATATATATATATATATAATTTCACAATTTCAAGCCTGAGCTTTTATCAAAATACACTCAAATATCCACAAAATATTGTTTAAATGTATAAAAATCAACATTAAATAATATAAATTATTTTAATTTTAAAATTGTGCATGAAGTCGGTTAAATTTAGACATGACAAACTGGAATCGAGACCCGAAATTGACCTGAATACGATGACCCGAATCTAAATAAACTGAACCGAATAAAAATTGACCCAAATTTTAATTGAATTGAAAATAGACCTGAATCAATTTTTAATTGAACCGAATGGACCCGAAGGGATTCACCCTAAATAAAGAAAATATATTAAAATAAATAAAAAAATGAGATGTGAACTGTCGCACAACTAACTAAAAAGCCAAATATACATGATATATAAAGTCAGTGTAAAAACCTAACTTGGCCTAAAAACTTTACTGAAACCGATCGATCGCCTATTAGCTCTATATTGACCCGATCCAAAATCAACATAGATCCCAAATCAAACCCAAACCAAATATGGTCAAATTTAAAATGACCCAAACTGAAATAATCAGAACCGAACCTGAACCGAACGACTCATTTGATAGCTCTAGTTAAATTAACCTATATTGAGCCTATACAGTAACTAATGCAAATGAATTGATTAATAATTTTTTTGAACGGTGAATCGATTAATAACTTAAATACAAGTGAATATACTAAAAATAATTTTTAAGAATTTATTAATTTTAATTAAAAAAGTGTAGTTATCTACTAGAACGTATTTGTGCAGTTCATGTGGTTTTCATTTTTGTTTTCTTATAATTCATTATTAAAAAAAACAAAAGCAGTTTTCATAATCATGTTTAATGATTCAATCAGTGTGATTTCAGAGAAAGGGAAACCTTTTAACATTTACCTAATTATTCATCCATTTATTAATTTTAGCAACACATTATTATTTTTGCAGGTAAAAGCTGAAGAAGTGTATATTTCTAATGCTTTTAACAAAGAAAGAGAACTCTGGTAATCATATAGCTCACTTTGGGGTGGGGATGTTTCAACTTTCTGGTCAAAGTTCATCACTTTACTTCTCCTTCTCCTTTCTGGGTTTTTGTTTTCTGATTGAAACATCTCAGTAATCCTTAATTTGTGTGCTTTTTTTCTTGGATTTTGACCTGTTTCTTGAACTGATGAAAGGGTATTTTTGAGTTCATCTGATGTAAAAATGAAATCTTTGAGCAGTGTAGGGCTTGGTTTGAGCATAGTTTTTGGTGTTCTGTTCTTAGCTTTAATGGCTGAGTTGTATTACTTGTTATGGTGGAAGAAGAGATTAACACGTGATTACAACAACAACAGCAGCAACAACACAGCAAGTGAGCTGTTCTACATGTTTTGCTGGAAGAAATCAGCTCTGAATCCACATGAAATCCAACAACAACCATCTCAAGTTCATCGTCTGCAATCCAACAAAGATTTGTTCTTCAAGCCCTATGAGTATGATGTTGATGTTGATGACGATGATGGCAATGGTGATGATGATAGTGATGGTTTGGGGCCACCAAGGTTGTTGTTCACCATTGTTGAAGAAACAAAGGAGGATTTGGAGTCTGAGGAAGCTAAATCAAAGAAAGGGAGGAGCTTAAGTGATGTGGTTTTCAGTGTTGAAACCCCATACTTGACCCCACTTGCTTCACCTCCATTTTTGACACCTCCACTTACTCCATTAGAGGCTGCTTCTTGCTACAACCGCCATGGATCATTCAACCCTTTGTTCGAATCCTCAAATTCTGGAGATTTAGACACACCATCTTCAGTTTCACCTCCTCCCAAGTTCAAGTTCTTGCAACTAGCTGAGGAGAAGCTACACAGGAACAAGGGCTGCATTAATGGAGGGAGTTGGTAACAATGGTGAAGAAGATGGATTGATGAATCATAAAATCTCAGCTACTTTGCTCTTAGTTCTTGTTCTTCATCAGCAATGGCTGATTTCCATTAAAATTAACATTGTTTTTAGAGTTCTTTTCCAATGACCAACCAAAAGGGGATTTGTTTTTGTTTTAATCTCCATGTCTCTCCTTTGTTGTTTGGTGCTTCTGTAATCATTTCAATGAGGGAATTGATTTACTGATTTTCTTTGTTCAGATTTGGTACTGGAAATTTCTTACAGAATCTATGCTTAAGTTTTTTTTATAACATAAATCTATGCTTTAAATCGCCAGTGAATATAAAAAGATTGTTGATAAGATTGGAATGTGTTATTTGCAAAATTGTGGAGTAATTTAGGTATTGATTTGGATTCATGGTGATATTCTTCAACCGGATGATTATTGTTTAGTTTTTACTCCATTAAACAAATTTTGGTGCAAAATAAGTGGTCCCAGCAAAATATATATTATTATCTTTAATTCAAATTCGAACAGTTTGTATGTAGAGATCAACAAAACTTGACTCGACTAAAAAAACTGAATTATTTGACTCAATGCGAAAAAATTCAACTCGACTTAAAAAAATTTCAATTAAAGTTATAATTATAAAATGAAAACTCAAATAACTCGAAATTTTTCGTAATTAGTAGATCAATTTTCAAGTTACTCACATATATAACACATGGAAAATATATATAAAAAATATGTGTATTGTATATGATTATTGAGAGTAGTTTAAATTTGAACTAATTAGTATCATAACATTATCAATGTTTATTAATTTAAAAATAAAATCAAACAACTCGACTCGACTCAGCATGAATTTTATAAATTGGACTTAAATTATTTTCAAAATAAAATTTAAATTATAAAATAAGACTTATTAACTCAACTAACTCAAAAGCCCACACCTACTTATATGCAAAGTATATATACCATATCAAAGGACTAACTAAAAGTAACTATATTATTACGAGACCATGCCATATACTAAAAAACGAAATTTGGTGCAAATTTGGGAAAATAAAATAATTGAACCCGTTCATTAAAATTCAGTTTCTAAAAATGTTTCGAACTGGGCGGACAACAGATTCTCGATGAAAATATTAGTTCGGTCTATTTTCTCCAAACCCAATTTTCCACAAGTCAAGATTGGATTTTATTCAGCATATTTCGGTGTAATTACATGATAGATTGGTAGCTTCTGTGTTTTACTCTCAGCTCTTTAAAAACACACATACACTTCACAGATAACAAGTAACAACAAGCTCTTTTTCACTAAGACCACTCAACATATTCTAAGATTGGATTTTCTTAAATGTATGATATGAATGTGTATAATGATTTTTTCATATTTTTGGAAAAGAATATTCAAATAAACAATTATAATGCAGGAATATTTTTTCTAAAATAAAAAAAATAAGGTAGGCAGTTTCCAAAACGACAAAGCAGATGAAATTGCCCGTGAAAGTGTGTGTGGGGCAAGGGCAACAGTGGGGAAAAAATCATCACACTTTGACATCCCACCCTTCCCCTTTATGCTTCTAATTACCCCATCCCCCACTCCTTATTTTTGTTCTTTTCTTCCCACCCCTAAAACTGATTCAACCGACTGGATCACGCAATTTCTCCAGACTTAAGGATTTTAGGGGGATTATGAGTAATTCAGGTATTGTACAAGGAAACAAACGCCCATGCATACTACCTGATACTACAGGTGCTAACTACTCCGGGTGTAACTGCTTTACACCAAGGCATCGATTAAAGCATTAAGAGAGCCGCACATCTATGGCGGATTCTCAAAACACTTTTGGGGAAAAATGTGCAGTATGAATAGTCTTTTCACCGCACGGAGGTTTCTGTTGCGGTGAGAGTGACTTTTAACCGCACAGAAGCTTTGTGTCGTTTTCTTTTACTGTGAGAAGGTAGGAAACCTGGACAAATCAAAGAGTGTGTGTGTGCAGTGATGCAACACTTTTGATCTGTCTGAAAAACAGAAAATAGCCAAATGCACTCAAAGCCAACATGTTCCAAGTTAGCACAAGTGATCAAAACCCAAAGAGAGATTCAAGCCGTAAATGAGAGAAGCATACATGACAATGTCGGGTGCGATAAAGGACAACGATGTGATTAGTATCAAACTAATTAGGGATGTCTTGCCGATCCCGCCATACTTTGAGCTTACATAATGAAATTTGTCAATAAAACACTAAGTTTCAAGTTTTCTTAAATCTTAACTAGTACAGCTTCACAACATGGATACAAATAAATAGGTTTATAACTGAAATCGAGAAAAGATGATCACAAACTACAAGTCCAATAAAGAAACAAGATGCACTATCAAAGGTGCAATGGAGTTCAGGGTACATGTATTGAGAGCAAATGAAGGTAATAAATGAAAATGGTGTCAAAGTATACCTAAGGCAGCAAGATCTGTCATTCCGAGTTCAGCACAGAGTGGATTCAAGCCAGGCTCTTCCAATAGGCTGAATGCAGTATACCCATAGTAGGAATGATACAAATCGGGTAGCTCCCTGGGATACTTGCTGAAACCTCCAAACTGATAAAAATACAATGAAAACAAGGAATATAATTGAGACTCTGACAGATAAGAACCTCAACCTTAATAGAATTAGTAAATGAGATATTTATGCAGAAATAAGGGTTCTTATATCACTATTGGATTACATATATGTATATGATGCAAGGCAACTGATTTCAGATTTTCCACTTGCCTTGATTCCATTTTCTGTAGTTCCTAGTAGTATTACATTTCTTTCTGAAATAGCATTTATAGAGAATATTTAATAATCTTGTCTTTCAACGGATCATGGGGCTATATTCTATTTACTTAAAATTTAAATGCAAAGGGCATCTTTTGAGAAACTATCAATAAACTCTCATTTAGACGAGGGCTCTTTTGAATGCATTCTGATTTCTAGATAAAGTGCCAAGTAGTATCAGCACCTCAGACTGACAAGTCAGCAAAAATCTGCGTAGAGCAATCTTGTCAATGAATTTGTATCCCCCTAAGATCCTCAAAACTGCCCCAACCCTACACAAGAACATCATTTCGTCAAAACAAAGGCACCTTATGGCTTATACCATGCCATGAACAAAGGTTCTTCTTCTTACCAAAATGCATAGCATGTATCACTAGATTTATTGGCTCTGCCTTGAAATCCACCGCCAATTGCCTGTCTCTGTTGAAAGAGAGAGGAAAGAGGATGAAATTATTATTGAGGCAAAGAAATGCATAAATTTCCTACTAAACAACTTAAAAAATTGAGTTCGCACACAAATAATAATATTAAATCATCTACCAAAAAATGTTTGCTTTATTAGCACTTTTAAGCTATTATAACGGCTCTCTTGAGGTTCATTATCAACTTCTATATGTTAAGCTAAAAACAACATTTTCCAGGCATGGTAAGTGATGCTTCTAGATGCTAAATGATAAAAGTAAACCTGCATGCACCAGTCGAGCAATAACGGCACATTTATGATAGAAGATGTTGCATTTTTTGACAGAAGATCATCTTCAATGTACCCCATTAGTCGAAGAGATGCCACAGCACAATACGTACCACCCCCTGCATCATTAAGACTGATGCTGTTGGTAATCATCCTCAGAGTGAATAAAATCAAGAACTAAAGAAATATAGCCTGGGGTTGCTTCATGAAGAAACTATTCCTACTAAAATACAAACCCACCGGCAACTTACACCGAACAATATGAAAATTTGATAAAAGTAGCATGAGAGGGCAAAAGGAACTGGCATCAGTTAAGTATTGACCAAACCCATGCTCAGCTGAATTTGTTTAAAAATTCATGACAACAATGAGAAAATGGCAGATTATAAATCAACAATTACATGAGATACTATTTAACTCACCATGTGATTCTAAACCAGGCATCAAGCCAAAGCCACCATCATAAGACTGAAATAATAAAATCACTTCTTCAGTATACATGCCATAACATCATGCAGAAAATAAAGATAAAATCAAAGCATTGATAGTTCAGCAGTGCAATGCAGGTAGACCTGGCAATTTAAGATATAGCCCCTGGCTTTCTCCCTATCCATGCCACTCCAATCCTCAAGCATAAAACAGATAGCAGCTGATACATCAATTAGCTAAACCAAGATAGCTTGAACTGTAACTGGTAATGCTTTTAGTTCTTACCAGCACAATATACAAATCGAAGATCTGTCTCTGCGCCAACATGCACCGGCATAAAACTGCAAGATTATGAGAAACAAAATTGGTAACTTCATGCAAAAGTAATCAGTCTACAATACCTATCACATGAGAATTTGAAAGGAATAAAAAACAAAATTGGTCTTTCCCTTTCTATTCTATGTTTGTGCACGGGAATATCATCAATAAAAATGCATTGCCCTTACAACCAATACAAGTAGATGGACAATACTTTGAAGCATACCTTCCATCTGGCCGTTGAAGATTCCTCATTGATATCAATATTGATTCTTTGTCTATGGTCAATATATTAAAGCCAACCGTCTTTAGTATGGCTAGGGCACAATACGTGCTTGCCAAGTGACCGGCATTATGAACTGAAACCTATATGCAGAATAAAACAAACAAAAAAATTAAACTAAACAAATAATGACTAAAAGAAAATATAAGGACTTTTTTCATACCCCATTTTCATCCGGAGGGAACTGTGAAGTCCTAGAACCATGAAACCCATAAAATTGTCCTACACAAAAAATCGATTTCCTTTTAGAAAATATCTTCCTACTATATATCACAAGCACAGTGGAGCACCAAAAGGCAACAAAACAAGACAACATTTTTAAGCAAATGTACAAACCATTTTTCAATTCGGCTCGACTTCTCGGATGAGCTTGAAATGATAAAACCCAGCTGGCAACTCTGTCCTTATCAACCTAAAATATAAGCAAACCAGAATCAATAAGTACTTCTAAAAGGGTTTTTTTTTGTACCATCTAGTTAAGTACTTCAATTTATGATCTAATTGTCTTAAGAAATAGGAGTTATTTACTTACTAATTAACTACAAAAGATGATCAACAGTCAACTTTTAAAACAAAACTAATAAAAAATCTAAAATTATTAGTACTTTTTATGAAGGTAAAAGAAGCTAATACGCTACTGCAATCAATCAAAATTTTCTTAAACGAAAGATAACAAATTTACAAAATAAAACGAACGACTACGTTGAAATTAATTAAAATTTAGCTATTTTAACTTCAAATTCACTTTTCTGCTAAATCCGTAACCTAAAATTTTTAAAATAACAAAAAAGGGAAAGCAAACAAATAAAAGGTTACGCGATCTAAGGCTTTGAGAAGGTGAAGGCCAGAGATAGTGAAGAATGCAAGAGTGAGACGATTGATCTCCTGCGATTGGTAGTGGTAGGGCATCAAGTTGTACAACATTTCAAAGAACGCAACGTGCCGGTCTCTGTCGAAGTAGGACAGCGGAGAGGATGGCGGCGATATCGATGACGGCGACGGCGTTCCCTCTTCGTCGTCTTCTACCACGATATCGAAATCCAATGGGTCTCTCGTCGCCATTCCGTTTCCGATTCTGCGAAATTTCCTTTAAAAAATTTCTGGGTTATTATTTCCCCCCGGAGTTTTGAGTTGGGCACTTGATTCGTTTGCTTGAAGATAAAATTCTATATTTTTCCTTTTTATTCTTTTCTTTTTCGTAAGAGAATAAGTTCAAGGGTCAAATTTTAGTTTGCTCACTCTATTGTCCTCAAAATTAACATTTAGTCCTTATGCTTAATTCCACAAAATTTGAGTCTAAACTGCGTTAAATATTCCAGTTAAAATGTTTAAAGTGGGATTATACATAGGATTAATATTTGATACACTGTCAGTGTAAAAAAAGTTTACACAAGCATGCTTATTTTCAAGCTTAAATTTAAAACCTAAAATTCTAACCTTAAAACCCTAAAATTCTAACCCCAAGCCCCAAACCCCAAACTTTAAATTCTAACCATAAATCCTAAATTCTAAATCATACCACCTAAACCCCTAATCTCTAAACCCTAAACTAAACCCCTAAACCCCTAAATAAACCCGCTTGTGAAAACTTTATTTTCCACCGCCAGTGTATAGGATATTAATCCTTATACATAAGTTGAAGAACACTACAGGCACGCGCGCATATATATATATATATATTAAAGTCGAAAATAAACGTGTTTGGTTCGTAAAAAAATTATTATAAGATATTATAATATATTTTGAGATGTGCAACATGAGCGATCGTATATGTGTTCAAAATGAGTTAAATTAAATACAATATTAGTTTTAGACTAGTGATAAAGCGAGTAGAATTCGCCTTTTCCTTTTCGGTGTTCTTATTTATGCCTATCATAAAAAAGATAAACTACATACTTAGTACCCCACCTATGCTCGTGTTTTTATTTTGGCACCCAAATAATTTTTTTGCCAAAATAGTACCTAATGTTACGTATGTTTCTACTTTGATACCTGACCGTTAAAAATAGACGGAAACAGTGACATGGCTTGATGAAATAACAGTTTTAGTCTTAAAACTAATACAATAAAACATCATTTTAATTTTTAGATTAAAACATTAAATTTCTCACCATTTTCTTCCCCAATTGACAGTATCTTTAGAATTTAGGGTTTATACTAGAAGCCAAACACGTGGAGGATCAATCGGAGCTTTAGAAGTAGTAAAACAATGCAACGACTAAGATGAATTCGTTGCGTTGAGGATCGAGTGTGGTTTGGGGTTTACTTGATGAACTGGGGTTTGGTCAAATTATTAGTGTAACACCCCTAAAATATATGCACATAATTTAAAAAAAAATGAAAATGAAAATAATGAAATGGAAATGAAAGGGGTGAAAGTAGAAAAAAAAAGAATAATAGGAGAGGGTGCTACCATGGGGTGTTGAACCCATGACTTGTGCTTGGCAAGCCTAAGCCTTAACCATTCATGCTAAAGCATTTATTGGTGTTGTTCTACATTATTTTAATTTTAAACCATATTTTATATAATGTATCAATACTGATTATAGCCAACTAACCCATCTACCCCAATTAATGCCTCATATTAGATCTGGAAATATCCAGAGATATCTGTTTTTTTCTCCTCCTTAGACGTTTCAACTACCCAACCTCGACCGACCGTCGATCTGCCTCCACCGTCGCGCGGTGACCGTCACCGTCAACGGAAACATCACCTTGCACCGACCACGACCACATTCCCCACTCGCACAGAGGGAACACCTTTTGTCGTTAATCTTGGGTTGAAGACTCGACGGAAAACCATGAGTTTCCCTTCGGTTTCACATGTTTTCCGGTCATCTTGGTCGTTCATTCGAGACGGCATCACCGTCGTTATCATCCCCTGGCCGAGCCGAGAAGAACCATGTCCTTTGAGCGTCCGCCCATTACCGTTTAAGCCACCACCGGAGTTACGGCAGTCCAACCGTGTTTTCCTTTCGTTTTGGTAGGAAACAGTAAGGTTTTGGCTTAAATCTGGGTTTGGTTAGGATTATATTTGAATTTGGGAGTTTTTTCACTGCGTTTTGCGGTGTTTTCAGCTGTTTTTGGCCGCGCATTGCGACCACGCGCCGTCGCATGCGATTTCCGGCCGCCTGTGACGGTGGTCTTTGAACCGAACCGAACCAAGCCTTTCGAACCGGCCCAAAATCCAACCGAACCGGTCTGTTTGGTCAAAGCCCAGACCCATTGACCTGTACCCGACCCGGCCAGTTGACCGAGCCTCAAAGCCGTTTGACCGTGCCACCGAGCCAGTTGACCGAGCCGTCGAGCCGTTTGACCGAGCTGTCTGACCGTTTGATTGAGCCGTTTGACCGAGCCACCGAGCCAGTTGATCGTGCCGTCGAGCCATTTGACCAAGCCGCCAAGCTAGTTGACCGAGCCGTTTGACCAAGCCAGTTGACCGTTGACTTTTTTACCAGAATTGACTTTTTCGAGAGACCCTACCTGGGGGTTTCTCGACGTTCCAGATCCATTGACGTAACCCGTTTTCCAAATTCAAACCCGGTAAGCCGTTTTTCAATGTATGACTTTTTGGATAAATTCGATTATCGCATTTAAGTTCTATTTCTGATACAATTCGCATTTCTACGTATCCAAGTTATCAAGTGACGTCGAATCCGAGTTCAAGAAAATGATCGAATGGAGTATCATGGATCGACCGAGGTAGCTCAAAGCCGAGGTAATACACTGCTACCTCTTGTATGCTTGTGAACATGTTAGTATTCGGCTAATGCATGAACACATATGATGATGAGTAACGTTATTTCTGCTTTAAGTTTAACCGGATATGAAAATCTACCACATTATAGATAAGTTTGGAATAATCGAATGAGAAAGATGATAAATCAAAGAATTTTGAACCCAACAAGTAATTAATGAGGCGATCAATTTCCAAACCCGATTAATAATGTAAATTTGTCAAACGACAGAAATATTGGAGTATATAATTATGAAAATGCCCTCGATGTGAAAATGAAAGAAATACCCCTGATAATGAAAGTGGTGCTGAAACCTACTCTAAATCCGGTAAAACAATTGATTCATCTAAAAGTCTCGAATTACACAGAGAGATGCGATAATAAGACTTAAACATTCAAGAAAGATAAGCACTCGGATTTAGCGTAAATCCTGAATAAACCTCTAAAGATAAATTTGTGGGGGAAACTCTTTATATGTTCGGATCAATCAAACTATTAGAAGATACATAATTGCTATTAATGGCTAAATCGAGTAAAAGATATGAAAATACCGATACAATCGAGTCCTCAAATGACCAAAATGTGCTTGTGCATTGGAATTTCTAAATTAATAGAGATGATGGGTCTATCCTCGTGTTTTGGAAATAATGGATGGTTGGAAAATAGTCGAAAGGATCAAAATAATTGAAAGAATTGAAAATACCGACATGTACGAATTGGTTAAAAGAGACTAAGATGCCACCGGACACCCAAAACTACCGAATTAACCATATGACGAGATATAAACTAGTGATTAAGTTGATTAAGTGGTTCAAAAGGCCCGAAAGAACATGAACGTCTGCACTTTAAATAATTGGGATGCCCTCTTGACTGAGATAAGTTAAAGCTTCGAAATCTTGAACTTGTGATCGCACGCAAGTGATTGCAATATTCAAATGGGTTGAAGTTTGGGTTAAGTATGTCAATCATTTCTTAATACCCAAATTGGAATAAATGCATGTTCAACCTCTCGAGGCATGTTTCAAGATAATGTGACAGCGA
Source organism: Hibiscus tridactylites (assembly GCA_958450335.1). Taxonomy (NCBI): domain Eukaryota; kingdom Viridiplantae; phylum Streptophyta; class Magnoliopsida; order Malvales; family Malvaceae; genus Hibiscus; species Hibiscus tridactylites. Next base: position 29,965,052 of record OY288279.1, on the reverse strand, counting down.
TTCATACAGATGTATAACACAGTCAGAATTAATTAGTGAACACAGGGAAAGTGCACCGATTTGAATGCTTGGAAAGTAATGTATCGGCGAGATGAGTATAGTGGAATGGTCTTTGAAGCCTAGTAAATCGTCGGAAATCTTCAGCGCGACAAATCATTGACCTATCCTCTCAGGATCAGAGTATGGAACTGGCTCGGAGTGTTAAATGACCAAAATGCCCTTATTGGTCAAATGATCAGAACATTCTTGACATATTTGAGATCCTAACCGATCGTATCGTATCAATTTTCGAATGCTTGGTCGGAGACATTGATTACGAGACCCCCTCGAGTTAAGGATATCGTTTCAGAAATCGGTTCAGAATTGTCAAAAGTTCAGTGTTTCATCTCTCCTTGTAAATACCAAGTATCTTTGAGAAATAAATGGTTCCTTTTAGTGTGTTCCAAGTGCACATAAATATTCTACGGTCCTGAACCCCAGGCTGTCTTTCGATACGAAATATAGCTTTTATCAAATCGAAATAACCCATCTGAACAAAAAAAGAAAATAAAATAAAAATTTATATGCTCGCTAGTTATCGTTTAATCGAAAACTAAAGTTTACGTTATATTCCCTGTTATTACTGATTAACACTGATTGCTACTGAATATTGTTATTATCGATCTTTATAGACTACTACCGATTACTTTTGTCACTACATAGACCGTTATCGGGATATTTGGGATAGAGTATGAAGTTACCGTAGGTTCAGCCCTGATCAGGCTGGTAATTCCTTACCGTTTCAGGTTCCTATGCTTTAGCTAGGGTAATTCCTTACCGTACCTAAGGTATCTCCTTAGGCTGGCACCTACGTCCAATGGGCCTGGGTTAATGCCCGTTATAGTTGCAGTTCTGGGGAACTGCATACCGAAGTTTGGTTGAAGGGTAGTTAAGAAATCTAAAATGAACCGTATCGCTAACATTATATAGCCGTGAAATAACGTTCACCATACCGTTACCTCGTATGTGTTAACCTTGCACTGTTGGAACACACACTAAGCCCCTAACTCAACTACCGTAATTCATATCTTGACTAATTCTTCGGTCTATATGTTCCTAGTATGATACTCAGTGATTGAATAAAGAACAATCTTATCATCTACATGTGTACCGCTTCTTTGAAGTATCTGACCGTATTTTTTTTGGAGCCTATTGTTGCCCGAAACATCATGATAGTGTTATGCCTACCATATACCTACATGTTACTTATTGCATCCATTGGTAATTTTGTATTACTGAGCTTTTCGAAACTCACGCTGTTTTTACCACCGCAGGTTAAAAGAACCTAACATGGCTCGATGACCAACAACAGCGTTGGAGTTCTCTCGGTATTGCTTTTGGAGTACGGTACCGACATAGTTAGTGGGCATGCATGTTATGTATTATTTTATGATAGTGTCTGTAAAACGTTTTTTTAAAATCATGTTATATGTTTAAATGATTTCAGGAAAGGGGATGTTAAACAGAGATTACCGTTACAATTCAATAAGTGTTTGAGGAAAAAATGTTTTTATGTGTATTTTTACTATGGGTCGCTCTTGTGACCCTAATGTGACCTTCTAGGATCCGTTATAACGCATAGGCGGGCCTAGGGGGTTACATTTAGTGGTATCAGAGCTTAGAGTTGCGTCATTCTGGGTAGATCGGCCGATCGTTTGTCATAGGGTGTCAGGTCTATACATGCCCATAGATCTTAACCGTACTCCATCAAGCCGAGACTTAAGTGTCGAATCATTTCATGTAATAAGTGCAACTGATCGTTCTGTCCACAATAGCTCGATATGTACAGACAAGGAATGTCGGTAATGTTCGTGTATGATTTGGGTTAACATGATGAATTTGAATTTGGATAAAGAACTTGAGATGGTTAATGTAGGTGAAATCGAAGGTCTGATTCAAATTGAGAATAAATATCTGATTAAGTGAGGTAACCGATGTAACATTTCATGACAGGGGATGTTAAAAAGAAGTTACCGTTACAATTCAATAAGTGTTTGAGGAAAAAAATGTTTTTATGTGTATTTTTATTGTGGGTCACTCTTGTGACCCTAATGTGACCTTCTAGGATCCGTTATAACGCATAGGCGGGCCTAGGGGGTTACAATTAGATAAGTGATAAACATTGAACGTGGGTCACCTGCAAGAAACTTTTGAAAATCCTATGAAATTTACTCATAAATCTTCTACTATTTCCTTATTACAACAACCATCCATGTTGGACAGGGTCGCAAGATTTTCCAAGCGGACGAGGTCACGGTAGGTCGAGAGGCGAATGAGTATTTAGCTTGAATGGGCCGAATAGCATGTAGTGGCTGACTGGTCGATATTGCTAAACCTCAAATATCCAAATCTTTAAACCCAAAAAGAATATGAACAATTTTGACAAGAAGAAAAAAATGAAAAATTTATACTTTTAACCAAACGAATTAAATTTATTTTTAAATTAATAGAATTTTGGATTAAATTGATACATTTTATAAGTTTTGGAGACTAAATTTGTTATTTGACCAAGCCATTTCATTGTTTCTGTCTATTTTTAACGGTTAGGGTATAGAGTAAAAATGATATTGTAAAAACCAAAGAATTGATTTTGATATAACAAAGGATTTAAGGACTAAATTGAAAATAGAAAATAAAATTTTAAGTCCTCAAAACTTCCCAAAACCTTTAAGCAAAGTGGTCAAGTCAAAACCAAATGTTTATACAAAATTTTCTAAGTATCTTCCAAGTCAAAACAGTGATTTTCGAGTCACCGTTTCGAAATAGCCCTTAGGCGTTTCGGAACATTTTGAAACTGTTAACATATGTTTCGGAACGAGTCCTACCGTTTCGATACTAACCGGTAGTATCAAAACATGATCCTATGTTTCGAAACGGATAAAGAACAACAGAATGAGTAGATCCGTTTCGATACGGCTGTATCGAAACGATCTCAAATGTTTCGAAACGAGATTTGAACTTGGGTTTAAATTTTATGACCGTTGCAATTTTATAACTGATTTTCACAAAACGGTTAAGACGTATCGAAATGCTTTAAGCACGTTTCGATACGGGTTTTGACAGTTTCAAATTGTTTCGAAACGAATGTCAAGCCGTTTCGGAACGGGCTCTTAGCGTTTCAAAACCATCGTATTCGTTTCGATATGGTCTCTTAATTACACCCTAACGACTATTTCTATTTTGGTCTGTTTCGAAACAGGTACAAGTGTTTCGAAATGGGTAGTTGCAGAAGTGCATTTATGGTGGGAAGATTGCATCCCAACGTCTATATTTATGATGACAACCACCCTAACGGCTAGAATTGAATGAGAATGTATAAAAAGGAGTCCAAAAACAACCAACAACAACATTTGATTCTAAGAGAAACAATCCTACATCAAATCCAAGCTCAAGTGCTTAATTTCAATATCCTTGTAAAACCCCAATTGTCATTCTTTGTATTTTCCTATTTTTTAGATTCAATTGGGTTGAGTGCTTGTAATATGAGCAATATTTGTCTTGAGAGATACTTTGTAATTGCCATATTCTTCTTAGTATACTTTTGAGAGGGTTTGGTCAATTTTGGGTAGAAAATTAACCTTTTGTGTAAAGGTTTCCTCCTAAGCCTAGAAAAGGGAAAGATCAACTAGTGAAGTTGTTTGGAAAATCTTTAGTGGGAGCTAAGGTAGTTGATGTAGAGTTCATTTGGAACTTGAACCACTATAAGTGCCTTTTTCTTCGATTTTTGTTTTACCACTTCACTACCAACCAATTTAAAAATCCAATTTACCCCCCATCTAGGCATTTATTGATTCAACGATCCACTCAACAATTGGTATCAGAGCCTACCTCTTTTGAAGGATTAACAACCACAAAAGGAGATCCTAGAAGAGTGTGATCAAGTTTCTAGTCAAGCCATGGTATCTACCTCAACTTCCAACCTCAACGAGTCTCAATCCACCACTAAACCACCATTCTTCAATGGGGACAACTACCCATATTGGAAGAATATGATGTGTCTCTTCATCAAATCCACCGACTACATGGTTTGGGATGTAGTTGAAGAATGGCCTTACATTTTGATGAAAAAAAATGATAAAGGAAGACTTATCCCGAAGGTGAAATCGGAGATGACCGAAGAAGATAAAACAAGGATGCAAGTCAACAATAAAGCATTGCACATCATCTTTTGTGCACTTGGCCCAGACATCTATTCTAAGGTTTCTTCAATTGAGAGCGCCAAAGAAGTGTGAGACACTCTTGAGACAACATATGAAGGAACTAGCGATGTTAAGGGGACGAAGATCGGGCTACTAAATTTGATTTATGAAAATTTCAAGATGGATTTCGATGAGAGTGTCTCCAAGATGTTTGATCGATTTTCGATCATCGTCAACGGTCTAAAAGGATTCGATAAAGTGATTCCTGAAGACAATCTAGTTAGGAAGCTTCTATATTCTCTCTCAGAATCTTGGGATGGTAAAAGAACGACCATCATCGAAGCTAAGGATTTGAAGACCTTGAAGCTTGATGAGCTAGTTGGTTCTCTCCTTACTCATGAGATTATGAAACATGGAAGTGAAAAGGAAAAGAAGAAAGAAGAAAAAAGAATAGAGAAGTGTAAAGTGTCTATAAGTTCTATATTTCATGCACATTCCATCTCATATTATTGCTGTTTATAAGTACATTTTAGGCACAATTAGGTTCATGCATTGCATTTTACAGTATTCTTTACTTTGCCATGCTTTTTGTTGATTATCTTTTATTTGGTAAGGAAAAGGTACTGTTTTAGTTTCAGGTACTAGAAGCCGATAGAAGGGGAGAGGAGTTGAGGACATGATGTTGAGGCAATGGACCAAGAACCTGTACTGATTCAGTTCCAGACAGAGACAGTAACTGTCGAGTAGCTGTCGCCGCTCTACCTGCCGCCCAAGACAGCAAACTGAGGAATTGGAGAATTGGAGTGCGATCTGTAGAGCAGAAAATCCTGATTCTAACGATGCTGCCCACTCAATTTTCCGATGACTGTAGCAGTAGGTAGAGCCGCTGAAGGAGGAGTTTGAGATTACTTGCAGAGCAAGACAATGTGATGAAGTCCACATTCAACTCAAAGAAGTCAGAATTTAAGGTTGCATTTAATGCAAAAGCTACTTTGAAGACTTCTACTCCAAGAAGGACTTCACCTAGCTAATGCCTATATATACCCATTGTACTTTTACTTCAAAACAACTTAGGTTTTCCCTTAGGCATAGTTTATGTTTTAAAATTCTCTTTGGGTTTGAGTTATGTTGTAATTAGTGTGAGAACAGTTGTTTATGAATTTAAGTTTGTTTTTGCAATAAAGCTTCAAGGTTTGCTTATTCCATGTTCTTCATAGTTTTCAATTAAGGCGAAAGATTAGTTGATTACTATCCATTTGTTCGATATCGAGAGAGTCGAACTCACGAAAGGGGTAAGTACGGTCTTCACCTTTAGCAAGTGTTGATCAATCCAGCCTAGACATAGGTTAGGGTTTAAGGCGGCTAAAAGAGGACGAACCAAACATTGCTGTCTTTGCACGATTCACGCTGCGACTGGTATTATCTGCAGTGGGCATCAACATCATTTTGACTTAGACATAAGCGAGATAACTTTCGAAGCGTTCTGCCGAGCCTTGTAGTTCTGCCGAGTTTGCCACCGAGACACAAGTCCATTCCCCTGCCGAGGTAGCGAGAGCGTCTCAGCAGCCTAACTGCCATCTCCCGCCGAGGCAACATAGTTTGGCAGTGCAAAGCAACTTATCCTATTCAACGCAGTTTCACACTAAATAGTAGCATAACACGACCCATTCTATCAATATGATCTCTTCCCTTTTATTTACTGTTGTTTTATTTACTTTTATTCTTAAACAAATCAACTTATTTATGCATTTACTTTTCTTGTGCAGGAATCAAGATTCGAGTCAAGCTGTCCAATCCCTATGGGAGACGATATCTTTTATACTATTACTTGACAGAAGTGTGCACTTGCGCTCATATTTAGAGAACACTAAAACGCTCTACAAGTTTTTGGCGTTGTTGCCGGGGATTGGTAATAGCGAAATTCATTTTTAATTTCTGCACCTTTATTTATTTGCATTTAATTTTTAGTTTTTACTATTTTTAATTGAAAAAATAAGAATTTTACAGTTTTTTTGCAAGTTCATGACTAGGGCAAACCCAAAAGGCGAAATCGTTTATTGTGATGATATCATACGAAGAGCTAGAGAACTCAAAAAGGAAATCAGAACAGCCTTAGGGAAAGCCAAAGAAGAGAAAAAAGTAGAGGCAAACATGGAAAACGACAACCCTGCCAACAATGCTCAAAACGGCAGGGATGGGCAGCAAGACCCGCCGCCTAGAGAACAACAGCAAGTTCCACTTAGGCAGCCGCCCCCTATTCCGCCCAAGCAGCCACAGTACGTTCGAACCACTGTGGACTACTTGGAACATGACTTAAGAGGGTTCGATCTTACAGTGACAAAACCTAAAATTGAGGCGGATCACTTCGAGCTGAAGCCCATGATGTTCAACATGATCAACACTTTGGGGGAAATTTGGAGGGGCTGCCACAGAAGATGCTCAACAGCACTTAAGAGGATACTTGGACATATGCAGAGCATTCAAAATACACGGATTCCACCAAGACGTGCTAAGGCTGAGGTTATTCCCCTATTCATTGAGGGATAGTGCAAAGCAATGGTTGAATAACCAGCCAACAAGGTCATTTAACACATGGACAGAGCTGTGTAAGGATTTCTTAGATCGTTTTAGCCCATCTAATGTCACAGACAGATTGAGAAATGAGATCACAACTTTCCGACAAGGGGATGATGAGCCAATGTATGAAGCATGAGAGAGGTACCAACAGATACTTAACAACTGTCCGCTCCATAGTTTTCTGGCTTGGACACAGGTGTCAATGTTTTACAACGGGGTAAGCTACCCAACTCGAATGATGATTGATGCCTCAGCCAACGGAATCATCCTCGACAGACCACCAGAGGAGGCACTGCAGATCCTGAACCAAGCCGCCAAGAACGACTATAAGTACCCAACAGCCCGCCGAGGCAGCGTTACGCGGCCAGCTAATGTGAACAAAATGGAAGCCTCAGAATCTGTCAATGCCCGCCTCGACAAATTGACAGAGCTAGTTATGAACATGGTGAAACCCACTGGGAAAGTCTATGAGGCCAAGGCTGTGGATCCATTCTGTGATGAGTGTGGGGCAACCACGATTCCTCTAAATGCACTGCATCTACCAATTTCATAGGAGGATACGAGAGGAACATCAGGCCAGCCACAAACACATACAACCATGGGTGGAAGAATCATCCAAACATCGCCTGGAGCAATCCTAAAACTGCTGCCAATCTACAACAGCAACATGGAGGATACCAGCAGAACCTGTCACGACAGCTGCCTCAGCAACAACATAACATGAACACTAATTCATTAGAATCTACCTTACATACTTTTATATCCTCTACTAATGATTTCATTGTGCATACAAATAAATTTGTTGACAAAATTGAATCTTTCATGGACATGACTGAAATTAGGATGAATAACCAGGAGGCAGCAATAAAGAATCTTGAGACCCAGTTCGAAAGGTTCGCCCAGATTGTTAACACTAGGCCAATGAATGATTACCTAGTGATACGAAAACCACGAAAGGGAAATCTCATGAGTAGTGCAAAGCCATAACGACTAGAAGTGGGATAACACTACAAGAACCATCAACTCCTGCTGCGAGGGAAACAACACATGCCAATCCAGTCCCAGCCGCTAGACACCCCGCTGCGGCATCACATGAGAGAGGCAACACGAAACTGGAAAAAGAGCTAATAGATGACACTATTAAAGAAAAAATAGACTTTGAACTAGTTACTGCCCCCCCAAATAAGACTTTCCCCAAGGCAAAAATCGTAGACACTACACCTTCACCACCATTCCCACAACGATTGAAAAAACAGAAACATGATATGCAGTTTAAAAAATTCTTGGATGTTCTGAAGCAAGTTAAAATCAATCTTCCACTGGTAGAGTTGATCGAACATATGCCCAGCTATGCCAAGTTCCTAAAGAATATGGTATCCAAAAGAACAAGGATCAGGTAATTTAAGGCAGTGGCAGTGACAGAGGGATGCATGGTAATGCTGCAATATAAGGCACCACCCAAACAGAAAGATCCAGACAGCTTTATAATTCCCTATAAAATAGGCAGCAACCACTCCGTACGAGCCCTATGTGACTTAGGGGCAAGCATCAACTTAATGCCCAAATCTGTTTTCCAGAAACTGGGAATAGGAGACGCCCGCCCAACAACAATAATGCTATATCTAGCAGACAAAATATATGTACAATCGGAAGGAAAAATTTAGGACATCCCGGTGAAGGTGGACAAATTCATTTTCCCTACCCATTTCCTAGTACTAGGCTGTGAAGCAGATGAAAGTAGGGGTGTTCATTTTCGGATATCGGATCCGATCCGATCTGAAAATTTGGATATCCGAAAAATTCGTATCACCTAAATAGCGATCCGTATCCGATCCGAAAAAATCGAATATCCGAAAATCCGGATATCCGAATTTTCGGATCGAATACTCGGATATCTGAATATCCGAAATTTATAAATTTATTTGATTATTTTTTAATTTAATGCTTCTATCCACGAAAAATTTAGGTTTTCAAATGTAAAAATCAATAAATTATTGAATATAACAATATTTTTATCCATAGAAATTTCAGTTTTTCATATATAACAAGTAAAAATATCGAATATAATAAGATTTATACCTATAAAAAATTTGAATTTTCGGATATTGAATAATCAGATATCCAATCCGAATGTAAAATCACTATCTGTATCCGATCTGAAATTTTTGGATATCCGGTCCGAATTATCCGAAAAATAAAAAACGGATCAGATATCTGAAATTTCGGATCAAATATCCGAAATTTCGGATCAGATATCCGAAATTTCGGATCAAATAAATCGGATCTGATTTTTTTGAACACCCCTAGATGAAAGGGCACCAATAATCATAGGGCGGCCATTCCTAGCTACGGACAGAACGCTGATTGATGTGGAAAAAGGTGAACTTACAATGAGGGTCAACGATCAACAAGTAAAGTTGAATGTCTTCCAAACCATGAGACAGACTGATGACCCGGAAGAGTGCCAGCTAATGAAGGCCATCTTAGAGTTCAATTTTGAAGCTAACAGACCCTGTCTACAACACGACTTCCTAGGCAGCAACCTCGACAGCTGTCTCGGTAGCCATTTAGCTGCTTGCCCAGAAGATGATCAATGCAGTGAGTGGACAGAACAAGAACTAGAGGAATAAGAAGAAGCATACTGGATAGCAAATAGGCCAGGTAAGTACTTCTAACCATTGAATTATACAAAAAAGGGGGCAAAATGTTCAAAGCATCTATCGAACAACCCCCCACTATTGAATTAAAAGCCTTACCTTCACAACTTAAGTATGTTTACTTGGAATCAAATAATACACTACCCGTGATAATTTCCTCCAAGTTGCAGCCTACACAAGAACATAAGCTAACAACACTGCTACGGCAGCACAAGAAAGCAATAGGCTGGACCATTGCAGACATAAAAGGGATAAGCCCAACAATTTGCATGCACAAAATCTAGATTGCCATTGCACCGGAGGACCAGGCCAAAACAACATTCACATGCCCATATGGCATTTATGCCTTCAGAAGAATGCCTTTCGGATTATGCAACGCCTCTGCCACATTCCAGCGCTGCATGATGGCTATTTTCTCCGACATGATAGAAGATTTCATGGAGATATTTATGGATGAATTTTCTGTCTTCGGCAGCAGCTTTGACAACTGCCTCGGCAACCTTGAGAAAGTACTCACCCGATGCGAGGAAACAAACCTGTTACTCAATTAGGAAAAATGTCACTTTATGGTCGATGAAGGCATAGTCTTGGGGCATAAAATCTCTGCACAAGGAATAGAAGTAGACAAAGCCAAAATCAAAGTGATCGCCAACTTGTAGCCGCCGACAGTTGTCAAGGGCATTCAGAGTTTCCTAGGACATGCAGGTTTTTATCGCCGGTTCATTGAAATTTTTTCTAAAATTTCTAAACCACCGTGTACCTTGCTGGAATAGGACAAACCATTCAACTTCGATGAGACATGTCTGGAAGTATTCAAAACCCCAAAGGAGAAGCTAGTGACAGCACCTGTGGTAGTTCCCCTGACTGGAGCCAACCCTTTGAGTTAATGTGTGACGCTAGCGATACTGCCGTTGGAGCCGCCCTAGGACAGCACAGATACAAAATTTTCCATGTCATCTACTACGCCAGCAAAACGTTGAATCTTGCTCAAACCAATTACACCATAACAAAGAAAGAATTACCGGCAGTAGTGTCCGCCTTCGATAAGTTTCGACCCTATCTAATTGGAACAAAGATAGTCCACACAGATCATTCTGCCTTGAGGTACCTGTTCGCAAAGAAGGATGCAAAACCTCGCCTGATCCGTTGAATTTTGCTGCTGCAAGAATTTGATCTGGAAATCCGAGACAAAAAGGGCACAGAAAATCAAGTGGCAGACCATCTATCTGGGCTTGAGAATGGATAAGAAAAGACCTCCACCAGTGAAATCCAGGATGCAATCCTTGATGAACAGTTGTTACTAGCCTCCGCTCTGGTAGCTGCCTTGGAAGCTGAAGGCATCGCACTAGCTTCCCATGAAGAGGCCGCGACAGCAACATCGACAGCCACACCCTGATACACAGACATCATGAATTACTTGGTTACTGTTGTTTTACCTTATGAACTTAACTTCAAAGGAAAGAAACGCTTTCAACATGATGCTAAGCATTACTTTTGGGACGAACCTTTCTTATTTAAAAAACTGTGCAGATCAGGTCATTAGACGGTGTGTCCCGGAGGATGAACATCAAGCCATACTGTCACAGTGCCACGCGACACCATATAGAGGCCATTTTAGAGGGCAGCGTACGACATCAAAAGTACTCCAATCAGTTTTTTGGCCAACATTACATAAAGACGCCCAAGCCTTCTACAAACAATGCGACAGTTGCCAAAGAACATGAAGCATATCAAGAAGGAACGAAATGCCCTTACAAACCATCCTAGAGGTTGAATTGTTCGATTTTTGGGGGATAAATTTTATGGGACAATTCCCATCTTCTTGTGGCAACATGTACATCCTTCTAGCAGTCGACCATGTCTCCAAATGGGTAGAAGCCATTGCCACCCCTCACAATGATGCAAAGACCGTCTATAGATTCCTACGCGAGAACATATTCACAAGGTTTGGGATTCCAAGAGCCATCATTAGTGATGAGGGCACCCATTTTGATAACAAGCTAATTGCCAAGGCACTCCAAAAAGTTGCTGTCAGGCACAAGATAGCCGCGGCATACCATCCACAAACAAATGGGCAAGCAGAAATATCGAACATAGAGGTTAAAACCATCTTGGAAAATGTTGTCAATCCAAGCAGGAAAGATTGGTCGTTGAAATTAGACGATGCTCTTTGGGTGTACCGGATAACCTACAAAATGCCACTCGGAATGTTCCCTTATCGACTAGTATACAACAAGGCATACCACCTCCCTGTCGAAATAGAACACAAGGCATATTGGGCAGTCAAGGCAGTGAACATGGACTGGAAACATGCCGTCGAAAAAAGATTACTTGATCTGACATAAATGGAGGAATTCCGGCGGGAGGCATACGAAACACCAAGCTGTACAAAAAAAAAGTCAAAAAATGGCATGGTAGCAAGATCCAACAAAGGTAGTTCCTGCCCGGGCAGCAAGTGCTGCTGTTCAACTCCCGCCCCAAGCTCTTTCTTGGGAAGTTAAAATTGAGATGGTGATGACCGTTCGAAGTAGTCCAAGCTTTCCCACATGGTGCCGCGACAATAAAACCAGTAAATGGAGGAACATAATTCAAAGTTAATGGGCAGCGATTGAAACACTATGCAGGAGATTCTGTCTCAAGAGAACAAGAAGTATTCACATTGGGGGATGCCCACCCCACTGTGACATAATTTTATCTTTCCACATCTTTACCGCTTTATTAGGAGTGGATTTTTAGGACTAGATTTTATTTTCTTTACCATTTATTCCTGTCTCACAACTAACTATACAGATCCAGACCCTCAAGAATCAAGCCACCGCGCACTGCAGATGGCAGTATTACTAAGCCCGCTGCCACAACCCGCACTTGACGTCATAGCATATAACTCCTCCAAATCCTCTACACCTTCTGCCAGCAACTAAGCCTAAGTCTCCTTCCCATTTCTTATATTTATTTTTTTATATCAATTGTATTTATTTTTCTGTTTTTACTTTAATTTTCTGTTTTTATTTTGTGCATTGAGGGTAATGCCCATCTCGAGTTAGGGGGTTAGCACTCATTATTTTTATTAGGCATATTTTAGTGCATATTAGGTTGCATTATGTACCTACCTTACAAAAATTAATCGAAAAGAATTTTTTTGTTAGAACTTGTGCCTATGATAGGATAGCCGACTTTAATTTTTTGCACCAAGTTAAAATGAACTTAATTTTGGGGGGAAAGCATGAAGTAAACTTAGGATTTTTTTATAATTGCCAAAAATAAATCACGACTGTTACTTGCTGAATTTGTTTGAGTTTCTGATAAACATTGTCTGTTGAATTATTTGAAAAATTCTAACATGATTGCAAGTAGCTGCCGCGACAGGTAAAACACAAGAAAAACAAAAAAGCACTGCCAAGGTAGGAAAAGAAAATTTGTATGATGTCTATCCCTAGAGGTGCCCGAAACAGACTCTAGGAAGAATCATATGTAAGGACACTCTGTTGCTATCAAAGTCCATGAATCTAAAAATCTTGAAGTGACGGACAAATTAGCATGCGTGAATGAAAGTCTTCACGGGATGACTCTACTCCATGGGTTCGGGGTTTTAAGTTTGCTCCTATCTTAATTTTAGACCTAGAAGAGTAGTTGTGATAAGTCGAAGCCCTTATTGCCATGATTATTTAATTGTTCTTAACTATGCTGTCTCGGCATTAACCTTATATATATCATGACAACATCTTTGTTTACTTAGAATATTCATCAGATTCAGCTTGTACACATATCTGTACACACTTCACTAGCATTATAGTTTTTTTTCTGAGGTAATTCGTGTTATTCCTCTCTCACTAATCTAATGACAGGTGCAACGGCCTTGAGGTGTTAAATCAAGTTTAAAACAGAAAATTTTCTTTTTGATTAGTTTCAAGGGCAATTAGGTTTAGGTTGCAGTGCTTGAGAACAAGCAATAGTTTGAGTTTGGGTGTGTGTAAAGTGTCCATAAGTTCTATATTTCATGCACATTCCATCTCATATTATTTTTGTTTTAAGTACATTTTAGGTATAATTAGGTTCATGCATTGCATTTTACAGTATTCTTTACTTTGCCTGCTTTTTGTTGTTTATCTTTTATTTGGTAAGGAAAAGGTACTATTTTAGTTTAGTTTTAGTTTTAGGTACTAGAAGCTGATAGAATGGGAGAGGAGCTGAGGACATGATGCTGAGGTAGCGGACCAAGGAGCTGTACTGATGCAGTTCCAGACAGAGACAATAGCTGCCGCCACCTTGCGATCTGTAGTGCGATCTGTAGAGCAGAAAATCTTGATTCTAACGATGTTGTCCACTCAATTTTCCGATGACTGTAGCAGTAGGCAGAGTCGCCGAAGGAGGAGTTCGAGATTACTTGCGAAGCAAGGCAACGTGATGAAGTCCACATTCAACTCAAAGAAGTTAGAATTTAAGGTTGCATTTAATGTAAAAGCTACTTTGAAGACTTCTACTCCAAGAAGAACTTGACCTAGCTAATGCCTATCTATACCCATTGTACTTTTACTTCAAAACAACTTAGGTTTTCCCTTAGGTATAGTTTAGGTTTTCTTGCCGCCATTATGTTCTAAAATTCTCTTTGGGTTTGGGTTATGTTGTAATTAGTGTGAGAAAGGTTGTTTAGGAATTTAAGTTTGTTTTTGCAATAAAGCTTCAAGGTTTGCTTATTTCATGTTCTTCATAGTTTTCAATTAAGGCGAAAGATTAGTTGATTACTATCCATTTTTTCGGTATCGAGAGAGTCGAACTCACGAAAGGAGTAAGTACGGTCTTTACCTTTAGCAAGTGTTGATCAATCCTACCTAGACATAGGTTAGGGTTTAAGGCGGCTAAAAGGGGATAAACCAAACATTGATGTCTTTGCACGATTCACGCTGCGACAAATATTATCTACAGTGGGCATCAACAACATTCTGACTTAGACATAAGCGGGCTCACTTTCGAAGCGTTCTGCCGAGCCTTGTAGTTCTGCCGAGTTTGCCGCCGAGACACAAGTCCATTCCCCTACCGAGGCAGCGAGAGCGTCTCAGCAACCTAACTGCCATCCCCTACCGAGGTAGCAGAGTCTGGCAGCGCAAAGCAACTTATCCTATTCAACATAGTTTCACACTAAACAACAGCATAACCCGACCCATTCTATCAATCTGATCTCTCCCCTTTTATTTACTTTTATTCTTAAACAAATCAACTTATTTGTGCATTTACTTTTCTTCTGCAAGAATCAATATTCAAGTCAAGCTGTCCAATCCCTGTGGGAGACGATATCTTTTATACTATTACTTGACAGAAGTGTGCACTTGTGCTCATATTTAGAGAGCACTAAAACGCTCTACAAAAAGCAAGAGGTGGACAAGAAAAAGAAGCTAGAAGTTTCTCTCATGGCCTCTCTATAAGAAGAGAGCTCTTCTAGTGAGGAGGAAGATTTCGAGGAGTTGACAGTGATAGCCAAACGCTTCTCACGGTTCATGAAGTGTAACCGAGGGAGGAAATTTCAAAGAAAGGGAGACTTCAAGAACATGAGCAAAGAAGAGGAAAAGGATCATATCATTTGCTTTGAGTGCAAGAAGTTAGGTCATATTCGTTCCGATTGCCCTCAACTCAAGAAGAAGGGATCTGAGAAGAAGAAGAAGCTCAAAGACAAGATTGCTACTTGGAGTGATGAGGAGTCATCCGAGTATGAGGAACACGAAGTGGCCAACCTTTGCCTCATGACTCTTGAGGAGGATTTTATGGTAACCTCTAATTCATCTTGCTGTGATTTTACATTTGATGAATTGCATGATGCATATGATTAGTTACAAGAGGTATATGATGAGTTAGTAGAGAAATACAAGAAGTCCGTTTTGAAAAACAAAAAGGTCATTTCAGATTTGAAAGCTCAAAGCGACTTACTTTCTAAAACTAACTCAGATTTTGAGAAAAAAGGTTTTAAGCTTGCAAGACGATCTAAAGTTCTTTGAAAAAGAAAATATTGATTTGAACAACCTTCTTTCTCATTGTAATAATGAACACCAAAAATTGGTGAATGAGCTCAATGAGCTCAAAAATTCTTTCAAAAATGTTGGTTATTCAAAGATTTTAAAGGGTGAATCTTCAAAAACCAACTTTACAAAAAGAAATAATTTTAACTACAAACAAAGTGGCTCCTATAGGCACTCTAGGACTAAAAATATTATAAGTGTATGGGTTCTTAAGGAACTTGTAAAATCTAATAATGTCAATGCATTGTCATCTTGGATTCCTAAGGGAACCAAACTTTTGGGAGCTAAAACTCATGGACCCAAAATGATTTGGGTACCAAAATTCAAAGTTTAATCTTTTGTTTGTAGGGGGAGCATTGCTACAAGGCCAAAGCACAAAGTCAAAATTCATGGTACCTTGATAGTGGATGCTCGAGACACATGACCAGTGACAAGAGTCAATTCATGGAATCAAAGCCAAAAAGTGGAGGAGTAATAACTTTTGGTGACAACTCCAAAGGTCACATTGAAGGTATTGGCTCCATAGGTAATCACTCTTCCATACTTATTGAAAATGTCTTGTATGTAAATGGTCTAAAACACAATTTGTTGAGCATTAGTCAATTATGTGATAAAGGGTTTAATGTCATGTTTGATGTAAATGGGTGTAGAATAGTAGACATTAAATCTAACAAAACAATGCTCATTGCTCATCGCATATACAATATTTATATGGTGTATCTAGATAACATTCATACATGGGTGGAAAATCATATGCATTTGTACTTGTTGATGATTACTCTAGGTATATTTGGGTTCTCTTTTTAAGCACCAAAGATGAGGCTTTAGAAAACTTCATCACATTTTCAAAAATAACCCAAAATGATCTTGAACTTAAAATTTCACATGTTATAAGTGATCATGGAATCGAATTTCAAAATATGGGTTTTGAAGATTTTTGTAATAAAAATGAGATTAGCCATAATTTTTTGGCTCCTCACATTCCTCAACAAAAAGGGGTAGTTGAGAGGAAAAATAGAAGTTTAGAAGAAATGGCTAGGACTATGCTTTGTGAAAACAATTTACCTACGTATTTTTGGGTGGAAGACACTAACACCACTTGCTACATTATAAACCGAGTAATGATTAGGCCTATTTTGAAGAAAACGCCTTATGAGATTTTAAAATCTAAAAAGCCTAACATTAGCTATTTTCATCATTTGGTTGCATGTGTTTTGTTTTAAACAATGGAAACGATAATTTAGGTAAATTTGATGCAAAGAGTGATGAAGCTATTTTTCTAGGTTACTCTTTAAACTCTAAAGCCTATCGCGTGTTTAAAAAAAGAACTTTAGTTGTAGAGGAATCTATTCATGTGGTTTTCGATGATAACCTCCTTCCGAGGAAGGATTCTTGTGATGATGATGATGTAGGGATCATTGAAGCCAATGATAGTGGAAAATCATCAAAGGTGAATGAGATTCCAACCAAAGAGGAAGAAGCACAATAACCGCCTCTAGAAGCATTGCAAGACATGTTTCTTGAGGAAAAAGAAGTGAGCTACCCAAGGGAGTACAACTATGTCAAAGGTGATGAGATCTTGGGTGATCCATCCAAGGGGGTAACTAATCGTTCTTCTTTTAAAATGCTTAATAATGTTGCTTTTATCTCATGCATTGAGCCTAAAAATTTTAAAGAAGCATTAAAAGATGACTTTTGGATTTTGGCCATGCAAGATGAGTTAAACCAATTTGAGAGAAGTAAAATTTGATAGGCCTAGAAACAAATCTACTATAGGAACTAAATGGGTCTTTAGAAACAAACTAGATGAGAGTAGTAACATAGTGAGGAACAAGGCTAAGCTTGTTGCTCCAGGTTACACTCAAGAAGATGAATTGATTTTGATGAAACCTATGCACCCGTAGCTAGAATGGAAGCAATTATGATGTTAATTGCATTTGCATGTTATCATGATTTCAATCTTTTTCAAATGGATGTCAAAAGTGCATTTTTAAATGGCTTTATAAACGAAGAAGTGTATGTGGAACAACCACCGGGTTTTGAAGATCCCATTTTTCCAAACCATGTTTCAAATTGTCAAAAGCTTTATATGGTTTAAAACAAGCTCCTAGAGCTTGGTATGAAAGATTATCAAGTTTTCTAGTTGAAAAAGGTTTTGAAAAAGGAAAGTTGGACACAACACTATTTATTAAAAACAATGGAAAATATATCTTAGTAGTTCAAATTTATGTTGATGATATTATTTTTGGTTCTACTAATGAGTTGCTTTGTCAAGATTTTTCTAAGGTGATGCAAGGTGAATTTGAAATGAGCATGATGTGGGAGCTCTCATTCTTCTTGGGACTCCAAATCAAACAAATGAAGAATGTCATCTTCATCAATCAAGCTAAGTACATCAAAGATATGCTCAAGAAGTTTGGCTTAGAGCAAGCAAAGCCTCAAGCTACACCAATGAGCTCATCCACAAAGCTTGACAAAGATGAAGGAGGTAAGTGTGTTGACTCTAAGCTTTATCGTTCTATGATTGGGTCTTTGCTTTACCTTATCGTAAGTAGACCAAATATATTGTTTAGTGTTTACTTGTGTGCTAGGTTCCAAGCTAGTCCTAGAGAGTCACACCTTATTGCCGTTAAAAGGATCTTTAGGTACCTTAGAGATACTTCTTGTTTAGGCCTTTGGTATCCTAGAGACTCAACCTTTAACCTTCATGCTTACTCGGATGCAGATTACGGGGGTTGTAAGATAGATAGGAAAAGTACTTCCGGCACTTGTCAATTTCTTAGGTAGTATGCTCATATCTTGGTTCTCTAAGAAACAAAATAGTGTAGCTTTATCTACCACCGAAGCAAAGTACATATCCTTAGAGAGTTGTTGTGCTCAAGTCCTTTGGATGAAACAACAACTCTTAGACTATGGAATTAAAGTTGACACCATACCCCTTAAGTGTGATAACACTAGTGCCATATGTCTTACCAAAAATCCCATCCAACACTCTAAAACCAAATACATAGAAATAAGGCATCATTTCATTAGAGATCATGTCCTTAAGGAAATTTTTGTTTTAAAGTATGTAGACACCTTAAATCAATTAGTGAACATCTTTACCGAACCTCTATATAAAGAGCGTTTTTGGTCCCTTAGGAGAGAGTTAGGTCTAACTAGCCTATCTTGACCTTTTAGGACCTTTGTGCTTAAAATTGCTTGAATTCTTGTTAAATCCCATGCTTATGTGTTGTTGATCTTTATTATATCCTTTCTTATATTTAGGGGAGTATGTTTATGTTTTGATATGTTAAACTTGCTCATACATCTCATTCATGCATCTAGGATCAATCAAAGTTAGATTTTTCTGCATTTTAGTGCCTTATCTGCTCTTCCAGGGCTATTGGTATCGAAACGGGTCACTCTGTTTCGATACGGGCTGTCTCTAAAGAACACATATGGACCAAGCTGTTTCAAAACGCCTCCAAGGGTTTCGAAACGTTTTGGTTCTGTTAAAACTTGTATCGAAACGACCTCTTTTGGTTTCGATACGGGAAACTCTTGGGCTTCGATACAGTTAAACGTGTATCGAAATGGTCAATATGTTTCAGAACGTTCGAACGTGTTTTGGTACGCCTGTTTCGAAACGATCTCGCCTGTTTCAAAACGCGTATCCGAAAAAGCCAAATTTAAAGGGTTTTAAATGCTAAAAAGTCTCTTTTAGTTAAACACGCAAACCCTCAAAAACCCTAAATTGATTTCATCTATAAAACCCCTCCAAATCTCTTTGTATTTCATCAAAACTTGAAGGCTTTTACTCCTAAACGTCAATCTAAGCAAGCTTCATCAATTTTGTGCAATTTCATCCACAAATTCCTCCAAAATCATATCTTTGAGGTATTTTCTATCATTTCCTTTTTCTTTTGATTTCGTTCGAATACTATGTTAATAAATTATAGTTTTTTATAGTATACTTGTTTTACATCATGGGTTTTCAAAATCTTGTAAAAAAAATTCAAATCTCAAAATTTTTGGTTCGAATATATTTTATTTTAATCGTATTTTTACACTATTTTTCAAACTTGTTTTCATTAAAATTTTATTTTTATGTATATTCTTTCAAAGTGTTTTTAAAAACCTTAATGAGATTCTTATTGGATCGAATTAGGATTTAATGCATACACTTAAATTTTATCGCTTGCTTTGTTTTTAGGTGTTTTTAATGGATTCTAAGAAAAGAAAGATTGAAGGGGGTGAAGGTTCGAATCCCGGTGACAATATTCGTCCAAACCTTACCCTCCTTTATGCCAAAAGTATTAGAAACCAAGAGGCTAGGAATCATTTTAAAATTCTTCAAGATGCCGTTGTTCGACGAGAAAGAGTTGTAGACATGACATTCCTTGATTCCAAGCATTTCTACTTCAAGTACCTACCTCTTTTGAAGCAATGAGGTTTCCTAAGCTTCATGAATATTCTTGGCATTGTCTACAAAAACATGGTATTGCTTTTTCTACTCCAATGCTAATCTTATTAGCAATGAAGATCGTTCCGAAGTTATTGCTATCGAGTCGTACATCTTGGGAAAAAAATTTCGCATTAAACCATCCACCCTAGTGAACTTTCTTGGTCTTGTTGATGAGGGTATTGAGGATGAAACTCACTTTGGATCTCGTACTGGATCGGTTCTCACTTTGGGTGCCCAAGACCGTTTCTTGCACTTAATCATCTCTTGGTTCTTTCGCCCATCCGGAGGAAAATTTGCCTATATCCGCCAAGTTGACACCTTTTGGTCCCATTGTTTCCGACAAGCACAACAACCTAACTTTTTGAAGATCATGTTTGCCGAGATGGTCCATCTAGTGAGGCATCGTCTATCCGACTCCATCACCTCCTTCACCTATGGGACATTTTTGAGCTACATCTTTGTTCTTGATGTCTCATACGACTTTCCGGAACAACAAAAGAAAAAGCTTGGTGAGTCTTCTCTCATAAGGTCTGGATTTTGTTACACACTTGGTGAATGGATTCGAGTTGATCGTAGAGCTCAAGCACATCAAGAAGAGCCTCAACCACAAGTTCAAGTTCCCGTTGTGGCTCCTAACAATGATGCTCTCATGGCCTTCCTTACCGAGAGGTTCAACACCATGGACACAAACATGGCTTCCGGGTTTGCTACTATTAACACTCGTTTAACATCCTTGGAGGATCATGTTCTTGGCACGGAGAATCGCCTTACCTCTCTTGAAACCCAACAATCATCCATGGATCTCTCCTTCACCAACTTCTATGGTGATTGGAGGCACTTTCACAAGGATCAAGAGAAGGACAAGGATGGTTTCTTGGATGACATTGGAAGCGATGAAGATGATGATACACCTTAGTTTCATTGCATATCATGTTATTTTGTCATATTAGGATTGATTTTATGCACCTATCTATGTCTTTTGTTTTAAGACCTATGCTTTGATTTCATGATTTTAGGATTGAGTTTGATTTTATGTTTGAATTTGTTTCATGAACTTAATGCTATCTATGCTATTATGTTGTTTGGTTTATGCTTTATGCCTTTTTATTCTCATTTAGCCTTGATTATATGTTTGATCTAACAAAAAGGGGGAAAAGTAATTCCTAAGAGCCTAAATGTTTTTAAGTTTCAAGTGCTTTAAATTTCAACTTTTTAAAACTTTAAAACCTATCTTAAATTGAGGGGGAGTTAAAAGTTTTTCAAAACACTTAAAAAATTATACTTGGTTTTGTTATATCAAAAAAGGGGGAGATTGTAAAACCAAAGAATTGATTTTGATATAACAAAGGATTTGATGACTAAATTGAAAATAGAAAATAATTTTTAAGTCATCAAAACTTCCCAAAACCTTTGAACAAAGTGGTCAAGTCAAAACCAAATGTTTATACAATTTTTTCTAAGTGTTTTCCAAGTCAAAACAGTGATTTTCAAGTCACCGTTTTGAAACAGCCCTAAGGTGTTTTGGAACATTTTGAAACTGTTAACATATGTTTCGGAATGAGTCCTCCTGTTTCGATACTACCCGATATTATCGAAATAGGACCCTATGTTTCGAAGCGAATAAAGAACAACAGAACGGGTAGATCCGTTTCGATATGGCTGTATCGAAACGATCTCAAACGTTTCGAAACGAGATTTGAACTTGGATTTAAATTTTATGACCGTTGCAATTTTATAACTAATTTTCACAAAATGGTTAAGACGTATCGAAACGCTTTAAACACGTTTTGATACGGGTTTTGACATTTTCAAATTGCTTCGGAACGGATGTCAAGCCGTTTCGAAACGAGCTCTTAGCGTATCGAAACCATCGTATCCGTTTCGATACGGTCTCTTAATTACACCCCAACAACTATTTCTATTTTGGTCTGTTTCGAAACAGGTACATGTGTTTCGAAACGGGTAGTTGTAGAAGTGCATTTATGGTGGGAAGATTGCATCCTAACGGCTATATTTATGATGGCAATCACCCCAACATCTAGAATTGAATGAGAAGGTATAAAAGGGAGTCCAAAAATAACCAACAACAACATTTGATCCTAAGAGAAACAATCCTACATCAAATCCAAGCTCAAGTGCTTAATTTCAATATCCTTGTAAAACCCCAATTGTCATTCTTTGTATTTTCCTATTTTTCATATTCAATTGGGTTGAGTGCTTGTAATTTGGGCAATATATGTCTTGAGAGATACTTTGTAATTGCCACATTCTTCTTTGTATACTTGTGAGAGGGTTTGGTCAATTTTGGGTAGAAAATTGGCCATTTGTGTAAAAGTTTCCTCCTAAGCCTAGAAAATTGAAAGATCAACTAATGAAGTTGTTTAGAAAATCCTTAGTGGGAGCTAAGCTAGTGGATGTAGAGTTCATTTGAAACTTGAACCACTATAAGTGCCTTTGTCTTCAATTTTTATTTTACCACTTCACTACCAACCATTTTAAAAATCCAATTCACCCCCTCTTGGTATTTATCGATTCAACGATCCACTCAACAAATATGTAGCGTTAGGTACCATTTTGCCAAAAGAAATTAGTTGGAGTACCAAAATAGAAATACAAGCATATGTGTAGTACTAAATATGTAGTTTACCTAAAAAAATAGTTTTAGGGTTTAAGGATAAGGCTTATGGTTAGAGTTTATAGTGTGTATTTTTAGAGGTAGATTGTAGGGTTTATGATTTAAGATTTAGGTTTAGGGTTTATAATTTAATTTTGTAGTGTTAGGGCACACAAAGAAACACCAAAAAAAGGTTGGGAACTTTTATTCCGATAAAGCAAACGAAAAGCAAAATAATTTTAAGTTCTATTATTTTTTATTCAGAAGTTAATTTATCACTTACACAACAAACCATTCCTATTAATTAAAGAAAAAGATTATTAATAATGCTATTGATTTTTATAGTAGCACTATTAAACCAATATTATAATAATTATTTCACTATTAATTTTTTTCATTTACAATGTCGAGATTCAAGTTTTAAATTTTAATTTTACTTAACTAAAGGATTGTGGGTGATATCAGCCGAATGGAAATTGTCTGCCCTTTATCATGTCCCTTTTATGTCCCCACTTTAAAACAATGGGTTTAGGGTTTAAAGTTTAGGGTTTAAGGTTAAGGGTTGTGGTTAGAGTCTAGGGAATTAGGGGTAGGATGTAGGTTTAGAGTTTAGGATGTAGAAATTAAGGTTAGGGTTTAAAATTTAATTTTTAAATAATTTTTAGTTTGGCATAAAAGGAGACAGTTTAAAAACAAATAACCAAGCACACCTTTTTATTAAACTTTTTTTTCTAGAGCGGCCATCTCTTTTTTTCATTCTTGTTTATTTTATAGCCGGCAACGACACCAGTCCTAGTGCTGGTTGTACTGGTTGTCGACTACCGGTCACCCTCTTTTATTTATTTATCTCGTTTCTTTGATTTTAGTTTTATTTCATTAAATCTACTTCTTAACACGTTCTTCTGCTTCTTAGCATGTTATTCAACCTTTTGGCTTGTTTTTTTGTTTTGTTTTTCTATCAGGGTTGGATCTGCCGCCGCCACGACTGATCAAGATGGCGCTACTTTGGTTATCTTGTTGATTTCCCTACTTTGGACCCTCGATTTGGATTTAGATGCAAGATTAATCACTACTATTGTTCGTGATCGAATCTTGGTAATAAACGTGTTGTCAACGTACTCCAATTCTGCAATATCCATTTTTTAATGTTGTTCTTGATGTTTTTACCTTCATCGCAGAATATTCATTTTTTAATGTTGTTGTTGATGTTTTTACCTTTATCGTTGAGCTTTGGTGATTTTTTTGTATCTAGTTTGTTTCGAATCTTTAAATTAGATTTTTTACCTTCTTTTTTTTCGATCCTGTTTAATCTAGGGGCGTTAATTTTGTTTTTAAGAATTTGTCTGGATCAAATTATAAACTTTTTTTTCCTGATTTCTCCTTTATGAATAACTCTTGACACACTACACCAGATTGGGTCTATAGCGGCGCATTTTGCGGCGTTTTTAGGGGAAACACCATGAGTATTTGACACATAGCGGCGTTTTAGGGGAAAATCCCCGCCAAATAGACATCTTGTGGCGTTTGTGTAATAAACGCCGTGAAAGACAAAGAAACGACGACGTTTGTGTAAAAACGCCGACAAAGGTTATAAGATTCAGTGGCGCATCTTGTAAACGCCGTGAGAAAGGGATATAGCGACGTTTTTCCAGAAAACGCCGCGAAAGAGTTTAGAGAAATAGGGGCGTTTTCGTTGAAGCGCCGCGAATAACTTGAAAAGGCTGCGTTTTAAAAAAAAAACGCCGGGGGTAGGCAATATTACATGAAAGCACCGTTTCATTGGATCAATATAATTACTCGTTAATTAAAATCCCTAGCCCCCAATTCCCCCTCCCCTCCTGATTATCTCCCTGCTGCTGTATTCCCTTTGCCGTTCACCGTGCTGCCGTTCGCCGTCCGCCGTGCTGCTGTTCGCCGTACGCCCGCTGCCGTCCGCCGCTCCGCTACAAGTAACACCTGATTTACAGTTTTGGGTATTTTAAATTTCAGATCTAAAACTCAGCCTTGGGTTTATATTTTAAGTTTAAAATTATGTATTTATATTTTAATTTTTAGAAAGTAAATATGTATGCTAATGTATATTTTTACATTTTAATGTTTATGAAAAATTACTCTTATTAGTTTCTTTCGTTCAAAATTATTAAAAAGTTAATGACTAATAATAATTATGTCGATAATTTGTCACAAAAATAGGGTTTGTTTATTTTAAATTTTAATCAAAATTCAGAAATTATGGGTAAAGTTAATTTTGGCCAATCTTCATATTTAAAAATATATAAACTATTTTTAAGTTGAAAACTATATTTATTTATTCTGTTCCTTACACGATTTGTTGGAAAAACTAGAAACTCCAAAAACTTAGATTCACGGGATTTGGATTGAAATAATACAAATCATATAATCAAATAATTAAAATTACTTGTAAAAATAGACAAATTAAGAAATTTATAATAAAATTGGGTTAATATTTAGTTATGGACCCATCATTTACAACTTAAGTATTACCGACTTTTTACGTATTTAAAACCATTTGTATTTGTAAATAAACTAAAAAAATGTTTATTGAGATAAACCACATACTTGATTGAGTATGGACGACTCAAAGAATAAAGAAGTCATGTACAACTTATTGAGATAAACCATAATAATTTGTAAAAGTTAAATGTTTAAAAATTAAAACTAAAAAAACTGTTCAATTATGACTATAGATATCTCTTTAAAGTTGAACAAAGACTTTACATTATAACAAAAGTTTAGGTTGTTGTCATTATGTAATGTGCACTAAATTGTTGAATGCGTGATAATGTACTATGTAGTTGTTCATTGTTTTTCTTGTCCGATGATGAAACCTACGTGCTATAGCTTAGAATAATAGTGAAACCTAAAACTTAATCCTACAAGGGATGATGAAACCTACGTGCTATAGCTTGAAACCTCAAAATTAAAACTGCAAGAGGATGATGATTATGTATTTTGAGATTAGGAGATGGGATTTTTTTCCATATGAGCTATACATGTCTTGAAAGAGAATGTGGAATTATTCCAGCAGTAGCTCCTAATATGCTTAGATTATATTTGATCATGATTTCTGTGCTAATACTTTTTTTGAATAAAAATGTTTATAGATTATTATCTCTAGTTCTATCAATGAACAATTGAAATGTTTATTACAGAAATACAAAATGGATAGGGGTTGGATGAATTTGTCAAGGGTTAGCATCGACTATCGAAACGGAGTAGAAACCTTTCTAAATTTTGCTTTTGCAAATGCAAGCCAGAAGAATATGATTTTTTGCCCTTGTAAAGTGTGAACAATAGTTATTGGCATAGTCGTGAAGTTGTTCGCAAACATCTTATTCTAAATGGCTTTATCCTGGGCTATAAGAAATGGATATGCCATGGAGAAAATACACCTCGTAGAACTTCATCCACGACTAATTCTGGTTATCCTCATATTTCTCATCGACGATCTCCTAGAGAAGATGACATGAAGGGTATGTTGCGAGATGCATTTAATATGCATGGTTATCAACAATTTGTTAGAGAAGATGATTGTGAGATTGGAGTCAATAATGAAGAGCTTTTCTCGAATAGCTAATGAAGAGGTATTTTTTCTATTTATTGAAATATGAGACCTAAAATGGATAAGTTTGTGGATTTGCTATTCTGAAATTTTAATAAGTGATTTGAATATGCTTTTGTTGAATTTTAAGTTGATATATGCATGCATGTTATTGTTAATTCGATGTGACTAATATAAGACATGTTTTGTTCTTAAAATGCTTAAATGATTGGACTTTTGGTTCATTAGTAGTGCTTAATTGTTAATTCGATGTCATGAAGCATGTTTCGATTCAGTTTTGAAATGTGTTTGAGGATTGATGTACGTCCATGCGTGTTCTATATTTGCTAAATTTACATTGCAGGAAATTACGACCGGTAGTAGCGTCGGACGAATAAGGCTCTTCGATCTAACACATACCAAAAAAGATGGCACTCCTGTCAATACTAAAGCTGAAGAGATAATGGTATATCTTTTGAATTTGTTTATATCATTAGTATGACATGTTAATTTGTTTTATTACTTGATTATCAGACAAAATTGAAGGAAAAAAGGACGGAGTTTCAAACTGCATCCTCGACCGATTCTTCTATTAATGTGGATGAGATCGAACATCAAGTTATGGTAGAGGTTTTGGGTCCTGAACGTTATGGTCGGGTTCGATGCCAAGGATCGTTTATCACCCCGAAGAAATTTTTCGGTGCTACTTCGTCCCACTACACGCCATCACAGAGCCAGTATGAGAAGGAAAAGATTACTCGCTTAGAAAACGAAGTAATTGAACTGAAGGCTCAATTAGAAGCGAACAACATGGCGAGAGACGAAAGAGTAGCTGAACTGACGGCTCAATTAGAAGCGAACAATGTGGCGAGAGACGAAAGAGTAGCGGAGCTGGCATCGTCTTATCAGAGCCTCAAAGATAAATTTGAAGAAATGATGGGAATATTCCAACAACATCGACCATCGAATCCCTCATCTTAGTTTGGTTTTGTTTATTAAGTGTATTTATGAACTAGATTTGAATTTATTTTTGAATGAAACTTGAATTTTTTGTTTAATTGAATTATATAGATTTTGAGAAATTGTGTTACAGGTTATTGTTGTTGTATTACTGATGTATGTAAAAAAAATTAATAGAGATTGAACCTATCCCGGCGTTTGTATAAAAAATTCCACCTTTAGTCCAAGTCTATCCCGGCGTTTGTGTTAAAAACGTCGTCATTGTGCGCTCTATGCCGGCGTTTGCTTTAAAAAACGCCGCCTTTAGTCCAAGTCTATCCCGGTGTTTGTGTTAAAAACGGTGTCGTTGTACGCTCTATGCTGGCGTTTGTATGAAAAAACGCCACATTTGTACCATGCTTTATCCAGCGTTTGTGCTACAAACGCCTCCATAGCTTGCACAATAGCGACGTTTGTAATACAAACGCCACGATAGAGCACGGTACAAATGTGGCATTTTTTCATATAAACGCTGCAAACTTTCCTGATGCAATTACTGCCGGCGTTTATCGCGGCGTTTTTCATGTCACCGCGAGGTGTTTTGTCGGCGCTTAAAAGCGCCGCGAAATGCCTAAAAAAGCGCCGCGAAATGCCTAAAAAAGCGCCGCGAAAGACCCAGTCTGGTGTAGTGACATACTCATTCTAAAAAAACAAATAACCAAGCACACGTTTCATGGGTCACAAGTTTCAAATTCTTCTCTAGTGTGCATTTCATGTTTCACTAGTTGAAACAAAAAAATTCATTCGAAGGGGAATTTTCAAAAATACTTCTTTCATCGTTGGCCGTGACATCAGTTGTTGATTTAAGCAAGCAAGAGCCAATGTAGCAACGTGAATAAGATTTTGTGCAACTAGTTGGTTTGTCAGAAATGGTAAACGGCTATCCAACATGTTGATTAGCTTCGTATTCACTAAAGAAGACGGCATCGACAACCACGACAACACTTCTCCCGGATGCTTTTCCATTAATTTTTTCAGTGCCACCTCCGAAACTATATATAGACATCGCATTTTCCGTTGACAATCATTGTAATATAAGATAAGAAGAAGTTCAATTATATATGAAGTTGCAGAAAAAGAAAACATCACCTGGAGCTATATAGCCGCGTGTTCTGACAAGAATGGTCTGGTTGGATGAATCAAGATCCAGCATTGTAGTAGTACCGAAGTCAGCCACAAAGCCCTGCACGCTCGAGTTCAGTAGAACGTTGTTACTCGATATGTCTCGATGAACTATGGGACGGCTGCAATCATGGGGCAAGTATCACAAAGCATGCGCTATGCCTTTGATGATCTCAATTCGTTTCGTCCAATCCATTTCCACAGCTTCTACTTCATCTCTCAGGTTGTAAAACAAATTACCTTTTTCCATGTATTCATAGTTCAAAAACATGGACTGTCGGTGTAGACAGAATCCGTGGAGCCTCACAATTTCCATTAGAAACTTGATTTCGTTTCTTCAAGGCAACTACTTTACCCCAAGGTAGTTGTGCTCGATAAACGCTACCATAAGCACAGGTTCCGAAAATCAAAATCCTCTGTTGCTACAATAATGTCCTCATCAACTATGTTTCCATAATATGCACAAGTTAAGGTGCTTCAATGCTGATAGATCACCAATCTAGACGGGATGTTTACATAAAGTGGACGATTACTGAGATCACGAAGGACAAGATTAAGAAATGAAGAGAGATTCAATTTCCCAAATCTAGCTCCAACCACAATGGACCTTTCATCAGATAAGTCATAAGTCAATTCCGGCGATGCTTCCAGCAGTGTTGCATTATACACCAGCCCATTCGCAATGTCGTGAAATATCGTTGCTATAGGGATAGCCAGTCCACCAACCACTCTCTACCAGCTGCCTGCTCGTTTTACCGATTTGTTTCCTTTCTACTTCTGTGTCGACAATGGCTTGCTTTGTTTATACGACAATGTCGAGTATAACTCTATGTAATCTGGCCACAAGAGAATCCAGGATTCTCCCTGAATGCAACCAAAACATTCCAAGAAATTTAAGTACTTACACACAATTCCTCTAATTCGGACTGGGTCCTTTGTCTAACGATTACAAGGTTATCTATGTTCGAGTTTTATACGACATCGCGGAGGATCTCTCACTGATACCGAATGGTCCGAAACATTGCGCTGTTTATAAGATGAGCACGGATTCGTGGAAGGTTTTGGATCACAAAGATCTGCAGTTGCCGGAGAACCCAATTCCATCCTTGAGCGAAAACAACGCATGCGTGAACGCTGTTTGTTACTGGCACGCAAACTCCAAGATCGTTGCATTTGATTTGGGAAATGAAACATTTCAATTTATAGAACATCCTTGTCCCGAAACATATAGAAGGTTGTTTCCTTTGCATGATCATGTCACAATCTGAGATGTGGACATGATGTTTAAACCGAGGAAAGTTATGATGTTTGGATGTTGGATGGTGAGGGCCATTGGATTAAACTGTTGAAGGTTGAACCAATTCTGGGTGTTACATTCATGTTTGGGTTTTGGAGGAATGGGAAGGTGTTGGTTGAATCCGTGACTGGAAAATTGTTGGTTTATGACCTTGAAACCAAGGATTTTGACGAGATTGAGATTTAAGACAAGAAGTTAATTCGCTACACGTGAGAGAGTCTTGTTAGGATCAAAATATAGTGAAATGGATGAGGATTTGATTGAAGAAACCAGAACAATTCCTCTCTAGTATAGGGTAAGAATGGATAGCTAGGATCATTGTTTCTGGGAATTAGAATGATTGGGGCTAAGTATTCGATCGATCGAGTCGAGTACATTTTTTGAGTTAGTCGAGTTGACGAACCATATTTTATAACTCAAACTTTATTTGAATTTTCTTTAGTTGAGTTGAGTTGTTCGAGTTTTTGTCAAATTTAGTAATATATATTTATAATGTTATGGTACTAATTGGTTGCAATTTAAATGACTTTCTATAACCTCGAACACGGAAAACTCAAATACTAAAAAACTTTGCTTCTTAGCACGGAAAACTCTGCTTGTTAGCACGTCTCTTATTTTTGTTTTTGGCTTGTGTAGTGTTTGATTTCTTGCTGCTCTTTCTCTTTGTTTTGATGAATTCAGCGGTGAAGGAAAATCTGGCTGATCTTTCGATTGATGAAGATGAAGAGAGTGAGATCCAAGTTGCGAAAGATACTCCTCCTCCAACTCTCTTGTTCGATTTATGTTTTGTGGGGGAGTTTCTAACATCCATCGTTATTCATTTTCAATCTATGAGAAATACTCTAGCGAATCTATGGCGGCCCCTTGGAGGAATATCTATCTCCGACTTAGGAAATTGGCGTTATTTGTTCAGATTTTATCACACCGTTGATCTAGATCGAATTGAGTCTGGTGGCCCGTGGAATTTTAATGCACACCTTCTTATTCTGTATCGACTCAAACCTGGGGAAGATCCGCATAAAGTCCCATTTTTTGAGGTCCCTTTTTGGATTCAAGTCCATGATGTTCCGCACGACTGTATGTCTGAATCTGTTGGTCGCCAATTGGGGAACTTTGCTGGCCGTTTTCTAGATTATGATGCCAAAGCTAGTTCGTTGGGTTACAAAGGAATCATGTGAATCCGAGTTTCAATTGACACCCGCAAACCTCTAAAACGCCGTAAGAAATTGGCCCTGAAGGGAGGTGCCACATACATTGTTCGTTTCGAATACGAGAAATTATTACTCTTCTATTTCATTTGTAGTAAGATGGGCCACGGTTAGTCTCTATGCCCAGTTCGATTGTTTGTAGCAAAAGAGGAGATTGTTTTTGGTTGGGATCTCAGTATCCAAGTGCCACCGCGTCGTTCACCGATGTCTCAGACGAGCCGATTGATTCGGGAGGAGGGAGTTGACTCGTGTCCTAGCAATAGGGTGGCACATGCTGCAAATCTGGATAGGAATTTTCATCCCATGAATCACATTTCTTTCCATAATGATTCCTGTGTAATTGTTGACCAAAATCCCACCATCAGCAATTATATCGATCAGGGGGCTAATTCTGCTTCATTTCGGGATACTCATTTAGCTCCTACTGATCACATCGTGGATGCTAGAATTAAGGAAGGATATGCGAATTATGGGGATATTACTATGATACAAGTGGAAGAAGATTCTCATGAAGTTATTTCTGATGGGTCCAAACGGCCCAGAGTTTTATCCAATTCTTAAATAGTTTCCACTCAGGATTCTAAAGAAGCTTCAAATGTTATATCGGCAGGCCTTCGTCAAGGGGCCAGCTGGGCCCAATGAAACTCCTAAGCTGGAACGCCCGAGGCCTTGGTATGTCTCGGACGTCACGACGTCTCAAGAATTTCTTGAGAGAAATTAATCTGAGTGTGATTTTTCTAATTGAAACTAAATTGCAGTAGAGTAAAATGGAGAAGGTTCGTAAGTTATGTGGTTATCCCAATGGTATTGATGTCAGCTCCGTTGGCCGGAGTGGTGGTCTGTCGTTAGCTTGGAAGAGTGAGTGCAAAGTTTTATTTCGATCATTGTGGACACACCACATTGATGTTGTTTTTGATGATGATAGTGATGGTAAGGCTTGGCGTTGTACATGATTTTATGGAGCTCCTGAAGTTCGAAACAAAGAGGAGTCATGGAATTTGCTTAGGCAGCTTGATGACACCCCTGACCTCCCTTGGCTAGTTATTGGCGATTTCAATGAGTTATTGTTTGCCTCTAAAAAATGGGAGGCCTCATTAGAAGTGATCGACAAATGGAGTCTTTTCGGAATATGCTGGCCGATTGTGCCTTGGAGGATATAGGATATTCTGGGGCTTGGTTTACATGGAGTTGGGGTAATATTCAGTCGAATAATATAAGTGAGATTGGATCGTGGGGTGGCTAACCCACTATGGTGGTCTCTTTTTCCATAATTTTCCATCGAGCATCTCATACACACCTTTTTCGATCATTGTCCTCTCTTGCTCACGACAAACAAAACTCAGGGGTGTAGTGCAAGGAAAATTTTCTTTAGATTCGAAGCTTCATGGTTAGTGGAAGATTCTTGTGAAGATGAGGTGAAGAAACTTTGGTTGTCTTCCCATGGATCGGTTCCGCAACGTTTAAAGATGGTGGGGCATGGCCTTGATTTGTGGTTTCAGAAGCTTAAAAATGAAAAGAAGTTCACTGTTAAAAGTTTGAAGAAAAGGCTTCATGACCTACATGAGTTTCAGATTAGTGATGATGTGTTAGACGAGATTACTGATACAAAGATTGCTCTCAATTTAGAGGCGGATAGGGATGAGATATATTGGGAGCAAAGAGCATGTGCAAATTGGCTGAAAAATGGAGATAGAAATACAATTTTTCACCAATTCGCTTCACATCGAAGACGGAAAAACATGATAGCCAAATTGCTTGATGCTAATAATAACCAAATTGAAATTGTTGCCGAACTTCATTCTATGGAAAAAAGATTATTTCCAATCCCTGTTTTCATCTCAAGGTTTGGGGGACTCGTCTAATGTATTACAAGGAATTCCCAAAAGTGTTATCGAATCTATGAATGCCAAGCTACTCGCGGACTATACAAAAGAAGAACTTTTAGCTTCTATCCAATCTATGGGACCACCTAAAGCTTCTAGTGAAGATGGTTTGACACACGTCGTTTTCGCGTCAAAATAATTCCTTATTCTCTATTAATAAATAAAGGAAATTAAGTGTAGTAAAAGAGAAGTAAGAGTCGATCCCACATGGACTAAGAAAGCTTCATGATTTATGTTCGCTTGATCGGTGAGCCAAGAAGAGAGCTAAATGATGTTTAGGTAGAAAAGAGGGTGATTTGTAGAATTTAAGTAAAAATAAATAAAGATTGTAGAGAATATTAAAAAATGGATTCAATATAATAAAGACTAGCTTCGGGCTTTTGCTTTGACTCAATATCCTCAGATCATTGGAAAAGGTTTTTACTTCAGGATTCACGTCGGTTACTTGCCTACAAGGATCAATCCTTGAGACTTGTTTTTTCTCTTCGGTAACCGATAATCTAAAATCAATTTTTAGATTCCAGTTTTTTGGTTATATTAACCGCGGCTATCGCTGTTAAAAATAAACAGTTTTAAAGTTCTGGAAACCCCGACTCAGATTGTGTTGTTTCAATAACAACGGTTCCGATCTCAATTTTCTCTTAGTAATCAATTTACTAAGTGTGTTCCCAGGAAGTCGAATGTGCTTCAATAGCCAATCCTTCCTCCCACATATTTAATCAAAAACAACATCATGACCAAAGTCAATCTTTAGTTTTGAAATCGTTTTGATTTTTGAAATTAAGCTTAGAAAACTGAGACAAAAAACCTGAAGTTATTCAAGTACTTTTCATTCCTCACGTTAGAATCGAGTCATTGCTTTAGCCTTTGGCTATGGAAAAATAAAACTTTATTAAAGTAAAATTCCTAAGAACAAATAAAAACTAAAAGATGAAATATGAGATGAGATGAGATGATTTGAGTCTTACTCCAAAGGGGTATTTATACTAGTCTAAAACCCTAGGAATATCTAAGTGATAAGAGATAAATAAATTCAAATTACAAAAGATTAATCCTAAGAGATAATTCTTAAAAATATTTAAATTAAATAAAAGAGATAAATCCCAAGTCTTTATCCAAATCCTGGTCGATAAGCTATCATCCCGAATCCGATAAGCTATCAGAATATCCTGATAAGCTTTCACTTTTGTCGCCACATCATCATCTGATCATCACTGCTGCTGACGTCATCCTCTCGTGCTGCTGACGTCATCCTCTGACGTGTTGTCGAGTCAGTGCATTCATGCCCACTAATCTGGCCATGAATCCAGAAAACTTGCAGATTTCGGCATTTTTCGTAGTATTTCGCAACAGCGAGGTCCTGCACAGTAAATCACGTAATGAGCCACAATTCAGCCCCACAAAGCAACCAATTGAGCGTAATTACCATGAAAATATTGTTCAAACTAGCTACTCATCAGTCTTGGTGCCATCTTCTATAAAAGGTTTTGGCATATTGTCGGGGGTGAAGTTTCAAAATTTTGCATCCAGGCGTTAAGAGGTTGGCATTCTTTATCTGAAATCAATGCAACCAGAATTGTCTTAATCCCAAAGATTGATCAGCCTACTTTGTTGACCCATTTCCGCCCCATTAGTTTATGTAACGTACTGTTTAAAAGTATTAGCAAAATGATTGCTAATCGTCTACAAACAGTGTTACATGTTTGCATCGATGAGGCTCAAAGTGCTTTTATACCGGGTCGAATGATTACTGATAATATCATGGTTGCTTTTGAGATCTTACATTCTTTTAAAAATAAGAAATATGGTAGAAAGGGTTCCTTTGCTCTAAATCTTGACATGAGTAAGGCTTACGATCGTGTCGAGTGGCCTTTTATATTGGATGTTTTAAGGAAAATGGGGTTTGCTAAAAACTGGATTACGTGTGGTATTAATTGCATTAGTTCAGTCTCTTATTCAGTTGTGATTAATGGAACAATGGGAGAGATTTTTTTCCTAACTAGAGGTCTCCGACAAGGAGACCTCCTGAGCCCATTTCTTTTCTTGATCTGCAGTGAGGGATTATCTACCTTACTAAGGTAAGCTGTTAGTACTGGAAGAATGCAAGGGGCAAGTATTACACGCGGGGCTCCTCTTGTAATACATTTCTTGTTTGCTGATGACAACATTTTTTTGGGGGAGGCAAGTACGAATGGGGCTTTTCAACTGAAAGAATTATTATCTGATTATGCCCAATGTTCGGGCCAGTTAATTAATTTTGATAAGTCTTGTATCTTCTTCAGTTCTAATGTGTTTCCTGAAAGTATCGATGATGTTTGTCAGATTTTGAATGTCCCTCATCAATCCAATCCAAATGTGTACCTTGGTCTTCCTTCTATGATTGGCTGAAACAAAAAGTCTTCTATTTCGAGCCTAAAGGAAAAATCTTTAAAGAGTCTTAATCACTGGGGGACTAGAACGTTTTCATTGGGTGGCAAAGAAGTTTATATCAAGTCAGTGTTACAAGCAATACCTCTCTATGCTATGACAGTTTTTCTTCTACCTCAAACCTTGTGTAAAGAGATAGAGGGGCTATTTGAACGATAATGGTGGCAAAGATCTTAGAGTAAAAGAGGAATGCACTGGCTAGCTTGGTCAAAATTATGTATACCTAAAGAGAATGGTGGACTAGGGTTTCGGGACATGGGAAAATTCAACATAGCCTTGCTTGCGAAATAGGGCTGGAGGCTATTATCTAATCCAGATTCTCTGGTTGCGAGGTTGTTTAGAGCAAAGTACTACCCTCAAAGTACTTTCTTACAATCAGGCTTGGATAATAATCCCTCTTATATTTGGCGAAGTATATGGAGTTCTCAGAAAACTTTAGTACTGGGACTTTACTAGAAAGTGGATTCTGGCTTTTCTACATCCATATGGAATGATCCTTGGCTGCCCAACCTTTCTACACATAATATCTCCTCACCTAGACATGTAGGGGTTAATTTTTTCGTTGACCTTATTGATCAGGATGCCTGTAAGTGGAACATCCAGCTTATTACCCAACTATTCACCCCGGAAGGGGTGTGTGCTATCTTAGCTATACGCCTATCTAGTTGTGGGCCACAAGACTCACTAGTATGGGCTTACGATAACAGTGGTTTATACACAGTCCGTAGTGGCTATAGAAGGCTCCTACAGGATGTACTATCAGGCATATATAGTGGTGGATTTTTCAACACGTTATGGGCAATCCAATGTCCATTAAAAGTTAAAATATGTGTGTGGAAATTCACACAGAATCCCTACTATGGCCAACCTATATAACAAAAGAATTTCTAATAGTGCGATGTGTCCTAGATGCTACCAGAACACAGAAGATGCATCTCATGTGAGTAGGCAATGCTATTTTGCAAGACAAGTCTGGTCTACTCTAGAAATTACTTGGCCAACTCATGTGGATCAGCAAGATTTTTACTCATGGTTCGAATGGATTTTCAGCAATTACAGTAAACAATGTCATGTAGAAATTATAACTACAATTTGGTCTATTTGGTTTGCCAGAAATAAACTGGTAGTAATAAACTGTGCCAATGGTTGTTACCTTCATTCGAAGCTATGTTCGCGAATTGGGATCAATCTTGGTGAAGCTTTCTCATCCTCATAATCGTTTCGACTCAGCTTGGGAACCCCCCAACTTTCCCGCTCGTGAAGTTAAACTTCGATTCAAGTTTCTCTGTCCAAACACAAAAATCTTGGTCAGGGTTGGTAGTAAAAGATTCAGAGGGTCCTATTTTGGGGGTAGCTCACCGATTGAGTGAAGGTATATCCTTTTCCTTTGAAGTCGAAGCAATAGCAATAGTCCATGGGTTGGAATTCGCGCGTGATCTGGGATTTACAGACATCATCGTTGAAGGAGACGCGAAGATGATTATTAAGAAACTCAGCTCAAACACTTCCGATCTCTCCCTCGTCCGGCCTTTGGTCGCAGATGTGAAAATATTGGCAGTGTTCTTCAGCTCTTGTCAGTTCTATTTTGTTGCGAAACGTGAACCGCATGGCCCATGCAATAGCGGCATTAGGAAGGTGCAGCGCTGAGGATTGGTTTTGGATCGAGGATGTTCCCCTGGAAATTTTCTTATGGTGGCTGAAGATCATCGTCTCCAGGATCCACCCTAATCGTGTTGCTTGTCGTTTCAATTTTTGGGCTCTGTCTCCTAGCCCCCTCCTATGGTGTTTTCTAGAAGCTGTGTCCCCAAATCGCACCATAAAGGATCTGGATCAACTGAGCTTCCATTTTTACCCTTAGTCTCTCTATTTTCTGTTTGTTTAGACTTTTATCCTTTTAATCAATAATAGTTCAGCTGGTACCATTTTCAAAAAACAAAATTGTGCAAAGAAAAGCATATACATCCATCGAGATTAGCATACCATCAAAATCCAGAAACCTTCCCGAGACTCCTTGTCTCGATCCAAATGAGACGCTTTACGGGGTAAAAAAGGTGTGGTGAGCGAACCAAACTATCAGGCAGATTACTCTGCTACCCAGGTCCGATTACATAGGCAAACAACCATCAACCGAGTGGGAATCTATCTTTCTATGACCACCGACAAAATCAAAATCAGAGCTAGCGTCGTGAAAATCTATGTACGAGCACCACACAACCGCTAAGGTATGCTGAAATCATGCCAAAAGACAGATGAAATGAACCACAAAAATAAAGAAAAGACATGCCACAAAGGCAGAGGGAACACGTGCCACAATGACAGAAATTCTTATTAAAAATATAAAAATAAGAAAATAATAAATCCTAGTAGTCGACAACTAGTCCCCTTTTCTTCTCTCTTTTTATGCATTGCATTTGTAATATCTTTCATTATGGTTAATAAAATCCAGATGCCATTGTTCAAAAAATGATTTTCTATAGCCATATATGATATACACATATATTTTCATATGTGATACACATAAGACAGACTTAAGCGACTTGACTCAAACTTAAAAATCGATCTACAAATTACTAAAAACTTCAAGTTATGAGTCTCATTTTTACAATTCGAACTCTATTTTTGTTTGGAATTTGGTATGCAAAAAATAACCAAAGCGATATCAACATAAAATAAGGCATGAACAAGAGATGAGATATAACGTGGTTAAGACTTACTTACCTCAATGGATAAAGAAACAAATAATCTACTATCAGCGTAGAGAACACGAAGAGTAAAAATACATGATATCCCATGTATCCAATAACTTGGTATATATATTGTAACACATTGAATTTGGGCCAAGAAGTTAGACTAGACAGTTCGGGCGAACCAGATTAGACGATTCATACTAGTTTCGGGGATTTAATTCAAATTAAATGGTTTTTTGTCGAAGAAAAATATGGAAAATAGTCTAAAATATTTAAATAATATATTGTGGTTTTTGGTAATCTAAATTTGATAAAATAAATTATGATCAAATGACATTTTGAGTTGGTGACTAAAATGTAAAGTTTTCAAAATTGTTTTGGTGCTAAATTGAAAAAAGGGTCAAAATTTAGAATATTTAAGGAGCTAATACACCAATGTTTTTAATCATACTTTCCCCTTAATTTAGTTTATTTTAAATGATTTTTAAATGGTTTATTAAATAAAAAAGGATTAATTAAAAAGAGTTTTAAAGACTAAATCATTTTCTTACATAATCATCTTTGCTCTCAACTTTTCTCTCTATTTTTCTCAGCAGCCAAATTATCTTTTTCACTCAAAAAATGAAGAGGAATCAACTCTTTTGATTTCCTAATTGATTCATGGATTTCTACACTTGATTTCAGAAAGATTTCTTGCAAACTATGCCAATTAAGAGGAAAGCAAATCATTAGAGGTGATTTTCGTTTATCTCCTCTAATCAAAGGTTCTTTATTGAAATTCTTAAGTTCTTGACTCTTTTGATTTGATTTATAACATGATTTTATTGTTTAATGAAGAGATGTTGATTTAATTGGGTTTTGATAAAGGATTTTAATTGATCTTGTTAATGGATTGAAATGGTTGTGGTCTCGATTGATTTAGAACATATCTAAAATGTATTTTAAAGATATGAAAAGAGATTTACAAAAGAAATCCCGAAACTAAGTGAATTGCTAATTTTCTAGGTTGAGAATAGTTAGATTTTGGGGTGTTTATGTTGTTAGAAGGTTGCTGAAGTTATATGATGGTTATGAGGATATTTTTAGATGATAAATGATAAATGGTTGTGGTCTCGATTGATTTAGAACATATCTAAAATGTATTTTAAAGATATGAAAAGAGATTTACAAAAGAAATCCCGAAACTAAGTGAATTGCTAATTTTCTAGGTTGAGAATAGTTAGATTTTGGGGTGTTTATGTTGTTAGAAGGTTGCTGAAGTTATATGATGGTTATGAGGATATTTTTAGATGATAAATGATGTTGATTTGATGATCAAATCGTTGGTTAATGGCTGGAAATGTTTAAATTGATTTTGGCGATGTTTTTGGTTATTTTTGGAAGGCGATTGATGACTTTTAGTTAGATAAAGTGAGGAGTTGATGTTGCTGGGATTATAGATGCATAACGATGCATTAATCATCTGTTGTTATGTGGATAAAACATGGGAGATTGATCCTTCTTTGTTTGGTGAGGTTTTGATAGCTTTTGGACGCTTGATTTCGGATCGGCAAGTAGAGCTTGGTGTTGTCGGTGAGTGGAAACATGATTTTCAGCTTTCTAAAGGTTTGAAAGTGATTTTCGGAGTTTATATTTAGCTTGAAATGATGTTCTAAGCTCAAAAGCAAGTATTGAAAGATTTTGCTCTCGTTTTTTATTTCATTAAATACATTCTCATGCTCTTGAAATAGATTTGATCACTCGTTATTAAATGCTTGTTTTAGAATTGAAAGATGTTGCAAATATTCATATGTTGATGATTTATGAGTTTAGAAAATTATTTGCAACATGATTTAGAAAATGCTATGTGAAATGAGATATTAGATATTGGTTTGATTGATGCATATGAAAAATAGTGAGATAATGTGGTTTGAAACTATATATTGGCAAGTGATAAATGGTTAAATGTTATCAGATATAATTGACATGCCATAGGGTTTAAAGTGCACTATAATAAGTCACCTCATGTGGGTTAAAGGTAGCTCCCCCATGGGAACTGCAGCAGTTGAGGTAGAATGTGTTAGATTTCTTCTGCTGGTGGATTTATACATCATAATCGTTGAGGTAGTAATTGTTTCGATGCTCCGGTTCGAGGATGTATGTAGAAAGTGGTAGAGACGCCACTTAGAAAATCCGTGTATCCGATGTGTTTTTGAAATAGAAATGGTTTTGTTTTGGCTCACTTCAAATGCCAATGTATGAGAATTAATGTATCTTGATTCATGAATATATTTGTATAATATAGTTTATACATGAGATACTCTTTAAGCTTTGCCTATAGATGAATAAACTTGAGAAGGCTTAAATTGAGGTTTGCTTTTGAAATTGATCGAAATCAATGATACATGTTTAGAAAATGGTTTATCCAACTTGTTTTAGAAAGAGAATGAAACATGAGATGTTTTGAGCATGATTGTACAATATACGTTTTACAGCAAATGTTTTAAAAGTATTGTTGAGTGTTTTCTTTGCGCGTCCCTCACTAAGCTTTTATGCTTACGCTCTCTTTTCTCATCAATGCAGATAAATGAGTTTTTTGAAGTAGCAAGCAAGAAAGGAATTCCAAGGGTTAAGAATTTTCAC
Source organism: Hibiscus tridactylites (assembly GCA_958450335.1). Classification (NCBI taxonomy): domain Eukaryota; kingdom Viridiplantae; phylum Streptophyta; class Magnoliopsida; order Malvales; family Malvaceae; genus Hibiscus; species Hibiscus tridactylites. Next base: position 29,924,764 of record OY288279.1, on the reverse strand, counting down.
AAGTATGGTTTTTAAACTAGACACGTAGTAATAATGGCAATGGAGGTTCATTGTTTAATTAAGAGTGTATTTGTTAAACTCCCGATTTGAACAGGTTTATATTGTTTGTTTGAACATATAAATGGCCTTTGATGTTTGACAATTGCTTTGGTTGGAGTTTTGGTTTGTTAAGTGATTGGTTGCTAGGAAGCATGCCTATAGTATTTCAATTCATGATTGATTATTGTTTTGAAGCATGTTTTGGTGTTCTTCTGTTGTGAATTTACTCCTTGATTGTTTGTCTATATGTTAGAACCATGTTGGAATGCTTTTGACTTGTTGAAAGCATGAAAAACCAACAAATTGGGACATTTCAAGTCCAGGCATATCGGTACTCCTTGATTGATGATTGTTTTGAAGCATGTTTTGGTGTTCTTCTGTTGTGAATTTACTCCTTGATTGTTTGTCTATATGTTAGAACCATATTGGAATGCATTTGACTTGTTGAAAGCATGAAAAACCATCAATTTGGGACATTTCAAGTCAAGGCATATCGGTACGCGTGCCTCTGTATCGATATGGGCAAGCCATTTTTGTACTAGTGTTTCGGTACGCGGGCTAGTGTTTCGGTACGAGCCTTACGTTTTGGGCTATGCATATCGATACACGAGGAAGGGTATCGGTATGAGTTTGAGCTACTAGAATCTGAAATTTGTGAAATGTTAAAGTGTAACAATACACTTTCTCGTGTACCGATACGGATAGTCGTTTTTATGGTTAAATTGATATTTGAAGTTTTGATTCATTCATTTAGTCCCTGATTGTTAAGCATGCAATTGTATGAGTTTGAGAAGTAGTTTTAGGTTTAATTTTGACTAGAAAGCATGTAATATGACTAATTGAGGAATGGTAAATTAAAACTTGGCTAAGTCCCCATAATTTTTCCATTTTGCAAATTAGTCCTTAAATCGCGTGTATGAATAATTGAATGCCAAATCGATGATCGTTTGAGTTGAGATTTCACCTGCTGCCAATATACTCACATAGGTTTCACTAATTGAATCTAGACAGATAAAAGAAAAAAATGGTCGTTTATCGAGGTGAACCTTCACAAGTTTTCTTCAGTAAACCTAGTGTAACTCACTCGGTTCGGTGTAGTAGTTAGACCGGGTCAAGGGGGTTACATATATACCAAAACCCGATGTATCTCAAACATACTCTTCCCAACGTCCATACAATACACATCTCTACAACATAATCGTTATAGTTGTAGAGATCCTAAAAGTTGTTACATCTCTCCAGAGTAATCCTCTATCATAATTCTAAAGGTTAAGACCAACTATATATTTATAGAGCTAAATATCTGGTCACCAAGAAACCTTAACTCATAAGACTTCTTGTCTAATATAAATATTTAGGTATTAAATAAACCTAATTACCGAGTATTCTTCTTCCACTTGAATTACAATAAAACTCAACTTAATTATCAATTAGAATTTGAGTTAATATCTAACAAATCTCCCATTGACACAAATTTCATTCGAGCATTGTTCTGCAAATCCTCAATAACTTCAATTCTTACGTAAGACAAATATTCGTTGAAGCATTGTTGGATCAATTGAGAATTATCCCCCTGCAACTGAAAACTTATTGCAGCAAAAATCATGTTGTATGTCTTCAATTTCGCTAAGAAAATCCGCAACAATTTTTCTTCAAAATTGTGCATTAGAAGAAAAATGATATGTTTGAGACAAATATATTAATTGGGTGATATGTTTCTAGTAAGTTTTTTAATTGAGTGACATGTTTGTAAGAGAAATGACATGTTTGTAACTTTTTTAAAATTTAGTGATCTGTTTGTAACTTTTAAAAGATAATTGACTTATTTATTATTCAACCCATAGTTAAATGACATTGAATATAATTTACCCTTAAAACAAAGGTATTTGTGAATGAGTTGGAGTTTGTAGCATTAGGACCACAAAATTCTTTGCCATCGAGAGAATTGGGACAGAGTCTGGATATGTTTTCTCCTTTTTTTTCTTTCTTTACAGCTTTTATGAATGACAATGATTTTAAAAAAATTATCCGTATAGATTCCTTTTTTATTTTTATCTCTAATTTTACCCTTTCCAATACTTTCTTTTCCCCACAATTTCAACTATAAAAGTTAATACGATTACAATATGAATTTTTATATACGATCTAAAATAACACAAGCATTTTCTTTGTAAAATTTGCCTGATCAAACTTTATAATAATCATTTAATTGTGTTTAACACCAAAATTATAGATCTTATAAATGTAATCGTTTAATTATTACATAAGACGACGTCACAATTGATTTCTAATAAATTCTATAAAGGAAAATGTTAACAAATTGGTTGAAGTTTGAAATGGCTGAATTGTAATGCCAGTCTCTCGAGTCAATTTCTCATAATATTCAAAGATCGGGAGATCATTCTAGGTGTTGAATTTTGCGGTGCTCGATTCCTTCAACCGTTCTTGCTCGTCAAGTGGTTAAGAAGTGGAATGTTGGGTGAAAGAGGTGTGGAAGCTAAAATGAATAAAGACAAGATGATTTATAGTGGTTCAACCTTCTAACCAAGGTCTACATCCACTACCTTAGCTTCCCACTAAGGATTTCCAATCAATCCACTATTGATTCGTCCCCTTTTCTAGGCTTAGAAGGAAATCCTTACAAACCGATCAAGCTTTCTACCCAAAGCCTTGATCAAACCCTCTTTACAAAGAGATAATAATAAGAAAACTCAAATCTCTCTAATAGGTATTTGTTTGCACAATTAAGCTCTCACCCAATCCTAAAGCACTTGAGCAAATCTAACAATTTTGGCTCACTAGTGTTTGTCTATACAAGGAATTGACAATTAAGCACTAAGACACATTTTGATCATATGTTTTATTACAATTGAAGCATTTTTTATTACTTGATGCTTGGAGGTCCCTTTTATACTCCTCTTTGAGTTTGTAGTCGTTACTAGCCGTTGGGGTTGAATTGGAGCCGTTGGAGACTTTATTTCCCACCATAAATGCAGTTTTGCAGCTCTCCGTTTCGAAACGCTCGACCCCGTTTCGAAACACTATGTAAATAGAAAGAGCCGTTGTAGTCTAATGCAGCACCCGTATCGAAAAGCCATTGGCCATATCGAAACGGCATATCGAAACACTTGTTCCCGTTTCGAAACGCTCTGCATTTAAAAGGTAGTTGGGAAATAGTCATTGAGGATTTTATGACCGTTGAAGTCATGTCACATAGGCGTATCGAAACGGGTAACACCATATCAAAACGCCAAGCGAAAATGCTCACCCATATTGAACCTCGTTTTGAAACATCTTGAGGCTGTATCGAAACGTTTTGCCACTATAAGTACCCGTATCGAAGGACCTAGGGGCGTTTCGAAACGCCTGAGTGGTTTTGTTGGATTTGGCTTTAAAAATGTTTGAAAACCTTTTTGAAATATCCCATAAATATAATTTCAAGTTGTTTGGACTTAGAAATGGTTTCGAATTCTTTTTAATTTTTTCCAAAACATTTTTCAATTATTATTTCAAAACATTAGTTCTACAATCTCCCCATTTTTGATATAATAAAACCAACTTGAAAAATTGTTTGGGATTCTCCCCCTTTAAGTTTAAAAATGTGAATAAGAGATGAAAAATTTAAAATAAAGTAAAGCTCACCCTTATATATTTGAAAATTCAATTTTTCAAACCCAACTCTCCCCCCCTTTTGTTAAATCAAAAAGAATTTAAAAGACATTAAGTTCAAAATAACTTAAGAGGTTTGAAAAGATGACAAAAGTTTAGAATTTTGGTTTTAAAATGGCTCCCCTTACTCAAAGCATCATCAAAAGATGTTAGTCCAACATATATGATCATCTAGTTGAAATAAATGAAAATAAATCAAATAAAAGTAAGAGCAACTAGATTTTTACCACACTTGAACACAAGGGAGGATGTGAAGCCTTCCTTCTTCAAGTGTTCTTCCTTGTGTGCATGGAGCTCCCCCTCAATTTTTGACTTGTTGATCACTCTCCATCACACCTTTCATACAATCAAGTGATTTTTGGTATCCAAATTGCTTTGGATCCATAGACGTTAGTAGCACAAAACTTAGTCACCTTAGGAATCCATTTTTCAATTTCATCCTTTTTAGTTGAAGTACTTAGTCCTTTTGGGACCCAAATACTTCTAAAAACTTTCCATTTACAAATCTAGGGGCACTAGATTGTCTTATATAAAAATTTGATTTTCCAACATCATTTTTCTTTTCAAGCTCTTTGGAAATCAAATCTTTTTCTTCTTGAACTTTATGAAGCAAATTTTGTAAATCAAAACATTTTTGTTCAAACTCTTCGAGTTTTGCTTCAAGTTCAATTTTGGTTTTAGAAATCAAGTCATTTTCAATTTTCAAATTAGAAATCACTTTCTAATTTTTCAAATATGATTTTTAAATTCTAAAACCAAATCGTCATAGGCATTTTGTAATTCATCAAAAGAATATGAACATGAAGTATATGAATTAGAAATTACCCTTGAATCTTCTTCGATGGCCATAAGGCAAAGGTTGGCTTGTTCATCGTCAGTGGACTCTTCATCACTCCAAGTAGCCACATATGCCTTATTCTTATGGCTTGAAGTGCTTGCCCTCTTCTTCTTCATGGATTCTCGTTCAAGCTCTTTCAAGGCTTTCTTCATGAAAGGGGCAGACTTCTTGAAGAGATGAACTATCTATTTTTCTTCATCCTCCTCTTCACTTGAATCTACATGATGGCATGTGGAGGATTTGAGAGCAATGTCATTTGTGTTGATGCCAAGCCCTTTGAGCTTTTTCTCCCCATAGCTCTAATCTCTTCCCTCTTCTTTGTTTTTCTTCATAATTTGGTGAGTTAGAACTGACCCCATGAGTTCATGAAGCTTCAAAGTCTTGAGATTCTTGGCTTCGATAATGGCGATCCTTTTTGAATTCCATGACTCGGGAAGGTAGTAGATGAGCTTTCGGACAAGCTTCTCTTCCGGGATGACTTCTTCATAACCTTTGAGTCCGTTGGTGATGGTGGAGAACCTATCGAACATCTTCTCAATATTCCCTTCCAGATCCATCTTGATGTTTTTATACGCTAGGTTGAGGATCCCGATCTTGGTCTCCTTTACTTCGTTTGTCCCCTCGTATGTAACTTCGAGCTTGTACCAAACTTTTTCGGCACTCTCACAAGAAGACATCTTCTCATAGATGTTGGGGCCAAATGCACAAAAAAGGATGTACAAGGCTTTGCAATTAAGCTCCATCTTCTACTATGTCCCAAAGCTTGTAGTCCTTTGACTTTGTGAAAAACTTCATCATTGTCTTCCAATGGGCATAGTGCGTTCCGTCGAAGAAGGGCAGTTTGTCGATGGATTGCGCCATAGAGCCGGTTGTTTGAAATGTTGATCGAGCTTGCCGGATCTTCTAAATAAGATGTTAATCCTCTTTAATTGAGCCAAGCTCTGATATCAATTGTTGAGTTTTGTGGTGCTCGATTCCTTCAACCGTTCTTGCTCGCCAAGTGGTGGAGAAGTGGAATGTTGGGTGAAAGAGGTGTGGAAGCTAAAATGAATAAAGACTATGATTTATAGTGGTTCAACCTTCTAACCAAGGTCTACATCCACTACCTTAGCTTCCCACTAAGGATTTCCAATCAATCCACTATTGATTCGTCCTCTTTTCTAGGCTTAGAAGGAAACCCTTACAAACAGATCAAGCTTTCTACCCAAAGCCTTGATCAAACCCTATTTAAAAAGAGATAATAATAAGCAAACTCAAATCCCTCTAATAGGTATTTGTTTTCACAATTAAGCTCTCACCCAATCCTAAAACACTTGAGCAAATCTAACAATTTTGGCTCACTAGTGTTTGTCTATACAAGGAATTGATAATTAAGCACTAAGACACATTTTGATCATATGTTGTATTACAATTGAAGCATTTTTTTTATTACTTGATGCTTGTAGATCCCTTTTATACTCCTCTTTGTGTTTGTAGCCGTTACTAGCCGTTGGGGTTGAATTGGAGCCGTTGGAGACTTTATTTCCCACCATAAATACAGTTCTGCAGCTCCCCGTTTCGAAACGCTCGACCCATTTTGGAACACTCTTTAAATAGAAAGAGTCGTTGCAGTTTAATGTAGCACCCGTATCGAAACGCCCTTGGCCGTATCGAAACAGCGTATCGAAACACTTGTTCCCGTATCGAAACGCTCTGGATTTAAAAGGTAGTTGGGAAATAGTCGTTAGGGATTTTATGACCGTTGAGGTCATGCCACATAGGCGTGTCAAAATGGGTAACACCGTACCGAAACGCCAAGCAAAAATGCTCGCCCAGATTGAACCCCGTTTCGAAACATATTAAGGTTGTATCGAAATGTTTTGCCACTGTAAGTACCCGTATCGAAACACCTAGGGGTGTTTCGAAACGCCTGGGTGGTTTTGTTGGATTTGGCTTTAAAAACGTTTTGAAACCTTTTTGAAATATCCCATAAACATAGTTTCAAGTTGTTTGGACTTAGAAATGGTTTTGAATTCTTTTTAATTTTGTCCAAAACATTTTTCAATTATTATATCAAAACATTAGTTCTACAATCTCCCCTTTTTTGATATAATAAAACCAACTTGAAAAATTGTTTGGGATTCTCCCCCTTTAAGTTTAAAAATGTGAATAAGAGATGAAAATTTTAAAATAAAGTAAAGCTCACCCTTATTCATTTGAAAATGCAATTTTTCAAACCCAACTCTCCCCCTTTTTGTTATATCAAAAAGAATTCAAAAGACATTAAGTTCAAAATAACTTAGAAGGTTAGAAAATATGACAAAAATTTAAATTTTGGTTTTAAAATGGCTCCCCTTACTCAAAGCATCATCAAAAGATGTTAGTCCAACATATATGATCATCTAGTTGAAATAAATGAAAATAAATCAAATAAAAGTAAGAGCAACTAGATATTTACCACACTTGAACACAAGGGAGGATGTGAAGCCTTCATTCTTCAAGTGTTCTTCCTTTTGTGCATGGAGCTCCCCCTCAATTTTTGACTTGTTGATCACTCTCCATCACACCTATCATAAGACAATCAAGTGATTTTTGTTATCCAAATTGATTTGGATCCATAAACGTTAGTAGCACAAAACTTAGTCTCCTTAGGAATCCATTTTTCATTTTCATCCTTTTTAGTTGAAGTACTTACTCCTTTTGGGACCCAAATACTTCTAAAAACTTTACCATTTACAATCTAGGGGCATTATATTGTCTTATATAAAAATTTGATTTTCCAACATTATTTTTCTTTTCAAGCTCTATGGAAATCAAATCTTTTTCTTCTTGAACTTTATGAAGCAAATTTTGTAAATCAAAACATTTTTGTTCAAACTCTTCGAGTTTTGCTTCAAGTTCAAATTTGGTTTTAGAAATCAAGTCATTTTCAATTTTCAAATTTGAAATCACTTTCTTATTTTTCAAATGTAATTTTTAAATTCTAAAACCAAATCGTCATAGGCATCTTGTAATTTATCAAAAGAATATGAACATGAAGTAGATGAATTAGACGTTACCCTTGAATCTTCTTCGATGGCCATAAGGAAAAGGTTGGCTTGTTCATCGTCAGTGGACTCTTCATCACTCCAAGTAGCCACATATGCCTTATTCTTATGGCTTGAAGTGCTTGCCCTCTTCTTCTTCATGGATTCTCGTTCAATCTCTTTCAAGGCTTTCTTCATGAAAGGGGCAGACTTCTTGAAGAGATGAACTATCTCTTTTTCTTCATCCTCCTCTTCACTTGAATCTACATGATGGCATGTGGAGGATTTGAGAGCAATGTCATTTGTGTTGATGCCAAGCCCTTTGAGCTTTTTCTCCCCATAGCTCTAATCTCTTCCCTCTTCTTTGTTTTTCTTCATAATTTGGTGAGTGAGAACTGACCCCATGAGTTCATCAAGCTTCAAAGTCTTGAGATTCTTGGCTTCGATGATGGCGGTCCTTTTTGAATTCCATGACTCGGGAAAGAAGTAGATGAGCTTTCGAACAACCTTCTTTTCTGGGATGGCTTCTCCATAACCTTTGAGTCCGTTGGTGATGGTGGAGAAACTACCAAACATCTTCTCAATGTTCTCTTCTGAATCCATCTTGAAGTTTTCATACGCTAGGTTGAGACCCCGATCTTGGTCTCCTTTACTTCGTTTTCCCCCTCGTATGTAACTTTGAGCTTGTCCCAAACTTTCTTGGCACTCTCACAAAAAGACATCTTCTCATGGATGTTGGGGCCAAATGCACAAAAAATGATGTGCAAGGCTTTGCAATTAAGCTCCATCTTCTTGCGATCTTCGGCACTCCATTCCGCCTTACTTTGTTGAGGCACGAACGGATCGTCTTCTACTATGTCCCAAAGCTTGTAGTCCTTTGACTTTATGAAAAACTTCACCCTTGTCTTCCAATGGGCATAGTGTGTTCTGTCCAAGAAGGGCAGTTTTTCGATGGATTGCGCCATAGAGCCGGTTGTTTGAAATGTTGATCGAGCTTTGATAAGCTCTCAAATGTGACTTTTTTTAATTTCTATTTTTCACGTTTTTAGGATTTCTTGCTACCTAATCCATTTTCAATCTGCTATATTTTGTGCAAGGGACCTAATTCTGGAAAACAACAGCAAAAGAGGGCATTTCTACAGTCTTTTTATTATTCTGGTCATGACTGGCATCGTGGGCACGACGCTGGGCACGACGCGTCTGACGTGGCAGTTGCGTGGCGACTTCTAGAAGCTTCTAGAACGTTCTGAGAGATCTTATCAGCTTATCCGTTTAGATTTCCTGCATTTAAATTTCAAAACATTTGAATTGTTTTATCTTTACTTTATTATTTTAAATTTTCTTATCTTTTATCTTTGTAAATCCAAGCCTATAAATACCACTCCTTGGTAAAGGCTTAGGAATCAATCAATCAATTAATCTCCATTGTTTAGTTTGAAACTCTTGTTATTTCTAGTTTTAATTGAAAGTTCTCTTTTTCTTTATTTCCTTGTTCCATTTATTTTATGCTATTTAATTACTTTTCTAAAAACCAAGTTAAGTATGATAATTAATATCATGCTTAGCTAAATTTTTTGAGCCAAGAGCTAGCTAAATCAATTCTAATCGTGAGAATTAAACATTGCCTAAATTCCTTCGGGAGTACATTTTTATCTTTCTGTTTAGATAGTTTGGCAATCGACCTTACTAAAGTTTTTAATCGTTTTTCAAATCAAAAAGAGCTCGTTGGTCTAGAATCGTTTAAAGACATAGTTGGGAGGAAGGACCGGCCTGTGGTAATTTCGACTTCCTGTGAACACTCTTAGCGGCGGTCCGCTAAGGAAAGATAAAATCAGAAGCGATTCTTTTCAAGACAATTTCCGAGTCGGGCTTTTTCTATTTTCAAACTAAATATTTTAATGGCGATGGACGTGGTTAATTTGTTTAAGAACCAACCTTTGAAGATAGACTTGGGAGGATTGGTTACTCGAGAGAGAAGCAAGTTGCGACGGGTTGGGCCTCGCAGACTGTAACTGACATGATCCCCGGAGTAAAAATCTATTTCAATGATCGAAGGAATTGACAAGGCTAGCTCGAGGCTAATTTGCATACTTGGCTTTTCTTATTATTTTTAATTCTTGCATTTTATTTTATTACTTCACTCAAAATCAGATCACCCCCTTTTTATTTCCTTGTTTTTACAGATATTCCTGGGAATTCAAATCCGAAAAATTGAAGTCAAGAATTCCGACTAATCTTCTTGTGGATCGACCCTCTTTCCCTATAACTACTTAATTTCTTATTTTATTATTTGTTGAAAGAGGTTAATTTATTTATTTATTTATTTTAATGGGTAAAACGACGCTTGTCAAAATTGGCGTCGTTGCCGGGGAGATTTACTTTGACTGATTTCGTTTTTTTATATGACCAGGAAAAACCCGGGTACTTTAGCTCCATACAACCCGGAAATCGAAGCAAGCGCTCGTAGAACTCACGACGAAACACTTCGACGAAAGAAACAACAACAAAGCACACGACAATCCAATCACGAATCCACTTCCGAAACTACACCAGTGGAAGAACCTGCACAAGAACTAGAACCGATGGTGGACTAGACGATTCGACAACTAAATGCCGCCCCTACTGTGCAACAACCAGTCTGCATCGCTTTTCCTCAAGGCGATACTCCTTTCCAGCTCAAAACGGGATTAATCCACCTACTCCCTACTTTTAATGGCCTCCATACTGAAAGCCCACATAAACACCTTGCCGAATTCCATATGGTGAGCAGCAGCATGAAACTCCAAGGGGTCTCGGAGGACCAAATAAAACTAAGGGCTTTTCCTTTTTCTTAGCCGGAACGGCTATAGAGTGATTATTCTATTTACCTCCAAATTCGATTAATACATGGTCTGACCTCTCTCATGTTTTTCTTGACAGATATTTCCCTGCGGCAAAAGCAACAGAACTTAGGCGAAACATATTAGGAATCCAATAAGTGCACGATGAATCCTTATACGAATATTGGGAGTGATTGTGTGCAAGTTGTCCGCAACATGGCTTATCCGAGCAAACACTCCTTTAATACCTAGACGAAGGAATGATGCCAATGGACAAAAAGATGGTAGACGCAGCAAGCGGTGGCACGCTCGTTAACATGACCCATACTGCAGCGAGAACATTAATCTCCACAATGGCTGCTAATTCGCAGCAATTTGGTTCTGCAAGTGAACCCAGCCGATGGGTTCACACAGTAAGCACAATTTCATTAGAAAATAAGATAGACAATTTGACTAATATTGTGCATTCTCTTGTTTCAGGGGAGATAAGAGCTTCTAAGGTATGCGGAATATGCACTATGCCAGATCACACAACCGATTTATGCCCATTGCTGCGGGATACATATGGTGCCCAAGTTAACGCCATACACAACTTTCTCGGACCTCCCCAAAGACCCTATAACCCTCAGAGCAATACGTTCAATCCTGGTTGGAGAGATCACCCAAACTTGAGCTACGGTAATCAGAACCCGAATTACCAACCTAGGCAACAACCTCCCCACCAAAACCAAGCACCCCAAAAATCCTCGCTTGAGTCTATTGTTGAGAGATTGGCAGTTTCGCAGGAAAAATTCCAAACCCAAACACAATCCCATCTCCAGCAAATCGACAAACAAATAAGCCAACTAGCTCAAGCCATTAGCCGTCTAGAATCCCAGGGAAAGTTACCATCCCAAACCGAAACCAACCCAAGGGAAAACGTTAGTGCGATAACTTTGCGTAGTGGAACAGTGATAACGCCTAAACCGTCCAAGCAAGATGAGCGAAAATTTGACGAACCGGGAAACTCTTCGGAAGACCAGAACAACAAGTCTCCTCCCACCGCATGTAATGCCAAATCTAAAATTTATGTTTCTACTTACGAACATGTTCCTCCTTTTCCAGGTAGATTGGCGAAACGAGATAAAAAGGAGGAAGAGAAGGAAATTTTGGATATGTTCAAGAAGATGGAAATTAATATTCCACTTCTTGATGTTATTCGGAAAGTGCCCAAATACGCAAGGTTTCTGAAGGACTTATGCACAAACCGAAGGCGACTATCCGGAAATGAAAAAGTTAACCTTGGTGAAAATATTTCGGCCATCTTTCAAAAGTCGTTGCCGCCAAAGTACAAGGACCAAGGTATGTTTGCAATTCCCTGTAAAATTGGGAATGTTGGGATAAAAAGAGCGATGTGCGATTTAGGCGCATCTATCAACGTCATGTCGTTAAATGTCTATAACAAAATTTCGACTGAACCATTGAAAGAAACGCGAGTGACGATTCAATTAGCCGATCGATCAGTCATCTATCCCGAGGGAGTACTAGAAAACATGTTGGTACAGGTGAAAAATCTTATTTTCCCTGCTAATTTTTATATTATTGACATGGAAAATGATCGCAGCAATAATGGATCTGAAATCTTGCTTGGCCGACCTTTCCTATCAACCGCGCATACAAAGATTGATGTCCGCGACGGCATCTTAACTATGGAATTTGATGGGGAAGTAGTTAAATTTGATATGTATAAAGCTATAAAGTATCCTGATTCGGTCGCAAGTTTAAATTTCGTTGATATTATAGATCCGTTAGCTGATGATTTGATCGAAACTGATTTGTGTTATGACTTTTGTAGGGAATTCGCGGATTTTGACGATGAAAATATAGGCGAAATCATTTCAACTCTTTCTTCCCTTTCTGATTTTCGATTAATTCCAACTCGATCTAAACATTTTCCCTCAATTTTGCAGGAACCAAACCCGAAGTTAGAGCAATTTAATTATGTATTTTTAGGCGACAACCAAACTTTGCCAATCATCATTTTGAGTGAGTTGTCGCATCGGGAAGGAGGTAGAAGCTTAGTTGTTGTTTTGCGCACAAATAAAAAGAAAGAGGAAGGCATAAAAATGACGAGGGATGGACATCACCGTATATTTGAAGACCTTTCTTTTGAAGAACCAAAAATTTAGCAAAGGCCGTCGAGCTAAACGACGTTAAACAAAGCGCTAAATGGGAGGCAACCCATTCTTTTCATTTTCGTTAATTTTAATTTCCTTTCTTTTTATATTTTATTTATTTTTCTTTATTTTTCTTTTTCTAATTACCTTAAAAATTTTTATGCAGGATTTTTCTTTTCACACAGCAAGCACTTTAGCCCATGCCCTTTACACCCTTCATTTTCCCCTCTTTTCCCCTTTTCTTTCTTTCTTTCCCGTGAAATACAAAAACCCTAAAAAACACAACCAAACACCTTTGTTTTTTTCACTCAGCCACGCTGACTTCACCATGCCCCACACCCCCTCCTCGCCGTGGTGGTCGACAACGGCAAGCCCCCAGCCCCCGATCGAGAATCCCACTCCTACGACTTCCACCGCTCCTTCGCCTCCTTCCCCAACCGTCAGCCGCCGTTCGCGTCTCTCCAACAGCACCGTCGGACCAAGCTCTAGTCGCCGTCCACCTCCCCCACGATCACCATCACCGTCATTCCACTGTATGCCAACGGTGGACTCAATTTCATCACTCACGGGGAGTATTTTTTACCCTTATTTGTTCTCTATTTTCTTTATTTTTATTTTGAATTGGGGCAATTCATTTAAGTGAGGGGGGGGGGGGTAACAAAACCACTTGTCTTGCTTGTTTGCTATATGTTTGACTTTGATTTAAGTTTGAGATGAATTTTTTCTTGCCATTTCCTGATATCTAGCATGTTATAATTGTTATAGTGCATAGGAATATTTGAATGTTGACATTTTGATAATCAAATGGCATGAGTATAGTGATAGTTTGACATCTCTTTTCAATTTGCCTTGATTGTGATAATTGGATTTCTCACCTAGCTTAAACAACTTAGCCCAATTTTGTGAGAATTTGAGCCTTGAGCATGCATCTTATTCTTTATGCTCGTGTTTTTCCTTTCTTGAGAGTGTCATCTTGAATTTAGGAATCTAGAACTTGTGGCTTGTATACGATTTGAGACTACACTAGAATGAGGTGCTTTAAGATGATTTAGGCACTAGGATTTAGCCATTTTCTCTCATTAAAACTTACCTTTTTCTCATCGCTTAGTGAACCCTCTTGAAGCCTTATATCCCATTTTTCTTGGCTTAACCTTCAAACCTTGTTCTTCCTTGACCAAACTTTTTCTGATTGATCAAATGCTAGAAACTATATTACTAGACAAATAAGGGGCTGCAATTCGAATAAGGGCAGAATTTTCCCAGAAAAAATGAGAAAAAAAGAAAAAACAGATTAAAAGGAAGCAATTGCTTCGAAAAGAAGAAAAAAAAGAAGAAAAACAGTTTCGAAAAAAAGAAAAAAAAAAGAGAAAAATATGTGTTTGCTTGCCCATTTTAGCTCCTCTTCCGTCTTCACTGCTTATTGTTTGAAATATCTTGCGTTGATCATTTTCTTTTGCTTTTTCTTTCCATCTTTCTACCCTTTTTCTAAACCCACATTACACCTTGAACAAAAGACCTAATGATTTTTGCACCTCGATTCTAATAAAGTAGTGAAGAATTGAACTTGTTACAAGCCTATGGAAACCTTTGTTCATGTATGACTTAGAGTGTTTTTGCTTCACATTTACCTTTAAACACTTTGAGTGCTCTTGAGTGTACCTTGGTGAGGATTAAGACTAGGTTAGGATTTGATTACTACTTGATAGGCAATTGAAAGAATGAAAGGTCGTTCTTTGCTTATATCCACTTGGTTTGATTTGTGTCTCTTTCATGATATTTCTTTTGCACTAGAACTCTTATAATTATGCTTGATACTTGTGATAGCTTGAGAAATGCATTCTTGGGTTAATATCTTTTTCGGACATATTTGATAAGCTCTCAAATGTGACTTTTTTTAATTGCTATTTTTCACGATTTTAGGATTTCTTGTTACCTAATCCATTTTCATTCTGCTATATTTTGTGCAAGGGACCTAATTCTGGAAAACAACAGCAAAAGAGAGCATTTCTACAGTCTTTTTATTATTCTGGTCATGACTGGCATCGTGGGCACGACACTGGGCACGATGCGTCTGACGTGGCAGTTGCGTGGCGACTTCTAGAAGCTTCTGGATCATTCTGAGAGATCTTATCAGCTTATCCGTTTAGATTTCTTGCATTTAAATTTCAAAATATTTGAATTGTTTTATTTTTACTTTATTATTTTAAATTTTCTTATCTTTTATCTTTGTAAATCCAAGCCTATAAATACCACTCCTTGGTAAAGGCTTAGGAATCAATCAATCAATTAATCTCCATTGTTTAGTTTGAAACTCTTGTTATTTCTAGTTTTAATTGAAAGTTCTCTTTTTCTTTATTTCCTTGTTCCATTTATTTTATGCTATTTAATTACTCTTCTAAAAACCAAGTTAAGTATGATAATTAATATCATGCTTAGCTAAATTTCTTGAGCCAAGAGCTAGCCAAATCAATTCTAATCGTGAGAATTGAACATTGCCTAAATTCCTTCGGGAGTACATTTTTATCTTTCTGTTTAGATAGTTTGGCAATCGGCCTTACTAAAGTTTTTAATCATTTTTCGAATCAAAAAGAGCTCGTTGGTCTGGAATCGTTTAAAGACATAGTTGGAAGGAAGGATCGGCCTGTGGCAATTTTGACTTCCTGTGAACACTCTTAGCGGCGATCCGCTAATGAAAGATAAAATCAGAAGCGATTCTTTTCAAGACAATTTCTGAGTCGGGCTTTTCCTATTTTCAAACTAAATATTTTAACGGCGATAGACGTGGTTAATTTGTTTAAGAACCAACCTTTGAAGATAGACTTGGGAGGATTGGTTACTCGAGAGAGAAGCAAGTTGCGACGGGTTGGGCCTCGCAGACTGTAACCGACATGATCCCCGGAGTAAAAATCTATTTCAATGATCGAAGGAATTGACAAGGCTAGCTCGAGGCTAATTTACATACTTGGTTTTTCTTATTATTTTTAATTCTTTTATTTTATTTTATTACTTCACTCAAAATCAGATCACCCCCTTTTTTTATTTCCTTGTTTTTACAGATATTCCTGGGAATTCAAATCCGACAAATTCAAGTAAAGAATTATGACTAATCTCCCCGTGGGTCGACCCTCTTTCCCTATAACTACTTAATTTCTTATTTTATTATTTGTTGAAAGAGGTTAATTTATTTATTTATTTTGACGGGTAAAACAACGCTTGTCAAGCTTGCCAGATCTTCTCAATAAGATGTTAATCCTCTTCAATTGAGCCAAGCTCTGATACCAATTGTTGAGTTTTGTGGTGCTCGATTCCTTCAACTGTTCTTGCTCGCCAAGTGGTGGAGAAGTGGAATGTTGGGTGAAAGAGGTGTGGAAGCTAAAATGAATAAAGACAAGATGATTTATAGTGGTTCAACCTTCTAACCAAGGTCTACATCCACTACCTTAGCTTCCCACTAAGGATTTCCAATCAATCCACTATTGATTCGTACATTTTTCTAGGCTTGGGAGAAACCCTTAAAACCGATCAAGCTTTCTACCCAAAGCCTTGATCAAACCATCTTTACAAAGAGATAATAATAAGCAAACTCAAATCCCTCTAATAGGTATTTGTTTTCACAATTAAGCTCTCACCCAATCCTAAAACACTTGAGCAAATCTAACAATTTTGGCTCACTAGTGTTTGTCTATACAAGGAATTGACAATTAAGCACTAAGACACATTTTGATCATATGTTGTATTACAATTGAATCATTTTTTATTACTTGATGCTTGGAGGTCCCTTTTATACTCCTCTTTGAGTTTGTAGTCATTACTAGCCGTTGGAGACTTTATTTCCCACCATAAATGCAGTTCTGCAGCTCTCCATTTCGAAACGCTCGACCCCGTTTTGAAACACTCTTCAAATAGAAAGAGCCGTTGCAGTCTGATGCAGCACCCGTATCGAAACGCCCTTGGCCGTATCGAAACGGCGTATCGAAACACTTGTTCCTGTATCGAAACGCTCTGTATTTAAAATGTAGTTGGGAAATAGCCGTTGGGGATTTTATGACTGTTGAGGTCATGTCACATAGGCGTATCGAAACAGGTAACACTGTATCGAAACGCCAAGCAAAAATACTCACCCAGATTGAACCCCGTTTCGAAACATCTTTAGGATGTATCGAAATGTTTTGGCACTATAAGTTCCCGTATCAAAACACCTAGGGGCGTTTCAAAACGCATGGGTTGTTTTGTTGGATTTGGCTTTTAAAACGTTTGAAAACCTTTTTGAAATATCCCATAAACATAGTTTCAAGTTGTTTGGACTTAGAAATGGTATTGAATTCTTTTTAATTTTGTCCAAAACATTTTTCAATTATTATATCAAAACATTAGTTCTACACGAGGGGTAAGATGAATAAAACTCAACTTGACTCGATCAAATGTTCATCGTTAATTACTCCTTCATATTCGTAGATCCAGTGAACCATAATGCAAGATGTGACACGCCTTCACAATCTCATGTTTGGGAATAATATTATGTACTAATTGTTGAAATTCATGGGTGTAAATGAACCAAGCTTGAACGACACGACTTTGTTCGTGTTCGTTTATTTATTTTTGAAGGTATTCATGTTTGTTTGTTTAGTGTTCATAAGCATGTTTGTTTATATGTTCACGAACATGTTCGTTGATATATTCGTCAAAATGATGAAATTACACAACTAGTCCTTAAGCTTTAGAGTTTGAACTCCAAAGTTCACATTGTGTTCAATTTAATCCCTACCTTCATCAATATTTAAAATGTAAAAAAAATAAAAAGAAAATGGGAACCATATAAACGAGCTTGTTCGTGAACATAAACGAACCGAATACACCTCTGTCCATGTTCATTCGTTTATTAAAATAAATTTAATTTTTTGTTCATAGTCGTTTATTTAACTTAATAAACGAACATAAACGAATGTCATGCAAACGATTCATGAACAATTCGTCAAATGCTCTGTCCATTTACACCCCTATCCAAACCATATCCCCTTTTCCCTCTCTATCTTTCTAATACAAAACTTCACAAAAAGAAAAAAAATTACTAAGAATAAAAAATCATTAAAATTTATAAAAATATTTTAAAAAATTTAAAAAATACAAAAATGATAAATTAATATATAAAAATAAGATAAAATTATAGGAATAATAATAAAATCATTGAAAATAGAAAAAATTATATAAAAAATCATATGAAGAGAAAACGAGAAGAGTAGATGGAAAATATATATTTTTTTGACAATTTATAAAAGAAAGTAGTTTGTCCATTTTTTTGGTTCGTAGAGGTATGTTAGATGGTTTGAACCTCATCAAATTTATATTGTTTCCTATTCTTTTGGTTGTTTTTCTTGAGTGTCTTGGTGAGTTATCATGCTATTTCTAACACTTGGTATTATAAATTTTGGTTCGAAGTTCAGTAATTGTTATAATTAATATGTGTAAGAAGAAATTATTATACTTAAATATATGAAATATAAACATAGATGTTGTTTTCCTGATTTTCAATTTCATTATAAAAGAACAAAATGGTAGTAGGTACCGTACCACTCGGACATAAGAACAAAACATACAACACGCTCTATAAAGCATAAACATGTTAACAACTGAATAAAAAACAAGATCACAAGACATGAACAAAAGCAGTTGTGTTATTAATCAAACCTCCAATTTCCAGCATGAAAAATAGTTTTGTTTTGGTTTTGAGAGAATTCGATAGCCTTTAGAAAATATTGACATGGTTCAATTGAATTAGAGATCATGTTTAGCCTCTTCATCATCAATATTCTCCTTTTTATCACCGGTTTTCTCTTTCTTTTGAGTCTTTTCATCGTCGGCTTTTCCTTTGTTTTTAGTCTTTTTATTATCGGTTTTGTCTTTCTTTTTAGCCTTTTCGTCACCGGATTTCTCTTTCTTTTCATCATCCTCTTGTTTATCATTTGGAAAACCGGTACTCTCTTTATCTTTATCCATTGTAAGAACGGCTCTAATCCTCACTTTCTCCCTTTCTTCTGCTGCTTCTTCTTCTTCATCCTTCTTTCTCTTCTTAGACTTTTCATCATCGCCACTCTTTTTTTCTTTAGTCTTTTCATCATCCGCACTCTCCTTTCCTTTAGTCTTTTCATCATCGTCACTCTTTTTTTCTTTAGTCTTCCCACGATTTGCCGTCTCTCTTTTTTTACTCTTTTCATCATCATCGTCACTCCCTTTTTGTTTGGCCTTTTTATCACCCGCACGCTCTTTTTCTTTAGCCTTCCCAATGTCTTTATCATCCGTTAACGAAGCTTTCTTCGACCCACCATCACCTTCGGTTTTCTCATCTTTGCTTATCACGAATTGAAATGTGCAAAGTAGGGCCAATGAGAATAGAATTACTAGAGCAATCTTCACCATCTTGTTCTTGATGGATAAGCTAAGTCAAGTTTTGAACAATGATGCAAATGTGATCAACTTAAATACTTTACGATGAGGTATTTGCGACCAAATTTAGGTCT
This sequence comes from Hibiscus tridactylites, assembly GCA_958450335.1. Taxonomy (NCBI): domain Eukaryota; kingdom Viridiplantae; phylum Streptophyta; class Magnoliopsida; order Malvales; family Malvaceae; genus Hibiscus; species Hibiscus tridactylites. The sequence continues at coordinate 29,905,723 of OY288279.1, read as the reverse complement.
GGTTGGTTGAGTGTTGACTGATCCAGTGCTCAATAGCGATACACGAGTCAGATAAACATGACTTCTCTCCACATTTCCCCAAAGATATGCTATTAGGTTTACTTCATAACGACGAGTCATAAAAAACATGTTTTAAAGGGAAAAAAATGTAAATAGTACAATTATTCTAGGCATTCACTGAGGACTAAAGTGCATGAATTAAAAACATGTGATCTAGCTTAGTAATTTATTAAACAATTCAAGGCCTTGGGCCAAATTAGTCTTTACCCTATGTACGTGCTTAAACCCGTGTATCGCTATTGAGCACTGGATCAGTAACACTCAATCAACCAAACCTAAATTTGAGTAAAAGCTTGAAGCACCCAATTACCCCCATTTATTACTAGCCATATTCGGTAAACAACTTTTTGAGATGTAAAAATCTTCTTCACCTAATCATGTCTTTACTTATGTCTTATGTTAAAAAAATAGTGTAACACCCGGGTTTATGGGTCGGGTGAAAATAATGTTTTAATATTATTCGGGTTCGGTTTTATAATTTAAATAAATTAAATAATGGTTCGGGTTTTGTTTGCAAATAAAACAAAGGTGTTGGACCCAATTTTTAAACCAAGCCCAATAGCCATTCATTAATGGCATTTGTATAAATATCAAATAAAACTCATTTTTATTACCTTATAATTCAAATAAACTCAAAAACCCCATCATCTTCTTCTTCAAAGCAAAACCCACGACAAGAGGAGAAGCTTACTTCTTGTTACTATTTCATCATCTTTCTTCCTCATCTTTGGTGATTTTCGAAAGGTAAACATATATTCGACTTGTCCTCTTTTTTCTCTACATGCTAGTACTCTAAGATTTCATTAAAACCCATGATTTTGTATTTTGGTATTTTGAAAGTTTAGACTAAAAATGACATCTTTGTTGTCTTAAACTAAAGCTTTTGATTTATTAATGATATATGAGTTGTTTACTGTCTATAAGGTTCAACATATCCGATTTTTACATGGTTTTATGATGTTTCCCCAAATTGGGTTTTAGAGAGGTTTTAGAATGTTGAAATGTTGAATTTTGGGGGTGTTTTGTGTGAGAATTTGTGGGCTGGAGGTTAGGCTATGTATAAGGGTTGTTTTGGAAGCTTTTGAGAGTAGTTTAAGTGTGGGAATCATCAGTTTTGGACTGTGCAAAGGGGCTGCTCGGGAATGGCTTTTTGGGGTTGTTCTTGGTTCGAAAAACAAGTGTTTGATGTTTGAATTGTATTCCGGGTTTGCTACGTTGTGTTGTGGACTGATTTGAGGTTAATTTACTTGTGTTGAGGCGTTTAGAAGCAAGGATTTGCATTGGTAAAGCTTTGGGATCGAATCCGGAAGTGAGGAGGCTTGAGTCGGCTTTGCTTGATTTGCTTAAGTAAGGTGAGTGGTTAAAATGTTTTAAATGGCTTTGATCAATTGGTTCGAGCATGTGAATGTGTAAATGTTTTCAAGTAACATTTTGGTTCAAAGTTGGTTTTGAAGAAGTTTAGTTTGAGCTTGAAAAGTCAATTTTAAATTCAAGAGTAAGTTGATGTGAATCGCCTCTTTAATTTCCCCTTTTATCATTTGTTTTCATTGCTTGAAATGATATTTTGATATGCATGAAATTACATTAATTTGGGAAGAAGCATATTGTTATTTATTAAATCGTTGATCATGTTTGATGGTAATAATGGTGATGTTGATATGCCTTGCAAGATGTGGGTAAGTTGGTGCCGGTTATGTACGAAAATGGTGTGTAAGACCATTTGTGATTGGTAAGATTGTAAATAGTAAGTGATGCCTAATTGTGGATTTTGTTACAACTTGTTTTGGTTGTGCATGATATAGTGAGTACATGTCGCATGATAGTGATTGTATATTGTGTTGCATGGTTGGTGTCAAACCTCACGTGATGGTTGTCGTTGCTCCGGTGATGTGTAGTACCACCGGTAGCGAGTGGTATAAGACTCCGACGATGTGTAGTCCCGCCGGTATTGACTAGTAGAAGAGTACTTTGATGTGTAGTCCCATTGGAAAACTACTAGTCGAAACGGTGATGTGTAGTCCCACCGTGTGTGTTTTGGTTATGCTTGTGCATACCATGTGTGCTCATGTTGTATCTCACTATATCATACCCTTTTTGGGTCTTGCTTTAATCTAGGATTATGTCCTCATGCATACCATGAAGTGTAATGCCATGATAAATGCCTATATTGTTGAATTGTGGTTGAACTTGCATGTTAGTAAGAGGATTAGGTAGTTGAATGGATCTTTTGTGTTGGCCTTTATTTAAAGAAAGCTTTGAACCCTGCATTGTCATAGTTATGTTTTTGAGCTCCGCTCACTAAGCTTTATGCTTACGCTCTCCCTTTTCTGACAATGCAGATCTTTAGCTTGGAGTTAGCAAGGAGCAAGAAAAGGGCGTCCAAGCGTGTGGTAGTTTGCTCAAGTATGGTTTATTAATAATGTAGTAGTCTAGCAATGGGAAATGCTACGTGTTTTAGGAGCTTGTATCTAGACTCCTTTGTGTTGGCTTTATGTTGTTAATGTCTTATGTTGATGTTTTGGATTGATTATGGGTTGTAATGCATGAATGCTACGATGAATGTTTGTGTACGGTGGCATGCCTCTAGACGTTTAGGTTGCCTTGTTAGTGATGCAAACCTCTTATATGTTGACTTGTGCCTTTTGGGGCCTTTGAACTTTTATGTGTGCCCTTGTATGCTAAATTGCCCCTTTGTTTGAATGCCATGATGGGATGCCTTGATTTATGTTTGATTGCTACCTATGGCTCATGTATGATTGCTTAAATGTTTGTTTGTGCATAGGAGAGTCTAAAAATGCATCTAGATTCTTGATTGAGGTCACGAAGTTGGAATTGGTGGAATTGCAAAGCAGGGCGTATCGATACGCCTGAGGGCCGTATCGATACGGCCTTGCCCAAAGGCCACAAATTTTGCCTGGCGTACCAATACCCTAAGGGTATCGATACCCTCCAAAGTTACTGGAATTTGGAGAAGTTGGAACGAGTAGTGCATACAGATACGGGGTTCCCGAGTATCGATACGGGTATACTCCGTTGACAAGGAAAGTTTGACCGAGAAGGACGTATCGGTACGCTCAAGGGTTGTATCGATACGGTCTTCCCGGAGTTGACTCTTTGGGTTGACCTGGTCAGGGCGTATCGATACCCCTAGTTAGGGTACCGATACGGTTTGCCCTGTAAGCTTAAAAATGGACTAGTATGTATGGTCGGGGTTCGAATGTGATCTTTCTTTGGATGCTTTCCGCTGTTGTGAATCACTTAGGACTTAATGTTCCTCTAGACAAGATTAAATTAAAAAGGAAAAAAATAGGGTTTCTAACCGAGGGGAACCTTAACGGGTTTCACTCGGTTTTCCCCGTGTGGCCCACTCGGATCGGTCATTCGGCCAGACCGGGACGAGGGGGTTACATTTAGTGGAATCAGAGCCTGAGGTTTCCGAGAACTCGGGTAGGTAAGTGAGGTAAGTTTGAAGTGTTATGTTGTTTTTATGCCTCGGTGAATGTTTTGCCATGTATGCTTGATGTTTGCTTGTTAGTACGGTGTTTGAAAGCATGTGTTCGCATGATGGTTGTGTTGAAGCGTAGTGTCAAGTTCCCATTGCTACTATTACTTATTTGAATGGATTTTTGTAAAGGAATATTGTAACCCCCTTAACCCGGGCTAGACGGTTGACCCGAAATAAGAAGTTTACACGGGGAAAACCAAACTCAACCCGAAAGTCAACCTTGATTAACGACCCTTTTTTTTCTTTTTAATCTTGTCTAGATGCATATTAACCCTAATCATACACTCGAGGAAAACATACTTGAAAACCACAGCAATCGGGCAACGATCAGGGACTCGATTGCACAACATACACATTTAGGGACCAAAATGTAAATTCTAGAAATTTAAAGGCTTGGCAGTGGCAAAACCGTTCCGGAACGGCTCTACCCGTTTCGAAACGCCAAGGCCATTTCAGGCCCTCTATTCCGAAACGGTAGCACCCGTTCCGATACGGGCTGCCCAAAATTGCAGATTTTTGCTGATTTAATTCACAATTGACCCATCAAACACATTCCAAAGACAACCAAATTATACCAGCAAGTCATTCAACACTCAATGAACATATTAGCATCAACCAATCTCAAACATAGCCCCGATTTAAGAAAAACCCAATTCTATAGGCATGCTTCCTATATAGAAAACCATGAAACCATCAATTCATCAAAATCACAAACCAAAGGCCATTTACAAGTCTCAACATCACCAAAAGCATAAAACCAACTTAGGGAGTCCAAAACATCTCCCAAAAACACAATTTAGGTTCCCATTGCCAAATGCCAAAAGCTAAACAAGTTATGAAAATTGTCACCATACATGAGCTTAAGCTTCCACTTAGATTCTTGACCACCTTGCTGCCCCTTTAAGCACTTCAATGCTCTGCATTATTGGTTTAGGAAAAAGAGAGCGTAAGCACATAGCTTAGTGAGGAATGCTCAATTAAAACATCACAATAATGCATTTACGAAAACACCTTTTCAAGGCCTTTAGTTTCAAAACAACATTTATCCAACAATTATGCATATAAACCAAGCATTTCATGCTTCAAATCATTAACATGTCATATTGGCTTTCAAGTGATAATCCATAACATTTTCCAACTCAAAACGCAATCGACAATCAACAATCGGATACGCAGAATACAAGCATTGTCCCATACGCTTCATACACACTACCAATATCAAGGTGGAGCATGGTACAATCACAACCCCTCAACACCCGTGATAGAGACTATGGACAATCACAACCCCTCCACATCACTCATTGGTAGTTGTATAACATCACTAACGAGATCACGGGACATACAACACAAGATCCACACATGGACTTTTAACCACCATTGTGATCTTACAATACACAAGGTCCACACATGGACTTTTAACCACCATTGTGACCTTAACAATACACAAGGTCCACACATGGACTTTTAACCACCATTGTGACCTTAACACAAGACCCACCCATGGACTTTTAACCACCATGGTGTTCTTAACCATCTCGTTAGTGTACTTAGATGGAGTTTACGATACAATCACAACCTCTCAACATCCAAGGCGACTTTATTCACGGTGCACCCATTCCTATAGCCGGCTAACTATATCCGATTCAAGTACTTTAAAACCAACACATCACTTGCCAATATACATCATTTAACATCATTAATTCACTGTTTTAATGCATTTAACAAGCCATTAAATCAACATGCATCACTATGCATTAAAATCACATTTATCAATGTTCAAAACAAGGATCCCTTACCTCTAGCATCCTTCAACACATGTCTTATAAAACCAGCAATAAACATGCTAAAATATGCTTTCAAAAACAGTATTTAAACATGCAAACAAATCACCTTGCATTCAACCAACTCGTGGCTCATCAACAAGAGAGTTTTTCCGAAAACTTACTCTTGAGCTTAGCTAAGTTGTTTAGACTTTAACTAAGCTCCCAAACCTTCAAACATTGGTTTCAAAGCTGAAAACCAAACTTCACTCACCGATTCCGTTTCGCAAGCTTGCCGAAACACCAATCAAGCTTCCGGATCAACACCACAAGGATCCGAAGATGTCTCCCATGTTTTAAACACATCAAAGCAGAGGATTAATGAATCATCATGCATTAATATCTTCAACCAAAACACCTAAACTCGCTGCTCTCATCAACACTCACATTTCGGCTACCAAACACAACCGAAAACACATCCAAACACCTCCACAACACTACCCAGCCAAGATCCATCAACTCCAAACATTCTTATACATCAATTAACATCCAAAAAGGATCTAATCACATCCTTATACCTCCAGCTATAGCAGAACATCAAGATCACCCCAAAACCATCACTAACTCAAGCAAAACTTAGGAAAATCAACCTATTCGGGATTGCATTGATTAAACCTCAATTTCACACCAATTATACATCCAATTTTCATAAAAAGACACCTCAAAACAGTGCCCAAACATTTCATACGAATTTCATCAAAATTAAATCCAAATCTTACATTTTAAGCAAAGATCAAGAACAAATCATTAAAACCTTTAATAAAACTCAAATCAAGGATTGAGAACTTGGGAATTTCAGTAAAGAACTGAGTATTTAGAGGAGAAGGACGTTCATACCTCTAAATGTGAGTTTCTCCTTGTTTAGATGCAAGATTCTTGAAAATTCAATAAGCAAATGCTAAGGTTTTGATGTAGAAATGATTAGAGAAAAGTGTTTGGGCTGAGAGAAAAGTTGAGAGAAAAGAAATGGAAAATTTTGAGAAAAGTTAGTTATGACAACAAAATATCTAATTCCCTCCTTTTTCCTTTTATTAAATATCATTTAATAAATGTTTAATATTAAGAAAAATCTGGAGAAAACTCTTCTTGGGTAAATTAGCTCCTTAAAGATTCAAATTTTCAATCCTTTTAAAACATTCACCAACTTTTCAAAAATTACATTTTAGTCACTAACTTGAAAAGTCACATTTCGAAACCTCATTTTGTAAAATTGATTTCACCACTCTCTTATATATAATAAAAGAGGATTTTAGGATATTTTTCCATATTTTTAATGCATCCCGAACTAGGCTTTCCCTAAAAATCACCTTTTATATTCGAACCGCAACCCGACCGGTCCTGTCCAAAACCCAAAACTTCTAAGCCCAAAATTGGGGTGTTACAACTCTCCCCCACTTAAGAAATTTCGTCCTCGAAATTTACCTGAAGGAAAGAGGTACGAAAACTTCTTCAACATGTCATCCTTCCGTTCCCACGTGGCTTCTTCAACACCACGATGTTTCCACAACACCTTTACCAACTCAATGGTCGTGCCTCGAAGAACTTTACTATCCGAATACAGAATCCTCACCGGTTCCTCATCATAGGTCAAATCTGGATTCAATTCCACTTCCTCCACAAGCATCACATGCGAAGGATCCGATCTATACTTCCGAAGCTTAGAAACATGAAACACATCATGAATCTTTTCCAACTCTTGTGGTAACCTCAACTTGTACACAACAGGACCCACACGTTCAATCACCTCGTATGGTCCAATGTACCTAGGGCTTAACTTACCCTTTCGGCCAAACCTCATCACCTTTTTCCAAGGCGAAACCTTCAAAAACACACGATCACCCACTGCATACTCAATCTCCTTACGCTTCAAATCCGCGTAAGACTTTTGCCGATCAGAAGCTGCCTTCAAACGCTCACAAATGAGCTTCACCCTCTCGGTAGTTCCCTTCAACAAAGCTGGCATCGAAACCAACTTCTGACCCGTTTCAGCCCAACAAAGAGGAGTCATACACTTCCTCCCGTACAAAGCTTCATAAGGTGCCATTTGAATACTTGCCTGATAACTATTATTATAGGCAAACTCCACCAAAGGCAAATGTTTCTCCCAAGAACCCTGAAACTCAATCACGCAACACCTCAACATATCCTCCAAAACCTGGATAACACGCTCGGACTGTCCATCCGACCGTGGATGATAAGAAGTACTGAAATTCAACCGTGTACCCAAAGCCTGATGCAAACACTGCCAGAAACGCGATGTAAACCTCGGATCCCTATCCGACACAATCGACTTAGGCACACCATGCAGCCGCACAATGTCAGCAATGTACAGCTCCGCAAGCTTATCCAAAGTGTACGTAGTATGCACAGGCAAGAAATGCGCACACTTCGTCAGGCGATCCACAATCACCCACACCGAATTCTTCTTCGATGGCGACAAGGGCAAACCAGATAAAAAATCCATGGTAATCCTTTCCCACTTCCACTCAGGAATTCTCAACGGTTGCAACAACCCTGAAGGAAACTGATGCTCAGCCTTAACTCGCTGACACACCATGCACTTGCTTACAAACTCTGCAACATCTTTCTTTAAACCCAGCCAATAGTACTCATCACGAAGATCATGATACATCTTAGTACTACCAGGGTGCATAGCAGAAGGACTACTATGACCTTCAGTCAGAATAGCACACCTCAACTCAGCATCATTGGGCACCACTATCCGACCCCCAAAGCATAACACTCCATCATCATTAAAGCAGAAATTCGAAGGCCTACCCTCCGCAATATCCTGAAAATGTGGCACTAAGGAATCATCCAACAACTGCTTTTCCTTAATCAACTGAACCAAGGATGGTTTCACTTACAAATCAGCCACAAGACCACCATCACGTGAAATACTCAAACTGGCAAACATAGCCCTCAACTCAACAGCTACCTTCCTACTCAAGGCATCCGCTACAACATTAGCTTTACCCGGGTGGTACTCGATCGTCAAATCATAATCCTTTAGCAACTCCACCCAACGTCGCTGCCTAAGATTCAACTCTTTCTGGGACATCAGATACTTCAAACTCTTGTGGTCCGTGTACACGGTACACTTCTCACCATACAGGTAATGTCTCCAAATTTTCAAAGCAAAAACCACCACAACCAACTCAATGTCATGCGTAGGATAATTGCGCTCATGCACCTTCAGCTGCCGTGACGCATAAGCCACCACCTTACCCTCTTGCATCAACACACATCCCAAACCAACGTAGGACGCATCACTATACACCATAAACTCTTTCCCTGATTCAGGTTGAACCAAGATAGGAGCTTGCGTTAAAGCTGCCTTAAGCTTCTCAAAAGCCTGTTGTCTCGCTTCCGTCCACTCATACTTAACATCCTTCTGCAACAATTTCGTCAAAGGTGCAGCAATCTTTGAAAACCCATCCACGAATCTCCGATAGTATCCCGCCAAACCAAGGAAACTACGAACTTCATGAACAGACTTAGGAGGCTTCCAATTCATCACTGCCTCAATCTTCTGAGGATCAACATGAATCCCCTCAGCAGAAACCACATGACCAAAAAACACCACTTCTCTAAGCCAAAACTCACACTTGCTCAGCTTGGCATAAAGCTGATTCTCCAACAAAGCTTGCAACACAATTCTCAAATGCCCTTCATGCTCCTCCTCAGTACGAGAGTACACGAGGATATCATCAATGAACACCACAACAAACTTATCCAAGTATTCATGGAATACTCGATTCATCATGTCCATGAAAGCTGCAGGAGCATTCGTCAAACCAAACGGAATCACAAGGAACTCATAATGCCCATACCTCGTCCTGAAAGCTGTCTTAGGCACATCCACATCCTTCACCTTCAACTGATAATACCCAGACCTTAAGTCAATCTTAGAGAACACAGCTGCTCCCCGAAATTGATCAAAAAGATCATCAATTCTCGTCAATGGATACCGATTCTTGATAGTCAACTTGTTAAGCTGACGGTAATCAATGCACATCCTCATAGTGCCATCCTACTTCATCACAAACAAGACCGGCGCACCCCAAGGTGACACACTCGGCCGAATGAAACCACGATCAAGCAACTCCTGCAGTTGCGTCTTCAGCTCCTTCAACTCTTTAGGTGCCATTCGATAAGGAGTAATGGACACTGGAGTTGTGTTCTCATACAACTCAATCCCAAACTCCACTTCCCGATTAGGAGGTAATCCAGGCAACTCCTCCGGAAACACACCAGGAAACTCTCGCATAGTCCTGATATCTTGCACACGCAACTCTTTAGAGCTAGAATTCATCACAAAGGCTAGGTAAGCTTCACAACCCTGCCTCAGCATCTGGCTCGCTTCCAATGTAGACACCACATTGGCAAGAAACTTCACATTCTCACCAACCACCACTACCTCATAATCATCTGCAAGCTTCAACGAAACTCGCTTATTCTCACAATATACTACAGCTCGATGCTCAACAAGCCAATCCATACCAAGGATTACATCAAAACCATAAAAAGGCAACTCCATAAGATCAACATGAAAAACATAGTCTTGCACAACCAAAGGACATCTTCTATAAAGCTTCCGAGTCACAACAGTCTCCCCAAAAGAACTAGTGACACGCATACCAACATCCAAAGACTCAACAGGCAAACCAAGCAATTCAACATGCTCACGCAAAATGTATGAGTGTGTAGATCCAGAATCAATCAAGAAAAGCAATGACAAGGATTGCATCAACCAAAGACAACCAAATTATACCAGCAAGTCATTCAACACTCAATGAACATATTAGCATCAACCAATCTCAAACATAGCCCCGATTTAAGAAAAACCCAATTCTATAGGCATGCTTCTTATATAGAAAACCATGAAACCATCAATTCATCAAAACCACAAACCAAAGGCCATTTACAAGTCTCAACATCACCAAAAGCATAAACCCAACTTAGGGAGTCCAAAACATCTCCCAAAAACACAATTTAGGTTCCCATTGCCAAATGCCAAAAGCTAAACAAGTTATGAAAATTGTCACCATACATGAGCTTAAGCTTCCACTTAGATTCTTGACCACCTTGCTGCCCCTTTAAGCACTTCAATGCTCTGCATTATTGGTTTAGGAAAAAGAGAGCGTAAGTACATAGCTTAGTGAGGAATGCTCAATTAAAACATCATAATAATGCATTTACGAAAACACCTTTTCAAGGCCTTTAGTTTCAAAACAACATTTATCCAACAATTATGCATATAAACCAAGCATTTCATGCTTCAAATCATTAACATGTCATATTGGCTTTCAAGTGATAATCCATATCATTTTCCAAATCAAAACACAATCGACAATCAACAATCAGATACGCGGAATACAAGCGTTGTCCCATACGCTTCATACACACTACCAATATCAAGGTGGAGCATGGTACAATCACAACCCCTCAACACCCGTGATGGAGACTATGGTACAATCACAACCCCTCCACATCACTCATTGGTAGTTGTATAACATCACTAACGAGATCACGGGACATACAACACAAGATCCACACATGGACTTTTAACCACCATTGTGATCTTACAATACACAAGGTCCACACATGGACTTTTAACCACCATTGTGACCTTAACAATACACAAGGTCCACACATGGACTTTTAACCACCATTGTGACCTTAACACAAGACCCACCCATGGACTTTTAACCACCATGGTGTTCTTAACCATCTCATTAGTGTACTTGGATGCAGTTTACGGTACAATCACAACCTCTCAACATCCAAGGCGACTTTATTCACGGTGCACCCATTCCTATAGCCGGCTAACTATATCCGATTCAAGTACTTTAAAACCAACACATCACTTGCCAATATACATCATTTAACATCATTAATTCATTGTTTTAAAGCATTTAACAAGCCATTAAATCAACATGCATCACTATGCATTAAAATCACATTTATCAATGTTCAAAACAAGGATCCCTTACCTTGAGCATCCTTCAACACATGGCTTATAAAACCAGCAATAAACATGCTAAAATATGCTTTCAAAAACAGTATTTAAACATGCAAACAAATCGCTTTGCATTAAACCAACTCCTGGCTCATCAACAAGAGAGTTTTTCCGAAAACTTACTCTTGAGCTTAGCTAAGTTGTTTAGACTTTAACTAAGCTCCCAAACCTTCAAACATTGGTTTCAAAGCTGAAAACCAAACTTCACTCACCGATTCCGTTTTGCAAGCTTGCCGAAACACCAATCAAGCTTCCGGATCAACACCACAAGGATCCGAAGATGTCTCCCCTGTTTTAAACACATCAAAGTAGAGGATTAATGAATCATCATGCATTAATATCTTCAACCAAAACACCTAAACTCACTGCTCTCATCAACACTCACATTTCGGCTACCAAACACAACCGAAAACACATCCAAACACCTCCACAACACTACCCAGCCAAGATCCATCAACTCCAAACATTCTTATACATCAATTAACATCAAAAAAGGATCTAATCACGTCCTTATACCTCCAGCTATAGCAGAACATCAAGATCACCCCAAAAACCATCACTAACTCAAACAAAACTTAGGAAAATCAACCTATTCGGGATTGCATTGATTAAACCTCAATTTCACACCAATTATACATCCAATTTTCATCAAAAAGACACCTCAAAACAGTGCCCAAACATTTCATACGAATTTCATCAAAATTAAATCCAAATCTTGCATTTTAAGCCAAGATCAAGAACAAATCATTAAAACCTTTAATAAAACTCAAATCAAGGATTGAGAACTTGGGAATTTCAGTAAAGAACTGAGTATTTAGAGGAGAAGGACGTTCATACCTCTAAATGTGAGTTTCTCCTTGTTTAGATGCAAGATTCTTGAAAATTCAATAAGCAAATGCTAAGGTTTTGATGTAGAAATGATTAGAGATCCACTGGAGATTGAAATCTCATTTTTAGATGTCAAAATCAGAGGGAAAAGGGCTGGAGAAAAGTGTTTGGGTTGAGAGAAAAGTTGAGAGAAAAGAAATGGAAAATTTTGAGAAAAGTTAGTTATGACAACAAAATATCTAATTCCCTCCTTTTTCCTTTTATTAAATATCATTTAATAAATGTTTAATATTAAGAAAAATTTGGAGAAAACTCTTCTTGGGTAAATTAGCTCCTTAAAGATTCAAAGTTTCAATCCTTTTAAAACAGTCACCAACTTTTCAAAAATTACATTTTAATCACTAACTTGAAAAGTCACATTTTGAAACCTCATTTTGTAAAATTGATTTCACCACTCTCTTATATATAATAAAAGAGGATTTTAGGATATTTTTCCATATTTTTAATGCATCCCGAACTAGGCTTTCCCTAAAAATCACCTTTTATATTCGAACCGCAACCCGACCGGTCCGGTCCAAAACCCAAAACTTCTATGCCCAAAATTGGGGTGTTACAAATATACTTGAGCACCTTGGACCCTTGATCTTGCTAACCCTGAATATTCTTTCTCGTGTGTTTTGTTTATTGTTGCATGGTTGTCTTTGGTAAGTTTGAGGCCGAGACGTGGGCCTAGGACTGGTAATCATGAATCTGAGGTTTTAGAGGATGCGAATGATGAGAGAGTTCATCGCTCTAGATCAGGGCAGTATGACCGTACCAGAGTTTGGAGTTCAGTTTGTTTGTTTGGGTCAACAGGCACATGAGTTGGTTTCTGTTGAGAGAGAACAATGTGACTGATCTTGACATGAGATGGTAAGAGAAGTGATGAACTAAGAGTTAGCTTCAGAATGATGTCGATGTTGTAGCAAGTAATTCCTCGATTCAGTCATTGGGCTTGTTTTTCTAATTAATTCTGGATCTACGCGATCGTGTATTTTGAGTGAGCATGTGAAGTTGTTGAATCTACCTTAGAGTAGGTGTTAGTTTTACTAGTTCCTTCGAGGATACGATTGTGGTCGGAAGGATGTACAAAAAAATGTTTGTTGATGGTTCAGGAGCACATGATTCCAGTAGATGCGATGTAATTGCCTTTTTACGGTTTTGATGTGAAGCTGTGCGTGGATTGGCTTATAGAACATAGAGTTAGGGTAGACTTTCAGATAATGGGAGTTTTCTCAAAGCTTACGGATGACTATGAGATTGTAATGGTAGGTGGGAATGTGGTTTTTTTATCGAATGTTGATCCAGCTTTAGAGGTCAAGGGTTGATTGAGTTTGGTTAACAGGCTTGCCTAATAAAATGTGATGGATTTGATTTTTGAATGAGCACCAGACCACAGAATGTTAGAATAGATTGTGTTTACCTAGAGGTGTTTGGAAGAATTGCCCGGTTTGTATCTTGTTAGGGAAGAAGAGTTTGTTATTGATACCGTCTCTGAGTTTGCTCCTGTTTTGTTTGCTCTGTACCTTATGATTCTCGACCGAATTGAGAGTGTTGAAGAATCAACTACGAGTTTGTTAGACCTTAGATTCTTTTGGCTTAGTACATCATCTTAGAGTGTGACAGTGTAACTTGTGAAGAAGAGGGATGACAATACGAGAATGTGTTTAGATTTTAGGAAGTTGAAACAGTTGATAGTGAACAATTAGTGTCCTTTTTCCGAGCATCAGTGGTTTGTTGATCAGTTGAGGAGTGCTTCAGTCTTTTAAGATTAATTTGAGATCCGATTACTATCAGTTGAAAGTGAGAGAGGTTGATGTACCAAAGACAGCTTTCGGGGCAGATGTGATCACTTTGGGTTCTGAGTTATGCCGTTTTGATTGGCTAGTGCGTTAGTTACTTTTATAGAGATGTTGAACAGAATGTTTTCCTAAGTCCTTGATCAGTTTGTAGTAGCTCTCTTAGATGATACGTGGGTATATTCACGTATCGAAGAAGACCATGACAAGCCTTGAAGTTAGGGTTGTAGATCCTTTTAGAGAATCAGTTGTATGCCAAGTTGAGCAAGCGTGAACTCCAAGTTAATGAATATGTCCTCCTAGGATATGTAGATTAGCCAAGCGTATTAGAATAAATCTCAAGTAGTCAGAAGAAGATGTGAGTTGGAAGAAATTGAAGACTGTGACAGGTATCTATAGTTCCTAGGTCTAGCATTGTTACTATCGAAGGTTTGTAAATGATCCTTTGAAGATAGCTGCTCCTTGACAGATTGTTACAGAAGAATGTTCAGCTTGCGTGGTTAGATGCGAGACAATGAGCCCTTGAGAAACTTAAAGAAACTTTGATGAACGCTTCGACCTTGATCCAGTCATGTCAGAGAAAGAGTTTGTGAACCATAGTGATGTGTTACATGTAGAGTTAGGTTGTGTGCTTATGCAAGATAGAAGATTGTAGCTTATTCATCGAGATAGTTGAAAGACCGAGAGAAGAGTTATTCGATGTGAGACATAGAGTTAATTACAATTGTATTTGCTTCGAAGACTTAGAGACAAAGCTTGTATAGTAAGAAATGCACAGTGTATATGTACATATCATCAGAACTTGAAATATTAGACGACTTAGGAAGGGTTGAAACTTGAACATCATGAGTTGTTAGAATTGCTTGAAGACCGTAATCTTGAGATTGAGTACCATCCGAAGATGATCAACGTAGTAACCAATGCTTCGAGTTGTATTTGTTGTTAGATTAATAGTTGAGTTGTGGGATGTAATTGCTGGATTCAGTTTACCAAATGATAGTAATCTTGTGGCCGAGTTACATGTTAAACCTACATTAAGTCAGAATGCTTGAAGAGAAGCAGTTGCAAGACAGGTTCTTGGCACCTCACGTGCAAGGCATAGTGGAAGGAAGACCGTCAGAATACAGTTTCAGAGATGGTAGAGTTTGTATTTTTAGAGACATAATAGTTGTACCTATAGACATAGTGTTTTGAGACGTATTGTGTTGGCCGAAGCATACGGCAGTTCATTTGTATTGCATCTGAGTTGTATGAAGACGTATTGTGGGTTGAAGATGAGTACTTCTGGATTGAGTTGATGAATAATGTGGTTCAGTATGAGAGTAAGTGTGTAAATTACCAGCGTGTTAAGACCGAGCATCAGTTTTCTTCTAGTTTGTTACATCCGTGGGAGATTCGTATTGGAAGTGAGTAATAGATTCGAGAGATCTTGTGTCTGATTCGCCTTCGATTTCCTCAGTGAGAGCTTAGTTGAGTAATCAATGCTAGTTGCACTGTATGTGGTCCTTTATACACGTTCACGTTACTTGTACCGTGGGTAAGATGGCAGAATTGTGCCTTAGCAAGAGTGTGAGTTGTAGAGTGTCTTGAGATCGATAGTGACCGATAGAGATTCGAGTTTTCGACTAGATTTTTGAAGACGCCTGCATAGTGTTTGGTTACCTGTTGAAGTCAGAAGATCAGTTAGAGAAGGTTATGGGTCAAGAATTCAAGCAGTGTTGTATGAGATTGTGAATCGGGCTAGTTCTGTTGTTTATTTGTTGCAGTTACCACCAGAGTTAGGGAGGGGATCCGTGATGTGTTTTGTGTATCTATGATTCGGGAATGTGAGTCAGATATGTGTCGTGCTATGTTTGTCGAAGAGATTGAGTTGATTGAAATTCCGTGCAACGAAGAATCAGCTGAGATCTTATCATCAGACATCTATTGTTGTGTGGTAAGTCCACCGAGATTGGTTAGTGTGTTGTGGTGTGAAAGAAAGTGGGTTCATGTCCGATAAATTTCGGGGACGAAATTTCCTTAAATAGGGGAGAGTTGTAACACCCGGGATTAGGGGTCGGGTGAAAATAATGTTTTAATATTATTCGGGTTTGGTTTTATAATTTAAATAAATTAAATAATGGTTCGGGTTTTGTTTGCAAATAAAACAAAGGTGTTGGACCCAATTATTAAACCAAGCCCAATAGCCATTCATTAATGGCATTTGTGTAAATATCAAATAAAACCCATTTTTATTACCTTATAATTCAAATAAACTCAAAAACCTCATCATCATCTTCTTCAAAGCAAAACCCACGACAAGAGGAGAAGCTTACCTCTTGTTACTCTTAGATTTCATTAAAACCCATGATTTTGCATTTTGGTATTTTGAAAGTTTAGACTAAAAATGGCATCTTTGTTGTCTTAAACTAAAGCTTTTGATTTATTAATGATATATGAGTTGTTTACTGTCTATAAGGTTCAACATATCCGATTTTTACATGGTTTTATGGTGTTTCCCGAAATTGGGTTTTAGGGAGGTTTTAGAATGTTGAAATGTTGAATTTTGGGGGTGTTTTGTGTGAGAATTTGTGGGCTGGTGGTTAGGCTATGTATAAGGGTTGTTTTGGAAGCTTTTGGGAGTAGTTTAAGTGTGGGAATAATCGGCTTTGGACTGTGCAAAGGGGCTGCTCGGGAATGGATTTTTGGGGTTTTTCTTGGTTCGAAAAACAAGTGTTTGATGTTTGAATTGTATTTCGGGTTTGCTACATTGTGTTGTGGACTGATTTGAGGTTAATTTACTTGTGTTGAGGTGTTTAGAAGCAAGGATTTGCGTTGGTAAAACTTTGGGATCGAATCCGGAAGTGAGGAGGCTTGAGTCGGCTTTGCTTGATTTGCTTAAGGAAGTAAGGTGAATGGTTAAAATGTTTAAAATGGCTTTGATCAATTGGTTCGAGCATGTGAATGTGGAAATGTTTTCAAGTAACATTTTGGTTCAAAGTTGGTTTTGAAGAAGTTTAGTTTGAGCTTGAAAAGTCAATTTTAAGTTCAAGAGTAAGTTGATGTGAATCGCCTCTTTAATTTCCCCGTTTATCATTTGTTTTCATTGCTTGAAATGATATTTTGGTATGCATGAAATTACATTACTTTGGGAAGAAGCATGTTGCTATTTATTAAATCGTTGATCATGTATGATGGTAATAATGGTGATGTTGATATGCCTTGCAAGATGTGTGTAAGTTGGTGCCGGTTATGTACGAAAATGGTGAGTAAGACCATTTTTGATTGGTAAGATTGTAAATAGTAAGTGATGCCTAATTGTGGATTTTGTTACAACTTGTTTTGGCTGTGCATGATATAGTGAGTACATGTCGCATGATAGTGATTGTATATTGTGTTACATGGTTGGTGTTAAACCTCACGTGATGGTTGTCGTTGCTCCGGTGATGTGTAGTCCCACCGGTAGCGAGTGGTATAAGACTCTGGTGATGTGTAGTCCCGCCGGTAGTGACTAGTAGAAGAGTACTTTGATGTGTAGTCCCATTGGAAAACTACTAGTCGAAACGGTGATGTGTAGTCCCACCGTGTGTTTTTTGGTTATGCTTGTGCATACCATGTGTGCTCATGTTGTATCTCACTATACCATACCCTTTTTGGGTCTTGCTTTAATCTAGGATTATGTCCTCATGCATACCATGAAGTGTAATGCCATGATAAATGCCTATATTGTTGAATTGTGGTTGAACTTGCATGTTAGTAAGAGGATTAGGTAGTTGAATGGATCTTTTGTGTTGGCCTTTATTTAAAGAAAGCTTTGAACCCTGCATTGTCGCAGTTATGTTTTGGAGCTCCGCTCACTAAGCTTTATGCTTACGCTCTCCCTTTTCCGACAATGCAGATCTTTAGCTTGGAGTTAGCAAGGAGCAAGAAAAGGGCGTCCAAGCGTGTGGTAGTTTGCTCAAGTATGGTTTATTAATAATGTAGTAGTCTAGCAATATGAAATGCTACGTGTTTTAGGAGCTTGTATCTAGACTCCTTTGTGTTGGCTTTATGTTGTTAATGTCTTATGTTGATGTTTTGGATTGATTATGGGTTGTAATGCATGAATGCTACGATGAATGTTTGTGTATGGTGGCATGCCTCTAGACGTTTAGGTTGCCTTGTTAGTGATGCAAACCTCTTATATGTTGACTTGTGCCTTTTGAGGCCTTTGAACTTTTATGTGTGCCTTTTTATGCTAAATTGCCCCTTTGTTTGAATGCCATGATGGGATACCTTGATTTAAGTTTGATTGCTACCTATGGCTCATGTTTGATTGCTTAAATGTTTGTATGTGCATAGGAGAGTCTAAAAATGCATCTAGAGTCTTGATTGAGGTCACCAAGTTGGAATTGGTGGAATTGCAAAGCAGGGCGTATCGATACGCCTGAGGGCCGTATCGATACGGCCTTGCCCAAAGGCCACGAATTTTGCCTGGCGTACCGATACCCTAAGGGTATCGATACCCTCCAAAGTTACTGGAATTTGGAGAAGTTGGAACGAGTAGTGTGTATCGATACGGGGTTCCCGAGTATCAATACGGGTCTACTCCGTTCACCAAGAAGGTTTGACTGAGAAGGACGCATCGGTACGCTCAAGGGTTGTATCGATACGGTCTTCCCGGAGTTGACTCTTTGGGTTGACCTGGTCAGGGCGTATCGATACCCCTAGTTAGGGTACCGATACGGTTTGCCCTGTAAGCTTAAAAATAGACTAGTATGTATGGTCAGGGTTCGAATATGATCTTTCGTTGGATGCTTTCCGCTGTTGTGAATCACTTAGGACTTAATGTTCCTCTAGACAAGATTAAATTAAAAAGGAAAAAAATAGGGTTGCTAACCGAGGGGAACCTTAACGGGTTTCACTCGGTTTTCCCCGTGTAGCCCACTCGGATCGGTCATCCGGCCAGACTGGGACGAGGGGGTTATATTTAGTTAAAAAAATAAATTAAAAATCCTAACCCTAAATTTCAAATCCTAAACCCTACACCCTATACCCTACCCTAAATTCCTTATACCCTAACCGTAATCCCTAACCTTAAACTCTAAATCCTAAACCTTAAACCTCTAATTTTATTGTGGAGTCATAAATAGAGGCATGTTTAGGAGGTAGACAATTTTAACCCCTTTTTGAGTATTATTAAAGGTTTGACCAATCAAGTCCGCCAATTTAAATGTTTGGTAAATAAAAGATTATAGTAGCGGATTGAGGTGAAACCTCTCTTTTTGACAATGGTTAACTAATGAGATGCTCACTTATGTTTCCCCCAGTACATAGTTGGCCACACTACTACAATTGTGTTTTTAGTGAAATTTTTTTGTGACCTTGAGTTATTCTGTTACAAATGTTATGTTTTCTGTGACAGAATATTTTTATGACACTATTGAGATAAGTACTTGTGACATATTGATATTTTGTCACTGATATAACAATAGTTGTTACCATTACATTTTTTTCACAATTAAATTGTCACTACAATGAATATTTGTGATATGATTTTGTTTGTAACTAAAACTTCATCCCTGATAAAGTATACATATTGGCGCCAACTTGTATTTTGACGGAAATACATTAATAGTGACAACATACGAAGTTATCACTATAATTTTAAATTGGTGTGTTAAAAAAATTAATTGTCACTTAGAATTTTACTTTCAATCACAACTTTTTTGCCACTATTTAACATTTTGAATTCATGTCGAATTGGTTTTGTCACAATAATAAACTTGTTTTTTTACTATTAAAATAAATTTTATTACAATATTATTTTTTACAAAAATTATTAATAAGTAATAAAAATATGGGTAAACTACTGCAGGGGTCACTCTCGTTTAGCGTTTGTACAGAGTTAGTCACCACTTTTGAAAAGTGTCAATTAGTAGTCCTCCACGTTTTCGATGTGTAAATACTTGGTCACTCCGATGTTATACTCCGTTAGTCCCCTAACGGATTGCTGATGTGGTGGAATTAAAATAAGGATAAATTACTGCAATAGCCATTAAAATTTATCTCATGTACATTTTTTCTCCTCAATTTAAAAAAGTAAACATTATAGTCACTAATAAAAATGTTTCTTTATAATTTCACCCTTAAATTTTTAAAAATTCATTTTCAATCCTAAAACTTTACAATCAATTAACACAATAATATTATAAATGCTTAGATGAAAAATAGGTGCCCAAAGTATACCCTTTGAAACTTAGGTGTCCAAATTGCTCCTATTTAATAACTCAAACTTAAAAATTTAGTCCATTAACTACTAAAAAAATCGAGTTATTGGAATTTCTATTTTATAATTCAAACTTTATTTTGAATTTTTGAGTCAAGTTTATGAAATTATGAGTCGAGTATTTTCACATCAAACCAAAAAATTTAATTTTTCGAGTTAAGTCGAGTTATTGGAATTTCTATTTTATAATTTAAACTTTATTTTGAATTTTTGAGTCGAGTATTTTTCACATCAAACCTAAAAATTTAATTTTTTTCGAATCAAGTCGAGTGTTGCACTTCCCTACATATAATTTTTAATTTTAATCCGTGCGAAAAAATAAAAGGTTGTCGGAACTTACGTAGCTCCGATAGAGGCTCTGCCGACGTTGGTTGGATTCGGAACCTTAGGGGTTTTGCTCGCCGCCACGTCAGGAGCCCGGATCTGGTGTCCGTCTCGAGAATGGACGGCAACTGATGGCGAAAAATGCGAGAAACAGTGGCGTCGATTGGTTTCTTGCCAGAGCTTCAATCGAGATTTGCTGGCGAAAGGCGGCCCGA
Organism: Hibiscus tridactylites; assembly: GCA_958450335.1. NCBI lineage: Eukaryota > Viridiplantae > Streptophyta > Magnoliopsida > Malvales > Malvaceae > Hibiscus > Hibiscus tridactylites. Next base: position 29,884,864 of record OY288279.1, on the reverse strand, counting down.
CGACGCGCGTGGTGGCCATGGATGAGATCGTGACGACGTGGCGCCTCTAGTGATGTAGGCGGTGACCACCACTGCCCGACGGTGACGGAGATCGACGACGGCCGATCAGGAAGGTGAACAAGCAACAGTAGAGTCCGAAGTTTTTCTTGGGACAAACACGGATTAAAATTAAAAATTATATGTAGGGAAGTGCAACACTCGACTTGATTCGAAAAAATTAAATTTTTAGGTTTGATGTGAAAATACTCGACTCATAATTTCATAAACTCGACTTAAAAATTCAAAATAAAGTTTGAATTATAAAATAGAAATTTCAATAACTCGACTTGACTCGAAAAAATTAAAATTTTTGGTTTGATGTGAAAATACTCGACTCATAATTTCATAAACTCGACTCAAAAAATCAAAATAAAGTTTGAATTATAAAATAGAAATTCCAATAACTCGAATTTTTTAGTAGTTAGTGGACTAAATTTTTAAGTTTTAGTTATTAAATAGGAGCAATTTGGGCACCTAAGTTTCAAAGGGTATACTTTGGGCACCTATTTTTCATCTAAACATTTATAATATTATTGTGTTAATTGATTGTAAAGTTTTAGGATTGAAAAATGAATTTTTAAAAATTTAAGGGTGAAATTATAAAGAAACATTTTTATTAGTGACTATAATGTTTACTTTTAAAAATTGAGGAGAAAAAATGTACATGAGATAAATTTTAATGGCTATTGCAGTAATTTATCCTTATTTTAATTCCGCCACATCAGCAATCCGTTAGGGGACTAACGGAGTATAACGTCGGAGTGACCAAGTATTTACACATCGAAAACGTAAAGGACTACTAATTGGCACTTTTCAAAAGTGGTGACTAACTCGGTACAAACGCTAAACGAGAGTGACCCCTACAGTAGTTTACCCTAAAAATATTTGTAACTCATCAAAATATTAATAAAGAATTGATGACAATGTACAAAATTTAATTTTATTCTAATAAAAAATATAGAATAAAATACTTCAAATTAAAAATTTTATTTAACAAATAAAGTAACAAAATATGAAAAAAATCTAATATTGAGACTTAGAAATAAACTTTAAATAGTATACGTTCAACCATCAACATTAGTAGAAGTAAATTTATCGTAATTTAATTAAGATAGCTTGTGTAGCAAAAAATTCGTTTATCAAGTCCACAAGCTAGATTAGGGATGGCAATATAATCCGAATCCGATTCGATCTAAAGAAAAAAATCAGATCCAAATTCGATAGAAAAAATTTCAAATCCAAATCCGAAAAAAGGTTAGAGTCCTAATAGGAAGTGGATCAGATATGGACATTGTCATGATCCGATTCGAATCCGATCCAAATCCATACCCGATCTGAGTCCAATCCATATATGATCAAAATATGATTAATGCTTCCATTGTAATACAAAATATGATCAAAATGTGTCTTAGTGCCTAATTGTCAATTCCTTGTATAAACAAACACTAGTGAGCCAAAAATTTATATTTGCTCAAGTGTTTTTAGGATTGGGTGAGAGCTTAATTATGTAAACAAATACGTATTAGAGGGATTTGAGTTTGCTTATTTTTATCTCTTTGTAAAGAGGGTTTGATCAAGGCTTTGGGTAGAAAGCTTGATCGGATTGTAAGGGTTTCCTCTTAAGCCTAGAAAATGGGACGAATCAATAGTGGATTGATTGGAAATCCTTAGTGGGAAGCTAAGGTAGTGGATGTAGACCTTGGTTAGAAGGTTGAACCACTATAAATCATCTTGTCTTCATTCTTTTTAGCTTCCACACCTCTATCACCCAAAATTCCACTTCTCCACCACTTGGCTAGCAAGAACAGTTGAAGGAATCGAGCACCTTAAAACCCAACAATTGGTATCAGAGCTTGGCTCAATTGAAGAGGATTAACGTCCTATTGAGAAAATCTTGCAAGCTCGATAAACTTTTCAAACAACCGGCTCAATGGCACACCCCATCGACAAACTGCCCTTCTTCGACGGGACCAATTATGCTTATTGGAAGACGAGGATGGTGTTCTTTGTCAAATCCAAAGACTACAAGCTTTGGGATATCATAGAAGATGGCTCGTTCGTACCACAAAGAAGCAAGGAAGAGTGGAGTGTCGACGACCGCAAGAAGATGAAGCTAAATTGGAAGGCTTTGCACTTCATCTTTTGTGCACTTAGCCTCAATATCTACAAGAAGATGTCTTCTTGCGAGAGTGCCAATGAAGTTTGGGACAAACTCGAAGTTACATATGAGGGGATAAACGAAGTAAAGGAGACCAAGATCGGACTCCTCAACCTAGAGTATGAAAACTTCAAGATGGACCCGGAAGAGAACATTGAAAAGATGTTCGATAGGTTCTCCACCATCATCGATGGACTCAAAGGTTTTGGAGAAGCCATCTCGGAAGAAAAGCTTGTCCGAAAGCTCATCTACTCCCTTCCTGAGTCATGTGACTCAAAAAGGACAACCATCATCGAAGCCAAGAATCTCAAGACTTTGAAGCTTGATGAGCTCATGGGATCACTTCTCACTCACCAAATTATGAAGAAAAACAATGAAGAGGAGAAGAAGAGGGAAGAAATTAGAGCTATGGGGGGAGAAGAAGCTCAAAGGGCTTGGCATCAAGACAAATGCCATTGATCTCAAATCATCTACATGTCATCACGTAGATTCAAGTAAAGAGGAGGATGAAGAAGAAGAGATAGTTCATCTCTTCAAGAAGTGTGCCCCTTTCATGAAGAAAGCCTTGAAAGAGCTTGAACGAGAATCCATGAAGAAGAAGAGGGCAAGCAGTTCAAGCCATAAGAAGAAGGCATATGTGGCTATATGGAGTAATGAAGACTCCACCGACAATGAACAAGGCAACCTTTGCCTTATGGCCATCGAAGAAGATTCAAGGGTAACTTCTAATTCATCTACTTCATGTTCATATTCTTTTGATGAATTACAAGATGCCTCTGATGACTTAGTTTTAGAATTTAAAAATCACATTTTGAAAACCAAGAAAGTGATTTCAAATTTGAAAATTCAAAATGACTTGATTTCTAAAACCAAAATTGAACTTGAAGCAAAACTCAATGAGTTTGAACAATAATGTTTTGATTTAAAAAATTTGCTTCACAAAGTTCAAGAAGAAAAAGATTTGATTTCCAAAGAGCTTGAAAAGAAAAATAATGTTGGAAAATCAAATTTTTATGTAAGACAATCTAGTGCCCCTAGATTTATAAATGGTAAAGTTTTTGAAGTATTTGGGTCCCAAAAAGACTAAGTACTTCAACTAAAAAGGATGAAATAGAAAAATAGATTCCTAAGGAGACTAAATTTTGTGCTACTAATGTCCATGGATCCAAAGCAATTTGGATACCAAAAATTACTTGATTGTCTTGTTTAGGTGTGATGGAGATTGATCAACAAGTCCAAAATTGAGGGGGAGCTCTATGCACACAAGGAAGAACACTTGAAGAAGGAAGACTTCACATCCTCCCTTGTGTTCAAGTGTGGTAAAAATCTAGTTGCTTTATTTGTTTAATTTGATTTATTTTTTATTTCAAGTAGATTATGATATATGTTGGACTAACTTTGTGATGATGCTTTGAGTAAGGGGGAGTCATTTTAAAAACCAAAATTTCTCATTTTGTAATCTTTTTGAACCTCTTAAGTTACTTTGAACTTAATGTCTTTTGAATTCTTTTTTATATAACAAAAAGGGGAGAGTTTGGTTAGAAAAATTGTATCTTTAAATGAATAAGGGGGAGCTTTACTCACTTTTCAATTTTTCATCTCTTATTCACATTTTTAAACTTAAAGGGGGAGAATCTCAAACAATTTTTTTCAAGTGGGTTTTATTATATCAAAAAGGGGAAGATTGTAGAACTAATGTTTTGATATAATAATTGAAAAATGTTTTGGACAAAGTTAAAAAGAATTCAAAACAATTTCTAGGTACACACAACTTGAAACTATGTTTATGGGATATTTCAAAAAGGTTTTAAGTGTTTTCAAAGCCAAATTCAACAAACCCATCCAAGCATTTCAAAACGCCCCTAGGTGTTTCAATACAGGTCTTTACAATGGTAAAACGTTTCGATACAACCTTGTCTATTTCAAAACGAGCTTTAATCTGGGTGAGATTTTTTGCATAGTGTTTCGATACGGCCACTACCATTTCGATACGACTATGTGGCATTGACCTCAACGGTCATAAACCCTTAATAGCTATTTCCCAACTACCTTTTAAATGCATGGCGTTTCGATACGGGGACAAGCGTTTCGATACGGCCAAAGGCGTTCCGAAACGGGTACTGCATCAGACTGCAACGACTCTTTCTATTTCAAGAGTGTTTCGAAACAGGGTCGGGATTTTTGAAATGAGAAGTTGCAGAACTACATTTATGGTGGGAATAAAGTCTCCAACGGCTCCAATTCAACCCCAGCGGCTAGTAATAGCTACAAACTCAATTAGGAGTATAAAAGGGACCTCCAAGCATCAATTAATGGTTAATGTTTCAATTGTAATACAACATATGATCAAAATGTGTCTTAGTGCTTAATTGTCAATTCCTTGTATAGATAAACACCAGTGAGCCAAAAATGTTATATTCGCTCAAGTGTTTTTAGGATTGGGTGATAGCTTAATTGTGCAAAAAATACCTATTAGAGGGATTTGAGTTTGCTTATTTTTATCTCTTTGTAAAGAGGATTTGATCAAGGCTTTGGATAGAAAGCTTGATCGGATTGTAAGGGTTTCCTCCTAAGCCTAGAAAAGGGGACGAATCAATAGTGGATTGATTGGAAATCCTTAGTGGGAAGCTAAGGTAGTGGATGTAGACCTTGGTGAGAAGGTTGAACCACTATAAATCATCTTGTCTTCATTCTTTTTAGCTTCCACACCTCTATCACCCAAAATTCCACTTCTCCACCACTTGGCGAGCAAGAACGGTTGAAGGAATCGAGCACCTTAAAACCCAACAATATATATATATATATATATATATATTGAAATCCTAATTAAGTTGAATTGAGAGTATGTATATTAATATGCATATTGATATCCTAATTAAGTTGAATTGAGATTATGTATATTAATATTGAAATCTAAATTCAGAATTCCAAATTTTAAATATATAATTCTTCACTCTTAATCACCCTGATTCATTCTTCGTACATGGATCTCTAGTGGTGATCACCGAATAATTTTTCCGCTGCGTCATGGGGTGTACCGACCAACAATGGAAGCTTGATGGTTAGAAACTTTTTTCTCTATGTAAAATGTTGATGGTTGAATATTTTGATTATAATTTTTAATTTGTTTCATCTCGTATTGTAATATTTACTAGACATTTGATAATTGTAATTTGGAAAATAATTATGTTAGTACACTAGTAAGACAATAGTAGTTTAAGTAAGGATAATTTATTTGTTGTTGAGTTTTTTTAGTTGAAGTTTGAGTTGTTACTTTAATTTATTTTATATTGGATTATAATATTTGTTGAGATTTGTTTGATGAAAATTATTTTTTATTTAAAGATATTTGTTTTAGTTATTACTATAAAAAAGGAAAAAATAATTGGATTTGTAATTTTAGATTTGGATTTGGATTTTAGATGTTTTATTGGATTGGACTTGGATTTTTTAGGTATGATTATTAACTGGACTGGACTTGGACTTTACCAAGTCTGATCTATGTCCGATCCATTGCCATCCCTAAGCTAGATTAAGTAGTTGTTTGTTGACCAATTCGCTTACTTCATCATGCAATTGGCAGGCATGTTGTAACCAATAATCATCAAATGTAGAGAAAAATAAATATTACATAGCTAACCAATAATTTACTAACAATTTACAAGTTATTTTATATCATAATAAATATTCTTGTTTATGAAAAATATTAAAATCTACAATCAACTCTAAATTTTGAATTCTCCAAATTCATGTCAAACAGTAAATTTTGATTTTTTTAATCCATAACCAATTTCGAGAAGTTGATCATATTTTATATTAATTTAAGACAATGTTCCATGTTAAAATTTTTATTTTCTTTTAATTTAACCATTTTAAAAATTCTATAATTAAATTTAAGCCTTTCCGGTACAAAATATATATTTCTCAACTCATTTTTAATTTATTTTGGTCCTCTAGCTTAACACAAAATTGTGGGCCCCTATTTTAAGATGCATTTCCATAAATTCTAACTTATATATTGTACACACAAAAATAAACTCTACAATAATGTTGTAGGAAAAACAATAATCTTCTTTGTTTCTTTTTTTAGTTGATTAAACTATATGCAAAATTATTATTAAAAATTGTAATTTGAATTTTCGAGTACCTAATTTAGAGGACTGTGAATAGTAAAATTGTTTAAAGTATAAATAATTGAAAATTTTAAAAATAAATACCATTTTCTATCTTAAAATGTTACATATCATAAACAAGTGTTAAAAATAGTATAAAAATAATTTTAAAATAATAAGTAAAAATTAAAAGGTGTTTTATGTTTTCTAAAACACTTGTTTCCCACTGCAATCACCATAAGTATTCACTTCACCACCAACTATCTCATGATATATAATTTAATTTTTTAATTATCCTATTTTAGCTTCTTTTATTCTCTCTAACTTTTCTTTCTCTTTCTCGTCTCTTTCAAGGAATTGACAATGTCGTTTACGGTAAGGTATTTTTCTTCCTTTTTTATGTCTTTTAGTTTTACAAAATATCATTCATGAATTTATCATCGTGTTTTACTATTATGTATGATTTTAAACTTATTTTATTTTAAAAAAAATAAGTTGATTGTTTTCATAACTATTTGGAATGATGATTATTTGATTGATTTTTTTATGTTTATATGCTTTTATTTTATATTTATTGCATCAAACTGATTACCTTTTCATAGCTATTTAGAATAATAATTATGTTTTCAACTTTTGTTTTATATATTTTTTCATACCATTAATATTGTTTTTGTTGTTAGATTGTTTTGGAGAATTTATCTTGTTCTCTCACTGACTCTTTTTTTGTGTGTTAATTATTGATTAGTTTGTTTTTATTTGATGATTGTTGGTTAATGCATCTCAGTCAAATTAATTAAAGAATTTTCGTTTTTAACTAGTTTTATCTCAAATGACATAATTAATTTTGTATACTAATTAAATTATTCTTTCTCTTATTGTCTATATTTTGTAGGGAAATGCCGAAGAGTGAACTTTGGTGTGGAGTACTTCACTTGGACTTTTATTTAGATATTTTGATATCTTAATATTAGAATATATATTATGAACTATTTAGTTTTTTTAGAATTTATTTTTGATGTTATTTTTATGGTTTAATATTAATTACAATTTAGTTTACTTATTCACTTTAAAATATTATAATTATCTATTTGTATTGAGAAAAGTGAAGAAGTGATAGTACATTTATGCAATTATATTTTTATTCGCGAATGGTATTTTTAATAATTTAAAATTTTTAGAATTAAAAAATATTAATTGATTAGTGACGAATAAGTCTAAGTAACTCGTACATAACCAACAATGAGTCATTTATCTCTAATAAAATTATATATGTGACAATTTTTCTATAACTATTGAAAATACATTTACAGACAATATATTCATCACAAAAATAGATATTATGACGAGTTTTTTTGTCACATCTTTATTTTTTAGTATCAAATAAATTGGTTCAAAGAGTTATTATGACTATTTAATTTATCATTTTTGTTAATGCTTGTAGTGTCCAATACTTACTCGCAAAAAATTGTTATTGTAACTTCTTTTCTTTGCGACAAAATATATTTCATGTGATAAGTACAAGCATCACAATTGCTAATGATTATTGTGTCAAACATTTAGTCACGAAAAAATAGTTCTTATGGCAACATTGTTGGTCACAAAATATATTTTTAGTGTCCAACAAATTTATCACAATTTCTATTGATTGTAGTGTCAAATATTTTGTCACAAAAGATAACAAATTGTGACAAACTTTTTTATCACAACATTTCTTCTTAGTGCCGAAAAAAATCATCACGAAAGATAGAGTTATTAGTGTCGAAAAGATGATCACAAAAAAATTTACAAGCGTGAGAATTTTTGGTACAACTGTCACTAATATAATAGTGATGGAGTTATTAGTGACGACGGGTGACGACTTGAAAATTTTGTCACTATGCATTTTACTGTCTAAATTTAATATTTTTAGTGACCATTTTCAAAAACGACCAGTAATGTAACCACCTGGACCCGCCTATGCGTTTCACCTGACTCCGAGCGGTCACAACCTATAATTTAACTTCCTGTAAAATATCTCTGTCAAAATATCAAACTAATATAGTTCCACCTAGTGTTGTCTTACAATCCATACTTTAGAAACCTGGTAATGAAGATGAATCAGATATAATTCTCAAGGCGATTATGAAACCCATCAATGTTTGCTTTCAAATCCATACCCAAAATAATAAGTAATAGTTTAGTAATATGCAGTTACAAAATAGGTGATATGAAAGCATAATGTGTTTAGTTGTAAACTAAAGCCATTATCCGACAAAATTCATAAGATATATCGTATCAAAATATAGGCATAAGTCACCCAAATACAGACAGTTTGGAAGATAAGAAAATTACAACAATCTAAAATGCTAAATGTGTTGATCCTCCAATTGACAAGTCTGAAGGATAGCCTATCACAAGTTATCAGAAAGGGGAAAGAGGTGGGCATGAGCTAGAGAGCTTAGTGTATTACAATAAGTGCAGATCAAACAGGCATAAATACATACCAATCATATCATGAGAACACATAACAATTCAATGCAAATATTCAAGTACATACAAGGGTTTACTAGTAATTACCCTCCAACCTTACACCAATATGTAGTCCCCCAAAACTGCATCCATAAAGACTTACCCTAGGCTTGATGGACATAGGTGCCACCTAAGGGGCTGCCTTAGGTCTATAAGGATTTACTCATTCTAAAGCATCGGAACCTACCCTAGGGGAGACCTTGAATCCATAAGGATTTACCAACTGGATCAGGGTTGTACCAACAGAGACTTCATGACATAACCCAACAGTATACCCCAGATAACAATTGGTATTCAGATTTCAGACATGAGTAATAGATTACATATGGCAGACATATTCCATTCGAGACATCAGAAATAGAAGTTCATGCTCTTTAGACGCATATATGGGCATACCATTGAGCAACCGATATCATCATTCATCTTGCATATAGAGTTTACCATCATAGGTCAAGCTAACATATTATACTATTACTTACATCAATAAGACATACAATATTATCACAGATCAATTAACCACATAACACAATCATATACTAAGTATACGAATCAAGCGGACTTACAACGAGTAGGAAGAAAATGTTATCATATGTTCAGTTCATCATTTCATGAAGCATATCATTGTTCATTATTAAGTCATTAGATTGTTTACTAACATGTAATAATCATACAACACATTCAACTAAATGTAGCACACACGGAACACACCTCAAAACCTGGTCGGAGAAGGGTCTAAAGGACACCTGCCTCAGAACGCTCGGATACAGGGTCGGATCCTAGATCATGAAAGAGTAACGGTCATAATGTGAAATAGGAGTTAAGCTTGTTCTTATACACAGAGTTTATATTCATACTCATATTCACTGGAGCATGAGGGTGAGCGGATCGAGAGGAGCTATGTCGAGCAGGAGAGTGGTCACACGAGTCTCGAGTACCTTTACACAAATAATAGATTATATTAGTCATTTGGTCGATTCAGTCTCAATTTGAATTGCTCAAGTTAAAATATACATGTTTCAATTTTAAGGTTAGATTCAGAGCTCTTAGAGTCAAAATTTCGCAAAAAGAGCTTTAAAATCGGACTCAAAACGTCGAAAAACGTGAAATAGGGCTTTTTGGAAATATGACTTTTTAGTCAAAGTCAACGCTGACGTCAGAAGTCAAGTCAATGCTGACATCAGCATGACATCATCGGTCAAGGTCAACTGAATTGACTCGGCAGGTTAACTCACTGAGTCCACTCAGGTGAGTTGACTCATTGAGTTGACTTAGCCGAGTAAGATATGGGTTAGAAGCGGATCAGTTCGAGTCTGGGTCTGTGTTTTGGGCTGACCAGTTTAACCAGTTTAGTTGGTCCATGCCGGTTCACCTACCCAATTACTTCTGGTCGCCAGAGACGCCAATAGTTGGGATCCTGGCGGAAAAATGTCGATCAAAGAATGGGCTCAAAAATGCATCCAACAATTTATCCAAACATGGACGAAAACTAGAAAATCCCTAAAACGAACACGACGCAGCTGAAAAATGCAACACCGATAAGGCCCTTCCCGGCATCCTTATGGTGAACGGCTAATGGGGTTTCGATCGACCTTTGACGCTGGTCACGCCCGGACCAACGTCGTTCAACAACAATGGTGATGTTGGCCGGAAACGACAAAAAAACACACAACTCAGCGAAGCTTCAAACCCCACGAGACGATGATCGGGGAGGCAAAACGGTGAGTGATAGGTAGGGGTTTGATCGTCGGGCAACGGTGAAGCCGGTGGTGGTGGCGGTGTACACCACGAAGCAACGGTGAGGGCAGACGCTGGTTCGCCAGAGATTCGTGGAGAGGAGGATTTTTTAGGGGTTCAAAGAGACGGGTTTACCAAAATGAGGTAGGTGAACATACACGTTTTTATTAAATGTAGATATAAATTACCTCGTGTTATCCTTAAAGAGTAAAAGAGGGAGGCAATATCAGAAGTGAGCATTTGGCTTTGTGGCTTGCACACTGGATGGTGAGGGCTGAGGTCGTAGGTTCTAGCCTCCGCACTCTCAGCTTCATTTCCTTTTTTTTATAACCTCAAGGTGTCACAATTCTCCCCTCCTAAAAAAATTTCGTCCTGGAAATTTACTTTAATCAAACAGGTGTGGAAATTGCTTTCTCATGGATCCCTCAATCTCCCAAGTAGCTTCTGCAGGGCTACGATTTCTCCACTGAACTTTAACCATTAGAATACGCTTGTTCCTCAAAACTTTCTCATCAAAATCTAGGATTTTATCGGCTCCTTCTCATAAGACAAGTCTGGCCTCAACTCCACATCCTGGACCTAAATAACATGGCTAGGATCTAGATGATATTGCCTCAGCATGAACACATGAAAGACATTATGGATACGGCTGAGCTGAGGAGAAACTCAAGCTGATAGGCAACTGGCCCAACTCTCTTCACAATACGATACGTCCTAATGAATCACGGGCTTAGCTTACCCTTGCGCCCAAATCTCAAAACTTTCTTCCAAGGAGATACTTTCAGAAAGACTTGATCGCCAACCTCGAATTCAATATCCTTCCTCCTCCGATCTGCATAAGAATTTTATCTGTCGAATGCCTCCTTTAGACGGCCGCGGATCAATCTAACGGTCTCCTCGGTCGCTTGAGCCAACTTCGGATCCAAGGTCTTATTATCATACAACTCGGTCCAACAGATAGGAGTTCGACACTTACGACCATACAAAGCTTCATATGGTGCCATGCGGATACTAGCCTGATAACTGTTATTATACGCAAACTCTGCCAAGGGCAAAAATCCTTCCCAACTACCGTGGAAGTCTATCACGCATTCCCTCAACATATCTTCTAGAATCTGAATTACTCTCAGACTGTCCATCGGTTTGTGGGTGAAAAGATGTACTAAAATTCAATCGTGTACCCAAAGCATTATGCAAGGCCGACCAGAAATAAGAAGTGAACCTCAGATCTCGATCAGATATGATAGATAAAGGTACATCACACAGTCTAACAATCTCTGAGATGTACATTCTAGCCAACTTCTCCAAAGAATAGGTAACACGAACAAGAATGAATAGGGCTGACTTGGTGAGACAGTCTACAATCACCCAGACAGAATCCTTTTTAGAAGAAGTCAACGGTAATCATGTGACATAGTCCATCGTGATGCGCTCCCATTTCCACTCGAGAATCTTGATGGGCTGCAATAAACTAGAAGGATGTTGATGTTCCGCTTTAACTTGCTGACAAGTCATACACTTCGATACATAATCTGATATATCATTCTTCTTAACCTCCCAATGGTACTTTTGCTTCAGGTTCTGGTACATCTTGTCTCCACCAGGATGTATAGCATAAGGGTTGCTATGAGCCTCACTAAGTATGGCTCGCTTCAGGTCGGCATCATTGGGGACATAATGACGACCCTTGAAGCACATAACGCCATTCTGATCGAAGGCATAAAAAGATGTGGATCCCTACTCAACTTGCTATATGACTGGAAGTACGGAAATGTCTAAGAGTTGCTTGGCTTTAATCTCATCAGCCAAAGTTGGTTTAACTTGCAATTCTGCTAGCAAACTTCCATCGCTATAAATGCTCATCCTGGCAAACAAGGATCTCAGGTTGGATATGGCCTTACAACTGAAGGCATCAGCAACAACAGTGGCCTTTCCCGAGTGGTACTCAATCACACAATCATAGTCCTTTAGAAGCTCAACCCAACGACGTTGCCTAATATTTAAATCCCTCTGTGTGAGGATATACTTCAAGCTCTTGTGGTCAGTAAAGATATAGCATTTCTCTCCGTAGAGGTAGTGCCTCCAGATCTTCAAAGCAAAGACCACCGTAGCAAACTTGAGGTCATGGGTCGGATAGTTACACTCATATGGTCGTAACTGACGTGATGCATACACGATAAGCTTCCCATCTTGCATCAGTACACAACCATGCCCGGAGTGTGAAGCATCACTATACACTAAGAATTCCTTCCCAAACTCGGGTTGTGTAAGAACCAGGGCTTGAGTCAAAGTTGCATTCAGTTTCTCAAAACTAGCTTGCTGGGCATCAGGCCAAGCAAAATGAACATTCTTCCTCAAAAGCTTCGTCAAAGGGGCAGCAATAATGGAGAAACCCTCGACAAAGCGAAGGTAGTAACCAGCTAAACCCATAAAGCTACGGATCTTAGAAACATTCTTGGGTTGCTTCCAACTGGTGATAGCCTCGATCTTACTAGGATCAGCATGAATACCTCGAGCATATACAACATGCCAAATGTTACTTCCCTCAGCCAAAATTCACACTTGCGAAGCTGGATATACAGACAATGCTCTCTCAAAGTTTGCAGAACAATTCTCAGATGCTCATCATGCTCTGCCTCTGTCCGCGAATAGACTAAGATATCATCAATGAGCACCACAACAAAAAGATCTATATAAGGCCGTAATACACGGTTCATCATGTCCATGAAGGCAGATGGTGCATTAGTAATACCAAAAGGCATCACTAGAAACTCATAATGCCTATATCTAGTGCGAATGGATGTCTTAGCAACATCAGAACCCTTTATCTTTAGCTGATAGTACCTGGATCGGAGATCAATCTTCGAGAAAATAGTGGCTCCCCGAAATTGATCAAATAAGTCATCATCAATCTTGGGTAATAGATATTTGTTCTTCACAGTCAACTTATTCAACTTCTGGTAATCAATACATAACCGAAGTGAACCATCCTTCTTCTTCACGAAGAGAACTAGAGCTCCCCAAGGCGAAGAGCTAGGTCGAATAAAGCCTCAATCAAGAAGCTCTTGCAACTGGACTTTTAACTCCTTAAGCTCTTTAGGAGCCATACGATAAGGATTCATGGATACTGACGCGGAACTCAGATAGGTCTCAATTTCGAACTCAACATCCCTATTGGGAGGTAACCCGTGCAACTCTTTAGGAAAAACATCAGGAAACTCGCTAACAATGTGAATTTTCCCAATCTTGGATAAGGAATCCTTCGTGTTTAGGAAGCAAGCAATGAAGGTCTCATATCCTTTCCGAATCATCTTGCCAGCTGCCAGAGTAGATACTACATTGGACAAGTAACCTCATCGCTCACCGACCAACACCACTGACCGGCCATTTGAAGTCTTCATAATAGCCCTCTTAAACTTACAGTCCAGATTGACTTGATGTTCCGTCAACCAATCCATGCCAAGAATTAGATCGAGCTCATCCAAAAAAAGCTCCATAAGATCAACCAAAATGATTTCCCCTTGAACCTCAAGACGACAATGCCTAAACACATTATCCATGGTCACTGACTAACCCACGGGGCTCATAACTGTAACAATATTCTCTGTGGCTTCTCTTGGAATTGGAAGGTCTCGTGAAAAAGATCTTGAAATGTAGGAGTGAGTGGAACCATTATCAAGCAATGCAAAGTATGGAGAAGAATGAATGGTAAAAGTACATGCTATAACATTCGGCTCATCCATATCATCACGTCGCCTGGTGGCATATACAAGTGCTGGTTGCCTAGCCTCAGACAAAACTAGTCCCCTACTCTAATAGAACCGTGCTATAGAGTCTGTCCTAGCAGCAGATGTAGAGGGCCTACTCTGACCACGACCCCTGGCCGGAGTTTGTACAGAAGTCTATGAGTGTGCAGGGGTCCGGGAGTATGCCCGAGGTGCAGAAGATGGAACATGGAAATTCTTCAGAGAATGGTCTCCGGGTCCACATCGAAAACATGTACTGGTCTTCCTTCTACACTCGCCCTCATGTCTCTTGTTACAGTGCACACAAAGGGGTATAGGGGTGAAACCAGACGAATCACGTCTACTAGCAGCTGGGGTCGAAGAAATATCAGGACTGGATCCAAAATTACCTCCCTGATAACCAGAGGTGCGATTCCTCTTACCAGGACACGAGGAAGGCTCATAAATGGGAGGCCTCTTAGACTGCTCTCGATCAACTCTACCTCCACCAGTGGCTGCTAGCTCAACTTCTTCCAAGTCTTTAGCTTTCTCAACTATAGTATCGAAGTCCTTATCCAGATGACCAACAACATGTACACATAGCTCATATCTCAGCCCCATCACAAATTTACGACACTTTTCCCTCCCGGTAGGCACCAAACTTGCCCCAAATCTGAGCAAGTCCAAGAATTTTGTCCCATACTCGGAATCGTTCTTGCATCTACCTCATGTAGCGCTCGCCACCAAAGCGGCTCTTGAAGTGCTCCTTGAAGAAGTCCCAAGTCAAACGGGCCGCAGGAACACTACTAACCACAGATTCTCACCAAGTATCTCTTGGGTGGCTCAAGACCCAAAGAATCCATATGCCTCTCCAGATCGTGGAGCCGTTCCTCTGCCTTGGTTGGGACTCCACCAATAGATCCATCAAAATTTCTCTCCCCATTCGTAATCAAGGTATGAGAGATGGGAACCTCAAGGATAATACCAGCTACTCTAACTGCACCAGATATTAACTGCAGAAAATGTCTACTAAGGGCTTCGTCAGACACAGATGTGGGAGGCTCAGAAGAAGACGGTGCTCCTCTAACCGGAGTAGACATATCAATTCCAAAGGTAGACTGAGGAGCAGTCACTATAGTAGAACCAAGTGGTGTGGGAGGCTCGGTAGGACCAGGGATAGAAGCTGGAGTAGGTGGCTCAACCACCGGATCATTCATAGCGTCAGCAAACCGGACATGTCTACCGCGTCTCCGAATAGGTTGACGTCCTCTTACAGCACTAATAGCATATGATCTTTACAAGGAATAAGCTTAGGGTCAGTTCATAGCAATGGAGAATCGAACACAATTAAGCAGACAAAATTGGGGTGACATAGCTAAATTCAAAACACCTTTTTGTAAAACTTTTCAAACATTGCGTAAAATGGACTCATACACAGTCCGAGGTTTTAAAAAAAAGGCTCTGATACCACTAAATGTAACCACTCGGACTCGCCTGTGCGTTTCACCTGACTCCGGGAGGTCACAACCCATAAATTAATTTCCTGTAAAATATCTATGTCAAAATGTCAATCAAATATAGTTCCACCTAGTGGTGTCTTACAATCCATACTTTAAAAACCTGGTAATGAAGATGAATCATATATAATTCTCAAGGCGATTATGAATCCCATCAATGTTTGCATTCAAATCCATACCCAAAATAATAAGTAATTATTTGGTAGCATGCGATTATAAAATAGGTGATATGAAAGCATAATGTGTTTAGTTGTAAACTAAAGCCATCTCCAGCAAAATCAATAAGATATATCGTATCAAAATATAGGCATAAGTCACCCAAATACAGAAAATTTGGAAGATAAGAACATTACAACAATCTAAAATGCTAAATGTGCCGATCCTTCAATTGCCAACTCCATAGGGTAGCCTATCACAAGTTATCTGAAATGGGAAAGAGGTGGGAATGAGTTAGAGAGCTCAGTGTGCTCCAATAAGTGCAGATCAAACATGCATAAATACATACCAATCATATCATGAGAACACAGAACAATTCAATGAAAATATTCAAGTACATACAAGGGTTTACTAGTAATTACCCTCCAACCTTACACCAATATGCAGTCCCCCAGAACTGTATCCATAAGGACTTACCCTAGGCCCGATGGGCATAGGTGCCACCTAATGGTTGTCTTAGGTCCATAAGGATTTACCTGTGCTTAAGCATCAGAACCTACCCAAGGGGAGACCTTGAGTCCATAAGGATTTACCAGCTGGATCAGGGTTGTACCAATAGAGACTTCATAACATAACCCAATAGTATTCCCCAAATAACAATCGGTATTCAGATTTCAGACATGAGTAACAGAATACATATGGCAGACATATTCAATTCGAGGCATCAGAAACAGAAGTACATGCTCTTTAAACGCATATATGGGCATACCATTAAGTAGACGATATCATCATTCATCATGCAAACAGAGTGTACCATCATAGGTCAAGCTAACATATTATACTATTACTTACATCAGGCAGACAGAAAATATTATCACATATCAATTAACCACATAGCACAATCATATATTAAGTATACATATCAAGCGAACTTACAACGAGTAGGCCTAAAATGTTATCATATGTCCAGTTCATCATTTCATCAAGCATTTCATCGTTAATAATTAAGTCATTAGATTGTTTACTAACATGTAATAATCATACAACACATTCGACTAAATGTAGCACACATAGAACACACCTCAAAACCTGGTCGGAGAAGGGTCTAACGGACACCTGCCTCAGTACGCTCGGATACAGAGTCAGAATTTCACAAAAAAGGCTTCAAAATCAGACTTAAGACGTCAAAAAATATATAATAGGGATTTTTTTTAGAAATTTTGACTTTTTGGTTAAAGTCAACGCTGGCGTCAAAAGTCAAGTCAATACTGACATTAGCATAACGTCATTGGTCAAGGTCAACTAAATTGACTCGACGTGTTAACTCACTATGTCAACTCAGGCGAGTTGACTCACTAAGTTGACTCGGTGAGTTGACTCAGCTGTGTCGGATATAGGTTAGAGGTGGATCGTGTCGAGACCGTTCGGGTCTGGGTCATTGACCGACCGATTTAACCAGTTTAGCCGGTCCAGGCCAATTCACCTACCCAATTACTTATGGTCACCGGACAGTCGCCGAAAAGTCATCGGAGACGCTAATAGCCGCAATCCCGCCAGAAAAAATGTAGATCAATGAATGGGCTCAAAAATGCATCCAACATTTATCCAAATATGGCCAGAAACTTACCGGAAAAGCCCTAAAATTAAAATGACACGGCCGGAAAAACGCAACGCTGATAAGGCCCTTCCCGACATCCTTAAGGTGATCGGCTAAAGGGGTTTCGATCGACCTTTGACGCTGGGCACACTCGGACCAATGTCGTTCACCAACAACGGTGACGTTGGCCGGAAACGACAAAAAAACACACGACTCGGTGAAGCTTCAAACCCCACGGGACGATGATCGGGGAGGCAAAACGGCGAGTGACAGGTAAGGGTTTTATTGCCGGGCAACAATGACAGCAGACGCGGGTTCGCCAGAGATTCGGGAAGAGGAGGATTTTTTTTTGGTGTTCGAAGAGACGGGCTGACGAAAATGAGGTAGATGAACAGACGCGTTTTTATTAAATGCAGATATAAATGACCTCGCGTTAACCTTAAATAGTAAAAAAGGGAGACAATATCAGAAGTGAGCCTTTGGCTCAGTGGCCTACACACTGGATGTTGAGGGTTGAGTTCGCAGGTTTTAGCCTTCACACCCTCACCTTCATTTCCCCTTTTTTTATAACCTCAGGGTGTTACAAGTAAGGTCACTTACGTTTTTGGGGTGTAAACTTTTGGTCACTCAGCCCTTTGTTGCAGTTAAACTTAAACGGGAGGCTGATCTGGCACAATAAAAAAGGATAAATTACCTAGATAGTCCCTAAGCTATTAATTCACTTCTATTTTGACCATCGAAATAAATATTGTTTGTATAATTTTACATTTAATCCTCCATATTTACAACTTATTATTTCTTCTCCCCTTCACCATTTTTTCATATTCTTCTCCATTGGTGGGTTTTAAAATGAATGATGCCTTTGTGATTGGAAAATATTTTTTCTTCTCAAATTATTATGCCAGAGTAGCCTCCCGTTTAAATTTAACGGCAATAAACGACTGAGTGACAAAAATTTTACACTCTGAAAACGTAAGTGACCTTATTGGTCATGTGTGAAAATTTATGACCAACTCTGTACTAATAAAAAATTACTCTAAAAAACATAAATTTGATTAACTAATTAAATTTTTAAAAATAATTTCATAAATAAGAAATTAATATATAAATTTAAAAATTAATAAATTATATTCAAAATATAATTTCATAGATTAAAAAAATTAATATCTACATCAAAATTTAATCATTATTAATATTAGGCATAAAGTCAAAAATAGCCCCCGACGTTTCACCTCTTGTTCATTTTAGCCCTATCTTTTTTTGGTGCAAACAACCACCTAACGTTTCATTTTTCGTTCAAATTTCACTCTTGTTGGATGAAAACCGTTAGTCAACTAACAGTCAACGTCTGAGGCTGACGTGGCATGTCTGCATGACATGAGGAAATGATGTGGCAATGGCACATTGTAACACATGTATTTTGGGGTTAGGAGTTAGCCGGGTTTATAGTTCGAGTCAATAAAATTTAATTAAAGCAATTCAACCTTAAATGGGACCTAATTGAGCTTTATTATAAAGGGGAGAGACCTATGTTGTAATTTTACCCGAAAGTTTTAAAAAAAGGAAGACAACTTTCAAAGTTGTCATCTTCTCCCCCCTTTCCCCACTTACCCCACGTGAAAACACCTCCCCCTCTCCAAACTCTCTCTAAATATCCAAGCTACTATTCCATTGATTTGCAACTTGATTTCAACACCATTTTGAAAGGTAAACATGTTTTCTTACTCTCCTCTTTATTCCCTATCAACCCATGGTCTTAGATTTTAAAGATATGGAGTTTTGAAAATTAGGGTTTGTTTCAAAGTTTGGGTTTTAAGGGCTTTTTCATCTTGTTTTGATAAAATGAGTTGGGTTTTTGTTTACTCGTGTTAAAATACACATTATATCTTAATTTGGTTGAATTTTGATGAAAATCCGAAGTGGGTTCTCAAACCCATTTTTAAGTGGTCAAAAACTCCATTTTTGGTGGGTTTTAGGTTGAAAACAAAGGGCTGATGGTTTAGGTATGTTAGGAGGGTGATTTGGGACATTTTGGAGGTCATTTGGGTGATTGAAAATGGAAATTTCAGCAAGGTTTTAGGGGAGCACCAAAATTGGGATTTTGGGTGATTATGTGGATTGGGAATTTGATGATATTGGCTTATACATGTGATGTGAGATGGTGATTGGGTTTTAGCATTGAATTGTGGTGTAATAAGTGTGTTTTGTTTGGCTAGAAGCAATAGGAAGCGTTGGAGAGGCTTTGGGGCCGAATCTGGGTTTGTAGGAGGATTGTTTCGATTGCTAAGGAAGGGCGGTGAGTGGTCTCAAACTTGTTTTAAAGTTTGGTTTGAGTATGTGTAGTGTGTGTGTGTGTAAAGTGTGCTTGGTAGGCCACTTCTAGTTAATTCAAGTTGTTAGTTTAGTTATCAATATCCATAAATGCTCTTGTGATTGTGGTTATTTGGTGCATGTATATCACGATGTGTATATATGTGATGAGCATGAGTTGTTGTTGATGATATGTGATGTGATAATGAAGATTGACACTAAATTAGTTACCGGTTGTAAATGATCGATCATTAGGATTAGTGTGCACACAAATTGAGTCAAAACGAACGTGGCCTTGATGGCGTTAAGTCATCAAGGAGGAGTACAGTGATGTAATATTCCATTGGAAGCTTTTATATTTCTACGAGATGATGGGTGGAATCCCATCCGTAGGGCATGTGGTGATGAGTGGAATCCCGCACATGCAAGGTCCGGTGATGAGTGTAATCCCACCGAGGTAAAGTGTTGTTGAGGTTTAAATCTGAAAAATCAGGGTAATTAATAGTGGCCAATTAAACTTGTTCATGTATTGTGATATATGATTGTGGTATATGGTGTTGTTACATAGTGTTGATATTGATGATTGAGCTTGGTAGGATTGAGAAACCATATTATGTCACTTGAAAGACTAGCTAGGTCTACTTGATTATATGCATATGCTTGATGTATGTGAGATTAGGATTTACATGCTTGAACCCTGCATTGTTGATGTTTTTCGTTTTAGAGCACCCTCACTAAGCTTATAGCTTACGCTCTCAATGTTCAACAATGCAGATCATTAGCGTGGTGTTAGCTCGAGGCAAGGCAAGAAGGGCTTTCGAAGTTTGTGGCTCAAGTACGGTTATTAATTTTGTATTAGCTAGCAATGTGGCAAGGGTTTTTGTATGAGCTTAGTATGACTCATTTGAATATGGATGTTTGAGTTTGATTATGGATTGTAAAGCTTGTGATACTATGATGAATGTTGGTGTGTGATGGCATGCTTCAGATGTTTAGGTTGCCTTGTGTATGAGTGCAAACCTCTTATGATGACTTGTGCCCTTTAAGACCTTTTAAGACCTTTTGAGCCATTATGTACGCACAATATTGCCTAAATTGCTCTTTAGTTGGAATGCTATGAATGGATGACTTGTCACATGTTTGATTGTTATCTATGGTTCAAGTATGTTTGCTTACATGTTTGTATACGCTTAGGTGAGTCGAGAAATGCATTTAGAGTCGTGTTGGGGTCGTTAAAATTGAAAATTCTGGTGTTGCAGCGCAGGGGGTATCGGTACGCCTAAGGGCCGTATCGATACGGTCTTGCTTGTAGAGCTCAGATTAGGCTGGGCGTATCGATACACGGGGGCGTATTGATACGGTTTTTGGTCACTGGAATTTTGAGAATTTGGGGAGTTTTTGGTGTATCGATACGGTGTTGGCGTATCGGTATGGGTTTATCTCGTTGACCACGACATGTTGACCGAAGAGGGCATATCGATACGCTCAAGGGCGGTATCGATACGGTCTTCTACGAGTTGACTGTTGGGGTTGACCATGTCAAGGCGTATCGATACCCTTGATTGGAGTATCGATACGGCCTGCCTTATAAGCTTAAAATGGACTGTTATGCATGGTCCTGGTTCGAATGTGTTTTCCTTCGATTGTTTCCACTGTCATGATCACTTAGGACTTAACAATCCTCTAGACAAGATTAAAATGAAAGAAAAAAATATAGGGTTGCTAACCGAGGGGGAACCCTTTGGGTTTCGCTTCGGTTTTCCCCGTGTGTCCCAGTCGGACCGGTCATCTGGCCAGACCTGGACGAGGGGGTTACATTTGTTGGTATAAGAGCCTGAGGTTACCAAGACCTCGAGCAGGTAAGTGAGGTAAGCTTAATGTGTTAAATGATTGTGTTGTTCGATGCATGTTTTGCCATGAATCCTTGATACTTGATTGATCGTATGATGTTCTGAATGCATGAAATGTTGTGTATGGTGTTGAGTGTGTGCCCATTGCTACTATTACTTAATTTAAAAAGATTTTTTGAAGGAGGAGTACTTGAGCACTATTGGACCCTTGCTTTGGCTATTGTAATCCTTATATGTTTCTTGTTGTAGTTTATACCTTGCTAGCTGTATCATGAGACCACGTGGGAGGCCTAGGATGGTTCGACCGGAACCACGGGCAGAGGCTCCAAGAGTTGAGCCAGTAGTGAGAGTTGAGGCTCAAGTGGGAGAGCCTGTGGTTGGAGTTGGAGCTCCTCCACCACCAACACCACCACCACCTTCTCCACCATGAGCGGGAGGTGAGGCCGGGGTCGAAAGAGAAGGACCACAAGGTGGCCAAGGACCGACCGGGATTGAGTTAGCTCCGTTGGTTCAAGCGATTGCCGGGGCATTTCAGGCTGCAGTAGCTGGGGTCAGGCAGCACACAATCAGGGTGAGGGCACCGAATTACCTTTAGAGAGACTTCGGGGCCTTGGGGCCGAAGAGTTCAGAGGTGCTACTCTAGAGCGATTAGAGTTATGGTTTGAGAAGATTGTCCGTATTCTTTCTCAGATGGGGTGTACTGGTGAGCGCAAGTTGGGATGTGTGGAGTCTCTGCTTCAGGGTGATGCCTACACTTGGTGGGTCACCATTACTACGGGTATGGATGAGGCCGAGATCACTTGGGAGTTCTTTGAGTCAGCTTTCCGTAAGAAGTATCTGGGTCCGCGATACCTCGACGAGAGGAAGAGGGAGTTTATGTCATTGCTTCAGGGGAGTATGTCCGTGACCGATTACGAGATCCGATTTGTCAGATTGAGTCAGTATGCACCTGAGCTTGTACCTACTGAGGTGAAGCGCTGTAACCGCTTCCATTATTGGTTGAGTGAAGAGATCAAGACGTACATTCTAGCTTCAGATTACACTGATTTTGATGTGATATGACTATCAAGAACAAGGACCCGGAGAAGTACCCAAGTGGCCCCATTACACGTGCACGGGCCAAGGAGTTTCAATCAGCCATGGAAAGCTTGTTTACAACAAGCCATGAACGTGAGATAGAAGACATAATAAGGGAGGAATGCCTTACCTTGCTCATGCATGCATTTGCATGAGAATTTAAGTATTTCAAACTTCCATTGCATTGATAAAGTGTGTTGGCCATTAAAGCATGCACTTCATTTATAGTTTTAGTTGATTTAGGGAAGTAGTTTAATTATGTATCTTAAATCATTCTTTAAACTACTTCATCAATGCATTTAGTTAAATTCAATAAAGTTAGTTCTTTAGTTAAACTAGTTCATTCATTTAACTAGTTCACTCAGTTAACTAACTCTTTAATTGTTTCATGCATCTATTATTTTAAGTTTGAATAAATCCTTTGTGTGTGTCTAGGTTCATGTGACGTGTGGATTAAAGAAGAGACTTTTCAACTTCAACTTGGAAACAAGTCATTGATGACCATCTTTACTCATGCAAACAAGGCAATTGAAGGCAATTCAAGGCTGAATTCTTTTCATCTTTTCAAGGATGTTCATCTTCTTAGAGAACAAAGCATTTAAGCTTCATAATTCACATATTCAAGGTTGAAATTATGAACCAATGAAGGCCATTCACGTTCAAGAGAAGGGACATGCAATAATCAACATTCAAATTATGCATTCAAGGCCTTTATTTATCATTTTTGAAGGCTGATCATATTCCACAAATGGGCAAGCAATGAAGGCTAGTTTAATATCATTTAATCATCAAATTAAGTGATAAAATCATCAAGGAATTCAAAGAGA
The DNA here is from genome assembly GCA_958450335.1 of Hibiscus tridactylites. NCBI lineage: Eukaryota > Viridiplantae > Streptophyta > Magnoliopsida > Malvales > Malvaceae > Hibiscus > Hibiscus tridactylites. Next base: position 29,861,254 of record OY288279.1, on the reverse strand, counting down.
CGAGCTGATTTGGATGTGTGGGATGTCTACATTCATCATATGTCCACATTTATTCTCTTTTATCCATTTGCAAGCAAAATGAAGTAGCCCAAGAGTCACCACTCCTTTTGGACGAATTTAAGGCTAAATTCATCTCAATTTAAAGCAAAATTCATCCATCAAAAGGATAAGAAACAAACATTTCATTTATTTGTATTCAATAGCATTTAGATGAGCATTCATCTCTCTTTTGTGTGGCTTTTCATATGGTGCCTAGCCACACTATAAATAGGCACCTTAGGTTCATTTGTAAAGACTTTTTTTGGAGAATATAAAACTTTGAAAGATTGCTTTCATCTTGTTCTTGCGAGAACTCTATCGGCTTCAAGTTGTGCTTGTAGTCTTCTATCCATTTCATTTTTCTATAGCGTTGGTTCCAAGCTCTCTTATAGCTTGTGGGTCACGTTCCACACTCCTCCACCTCGACTCCATCAAAGTATATTGTTGGTTCCTAGCTCGTTATAGCTAGCGGGCCACAATTCGCTATCCTTGCAACCATACAAATCCACGCCGCCTTTAGCATCTCCCATAACTCCTTTGGTTTACACCTTTCCATGATTACCATCCTCCATCCTTAGCCACCATACTAACCAAATTACCTATCCAATTCCTTTCTTCATTAATTTTTTTATTATATTGTTATTCATCTCACATGTATGTTTTATGAATCTTAGAGTTCAAAGCGTAGCAAAGAATATTTCTTACTAGAATCACGATCAGGCACATCTATATGACTCGGGTTCATATCAATTTGCATCAGAGCAAGGTTGATTCAGTAAGATAGTCGTTGTCTCTCTTCTGAAAAAAAGGAAAAAAAGAAAAAAAAATCGAAAACAATTTAGAGAAAGTTAAAGAGGGAGGGGGCATCGTATTCTCTATTCTTCTTTAAAAAAATCTTACATCATTTTTGCTTTTGCTACTATTTTGGCATATTTACCAACTCTCACAATTTACCTTTTTTTTGTTGTTGCCACTTTTTCTTATCTCACCTTCCAAATTCCTTTCGCCAAGTTTTGTTTTTTTCATCCGAATTCTACATGCCATTTGCAAGCCTTGAGGAAGTTCTTAAAAGGACTTGATTGAGAGCAAGAGTGGAAAAAGGCAAGAGTGCACATCAAGGGTAAAAGCCATCCCGAGTGAAACACAAGTGTTAGTGCATTTTCTTGGAGTGGAATAGGTGAGGTTTTGTGTTTGTGAGGTTTTAATTTTTTTTATTTTTGTTACTAATAATGTCTCAAAATTCCTTGAGAAACTCTGTTGGAGGAAGTAATAATGTTAACGTAGATGCAACTAACTCCAATCTTCAAGATATTATCCGAGAGATGGATAGGTTGTTGCAACAAAGGTTGGAGCCGATGCAAGAACGATTAGATCATTTGGAGGAAAGATCTCAACGAAGGCATAATTCAGATCACGAGGAAGAGTATGAGGGAGAGGTGGATGAAGAACTCATAGACGAGCGAGCCTCCCAGCAAAGTTTGAGGCGTCAAGAACCTAGGTACCAAAGAGCTCGGGAAAGAGTTGATGATAATCTTAGCAACATAAAAATAACCATTCCTCATTTCCAAGGAAGAACGGATCCTGAAGCCTATCTTGCATGGGAAAGAAAAGTTGAGCACATCTTTGAGTGCCAGAACTACTCCGAGCTTAAGAAGGTAAAACTTGCAGCCATTGAATTTACAGATTATGCACTAATATGGTGGGATCAGTTGACATCTAGCAGGAGACGCAATGGCGAACATCCAATTTCTACTTGGAATGAGATGAAGGTCGTTATGCGTAGGAGGTTCGTTCCAACTCACTATCATAGGGAGTTGTTCAACAAGCTTCAAAATCTCACCCAAGGCAACCGTAGTGTTGAGGACTACTTTAAAGAGATGGAAGTAGCCATGATCCGAGCTAACATTGATGAGGATCGAGAAGCCACCATGGCAAGATTTCTATCCGGCCTTGACCCAAATATTGCGGTCGTCATTGAGTTGCAACATTATGTGGAGATCGAAGACATGGTGCATATGGCCATAAAAGTGGAAAGCAACTTAAACGGAAGGGTTCCACACGAACCTATGGGGGAGCATCATCAAGATCGGGGCAAAGTTCTTACAAACGGAGTCCTCCAATACCACCCAATGAAAGAGGCGCACCACCCAAAGGAAGCAAGGCCAATGCCGAAACTAGCAAAGGTAAGGCTCCGAATGTTCCAAACCGTTCCCGTGATATACAATGCTTTAAGTGCTTGGGAAGAGGGCATATTGCAAGCCAATGCCCAAATCGCAACACCATGCTTCTTCGTGATGATGGAGAGGTTGAATTGGAATAAGAGAAGGAAGATGAAGTTGCTGCCATACAAGAAGATGAAGGTGATGATATAGAGTATGCAGCAGAAGGAGAGACCCTTATTGTGAAAAGGAGCCTAAGTGTGCAAGCGAGTGAAGGGAATGAGCAACGCGAGAATATCTTTCATACTCGCTGCCATGTTAATGGAAAGGTATGCTTTGTCATTATTGATGGAGGTAGTTGTACTAATGTTGCTAGTACTCTTATGGTAGAAAAACTTGGATTAGCAACCACAAAGCATCCACATCCCTACAAGCTGCAGTGGCTTACTGACGGAGGAGAACTCAAGGTTACCAAGCAAGTTCTTGTTGCTTTCTCCATTGGAAAGTATAAGGATGAAGTTATTTGCGATGTTGTTCCGATGCACGCTGGCCATTTACTACTTGGGAGGCCATGGCAATTCGATAAACGAGTCATACATGATGGATATACCAATCGGTATACACTCACCCATGGAGTAAGAAAGATTACCTTAGCCCCTCTTTCACCAAAACAAATTCACAAAGACCAAATACATTTGAGAGAAAGTATTGAAAGAGCCAAAGAGAGAGAATCAAAAATGGAGGTAAAAGCAAGTGAGAGTAAGCAAAGTGAGGGTGCAAAAATGAGTGTTTTTACCAAAGAAAGAGAGTTCAGAAAGTGTTTGCTGTCGGGAAAGGAATTACTTGTACTTGTGTACAAGGAAAGTTTATTGAACACTAACCAACTTGATCACACTTTGCCTTCTTCTATTATGTCTTTGTTGCAGGAATTTGACGAATTATTTCTGGAGGAGATACCAAGTGGGCTGCCACCAATCCGTGGCATTGAACATCAAATAGATTTCATTCTCGGTGCCGTCATTCCTAACCGTCCAGCTTACCGAAGCAATCCCGAGGAAACAAAGGAGTTACAAAGGCAAGTGGCTGAACTAATGGCCAAAGGCTACGTGAGGGAGAGCCTTAGCCCATGTTCCGTTCCGGTATTACTTGTGCAAAAGAAGGATGGAACTTGGCGCATGTGTGTAGATTGTCGAGCGGTAAACAAAATTACGGTAAAGTATCGCCACCCTATTCCCCGTTTAGATGATATGTTAGATGAGCTTAGTGGTTCTAACCTCTTCTCTAAGATTGATCTTAAGAGTGGTTATCACCAAATAAGGATGCGGGAAGGTGATGAATGGAAAACATCATTTAAAACAAAGCAAGGACTCTATGAATGGTTGGTTATGCCTTTTGGCTTAACTAATGCACCAAGTACTTTCATGAGGTTAATGAACCATGTTCTTAGACCGTTTTTGGGTAAATTTTGTGTGGTTTATTTTGATGACATCTTAATCTATAGTAAATCAATGAAAGAACATGTTCAACACTTGAGGTCAGTTTTTTTGGTTTTAAGAAAGGAGAAGTTAAATGCTAATTTAGACAAGTGTACATTTTGTACTGACAAAGTTGTCTTTCTTGGTTTTGTTGTCAGTTCTAAAGGCTTAAAGGTTGACAAAGAGAAGGTTAAAGCCATTGAAGAATGGCCACGACCAGCAAGCATTTCCCAAGTTAGGTGTTTTCATGGACTTGCAAGCTTTTACCGGAGATTTGTGCCAAACTTCAGCACCATTGCCGCCCCTTTAACTAGTGTCATCAAGAAGAATGCTAACTTTTTTTGGGGGGAAGACCAAGAGAAATCTTTTAATGTCATTAAAGAATGTTTCATTCATGCCCCTTTGCTTACCATACCTGATTTTAACAAAATGTTTGAAATTGAATGTGATGCATCAGGTGTGGGAATTGGAGCGGTATTATCTCAAGGTGGACGTCCTATAGCATATTTTAGTGAGAAATTAAGTGGAGCTACGTTGAATTATCCAACATATGATAAGGAGATGTATGCCCTTGTACGCGCAATGGAAACATGGCAACACTATCTATGGCCTAAGGAGTTCATTATTCACACCGATCATGAGGCATTGAAGCACATTCGGGGCAACATAAACTCAACAAACGACATGCCAAATGGGTGGAGTTTCTTGAATCTTTTCCCTATGTCATCAAATATAAGAAAGGTAAGGATAATATAGTTGCCGATGCATTGTCTCGGAGGTACGCTCTTCTAAACACCTTAGAATCTAAGTTGTTGGGTTTTGTTTTCATTAAGGATTTATACGAATCTGATTCTGATTTTGAAAAATTTTACAAAGCTTGCGAGAAAGGCACGTTTGAAAACTATTATAGGGACAATGGGTTCCTATTCAAGGAAGGAAGACTTTGTATTCCACAAGGTTCCACACGTGAATTACTTATCAAAGAAGCCCATGGAGGAGGCTTAATGGGACATTTTGGAATAGCAAAGACTTTGGCCATACTTCAAGAGCATTTATATTAGCCAAAGATGAGACGAGATGTAGAGAGGTTATGTGAATGTTGCATCACTTGCAAGAAGGCTAAGTCTAAATCCATGCCACATGGACTGTACACACCACTACCTATTCTAGAAGCACCATGGATGGACATTTCAATGGATTTTGTGCTAGGGCTTCCACGCACAAAGAATAACAAAGACTCCATCTTTGTAGTAGTGGATAGATTTTCCAAAATGGCTCATTTTATTCCTTGCAACAAGACTAATGATGCCTTACATATTGCTAACTTGTTTTTCAGGGAAGTCTTGAGATTACATGGTGTGCCAAGAACTATCGTTTCCTATCGAGACGTGAAGTTCTTAAGCCACTTCTGGAGAGCCTTATGTAGTAAGATTGGAACTAAGCTGCTATTTTCCACCACTTGTCACCCTCAAACGGATGGCCAAATCGAAGTGGTGAATCGAGTACTCTCCACGTTGCTTAGGAGCATTATTAAGAAGAATCTAAAGACATGGGAAGAGTGCTTACCACATGTGGAGTTTGCATATAACCGATCATTCCATACCACCTCGAGACACACTCCTTTTGAAGTTGTGTATGGGTTCAATCCATTAACTCCGATGGACTTATTGCCATTACCTGCTGATCAAATTATGAATAAAGATGGACCTAACAAAGCTGAATTTGTTAAGAAACTTCATCAACAAGTGCGGGATAATATTGAAAAGAAAACCAAGCAATATGAGCAGCAAGCAAACAAGGGTCGAAGGAGAGTTGTCTTTGAGCCGGGAGATTGGGTGTGGTTGCACATGAGAAAAGAAAGGTTTCCAGCCCAACAGAAATCTAAATTGATGCCTCGAGGAGATGGGCCTTTTCAAGTAGTTAAAAGGATCAATGATAATGCTTATCAGCTAGACCTCTTATGTGAGTTTAATGTTAGTGCAACCTTTAATGTTGCTGATTTATCTCCTTTTGATGTAGGTGACGATTTGGGGACAAATCGCTTTAAAGAGGGAGGGACTGATATGACTATCAAGAACAAGGACCCGGAGAAGTACCCAAGTGGCCCCATTACACGTGCACGGGCCAAGGAGTTTCAATCAGCCATGGAAAGCTTGTTTACAACAAGCCATGAACGTGAGATAGAAGACATAATAAGGGAGGAATGCCTTACCTTGCTCATGCATGCATTTGCATGAGAATTTAAGTATTTCAAACTTCCATTGCATTGATAAAGTGTGTTGGCCATTAAAGCATGCACTTCATTTATAGTTTTAGTTGATTTAGGGAAGTAGTTTAATTATGTGTCTTAAATCATTCTTTAAACTACTTCGTTCATGCATTTAGTTAAATTCAATAAAGTTAGTTCTTTAGTTAAACTAGTTCATTCATTTAACTAATTCACTCAATTAACTAACTCTTTAATTGTTTCATGCATCTATTATTTTAAGTTTGAATATATCCTTTGTGTGTGTCTAGGTTCATGTGACGTGTGGATTAAAGAAGAGACTTTTCAACTTCAACTTGGAAACAAGTCATTGATGACCATCTTTACTCATGAAAACAAGGCAATTGAAGGCAATTCAAGGCTGAATTCTTTTCATCTTTTCAAGGATGTTCATCTTCTTAGAGAACAAAGCATTTAAGCTTCATAATTCACCTATTCAAGGTTGAACTTATGAACCAATGAAGGCCATTCACGTTCAAGAGAAGGGACATGCAATAATCAGCATTCAAATTATGCATTCAAGGCCTTTATTTATCATTTTTGAAGGCTGATCATATTCTACAAATGGGCAAGCAATGAAGGCTGGTTTAATATCATTTAATCATCAAATTAAGTGATAAAATCATCAAGGAATTCAAAGAGACGAGCTGATTTGGATGTGTGGGATGTCTACATTCATCCTATGTCCACATTTATTCTCTTTTATCCATTTGCAAGCAAAATGAAGTAGCCCAAGAGTCACCACTCCTTTTGGACGAATTTAAGGCTAAATTCATCTCAATTTAAAGCAAAATTCATCCATCAAAAGGATAAGAAAGAAACATTTCATTTATTTGTATTCAATAGCATTTAGATGAGCATTCATCTCTCTTTTGTGTGACTTTTCATATGGTGCCTAGCCACACTATAAATAGGCACCTTAGGTTCATTTGTAAAGACTTTTTTTGGAGAATATAAACCTTTGAAAGATTGCTTTCATCTTGTTTTTGCGAGAACTCTATCGGCTTCAAGTTGTGCTTGTAGTCTTCTATCCTTTTCATTTTGCTATAGCGTTGGTTCCAAGCTCTCTTATAGCTTGTGGGTCACGTTCCACACTCCTCCACCTCGACTCCATCAAAGTATATTGTTGGTTTCTAGCTCGTTATAGCTAGCAGGTCACAATTCGCTATCCTTGGAACCATACAAATCCACGCCGCCTTTAGCATCTCCCATCACTCCTTTGATTTACACCTTTCCATGATTACCATCCTCCATTCTTAGCCACCATACTAACCAAATTACCTATCCAATTCCTTTCTTCATTAATTTTTTTATTATATTGTTATTCATCTCACATGTATGTTTTATGAATCTCAGAGTTCAAAGCGTAGAAAAGAATATTTCTTACTAGAATCACGATCGGGCACATCTATATAACTCGGGTTCATATCATGATGTCTTGGTCGTGAGGGCCAAGGACTTAGAGCACAGCTTGAGTTTGACCAGGCGGTCAGGTGGATCTAGATCGGGTAAGAGGTCCAACAACTTTGATAGAGGTGATGCCAAGAGGCATCGGGACAATGGACATCATTATGATCATAGGCGTGGTGGCGGTAACCAAGGTAAGGGCTAACAGGGTCAGAGAGCTGGTGGGAAGTTGCCCACATGTGCCACTTGCGGGAGGAACCACACCGGTGAGTGTTGGGGAAATTTTCATTCTTGTTGGAGTTGTGGGGCTATAGACCACATTAGGCGTGACTGTCCACATCAGATGGGACAGGAACCAGCTCATGCTCCTACTAGAGCCAATGACTTTCAGAGAGGCCGCGGGCGCGGTAGAGGTAACTTCCAACCGAGGAATGATGGTCAGAGGAACATAGCACATGTAGTTGCAGTTCAGCTAGAGGGCGGGGGTCAGGCCAGAGTTTATGCTCAGCGTGGGGATCAACATGACACCGATGTGATCGCAGGTAACTTCTCGATACAGTTTTTGGGTTTGCTTTCTTTGATTGACTATGGGTCTACACATTCCTACATATTGAGTGAGCATGCACAGTCTTTGAATTTGCCTTGTGAAATGTTAGAGGTAGGAGTTAGTGTTACTAGTTCCTTTGGGGACACGATAGTAGTTAGGAAGATGTACTGAAGGTGTTCGTTGATGGTTCAGGGGCATGTGTTTCCAGTGGATATGATGGAACTTCCTTTCTATGGTTTTGATGTGATTCTGGGTATGGACTGGCTCACGGAGCATAGAGCTAGGATAGATTTTGAAACTAAGCGGGTTTCTTTGAGGCTCACAGATGATTATGAGATTGTAGTGGTGGGTGAGAACGTGAAGTTCTTGTCCAATGTGGTTTCAATACTAGAGGCTAAGAGATTAGTTGAGTTGGGGTGTGAAGCATACCTAGCGTATGTGATGAACCCTAACATGAGTGAGGTTAGACCTCAGGACATCCGGACAGTATGTGACTTTCCTAGCGTGTTTCCGGAAGAATTGCCAGGGTTACCACCGGACAGAGAGGTAGAGTTTAGCATTGAGACTTATTCTGATTCAGCTCCTATTTCGATAGCTCCGTATCGTATGACACCGAAAGAGTTGAAGACTCAGTTGCAAGAATTGACAGATAGAGGTTTTATTCGACCTAGTTCTTCACCTTGGGGTGCACCAGTTTTGTTTGTGAAGAAGAAAGATGGAAGCATGAGAATGTGTATAGATTACAAGCAGTTAAATCAGTTGACAGTGAAGAATAAATATCCCCTGCCTTGAATTGATGACTTGTTTGATCAGTTGAGGGGAGCATCGGTCTTTTCGAAGATTGATTTGAGATCAGGTTATTACCAGCTAAAGGTAAGAGAGGTTGATGTACCGAAGACGACCTTTAGGACTAGGTATGGTCATTATGAGTTTTTAGTCATGCCATTTGGGTTGACTAATGCAACGGCTGCTTTCATGGACATGATGAATATGATCTTTCATCAGTATCTAGATCAGTTTGTAGTTGTATTTATTGATGACAATTTGGTGTACTCGCGAACCGAAGAAGACCACGACCGACACTTGAGACTTGTTTTGAAGACTTTTCTAGATCATCAGTTGTATGCGAAGCTCAGCAAGTGTGAGTTCTGGATCCGTGAGGTAGTCTTCTTAGGACATGTAGTGTCAGCCGATGGGATTAGAGTTGATCCGAAGAAGATTAAAGCCATTGTTGAGTGGAAGCAACCGAAGTCTGTGACAGAGGTACGTAGCTTCCTAGGCTTAGCCAGATACTATAGGAGGTTTGTAGATGGTTTCTCTAAGTTATCCGCTCCATTGACACAGTTACTTCAGAAGAGTGTTCAGTTTGAGTGGACAGATGCAAGACAGAGAGCCTTTGAGAAATTGAAAGAAGCTTTGACCCAAGCACCGATTTTGATTCAGCCTGAGTCCGAGAAGGACTATGTAGTTTACAGTCATGCTTCCTATGTAGGGCTAGGATGTGTTCTTATGCAAGACCAGAGAGTAGTGGCTTATGTCTCAAGACAGTTGAAGACCCATGAGCGCAACTATCCGACCCATGACATAGAGTTAGCTGCAGTTGTGTTTGCTCTGAAGATTTGGAGGCACTATCTGTACGGTGAGAGATGCACAGTGTACACCGACCACAAGAGTTTGAAATACATTATGACTCAGCGAGATTTGAATCTCAGACAGCGTAGGTGGTTAGAGCTACTAAAATACTATGATCTTACTATTGAGTACCATCCGAGTAAGGCCAATGTAGTGGCTGATGCATTGAGTAGGAAGGTGGTCGTGGACTTGAGAGCTATGTTTGCTAGATTGAGTTTGTCCGGAGATGGTGGCTTGATAGCCGAGCTTCAGGTTAGACCTACTCTAGGTCAGTTGATTCGAGAGAAACAGCTCTTAGATAGATCTTTGGCACCTCACGTGCAAGATATAGTCGAGGGTAGATCTTCATACTACAATTTCAGTATTGATGGGGTTTTGTGTTTCAAAGATAGAATAGTTGTGCAAGAGGACAGTGACTTGAGACGTACGATCTTGACTGAAGCCCACAGTAGTCCGTTTGCTATGCATCCTGGAAGTACGAAGATGTACCGTGATTTGAAGAATGAGCACTTTTGGGTTGGCTTGAAGAGAGATGTAGCCGACTTTGTGAGTAAGTGCTTAGTGTGCCAGAGAGTGAAGGCGGAACATCAGGTTCCCTCCGGGTTGTTACAGCCGTTGAAAATTCTGGAGTGGAAGTGGGAGAACATCACCATGGATTTTGTTTCGGGTTTGCCTTTGACTCCTACGAAGAAGAACTCAGTTTGGGTGATAGTGGATCGCTTTACGAAGTGTGCTCACTTCTTGGCAGTCAACACTACTTACACCTTAGATAGATTGGCCGATTTGTACATTGGTGAGATTGTGAGACTACATGGTGTGTCGAAGTCCATTGTGTCAGATAGAGATCCGCGGTTTACTTCTAGATTTTGGGAGTGTCTGCATACAGCTTTGGGTACCCGTTTGAACTTCAGCACTTCCTATCATCCTCAGTCAGATGGTCAGTCAGAGACAGTTATTCAGATCTTAGAGGATATGTTGCGTTGTTGTATCATTGACTTTCAGGGCACTTGGGAGAAGCATTTGCCTCTAGTAGAGTTTGCGTACAAAAATAGTTTTCAGTCAAGCATTCAGATGGCTCCGTATGAGGCCTTGTATGGCCAGAAGTGTAGGACTCCAGTTTGTTGGGCCGAAGTGGGACAGAAATTGTTACTTATGCCGGATTTGCTCAAGAGGACAACCAACAAGGTAAAATTGATTTGTGACCGTTTGAAGGCTGCTTCGGATAGGAAGAAGTCCTATGCCGATTTGAAGAGGAAGGAAGTTGAGTTCTTAGTGGGTGACAAGGTATTTTTGAAGGTGTCTCCGTGGAATAAAGTGATGAGATTTGGCCGAAAGGGAAAGTTGAGTCCGAGGTACATAGGACCGTATGAGATTGTGAAGAGGGTTGGCCCGGTTGCCTATCAGTTGCGTTTGCCATCCGAGCTAGAGAAGATACATGATGTGTTCCATGTTTCGATGCTTCGTAAGTATAGGTATGATCCATCACATGTTATGCCCGTAGAAGAAATTGAATTGAATCCGTATTTGACTTATGAGGAAGAACCAGTGGAGATCTTAGCTTCTAACAGTAAGGTATTAAGGTGTAGATCGATTGAGTTAGTAAAGGTACGGTGGAAATGTAGAGGTGTGGACGAGGCCAATTGGGAGAGGAAGGAGGATATGGAAAAGGAATTTTCGTATCTCTTTTAGTCAGGTAATTTCGGGGACGAAATTCTTTAAGCCGGGTTTATAGTTCGAGTCAATAAAATTTAATTAAAGCAATTCAACCTTAAATGGGACCTAATTGAGATTTAGTATAAAGGGGAGAGACCTATGTTGTAATTTTACCCAAAAGTTTTAAAAAAGGAAGACAACTTTCAAAGTTGATATCTTCTCCCCCTTTTCCCCACTTACCCCACGTGAAAACACCTCCCCCTCTCCAAACTCTCTCTAAATATCCAAGCTACTATTCCATTGATTTGCAACTTGATTTCAACATCATTTTGAAAGGTAAACATGTTTTCTTACTCTCCTCTTTATTCCCTATCAACCCATGGTCTTAGATTTTAAAGATATGGAGTTTTGAAAATTAGGGTTTGTTTCAAAGTTTGGGTTTTAAGGGGTTTTTCATCTTGTTTTGATAAATTGAGTTGGGGTTTTGTTTACTCATGTTAAAATACACATTATATCTTAATTTGGTTGAATTTTGATGAAAATCCGAAGTGGGTTCTCAGACCCATTTTTAAGTGGTCAAAAACTCCATTTTTGGTGGGTTTTAGGTTGAAAACAAAGGGCTGATGGTTTAGGTATGTTAGGAGGGTGATTTGGGACATTTTGGAGGTCATTTGGGTGATTGAAAATGGAAATTTCAGCAAGGTTTTAGGGGAGCACCAAAATTGGGATTTTGGGTGATTATGTGGATTGGGAATTTGATGATATTGGCTTATACATGTGATGTGAGATGGTGATTGGGTTTTAGCATTGAATTGTGGTGTAATAAGTGTGTTTTGTTTGGCTAGAAGCAATAGGAAGCGTTGGAGAGGCTTTGGGGCCGAATCTGGGTTTGTAGGAGGATTGTTTCGATTGCTAAGGAAGGGCGGTGAGTGGTCTCAAACTTGTTTTAAAGTTTGGTTTGAGTATGTGTAGTGTGTGTGTGTGTAAAGTGTGCTTGGTAGGCCACTTCTAGTTAATTCAAGTTGTTAGTTTAGTTATCAATATACATAAATGCTCTTGTGATTGTGGTTATTTGGTGCATGTATATCACGATGTGTATATATGTGATGAGCATGAGTTGTTGTTGATGATATGTGATGTGATAAAGAAGATTGACACTAAATTAGTTACCGGTTGTAAATGATCGATCATTAGGATTAGTGTGCACACAAATTGAGTCAAAACGAACGTGGCCTTGATGGCGTTAAGTCATCAAGGAGGAGTACAATGATGTAATATTCCATCGGAAGCTTTTATATTTCTACGAGATGATGGGTGGAATCCCATCCGTAGGGCATGTGGCGATGAGTGGAATCCCGCACATGCAAGGTCCGGTGATGAGTGTAATCCCACCGAGGTAAAGTGTTGTTGAGGTTTAAATCCGCCAAATCGAGGTAATTAATAGTGGCCAATTAAACTTGTTCATGTATTGTGATATATGATTGTGGTATATGGTGTTGTTACATAGTGTTGATATTGATGATTGAGCTTGGTAGGATTGAGAAACCATATTATGTCACTTGAAAGACTAGCTAGGTCTACTTGATTATATGCATATGCTTGATGTATGTGAGATTAGGATTTACATGCTTGAACCTTGCATTGTTGATGTTTTTCGTTTTAGAGCACCCTCACTAAGCTTATAGCTTACGCTCTCAATGTTCAGCAATGCAGATCATTAGCGTGGTGTTAGCTCGAGGCAAGGCAAGAAGGGCTTTCGAAGTTTGTGGCTCAAGTACGGTTATTAATTTTGTATTAGCTAGCAATGTGGCAAGGATTTTTGTATGAGCTTAGTATGACTCATTTGAATGTGGATGTTTGAGTTTGATTATGGATTGTAAAGCTTGTGATACTATGATGAATGTTGGTGTGTGATGGCATGCTTCAGATGTTTAGGTTGCCTTGTGTATGAGTGCAAACCTCTTATGATGACTTGTGCCCTTTAAGACCTTTTGAGCCATTATGTACGCACAATATTGCCTAAATTGCTCTTTAGTTGGAATGCTATGAATGGATGACTTGTCACGTGTTTGATTGTTATCTATGGTTCAAGTATGTTTGCTTACATGTTTGTATACGCTTAGGTGAGTCGAGAAATGCATTTAGAGTCGTGTTGGGGTCGTTAAAGTTGAAAATTCTGGTGTTGCAGCGCAAGGCGTATCGGTACGCCTAAGGGCCGTATCGATACGGTCTTGCCTGTAGAGCTCAGATTAGGCTGGGCATATCGATACACGGGGGCGTATCGATACGGTTTCTGGTCACTGGAATTTTAAAAATTTGGGGAGTTTTTGGTGTATCGATACGGTGTTGGGGCGTATCGGTACGGGTTTATCTCGTTGACCACGAGATGTTGACCGAAGAGGGCGTATCGATACGCTCAAGGGTTGTATCGATACGGTCTTCTACGAGTTGACTGTTGGGGTTGACCATGTCAAGGCGTATCGATACCCTTGATTGGAGTATCGATACGGCCTGCCTTATAAGCTTAAAATGGACTGTTATGCATGGTCGTGGTTCAAATGTGTTTTCCTTCGATTGTTTCCGTTGTAATGATCACTTAGGACTTAACAATCCTCTAGAAAAGATTAAAATGAAAGAAAAAAAATATAGGGTTGCTAACCGAGGGGAACCCTTTGGGTTTCGCTTCGGTTTTCCCCGTCTGGCCCACTCGGAACGGTCATCCAGCCAGACCGAGACGAGGGGGTTACACACGTAGCACTTTGCTGATGTGGCGATTGGTTAGAAATATTTAAAAAATATTTTCTTTAAAAAATAATTAATTTACTTTTAAATTTTTTTAATAATGTTACGTCAGTAAAATTCCACGTGGCATTACCACGTCATTTCTCTATGCCCTACAGACATGCCACGTAAGCCTCAGGCGTTGAACGTTAGTTGACTACTAATTTTCATCCAACAAGGGTGACATTTGAACCAAAAATAAAACTTTAGGTGCGTGTTTGCACACAAAAAATGGGTAGGGCTTAAATGACCAAAACATGTAACGTTATGGGCTATTTTTGACCTTTTGCCTTAAAATTATATTAAAAAGATAATTTCACAAATAAAAAATTAATGGGTTATCTTCACCAGTGGTCCCTTTTGTTTAGGGTGTGTTTTATTTTGGTCACCAAAATTCAAAAACGTGTATTCTGGTCCCTAACGTTACAAAACATTTATATTTTAATCACTCAACCGTTAGTCTCCGTTACTTGGCTAACGGGTGGCTGACATGGCTCGTTAAAAAAACAAAAAAAACTATGTGTTTAGTCCACGTGTAAAATGTTAATTAATTATTATTTTGAAAAGGGGTAAAAAGGAATTGAAGGGTTAACCCCCTAATCCCTTTCGTTTCTTCCCCAAAAGTTTTTCAATCCACCGATTAAAGAAAAACAAAAACCCCAAAAGTCATTTTCTTCCCCTTCGTCTTTGTTCAATCCGCCGATTAAAGAAAAACTCAGTTTGTTTCTCTTTCGTTTCTCTGTGGAATCTTTGAAAACTCAAGGTAAGTAATGAAGGGTTTAGGGTTTATCTCCTATTTCGAATTTGTTTTGTTTTTAGTGATAGTTATCACTTCTAATTCTGTTTTTTTTTTGTTTTTTTGTAAGATTTCGAAAAAATGGGTCGATGGCGACTTTGAAAACCAAGGGAGCAGAAAGTGGTGTATGGTATGATTTTTTCGCACTTTTTTTGAAATATTAAGTGTATTGCAAAGTGGGTTTATGATTTTATTGTGTGTTTAGGGTTTAGTTATCTCCTATTCGTTTGTCTGTGTATGGTAAGATTGCGAAAATTGGTTTGTTTCTCCTATTTTGTAATCGTTTTGTAAACTGTTTTGTGCATTGCAAAGTGGGTTTAGGGTTTTATTGAGGGTATATTGTATAGGTATGTTAAATGGTTAATCATTCTTGTTTCAGTTTGATTTAATTGAACTTTTATGAGATTGTTTCAGATTGTATAGGGTTGTAAAATTGTTTATTAAGAGCTTATTGTATAAGTCTGTTAAAAGTTTCAATTTTTTGAAATTTTAGTTGACTTGGTAGAATATTTCTTTGCACATGGGATTATGCACATGGGATTATTTAAGATTGCTTTGCACATGAGTTGACTTTGATTTTATACTAGAATTTTAGGGTTTTATGACATTGTTTCAGATTTGTTTACTGCATGAAAACTGCAAAAGTTTGTTTGAATTTGTTTACTTCACTTTGGTAGACTTTAACAAATACTTGACTTTATTTAAGTTTGTTTATTGCATGGAAACTGCAAAAGTGTTTTGTCTTTTAGTTTAAAGGAATATTTCTTATTTTATGTATTTTATGATAATATTCATTTTATATTGCATTGTTGTCTTTGTTCCTTTTATGTCTTTGTTGTCTTTTGTTGCCATTGTTGTCTTTATGTGTACTGTTTAATGCATTTATGTAGTTCACCAACTAAATTTAATGCATTTATGTGTACTGTTTTTTACCATTTTGCATATTTCTTTATTCCTTTGTTGGTCCACATTTCTTTATTCCTTTGTTGTCTTTTTTTGGTGGGGTATTGATTATTTTACAGTAACTATTTTATGGTGTTTTAGTAATGAAATTGTGTACTGTGCAGGGCCTGGGACAGACATGTTAACTATAGTAGTTCACTATGGAGGAGACTTTGTGTTTCAACCAAGGATGAAGTACACCTCCAAGTCTGAAGCATGTTTCGACTTTGTTGATGCTGGTACATTCTCCATATTTTCAGTATGTGATATGGTTGAGAAGCTAGATGTAGTTGGACCTTTTATTGTTTATTGGAGAGTGCCAGATGCTGCTTTGAGTATTAATTCTGTTAGGCCACTGAAGCAGTTGAAGATTGTATGGTTATGCTGAACAGTGTGCCCAACTCAAGATACATGCATATATATCTGAAACCTGTTGAAAAAGAAGTCCATGAAGAAGATGTGCATCCTGCTGAAGATGAAGATGTGCATATGGAAGAAGATCATTTTGCTGAAAATGAAGCTATGCATACTGAAGAAGAAGAAAGTCATGTGGTTGAAGAAGATGTTTATCCTACTGAAGAAGAAGAAGAAAGCCATGTTGTTGAAGAAGATGTGCATACTGATGTTGAAGAAGATGTGCATCCCACTGAAGAAGAAGAAAATAACCATGCTGCTGAATATGTGCATCCTATTGAAGAAGAAGAAGATAACCATGCTGCTGAAGATGTGCATCCTACTGAAGAAGAAGAAGATAACCTTGCTGCTGAAGATGTGCATCCTACTGAAGAAGAAGAAGATAACCATGTTGTTGCTGAAGAAGAATCTGAAGCTGCAGAAGAATTTGATGTTAGTGACAATGAATATGATTAGGGAAGAGAAGACACGTGCAGAAGAGAGGATGGGATAGGAATTGGGGTTCAGAGAAACATGGATGGCTTTGGACCTAATGGTGTGCAAGTGAATAACAGGGTTAATGGGCCAGAATCAGAAACTGACCATTCTGAAGACCTATATAGTGAGCATGGTTCAGACTCAGATGGGCCTAGGTACCCTTCATTCAATACTGAGACATGGTGAAACCGAAGTTTGTTAAGGGTTTAATATTCCCTAATAAAACAACATTGAAAGAAGCAATCAAGCAGTATGGAAGGGTGGAAAGGGTGGAAGTAAAACTGAAGAAGAATGACAATCAAAGGATTCAAGCAAAATGCAAGGAAGGATGTCCTTGGACATTGTGGGCAGCCCCTATGGATCCTAAGGACAATATGGACAAGACTTGGCAAATTAAAACTATGGTAAATTCTCATACATGTTCCAAGTCTGTTAGTAGTATTAATATTACATCTAAGTGGGTGGCAAAGTACTACATTGGGAATTTATGTCTGAGCCTAATTATAGCATCAGATCATTATGGCACGATGTGTTGCATGAATTTGGTACACTTGTGTCCACTGGGAAGTGTGGTAGGGCTAGAGAAAGTGCATTAGAAATGATTGAAGGGAATCATAAGGCTCAATATGCGAAAATTTATGACTACTTACAAGAGTTGAGGATTACAAATCCTGTAACAACTACAATCTGTTATTTAGATTTAAGGTTGTTCCAGAGAATGTATGTTTGTCCACAGGCTTGTAAAGAAGGGTGGAAAGTAGGTTGTAGAAGGATAATTAGTGTTGATGGTTGTTTCTTAAAGGGTTATTATCAAGGATATTTGTTGACAGTTGTAGGGATTGATGCAAATGATTGCATATATCCTATTGCATATGCAGCTGTTGAGAGTGAGAATATGTCCTCTTGGTATTGTTTATGGAAATTTTGAAAACTGGTTTGGAGATTGATAACTCGTTCAACATATGTTTCATGTCTGATAGACAGAAGGTTAGCTCTCTCCTTAATCTATTTTACATATGTTTCATTTATTTCTGATATTAACTTCAAATGTTATATTGTAGAGCCTTAAAGAAGTTATTGAAGATGTATTCCCACATGCAGAGCATAGAAAATGTGTTAGACACATGTACACAAATTTTAAGGAAAAACACATGGACCAATTGAAGGCATTGTCAGAGCTTGCATATGCTTGGCTTAAAGAGAAAGATCATGTTCAGTGGTCTAGATCACACTTCTCCACTAGGAGCAAATGTGATATGCTCATTAATAACCACTGTGAATCTTTTAACAAGGTAATTAAAATGTTTCAATTATCTGCTTTTTTATTTTGGTCCCTTTCGAAAGGGTGTATTTTATTTTGGTCCCCTTCGAAAGGGTGTGTTTTATTTTGGTCCCTTTCGTTAGGGTGTGTTTTATTTTGGTCACGAAAATTCAAAAAATAGTGTTCTATTTTAGTGACCAAAATAAAACACACCCTTTCGAAAGGGACCAAAATAAAACACACCCTTTCGAAAGGGACCAATTATTTACTACTTAAGCTTGATTTAACTCTTTCACTGTCATTATGTTTTATGCAGTCTATTTTGGAGGCAAGAGATAAGCCTATATTGACTATGATGGAGACAATTCGAACTAAAATTATGACTCGAATTGTAGCCAAAAGAGAGGCTGCTGAAAAGTGTAAAGGATTATTGTGTGCAAAAATTCAAAAAAAAAAATTGGACATCAATATTGAAGCATCCATCAAGTTATTGTGTTACATTTGAATTTAAAATTAGATTTCTTGTTTCATATGATATTTGCAATATGTTTTCTACTTATGTTTTCTGCTTAAAATTATGACTCGAATTGTTGCAATCTGTTGGTATTGATTTATTGTTGTAATATGCTTGCCTTGGTTATATGATGTAATCTGTCTGCCTTGCTTAGCTTGTAATATGTCCTCTTGGTATTGGTTTATAGTTGTAATCTGCCTGCCTTGGTTATATGGTAGTTTTTTTAACCTATAATAGTGCATTACATATTGTTGCAATCTGCCTTGGTTATATGATGTTTCAGGTTCTGGCCAACTTATGTTGGTTTGCATAAATATCAAGTTGAAGCTAGCCCATCTCATCAGCATGTTGTGGACCTTGAGGGAAGATCATGTTCATGTAGAAAATGGGACCTTACTGGGATCCCATGTTCTCATGTAGCATCAGTCTTTCGGCTGAATAACTTAAAGCCTGAAGAATTTGTTAATGAATGCTACCACAACAGTACACAGCTGGCTATTTACTCCAACATGATTACACCAATCAAAGGTAACAATCTAAGCTACCTTCTACCTTACACTATGTCAATGACTAACTAAAAAATTTCTTTCATTATTTTGTTTTCAGGTTCGTACCAGTGGGCTCCAGTAACTGACATGGAACCTATATTGCCACCAACCATAAGGAGACACCAGGAAGACCAACCAAGAAGAGAAGATTGGAATCTGATGAAGTCAGTAACCCTAAGCTAAGCAAAAGAGGGTTGCAAGCCAACTGCACAAAATGTGAAAGAAAGGCCACAATAAGAGAACTTGTAGAGGAGAAGTGGGTGCAAATCAACCTATTCAAAGACCCACATTCACGAGACCAAAACCTACACAACCTCAAGAACCTCAGCATCCACAACAACCTCCACCGAATCAACAATCTCAGCAGCAACCTGTGCGTCGAAGGGAAAATTTTCCAATTAAGAGAAAACAACTTGTTCCTCGACCAACAACTGTGAGATGGATGCCAAGTCAAGAATCTACAGTATCTAATCCTCCAACTCAGGAAGCACAGCCAGCAACTAGGGAGTAAAGTTAGGACAAACATATTTTGTGATTTGAAATGTTTGGGTCACATTTTGTAACTGCTATAGGAGGTTCAGTAGTTGATGCCATATTTTGTTGGTTAAGTTGGGACAACTTTATTTTACAAACTTAGCATTTTAGGTCATTATTTTGTCACTGCTACAGGATGTTTAGCAGTAGATATCATTTTTTGCAGCTGATATATGATGTTTATCAGCTGAGAAACTGTTATTTTGTATTAGCTGGCAAGTTATGAAAATTTACCTTTGATTCCTTAAATTCTTCATTTTATTGACAATAATTTATATCTTCATTACTAGTTACTCAATTGAATACAACATAAAATTGAATAATTCTAATTCTTTACCAAAACTATATTCATTACTTAACTGAAACCATTCCACAGAACAATCCAAAAGTTATTCATACAAACCATACAAAATTATAACTCATGGAAATAAAACTTACATATTAATCTTCATAACCCAAACCATAAAACCCAAACTTCACACAAAATATTTCATGGAATAACATCATCTCTATAACCCAAACCCTAAAATTCTCTAAAAATAAACCCCAACCAACCATTTACTTCATAACCCACATCATTGCCATGGAGAAAATTAGCAAGCATAACCAACAAATTCTCTCAATTTTTTTGCCGACTCCATTTTCTTCACTCTTCTTAACAGCCCAACAATTACCACTCTTGCCCATGGTGACAAAGGTTCATCGTACCAAGCAAAGAACCAGCAATGACTCTCCTTCCAATATTTTTTACAACTAAAAACTCTCCTACCAGGATTAGCATCAGTCCAAGAAGTTGAAATCTTTGCTTCGAGGCCACAACCACAAATCGGAACGCCTGCATCCATTTCTTGTGTCTTCTTTCTTCACTTAAAATTTCTACAGAGGTAAGAAAAGAGAGATTGATTTGGGGTTTTAATTGATGTAAAGGGGATTATACAGGTAGGAATCTACCCGTTAGGCTTTTTAAATGACGTGGACTACACACGTAGATTTTTTTATTTTTTTAACGAGCCATGTCAGCCACCCGTTAGCCAAGTAACGGAGACTAACGGTTGGGTGACTAAAATATAAACGTTTTGTAACGTTAGGGACCAGAATACACGTTTTTGAATTTTGGTGACCAAAATAAAACACACCCTAAACAAAAGGGACCACTGGTGAAGATTACCCAAAATTAATATGTACATCCTCAAATAAGCTCAGTAGTGATATTAAAAAGTTAATTTTTATAATCTAATTAATATTAATGGATACAAAATGTTAATAACTAATAAATTATTCAAACACGTATCAAATATAATCATATCCTTATATGTCATTTTGCTTGTTCAAATAATCAAATAGCTATCAGCTCTTAGTTAATTTTACCAAACACTTTTATACAATCAGTTAATGCTATCAACTATCTACTACCAGCTAATGTAATTTGCTACCCGCTATCAGTTGCTAATTGCCAAATAGGGTCACTGTCTGTTAGAGAGTTAGAGAACAAAAATTTACAGAAATCTTCCTCAACCACTCACCCTCATTGCCACCTGTGATCTAGGCCACCGTTCGTCCGTGATCGACACAACCATCACCCTCGTGTTCCCCGTCGCATCTTGACCACACCGCCATAAGTTACTTGCACAGTCACACCATCGTCCGCTTTGGAGAACTGCATGAAGGTTCATCGAGGAACTAAGCTCTCTTCTGTTTTCAATTGTTTTTGCTGTTGTGAGCCGTCGATACACAACTTCGCCATCACCGTTGTGACCATTTCATTTTCGCGTGCAAACCCTCACCACAACCGATCATCGTTTGGCTAGAAATAACCTAAAATCTTTGGGTTTTTTCCATCGGTAAACTCAATTTTGGGTAAGTATTGTTTTCTTAATTATTTTTCCATTTTATTTTTCAAATTTTATGGGTTTTGATTTGTTAATAGTTATTTTGGTTGTTCGATTTTAGTCAGAATTTGCATCTGATGTCGTCGTTCAAGTCGTCGGTGTTGTTGAGTTTTGGGTGAGGTAAACTCTAAGATCTAATATTCTTAGAGTGTTGGGTTGTATTTTGAGGTTGGGTTTGGTTATGGACCGTGTGATAGTAATGGTGTGGGTTATGTGTGTTAAGTTGGGCCAGGTTTACTTAACCAAGTGAGCCCATATGATAGTATACCAACGAGCCCATTTAGGATAAATCTTTGAGTCCATCGGTGACACGAACTGAACTGGCCTAAGCCCAACACAAATTGAATTTTGACCCATTTGACTCGTTGACTTAACCTGACTCGAGTCAAGTCATTGACTGTTGACTTTGACCTGTTGATCTTTTGGGTTGAATCTGACCAAAAGTTGATTTTTTTCTTCTAAAAACTCATATTTTGGGTTTTTCGACGTCCTGAATCCGCATTTGAAGTTTGTTTCGCGAAATTCCTACTTGAAAGCCTCCAAATCTAACCTTGTACTCGAGCATGGATATGTGTTGTATTAATCAACGTAAGAGTAACATAATTAAGTTAAGGACTGATTTTGATTATGATAATTGAATGTATTCACATTTCTTATATCCGAGATTTTTGAAGGATATCGAGTTCGGGTTCAAGAGCGGTCAACGAGAGTATCAAAGGTCAATCGATGTAGCTGGAGTCGAGGTAATACTTTACTACCTATTGTATGTTTTACGAAACTCGTTGGTAATTGGTTAATGCATGAATAAATATGATTATGATCGATTACTTTTAAGTCGTACTATTTCCGGCAAAAGGATAATAAACTGGTTAAGAACAAATAACTCAAATAAGAAATTTGATGATCAATAAGAAATTCAAGTTCAGTGAATAATCGATAAAGTGGTAACCTCAAAGCCTTATATTCTAATTTTTCCTTGCTATAATATCTAATGTCTAAAATATTTGGATGAGAAATGAAGAAAATACCATTGAGGTATAAAAATAACATGAATACCCCTGGAATTGAAAATGATACGAGAATTCATATATGACCTGATAAAATCTATGATTCAACCCGTTACATTCTCGATTTGTTTGGAAAATTTTGAAATTAGGTTTCTAACCTTCTAGAATGCAAAATTTAGATTTCCCCAATTTTTGAATAAATGCTTGAAAAATCGTTTTCCTGAAAATACTCTAAATAAAATCTGAAGACCAATTTACTAGAAGTACACTTTATGATCAGATTGATTGAAATGACTAAAATATCCATAGGTTCCGAAATGTTTGAAAATATCGTTAAGCATTGAAAATGATGTAACACCCTCGAGCGCTGAAATAATTGTAATACTTTAGTGACCTGGAATAAGTGGAAGCCTTTTCAATACTGGAAGTACTAATACAACCTAAACAACTGAAATGCCCCTGCAGTTTAAAAGTCTGACTCATGTACGATAGTCACTTCTGATATTGTTGTTGTATAGGGGAAAATACCCCATGATTACATGATCACATTCTCGTGGCACGTTCTGTGATGATTGGTGAAGTGACACATTTTTTTTATACTACGCAGTCAGTTCTAAGAAATAAATACTAATAAGGTGTACCTGCTCAGTTAGTTGGTAAGTGCCATAATGATGGGTTTCGATTAGTTCAAAGGGACTTCAAGACCTGATGAGCAATTAGAACTCCTAAAATTTTGCAAATCCTCGTTTATACCTTGTTGGTTTAAATTATCAAATTGCCTCTGACGATTATAATGACCATAATGCCTTGTAGGATTAAATGATGGGATTACTCATAATATATCTGAATTATCAAAGATCTCGATGTATCAATTTCTGAATGTCTGGTTTTAGCTGTTAGTACTGAACCCATCTTAATAAGGATCCCGTTTAAGAAATCAATCCAAAATTGTCAGATGTTCAATGTTCTCCTTCTAATAATTACCTAGTGTCTCCGAGAAATAATTTGGACCACATAGTTTGTTTTATGTATCTATGAATATTCTCTATTTTTTAAACTAAGAATATATGTTCTAAGTTAAAATTATGACCCTGTTATTCAAAATGAAAGCACAATTCTTGGCTTCTGTCTTTTGATACAAAAATATATCAGATACATGTTTTCTAATATTACTGTTTACTGGATAAAAAGTGATTTTATCTGGGTGTATATTATATGTGATATGATTGAAGATTTGTAGGCTCAGCTCTGATCAAGCTGGTAAGACCTTCTAGACCTAAGGCATCTCCTTAGGTAGGCTCCTACGCCCACAAGCCTAGGGTAAGTCATTCAGGACCTAAGGCATCCCCTTAGGTAAGCTCATACGTTTAATGGGCCTAAGGTAAGTCTTTCTGGATATAGTTATGGGATAATGCATATCGGTGTACGGTTGAAGGGTAGTTAAGTGATTAGAATAAAACTTTCCTTCCCCCTTTAAAGTCTACCATATTGAATGAATTTACCAAAGTTTGGAACCCTCAATATGTTTCCAATATGCGCTTAATGAAACACACTAAGCCTAGTTCAACTTCCGTAATCTATATCTCTTCTGATTATCCAGACTATAAGCATCTTGTCTGGTACGCAGGTGATGAACAACCCTATTACCTTTAAGTATATTGTTTTTACTTATATAAGTTCATAACTAAAACTTGTTGGCACTATGCTCATCATATCAATTTTATGACTTGCCATATACCAGCTTGTGCATATTGTATCATTTGGTAGTTATGTATTACTAAGCTTTTCCAAGCTCGTGTTGTTATTTACGCATGTTACAAAGGATTGACCATGGTGCAGTTATCGACACTAGTATGAGGGTTCTTTGGCACTGCTTGTGGAGCATGGTATCTGTGTAATTAGGGGCATGCATGTC
The DNA here is from genome assembly GCA_958450335.1 of Hibiscus tridactylites. NCBI lineage: Eukaryota > Viridiplantae > Streptophyta > Magnoliopsida > Malvales > Malvaceae > Hibiscus > Hibiscus tridactylites. The sequence goes on along the minus strand of OY288279.1, from coordinate 29,836,998 downwards.
ACGACTTGATTATACATTAGAGTCTTAAACTTGTATTTGTAACTTGTATCATGATTTCTGTTTCATTGTTTGAATGATTTCTGAACTTATATTTTAATCCAGAATTTGTTTTATGGTTTTAATTAGTTTGCCAATTTGTTTATTTGAAATTTTATTGTGTGTCATTTCGGTGACTCGAATGTGACACCTCGGATTGGATCGGGTTTACCTGTATCAATATGTGGGTGTTACAGGGACCTAACTGTCATTAAGTGGGATGAGGTGACAGTTTAGATAAAATTGTTTAATAGCACAATTAATCCTTCATATTCATACATTTGATTAATTTTCTTCTAATTAAAAAATCAAAAAACTTAGGCACATTATATACAAATTCTATCAATTTAGTACTATTTTTATTAGACTAATTTAATATTTAATATTTTTATTTAGTATTTGATATTTTTACTTTTATTTTTACTTAATATTTTTATTATTTCATGTTTAATGTTTAAATTTTTATTTTTAATATTTTATTTAGATAAAAACTTATTTCTAATAAAAATAGGACTAAATTGATAGAATTTGTAAATAATGAGCCTAAATGTATTGTGTTTTTGAATTAATACCAAATTAATCGAATATAAATATGGAGGACTAATTGTGCTATTAAATATTTTTACCCAAATTGCCATGTCACCCCACTTAATGACAATCAGGGTTTAGTGACTATTTTGTAACAAAATTTATAATAATTAAAAGTTTGATGACAAAAATGAACATTGAGAAAATTTAGCGATTATTTGTGAACTTTAACCTTTAAAAAAACAAAAAATTTCCCAACAAATTCTAAAAAAATAGGGCATTGAATATGAATGGCGCCCTCGTCTTAAAAATAAAGTTAAAAAAGAATGTTACTTTATAATTGCAAAAATAAAGTGGTTTATGCAAATAGAGTAAGTATTTGTAATCTCATGTCGATTTGGAAAAATGATTGATTTAATACTCCATTCAAATTAATTGTTGTACTCTTTTTTTAGTTTTTTTTTATAACATAAGAACTCTAAGTGATTTGGGAGAATGCTAGTTTTCAGTATTTCTTTCGAACATCGTATTATTAAAAACTTCTTTGATCGAGCACAAAGTTAAATAAATTAAAATTTGATAATTATAAAAGAGATGTTGAATTGAAATGTAAATATAGACGCAAAGGGCTTGTTATATAATAGTATAATATAAGTCGGTTTAAAGGGATAATCAAATCTTTTCAACTTCCATTAATTTGCAAAGGTCACTTCTTGTATTCCAACAACAAATCCGGATTTTATGTCATGATACAATTTTTTAGAAAAATATCTTAAAAACTTAAAATGTAAAATTATAAAATTTTAAGATATAAAATTGAACTATGAATATAAAAATACATATAAATATTTAAAGGGTAAACTACTGCAGGGGTCACTTACGTTTAGCGTCTGTACAGAGTTAGTCACCACTTTTGAAAAGTGCATATTAGTAGTCCTCTACGTTTTCGATGTGTAAATACTTGGTCGGAGCTTGGTCACTCCGACGTTAACTTCGTTAGTCCCCTAAATGAATGCTGATGTGGCGAAATTAAAATAAGGATAAATTACTGCAATAGCCATCAAAAGTTATCTCATGTACATTTTTTCTCCTCAATTTAAAAAAGTAAACATTATAGTCACTAATAAAAATGTTTCTTTATAATTTCACCCTTAAATTTTTAAAAATTCATTTTTCAATCCTAAAACTTTACAATCAATTAACACAATAATATTATAAATGCTTAGATGAAAAATAGGTGCCCAAAGTATACCCTTTGAAACTTAGGTGCCCAAAGTATACCCTTTGAAACTTAGGTGCCCAAATTTAATTTTTTCGAGTCAAGTCGAGTTATTGGAATTTCTATTTTATAATTCAAACTTTATTTTGAATTTTTGAGTCGAGTTTATGAAATTATGAGTCAAGTATTTTCACATCAAACCTAAAAATTTAATTTTTTCGAGTCAAGTCGAGTTATTGGAATTTCTATTTTATAATTCAAACTTTATTTTGAATTTTTGAGTCGAGTTTAAGAAATTATGAGTCGGGTATTTTCACATCAAACCAAAATATTTAATTTTTTCGAGTCAAGTCGAGTTATTGGAATTTCTATTTTATAATTCAAAATTTATTTTGAATTTTTGAGTCGAGTTTATGAAATTATGAGTCGAGTAATTTCACATCAAACCTAAAAATTTAAATTTTTTGAGTCAAGTCGAGTTATTGGAATTTCTATTTTATAATTCAAACTTTATTTTGAATTTTTGAGTCGAGTTTATGAAATTATGAGTCGAGTATTTTCACATCAAACCTAAAAATTTAATTTTTGAATAAAGTTTGAATTATAAAATAGAAATTCCAATAACTCGAATTTTTTAGTAGTTAGTGGACTAAATTTTTATGTTTGAGTTATTAAATAGGAGCAATTTGGGCACCTAAGTTTCAAAGGGTATACATTGGGCACCTATTTTTCATCTAAGCATTTATAATATTATTGTGTTAATTGATTGTAAAGTTTTAGGATTGAAAAATGAATTTTTAAAAATTTAAGGGTGAAATTATAAAGAAACATTTTTATTAGTGACTATAATGTTTACTTTTTTAAATTGAGGAGAAAAAATGTACATGAGATAAATTTTAATGGCTATTGCAGTAATTTATCCTTATTTTAATTTCGCCACATCAGCAATCCGTTAGGGGACTAACGGAGTTAACGTCATAGTGACCAAATATTTACACATCGAAAACGTAGAAGACTACTAATATGCACTTTTCAAAAGTGGTGACTAATTCTGTACAGACGCTAAACGTAAGTGACCCCTGCAGTAGTTTACCCATATTTAAACTATATAAAAATTTAAAATCTGTAAAAATATAACTTAACCTCAACATCCCTTCATCAAGTGGCAGAACTCAATATTATGTATTGAGGAATTAATTAAAAATACTTAAATTTAGAGACAACAATATGAATTATATGTTTTTAAGATACTAAACTATAATTTTATTATTACTCAAACTTAAAACTTTTTCAATTTTAAAATTTTTAGGAGATCATGATCTTGTGGGTCTTCACTGAGTACACGCCCTACCTCGATCTATCGTGTTACATTCTATATAATTGATATAATATATGTCAAATTAAATGTGCTGAGTTTTCATTATCAGTCATTTCAATTTTGCAAGCAAATTACGCGCATTCTTACGAGAAACTCTTTCTGCTCCCCCACCCCTCCCAGAATTTCCATGAAAGTGACGACTCCTATTTATGTTACCATTAATCCTCTTTTATTGTGAGCAAAAGAATACTAATTGAATTATAAAATCATAAAGAATTAAAATAGTAATAAATAAAAACATAGGTTTATAAGGATATTTGATTCATTTTCGTCTTATAAAATTAAGTTTTTAAGAAGTTGCAGTTTAATCGACTCTCTCTGCTCTTGTAGCACGCTTCTTCTTTTCCGTCTTTTCTCTTGTTGTTTCAAGCTTTTTCTTCTATCTTGCAATGTCGGAAGTTCAAGATGATCTTGCTCGATTGGCCCTTGCGGAAGGTGAAGATGATTGTCTCCAATATGATCATGTGGATTCGGTCGTGAGTCTGAACCTTGATCACTATTTTGTTGGCAGATTTTTTACTTCTAGTGTGATTAATTTCCAATCGATGAAAGCCACTCTTGCTAATGTTTGGAAACCGGATGGAGGGACTGCAATCATAGATATTGGGGATGGGTGTTTCCTCTTTAGATTTTTCAATCATATTGATGCTGATCGGGTTGATTTAGGGGTCCATGGTACTTCAATTCTCACCTTTTGATCTTGCATAGACTCCGGCAAGGTGATTCTACAGATTTGTTTCCTCTATTTCATGTTTGTTACAGGATTTTAATCAATGATGTGCCTCTTGGTTTCTTATCGGAAAAATGGCTCATTTGATTGGTAATTTCATTGGGAGTTTTCTGGAGTATGATTCGTCCGATACAACATTGGGTTATAAACGGATTATGCGTATCCGTGCTAAGGTGGATATTCGTGTGCCATTAAAACGCAAGAAGAAAATTATGTTCCCTAATGGTAAGCCTCAATACGTCCGATTTGAATATGAGAAGTTAACTCTTTTCTGTTTCGTTTGTGGTTTGCTTGGGCATGGAGAAAGTTTCTGCCCTGTTCGTGTTGCTAATGCGGGTAAGGAGTTGCCGATGGCATGGGATGCGTCTCTTCGTGCTCCCCGGCGGCGGGCGGTTGTTCCGATAAGCCCTTGGCTCCGTGAAGAACCTGACATTAATGCCCTTAACTCAGCCCCAAATTTTGTTCAATCAACACTAAATATAGGAGGTGTTTCAGACAAGACAAGATCTGGACATGTGGAAATTGCAGATAACTCCCCTCCTATTATGCCACATTCCTCTTTTGTTGTTCAGTCAAATAAGTTGCCATTGAATAGTCCAGATGGGCTGCAGTATCCGACTGGTAGTGTATTGGGACGGCTTGATGGTTTTGATACTCTTATGACCTCAAGTGAGGAAGATAGCCCAATCGGAAATTTGGAAGGATCCAAACGGGCTCGTACTCAGGTTTTGCCACCTGGATTTTCTGATGTTTTGGACCCAACCAATGCCTTACCTTCTTCATTGGTCGACCTTAATCAGGCTCGCCTGTCACAATGAAAATAATTAGCTGAAATGTCCGTGGGCTAGGGAAACTACGGATTGTTCGAAGACTCAAGAATAAACTTTGGTCTATATCTCCCCAACTTTTGTTTCTCATGGAAATTAACAAAATTATCTACTAAACGGATGGCTTGTGCACGTGTTCGGTGCGGTTTTCCGCGAGGATTTGATGTTGGTGCTCAAGGTTCGAGAGGTGGTCTCTCTTTGGCTTGGTTCCCTAATTTGTCTGTTTCAATCCGAAGCTTTTCAGTACATCATATTGATGTTGAAGTTAGGGACAATCAGACTAATTTGAGTTGGCGTTTTACGGGTTTTTACGGCAACCCTGTGGAGAGTCAACGTGCATCTAGTTGGGATATACTCCGCTCTTTAGACACTAATCGAAATCTTCCCTGGCTAGTGGCGGGAGATTTCAATGAGGTTATGCTTGCTTAGGAGAAAAGGGGCGGTTGTATTCGCTCTGAGCGAAACATGGAGGAGTTTCGGACTGCTTTACGTGATTGTGATTTATCGGACCTTGGCTATTCGGGTAAATGGTATATGTGGGAAAGAGGACGTCTATCTAGGAATAATGTTCGAGAGTGTCTTGATCGGGGTGTGGCTTCGTCATCTTTGAGGGATTGTTTTCCGAGTTTTACAGCGAAACACATTTCGCACTCTATTTCGGGTCACTGCCCTATCCTATTTGATACTGGTCCTACGATTACAAATAGTGGTGGTGGAGGCTGGTTTCATTTTGATGCCAATTGGACTCTTGAACCGGATTGTGAAGAGCTTATTGTGCAATTTTGGAACTCTACAAGGGAGGATTTACCTGTGAAACTGTCCCATCTAAGTGAGGCTCTAGCTAAGTGGAGTACAGAAAACAAGTTACGAAGACGTCGGCGCACTGTTGAGTTAAATGATAAACTCAAATATCTTACTAATCTTGACTATGATGATGATACTCTGGCTGAAATTTTGGATGTAAAAATTGCTTTAAATATGGAGGCTGATAAAGATGAATTATATTGGGAACATTGAGCACATACTAATTGGCTTAAGCATGGTGATCGCAACACTCGCTTCTTCCACAGTTGGGCATCGTATCGAAGAAAAAAAAAACAGAATTTCTATTCTTCGAAATGATGATGGTGTACTACTTAATAGTGAGAAAGACATGGAAGCTTTGGCTTCCTCTTACTTTCGAGATTTGTTCACCTGTTCGGGGGCAGGAAACTCGGATTTTCTCCATGATATTGTACAACTGGTAATTTCTTTGAAAATGAATAATGATTTACTTTTACCTTTTACAATGGGGGAAAATTTATGTGCAGTTAAAAGTATGGCTCCCCTTAAAGCCTCGGGTCAAGACGGTTTTCCAGCGTTATTTTTTCAACACTATTGGCATATTGTTGGGAAAGAGGTTTCCGAATTTTGTTTGAAGGTTCTTAATGATGTCATGATTTTTCAAATATATATTAATGGGACGAATGTCGTTCTCATTCCAAAGGTGACAAACCCGTGTTCTATGTCCCAATAAGCCTATGTAATGTTCTTTATAAGATAATTGCTAAGGCTATTGTGAACAGATTGTGTAAGTTGTTGAAGTTCTGCATTGACCCTACTCAAGGGGCCTTTGTTCTGGATCGTCATATAACGGATAACATTCTTATAGCGTATGAGGTCCTCCATTCTATAAAGATAAGGACCGTGTTCTGAATAATGTCCATGGTGAGAGCTTTAGCCCTTCTCGTGGTCTCCGTCAGGGAGATCCACTTAGTCCTTATCTGTTCTTGTTTTGTGCGGAGGGATTATCGGCCCTTATCAATGCAGCCAAAGCTAATAATGAGCTCAAGGGGGTTAAGGTTGGTCGGAGTGGTGTAACTTTAACCCACCTTTTCTTGCGGACGATAGTATTCTTTTTGGGGATATTTCGCCCAATGGGATCCAAACCTTGAAAAATCTTCTTCAAGTGTATGAAAATGCTTCTGGGCAAAAGATTAATTTCGACAAGTCCTTGATCTACTTTAGCTCGAATGTGCCAAGTACAACTCGTCAACACGTTGGTGATTTTTACGGTGTTCGAATCTCTAATAATCCTAAAAGGTATATGGGCTTGCCAACGATGGTTGGAAGGAATAAACGGGGAGCTTTTGCTAACCTACTCGATTGCACTAATCGAAAGGGGAAGAGTTGGAACTGTCGTCTCTTATCGATGGGGGAAAAGAAGTTTTTATTAAAACTATTCTGCAAGCGATACCTATATATGCTATGAAATGTTTTCTTTTCCCTATTTCCCTTTGTCGTGATCTAGAATCTATCTATTGTCGCTTTTGGTGGAGAAATAGTGGCACGAAAAAAGGTATCCATTGGGCTAGATGGGAATCACTTTGTGCATCAAAAGAGATGGGTGGAATGGGATTCAGAGACTTGACTAAATTCAACATAGCAATATTGGCTAAGCAGGGATGGAAGCTCCTAACGAAACCTGATAGCTTGCTTACAAGAGTCCTAAAGGGTAGGTACTTTCCTACTGGTAATTTTATGTCTTCCGCTCTTGGTTCTAATCCCTCGTACACATAGAAAAGTATTTGGTGTGCTAGGGGTCTTTTGGAGAAAGGGTATGGATGGAGAATTGGATGTGGAACTTCGGTTAACATTTGGTCCAAGCCTTGGATCCCTGGTACTGATGATGGCAGGGTACAAAACACAATTATTAACCCTTCTTATTCAAGGGTTTCTGATCTAATTCATGCGAATTCTAATAGCTGGAATAGTGATGTCATTAACACTATTTTTAGTCCAACTCAAGTGAGGCATATCCTAAGCATAAAGCTACCATATACTACTCAGAGTGATATGATTATTTGGCGTGCGGATAAATCTGGTGAGTATTCTGTTTGCAGTGGACATAAATTAGTGTGTGGTGATCAGTTCTATCCAAATGGCAGTCCATCACATTTGCAAGTAGGCAACACTAATGTTTTCAATAAACTTTGGGCATCTAATTTACCAGCGAAAATCAAGATCACATTATGGAGATTTTTCAAAAATTACATGCCTACTTTTGTAAACTTACAACTCCGTAGACTTTATCCTCAATTGATGTGTTGTTTATGTAGATCGGGTGTTGAGTCGGTATCTCATGTTGCCTCTGAGTGTGCCTTTTCACTACAAATCTTTGCAGCCTTTAATATTGTTTTGCCTAGTGTTTCTGTTGAACAAGATTGGTTGCATTGGTTATCTAATCTATTTGATAGTATTCCTACTACTAGAATCAAATTATTCATCATTGATGTGTGGGCCATTTGGACTTACCGAAACAGAAGAGTCCATGAAAATATCTCGCAATCAACAGCAGATACTGTCAGCTTCATTACGAGGTATGTTGCAGAGTTAGACGCCATCAGTATCTCCAATCCACAAACATCGACTCCATCAGTCTGTCTGAATTGGGTACCTCCCTCTGTATATTTTGTTAAAATTAATTTCGATGCAAGCTATAATTCATTTTCGGAGACATCTACTTCAGGCATCCTTATCAAAAACTCAGAGGGATTAATTATGGCAGCTGGCTCTTACCCACATCTGAATATCTCGACCTCAGAGATTGTTGAAGCTTGCGCGTGTGAGATGGCCTTGTTTTTGGTTGCTGAACTTGGTTTTCGACGAATTATTGTAGAGGGTGATGCTCTTTCTATCATAAAAAAGTCTCTTCCCCCTCAATCGACAAATCAGAAACTTTTGCCCTAATTTCTAACATCAAAGAGAGGTGTGTTAATTTCGACGATGTATCCTTTGGTCATGTGATTCGGAGTATAAACGAGGTGGCACATACCTTAGCTAAAGTGGGTCGATCTTTTTAAGACTTGAGAATCTAGATCGAAGAGGCACCGGAACTGGCGGAAGTTGTTGTTGACCGTGATCGACGCCGTTTACCTGTTTCAACTTGATGGGGTTGCATGTCTCTTTTCTTACTGTGATTGAGCCCCTCATCCGTCATTTTGTCTCGCATCTACGTGAAAAAGCCCAATCTTACTCTCTTGCTAGAGAGTCTGTTCTCAGATGAGTTTGCTGGTTTGCTGTGGAAGACTCCGTCGCTGTCGTTTTATTTTCTTTTCTGTCGGATTTTTCTTTTGGTTTTGTCTTAAATGATGCGTGTAACCCATGGGATGTCTTTATTTCATTTAATATCCAGCATTTAGTTTTAAAAAAAAAAGAAGTTGCAATTTATAAATTAAAGTGTGGACAAAATAATATATAAATTAGAACAAAAAGAATATTTTTGGATCTTAGCTATATAGACAACAAGTTTTTATATTTAATGTCATCTAAACTCATTAAAACAACATTTCTTGGGAGCGGAGGGTCGTGACAGTGTGTCTATGTAATTAAAATTAGGGTAATCATCGTTAAACTTCACTCTCAAACTTATTTTGGTCATTAAAGTTTCAAAAAGGTTTAATTTACTCTTAGAAATTATTACTTCTCCGTTAACTTTCTGACGACATCCATTTATCGGTGAACGAAGGAACGTTTCCAAGATCCAAACATTGGAAAACTTTATCGGCACGAGAAAAGCATAGTACTGAGAAATAGGCTCCATCCAACAGCGGAGGAGTGAGATCGACTGTAATGCCCTAAACATGACGTCATATTTGGGCCTCAAGCCCAATCCAATCATAAAATTTTGCAACTAGATTTAGCCAAAATATAAGCAATTCCATAAATCCAACAACGTTTTGGAAAATAGTCAATACAAAATAGTTAAATCGTTTGCGTGGGAGTTCCAATTTAAAAAAAGGTAATTAAAAGCATTCAACATGATTAACAAATCCAAATAGAGTTACAAACATAAATCAAGGGTCCTATGAATACATTATCTGACAAGCCTAAGTATTGTGCTCCTTATCACATCGATGAACTGAAATCCTACTCCGATGGGGTTGCTTTGAATGCAACGTAGCCACCTAAAACCCGCGTAAGGAAATAATGATTCCAAACGTTGAGCTCAAAAAGCTCAGTGGATACACTTCTACTCTACCATGCTTCATGCATATCATAAATATACACATGTAGCTAAGCATGATGATAAGGCAGTAAAAATGATATGTGGCGCTAACTCTAATCACCTAAACATATGCTAATTAACACCACAACATCAATGGGGCACTCAAGGCCCGAGCATACCATACCACATCAATGTATGAGTGAGTCATAGGTCACATATCATCGGGAGCGTACACTCTATGGGTGAGGTCGGGTCACGTAGAATTGGAACATACACCCTGAGTGATGCCGGGTCACCTAGCATCGGAACATACACTCATACTCAGAATCCCCCCTCGAGAACCTTTGAATGAGGCCCAGGTCACATAGCATCGGTAACCTCCATTCAGTAATTCTCTTACTATGGTGTTGCAACACATCTTGGGTATCCGGATCCCATCAAAAAGGTGCCCACTCAACACACCACATCAAACACATAACCACACCATCCTATGGCTGCTAACAATATAAGTCACACAAGGCATTTACCGATTTTTAAGATTTATGCTCGAGTATAAGGACATTTCTCAGTTTCTCAGTTTTACAATTTATTTTAGGACTTAAGGGGCCCATTGGATCGAACAATATAATTTTTCAGCCTTCCTCGCAAAAACTCACATTTTTTGGAAGATTGCCCATAGGGCACCGATAACCTACTATGCGTACCAATATGCTTCACTGGGCGTCGATACCCATTATACGTGTATTGATACTTGGTTTCTCAGGGAGGGGGTTGACCGACAACCAGTACCGGTACACGGGGACAGTGTATCGATACCTTTTTTGGTACCGATATTAAATTTTGCCACTAGAATTTGATGAAACGTGGATGGTACCGATACGCCCCCACGTGTACCGATACCTCCCTTAAACAATGGCATGAATTGCCACAAAAACAACATGGTATCGATACTAGTTCATAATGTATCGATACAAGAGCCTAGAATTCGAATTCTGGAGCTCAAAATTCATCCCAACACTTCCTCAATCATTATAGAAAGACCCCAAGACAAACTTACAAGTTATGAAAGTTGTTTTAAGTGAGTGTTTACTCTATTTTAGACCATTTTAACACCAAATTCAAGTTTCACCATTGACACCTATACCCAAGCATTTCAAACACCAAATAATCAAACGAGAATGACCATATACTTAGAATATGAAAGAAACTAAGGGAGTTGAAAGTGTACTAATCTTCCTCTAAGCATTGGAAAACAACCTCATTGCACCAGCCTCAAGACCTTCCCTTGCCTTGAGCTTTTGAGTGCTCTCCAACCTTCTAACTACAATCCAACATTGTAAAATGAGTTACAACCCTAATATATGGAAAATGGATGATAAAGGAAGTGTTTAACATCAAGAAACATGGTTTAAACTTCCATTCCCATTCATCCACTCCAACCCCACAAAAACTCATGAAACCCATCCTACCACCAAAAACCATGGTTCTTAGTTCTTACCTTGACGTGTAGATCATGCGATGATGATTACAACTCTCTCAATAGCTAATCCAGGATTTCCATTCAAAACAAAAAAGATTTGATCTTTACCTTGAACCTTGTGGAAAGATGGTGAAGAAGAGAGGTGGGAGGTTTATGGAACAAGATGAGCTCATTCCCTTGAGTTTTTTTAGAAATTAAATGAGATAAAGGCAGCCTTTCCCCCTCTTCAAAGGAGGTGAAATTACCTTAACACCCCTCATCTTCCTACCATGCCCATACCATCAAGACTCAAGCCCAACTTCAAAGGAGATCCACAAAGAGACATATTTGGGCCTCCTACGAGCTCAACATCGTGACACAACATGTGGGGTCCATGACTCGGTTGAATCCAGCCCTTGAATTCTAAAATCTGGGTCGCTACATTGACGAGAGAGAACCCATAAGGGCTTTGGTCGATCATGAACTTCTGAGCATTTTCCGAAAAACTGAAGGTCGATTTCAAGCTCAGGGGGCGTGACGAAGTGACTGGTGAAACTTAGGACAGAATGACCGCCATATATGACTGTTTGAGGTTTTAAGAGTGATAAAAAAATTTAATGTCTAAACTTTAGTGACAAAAACGTTCAATTTCAAAACTTTAATGAGTAAATTGAGCATTTTGAAACTTCAATGACCAAACTAAGTTTAAGAATAAAATTCAATAATGATTTACATGGTTTACCTTTAAAATTTTTGAGATATTTGATTTTGATATAACTTAAATGAAATAATTTTGGACGTAAACTAATTTGCAAAAATATGTTTGAAAAGCTTTCAAAGGGGTTTTGACATGTTTAAATGCTTTCAAAATAGCCCAAGTGTCAAAAATATGCTTTGAGTACCGATACCCATTCATCGGTACTGATATCTAAATAGCTTTACTAATACCCATTTTCTCTGTACCGATACACCCTTTGTTCCCCAAGTTTTCAGATTTTCCAGTAGCAAAATGCCATTTCGATACGGCCTAGATCGTACTGATACAAGTGGTTCTGTATTGATACGAAAGTATCGTGTACCGGTATGAATCTAAAGTCCGACATTACTTCGACCATGACGATGCTAGCAGTGTCCTTAGTGTTCCCATTAATAATGGCCGATGTGACAAGATTCTTTGGGGCAACCATGACTCTGAAGTCTACTCAATTCGATCGGGTTACCTATTCTTACAACAGTCATCTGCCCCTTATGAACAGATCTTCGTGTATTTGGAAAAATTATATCTAAGTTGTTTTTTATTCCAAAGATTTGGTCCTTTAGTTAGCGTGCGGGCCATGGTGCTCTGCCCACATGCCATAAACTCCAGGCTACGTCCCTCGATCCTGGAACATGTCCATTATGTTACGTGGCCCTATAAACGATGATTCATGCCTTGCGGGACTGCCCAGGTGCAAATGAAGCTCTATTTTTGGCTTGAATTCCAAATGCCCTCATATCTAGTAATACTATGTCATTATTTTAGCTTGAGGAAGGGACTGTCTGTTTATCGATTCAATCCTTTACTTTACTACTCACGGTTCTCTCGAACTTGTGGTATAGACGAAATGATTGGGTCTATAATAATCAACTCTAGCCTCCCTAGCTCACAATTCTCAATTCCCAAGACCTTCTTCGTGACTATGCAGTGGCTAACACGACCAGTTTCACCACAAGGCCGCCAGACGAACCAACCCTAGCGAGCCTGCGCTGGCAGCCACCCAGGGTCAGAACCATAAAGATCAACATGGATGGGGCCTTCGATCCTATCACCAAGGATGTTTCTGTGGGTGTTGTTGTGCGTGATGCTGGCGGTGCGGTCCTTGGAGGGCTTGCTCATCCCCTACTTGACTATAAGGATGCATCTATGGCTGAGGCTTAAGCAATTCTTGCTAGTATGCAGTTAGGTCGTATTAGAGGCTGGAATAATGTTTTCACCGGGATGGATTCTGCTATTGTAGCCAATAAGATAAATTAGTGATATAATGATTTGTCTATTATGAGCCCTCATATTGAGCACGCTTGAAACATCCTACACCTGGCTTAGTAGTAAACCAAGCCTAGAATGTTAAAGGCTAAATAGGTGACTAACTTGTGACACAAGTTAGTACTCGAATGACCATAGTTTGTTTTTTAAAGCTAGTGTTCGAACAAGCTAAGATAAAAAGTAGATTTCTTAACATTTCATTTCCTATTACCTACCTTTTAGTTTGGTTTTCAAGGTTATCAAAAGTTTTAAGAGAATGATTTCATAATCAAGGAACAAGTTCAACTTAAGGCATTATACTACTTCATCAAACATAGCCAAAATTTTCTTATTCCAACTTATAACCAACTCCCAAAATTTCATATAGCATACCATAAACCTAGCAACAAGTGACTACCACAACTAGATCAAGCATGCACATACCACAACTAATACTCACTCGACTTCCATGTTTTACACAATTGAGATTTTAAAGAAAATAAAACCTAACCAATTATTTTAATCATCACAAACCAAGCATATCTATCTCAAACTTAACTTATAGCACAACAGAATAATCAACCATTCGACATATCCACTTAAAAGAACTAGTTACCATTTCCATGATTTCAATCAACTACTAAATTATCTAACATTAGCTAAGATTATCGAATAACAACCAACCAACCAAAACATATATAGTCCTTACAACATATAGCTTAAGAGTTATACATGTCAAAAGGGATAAATTATATGCACTAACTTAGAACATTGTGCCACCATACTAGGAGTTTTACAAAAGTAACAAAACATACTCTCGAGTAGTACTTGTGATCTGATTAAGCCGCAAGAGAAGCAAGCTTACAAGATTTGTCCTGAAAGGTAGTAAAAAGGAGTTTGTAAGTAAACACTTAGTGGGGTAGATTGAAAACCTAACAACCATTAAACAAATAGTTAACCTTTAACTACAAAGCTTTCATTCAAAAGTTTTCAAGCTTGAACAAGTATTAAATATATCAAAGAAAGTCATTTGAACAAAACCGTCTAGGAACACGAATAATCTAATCAATACATAATGTAAACATTTCAGTCCTCATAGTGTTTAATAAGTTCATATAAGCATACTTTCTTTCAAACATGTGTCTTTCCTTAAGAACCAAGCAACTCATAATGGTGAATTAATACTTATTATGCAAGTTATTTCAATTCTTTATTTATTATCATATAAGTTTCCATATTTTTCTCATTAATATAGCCTTGAGAATCAAATACCAGCCCAGGTACACGAATCCCCAACCAACTATCGCCAAACAAAATGGTACTTACAATACTGGTCAATCCCTCCTACTATCGCCAAATGACCACAAAACTTCCCTCCTAGTGTTTCCAAAAAAGGACCATATTCCACCCCAAACATGAGCTCTATGGACTCTATGGCATGCCAACTATACCTAAGACTGACTCGAAACCGAGGCTTTTCACATTATCATATCTTAACTAAAACAAGATTGATCTTAGCTCCATAATCGCATAGTCTTGTAACATATCATGTTCTTGTCAAGAATGAGCAATGCTCCATATTGTAGTCATCATGTATTCATTATTTGTTTCATAGTTTATCCACAAGTGTAACTACATAACTCTTTTAATACTAACAAGCATGTCTTATCATCTTGATCATGTTCTATCACATAGTACTTGAGGTTTTGTACGTACCTTGATATCCAAGCTTAGAACGCAAGCATAGTATAATTTAAATGAAAAGCAATGTAATACATAACAAATAGCATGCCTGAGATAGTCTTAATCTATCTCGAGACTTTAAACTGCACTCACAGGTCTTTCCGAGCTAGTGTTGCTCCCGGGTTACGATCCCCTTATGCCTATCTATGCTTTGATCTATCTTAGCCATTTTCCCTTCATTTTCTTCATGGTCTAACATAATAGATTGTACAATATATTAAGCAAATTCTAACAATCATTCAATTGCAAATGCACACTCAAATCATGAATATACATTTATTCACCCAAAAGTCCCATTTTATGGTACACACAAGTACATGTTAAATTTAATCTTCTAGTGCCCTTAAAATACACCAACAACCCTTTATCAATATATACATATTTTCAAGTGTCAAAAACAGCCCCGAAAGTCAATGTATACACATATAATATTCTACAAAATTTATATAAACCTTATAAATTCAAAACATTCCTGGTTACTATTATATAGTTACAAATCAGACCTTATTATGCTCATTCTAACACAAAACAACCCTTGAGCACTAAAACAGATTTCCCCCTATTTTTAGACAACCAAAACAACCCACAAAATTATCTATAACTCAATTCATTCCTACAACCCATGTATTCTCATTTGTTCTTGTTCAAATAGTTCATTAACACCTTATTTTATAACAAAACAACCCCCTAATCTGATCAAAACAGTCCCTCATTTAAAAACACATGGTAACCAACGTTCTTTTAATTTTTATACATAGAAGCCCAATCTTTTACTATCATACATTGGTGCACACTAAAATTGAGTTTAATCATCAATTAGGCTGTAAGGAGGATTTCATTCGAATTCTTAATCTATTACCACATGTTTTAGCATTTTTACCAATGCACAATTCCCATGAAAACTGTAACACTCTGGAAATATATATATATATATATATATATATTATATACTTATATATAAAAAAAGGGAGAATGGATGCCAAGGGGACTCGAACCCATACCCTTTGGCATGGGAGGTAGAAGGGTTAACCATCTAAGCTAAGGATGCTCTCATAGTTAATTTTCTTTGGTTTTATTTTAAACTATTATGTTTCTCATATACCAGTAATAAATGAAGATCTGAACCTTTCACCTACCCAATATTTTTTGAACACACAATCGAATATGTGAACTGGGAGAGAAAATATCAAGAGGGTTTCAAACCCTTCAACTCCCCTTGTCGTTCATGCTCCGACCACCGTGCTCTGGCCGGCCGTGGTGTGCACCACCCTTATCGTCGTCATCCTTGCCTCTTCGCCGTTAAAACCTGACCACCCAACCTCCGTTGTTTCTCGTCGTTCGTGTGAAAACGGTGGAAGACCGTTAGGCTTTGCCACCCTCGATCTGCGCCACCGTCCGTCCGTGGCTGCCACCGTCCCAGCCATTGGAACCGCCACCACAACCCAATCCGACCCTTGACCTTCACGCGCAGTTACGAGCCGTTGGTTGTCGTGAAAACTCGTTTTAAGGTTCAACGTAGCAAACCCATCGCCGCCACTGATTTTTGCATTTTCCGGCCACTTCTGTCATGATTTTGGCGCATCGACGGGACAACCGTGACCGACGAAGCTAGACGAGAAAAATCCCTAAGGTTTCGCGTTTGATCGACGCTAGTAAGACTCCTAACGAAGCTTCATGGATTCCGATGACCCCTTTTTTTCGTAAGATTTTGGTATGATTTTAGTGAATAATTTGTTATGTGTAGTTTGGGTTAAATCATGTAATCCCAGATCTATTCATTTTCAAGTAAAAGGTGGCATTTTCGGCTCTCCGGCGAATTTTCTGGTAACCGGCCGACGAAGCTTTTTCGAATGGTAAGTGGACCGGTTTGAACCGGCTAGACCGGTCGGCCCGTGAACTAGACCTGAACCAGCCAACCCGAGTCTAACCCAAATCAACCCGAACCCGACCCTTTAACCCAACCCGTATGCCCGATCCGAAAATCTGAACTGAGCCAGTCGAGTCAACTCGCCCGAGTTAGCCGAGTTAACTCGTCTGAGTTAGCCCGAGTCGACTCAGTTGACCTCTGCTCGTTGACTGCTGACGTCAGCGTTGACCTGCTGACGTCAGTGTTGACTCTGACCCCGTTGACTGTTGACCTGCTAACGTCAGCGCTGACTTTGACCGTTGACCAAAAGTCAAATTTTCCGGAAACTCCCATTTTATGTTTTTCGACGTCCTGAGTCCGTTTTTGAAGTTCGTTTCGCAAAATTCCGACCTAAAAGCCTCTGAATCTGATCTTGAACCCAAAAATGCTTATGTGTTTCTTGTTCAATTTAAAGGTAGTGTGATTAAGGAATAACTGTGGATTTTTGTTTAATTGAAGGCATCCGCACATCTTCATATCCATGTGATTGTGGGATGTTGAATCCGAGTTCGAGGGTATTCGAATGTCCTATCATGAATCGACTGATGTAGCTCGGAGTTAAGGTAATACTTTACTACCCCTTGTATGCTTTATGTACATGTCGATATCCGGTTAACGCATGCATGCTTATGATGACGTATACTGTAAATTCTGTTTAAATTGAATCAGATTCGAGCAATAAGTATGGATATTATAAGACCAAATTATCCGAATAAGATTACAAATGGGCTAACAGTATCAGAAGTTCTAATAGTTAAATTCAGTTAATCCGCAACTCAATCAACAATGTGTAAGAATCGAGGCCCAGGATACGGAGTGAGAGATATTAATTATGAAATTACGAATATGCCTTTGGAGCATAAGTATGACTAAACTACCCCTCTAATAAAGGAAATGACCTAAAATCTGCATTCGAACTGATTATGCAATATGTGTGATACAAACTTGGATAATCCCTTAAATTTTGTATAACACATGAATGAGAATTATCTGGAAATATTGTTGAAATCCTAAGTCGATCCTTATGACAGTAATGCGTGAATTAATTGAGAATGTTCGTAATGACCAAAAAGATGGGAATGCCCTAGAGCACCAAAATGTCTGATTAATTTGAATGACGTTATACCCTCAAGTTCTGTAAAGAATGAATCGTCTGTAAAGGGTCGGAGAGTTAGGACGACTTATTCTCTATCGGATACGTAAACGATGGAGGTGCTAAATAGTAAAATTTGATGGAAATGGTGGATTTATCCCAATTTCTAAAATGATTGAAATGCCCTCTTAAGTTAAACATACAGTTATGCATTTGATGAAATTCTGGGATCTCTAATACTTTAAGGGCTAAAGTGCCCCTAAGTGTTAGGAAGCACACTCATGTATGTTAATCACCCCTGATAATTAAAAGACTAAAATGCCCTCATTGGCCAAAATATTTAAGATAGCCCTGAATGTATCTGATATCATGACAGACCTTGACATAGAAATCTCTGAATGCCTGATTGGAAGCCTAATAAGCAAATAAAATTTTATGAGCAACTATTTATGCTTTGTTGGTATAAATTACCAAAATGTCCATATGTGATAAAATGACCATAATGTCCTTGTAGGCTTAAATGACTAAATAACTCATGATGCGTCTAAACTCTCAAGATCTTGATGTATCACCTCCTGAATATCTGAGTTAAACCGTTAGTATGAACCCCTTTTTAATAGGGGCCACGTTTCAGAAATCCGTTCAAGTTGTCAAGAGTTTATTATGTTCCATTCCGTAAATGCCAAGTATCTCCAAGAAATGATATGTCCCACCTAGTGTGTTCCATGTGTGATATATTCTGTTGAATGGATTGTATAATTATTTAATCATGAATAATATTATGTTTTATGAACATTTCAATTGTCATTGAGATTGCATCACTATGTTAGAAAATGTGATAAAATGATGAACTTGATATATGATGACATTCTCTGCCTACCTGATATATGTCTACTCAATTTGTATACTTGGTATGTGATCGTTTGATCTGTGATGGTATTGTCTGACTGGTTGATGAATTTGTTAGCATGATCTGTTAGTTTGACCTATGATGGGACAATCTGTTTACATGATGAATGCTGAAAATGTATGCTCTGCTCAATAGTATGCCCATTTATCTGTCAAAAGCATGAACTTCTGTTTCTGATACTCTGAATAGAATATGTTACATTTATTATGTTACTCATGTCTGGAATCTGAACACCGATTACTGTCTGGGTATACTGTTGGGTTATGTTATGAAGTGTCTGCAGGTACAGCCCTGATCCAGCTGGTAAACCCTTCTGTTAAGCTCCTATGCTCACGGGCCTAGGGTAAGTCTTTCTGGACCTAAGGTATTCCCTTAGGTAGGCTCCTACGCCTCAGGCCTAGGGTAAGACCTTCTGTATGCAGTTCTGGGGGACTGCATATTGGTGTAAGGTTGGAGGGTAGTTCTTCTAACTTCTGTATGAACATTGAACATTTGCATTTAATCTGTTATGTGCTCATATGATACGATGTTAAGTACTTATGTATGTTGATTTGCAACTTATTAAAACACACTAGACTTCATGGTTTAACTTTTCCAACCCGCCACTCTGTTGATTCTCTGAACAATAAGCTCTCTTTTAATACTCAATAACATAGAAAGAACAAACCTTTGTTGTCCTCAAGAATAGTGCTTCACTAAATTAGTGAAACATAAATGGAGACAAGTTTTGCCTGGAACGTCATAAAAATGTTATGCCTACCCTATGTCTGCATGAGCTTATAGCATCTTTTGGTAGTTCTGTATTACTGAGCTTTTTCAAGCTCACGTTATTTTACCATCGCATGTTAAAAGATTATAGCATGGTATAATGTTTGACATCAGTGTTCGGAGTTCCCTCGGCGTTACCTCTAGAGTACGGTACTGTATAGTTAGTGGGCATGTATGTCATGTATTGTTTCATGTCAGTGTCTGTAAAATGCTTTCTGAAATTTTTGTTATGTGTTTAAATGATTTTCGGAAATTGTATTTTAAACAGAAGTTGATTTTACAGTTAATAAGTGTTTCGGAAATTGCCTGTAAAATGTTTTCATGTGTATTTTTTTCATTGTGGGTCACTCTTGTGACCCTAATGTGACTTCTTAGGATCCGTTGTAACGCATAGGCGGGTCTAGGGGTTACAAAAACATAACAAAATGGACATATAAATATATGTATACACATATAGTGTTCGATTTTATTTAAAGTTCATAGCATTGTTCAGTTTTCCTAACAATTCAAGAAATGATATGTTTGCATGCTCTTCTATTCGAATATACCAAGGATTCAAATCATCATGACTATTTAACTTCAAGCAATTCAACTATATTACAAGATTTCTAGACATGGATATTCACGTATATATACATATCACACAAAGGAACCTAAGTCTCAAGAATCATTTTAACAACTTAACTTGTAAAGATAAAAAGGAAGAGTATAATATCTTCCTCTTGATTCTACTAGAATTAGCCCCAAAGATTTAACCAAAGTTCGTTTAATTCTCCATTGATCTCATGGAGCTTCACACTCTCTCACTAATTTTGAGTTTCGACTAGGTGAAGAGAGGAAGGAGATGAAGCTTAGATTTTGCTTCTTCTTTCCACTTTACCGAGACACCACACTCCCCCTCTCCCACTTTCCTTCCAAATTAATCGACAAGTGTACATGCCCTTCCAATAATTGGAATTTTGCATGCAACCCATGCACTCAAATATCATTTCATATAAGTCATTCTAATATAGCTCTCAATTCGATTAAGATTTCCAAGATGGTCCTAATTTCTTGATTGATTACTTTAAGAAGCATTTCCAACAATTCAAATTTCTTACAAAAATGACGTCTTAAATTCTAATGAGATTCATTCTCATCATCTTTAATGCAATATGAGTACTCTTTTCTCCTTATGTGCTCACTCCAGGCCTTCGGGTTCGTCGTAACTTTAGAGGAGTTTTTAACGATGTCCACCTTTTCTTCAAAAAAAACTTTAATGAATCTTTTTTTTCTCTAAGGCATGTACCGATACCCAAAGTCGCGTACTGATATCAAAGGTCGCATAAGAGCATTTAATGCTAAAAAATTAAGTACATGACGACTCTTTCTACTTTAAGGTAGGTACCGATACCGAAGGTTGTAGAAGAGCATTTAATGATGGAAACTAAGTCTCCAACGGCTCTAATCAACCCCAAAGGCTAGTAACAATGTTGAGATAATAATCAATCGGTTGTGGAAGGCCAATAGAGGGACAATTGGAAAATAAAAATTTGAAGTGAAGCAATTTGAAAATGAAGAATTGAAGACACAAGGATTTATAGTGATTCAAGCTTCTAACAAGCTCTACATCCACTACCTTAGCTCCCTACTAAGGATTTCAAACAATTCACTAAGAATTCTTCCCCTTTTCTATGCTAAGGAGGCAACCATTAGAATCGATCAAAGCTTTCTACCCAAAGTTTGATCAAGTCCACTCACTTTTACACGAAAGAGACCTCCCAAAGGTGAATAATTTGCCGAATTACAAGTACTTTCAACCAAAAACTTGAATAAAATGAATATAATTGAAGAACAATCAAGCATGTTACAATATTTGACTCTAATAGCCCAAAGATGGTTGAATTTGTGGTTGAATGCTTTAGACTTGTTCAATAGTTTTTGTTGTAGCTTTGGAGACTTGATTTTATATCCCTTCACTGATTTCTAATGTTTTGGGTGCTTAGGATAATCAATAGAGTCGTTGGACTTCATTTTCCCCACAATAAATGTTGTTTGATAACCTACCGTATTGGTACCTGCTAGAAGAAGAAATAGCCACTGCACAAAGGGGTATTGATGCGCTTAAGGGTGTATCGAAACGAATAATGAAGAAAAACTAGCCGTATCGAAATGGTAAAGTCCATATCGGTATGGATTTTGCTCACTAGAATCTGAGGAAAAAGTCTAGTGAAAAATGCATCAGTACACCTATAGGGTGTATCGGTAAGAGTTAACCAATTTTCAAAGTTTGTTGATTCCAGCAACTAACAAGGTAACAATCATATTTATTAAATGAAAGATTTGAAAATCTTACACCTCGTATACCGATACTTGTAACCAAAAACTTAAATCCAGATGAAGGTCGTATCGAAATGGGCAAGGCCGTATCGAAACAATATCTCAATTAAAATTCCAGTAGTCAAAATTCGTATCGAAACACCTAAGGGCGTATCGATACACCTGTTTTTTTTTGTTAATTTGATTATAAAAACACTTCGAAAATATTTTGGGGTTTAAGTTTTTGACTTAGAAACATTTTAAGATCAATTTCTTATCATTTTGTGAGACTTTTTGAATACTTAAAAATTTATCCAATTTTATAAATTGGTGCTGTAAACTCTTTGTTATATCAAAATCAAATATAAGTTTTACAAACGATCATAAAGTCATTAGAGGGTTTAAAAGGCCTCTTCAAGTAGCCGTGAAACAACAAGAAAACATCCTTGCCAACATTCATGTATAAAGAAAGTGATTTTTGTACTTAAAGTTTGTTTTTCATTACACAACACTTGTTGAGCTTAATTGTCAATATCGCTCATGTGTTTAGGTTTTGGGTGAGTGCTTAAATTACAAACATATCAGCCTTGTGAGTTTTTCCTTGTTTGCTTAATTTGTATTCTCTTATGAGAGAGTGTCGAAGCTTTGCGGTATAAGCTTTAAGGTTTGTAAAGGTTATCTTCTTGAGCCTTGAAAAAGGAAAGACAAATAAGTGAATATTTGGAAAATCCTTATTGGGGAAGCTATGGTAGTGGATGTAGACTTGGTTTAGAAGTCGAACCACTATAAATCTTTATGCAAATTTTTAATTTCCTTTTGCTTCCAACATTTTTTCTCAAATGTCAATTCACCCCTCTTAGAATATTCGGTTGATCATTTGAGCCCAACAAATATTTCGATTGAGTTTTGTATTACAAGTTATTCGGCTATCAGCTCAACTAAAATTATTAAATTATCTTTTTTAATTATAATTGAACTTATTTTAATGATGTTTTTGTCTTTTTAAATTTCTATACAATACAAAATCGCACCTCTAAAAATTGAACACGCATTTAATAAAATTTAAGTTATTTACCGATTTATCTATATTCACGATTGAATGAATTTTACAAAATGTTTTTTTACATAAAACATGTTATTTCACTCACTTTGTAAGTGTGATAAAATCTAATATTAAATAAGTTGTAATTGGTATAAGTGTGTTTAATTTCATACACAATAGAATCCAACAAGTGATTTTAATGAAAAAGATGACGTTTATAGTAGGAGATTGGGTTCAAGCAATTTTGGTTTCAATGTGTGTGTGCATTATAAAATGTTAAAAAAATATGAACAAATATTATCTTGTAATTACCTTAAAATTATTAAAAAAAACATCCACCATAACTACCAACAACCAGATGATTTAGTGAGACGACAAACTCATCGATAGAGTCGTGATTTGGGTGTGGGAGGTAAAACTTAAAATTTGAAAGGAGGAGAGGGTAACTTCATAATTAATTTATTTTAAAAAAAATAAAAAATAAGGTAAAAATCACTGCTTTGGGGGGAGAGCCGCTTACCATTAGTTATGTCCCTAGATGCACTAGATCTTAGGAAAGTTAGGATTCATAATAGACATTTGTAATATCTGATTTAGATTAATTATCCAATGACTTGGATATTTTTAGTTATGCAAAAAAAATATCATTTTAAACAATTAAAATTGATGTAGATAATCTTTGGTTATATTTTGATACACATGCACAACCCTTCATATTTAAGCTATAAAATCTAAAATCAAAATCTTAGACCTTAAATTCTACATTTTACAACCTAAATCTCTAAACCATAATATTGAAAGACTTGTGTAAATTAAATTTTACACAAGCTTGTATATCAAAATATTTTCCATTATCTTTTACCAAAAATAAAAAAAAAAATCTAGAAAAAAAAGGAAGAAAAAGCTTGAATGCATTCATGAAAAGAGACCTTAATTAAGTTAATTTTGTGCCGTTAAAGATAACGACTTATCACCCTATCATCATTATTCTAGAATACTCTAGTATATAATATAAGTAATATATTATAATATAAAGAAATGAAAAGAAAAAAAAACATCCTATGCAAACTGACTTAAATCCACCGATATAGTTTGCCTATATATAGGCTTTGTCATGTATATGTTGAGTGTGTGTGGAGTGTAGGTGACATGAGTGTAGGTGCAAGTTTGAGGAGTGAATGTTAGGTAAGTGGTTGTAATATTCGTGGTATGTTAATAAAAGTGTTATTTCTTTGTAATTAAAAGTTTATCGGTTAAGCTTTAGTTTATGTATTTCGATTTTTTAGTGTACTAGAATTGGTTATTAATGGTCGGCTATGCCGCCTAAGTTATATGGTCGGCTCTACCGCCTGAATAGTGTATGGTCAGTTCTACCGCCTAATTGGTATATAGTTGGCACTGTCGCCTAAGTTATTGTGCACTAAGAAATAAGAAGATAGAAAGGCTAACCGACTCAAAGAGTTGTTGTAGTACTAGTGGTCAGTCTTAGGTCCTCTGTAGTGGGTGTGTTGGGTCCGTCAGTTTTCCAACAATTAGTATCAGAGCAGGCAGTCCGGGACCGTTACCAATGGAATAAGCTTCAGTGAGCGTTGGACGCTTACATTGGCCAGCGTTGCGTCAAGGTGCTAAGGGAAGACTCTGTCAGAACACAGTCAGGGGTTGTAAAGCTTTTGGTTCAGAACCAAGCTTAGTGGACTTCGGGCGTCAGTCAGCATGGTAGACTTTGGAAGCACAAGCAACATGATTAGAAAACTCAATAACAACAATTACGGTTATTAGGATACATGCATAGAATTCTACCTACAAGGTCAGGACTTGTGGGAAATAGTCGCAGGCACCGACACAACTCCTCCACCGAGGGAGAATGTCGAAGCCTTGAGAAAATAGAAGATCAAGGCTGGGAAGGCTTTATATATATTGAAGACCACAATCGAGGAGGACCTATTGGAGCATATTCATGATGAGAAGACACCAAAGGCAGTCTGGGAAACTTTGGCGAAATTATTTTTGAATAAGAATGAAGCACGCCTCCAACTCTTGGAAAATGAGCTCGTGGGCATCTCACAAAGAAGCTTATCTATTGGTCAGTATTTCACCAAGGTGAAATCTATTTGTCGTGAAATATCTCAACTTGCACCAGATGAGAAGATTAGCGAGGCAAGAGTGAAAGGAATTATCATTCATGGCCTAAAACCTAAGTACTATGGGTTTATTGTCGCTGTGAGGGGATGGCCTACTCAACCGTCCCTAGTGGAGTTGGAGAACCTGTTGGAAACTTTCCAAGGAAACATGGCCACCACAAAAGAGGAGAAGAGAGAGGCCATGATGGAAACTTTCATCAGCGAAGAAGAAAGGGATGTAGAAGTTGGACTCTCTATTGGAGTGGAACAAGAATAGTTAATAGAAGACATGGAGGAATCATCCTTAGTAGCAACCACATAATCAAAAACAGACTACAAGGATGAAGAAGAGTTGGAAGAAGACATGGAGAAACCAGCTCTTGCAACAACCATAAGGTCAAAAATTGACTACAAAGAAGATTGGACCGTTGATTTTGGGCGCTTCAATCACATGACCAATGACAAGAAGAAGCTTCAAGACATAGACGAGTACAAAGGAAAAAGAGTGGTGTTGATAACCAATAATTAAAGGTTATCTATTTCTCACATTGGGAAGACAACACTTCCAAGGAACGACTCTCAGAAGCTTCAACTCGAGAAGGTCTACCTTGTTCTTGGCTTGAAGAAGAATTCGTTGTCAATGCCCCAACTAACAGCATCAGGAAATTATGTGCTCTTTAGGCCTGAAGATGTGTCTATATTCCAGCAAGTGGAGGTGATCGGCACTCCTATTGTGAAAGGAAGAAGAACATAATCAGTTTATGTGCTATCTGCAGAATCAGCCTATGTTGACAAGACTCGGAAGAATGAGATGGCTGGTCTTCGGCATGAGCACCTTGGACATGTAAGCTATAACAAATTGAATGTAATGATGAAGAAATAGATATTAAGGGGACTTCCTCAAGTAGACATCCGAACAGATATAGTTTGTGCTGGATGTCATATTGGCAAAGCTCATCAGTTGCCATTTAAAGAGTCAAACCATCAGTCTAAGACACCATTGGAGCTTATACACTCACACGTCTTTGGCCTAGTGAAACAAATATCACTTGGAGGTATGAAGTACATGGTGACATTTATTGATGACTTCTCCAGGTACGTGTGGGTTTACTTCATGAAAGAGAATTCAGAGACTTTTACGAAGTTCAGGGAGTTTAAGGAAAAGATAGAAAGTGAACTCAATGAGAAAATTCGGTGTCTACGCACTGATAATGAGAAGGAATATCTTTCTACGGATTTCACTACCTATCTTCAAGAGCATAAGATCAGGCGATAGTTAAGTTACCCCAGTACCCCACAACAAAATAAAGTGGTGAAGCGGAAGAATCGTCATCTTGCTGAAATGTGTCGAAGCATGCTTCATGCCAAGAATGTACCAGGAAGATTTTGGGCTGAGTGTATGAGGACAACAGTCTGTGTGATTAATAGGCTACCACAAGCTAAGTTGGGATTTATTTCACCACATGAAAAGTTAAGGAAAATCAAGCCAACAGTCAGCCATCTCAAGGTATTTGGTTGTGTATGCTACGTTTTCGTGCCAGATCATCTATGAAGTAAATTTGAAAAGGAAGGCAATTTGGTGCATCTTCGTTGGCTATGATGATGCACGAAAAGGTTGGAAATGTAGTGATCCAACCACTGTCAAGTGACACACTTCAAGAAATGTGGTGTTTGATGAAGCTTATTCATGGTGGTTGCCTTAGAAGTTCATGATTTCTGAACCTCGTGACCTAGAAGAGGTTTCAAAAGACAATAAAGAAGGTGAAGCGCCAGCACCGGATCCAAGTAAAGAAAAAGATAGCTCAACCTCTAAAGATAAAAGTCCATGGAAGACGGGCGTACACCAGTTTACATCTGAGGAGCTTCGTCCAAGTCAAATAGAAGTCGACGAGCCTGTACAATAAATACGAAGATAAACAAGGCGAAGGCAACCTAATCCAAGGTATGCCAACACTGCTCTAGTAGATGAGTCCATACCGATCGAACCAGCCAATTATGAAGAAGCAACATGAAGCCCTAAGTGGAAGAAAGCTATGGAGGAAGAGATTGAGGCATTAAACGAGAACCAAACATGGGATCTAGTGCCAAAGCCGAAGGATGTTAAGCTAATATCTTGCAAATGGGTATACAAGGTAAAGACTCGACTAGATAACTCAATTGAAAGGTATAAGGCCTGACTGGTTGCTCGAGGTTTTTCTCAATAATATGGGTTAGATTATGAAGAAACATTCAGCCCGGTGGCAAAGATCACGATCATTCGAGTCTTAATGGTATTGGCAGCAAACAAATCTTGGAAGTTGTGGCAGATGGATGTCAAGAATGCTTTCTTACAAGGAGAGCTTGACAAAGACATCTATATGTAGCAACCAAGAGGCTTCAAGAGCAAAAGTCACCTTGAGCATGTCTGCAAATTTAAAAAGGCATTCAACGGCTTAAAGCATGCTCCAAGAGCATGGTATGGAAAAATTGGTGAGTTCTTAATACAAAATGGTTTTACAGTTGCCCCTTCTGATTCCAGCTTATTCGTGAAAGAAAATCAAAGAAAACTAGCCATAGTGCTAGTATACATAGATGGCTTAATCATCATAATAGAATATTACGAGGAAATAAAACGAACAAGGGAAATTTTGTCTATTAGATTTCATATGAAGAAACTCGGAGAACTCAAACACTTTCTTGGACTAGAAGTGGAGCACATGAAGGAAGGAATATTTTTGGGTCAACAAAAATGTGCAAAGGATCTTCTACAGAGGTATAGGATGCTTGACTGCAAGTCTATCTCTACTCCCATGGATCCCAATATAAAGCTACAAACAGATGAAGGAAAAGATCTAAAAGATACAACCATTTATCGGCAGCTAGGTGGAAGCCTCATTTATCTTACTCTAAGCCGACCAGACATTACTTATGCAGTTGGTGTGGCTAGTCGATACATAAGTAATCTTAAGAAACCTCGTCTCAATGCAGTGAGATGTATTTTGAGGTATGTTAAAGGCACCATCAACTTTGATATTCTATACAAGAAAGTAAAAGAATGCCAGATGATTGGATATTGTGACGTTGACTATGCCGGAGACCATGATACACAACGATCTACAAATGGATACATCTTTAGCCTTGGTTCATGAGCGATATCGTGGTGCAGTAAGAGACATCCAACAGTATCATTATCAAGCACCGAAGCAGAACATCGATCAGCGGCATCATCAACACAAGAGAGTACTTGGCTAAAGCAATTATTGGAATATCTTCATCAGCCAACAAACTATCAAGTTGGACATTTCTGTGATAATCTATTAGCCATACGACTAGCAGAAAATCCAGTTTTTCATTCAAGGGCGAAACATATAGAAGTTCATTATCACTACATTCGTGAGAAGGTCCTTGAAGAAGAGATCAAGATGATATCAACAAAGACATATGAACAAGTCGCAGACATATTCACAAAGAGTCTAAGTAAACCAATGTTCGAGAAATTTAAAGAAGCACTCGGTATGATCTGCAAGCCATCTATGGAGAGAAGTTGTTGAGGGGGAGTATTAAAGACAGCGACTTCTCATCCTATCCTCATTGTTCTAGAATACTCTAGTATATAATATAAGTAATATATTATAATATAAAGAAATGAAAAGAAAAAAATCCTATGCAAACCGACTTAAATCCACCGACATAGTTTGCCTATATATAGGCTTTGTCATGTATATGTTGAGTGTGTGTGGAGTGTAGGTGCAAGTGTGAGGAGTGAATGTTAGGTAAGTGGTTGTAATATTTGTGGTATATTAATAAAAGTGTTATTTTTTTGTAATTAAAATTTTTCCGGTTAAACTTTAGTTTATGTATTTCGATTTCTTAGTGCACTAGAATTGGTTATAAATGGTCGGCTATGCCGCCTATGTTATATGGTCAGCTCTGTCGCCTGAATAATGTATGGTCGGTTCTACCGCCTAATTGTATATGGTTGGCACTACCACCTCAGTTATTGTGCACTAAGAAATAAGAAGATAGAAAGACTAACTGACCTAGGGAGTTAGTGTGGTACTAGTGGTCAGTTTTAAGTCTTCCTTAGTGGGTGTGTTGGGTCTGTCGGTTTTCCAAGTGCCACCCACTTGAGGGCCAAATATATGCATGATTGGCCATTGCGGGAACTGTTCATAATTTCAAGTGAAAAAAGCCTTTGTCCCGTGCAACCAACCAAACTTCTATTTTTTTTCCTTTTGCACTAAAAAAATAAAGGAAAAGAAATTCCAAACATGTAAGCACACAATCTCTTTTGAAAATGGGACATATAATCATTCAAAAGTTATTCATTTACTATTTATGAACCCATGCAATCAATTCACACATAACAACTAAAATTTAAAATTTTTTTCCTTGAATTTGTCGTTAAACAATGATCATATTAATTATTGATTATTGTACATATTTGGGATACGTAGTATGTTTTTACTATCCAAGAAAACAACTTAGTTTATACAAAATTATAGTGTATTGGGTAAACTATATAAATAGTCATTGAAATCTGAGTGATTTTTTACCATTGAAGTTTAAAAGGTTACATTTCAGTCAATAAAATTTTCGTTTTGTAACAAAATAATCACTTAACTGTTAACTTTGTAACACCAATTTGATGTGAATTTTTTAAATGATTTAGTACTCTCCAATAAGATGATGGCATGTGTCATCCTAATAATATAGATGGAATCATGGTTTGAAAACAAGGTAAAATTGTAGACGTTACAATTCGAATATTAAATATATTGAAAGCATCTTCCTAAGAATGAGTACAAACTAATTAGACTAAATTTCGAATTCATGCTTACATTTACCTTTCCCCTTTGGTAAAATCATCCTTAGATGAAACGATCCGACGGTCCAAAATTCATCATCAAGCCAACAAAGGGAATGATCAAAATTGCATGATCAAGTGCATTTCATACTCCAATGAAAGTTTCAACGAAAATTTCGGCCTCATTTTTCATATGTGGGGGACCCTTGGAGAGATGTGGGGTGTGGCACCAGCTTTATTTAAAAAAAATTAAAAAAAAAGTTATATTATTCCAATGTGGGTCCCAAAGACAAAAAATTACAAGAAGGTGTTGTGGTACCCATTTATATCTTACGTGGCACTGTAGATACGTTTAAGTTAATCCGGCTATGAACATGTGAAGAGGATTTATCTCCTCATTTCACTCGACGTCATCGTCGTTTTAGGGTATGTTTGTTTTATTGTAATTGGGTTTCTTGAAAACGTTTTTATAACTTTTCACTATTTGATTTAAGGAAAATAAAAAAGTCAAAGCAAAATCAACTACAGTCAATGAAAAACAGACCATGTTTCAGTGCAAAATGACTTACCCATTGATTTTCGGTAAGTCGATTCCCTTCCTCCCATTCTCTCCACAAATACTAACCTAAACCCTGAACCTTAAAATCTAAACCCTAAATAATATCGTAACTCCTAAACCATAAATCATAAATCATAAACCATGAACCATAGACCCTAAACCTTAAGCACTAAATGTCAAACCCTAAACATTAACAAAAACTTTAACCTTATACACTAACTCTAGGCCTTAAATGTTAACATAAACACTAAACCCTAAACATTAACACAAACCCTAAATATTGGCATAAATAATAAACACTAACAATAAACCATAAACATTAAACACTAACATAAACCTTAAACCCTAAATGAGAATTTAAACCCTAAACCCTAGACATTAACTTAAATCATAAACATTGAATGCTAAACTCTAAACCCTAAACCTTATATGCTAAACCTTAAAACTAACATAATCCTAAAACATAAACATTAACCCCTAAATAGAAAACCATAAATGTTATATCATAAACATAAACCTTAAACCCTAAAAGAAAACCCTAAACCTTTAATATTAAACCTTAAACATTAAATGCTAACATAAACACTGACATGAACCTTAAACCCTAAATGTTAAACCCTAAACACTAACCCATAAAACATAAATGCTAACATAAACATTAAACCATAAATAATAAACACTAACATAAACCCTAAACCCTAAATACTAATATAAACACTAAACCCTAACCATTAAATGATAAACCCTAAACACTAACCCTAAACCATAGGCCTTAAATGCTACTATAAACCTTAATCGCTAAACCATAAACCATAAATGTTACCCTAAACCATAAATCATAAACCATAAACCATATCTACCGACCCTAAACTCTAAACCTTAAACACTAACATAAACCCTAAATCCCAAATATTGTCATAAACCCTAAACAATAAACACTAATCTAAACCCTAAACTCTAAACCTTAAATGTTAATCCATAAATGCTACCTTAAACCCTAAATAATGATCTAAACCATAAACCATACATACTATCCTAAACCCTAAACACTAACCTAAACCTTAAACCATATTTTGGTTGGAACTTGTTTTTAGCATTATCGATGCTTGTTTGTGGACTGTTCATGAAATTTTCAAGAAACTTTACCAAACAGTGTAAAATGAATTGTACAACATCATCCAAACACCGGAAAATGGTTTCTGCAATTAGTTTTCCAAAAATTGCAGTTCATTTTCCAGAATTTATTTTCCGAAAATAGTTTTCAGTGAAACAAACAGACCCTAAATCACGTTGGTTGATACATTTTCAGTTCAATGTAGTTTGGGTTTTATTTTATTTTTTGGTATAATACATGTCCATTTTATAGACTATGTTTGGGTTCTAACAACGTTGTTTCCAAAGTTTGAACATAAGTTTTCTCATTGGAAGAGCAACGTGTCTTGCTATTGCAACAAACACTTGTTGACAAAATAGTTAAAATCATTAATTAATTCATTTAAATGTTCAAGATTTTTAATGTGCTCCTATAATAACATATTTTTAATTTTTTAGTCTTATATAAATTTACACACACCTTACAAATAAAACTATTCACGCACACTTAAAAATCGGAGAACAATGACCTTTCTCAAAGGGGCCATTTCTTAGGTTCACCTTGTTATATATATAATTTTGTTGCAATTTTGGACCAATGCCTAAAGAAGATTACTTAGAAAGAGTCGGGAAACTTCAAGTATGATTATTTGGTTGGTGAATAAGAATATATTGGCTTAAATTCATCCATAATAAAGTTTATGATGTTTCAATATATATACATTGCATGATTCATGTAATATGCTTTTATCATTGGTCTTAATCTTATAATTAATATATTCACACATAGGTGATGTCGGCAACCAATTTTAAACAAGACTTAAATAGATGTCACCAATCATTCCATTTAAAAGATTAATTTGTTCGAAATCTAGCGTTATGTTAACTTAAAAGTTTAATTTGTCCGAATATTAATATTGTAAATAGAGTAAACTAGATTAAAAGAAGGTTTTTATATCCGATTTGAATTCATAGGGAATGAAACAAAAAACGATAGTTATAGAAATTAGTTAATTTGCTCAGAAAATTACATCACCCGAATACATTTTTTTCTCATTGAATATACCATCTATTTTCGAATTAATAATCTAATCTGTTTTTTTTTTCTTTTGCATTCTAGTCCAAGTAATTCCAATGGCATATGAAACAAACATTTCAGTTTACACTTTAGGGTATTTTAGATTTGATTTGAGAATTGTATAATTTGGTGATGTCGATTGAGATACTAGCTTAGGTTAGTTTAATTCTATGACATTCTTTAAAATTTCAAAAACAGCTAGCATCCTACTAATTCTTGAAAATGATTTGATATTTTTAATATACGAGTGTGTGTGATTACATAGTAGTATCCGTTCATACTTTCTTAACAATTTAACAACGTACATACAGCTTGCATACACAGATGGTTGAAATTGAGTCTCCTAAGATGAACACTATTTTCTTTTCTACTAGAACCACTTGTTGAATAATACTTTATATATATGACATATTTATTTAACACAATAGATAAATACTTTTCGACCAAATGCTTAAGCGATTGCAAGATTTTACATAAATGGTTTGAATTTCAACTTGATAGTGTCGATGCTTTTCGAATGATAACCTGAATTCGATACTTTGATAATGAAATAAAAAACTTTCACAGACGAGTTCAGAATACATGACAACATACTAAATTCGCCAGTGATATATATATTAATTTTAATGGTTCTATCAATAATAATACTTAAATTAATTTATTTTTAATTTAATTAGGTATGAACTTGATTTTTCCAATAAAGATTGTCTTTGGTCTCCCTTGTAAGTTCTAGCAACACTTTTTTAAAAAAGCAAATGCTGTTTTTACTCAGTTTAATTAAATAACTGATAATTTATCATTTTAATTAAATGGTTCAACAACCCAGCCATATTTCTTTGGTTCTTTTTTCACATTATTCCCATATATAATTCCTTTTTGACTTCGATCTAAAATGAATTTTTTTATCGACTTAAGAAGAAATCAGAGTCATGCAGGAATAGAACCAGTGATATATAATGGTTGATTAAGAATAAAGTGACAAGAATATGTTGAATGTATCAACATAAAATGTTTTTTAATCCTAAATTATATTAATTTCTATTCACACTTTCCCTTTCTCATCCATCTTTAGAATAAATTGAGTTTACACAATTTGAAATTGTAATTTTTGAAATTTGAATTCTAAACTAATTTTTTTAAAAAAATATGATTATACGAATAGATTAATTAACTCCAAATTCTAGCTATATTTGTCGTCAGGGACGAAGCCCTTTGATGTGTGGGAGGGGCTATTACCCCCAAGACACAATTTTTTCTACCCTTTAATTTAATTATATATATATATATATAATGGATTAATGATGAATTTATCTCTTACTTTGAGACACTTATAGTTTGTCCCACCCTCTAATTCTGATTTCGTCCTTATTTATCATGATACTTTTGGTTTGCTAAAATTCTTCTAATCAATGAAGAATGTAAAAAAATTATATCGAACTGATTAATTGGATTGATTGAATTGATAATCTGTTTAGTTGAACGGACAACTTTTTATTCTATTTTTTGTTTATAATTATTTTACGATGCTTTAGATAAATTTTATTTTTACTTCATTGATTTAACTGATTGAATCATTAATTTTCAATTTAATCGATTCAATAGATTGATCTGGTCCGAACAATTATAATTTAAACATTAGAAAAATAAAAATTATCGGACTTCCCATAGAATACCTTCGTCTTCTCATTTTTTTGAACATTGAATAAAAGAGAATGCAAAACTTCACCTACAAGGCTACAGGAATATACATGAAGAGACCACAAAGGAAGAGAGAAAAAATAAAATAAAATGTTTTAATGCAATAAATAAATAAATAAAATCCTCTAGGGGACAAACCCAAGTAACAAAGGTTCAGTCGACTGTGACACATCCACCCATGAGACTTCCCCACCAAGACCAACTTTATTTTTTCCATTATTATGTTCTTAATAAAATCTTATTATTTTATTATTGCAAAATTTCATCTAGGGTTTCCTCTTTCTCAAGAAATGCATGGCCACTAATATTTTTTTTCGGGCAATGTAACAATTAAAAATTAATCTTAGTTTGTGAGAATTATTTTTAGATTTAATATTTGATATAACGATAGTGTATGATTTTATACTTTAGATCAAACGATAATATATTTTTTTTTGTTTGAGCTAAAGTATCCATTATTGATAGCAGTGATTAATTCTCTCGCCACGAATGCTATCATTAGAAGGTAAACATCTGGCTATGAAATGTACTTCATTTTTATCAGTAAGAATTATACTCTTGACCTCATAGTTAAGGGATGAGATGAGCAATCACAACACCACATTTCATAGTTAAACACTATCAATATATTAAATATTAACAAAGATAATGACCTAGTGATAAGATATTCATCTCCCATAAACCAAAAAAGGCAAATAGATGGATATTTGATCGATTCGATTAAAAAAATTTCAATTTAATCGAGTTGGCGAGTCCTATTTTATAAATCAAACTTTATTTGATTTTCTTTCAAGCCAAGTCGAGCTGTCTGATTTTCTACTCAAATTTAATCGTAAATATTTATACTTTTATGAGACTAATTGGTTTCAATTTAAACAACTTTCTATTACCATATAAAACATACACACACATATATTCTTTAACTTTTTTTCACATATGATATACATATCAAACAGAGTTGAAAAGACTTACTCAAAATTGAATATCAATCTATTACTAAAAATTTCAAATTATTCGAATCACATTTTATAACTTAAACTATATTTAAATTTTTAAATTGATTCGAATTTATAAAATTACAATTCAAGTCAAATTATATTGACTTCTTTTGCATTCAGTTGAGTAAAAAAAAATATTTTTTAGAGTGAAGTCAATATAGCTAGTCTAGAAAGAGTGAAATGAGAGAAAATTAAAGAAAACAAAAAAAATATAAATATACAAACACGCCCTTATGCTTTCCTTTTATTTTTATCTTTTCTTCTCTCTCTCTCTGCAACTCTAGCTTGTTTTTTTGATGTGATTCTCCACCATATCACCAAGAACCCTTTACAAAAAGATTGAAAGCTTAAGCTCAATAAACGCCATGGTTTTCCCTTCTGCTCATGCCTATGTAGATCCCCCCGATTGGCAACAGGTAAAATTTTCTTTTCTTTCACAAACCCAGATTTTCTTTTCTTTTCTTGGCTAGCTTCTTCTCCCAAAAAAAAATAAAGATATAAGTAATTAATATTCTTACCTTTTTTCTGATCTTCACTTGAATATACCATTTTATTTGATCTTCTTCCTTTACTTTTTCCTTTATGTATTAATCAAAATATTTTAAATAATTTGTGATTTTTTTTGCAACCACAAACACATCAGCATGCCGGAGTTATCACCAGTGAATGTCATCGTAATTCTCAGCTTCCACCACCGCCAGCGGCGGGTGTTGGTGGTGCAGGCGATATTAAGCCTGGTTCGATGGCTGAACGAGCCAGGGTAGCTAAAATACCGCAGCCTGAGTCGTCTATAAAATGCCCTCGTTGTGAATCGATGAACACGAAGTTTTGTTATTTCAACAATTACAGCCTTTCTCAGCCTCGTCACTTTTGTAAGACCTGTAGACGGTACTGGACTCGCGGTGGCGCGTTAAGGAGTGTTCCTGTCGGAGGTGGTTGTCGAAGAAACAAAAGAAGCAAAGGAAGTAATAGATCAAAGTCTCCATCAGTAGTTTCTGAACGTCAAACCGTTTCGACCTCGCCTTCGGGTACACTTGCTTCCAATGGTTGCACTGATATTTTCGGCCACGTGAACCTAGCAGCACCGCAATTGCAACTGTTTCCGCCTTTACATCATCTCGAAAACTACAATTCCGGCGATATTGGGCTGAATTTCGGCGGAATTCAGCCTCAGGTGACGGCGACAGGCGGTGGAACTAGTGGTAATAACATGGATTTTCAGGGATCAATGTTAACAAATGGATTAGAGGAACAGTGGAGATCACTGCAACAGGTTCAACAATTCCCATTCTTAACTAGCTTGGAGCAACATCAAAATGGGTTATATCCATTTGAAAGCGTAGGTGTCGAGCCGTTGCCGAGTTACGGCAGTCACCATCCGCTCCGGTCTAAGCCATCGGAAAATTCTATTACTCAGCTTGCAGCTGTTAAAATGGAAGACGCTCAAGCATTGAATTTATCAAGGAATTTCTTGGGAATTTCAGGCAGTGTTGGCAACTCATGGACTGATCTTTCTGGTTATTTCTCTTCTACATCGACCAATCTCTAGTCACACATACATATATACACATGAATAGATTAGTATATATATATATATATATAAATAAAATTTTGTTCCCTTGAAACCCAAACTAATACATTTTCTTAAAATTATTTACAGGTTTCATCATGGAGAAATCAAGTCATAGATAAGGAATTTCCAATGAAGAAACATCTCTAACTCTTGAAAATATTATTAATTTGTTGTTATTCATTTTAATTTTGTTGTATTTTCTATATATTATTGTATTGCTCTAAGAAATTAAGTAGGTTTTTAATTATTATGTAAAATATTTTGATCGTTACTTGTATAATTTATTTTTTTGTAAAAATCTTTTCATTTTTCATCGTTAATTTCAACCATTCATTTTTATTGATCCGCCGATCCTAAAATAGTACAAAATTAAATAATTTTATACTGTATCAACTGATCTTAATTTGTATTATGATTTGTGTTGTCTTCAACAACAAAGAAATCAGTCAGTCGAGTTAAGTACTTCTTTCTAGCATAGCTGAAAGTGAGCTTCAATCCCTTTCATGCAAGGGACAGTAATTTCTATCAAGAAATGGGAAAAAGAAGTTACTATTTTCCATTTCCGGGTCAGTGGGTCACCAATTTACTTTGATGGTATGTGTTTATTGTGATTGCAGTAAAAATAAATAAATATGGAGTTTCAGTCTTTTTTTGGCAAGAACAGCAAAATCTTAAAGATAAAGTGATGCAATTCAGTTACTGCTGCTGTAGGGATGACTGATTATCAGAATCTCAGTTTTCGCTTTAATCAAGTTTCATGGCAAATTCCAAATTCCTAAGATGTGTCTTTGTCTCACATATTTTAGGGGTTTTAACCTGAGGTTAGTTGTTTTTCACCCTTCTAAGAACCCCAAAATTATAATAAATAATTATTTTGTCTTCAACGCATTTAAGTCTTTTCCAATCTCCATATTCCCAATTTCCTTTAAAAAAAATTCTAATTTTATAACTATAAATAAAAAATGTAAGATTACTTATAATTATAGGAAATTTATTCGACCAATGAGAACACTGATTTTCTTTTCTGTTTTTTTTACAGCAATACAAACCGAGAGCTTGAAAAATAAAGTGAAAGTTACCGAAAAAAGGAAAGAAAAAACGACAAAATTCCACTCAAATCCATGCATGATACTCCAATTTTGTCAGCAAGATTTTATAAGGTATGACCAAAACCTAAAACGACAGACGAAGTCAAAAGTAAAACAAGAAAATTAAAAAATTAAAAAAAATATTAATTTGACATTTTTATTGTGTTTCTGTGATAGTATCTTCTTCTTCTTTTTAATCCTGAATAGAAACAGTCACACATTACAAATAATATGGTCAGAATATGGATCGTCAAGGGAGAGTATGTCACCCTTAATCACGAGGAACACTTCTTGAGTCCTTATAATATTTCAAAGACTTTTCTTTTGAACTTCTGTTTGGTGTTTTAATGTCGGTTAATCTAGTAGTTTTAAACAAATGTAAAATTATTTATTTTTACAATGCGTTAATAGATCCTTAGTTTTTTTTTTTTTTGACAATGTTAATAGATCCTTAGTTATATATTAATCCATAAATAATTTAGGTTTTAAATATATGTAAGTATATAAATAATTTTGACAATAAAGATATCATTGATAGTTTACATCAATTCTGGAAAAACCAAATAAGATAATTTCAATTGAAAATCCAAGTTTTTATTTTTTGAATTTAAAAAAATAAAAAGTAGGGTTTTTATTAAACTACAAATAAACGGTCCTAGTGATTAATAAATAAATTTACTTTTTAATTTTTGGAATTCATCTTTAAGGTTTAATTTAGGGAAGGCAATGGGTCGAGTTTTTGGTCGATTCGTACTCGACTCAAAATTTTAACATATCTATTCAAACCCGACCCAACATTTTATGATGTTTCACTTGACCCGAACCCGAATTTTAAAGTAAAAACTCAAACCCGACATAACTAAAAAATTATCATTTTTATTAGAGAAAATAGGGATATAATTGAATATATATATATAAAGAGGGGCATTGTAGTAATTATACCTAAATATTTAGAATAAATTAAACTATTATTTCGGGTTGGGTTAGGAAAGATATTTTCACCTTAAACACAAACCTGGCTCGAACTCGAAATTTTCTTTATAAAAACATGATCTTATAGGGTCGGGTCGAAACCCATCGAGTATGGGTCAAATGGCCATCCCTATTTTAATTTTATATTAATTACTTTTTTGTCTAAATAAATACATGAAGTTGTTTCTAGGGTGAGAATTGGGTGAGGAATATCCGAACACAATAGGGATCTGAACCAACGGGATGGGGATTAACCAAAATCTTCACCTACGACGAGGAAAGTTTTATCATCGAAGCTCAAATAGGGATAGGGACGAGGATTGATATATTCGAATCGTGGGGATAACTGAACCGTAATCGTATAAATAATCGTGTGATCCCCAAAAAACATCCGCAAGAATCCTGAAATTTTACGAGATTTTCAAAAAAATATATATTTATTTATCTATAAACATCTAATATTTGTCTTAATACAAAAACCTAATTATATTATTTCCACTTCACCTTTCTCTAAAACATAGTCACACTCAAGTTTCTCAACATGTTTCTATCTTAGTTTTTAGATATAAGTTAAAACATTCGTTTAAATCTTCTCCAACAAAACATCATTTCAATCTTCACCATCTTATAACTGCTTCCAATCGATGTATCTAAACTCTATATTTTTAAACTGAAATGACTATTTATTTTGGTCAATAATATAATAATTTTGTTTAATTTGTTTGGGATGACGATTCCCCCAAAACTGTGAGGATCTGCCGGGAGGATACAGGAATAAAAAAATCTCTGAAACATTTAATGAGATTCCTCATAACTGTAACCACAGGTTGGAGACAAAGTAAAAAATATAAAATCGACCCCGCCTCACCGATTTCCACCCCCTTTGTTTCTTAGTTCAATTCGGTGCCTATGTTTTTTTATCCAACTTGATTTTTTGAAAGATTTTTATCCAACTTGATACTAGAAAGTTAAAGATATTTAAGCTTTTAATATCTTAATTATTTATTCAATACAACACTATTAGATTAAATATATCTTTTATCGATTACTTGCTCAATTTAATTTATTTTTAGTAAAATGAATCAATGATCGAAAATTTTAGAAATTAAAGTAATTATTTATTAATATACTTCAAATATTTAATTTAATAATTTATGCATTATATATATTATATATATAGGCCCTGTTTGGCAATTAGCGGATAGCTAATTGCATTAGTTGATTGCATTAGCTGATTTGACTAGCGGATTGTATTAGCTGATTGTATAAAAATGTTTGGTAAAATTAACTGATAGCTTATAGGTGTTAGATTATTTAAACAAATAAAATCACATATAAGGACATGATTATATTCAATACTTGTTTGAATAGTTTATTAGTTATCAATATTTTGTATCTAATTATTATTAATTAGATCTATAAAATTATTTTTAATATAACATTTCTAAACATATTCAAATGATTTATATATTAATTTATTATTTATATAATTATTTTAATATAATTCAATCAATTAATAAATTTAAATACACATATAAATATTTGATAATAAAAAATAGGATTAACTTATAAATAGGATGAGAAAATATTTAATTTAAATTATTTTGAGATTTTTGGTAACTGGTAAGGGTAAAAGAGTATTTACAACTCTAATATCAAACCTCTAATCTCAAAAAGCTCCTATTATGAGCTTTTTCAAAATTAGAGATTTCACCTCAATTCGCTCTTTCAATCCGCTATTTACCAAACAACAATATTAGCGAATTTGATTGGTCAAACCTCTAATTATGCCTCAAACCTCTAATTTTTGCTCAAACCTCTCTTTACCAAATATGGCCATATTAGTGTTACCGACTCACTTTTTGTAACCGACTCATCCGCACCCATAGGTGCTAAACGTAGCGCACCACACGCACCACCCGACTGAGGGACACAAAGTGTTGTTGTTTCCACACACCAAGGGGCCATGCACAACGCCCTTGGTGGTGTCCGCGCCCAAGAGATCCGACCTGAGCCAGTTTGTCCGTACCATGGGGCCTTGTCAAGCACCGCATGTGCTGCCCACAAGGCTTGCACCCGAGGGGGCCCAACACACGCACCCGAGGGGCCTTTGCCAAGCACACTCCATGCCGCCCATGCCATGGTGCCCGAGCCCGCACCCGATGTGCGCACTATGAAGACCGAGTCCGCACACGAGGGGGCCTTGCCATTCACCCTTTATGCCGCCCAAGTCATGAAGCCTGAGCCCACACCCGACGTGCTCACTAATGAGGCCAAGTCCGCATCCGAGAGGGCCTTGCCTTGCATTCATGTTGCCCATGCCATGAAGCCCGAGCCTGCACCCGACGTGCGCGCCAATGAGGCCGAGTCTGTACCCGATGTGCACGCCAAGAGGCCTAGGGGATGCCCATCCGAGTTGCCCACACCCCTAGGGCCCGATTTAGAACTCAACATGCTAAAGAGGAGGTTTTGGACACAATATTCGGG
Source organism: Hibiscus tridactylites (assembly GCA_958450335.1). Lineage (NCBI taxonomy): Eukaryota > Viridiplantae > Streptophyta > Magnoliopsida > Malvales > Malvaceae > Hibiscus > Hibiscus tridactylites. Next base: position 29,795,621 of record OY288279.1, on the reverse strand, counting down.
CCATACCAAGCCCAATCCGCCCAAGCTTCCAAGACCAAAGCCAATGTGTCATCTTTTGACCAACGCTCATGGTAAGATATCTTCCATGCAGCCTATTCGAGGAAAGCTTCCATCATTGAAGCCACAATCAAGGAAAGTTCTCAAAGACAACCAACATGTGATGTCATAGCCATGTACATTAGGCAAATTTGTATTTTGAGTTACTAGCTTTCCTTAGTTAGGAGATTCTCTTTGTAAGACTCATCCATAGCCATTTGATCAAGTCGTTCGTAGCCATTAGATCGTGGGGGCCAAGGCTATAAATAAGAGCCTTCCCCAACCATTGTAATCACTTCACAATTCCTTTCTTTGTTCATTTCTTCTTTATTAATACAAGAGGGCATCGAGTACTCTTTTCTCCTCATATAGGCTTAGGAGGAGTTTTTAACGAGGCTTGTTGCTTTTTAAATCCCTTGCCTCTTTCCTTTCGCCTTGCTTAGCCATCACCCTTATTTTCCAAAGCTTCCGCACAACACATTCTAAGTGCATCAGCTTAGCTTTTCGAAGGCTTACTTAGTCCCCGACCTAAGATCGACGACTAAGGCCGCACGGGTTAGTGAGTCAAAATCTAGCCCCGTGACAAGTGGTATCAGAGCGAGTTCCGCTCCGTTCGAGTTAAGATATCGCAAGCAAGAAGGAAGATCATTGTGACAAAGATGAGCGTGGAGTCACCAAGATTCTCGTTCGAAAGCGGGGTAAGTAAATCACGTTTGAGTCATGTTTTTACTAATTCATGGTTTTGTTCTCTTTGTAGAATCAATCATGATGTTAAAGACTACCCAAAGAGGAGGCCGCAAAATGCTGGAGGTGTAGAGATCCACATGAGTCTTGCCGATGCCCGCACAAATTCAAGTAGTCCAAGTTACAGGACGAGTCCGACGAGATCGAGGCTTTGAAGCTTGATACGAAGTGCAATGTGCTACTAGTGAGTATGGTAGAGGCGTTCGAGGAGCAAGTCTTGCCCGACGAGACCGAGGCCGTAAAGCTTGCTTCCTTGTTCGGTGAATCACCAAGTTTTGTGGTTGTTGGGGCGTCAAACTTCAAGAGTGAAGCTTTGATTACGGAAAGGTTGCAAAAGTGCAACGAGTCCACATGTTACGTGAAGTATTCCAGCGATGAAGATGACAAGTCATCTTGTGATTCAAGTGAAGTCGAAAGTGACTTTAAGGAAGAGGGGCCTATGTTTGTAGACGTAGTGTTTCCCGATGCAACACTAAGTGCACTAGTGGACCCGAGTGCACATTCGTTGATCGTGTCCGAGCGAGTTACGGAGACGTTAAACCTTCAAGTTGAGAAGGTAAATGAACAAGTTAAGATGGTCAACTTTAGTGATGAGCCAGTTGTGGGAATCACGAAGGATGTGTACCTTCAAATCAACAATTTTCGAGACACAACAAACATCACGGTAATGTCTTACCATTCTCTTGGTAAAAATGAAATTATTCTTGGTTTATCTTGTTTGGAGCAAATTAATGCACTTGATTTGCCATAATCCGACGAAGAGGATGATGTAGGTTCAAGCATCGATTCACATGAAAGTGAGGGCCAAACCAAGATATCCGACAATGATGAAGCCATGGAAGAATCCATGGAAATTTCTGACGCAACAAGTCAAGTCCTTAATGAGATCGAGGACGTGAAGGCATTCTAAGTCCATACATTCGCAAGTGCCGACTACATTGAAGGAATCCTTTTAGAGAATAGAGTTCCGATTGCTCGAGAGAGTCGAGTGCTCAACGAGTCCGAGAAGAGTTACCTGGATCGTGAGAAAGAGCTTATCGCAACCGTGCATTGCTTGCACACTTGGAGACAACGCTTAAATGGGTCGAGGTTTGATATCTTTTCCACAAATCCATTAGATGATTATTTTCTAACCCATGCAAAGCTGTCTTCTAAGCAGGTTCGTTGGGAGAAAATCCTTGCAAAATTTGACTCTGCTTGGAAGTGCAACCCAAGTCTTTCGAAGGAAGTAGCCAATGCCTTAAGCTGAGGGTATAAGGAGGGGCATGCTACTTGTCCGCCAATGAGTGAGGTGGACGATGTGATCAGGGAGGAGCCTTTGGAGTTGCCAAAGGCATTGCCACCAAAGTATGAGATGGTTCATTAGATGGAGTACCCATCCGAGTTTGACGAAGCGGTTCAAGAGCCATCCGAGTTTGATGAAGCACTTGCCATCGAGGAGTTGCCGATGCGAGTGGGACACCTTTTTGCTTTCGAGAGTAGAAAGCCAAGTGAGCGAGACACCATCCAAGCCGATGGAGAGGAGCTATCAACTTTCCTTGAGGAATTGCAAGCCGAGTTTGATGAGTGGTCTAATTCCATGGACGAGTGGCATGAATCCATGGAACCAAGCACCGTGATGCCCAAGCCCATTGATGAGGGGCCAAACCATGCCAACACTTGCCTTGGGTATCGACAAGGCAAAGTGGATCGAGACGACACGGACCTTGAGTCTGAGGTAAGTGGTTCTTTATTTAAAGAATTCTTTCTAACCCATTGTCATTTGGATTTTTGTAGGCATCCTACAAGTTTGAGTAGAGATCCAAATCAAGACGTGGGGCAAGTAGCTATCCTAGTAAAACCATGCGACAAGGATAACGAAGAGTCGACCGACGAGGTAAGTGATCCAATTTTTCAAAATCCGGATCTAACTTATTGTGGTTCTGTCCACAGGTTGCTTGCGAGGCAAAGCGAGGAACCGAGTGATGAAGTGGATGGAGCAAGCCGAGAACATACATCCTTCATCCAAACCGAGGGAGAAGTGCTAGAGAGCACCGAAGTGGGGATATTCCAAGACCTCGCAATCATCACTTTCCTTGAGTATCGACAAGGCGTAGTGAAGCCACTCGACAAGGACTTTGTGTCCGAGGTAAGCAAGCCATGTTTCTATGATGATTTAAGACTAACTTACTCTGGTTATGTCCTCAGGCCGCCGATGCGATCGAGCCAAGCACAAAGCAAGGCGAGCATCTCCAATGAGAAGGAGTGGCAACCATTCGAGGATCATGAGCTTGCCAAGGAGTGGCAACCGTTCGAGACCCAAGGCATGAAAGCCTTGCCTTTTTCACGAGTGTTCCCTTATCCAAGCGGGAATGAGAAGATGAGCCGGGGCCGTTCGAGAACAAGGCGATCGAGCCTCATCATTACCAATCGACGAGGACGTCGATAGCTTTAGTGTGGGAGAATGTTACCGACTCACTTTTTGCAACCGAGTCAGCCGCACCCATAGGTGCTAAACTTAGCGCACCACACGCACCACCCGACCGAGGGACACAAAGTGTTGTTGTTTCCACGCACCAAGGGGCCATGCACAACGCCCTTGGTGGTGTCTGCACCCAAGAGATCCGACCTGGGCAAGTTCATCCGCACCATGGGGCCTTGTCAAGCACCCCATGTGTTGCCCACAAGGCTTGCACCCGATGGGGCCCAACATACGCACCCGAGGGGCCTTTGCCAAGCACACTCCATGCCGCCCATGCCATGGAGCCCAAGCCCGCACCCGATGTGCACATCATGAAGACCGAGTCCGCACACGAGGGTCCTTGCCATTCACCCTTTATGCCGCCCAAGTTATAAAGCTCGAGCCCGCACCCGACGTGCTCACCAAGGAGGCCAAGTCCGCATATGAGAGGGCCTTGCCTTGCATTCATGTTGCCCATGCCATGAAGCCCGAGCCCGCACCCGACGTGCGCACCAATGAGGCCGAGTCTGCACCCGATGTGCATGCCAAGAGGCCTAGGGGATGCCCATCTGAGTTGCCCAAACCCCAAGGGCCCGATTTAGAACCCAACATGCTAAAGATGAGGTTTTGGATACAATATCCGGGCCATGACAAGCCCAATCCGCCCAAGCTTCCAAGACCAAAGCCAAGGTATCATCTTTTGACCAACGCTCATGGTAAGATATCTTCCATGGAGCCTATTCGAGGAAAGCTTCCATCATTGAAGCCACAATCAAGGAAAGTTCTCAAAGACAACCAACGTGTGATGTCATAGTCATGTACATTAGGCAACTTTGTATTTTGAGTGACTAGCTTTCCTTAGTTAGGAGATTCTCTTTGTAAGACTCATCCATAGCCATTAGATCGAGTCGTTCGTAGCCATTAGATCGAGGGGGCCAAGGCTATAAATAAGAGCCTTCCCCGACCATTGTAATCACTTCACAACTCCTTTCTTTGTTCATTTCTTCTTTATTAATACAATAGGGCATCGAGTACTTTTTCTCCTCATCTAGGCTTAAGAGGAGTTTTTTACGAGGCTCGTTGCTTTTTAAATCCCTTGCCTCTTTCCTTTCGCCTTGCTTAGCCATCACCCTTATTTTCCAAAGCTTCCGCACATCACATTCTAAGCGCATCAGCTTAGCTTTTCGAAGGCTTACTTAGTCCCCGACCTAAGATCGACGACTAAGGCTGCACGGGTTAGCGAGTCAAAATCTAGCCCCGTGACAAGGATAAGAACTTCTACCCATTTTCGGCGCCCTTTTCTTTGCCCAACACTAAAAAATTAATTTTTTAAACTATAATTTTAAATTTTAAATCTTAAACCATAAATTCTAAGCCCAAAAAAATACACTATACCCTTAATTTCCTCAACTCTAGCCTTAAACTTTAACCACAAACCCTAAATTTAATTTTTTTTTTAATTTGAGAATATACATAGAAGCAATAAAAAGGGAAGGAGATTTGTATTCATATATGTTATTCCAAGAATGTATGAATCTTTGGATACCATTGATAGTTTAATATTTGAAAAACTAATCGTTTTTTTGTTTTGTTTTTGGGGTGTTTCTAAGTGATAGTATAAGAGAATGAAATCTTTGTTTTGGATCTGCTTTTGCCTACAACCAAGGCTGCTTACTAACATGGAATAAAGTCACCTATCCAGAAAAGCAATACGTAAAGCTCATAAAATTTTATACTAATTTTTTGAGTTGTTTAAATGTAAATGACGGTTGAGATTAAACATTTATTTCGTATTTTAAACTTTTAATTTTAATTATTAATTTATACTCATCTAATGATCTTAAATTAACGTACAATTAATATAAAATGCAAGAGGATCAAAATCTTATCAATTCTACTCATCCAATTATAATTAATTAGTGTAAAACTAATTGGTTTTTACATAGTATAAGTGGGTCTTATCCCTATATGTGTGTTGGAGAGAGAGGTAGAATTTTCTCACACCATGTAAAACTTTTAAATTTTACACATTTTTAGACCGTTAGATGAGGGTAAATGGATAACTAAGATTAACAGTAGAAAATTAAGAGATTTATATGGATAAAAATTAAGAGATCTATCATCAATCTATCATCATCCAATGGTCTAAAAAAGTGTAAAATTAAATAAATTTTACACGGCATAAGTGGATCATAACCATATATATTATTAGGGGTGGAGCAAGGGGTGTTTGGGGGACGTCGAATCTCTTGAAAATATCAAAATTCCATATAATTTTTTTGGTTGCCCTCTTGGTTCCCTAGTGCTTTGCCATGACTAATTCGGACAGACCTACGTGGCACACCTGGCTTTGATGGCTGAGTCTGCCAGCGAAATTTTTTTATATACACAAGACCTCGAACTCGAGACATACTTTATCGATACCCTAAAATTTCAATATAACTTTTTAAAATTATATACATCTGATATAAAATCATGTGTTTATTCTGGTATATTAAGGTTGAATCATTAAAATGGACTAGGAAATCGAAGCAAAGGGTAGCTAAGTATTATTGGACATAGAAGTGCACTCTTTTATTATGTGTTTTCCACAAATTTAGTTTCTTTACTACAATTTAATTGAATTTAGATCCATTAATATTATTATTAATGTAACATACAAAAGAATTTAAAATTGATTTTGTTTAAGTGTTCAAAATCTTCTGATTTAAAGATAAAAAATTCTAAATCGGTAAAAACTAAAAGGAATCAACAGTATGTATAGGCGTGATAGGTTCTCCCTGTTTCCAATGGCAGCTTTCACTTTTGAAACATCCTTGTTATTCTTCTTTTTCTTTTTATTTGCTTTGTTGCTTTGCTATGAGATTCTCATTTGTGTTTGGGGTTCAGTCCCTCACGTTCTTCCACATGTGCTCAATCATACAACTCATTGTAGATTCTTTCTCATCATTCCTACAATTCCATCACTTTATTATCATATCTTAGTATTCCATTTACTCGTTTTTTAACATTTTAGTTGTGTCGTACCGTAGTTATATTGTTTTCCTATTGTACGTTAGATTCCCTTAATAAAGTTGATGTTTAATTCGATATCTAAAGTTTGATTTAAATTTGATCTATTTTCATTTTGAAAATTGGTTTGAATAATAGAGTTGAGCAAAACTCGACTCGACTAGAAAAAAAAATTATTTTTTTTGGTTCGACTCGATGTGAAAAGCTCGAGTAAATAAAATTCACATAAAGTTTGAGTTATAAAATAGAACTTCGAATAACTCAAAAATTTTAGTAATTACTGGATCGATTTTCAAGTTTGAGTCGAATCCCTCAACTCTGCCTAATATATGTATCACATAAAAAATGAAGAAATATATATGTATATCGTATATGGTTAAAGAAAGTCGTTTAAATTGGAATCAATTAATATCATAACATTATAAATGTTTACAATTAAATTCGAACAACTCGACTCGAATTTTTTTTTTAAAAAATCGAGTTATAAAATAAGACTCTTCAATTCGACTAATTTAAAATTATTTGACTCGACTCGTTCAAATACTCACCCCTAAGTTGAACTACTCAATGCATTACGAAGAAGCTGGTTCGTTTATCAAGTAAAAATTGAGCCTAATATTAATGTTTAATTTAAAACTTGATTATTTGTGCTCGAGATCATATTTGAGTTAGAATCGAAAAAAATTTGATCAAAACAAGCCTGTATGATTTTATTCAACGAACGAATTATACACGAAATGATTATTTAAACATGACTCATTAAAAACTTCTCTAATACTAAATAGAAGAAAAGTGTACGTGAAATAATAAAGCGAAACAAAACACACGACTTAACCAAAGGACCCATCCTCAAATCCCAACACCAAAAACATGACACGCCCTCCTCCAACATCCCAACACCAACCAAAATAGCCAACAAAAAACACTCCCCAAACAAAAATTCGGGCTCACAAGCTATTAAGTCAAGTTGTAAGGTTTTTTCATGGAATTATTTTAATTTTAATTTCCGGTTCGTAGACGTAAGATAGAGGATTGAATCTCGTTAAATTTATTTTGTTACTTATTTTAAGGGTTTATTTCATTTTAAGTGATTTAAAAAAAAATAAGTCTCATTAAAACCGTTACGCATGAAAACTATAGCTGTCCCGAAATTACAGCATTACATCTCACCAAATGGCTGACTTCATACACATAAAACCAACACAATTTCCTTTTACATGTAATCAATCAAATATGTAAATATTGGAAGCTTGCGCAATTTGGCACCAACTTTTGTTTGCAAAATTTGCTTTTGCTGAAGTCTAGATAAGATAAGGCAAAATGACAAAAGATGCCCCCAACGTTTGTATGTTTTGTCATTTGACCCCCTATTCTTTTTTTTGGTCCAAATATGCCCCCAACGTTTGCTTGTTTTGTCATTTGGCCCCCTATTCTTTCTTTTGGTCCAAATATGCCCCTAACATTTCATTCATAGTCCAAATATACCCCTGTTGGATGTAAACTGTCAATCAACCGACGCTCAACAGCTTATAAATTTTTTTGACGTGGCATCAGCAGATCTTAATACGTGGCAAGTCCAGTCAGCATCAGTTGTTGAACGTCAGTTGACTGACAGTTTCCATCTAACATGGGGCATATTTGGACCAAATTGAAACGTTGGGGGTATATTTGGACTACGAATAAAATGTTGGGGGCATATTTGGACCAAAAGAAAGAATAGGGGGCCAAATGACAAAACAATCAAACGTTGGAGGCATATTTGGACCAAAAAAAAGAATAGGGGGTCAAATGACAAAACATGCAAACGTTGGGTGTATCTTTTGTCATTTTGCCATAAGATAATAATTGCAAAAGAAAAACGTCATTAAAGATGCAATCACACTAAAAAATAATTGTTTAATTTTGACTTAAATAGTTATAACCCAAGATTTATTTTGGGTATCCTTCGTATCAATTTTATGATCTATGTTTGAGATTATTTTACTCAATAATATTATCTCTTGGTCGATGGACCCATGGTTTGAATTTCTTCAATTTTTTACTTGGATTTGTAAAGCTTGAATTGTTATTTAAAATAATTAAATATTATTTTTTTAATAATCTAAAGTTAATTATAAGATAAATATCTTCCGATTCCGATCTATCCCCTCTCTCGATTGAAAGACTACCTCTGGTCGACTTATCTCTCTGCTCTTCCTTTGGTTATATACCTAATCACCTACATGTATCAGTTGATTCTCCTTCTTCCTTTCTTATTTGAGGATTCAACCCTGGTTGATAGTTTGTTTCATTTGAAGGGAGGTTTGTAAATAAACCAATTCCTTCATTCTTAGATATTTTTAAATCTTTGACAATGTACACACACTTTGCTGACAAAGTGATTGAATCTAAATCTAATATAAACATTAGCCGCTTTTCTAGTTAAATCACATGTTGGGTTCAGTATTAGAAAATATTTTTAAAATTAAGATGTATTGTATTAAATCAAATCAAATTATTATTAAATAAATAATTGAAATTAGATAATTTACTAAATTAATCATTAACCAAGGTGTAACTACAGGATTGAGTGAATAATCTGATATAATGATGGGATCTTAATTATTGATTTATTTTATGCCAAAAGACGTATTATATGAAACTTATTGGAATGTGATGTCATACATAAAGGTAATTAAAAGGTACATTGGCCTTTGTAGCTCTAGACATCACAAGATGATAAGGGAATTTTTTAAAAATTTGAAATTACTATAGCTTTGATATTATTTCTTGGCCTTCAAATCCTTGTCTATTTAGAGATATATAGATGATAAAATAGTTTGAGTTTGAGAGGTTTCGATTAGATCAGATCTTATAAGGCCAGATTTCAAGATGAATGAGTTTTAAAACAAATATTTTGGGATTGGGTTCAAGTTTAGATCGAATTTTGACCGCCTACTTTGAAAAAATAAGCGTCATCTTGATTAGTTGTGGCATCGTCAAATTTAACGTGTTAAAAGATAAAAATAAATGTGCTACAAAGACAGAGAAAAAACGTGTCACAAAGGCAGAATTATTCTTATAAAAAATAAAGAAAAAAGAAAACCGACTGTCGGCGACCAACATCAAAGCCGGTGTTGCCGTTGGCTAGAGGTGGCAAATGAGTCTTTCGGTTTCGGCTCGGGCCATTCTAGTTTGCCTACATTCGATTTAAGTTCTGTTCGGTCGATTCAGGTCTAGTCCAGTTTTAGTTCGGGACTATGGTAATTTCGGTTCGGGTATCGGATCAAGACATCAGTTCGGTTGATTTCGGATCGGGCCAATATCGGGTTAATAAGAGCTCAATCGATTTTAGTTGGATTTTCAGGTCGAGTTAGGTTTTTCCACCCCATATATGACTTTATATAGCATGTATATTTGACTTTTGGTGAGTTGTGCGACAGTTCACATCTCATATTTATTTATTTATTTTAATATTTTTTTTTCCGGTTGCCTTCAGTTTGATTCCAGTCGGTTCTATTAAAAATCGGTTTGGGTTCACTCGGCTAGGTTAAAATTAGTTCGGGTCTATTTTCGGTTCAACTGAAATTTGGTATGATTTCGGTTTGGTTTATTTCAGTTTTTGAATTAAATTTAGATCATCGTGTTCGAGTCAATTTTTTAGTTTCAGTTCAATTATCGGATCTCGAGTTAAATTTGCCAAGTGTACCACCGGCTATATAAAATTGAAGAAGAAGTTGTGCGGCGCTATTGGGTATTTTTTTTACTAAAGTTTGCTTTCTAGTATTTGAACATATAGGATTATAATGTTATATATATTTGAACTAAAACGTTAAACTTTTATATGATATATAACACAATAAATATTTATCTTTTCATACAATTAAACGTTTTCGAACTCATGTCCTTCTTGATGTTACAGTAATAACTATGTTGGTCGAACTAAAACTTAGTCAACAATTAAATATATTTTTGAGACAAGTTGTATAATTTTTCATTTTGAAAGGTAAGTAGAGATGTAAGAAGTTGAACCGACCTGTAAAACTGACTGAAACTGACTTGAGTAAGAACTGCTTGTGACCCGAGGTGGTGGTGATTCGAAATCGATTCGAGTCTGAACTGGTGTTGACCTGAACCCGAGTTGGACCTGGAACTTTTAGATATGAACTCGGCCTGCACCCAACCTGAACCCGAATTCAACCTGATAATGTGATAATAGAACCCGAACTACATCTGACTTGATATGAACCTAAACCGAGATTAACCTTGTAACACCCCCTTCCCGGTCTGGTCGAGAACCGGGTCGAAATGTGATACCAATGATCAATACAGTGATCGATGCAATAAAATTTCGTTTTATTATCAACATTTAAACAATAATATACAATAACACATTACCATAATGCATCTTAGTCCAATTAATCCTTATGAAGCAATAATTAATCAATTAGGGCTAATTTTTAACTATTACAACTTTTAGGGACTAAAATGTAAATTCGATAAATTGGCGGTCCTTCGATGCAATTAATAATACCACAATGGAGTTCAATACTATATTAACATGCCTGCAAAGTTTCATACAATTCAGAGTTCATTTACTCATTCAATTTAAACTTTCAAAATTCAATGACTAATTTGTGAACATTGCAAACTGTCAAATTATGCCTTTAACTAACCATGTATCGAAACACCTTAGGGATGTTTCGAAACGGGTGTAAGATGCTCAACATGCGATGACTTGTCTTTCAAACCATATCGATACAGGCAAGCCCCGTATCGATACAGGCTGACTTCCTTTGACTTTGACTTTGACCCGTATCGATACGGATTAGACCCGTATCGATACAAGAAAATTCCAGTGGCAAAATATTTTGATACGACCCCAAGCCTGTATCGATACGCCTTAACCCATAGTCCAAATTATGTCTAACCATATCGATACACCCTGACATGTAATGACAGATTTTTGTTGGTTTTTAATCGAATTGACCTACCAAACAATGTCCAAATACAACAAAACTTTACACACAACATTTTAATAATATAAACTACTAGCACACCAAATTTCATAATCATATGAATATGTTTACTATGTTTTGTCCTTTATGAGCTAAATATGCAACTTTAGACCACTTTAAGCCAAAACAAAAAGGCATTTAGGGCCATCAACCACATTGTTTGTGTGCTGAGGTGTACTAAAATGATATGCAAGTAGTGCAAGTATACACGTCGAACAAGTAGTAAAGTGTGTGAGTGATTATCGTCTCCACAGGGATTAGAGGTGTGCACGGTTAATGTATAATGTCGTGTAAGTTGTTTTTGCAATCGGTATTGTTGAGGCAATCAAAGCAGTAATAAAAAAATGTTATAGCAAAAAGAGTAAATAGCGTTGAGGTGAATCAGATGACAAACATGTCCTTTCTCGTGTGTGAAACTCTCTATGGAATGATTGGTTGGGTTTGCTGGATAACTAAACTAAGCATCTTAACCCAATCTAAGGTCTTCAGCCATCTTCTATGCTCGGCAGGATTTACTAAGGATGTCCCTAAACTATCTCTAGCCAGGAGACTAGGAGACAGAAATGCTATGACAATACCTCTCGGCGTAAACCCTTAACACTCCCCTACACCTCAAGTACTACCCTTCTTAGTCATTGAAACCTATCACTTGTCTCTAAAACAGGTTAGAGATGTGCCTCTCAGCAGCCAACTCCATTGCTTATGGGGATCTAAGGTTAGCTCTCTCGATTACCAACCTGATTCTACACCTAAGGAACGACCAACTCTCGAAGGCTCTTACAACCTTAAGGAAATGAAAAACATAAGCAAAGCATAGACAACGATTAAAGCTGAAAATCATAGGCATGCATTAAAAACACTTACATAAAAATCATCCATCAAACCCAAGCCACCTAAAATCAGTTCATAGCAGGGTGAAGTGCACCCTTTATATAGTGAAGGCTCTTTTCTCTCTCCAACCCTAGCCTTGCTTATCACCTTTTTTTCGCCCGTGTCTAAATGAGTGAAGTGCACCCTTTATATAGTGAAGGCTCCTAGGGTTTGGTGAACTAAAGATTCCTTTGGCAATCCCAAGGAATATCCACCGACAATGCTCTGCCCAAGGGGACAAAGAGGACAATCTGCAGGTGGTACTGGCGGCTACACATGTCAGATCTGTCTTTTCTGCACTTTACGTGTTTTCTCCAGCTCGCGTGTCAGCCAGTTCCTTCAGACCTCAAATACTATAGCATTTCCCAGCTCTCTTGCTTTCCTGCACTCTGTATTCCTGTGTCTTGCACACCACACAACCAAACCACCTCTCTCGAGGCCGACGAGGCCACTCCTTTTCGCCACCATACCAAACAAAAGATAAAATTACACCCAAATGAACTAAAATACAACCTAAATGTTATGACATGAACTTAAGAGCAAGTAATTCCTAAGGAAAAAAGGTATGAAAACAAGGATATTTACGCAGTTATCACACATTACAACATAGGCATCTCACAACATATCAAAATGGGCATAAACGACTAGTTTGACTACTTTGCCACCTTCATAGGAGTTCATAGGGTCATAATACATTACTTTAGGGCTTGTAGTGACTTGTCTCGCCTCGACTATCTGATCTTCAAAACGCAATGACCTTTCAACCCGAAATGCATGAGATGAAACATGTTAGACATACATTACCTAGTGAGGTAGTCATAAACAATATGAACAACAATGTAGCGAGTATTTATATATATGTTCTCATGCTCATCAATGTCAATACTATGCATCAATATACAATGTTTTACATATTCATTTCATCATTAACCCTTATATTGAATCAAGATAGTGGACACGCGAATTCTACGCCTCGCCAAATCAATGTATGGTCTAGTCCCTCCGCCTCGCCAATATGACCAAAATCAATACACATCCCTCCGCCTCGCCAAATCAATATAGACCGTAGCCTTAGGACCGTAGTCCACTCGTACACTAAACTAATGAATTATATGGCATGCTAATTGTAACCATTGTCCATTCAAATCCAAGGGTTTCTATGTCCGTATCCATATTCAATGTTCAATGAGAATTTTGATGACCAATGACTTCAATATTATCAATAGTAAACATGTTTCATCAACAATATGTCATGTTTCAATGTCAGTGTCAATATCAATATCCGATGATTTCTTTACAATATTTCAATAATACTAATCATATCGATAACAATGCATAATAGTGATGTCAATAACTATGTCTAATATTCAATAACAACTTACCGACACTTACCAAAGAATCCGATTAAAAATCCAATGCAACTTATTCAATGATATCGTTAGCGATATGATCGAAAACAACAATAAAAGATTTAGGAAGGCTCCTCGCCTAATCTCCGGACTCCAACTACACTCACCTTAAAATCCGATGCTCTTACGGCTCTTGGATAATAACTCCCTTGTTCCTAGCCTTTGGTAAATTTGATGGATGCTCCTTTTTGTTGTCTTGAGCTAGGAAATCAATAGGGATACTATTAATATCAATAATACGATATCAAAATCAATACAACGATATCAAAATCGATATATGAATTCAATATAAACAACAACGATGAAATATCCATGAATGATCAAAACCCTAGCTTGAGATTAAGCTCGATACATCCATGGAATCCAACGATTGATTGAGAAATATTACTTACCCGAACGATAGCAACGATTCGATATCAATAAATCGAAGAAAAGCTAAGCTAAATATTGCTCTCCAATGGCGGTGCTAGCTTGGAGGTAGGTGATGAAGATGACAAAGAGAGGTGCTTGCTTACTAAAGTCTCGGATAAGTTCTTTCATTTATTTATTTCTTGTTATATATATATATATATATATATATATATATATATATATTATCTTTAAGGCTATTGAAGGAAAGCTCTCTAACCATCCCACGTTGGTGAGATTTTACTTAAAGAGGGGCTAATCGCAAGATTAGTCCCTCAACTCCCACTATACTATGGTCTTGTCATTATACTTGCAATTTTCCTTAATTTAGTCACATATTAGGTTTCAATATTATTCGATAGGGTTCAATAAAATTAATTTAACTCAATTAGAGTCCAATATCAATAATTAACTAGATGATACTATATTTAGACTTTATCGATGTGAAAATTCTGATCACTGGAACCCAATTCCGACTAGACCGGATTTTAGGGTGTTACAAACCTGGTAAATAACTAATATTACCCGACCTGTTATCAACCTGACCTGTTATGAACTTGGTTTGTAATTGACTCAACCTGTAAATGACCTGACTTGTTATTGAACTGATAGTATTTATCTGACTTGTAGTAACTAATAAGTTATGATAGATGAATTTGTGAGATTATGAATTTATTATATTATAATGTGACAAAATGCATCTTCACAATTTAAGGTACATGATTAACTATGATCATTAAATTTATATGTTTACTTTTTATATTTATAAATTATAGTATATAAAAATATTTAAAAGTTTTATTAAATATCTAAATGTTGTCAACATAATTCCTTAAGCTTTATGATTTGTGGTTTAATATTAATATTTTATGGTTTAGTTTAGTGTTATTGGTTTATGAGATTAATTCTGATTCTTTAAGATTTATGGTTTAGTTTAAGGTGATTGGTTTATGTCATTAATTTGGATTCCTTCAAGTTTAGGGTTTAGTATCAATGGTTTATGATTTAGCTTATGGTTATTGGTTTATGAGATTAATTTTGATTCCTTAAGGTTTATGGTTTTGAGTTTAGTATTAATGGCTTATGGTTTAATGTAGGGTTATTGATTTACGAGATTAATTCCGATTCAACTTGATAATTTATGAATTTAAATTTGACTAAATATTTAAATCAAAGCTTCATGTGTACAATTGAACTAAATTAAAGTTTCAACTTTCATGTGTACAATTGCATATTTATATCCAAATAAAAAAAATTGTGTATAATTATATTAAATCAAAATTTATATGGTATAATAATAATGTTCGAATTGAATTAACTTATTAAACTTAGAATCTAATTGAGCTAAATTAAAACTTAGAAGCATAAATCACAGACATAATTAAAAGAATTCTAAAACTAAAAGTGGAATTTCAATTAAATTAATTTAAATTAGCATTCAGTTGAATTAAATTAAAACCTAAAAGTGAAAATTTGGGACTTAAATGAAAAACATCTAAAGTGGGAAGGGCTAATTTTTTTTCCTAACCTAAAAACCCAAGCGGGTGGGAAACTCCCCCCCCCCCCCCCTACCGTTTCACTCTAATTAAAATAATGAAAAAAATAATTGGTAGGTGGGGAATGACAAAAATTTGGAGGGAACTAAGCTCCCTAATTTTTAAGTTTTTTCTCTTTAAAATTCAAATGGAATATTTTTAAATTTGATTAAATAATTAATTGTTCATTTGGCATTTGCCTCATAATTAATTTGCTTGGTGATTAATTACTTTTTAGGTCTTCACTTGTTTAAAATTTTCATTTTAGTCCTAACATTCACTTTTAAATTTTAATTTAATTCAATTTAGTCATTATATATATATATATATATTTATTTAAATTGTAAAATATTTTGGCATCCTAAGGGATATTTTGGTTCATATTAGTCACTAAAATTTACCCACAATTACCATACCGAAGTCTATTTCTATACGGTAAGACCCAACTTGACCTTCAACCGAAATCGATACTTCCCGACCTGAATTTTATCCGTCAACGACGTGACCCGACCTGAACGTGGCTCGACCTGAAGTCCATCTGAACCTGAATTAACCAGTTAATTAACTGATTCAGACCTAAACCATTTTGGCCTGAACTGAAACTTACCCAACTCGAACCCGAACTGAATCTGATTTGAAATCAACCTGATAATGACTTGAATCTGAGTCGACCCGAACCTAAATTAATCTGAATCGAACCATTAAATTGACCTAACATAATCCGTATCTGATTTGATCTGACTTGACATGACCTGAACTAAAACTTTAACGATTACATGATTTTACATCCTAAAGGTCAGTTTCAAATGTTGAACTTTCAAAAAAAATTAAATTCGAAATAAGATCAAACTTTTGAGAAGCCATTCTAAAAAGGAACTTAGCATTAGAGAATTAAAACGAGGCTATCTTATGATAGCTTTTAGTTTTATGGAATGGAATTGATTTTGTCATTATTGTAGTATAGCCATTATCCCTTATTATTTAGCCACCGACTGATCTTAGAAATTTGTGGAAATAAATGATATAAGGAAAAGAAAAGCTTATCCAATCCTCTCATGGAAGTTTGGTGTTTAGTGACACTAGTTAAGGTGATATAAATCAAATGAATGAATATTTTAACACATTTTTGTAAAATTAGTAAAAGTAAGGTATTAAATGAAAAAAATTAAATTTTGAGTTTAAAGTTTGGTTAATTTTAAATTTGGGTTGAATATATTCCGATTATTATTGACTTTTGATGATAAAATAAAATTGGATCATATTAGAATTAAGGTTAATTAGACAAAATTCGTGGTTCACTTTGCTTTCATTCTTTTGATTATAGTTTGTCTGAGCAAAAAATTGTCCCCAAAAGTACACGAAGTTTAATATATATAAGTATTTATTCATTTACCTATAGAAAGGATTTGATAAATTCTAATACATTGGAATGTACAAAGATGTTAAATGGACATGCAGAGGGGTTCTAAACAAATTTAATATGAAATACGATTAAAGATTCTAGTGATAGTAAAACATGATGGTCCTACATAATCATTTTCTTTTTATATAAATTGAGTCACGTCTTTCACTTTAGTCTTAAAGTTGATTAGATCAGCCTCAAAATTAGTGCAAATGATCACTTGAAACATAATTATTTTGTCCTTATAATTATCACTGAGAGATTGATTTTGACTAGAGGTGGGTGTACGTATAATCTAAGCTCAAAAATTTTTCTTCACTCTATTCCAATTTTACTTGTCGGTCAAGAGTTGATGACACTTAATCAATGATAAGAGTTACATTATCATTTAACCGAGTGGAATTCAAGCTATACAGAGTACGTAACACTCAGGTTTGTTTCTGAGAATTTAGTGGCTAAAAAATTAAATTTTTTATTATATATTTAAATTATAATTATAGTCGTGTTTTTAATCGTATTACGATTGTCGACATAATGGATAATATTACAATCAATTCAAGTATCGTGGTTGTGAATTTTTTAATAACTTATAATATTATAGATATAACGGTTGTGAATATCGCGGTTTCGAACGATGTCGCTACTGCTATATAACGAGCGTAATAATAACAAGTATTGAAAAATATTGGGCTCCTAATAACAAATATTAAAAAAATTAAATTTTAAGGGCATGACCATAATAACAAGTATTGGACCCTTAGTGACTAGGGATGGGCATTTCACCCGGACCCGACGAGTTCCGACCCGGCCCGATCGGGTCGGGTATTTTTATGAAAAAATTGGGTTCGGGTCGGGTTCGGGTTTTAGGGTGAAAAATCTGACCCGACTCGGGATTAATAGTGTAATTTTCCTCTAAATTTTTAGGGATATTTGTAATAATACCCCTCTTTATATATTTCTTTTATAATTAGGTCCTTAAAATTATTTTTTATTTACATTTTAGTCCTTAAATTTATTATTTTTTATAATTATGCCTCTTAAAATTATTTTTTTATAATTAGGTCCCTAAAATTTAATTTTTTTCTATAGGTCGGGTCGGGTTTAGAATATTTATTTTCGGGTCGGGTTTTTCAAGTAAATAGATCAGGTCGGGTCGGGTTCGGTTTTAGGATACTTAGTTTCGGGTCGGGTGGGCCAAAAACCCGACCCGACCCGTGCCCATCCCTATTAGTGACAAGTATTAGAAATTAAAATTAAAATTTAAAAGTAGGCTTCTAATAACAAATATTGAACAAAATTAAACTCCTAATAATAACAAATATTGAAAAAATTGAGCCCACAAATATTTAAAAAATTGAAACCATAATAATAGTATTAGAAAAATTTTAAATTTTAACAATATATCCATAACATCAAATATTAGGGTAAATTGACCCTTAATAAAAAATAAAAATAAACTTCCAATAATAAATATTAGAAAAAAATTAAATTCACAATAAGTATTGATAATATTAGGCCCCACAATTGATATAAATATAATTCACTTTACAAAAATTTTGGACCCTAGAGTGAAGTCCCTCCTCCCAAGCCTAGATACAGCTCTAGTAACAGTCAAACTAATGGTTAAACGACGAGTTCCTTGTTTCCTCAGAAAAACATCGGTCTTTGAGATCAATGAATGGATCAAAAGATCAGTCATCTCCTTTGAACCAAATTGTACAACTTTTTCTTCAATCAGACTACCATTCTTGAATCCCAAATTGAGAAGGAATTGAACTAGCTCTCCTGGAAAACCTTGCATTACTCTTAAGGAATTGAACTTTTTCTTCAACCTTGTATGACACTACCTCAGCTTCATCTATGACCGCTTCACGTATCCGTAATTTAGTAGCTGGTACATTCATCAATTTTCCGCAGGTGCATATCGGAGTGTCATAATAACTAAACAAACCATCCTGTTTTCCATTACATTGCTCAGTTCCGCATACAAAATACCCTATAGGTACCGTGAGATCTGTTGGACAAATGGCTGCAAACTCTGGTGCTTGTCAGCAAGCCGTGCAATGTTTCCGAATTCAAAGGGGAAGCTTAAGTAGACTGTGGAGAGTATCAACAAAATCGTTGCCGACTTCAGCCAGAAGAACGGTGTTACTTTCTTGGTCTATCAAAAGTTTGATTGAAATGGGAAACGGAACAAGAGGAGATTCACACGGAAGATGCTTGGAGCACTGCTCAATTAAAACCGAAACCAAACTATTTAAACAGGGTTATTATTGCTTCAAGAAATAAGCCTTTGATGTTCCCTATGGCCTGTACATCCTTTAATTGAGAAATTCAAAAGTTTAAGGTGAATTAAGAGGGAACGGAGTGTAACACCCTTAAATTAATAAGCTCATTAAAAAAAAGAAAAGGAAAAAGTGTAAAAAAAGGGAGGGGTTTGAACCTGTCATCTTTGCTTAGTGAGCCCAAGCCCCATCCGTTTGAAGTAAGAACGACCTTTGAATTTATTCACACAAGTTTTCTACTAAACTATGATAATTTGGGTTTGCGCCTATAATAAAATAAGTCTGACTCTCCACCTACCGGTCATGAATGCTCAATCGAGTTTGAGTTATTATCTCAACATCTGGAGAATTCGAAAAGTCTCCCCACCGTTCACCGGCCCGATCTCGACCACCGTCCGTCCGTAGCGCACACCACCCATACCGGTGTGACCACCGTTGTACTCCCAGCTCAGCCTCGCCGGTCACTTGCACTGTTGAGCCGTCGTTCGCCGTAGAAATTCAGCCAAAGGTTCGTTAGAAGCACTTGGATTATCGCCACTATTTTCGGCGTTTTCTGGCATCGTACCCCTTTGATTCGTCGCGCCGTTAATGCCATCGTCTTCTTCGTGATGAGGCGCGCAAGACCCAGTCAGTCGATCGCCTTTCCGGTGTCGTTTCGAAGGTCGACGAAGCTCGAGAAAAATGTTCAGTTTTCTCCTTTTCCGGCCAATTTTGTCATTCCAATGTCGTGGTAAGCTTCGATTCCTAATAAAATCGAAGTAGCTTATCGTTTTCTGCATTTTGCGAGTGTTTTCAGCCAAGATAAGTCGTGCGTGTGTTGCACGTGCCGTCGGTGTCGAATTCCGGCCGTCAGCCCTTGATTTAAACCGATCTGATTGGTTATGGACCAGTCTCGTCCTGAACCGAGCCGATTTGGCTCAAACCCGGCCTGACAAACGTGAATCGACCTGACCCGATAACCTACACGACCCAAGCCCAAACCCGATAACTCGAGTTCAAGCTCGACCCGTTAACCGAGTCAACTCAGTCGAGTCAACTTAATGAGTCAACACGTCCGAGTTAACCCAGTGAGTCAACTTGCCCGAGTCAACCCGGTTGATTGTTGATCGTTGATGTCAACGTTGACCGATGATGATGTTAGCGTTGACCGATGATGATGTCAGTGTTGGCTTTTACTGAAAGTCAACTTTTTCTAAAATGTCCTATCTTTTTTTTTCGACGTCCTGAGCCAGTTTGTGAAGCCCGTTTCGTGAAATTCTTAACCAAAAGCCTCCGAATCGGACCTTGAACTCGAGCATGTTTATGTATTTTATTTATTCAAGTAAGAGCAATGTAATAAGGATTGAAATAGGAATTGTGCAATTGAAGGTACTCATGGTTCTTTGATACGAGATGTTGAGGGACATCGAATTTGGGTTCGAGAGTGTTCGAAAGGCGTTTCAAGGATCAACCAATATAGTAAGAATTCAAGGTAATACATTACTACCCCTTGTGTGCTTTATGGACATGTTGGTATTCGATTAATGCATGCATACTTATGGTGAAGTATACTCTTAATTCTACTTAAGTCGAATCAGATACGAAATATATGTATGATAATTCAGATAAGATTGACATATTCGATTGAGATGGCTAATAATTTGGAAAGATCTAGAGTTCTATGAATAATTAATAAGGTAGTAAATCGTCAAACCCGATATAGTGTTAAAGGATTCAAAGTCATAAATATTGGATATAAAATTACGAAAATGCCCCTAAGGTATAAGAATGACTTAAATACCCCTTGACAAAGGAAATGACTTGGAATTTTACACTTTATCTGGTAAAATGATTACTTTATCTGAAATCTATGTTCTATTGGGAAAGACTTTGGGTACCAAGATGCAAATATGTATGATAACAAACCACTTGTGTTATTCGAACTCCGGACAAACACCTGCAGATCAATTTACTGAAAGTTTTACGTATTCCTGAACAAATCTAAATGATAGTAGAGAATGAAATGATTGAGAGGATTGAAATGACCGGAATAACCTCATGCGCTGAAATTACGAACTTGATTGTCAATATAGTTAGGGATTAGCTATATTAGCGTGCTTGTATCGCGAGTTGTGCAAAGGCGCTTTATTGCAAAAGGGTTAGAGGGTAGGCAGTATTGGTGGTTACCTGTTGTCGTTGCAAGCGTGGGCTTGACAACGACTTCCTTTTTTTACACCCTTACTCGAACACATGTGCAGTTTCCTGTCGTTGCAAGGCAAATATATATCCTTATTCTTAGTTGAATCTGTAAATTAATTAAATTAACTTGTTATTTAAATATATTGTGATTTGTATGCAGATGGTGCGAGGAGAAGCATGAGATGGGGTTGGCACACAACAACGTCGGAGTTTGTAGATCTCTTATTTATTCTCATTGTCAAGAGCAGGTATATGAATGGAAAATAATTTTTGACGTTAAATGTGTTTTTCACATCTTAGTTAGTTAGATGTATTATTTTAAACCATTATTTTTTGTAGTTTACTTGGAAGGCCTGCGAAGATGACCATATATTTGTACCGAAATATTTGAAGAATGATTAACTTTCATGGTGTAGTGTTACACTTTGCAGATAGAGTGTTAAGGCAATTTGGCTTCCACCAACCTATTTCGTGCATTCCACGTGACCCCATCTTCATGCCTATGGTGGACGTGGCAGACCATATACGAATTGGGAAGTCAAACATAGCAAGTATATTGATTTGTGAAACAACAGAGGTTCATCATTGCCGGAACGCCATCCAATGGAAGCAACTGATTTTTATTTTGAGAGTTTAGAGTACATGATCTACTATCATAGTCATAGAATGTCGTACTTAATAGATCAGTCTGAACAGGAGGAATGCGAAAGGTTCTGGAAAAAATATGGAGGCAAAAGTAAATCATCGAAGGCTGCAACGAGCTCATCACATGGGCAACATATTGGTAGTAGAGACCCTACGGGTTGGCCAACGACATGGGAGCCACTAGTGGCCCCACCAATTGTTAAATGAGAAAAAGAATCGACTCCTACTTGTGTAAAACCGAAAGTGGCCCCGAGATCCTCGGATAATATAGAATTTTTTCAGCCTGCTACATTTGTATATCCACCAGTGAGGGAGGGAGCACTTTAGGTAATGTAGGGTTTGATGATCCTAATTGATACAGACTTGAGTTTATTTCGCCATAGACACCCAATTACACGAACTTGGGCGACAACATGGATTTTTTTACACCTCTTGTGGCCAACCCCTACGATGCAGTTTCGCTGATGATGACTGCCTCGTCCAGTGTTCCTCAAGGATCGATCCATATGTATCTGTATCAACCCAATTTTAGGACCCCTTGTGCCCAGAAAACACCATCGTAGTCATTGTTCTTCACAGGTGGGCCAATTGGAACCGAGAACGATGATGATGAAGATCAGTAACTTCAGCCTCGCCATCGACGCAATCCTTATCAGTCTCGTCATCCACCGGGGTGTGGTACCGGTGGACATAACCATTGTTAACTTTTTTTTATTTCAAGTAGTTAATAACTTTAGTGGACTAAGTTAAAATGCAATGTTTGAATAAGTTTTTTTTATTATTTTATATCTAACAATTTAAAAGAAAAATATTTTTCGACTTAATCGATTATATTAGAACAATTTAAATTAAGTGATTAAATTGAATTGTTTCACAACACAACACAACACAACACCAAGTTCATTGCCTTATCCCTTGCACGCCACGCCTTCTTGTATTCTATTTGGTATTCAAATTACTGTGTAATGCTTGCCTGAATTGTCGAAACTGGAACCCGTGGATTTGCTTCAACCAACTTCATTACGTGACGACTTATTATGCTAGAGTCCAATTCCTGATGGTTCTAGTCGATGGAAGTTCGTAAACATGTGTGAACACAATTATACTTTGTGACCTCCCAACGATTTGACCTCTACAGCTTTGTCACTCGGATCTTCCAATTGAACTCTTGTTTGTATTTCACATATTTGGCAAAGAAGGTCCTCTAGCTAGATTCTGCGACAAAGTAGTCCACGTGGTTCTTGATGATGTACTCTTTCACTACCAATATAGCTTCATTCTTGTCATCAAATTGAAGCTTAACAAATAATTCACCGTGTTTACTCGAGGTTAATCGGGGCAAATCCGAGAATTCAGGCGCCCTCATTGCATTGAAATCCACCGAACTCATGTGAGAAGGAGGTTCATAGAATGTAATGTCGTCCCTAGACGAAACAAATTCACCAACACCAAAATTAGAGGCTGCACCAACATCGTCAGGGAACAAATCGTGATCCCCAATATCTTTATCTTCGTTGAAATTGGCAAGTGATTCTCCCTATCGACCTCGTGAGGGTTCCACATCAGCTTCAACAATAGGATCAACACTCGGACCGTGTGATGAAGCATATGTTGAAGGCCCAGCTTCATAAAATATATTTGATGTCCCACTTGTCAACATTGCAACAAAACTGTCTGCCTCCGGACATATCAATCTCATCACAAAAGTTCATTTGAGCTGATTCTCCAACTACGTTTGTAGATGGGTCAGGAACATCACACATCTCAGCAAACAACTTGATATATCGAATTCCCATAGAATCATGCTCTGCGATCATCAAAGAAACATAGTCATCATCTTGGAGAGTGATTGCACAATATCTGACCGGATTGTCACATGTCATCCATCGGTAACGTAAACCATGAATCTTTTTTCTTATTTTCTGTGATATTTTCTCCTTCATTTCTCGAAGCATGATTTCCTTCTCGAATCTCATCTTCGCACTGCTTTCATAATCAAATACAACCCCGACATCAGTTTTCACCATTTGTCCATTGTAATGAACAATCACCATAAATTTGTTGTTGCTTATTTTCTCTCCATGATCGAAATAAAACATACTAAATCAAAATGCTCATAATAAAATAAAAAATAAATATATTTCGAATATTTTTTCTAACATAGTAAATCAACTTACAAAATAAACTGAAATTAAAAATTAAAACTACCAAACTAACTCAAATAAACTACATGAAAAAATTAAAAATATATGAAACATACAAAATAAAAAAAATAAAAAAAACCAACTTGAAAAAAAATTACCAAACACAAAAATTCGAATATGCTTACAAAATAACAAAATAAAATTACCAAACTAAAAGAATAAAACTCTAAAAAAATTTGAATCTAGTTACAATCTTTTCTTCACTAATTTCGTTATCTTCTTCTTCTAATACTTCTTCAATCTTAACGTCATTTCAACCTTAACTTAACTATTTAACAAAAAAAATTATCCCTTATACTACCTATTTCTCTGCCTATCTAACAACTATAAATTTTTAACCTCTACCCCTATACATTTTAAAATACCATAAACCCATCACCATTCAACAATCACATCCACCACTCCCAAAAAAGTAATCTGCTACCCACTCTTCCAAAAAATAAACAGTAAACCCAGCCTAACCATACATATATTCGAATCAGAACCCTTCCCCAAAAATAAAACATAGCCTAAACCTATATTCGAATAAGGATTCAGTGATTGATCTAGTCACCTAGTTGATGCATGTTGTGCATGCAGGTTTCGTGCCCCTGCCTCCTCAGATATTCTACCGAAAGTCGGATTCTAATGAACAAAACTTTAAGAGATTTTTTTTGAAACCTTGGCCATTAAAGTCCGACTTTAAAAAAATTTCCCCCAATAATATCACCAAAGTCGGACTCACCTGAAGTAGACTTTAAGGAACCCCAAAGTCGGACTCACCTGAAGTAGACTTTAGGGAACCCCAAAGCTGGACTCACATGAGGAAGACTTTAGGGTTTTTTTTTAGTTATCAGTTTATCACAGTCCGACTTTAAAGACATTGTTCCAATCATAATATTTTCGAAAATAAACTGCCAACAACAATAGATTAGGAAATAAAAAATCCCATCACAATATTTTTGTGTAATTTTTCCAACCGAAAGTGTTCTTTTTTCTTGTTGGTTTAGAATATTATTATGTTTATTTATTGGTTTTGTGTGTTGTTTTTTTTTTTCTCTTGCAGACTTTGGATGGCTTTCGTGACAATTATGTTGTTGCTTCTACTCTGATTGATAGGTATGAGAAGCGCAAGTCCGATGAACTTGTATCAGCCAAACAAAAAGAAATAGCTGATGCCACGAGGGATTTAAGGGATGCACATTCTATGATTCCAAGATGTCAAAGGGAGTAACGGCATCGAGCTTCCACCTAAATAACGACATCAAAAATGGTGCAGGATGTAATGGAATTTTAATGATAGATATGAACAATCTTAATATTTTTAAAATAATCAAAATATTTATTATGCCTTTCATATTATACAAATATTTCTTTTTGAATTTTTAATGTTTTTGAAAATTTTGTAAGTTTTCTTATATACTTTCTTGAATTTTAATTTAAAAATCATAGTTTTAAATATGTATATATTTTGAAATTTCAACTCAAATATGCCACATCAATCAGCATCATTGAGGTATCATGCCACATCTAGCAAGATTGTTAACCCTTGGTTGATAATGGATCGCCTAAACATTTCTATTAAAATCGGACTTATTTGACAAAAAATGAAACAATAAGGGTAACTTTGAGCATACAATATTTTGAAAACAGACAAACATTAGGAGCAACATTTGAATTTGAGTCTAACTAATACAAATCTCAAGATAAAATAAGAAATAAATAAATGGTTAATACTTTTATATTAACAACAATTCCTTTCCAATGAAAATTAGTAAATCTCATACTAAATTTTTCCTTAAAAAATCATATGACGAGTATTTTAAAAATATATTATTTGGTTGGTTTGACTTTATTTAGTTTGACAGACTTTGTTTAACAGTTATAATCTTTATTTGAAGAAGAAGGTATAAACTGGTAATCGCAACATTGGAACCGAGATTGCATAATACAAAGTGAAGGGCTGTGGATTATTCGAAAATGCTCGAGGTGAAAACATAAGCTTAGGAATTGTACTTCAAAAAATTAGGTTGGTGCGTGGAAGAGAAAACCTGCTCCTCAGGCTCAGTTGGAGAATAGGGGTAGTCAAAATTCAATTTGACTCGAAAAAAATTAAAATTTTCTATTTGATTTGAGATGAAAAAATTCAATTCGTTTTAATTCGACTCAAAATTTGATCAACTCAATTAAAAAAAATTTGAAATAGAATTTGAGTTGTAAAATAGAAGTTCGAATAACTCAAAATTTTTAATAATTAGTGAATTTATTTTTAAATTTGAGACGAGTATCTCAAAATTTCCTAATATATATGGGATAGGATCAAATTACACTATGTAAAACTCTCTGAGTTTTACACGTTTTTTTGGATCGTTGGATGAGTGAAACGGATGGATAAGATTAACAGTAAAATATGTGAAGATTATCACTTGGAAATTAAAAACACAGAGTTAATCTCAACCATCTATTTCCCCCATCCAACGATACAAAAAACGTGTAAAACTTAAAGAGTTTTACACAGTGTAAGTTGATCATAGCTCTATATATATATATTAAATATAAAAAATATGAAGAAACATATAAGACATATGAAAATATATCGATATATATAGGATGAGTCTACCACGTGCGACGAAAATTGCTAAACACCACTAACGATGAACACCATTAATTTTTTTTTTTTAAATTTTAAAAATCTAAATGACTAAAATTATAATTAAAATTATCTCTTAAAAAATAAAAATCAAATTTAATAATTACTTTATAATATTTTTAATTGGTTAGAATCAAATATACTCAATTCTCCCAAATCAAATCCCAATCAAATCCTAATTTTAATTTTCTCCAATTTCGAATTTGTTAGGGTTTAAGTTTGGGAGATTTGTGTATATTTGATTCGAATCTATTACAAAATTATAAAATGTTTTTTTGAAGAGATTAATTATAAACTGTTCATCGCCATATATACATATATATATGATTAAAGAAAATTGTTTAAATTAGAATCAAACCGTACTATAACATGATAAATAATTACAAAATGATTAAATTTAGGGTAAAGTTTACAAATAGTTATTGAACTATATTAAAAAAATAAAACGGTAACCAAACTTTCAAATGTTACAAAATGACAATTAAATTTTTGCTTAACTTGCCTCCTAAAGTTCATTTTAACCACTTTTGTCCCTAACGTTTTCGACTTTACTCATATTACTCCTACTGTTAAAAAAATTGTCTTGACCAATCAGAACCCGCCACGTCTTTTTTCTTTATTTGTAAATTTTAAAATAAAATAATATATATATTAAAATATTTATTAATTTAATTATATTTCTTAAATACCCAAAATACCCCATCATCTTCTTCCCCAATTTTTCCTAAACCATTGGTATACCAGTGAAGTGTAAACAAATTAATCCTAAAAGATTTTCTCATAAACTAGATAAAACCAGAAGCAAAAATTATCATGCTTAGATGAAAATCAGAAACAGCACGCCATTCCTTCCGAGACGGTGATGTCATCTGCAGTGAACCACTCCTTCCGGCGGCGACACTAGCCGCGGCCTCCATTAAATCAGAATGCCTCACAATGCTCCAACTCTCCCATATCCTTTATCTGCAAAAAAACAGACCCAATAATTGAGGATTTAAGGATTTAAGGATTGGAGGGGTTTTGGATACTTTTAAGAGAGTGGTTCTTGAGATTTAAACGCCAATTGCAAGAGGGGACAATGGTTGAGTCTTCGTGAAATCTCTACCCAGCCTAGACTCCCGCCATTTATACGACAACATATATTTATTGTTTAGGAAAATTGAGGAAGAATATAATGGGGGAAGAAAATGGAGATATTTTAGGAATTTATTAAATTAATAAATATTTTAGAATTTTTATTTTATTTTAAAATTTAAAAATAAATAAAAAATAACGTGACGCATTATGATTAAACACAATAATTTTAAAGGCGTTAACTTTTTAAAAATAAATAAAGAAGATGATGGTTGAGTCTTCGTGAAATCTCTACCCATCCTATTCTCATTTTTCTTTGTGAGTCAAAAGTTGACGACACTTATATAAAATAAGGTATAAAAAGCACAAATAATCCACTATTTATATAATATAAGATATTAAATTATGAGATTTAAGGTGGTACACCATTATCTATTTTTACAAACGAAAAAAATGAATAAATCACTATCAATGTAGAAAATACGACAAGTAAAAATCCATGATATCCTTATAATCAAATAACCTAGTGTATAAAAAACACGCTTTCCAATGTTCTTACAATACTCATCTCTACAACATAGTCTTATAATTACAAAAATTTTAAAAGTGGTTACATCTCTAAAGTAATTATCTCTCATATAATTCTTCTCGCATAATTTCAAGGGTTAAAGACCAACTTTATATGTATAGAAAAAAATATTTTGTTACTAATAAAACTTATCTCATAATACTTCTTACTTAATATAAATATTTATTTATTAAATAAATTTAATTACCAAGTGATTTTTTACCACTAAAATTACTATAAAATCAACCTAAATATCTATTTGAATTAAACTCGACAAAAGTACCCTAATTATGTACGAACTATATGGAATGTCTAAAAGGTGGGGATTGGATAATCTCAAATCCGACAAAGGACTAACTTCACGTTTCTTCGTGCCGTCCGTATTTTATCTTACGAAATGCAAGCACAACCACGCCTAAAACTAAGCTAAAAAAAGGGGCTAGTGATTCAGAGACAGGAGTTAGCAATATGATCGAGAAGTTGAAGAAAAATTGCTAAAATGTAATGCTAAGTTTTAAACTGTGAAATTGACAAATAACAGATTAAGGGAAAAAACGAAACATCTGAAATATAAAAGGATAACAAATCCCAACCCTTGATCCTAGAACAAAATATAAAGATGATTTTCTATAATGGCTCTTGCTTTGGTTTCTTAGCAAAAGAGTTAAATGAAGAAGACAAGGCCGAGGATGACCACAGACAAGCCCCCAATAAAGCAATCGCTTCAACCTCTCCGACGCTAACAAATTTCAGCTCAACATCATCAAGCGAGATCCCCATTTCCTTTAGTAAACATATGCTAGAAACCGAAGACAGTTGTTTAACTACTAGATCATCTTTGACCACGAACCGCAAGTTCTTCTCAACATAGCCTGAACTGTTTGTTGTGCTTGGCGTTGGAGACTTCGGATCCAATGGTTTGTTGACCACTACTTTAGATCCATCGTAGTATCTCTTGCCGATGCGGTACCTGTAAGTGTAACAATAATGAAATCCAGGAGGATCCCGAGAATGGATGTTTGGAAGCACATTTGGACAGCTATAAAATGCGGGAAGAACTCCTTTCTGGGAATTCTTTTGATTGGAAACTGAGAACATAGTTTTTAAATCTCTGAACAAGTTGGTGATGGATCCCAATGTGTGGTTACCATTGGCTCCTAAGATGAGTTCAAGTGCAGATTCCAGAGGGATGGTGAGGAAGCTAAATACAAGATCTACGAAATCTTCACTTGCTTCCGCAAGTACTACCTTCCCATCCGACTTTCTCAGCATCGTCTTCACTCTTGTTTTCCCATCTTTCTCGGTTGATTCGTTTAAAATTGGAGATATGAAACTGAACTGTTCATCAAACATCGGGATACTGCCACGAGTTGCTCCTTTCCTCAGAAAAACATCAGTCAATGTAGACTTTGAGATCAACGAATGGATCAAAAGATCAGTCATCTGTTTTGAACCAATTTGCACAACTTTTTCTTCAATCTGACTACCATTCTTGAATCCCAAATTGAGAAGGAATTGAACTAGATCTCCTGGAAAACCATGCATCACTCTTAAATCATCAGTGATAAAAAACGTTGCTTCAACCTTGTAAAACACTACCTCAGTTTCATCTATGACCGCTTCACGTAACCGTAATTTAGTAGCTGGTACATTCATCAATTTTCCGCAGGTGCATATTGGAGTGTCATAATAACTAAACAAGCCATCCTGTTTTTCATTACATTGCTCAGTTCCGCATACAAAATACCCTGTAGGAACTGTAAGATCCATGTTAAGCTTCAACTTCTTCAACTTGATGTCGTGAACGTTTCTAGGATAAAGCAGCAGACGCTTACATGCTTCAGTCCGAAAACTTTTCAGGCCGAGATTTTGAACGCTGTTGTATAGGTTATTCAAGCAACCGGGCTGCAAACTCTGGTGCTTGTCGGCAAGTCGTGCAATGTTTCCGAGGGGAAGTTTAAGGAGAGTATGGAGAGTATCAACAAAATCATTGCCAGCTTCAGCCAGAAGAACGGTGTTACTTTCCTGGTCTATCAAAAGTTTGATTGAAATGGTGGCCGGAGATTCAGAAGCCATAGATATAATAAGTAGAATGGGAAACAGAACAGGAGTAGAGTCAGACGGATAATGCTTGGAGCACAGCAGAATTAGATCCGAAACCCAGTGTATTTAAACAGGGCTATGATCCGTTCAAGAATTAAGCCTTTGATGTTCCCTATACATCCTTTAAATGAGAATTTTATAAGTTTTAAGGTGAATTAAATGGGGACGGAGCAAGTGCATGAACAGCAGCTTAAAAAATAATTACTCCATAATTTGAGTGGAATAAATGGAAAAGTGTAAATAACAACGAACTCTTATACCAACAACCAATTAGTCTAGTAGAATGGGACACTGGATTCTTTGAGCAATATTAGAGGTTCAAATATTGTTATTATGAATGGAGAAAATCAGGTTAGGAGAGTCGCTCCATAATAGACCTTTGCAAAATTCAATTTGTTTAGTCGACCAGTGGGTCGGAAACAATTGATTAAACAAAAAAAATAGATGGACTTGTGTATTGTTTTACTTGTTCTTAGTTGTGTCGAAATCTGCCTTGTTTGGACTAGGCAATTGTTCCATGAAGAGGGAGGCTAGCTTTGCCGGCTAAAAAGTTTTTTTTTTTGATAATAGTGCTAAAAAGTTGAGAGGGGCTATTTTACACCAAAAATTTATTTTAATTAAATATCTATAAAAATGTCTCTCACAGACTATTATTTAAAAAAATACCCCAAATCTGTTACGTATGAAGGGATCGCGAGGCACGAACTCGCGCTACGCAGAAAGCGAGTTCCACATACGTGGCAACACTTTTCAAATAACGAACTTTACGGAAATTCGCGTTTCGTAAACCGCGAGTTCTCAGAGAATTTGAAGAGGCGACTGAATTTATCGCGGGGAACTCGCTTTCCGTAGAAAGCAAGTTCTTTGCAACTCAAGCTCTCAGACCAAGCTTCGATAGGCATGTTCGAGAATTATTTTGAGCTTATTAATCGTATATTTTTTGTAAACATTCAGTTTGGGTTCGTAGTATTGGAACATGTCTTTCATTTGACACCAATATGGCCCAGTTCGGTCCGTTCTAAACCTACTAAAATTCGCGTCGAAAACGGTATCGTAGCTTATTTTGTGAACGTATGAAAGTATAAGATTGTCTCATAGGCTCTTTCTGCAAGAAGGAGAAGCCGGAAAAAAGAATTTTTAAAATGAATAAAACTAAATTTTAAAACGAATAAGACTTAGTTAATACGAGGGCCCGAGCGATTAGGACACTTGTTCTTTGTGTGTCCATGATTTTTACATTACTGCAATGTTTCTTTTGTCCGGTTTGAAACCCCTTAGACCCGCCTATGCGTTACAACGGATCCTAGGAAGTCACATTAGGGTCACAAGAGCGACCCACAATAAAAATACACATAAAACATTTTTTTCCTCAAAACACTTATTAAACTGTAAAATCAACTTCTGTTAAAATACCATTTCAGGAATTCATTTAAACACATAACCGAAATTTCAGAAAGTGTTTTACAGACATTATCATAAAATAGTACATGACCATTAACTATACAATACCGTACTCAAAAGGCAACGCTGATAGAACTCCGAACACTAATGTCAAACATTATGCCTTGATATATTCTTTTAACCTGCGATGGTAAAAACAATGTGAGCTTGGAAAAGCTCAGTAATTCAGAACTACCAAAAGATGCTATAAGCTCATGCGGATATATGATAGACATAACATTTTCATGATGTTCCATGTAGTAACAGTCTTCATTTCTGTTCTACTAATTTGAGGTAGAATCATACTCGAGAATAACGATATTTGTTCTTTATTCAAACATCGAGAATTAGACGGGAATCATATAGGCTGGTAACATACGGAGGTGGAGTCAGAGAGTTTAATGTCTAGTGTGTTCCAACAATGCAACATTAATGCATGAAATGTAACAACGCAGTAAACCTTTTTATTTCAAATACATTTGTTTCAAGTAGAAGTAAAGTTCATTTTTAATTCTTTATTTACCCTCCAACCATGCTATAGTATATAGTTTCCCTAGTGCGGTATCATATACAAGCATTAACCCGAGCCCATTGGGCGTGGGTACCATCCTAAGGAAATACCTTAGAATACGAGCGGCCCTAACCAAAGCATAAGAACCGAATATGGGCAGACCTAGCCGAAGCATAGGAACCGAATATGGGCGGACCTAGCCGAAGCATAGGAACTAAAAACGGGCGGACTTACCAGCTGGATCAGGGCTGAGTCGACAGTAACTTCATATCATATCCCAAGTACCCAGTGAATCAGATCGTCAATAGTTCATTAATCAATAATTGCATTTTCAGTATTACATTATCCTTATAGCATGTTTGTCATATCAGGTGCATAGACATATACCAGAAATATAGTATGGTCATGCTTAATTTATAAAACATGTCATGTTCATGTGAATTCAAGTATGTCAGTCATGTGCACGTGATCGGTATTATAACATGTAAATTAGTATGCAAAAATAATCGTGTAGCACACATGGAACACACTAGGTGGAACAATTTATTACTTGGAGATACTTGGCATTTAAGGAAGGGAACACATTAAACTTTTGACAATTTGAACGGATTTCTAAAACGAGACCCCTATTAAATAGGGGTTCGTACTAACGGTTCAAACCAAATATTCAGGAGATGATACATCAAGATCTTTGAGGGTTTAGACATATCATGAGTGATTTAGTCATTAATCCTACAAGGGCATTATGGTCATTTTATTATACATAGGCATTTTGGTAATTTTTACCAACAAGGCATAAACAGTGGCTCAGGAATTCTATTTGCTCATCAGGTTTCCAACCAGGCATTCAAATATTTATATGTCAAGATCTTTCACGATATCAGATACATTCTGGGCTATGATGATTACTTTGGCCAATGAGGGTATTTTGGTCATTTAACTATCAGGGGTGATTTTGTAATTTAGCTCAAAATGATAAAATGACAATTTACAATATTTAAGATTTCTAGAAGTTTATCGAGCCTCCAAAACCATTCGAACTAACATACCCTAACCTTGTAATACTAACCAACCCTTCTACTGTATCCGATTGTATCGTATATCTGAACAGTTGCTTTCATGTTTCACCACAAGACTTGCCACTAAGTAGTCAAACTTATTCTTTGCGAAAAAACTTCCAACCTTATGTTAATATCAGGAGTGATTGACATACATGAGTCATGCTTCATCCCTTAAGGGTATTTTAGTCATTTTTAGCTTTATTGCCATTTCCAGGATTTTATCAAAGGCAATTTACTTATTCCAGTCAAGGGGGTATTTCCGTCATTTTGAAGCTCGTGATATTCATCATTCCTGTCAATTGAACCATATATAGTATTTCAATCATTTAAGTACTCGTTGGTGTTTCAGCCATTCAAATAATTTTAGTACCTCCAACCACTTCATTCATTTCAAAACTCAAAGGTTTATCCATCATTCTAGTTAATTTGCAAACCTCGGTGTCTGAGGATACTTCAGCCTTTTTGGTCAATATGATCTTTCCGATTAATTTAACCATAACAGTATTTCCAATACTTTTAGTCATTTCAATCAATTCAATATTTTGAGTCGCTTGATTAATTCAGAGGTATGGATAGTTTCCCGTAAATCTATATATTCAAAGATTCATTCCAAACTCAAGGAAACCTAACACCTTACAATCTCGAAGGTTTAAATCTTGTTACCATAACTTTCCAAGTAGTTCAAGGTTCTAAGATGAGTTAGGTTGTTTTACCATATCTAGTGTAGATTTCTAGATTGCTTCCATTTCCAAGGGTATTTTAGTCATTCTTTTACCCTAAGGACATTTTCGTAATTTCATATCCATATATTTTTAATATTTAATAACCTGACAATAATAATCGGATTTGGAGATTAGTTGCCTTAATAATTATTTATTGAACTCTAGATCCTTACATTTATTAACTTTCACGTTTGAGCATTTCAATCTTATCCAGTGTTGCGTGTAAAAGAGTCTATCGCAATGGTAGTGCAAGTGTACACGACACAAGTAGTAAAGTGATACGAAGTATCGGACATCGTCTCCACAGGGATTGGGCTAATAGCTTCACCTTAATTCACTGCACGAAAGTAAAGAAAATAATTGAGAAAGTTGTCACGAGAATAATAAAGTAAACGTAAATAAAGGAGTAGAGATATCAAGATAGAGAGAATGGGCTGGTATTGAATTGCTCAGTAGTGCAGGTATTGCTAAGTCTAGGAACTCCAGTTCTGTCGTCGTCCATGTCGCGGCAGCAGTCCGTTGCTTGTCGTGGCAGCGAACAATCAACTCAGCACTTCAAGTTTGGCAAGAATCCCATATATGCCTTGGCCTATCCCTAGGTCCAAGTCTGTCGATGATCACGTCTTTGATGATACCTCTCGGCGTGAATCGAAGGATGAACACCGATGTGGATGAATTCTTCTTTAGCCACTTAACCTCGTCCTATCCCTAGGTCCGAGATAGTTCAACTATAAGCTAGAGAACTTGCTCTTATTTCTTTCGTATACTTAACTCTCCCGATGCTAAGTAAATTGATAACCTCACAATGCTCTCCCGATGCTCTTGCAAGATATTAATAACCAAAATAAGAGAACTTAAAGTTTATTTTATTGAACTGAAAATTCCTAGAACAAAACAACCCTTGCAACTACTTTACAAATCAACCCGTGGCCCTAGGTGGAATTTAGAACGTGTTGTGGGAAGGAAAACGGCTAGAGTTTTGGGAAGGAAGCTAGGTAATCGGTTATGCCTCCTAGGTCAAAATATATGCCCTTATATAAGCTTTGGGTCCAAGTTATCTAAAATAGCAAGAATACAACTTTAAATGAAAGTATAATTCTAATAAAGACTAAATCTTCAAGGAATCTACTTTCCAGCCGTCATCTTTCTTGCTTGGGGTTTTCTCTCCTTGAACTTTGGGCTTGACATTCCTTTTGATCTAGGGCTTGGAAAAATATAGGGTTTTCACACGACAGACGGGCTGAATTTTCTCTATCTGTCGAGGTCCAATTTGCTTCTTCTCCTCAAAACTGTTGTCGTCCTCTGCTGTCACGGCGGCAACCATGGCAGCATCGTCCTCCTTGACTGCTTGTCCAGTTCCAGCTCTTCTGCTTCACTGCCCAGCGCCTGCCCATTCCGTCTGCTTCGGCAGCAACCTGCAAAAACAACCATTCTTAGTAGAAACTGTGCCTTTTAATATATTTGTGATGTTTTGCTGTAAACTGACCTAAATGCAATAAATAATGCTTGAATGCAGCAGAATTATGGGTTAAATATGGTGTAAATAATAGAACTTTTACGCACTCAACATCCAGGTTATCATACTCAATTTCATATCCGGTTTGACTTAAGCAGAGTTAACATCACTCCTCATCGTATTTATGCATGCATTAACCATATACCAACATGTTCATAAAGCATACAAGAGGTAGTAATGTATTACCGTTAATCCTTGCTATATCGGTCAACCGTGATACTCCATTCGATCACTCTCGAAACCGAATGTGATGTCCTCAACATCTCGAATACAAGGAACTGCGAATACCTTCAATCGCACAAATTCCAATTTTAGTCCTTATTCGCATTGCTCATAATTAATTAATAACATACATAAGCAAACTCTAGTTCAAGGTCCAATTGGAGGCTTTCGGGTCAGAATTTCGTGAAACGAGCATAAAAATCGGACTCATGACGTCGAAAAACATAAAACGGGAGATTTTGGGAAAAGTTGACATTTTGGTAAAAGTCAACGTTGACGTCAGCAGTCAAAGTCAACATTGATGTCATGCTGACGTCATCAATCAAAGTCAACGCTGACGTTAGCGGTCAAGTCAACGCTGACGTCACTGATTAACCATGTTGACTCGGGCAAGTTGACTCACTGGTTTAACACGGTCAACGGGTCAAACTTGGGTCGGGTCAAACTCGGGTCAAGTTTAGGTCGTGTTCGGGTTAACTGGGGTCGGTCATTGGGCTTTGTTTGGGCCGGTTCAGGTGGCTCGGTTCAGTGGCAAGATCGGGTCTAAAGCCGGTCCAGCCGACTCGATTCGAAGACCACCGTCACATACAGCCAAAAATTGCCCGTGACGGCGCGTAGCTGCCATGCGCGACCAGAATCAGCCGAAAGCACCCCAAAACGTATAGAACACACTCTCAATTCAAGTATGATCTTAACCGAACCCAGATTTAGGCTGAAACCTTACCATTTCTTACCAAATCGGCATTAAACCCTTGATATCGGCGTAACTCCGTTGAGGCTTAAAATGGTCGCCGACTGTCGATCAACAAAAATGGAAACACTCGCCTCTGCTCATAGAATTCACTGGTGGCTCTGGTGTGACAAGCATACGGTGAAAGACGCTGAAATCGGCGGAAGAAAAGGGCGACAGTTGGGGTCTCTCGTCGAACCTTTAAGCCGTTCTCCACATTGAACGGTGGCACATCTCTGCGAGTGAAGGGTTGGGTCTCAGTCAGGGTAGGGCGATAGTCACCCTGGCGTTGGCGGTGCATGCCACGATCGAGCGGTGAGGCCGATTGGATTGGGTGGCCGGTGGTAGAAGTCGAAAGTTGGGAGGTGAGGGGTTGAATCTCGATCTGAATAATTCCAAGATGGGCATTTAATTCGGTACATGTGGGTGGTTGGGATATTTTGTTTTGTTTATTAATTTATTTATTATAGTTTTCAAGATTCACTTAATAATAAGGGGGTGCAAAATATAGCCAAGAGCTTTTTTAGCACAGACGGTTAGGTACCCAGTTCATGATGCTTAAGGTTTTGGGTTTAACTCTCCCAAGCACCCCTTTCACATTTTCATTTCATTTCATTTTTTAACTTTAATAATCTAAGGGTGTTACAACTCTCTCCCCCTTAGAAAAATTTCTTCCTCGAAATTTACTAGAATCAGAAAAAAATATTTAAAGACTGCTCTTTCATCCATTCTTGTACTGAAACTTATCCATCAGAGCATGCTTGTTTCTCGGGATTATTGTTGCTTGCGTGTAGTGTACTATAAATGATACGCAAATATGGTGCAAGTATACATGTCGAACGAGTAATAAAGTGATGAGTGAGTATCGTCTCCACATGGATTGGAGGTATTCACGGTTTGCTGTAACAATATTGATTGAACTTTTTGCATATGACAATGCTATAGTAAAAGATATTATGTAAAATAATGTTGAAGCAAAACAGTGCAGAGAAAGATAAGATAGCAATAAGAAGAACATGTCCCCTTTCGTATACAAAACTCACTACAGAATGAATGGCTGGGAATGATGGGCAACCTAAACTAAGCTTCTTAACGATACTAAGACTTTTCAGCTACCTTCTATGCTAGGCGGGATTTGCTAAAAGTGTTCCTAAACTATCTCTAGCCAGGAAACTGGGAGTCAGAAATGCTACAGCCATACCTCTCGGCGTAAACTCTTAACA
This sequence comes from Hibiscus tridactylites, assembly GCA_958450335.1. Taxonomy (NCBI): domain Eukaryota; kingdom Viridiplantae; phylum Streptophyta; class Magnoliopsida; order Malvales; family Malvaceae; genus Hibiscus; species Hibiscus tridactylites. The sequence goes on along the minus strand of OY288279.1, from coordinate 29,757,657 downwards.
CTCCCATACCCTTCACGAACTATCCTTTTTAGCCCTTGAAACCTATCACTTATCTCTAACCTTAACCTATCACGAACTATCTCTAGCCCTTGAAACCTATCACGAAATATCCACCGACAAGGTCTGCCACGAGGGGACAAGGAGGACAGTTTGCAGGTGGGTACCGGCTGCTGCACAAGTCAGATAGTCCTTTTCTGCATGTTCACGTGCTGGCCAATATCCACTTCCACCATGCTATAGCAATTCCTAGCACTAGCTTTCCCTCTTGACTCCTTTCATGCGCACCAACAAACCCAAAACCAACCTTCCGAGCAGTACCCCTCAATATGGACCAAATACCAGCAAAGATAAAGATGCACCCAGAAAAAGAAAATGCAACCTAAATGCAGTCTAAATTCTATGGTATGAACTTAAGAACATGCAAATGCTATAGCAAAAAGGTATGGAAACAAGGATATTTATGCAGTTATCACACCCCCAAACTTAAGCTATTGCTTGTCCTCAAGCAATGAGTAGAACAGAACAAAAGAATTACTATGGCAAAGATTTAACCTAGAAGATTGATATGGCAATATCATAGTCCTCAGAAATAACTTAGGCAATTAAATATAAACAACCATAAGTGAGATCCTTAAGAACATTCCTTAGGACTAAGCTATGTGTGTGTGTGTGTGGCTGCCTTCCTCCTATACTTAAGCTAGTGAGACAAATTTTCAAGGAAGCTCCTAATTATACCCTAACTATGTTCTCTAGTTCTTTTCTAATTTTTAGACTCCCAAAGATATAGGTTTTCTGCTACGAAGGGTGTCAGCTCATCACACCTAACGTTCTTAACTCTAGATGAGCAGGGGACAAACCTCTCACCCCGAGCTAGTAGGCAGAGTCATCTTGTGACAACTTTCATTCACTCATATGCTATAGCAAAACTTTATTTCTTTTTCTTCTTTCTCTTTTTCTTTTTTTAACAGTATGCTATAGCAAAGCGGAGTGTCCTTCTACAGATATGCCATAGCATTTATTTGTTTGTTTGAGCACATGGTTGTCTAGTTTTTCTTTTAAGTTCCCCAGAGTTCACATACCAGAGTTCACTAGGGTTCTTCCTAAAAAAATTTCTAACTTACTTATAGAAAGAGAGCAGCTGTGTAATATTTTTTTAACAACTAGATCCTATGGTCAGTTTTACAGATCTTAACTAGTTGTGTTTTTTCTAACTTAGTTCAGGCCTTTAATATTTTGTCGTCAGACATCATAAATATATTCATAGGCTGTCTCTAGACTAAACACAATACCATTGTAAAAATTTTGTCCTTTCCTACTATGCATATGCTAAAGCAAAATATTAACTATGAACACTAACACCCCCAAACTTAAGAGATGCAGTGCCCTCAATGCATAAACTAATCTACACTATACGCCATGAAAAAAAATTAGTTACCTCATAGGGGCGGAGGCTATGTGGTGCTGCTGGTGTTGTCTATTGATGTTTGAAACGAGTAGTGGTGGGGATCTGCGACATCGTCCACACTCTCGGAAGAGACTGACTGAGCACTTGGTGAGGGTCTGACACGTCCAGCAGTATGTTTGATGCTTGTCTTTGGTCTGGATGCTGTAGCATCTGCTGTTTGTACTTTTGCTGGCTCAGGCATAGGTGTTGGGGTTGTCTCCGTTTGAGGAGGGGTCCTCATGATCACTGGATATATGCTCTGGCTCAGGAAGTGGGTTTTTCGGACGTGAGGGTGTTGGATTAGTTGCCTTCTTGGTACGTTTCCTTTTCTTGGTCGAGGTAGCCACTGGGTCGGTCTCTTCTACAATAGGTGGAATCACGAAAGTTTCTTTTTCTGGCTGGGCAGTAGGAGTCGTAGGCGTCTTCTTTCTCGGAGTCTTTTTCTTGGCAGCGGCTTGGACGAAGCTAGGTTCACTGGGAGACACTGTGCTCGATGTAGCAGTGGTGGAGGCTTGCAATAACTCCAAGGGGAATAGTGGAAATGACACGTTCTAGTATGGTAGGAGTTTGTTGAAGCAAGATGCTATGGCACCATCGCGATGATGGGCATACTTGAAGTACGCCCGCTGGTGTGCCTTCATCAGGTTGAGCTCAGCGCTCAGTTATTTCGTTGTTGCCACCAATGTTGCTACTCGTGCTGCAGCAAAACTTTTAGCTCCTTCTTCCACTGTTTGTTGAGGCACATCTTCATTAAATCCTTGGAGTTTCATGACGAGGGCTGGAGTTAAGCCTGTCTTTCCTGAAATAGTTGCATCCACTAGATCGTCTATAAAGACGTCTTTTATTTTACACAAAGCAGTTATCAGGTTAGGGAAAACAAGGGGACTACGAGGCCTTTTCATACAAGCATACACTTCATCCATTATAATCTTTCCTATGTCAATGCGTCTACCATGTAATATTGAGTGGAGAAGAAAAAGTCTAGAGATGTGGACTGTGGCAGTGTGTAGTGTGGGTATAAGCTTATGTCGCACAAAATGGTTCCATACCTTGGCCTCAGGTTTGAGGCATCCTCTCTCGACTGAACTGTTGTTGTCCATCACCGTTTCCTCAAAATAAATATCCTCTAGCACCTCGTGCTGTGTCTGCGCGTCCATGGTTGTCACAAAAGTGGTGTGATGGCCTACAGTGTGCTTTAGCCCATATAACTTGTTAATTGCTACAACAGTAAACTTTATCTGCTCGCCTCGCACATGAACCGTAGACTGTGTTGGACTTGTGAGGTGTGCGTAGAACTCCTTTACTAGTGAGGTACAAATCTCTTCAGGGTGAGCAGCGAAGGTTTTCCATTCATGCTTGCCAATGACGTCCATAACTGCCTGATCGAACTGGTCGTCTTCCTCTTTAGGGTATTTAAACCCTAGCTCCGGAAGAACATTCCTATCTTTGAGTTTTTTCCATCTCTCATTTGCTGCCTCATCGAAAAACTTTGAGATTTCCAAGACTGGTGCTTTCTTGGGGCGATCGGAAGTTTCAAGGGCATTCTTGCAACGAGCCATGAAGGGTTTTATTGAAAATAAGGGAGGAGTGAATATGTGAGGGAAAAAGGGTGAAGGGTGTTTTGTGTTTTTGGGAGAAAATCGAAGAGATGGAAGGGAAGAAGAAAAGGTTGAGTGTTGAAGAAGATGAAGAAGTTGAAGGGACGGGTGATGATGAAGGAAATATGGGAAGTTGAAAAAGGTGAGGGAAAACAGATGAATTAATGGAAGAGGGGAGTGATGGGGACGTGTGTCGGCTTTAATGGAGAGAGAAAATGTGGGAGTTAATGTGATGGTTGACGGTTGGAGAGAGAATATGTAGGTTTTTGTGGCTAGGGTTTCACCTCATTAATTAAGTGAATATTCTCTCTCTTACCTTTTTTTTTCTCTCTTTTTTAATTCATCCTCCCCACTTTTTCGGATAAAACCACTCCTTATCTTTTTCTTTTCCCCTCTTTTTTGTACTTCCAAAAGTAGATAAACACAAACTCCATGTCCTTCTCCCTTTTGCTACCAACCCCTGTAGACAGCATGCTCTCCTGCCTTTGTACCTGACATCGTACTAGGGAAGACAAAGCTTGTACGAGGGTCACGTGAAAAGATATGAAAACAAAAACAAAGATAACATAAAAACCAAACTAAAAAGAAAAGCATTATTTATGAACATGCTATAGCATAAAAGGTAGAGTTTAGAGGGGAAAACTTTCAAGGATCGTGAAGATCCAGATGTGACTTGTCTCTGAGGATAGGGGCTCCACTGTACACCTTCAGGCGTTGGCCATTGACTTTGAAAACTTCACCATCGTCCAACTTTTTGATATCGACCGCACCATGAGGGTACACCTTGTGTATGATGAATGGTCCTGACCACCTTGATTTCAGCTTTCCAGGAAAAAGCTTTAGCCTGGAATTGTAGAGAAGCACTTGTTGACCGTCTGAGAAATGCTTTCGCAAAATGTGTTTATCATGCCACTTCTTGGTTTTCTCCTTGTAAATGCGAGCATTCGCATATGCTTGGGCTCTAAATTCCTCCAGCTCATTAAGCTCTAACAACCTTCTTTCACCAGCTAGTTGGGCATCCATGTTGAGTTTCTTGATTGCCCAATAAGCTTTGTGTTTAAGCTCAACGGGTAAATGACATTCCTTCCCAAAAACGATCTTGAAGGGTGACATGCCCAAAGGCGTCTTGAAGGTTGTCCTATATGCCAAAGTGCTTCATCCAACTTGGGGGACCAGTCTTTTCTCTTAGGATTAACCACCTTCTCCAAAATTTGCTTGATTTCACGGTTGGAAACTTCAGCCTGTCCATTTGTCTGCGGATGATATGCTGTAGCAATCTTGTGCCTGACTCTATATCGATGTAATGCATTAGCAATAAGCTTGTTGTCAAAGTGAGTTCCTTCATCACTGATGATGGCTCTGGGTGCTCCAAACCTCGTGAAGATGTTCTTGTTAAGGAACTTCATGACCGTCTTGGAGTCATTCCTTGGAGTGGCAACAACCTCCACCCATTTTGACACGTAGTCAACTGCTAGCAAAATATATAGATCTCCATATGATGCGGGAAACGGGCCCATGAAGTCAATTCCCCACACGTCAAAGATTTCAACCTCCAAAATATTTTGCAATGACATTTCATTCCGCCTGGAGATGTTCCCCATTCTTTGGCATCTGTCACAAGTCTTGTAGAACTCGTATGCATCCTTAAAAAGTGTAGGCCAATAGAATATTGCCTGAAGAAATTTTGCAGCAGTTCTAGCACCACCAAAATGCCCTCCACATGGTGATGAGTGACAATGGTACAGAATGCTATGATATTCTTCTTCTAGAACACATCTCTTTATGATCTGATCAGGACATTGCTTGAACAGGTAGGGTTCATCCCAATAGTAGAATCTTGCATCATGTCTAAATTTCTTGAGTCCCTGGCTAGATAAATCAGGAGGCAAAATACCACTAACAAGATAATTAACAATATCAGCATACCACAGAATTGTTGTAGCAGCTAACAGGTTCTCATCAGGGAATTCTTTCTTAATTTCAGTTTCACTACCTTGTGTGATAGCATTTTCTAGCCTAGATAAATGATCATCTACCTAGTTCTCACATCCTTTCCTATCTCTAACTTCTAAGTCAAATTCCTGTAGCAAGAGTATCCACCTAATAAGTCTAGGTTTAACATCCTCTTTAGTCATTAAGTACTTAATGGCTGAATGATCGGTATGAACTATGACCTTAGTTCCTATCAAGTATGACCTAAACTTATCAAAGGCAAATACTACATCAAGCAATTCTTTTTCAGTAGTGGTGTAATTGATTTGTGCATCTTTCAAAGTGCGACTACCATAATAAATAACATGAAAGAGTTTACCTCGGCGTTGTCCAAGTGCTGCACCGACGACGTAGTCGCTTGCATCACACATCATCTCAAATGGCTCATTCCAATCAGGTGGAATGACAACTGGTGTTGAGATAAGCTTCTCCTTCAGTTCTTGAAACGCGCTATAGCAATCTTTGTCAAACACAAATGGTTGATTTTGCTGTAGCAAATTGCATAGCGGCTTTGAGATCTTCGAAAAATCCTTGATAAATCTTCTTTAGAATCCATTATGCCCTAGGAAGCTTCTCACTCACTTGACAGTAGTGGGGGGGAGGTAGTTTCTCAATGACCTTGACCTTTGCTTTGTCAACTTCTATCCCTTGCTTCGAGATCTTGTGGCCTAAGACCGTTCCTCCCGTTACCATGAAATGGCATTTTTCCCAATTGAGCACCAAGTCAACTTCCTCACACCTCTTTAGGACCTTGGCAAGATTTCCCAAGCATGTGTCGAAGTCATCTCCGGAGACCAAGAAGTCATCCATGAAAATTTCTAAAAAATCTTCGACAATGTCTGAAAAAATAGCCAACATACATCTTTGAAAAGTTGTTGGAGCATTGCAGAGACCAAAGGGCATTCTCCGAAAAGCGTAAGTTCTATAAGGGCATGTGAAAGTCGTCTTCTCTTGGTCTTCGGGTGCTATAGTAATCTGATTGTACCCAGAATACCCGTCGAGGAAGAAGTAAAATGCCTTGCCCACTAGTCGATCTAACATCTGATCAATAAATGGGAGGGGAAAATGGTCCTTCTTGGTTGTCTTGTTGAGCTTCCTATAGTCCATGCAAATCATCTATCCCGTGACGGTTCTAGTAGGCAATAGCTCATTCTCCTCGTTGCTTACCACGGTCACGCCTCCATTCTTCGGCACACATTGCACCGGGCTGACCCATGAGCTATCGAATATCGGGTAGATTACTCCAGCATCAAGCCACTTGATTATCTCTTTCATCTCCACATTCTTCATGATTGGGTTTAATCTCCTATGGGGCTCAACTGAATTGCTGTGACAATTATCAAGCAGAATTTTGTGCATACATATAACAGGGCTTATACCCTTCAAATCAGCCACAGTCCACCCTAGCGCATTTTTATGTTGTAACAACATATTTACTAAACTAGTTTCTTGCTTAGGTGTGAGACTAGATGAGATTATCACAGACAAAGTTTCATTGTTCCCTAAGTAAACATATTTAAGATGTGATGGCAAAGGTTTCACTTCTAGAGTAGGTGCATGCTCAAGGGAAGGCTTAAGAGGTATAAATTCTGAAAAATCAAGAGGTTCAAAGTGCGTACCTGGTCTAGCCTCGAGTCGACTAGACTGCTTCAGTTCCCTTGAGAGCTCTTCTAGGACTGAATCATCATCTTTGCAGAGTGCTTCAAACTCTTCCATTTGCATCTCATTACTACAGTAAAACTCATTAGTCACATTCTGTGATGTAGCATCTATATATTGGCATACTTCTAGATTGTCTGCATACTTGAGGGTGTCATGAATATTGATCGTGACTTTCTGATTAGCCACTCGTATCGTGAATTCACCCTTCTCACAATCGATCAAAGCTCGCTCGGTGGCTAAAAATGGCCTACTCAATATGATGGGTGTGTTGCTGTCAACTTCACAGTCGAGGATTACGAAGTCGACTAGAAAGATAAATATGTCCACTTTTACTACAACATCTTCACCTCTTCCTTCTGGGAGAACATAAGAATGATCTGCTAGCTATAGCACAACCTTGGTGGGTTGTGCCTCTCAAATTCCCAGTTTCAGAAAAATCGACTTTGGCATCAAGTTAACACTTGATCCCAAATCGCAAAGTGCTCTTCCAACAAACTTGTCGCCAATAGAACATGGGATAGCAAAACTACCTGGGTCCTTCCTCTTATTTGGCAGATTGCTCCACATAGAATAGCATTCTTCTGCTATAGCGACAGTTTCTTGCTTCTCGACCTTCCTCTTTTTCGTGACTATATCCTTGAGGAACTTGGCATATGTTGGCATATGATCAATGGCCTCTAGAAATGGGACATTGATATGTAATTTGTCTAGGATATCTACAAATTTCTGGAACTGAATGTCTTCTTTTTGCTTCTTGAGTCGTTGAGGAAAAAAAGGTGGGGGTCTAACTTCATTTCTCTGGGCTGGTGGAGTTACATCTTTTGCTGTAGAAAAAGCAGGCTCCTCCTCCGGTGTTTCTTTTGCTATGACTTCCTCACCCTTTTCTTCAACTGGAGGATCTTGTGAGTTATCTTCTTCATGAGACAAGTTGGGCTGAGATTCCTCATTCTCTTTTCCCCCAAACTTGTCTTCCTTGCTAATTTTCTTGCCACTCCTTAATGTGAGTGCGCTGCATTGTTCCTTGCTATGGTGCTTAGTTGCTTCAGTGTCACTAGGCAGACTTTCTTGTGGTCTCGCATACAAGGTTTGGGCTATCTGACCAACTTGTGTTTCTAAGGCTCTGAGAGAAGAACTATGGCTTTGCAATAAGGCTCCTTGATTCTTAATGTTTGCTGCATGATCCTCTAGAAAAAACTTTCGTGGTTCCCATGAAATCTTTTGTCATAGCCATAAATTCTTTGAATGTAGTCTCCAACAGACTGTTCAATGAAGATGTTGCTCCCTTGTGACTTTGCCATGGCATCATATGGTTAGAAGATGGTGCTTCGATCAGATTTTTTTTGTGGTGCTGGCTTAGCAGAATTGTTGTGCCCTTTATTACCCCAACTAAAATTTTGATGTTGACGCCATCCTTGGTTGTAGGTATTGGAATATGGATTGTTGTTGCGGTTATAATTGCCCACATAGTTGGCTGACTCTTGATTTTCAGGGCATTCACTCAAATGGTGATTGCCATCGCATCTGAGACATGAGGTTGCGGACTTCACTTCCTTCACTTCGTTGGGACGTTGGAGGTTCTTTAGCATATTTGTGATAGTAGCTAACTGGGTGGCTACTGAGTTATCAGCTTCAATGTCTCGAACTACTTGAGTTCTCCTCCCCGCTCCAAGCCTTGTGGTCGGAAACTAGTAATCATTGTTGGCTACCCTATCAAGAATGTTGAATGCTTCCTCCGGTGATTTGTCTAACAAGGTCCCATTTGTTGAAGCATCTAACATCATCCTTGTAGGAGCATTTACTCTATTATAGAACATAACCACTTGGGTCCAATCATGAAAACCATGATTTGTGCACTTCCTCAATAATCCCTTGAATCGATCCCAACACTCGAACATGGATTCGTCGTCAGCTTGACGAAAAGAAGCAATATCATTTCTCAACTGAGTGTTTCTATTGGGTGGATTATATCGTAGCAGAAAACTTTTGCATAGATCTATCCAAGTCTTCATTAATCCAGTTGGCACTCCACTTAGCCATGCTCTAGCACGATCACGTAAAGAATATGGAAACAATTTAAGCTTTAACATATCCTCGTGCACTCCTTGCTGTCTGAACGAGTCACAAACTTCCAAGAAAGCACGGATATGTTGTCTTGCATCTTCGTGAGGCATACCTCCAAACTGACCAATAGTGTTCAACATGTTGAACATAACATGTTTTAGCTCGAACTAGGCTGCCTGAATTTTTGGAGCTACTATTCCGGGATAGAGATCGTCTGAGATATGAGTCAAATGATCTCTAATTGCTCGAGGTCGAGCTGCTTCTCCCTGGCCATTTGCGCTAGCATCTCTGTTACCTTGAGGTGGTGGTATTTCTCCGTTCATGTTTCTAGTCTCTTCTTTTCGAACACGTCTCCTAAGTCTCAAGAAATGCTCGATTTAAGAAATAGGTGATTGCAGGGGTCCTCTAGGTCGTCTTCTGGTCATGCACTAGCAGAACACCTGAATAGAAAAATGAAAAACCTAAAATAAATATATACAAAAACAAAAAGATCAAGCGATATAAACAAAAACCATAAACAACCAATTGCCAATCCCCGACAACGACGCCAAAAACTTGTTGATTGCGTGTAGTGTACTATAAATGATACGAAAATATGGTGCAAGTATACACGTTGAACGAGTAATAAAGTGATGAGTGAGTATTGTCTCCATAGGGATTGGAGGTATTCACGGTTTGCTGTAACAATATTGATTGAACTTTTTGCACATGACAATGCTATAGTAAAAGAGATGATGTAAAATAATGCTGAAGAAAAATAGTGCAAAGAAAGATACGATAGCAATATGAAGAACATGTCCCCTTTCGTATGCGAAACTCACTACAGAATGACTGACTGTGAATGATGGACAACCTAAACTAAGCTTCTTAACGATACTAAGGCTTTTCAGCGACCTTCTATGCTATGCGGGATTTGCTAAAAGTGTTCCTAAACTATCTCTAGCCAGGAAACTGGGAGTCAGAAATGCTACAGCCATACCTCTCGGCGTAAACTCTTAACACTCCCCTACCCTTCACGAACTATCCTTTTTAGCCCTTGAAACCTATCACTTATCTCTAATGTAGGTTAGAGTCTACCTCTCGACAGCCACTCAATTGCTTATGAGGGTTCTAAGTTTAACTCTCTCGATTACTAACCTTAACAAACACTTAAAGAACAGCCAACTTTCGAGGGCTCTTACAACTTTAAGGAAATGAAAACGCATTAGCAAAGCATAGAACATGATAAACACTGAAAAAGCTATAGCATGCATTAAAAAGTACTCAAAATAAAATCATCCATCAAACCCAAGCCACCTAAAACAGTTCGTGGCTAGGCAATATCATCCAACGTATCATTGCGATAACATCACCAAAGATAAAGATATGGAAAGGAAATGCTATAGCGACAGAAAGAAAGGTGAACTCCCTCTCCGCCAGGGATTGCCCGACTGTCTTAGGCCCCCTTTATATAGTGGAGGCTTCTAGGGTTTTGTGCCCTAAAGATACCTTGATAATCCCAAGGAATATCCACCGACAAGGTGTTCCATGAGGGGACAAGGAGGACAGTCTGCAGGTGGGTACCAGCTGCTGCACATGTCATATCGTCCTTTTCTGCATGTTCACATGCTTCTGCAGCTGACATGCTTCTCACGTACTGGCCAATATCCACTTCCACCATGCTATAACAATTCCTGGCACTAGCTTTCTCTCTTGACTCCTTTCCTACGCCCCAACAAACCCAAAACCAACCTTCCAAGCAGTACCCCTCAATATGACCCAAATACCAACAAAGATAAAGATGCACCCAGAAGAAGAAAATGTAACCTAAATGCAGTCTAAATGCTATGGTATGAAATCAAGAACAGGCAAATGCTATAGCAAAAAAGTATGAAAACAAGGATATTTATACAGTTATCAATTATCAAACGGTCACAGATCGATCTGGTAGCGTCCTTAATCACTTAGATTGGATTCAGCCCAAAGCAATCTCATCATACACCCCAGACCCACTTATCAGAATGTGGTATATGATTCCATACAGAACTTCATACGATGCCAAGAAAACACTTGTTTCATAACCTTTATAATAAACGGTCTCTGTCAGGGATAAGAAACTTCTCCCGGTATCGCAAAAGTTAATCATACAACCCAGAAGCATCTCCTCTAAAAATCGAATTACTCTACTAGGTTGACCTTCGATTTACGGATGAAGAACTATATCTGAAATCCATACGAGTACTTAAAGGCCTCCAATAGGGACTTCCAAAATCAAAATGTAAATATCATATTTCAATTAGTAGGTTATATACAACGATACATTGTGCCACTTTTTCCCAAAATATATTTCTTCAAGCTGATCAAACATAACCAAGGTTTTGAACAACTATCACTTACCTTCAACATAATACTCAGACAACTTTTTCTTTCGTGTATAATAGAGTCACCATAGAATTTATACTTCGTCACATTCACAAATACCTCTCTTATAAATTCATAATACCTTTATCAAATTTCTCTCAGAATATTCTCAAACATAATTATTCTCACCGGATAGCCTTACATGTAATCTTATATCAGTTACCTCATATGATCAAATATTTATTCTTAATTTGATTCAGATCTTCAATTTCACATTAATAATCCATCTCAGGTTCTTTTATCCATATTCAAATCCATCAATTTAATTTAAATCACGGAAAAACTTCGTAGACATTTCTTGCTAGTGCAGGTCGAGCTATTATGAGAAAAAATGGTTAAATGCACTTATTACAGGAAAGGATTCGACACCAGAGTTCCATCTTGGTGGAGTACGGTTATAATCTAGGGGTACTAACAGACCAAACACCCTATGAAAGACGATCAGCCGATCTACCCAGAAAGACGCAACTCTAAGCTCCGATACCACTAAATGTAACCCCTAGACCCGCCAATGCGTTACAACGTATCGTAGGAAGTCACATTAGGGTCACAAGAGCGACCCACAGTAAAAATACATATAAAACATTTTTTTCCTCAAAACACTTATTAAATTGTAAAATTAACTTATGTTAAATACCATTTCATAAAGTCATTTAAACACATAACTGAAATTTCAGAAAGTGTTTTACAGACACTATCACAAAACAGTACATGACCATTAACTATACAATATCGTACTCCAAAGGAAACGCTGATAGAACTCGGAACACTGATGTCAAACATTATGCCTTGATATATTCTTTTAACCTACGATGGTAAAAACAATGTGAGCTTGGAAAAGTTCAGCAATACAGAACTACCAAAAGATGCTATAAGCTCATGCGAATATATGGTAGACATAACATTTTCATGATGTTCCATGTATTAACAATCTTCATTTCTGTTCTACTAATTCGAGGTAGCATCATACTCGAGAATAACGATATTTGTTCTTTATTCAAACATCGAGAATTAGACGGGAATCATATAGGCTAGTAACTTATGGAGGTGGAATCAGAGAGTTTAATGTCTAGTGTGTTCCAACAGTGCAACGTTAATGCATAAAATGTAACAATGCAGTAAACCTTTTAATTTCAAATACATTTGTTTCAAGTAGCAGTAAAGTTCATTTTTAATTCTTTATTTACCCTCCAACCATGCTACAATATATAGTTTCCCCAATGTGGTATCATGTACATGCATTAACCCGAGCCCATTGGGCGTGGGTACCATCCTAATGAAATACCTTAGAATACATGCGGCCTTAACCGAAGCATAGGAACCGAATATGGGCATACCTAGCCGAAGCATAGGAACCAAATACGGGTGGACCTAGCCGAAGCATAGGAACCGAAAATGGGAGGACTTATCAGCTGGATCAGGGCTGAGCCGACAGTAACTTCATATCATATCCCAAGTACCCTAGTGAATCAGATCGTTAATATTTCATTAATCAATAATTGTATTTCAATAATACATTATCCATATAGCATGTTTGTCATATCGGGTGCATAGACGTATACCAGAAATATAGTACGATCATGCTTAATTTATAAAACAAGTCATGATCATGTGAATTCAAGTATGTCAGTCATGTGCACGCGATCGATATTATAACATGTAAATCAGTATGCAAAAACAGTCTTGTAGCACACATGGAACACACTAGGTGGAACAGTTTATTTCGTGGAGATATTTGGCATTTACGGAAGGGAACACATTAAACTTTTGACAATTTGAACGGATTTTTTAAACGAGGCCCCCTATTAAAAAGGGGTTCGTACTAATAGTTCAAACCATATATTCAGGAGATGATACATCAAGATCTTTGAGGGTTTAGACATATCATGAGTGATTTAGTCATTAAGCATACAAGGGCATTATAGTCATTTTATCATACATGGGCATTTTGGTAATTTTTACCAGCAAGGCATAAATAATGGCTCGAGAATTCTATTTGCTCATTAGGTTTCCAACTAGGCATTCAAAGATTTCTATGTTAAGATCTTTCACGATATTAGATACATTCAGGGTATTTTGGTCATTTAACTATTATGGGTGATTTTGTAATTTAGCTTAAAAATGATAAAATGATGATTTACAATATTTAAGATTTCCAAAAGTTTATCGAGCCTCCAAAACTATTTGAACTAACATACCCTAACCTTGAAGTACTAACCAACCCTTCTAATGTATCTGACTATCGTATATCTGAACGGTTGCTTTCATGTTTCACCACGAGACTTGCCACGGAGTAGTAGAACTTATTCTGTGCAGAAAAACTTCCAACCTTATGTTAATATCATGAGTGATTGACATACATGAGTCATGCTTCAACCCTTAAGGGCATTTTAGTCATTTTTAGCTCAATTGGCATTTCCAGGATTTTATCAAAGGCAATTTACTTATTCCAGTCAAAGGGGTATTTCAGTCATTTTAAAGCTTGAGATATCCATCATTCCTATCAATTGAACCATATATAGTATTTCAATCATTTAAGTACCCATAGGTGTTTCAGCCATTCAAATAATCTCGGTACCTCCAACCACTTTATTCATTTCAGAGCTCAAAGGTTTATACATCATTCTAGTTAATTTGCAAACATCGGTGTCTAAGGATACTTCAGCCTTTTTGGTCAATACGATCGTTCCGATTATTTAACCATAACAATATTTCCAATACTTTTAGTCATTTCAATCAATTCAATATTTTGAGTCGCTTGATTAATTCAGAGGTATGGATAGTTTCCCATAAATCTATATATTCGGAGATTCATTCCAAACTCAAGGAAACCTAACACCTTACAATCTTGAAGGTTTAAATCTTGTTACCATAACTTTCCAAGTAGTTTGAGGTTCTCAAATGAGTTAGGTTGTTTTACCATATCTAGTGTAGATTTCTAGATTGCTTCCATTTCCAAGGGTATTTTAGTCATTCTCTTACCCTAAGGGCATTTTCATAATTTCATATCCAAATATTTTTAATATTTAATCATTTGACAATAATAATTGGATTTGGAGATTAGCTGCCTTAATAATTATTTATTGAACTCCAAATACTTACATTTATTAACATTCTCATTCGAGCATTTCAATCTAATCCAGATTATCATACTCAATTTCATATCCGGTTTGACTTAAGCAGAGTTAAAATCACTCCTCATCGTATTTATGCATGCATTAACATTATACCAACATGTTCATAAAGCATACAAGAGGTAGTAATGTATTACCTTTAATTCTTGCTATATCGGTCAACCATGATACTCCATTCGATCACTCTCGAACCCGAATGCGACGTCCTCAACATCTCGAATACAAGGAACTGTTAATACCTTCAACTGCACAAATTCCAATTTTAGTCCTTATTCGCATTGCTCATAATTAAATAATAACATACATAAGCAAACTCGAGTTCAAGGTCCAATTGGAGGCTTTCGGGTCAGAATTTCGCGAAACAAGCATCAAAATCGAACTCAGGACGTCGAAAAACAAAATAGGAGATTTTGTAAAAAGTTGAACTTTTGGTCAAAGTAAACGCTGACGTCAGCAATTAAAGTCAACGCTGACGTCATTGGTCAAAGTCAATGATGGCGTCAGCGGTCAAGTCAACGCTGAAATCAATGATTAACCAGGTTGACTCAGTGAGTTGACTCACTAGGTTGACTCGGGCGAGTTGACTCATTGGTTTAACTCGGTCAACGGGTCAAACTCGGGTCAGGTTCAGGTCGTGTTTGAGTTAACTCGGGTCGGTCATTGGGCTTGGTTTGGGCCGGTTTAGGTGGCTCAGTTTAGTGGCCAGACCGGGTCTAAAGTCAGTCCAGCCGGCTCGATTTGAAGACCACCGTCACATGCAGCCGGAAATCGCCCGTGACAGCGCGTAGCTTCCACGCACGACCAAAATCAGCCGAAAGCACCCCAAAACGTAGAGAACACACTCTCAATTGAAGTATGATCTTAACATAACCCAGATTTAGGCTGAACCTTACCATTTCTTACCAAATTGGCATTAAACCCTTAATATCGACGTAACTCCATCGAGGCTTAAAATGGTCATCGAATGACGATCGAAAAAATGGAAACGCTCGCCTCTGTTCAAGGAATTCGTTGGTGGCGCTGTTGTGACGAGCGTACGGCAAACGACGCTGAAATCGGCGAAAGAAAAGGGCGACGGTTGGGGTCTCTCGTCGAACCTTTAAGCCGTTCTCCACGTTGAATGGTGGCACATCTCTGCGAGTGAAGGGATGGGTCTCAGTCGGGGTAGGGCGATGGTCACACCGGCGTTGGCGGTGCATGCCACGGCCGAGCGGTGAGGCCGATTAGATGGGGTGGCCGGTGGTAGAAGTCGAAAGTTGTGAGAAAGGGAGGTGGGGGGTCGAATCTCGATCTGAATAATTCAAAGATGGGCATTTAATTCGGTACATGTGGGTGGTTGGGATATTTTGTTTTGTTTATTAATTTATTTATTATAGTTTTCAAGATTCACTTAATAATAAGTGGGTGCAAAATATAGCCAAGAGGTTTTTTAGCAGAGGCGGTTAGGTACCCAATTCATGATGCTTAAGATCGTGGGTTCAACTCTCCCAAGCACCCCTTTCACATTTTCATTTCATTTCATTTTTTAACTTTAATAATCTAAGGGTGTTACACGGTTTTTTCTCTATGTTCTACCAGATCCTCGGCACAGTAAATTCGTGTCGATCGTGGACGTCCCTTTTCTCTTATTAGTGCTGGATCTGGGCGTATGGTCGGTTCAGTGTCAACGACATAAGGATTAATTTCATTTTCGATGGGAGGAAACTCTTTTTCATAAACCTTGAATACCATTTCGAGTAAGTATTCCAGATCAAACAGTCTCATGTAGTTAATCTGTTGGTTTGAACAAGCAACAATGGCGTGTGCGCACGAGTATTTGAATGTTTGGAATACTCCGTAGTCGCAGGTTCTTTTCCTAAGATCTACCTTGTACACGTTGTGATGTATGCCTTCCAACGGCCTAGAAAATTCTAAAACACGGAACAAATGTCCTTCTCGTGAGAAGAGAGTTGTAGTAATCTTATTTGAATGGCACACTTCAATTTTCAATTTTTTGTGAAAGTTCGGGTGGACTTTGTGGCCACCTGCCATGTACTCAGTTGTTTTCCTTCCCAAGGTTGTAAATAGGGTTGCCAAACGATAGTAGGTCGCTTTGACAACAGATGTGATAGGCAAATGCCGCACTCCCTTGAGTGCTGAGTTGAGCACCTCAGCCAAGTCCGTTGTCATGTGACCATATCGTTTACCCCCGTCATATGATCTAAGCTATTTTCCCTCGGGATTTTGTTAAGGTAGTCCACGCCATCTTTATTTCTGGCTCTCAGTTCTTGGAACAAGTCCTCTACCTCCTATACGTAATGCGAGTTGCCTAGGGAATGACAGCTGAATAGTTAAGGGCGAACAACACATGCAAAGATATCGTAAATGAAAATGACCTAAAAGACGTACCCATTCGAAGCAAGAGAGCACGTTCATCATGGTTCTTGAACTGTTGCATGTAGTTCGCCGCAATGTGTCGCAAATAGTAACGTTGGTAAATGTATAGAGGCTTCCAAGAATCGCCCAAACGTTCTATTGCCCACAAGATCGCCATGCCTCTGTCGGAAATAAGACATATGCCATCGTCCCTTGCCTGCATTATAGGAGAAAGAACATGTTTTCGTAGGTTCTTAAGAAAGAACACCCAAGACTCAAGATCCTTCTTTTAGACAGTTGTGAATGCTACAGGCACAGTTTTCCGATTGTCGTCTTGTATAACTGTCAGAAGTAGGACCTGTGTATATTTCCCGTACAACCATGTACCGTTAATTTGAACCATCGTTTTGCAGTGCATTCGTTTCGAAAAAAGAGCATACCCTACCGATTTTGAATTTTACTTCTTTTCTTTGATCCATGATATGAAATGAGTCAATAAAGCATGGCATAAATGAAATTCAAATAAAACATGGAGTAAGTGTGCAATATGTGACTACACTAGGGCAAGATCTTATTAAAAAAAGAACTACCTTTTTTTCTCTTTGAACAGTAAAGAGGGAAGGAAATAAAAACAAGCAAATACAGAAAACAAAGGGGAGAGGCTTAATGCACTAGGGGAATTTCCAAAATAGCCGGTGGAATTGACAAGCACCTCGAACAACACGACCATTTTTGTATGTCAGAACCGTATGAAGTTCGACAATCGTTCCGGATATGTGTTTCTACATCAGGTTTAGTCACAGGTGCAACTCATTGTAAGATTCCTCTCATTGGCCAAACAATTTTTCTACGGCCCAGTTCTTTGCATACCATGCTTTATGGTATTCAGGATAGTAGTTGTGGACCTTTAGAGCTGTAGCCTGATAGACGCGAACCGTGACCCGGGGATTTTCTTTTACCAGTGGCATGAAGGTGTTGTAGAGGATGTGCACATCGATGTCCTTGTGATCTTGACTTAGGCTAGTAACGGTGCATGTATGGGTCCCTTTCAGGTTTGTGATTCTCCACAGGTTGCCCGCCTTCTTCAATTGAGATACAAGAATTTTCCACTTACATCCTTAATTCTTGTCGGCATACACCGCCTTGTAGAAAGTCGCTTGTGTTTTCTCCACATTCGTCGTAACATCCCAACAAATGTTGTACTACTTAATTGCGGCCACCGCCAGTTCTTTTGTAAGGAACGTCATTCTAATGGCTAGTTGACCATCAGCACGGTTGATTCTGTCGTCAATTGTTTGGTATTGGTATTGTGAAAATTCTGGAACGTCCAACGCATCCATATCAACCGTCGGGAAGTGGGATGGTGGCTGGTAATAAGAAATATGTGTGGCCGATATTGGAACGTTTCTTGTTGTCGGGTGTTCTTCGTTGCCTTCCAACGCATCCATATCAATTATTGGAATGATCACATCTTCTAGTTCTTCATAGAAGGGCCCTTGCTCGTCGGCGTCGGGTCCGGGTTCCCTAAACAGTTCTTCGTCTGAATTATCCCCCTCGAACCAGTATAGTTCAGCATCGTCGATCGCTACCCTTTCAGGCGAACAGGTTGGTCGTCAATCGCGAGACCGCTCATGAACCATATTTCCAAGATCAAATTCGAGAGTACCAACACAAGAATGTCTCCCCATAGATGGTTGAATGTACTCCGTGCTAGGGACTTACGCTGAGTATCATCCATTTGAGGAATCATCGAAGGGGTTGAATGCTTCATAATCAGACCTCATGTGGCCTGTATGAGGTCCGTCGTATCTTCTTATCTGCCAAACATTGTTCAGCGTCTTTGTTTGTGATACATGAATCATCCAGTTACAGTCGTTGCTCTTCTCGACACATTCTGCGATATATTTGTTCGCAATCATTTTCTTCACTGTCGAACAAACTAATCGGTGTATGTTGTAGTTTTTAATTGCATCCTCTACCATTTTCTTCGCGCTGAATATCATCCCAACTTCTAGTTCACCGTCAGTATCGACATCAGCATTATAGGAGTGACTCCCAAAATATGGTAAATCATCTACGTTTGCAGCCATTATAATGAAAGTAAATTAAAGAGTGAGTTCAAACTTGAGGCAGGGGGTCTATTTATAGGGTGTAAATGAACCAGTGTTCTTTCAAATTATTGTTTTTATAGAAGAAAAGCATTGAAACACGTAAAATATTACATATGAATGTGTAATATGTAAATTAAATTTTTATTTTTCGTATGTTAAAAACAATTTTCACCAACACGATACAAATGTCACCAACATCGATGTTCTTCCACGATACAAATCTCACCAACACCATTACATGCGGGGTCTTAGCATAGCTTCGAAAACACCGGAAATGGTAGAAGCTTTGACTCGCATTATCAAATGTAATCGACACACGCCACTGGATAAAACCCTAGAGAGGACACCTCAAGTTGCACCTGGCATGATTTCGTACGTGCCATCAATCCACCATGAGCCACTGCATCATCTTCTTGATTCAGGAAATGTACCCTTACACTGGCTCGCCATGTTATGTTACCCTAGACAGAAACAACAAAAGTTACTTGATATTGTGATTTGTCGACCATGTTACACAAACACAGACGATACATTGCACCACATCTTCTACCCAACAGATTTTCTAATCATTCGAATACTCAAACTTTGCAACTCAATACAAGTGAAAATATTCAGCAACGTTCGAGTATATATAGCCCAAACTCGTCAAATCTCAAGGCAAATCGCGTTATGCAAAGAGCGACTTTGGCAGGAATCGAATTCATGACGTGTCAGTGACCTCACGTTTTATGAAGAGCGAGTTTCTAAAGACCTCTTGTTTCACAAAACGCGAGTTCGCCACGTCATCACCGTCTTCTACTTCTATAAATACCCAGTTGATCGTGGAAGGGAAGCAACACTCAGTCGGGAAAAAAATGTCTTCTCAATTTGTGCGTGAAGTTTTGGATTGTAACTACTACTGACAACAAATCACGTATCGGGAAAATTTATTCCCAAACTAATTTACCCGATATTGTGATTTGTCGTTTTTTGTAGTTGCATATATATGTTGAGCAAATGTTAACTATTTTGTATTTTTGTTCACGAGGATCGACAACAACAAATCACAATATTGGGAGATTCAAGGTCTTTTTGAATGGCAGGCAAGTAACAATATATCCAATAGACCTCCAAGATTTAAGATAGACATCGAGTGCAAGGCAAGATTCACGAGGATTGGTCATTAGCATCACCTTAATGATGATCATCACCGTCAGAACAAGTTTCAGCTTCTTCAATAAATATTGGTTGGTTGCAAATGCGATTTTATCATTTAATTGTAAAAAAATACCATAACCGTTTCAATTGTAAAAAAGAAATATTTAAATCTGATTTTAAATGGAAATATATCATTTATAATTATATTATTCAAATGTATTAATAAATATACTATAATAATATCAAATGTATTATATTATTCAAATTTATTATACTATACTAATACATAAATAAGAAGTAAAAAAATTATTATACTATACTAATGAAATGTATTAATAAATATAGCCATAATATAATGATTTTATTATTATTTATTAATATATATATATTATATTATATAGACTCAATTTAAAAATCTCGTGACCTCGCGTTCTACGAAGAGCGAGTTCTTCGAAAACTCATGCTCTGTAGAACGCGAGGTCCTCTCTGCCCGTTTAGTGTACGCGCCTATTGCAATGTCGCGTCTCTTCAATGGAACTCGTGTTCTGTGTAAAGCGAGTTCTTTAAGATATCATGTTTCGTGGAATGTGAGGTCTGTTTAATATCGCTTCACAGGGGGCGCGATTTCTTCTATAAATAGCCGGTCCCTACCCCACACACAAATCACAAAGCGAGTTCTTATTCATCTTCTACTCTAATATTTTTCATACTCCATACAAATGGCGGGTTTATTGCGACTAGACCAGAAACACGTGTTCGACTACTGGAGGACCACTAATTAGGTAATATTCTTTATATTTTTATTTTTTTTCTTTTTACCTTATTTTATTTATTTATCTCATTATTTATTTATTTATTTCTATTTTTTATTTTATTTTTTTCAAGCACTACGAACGCGCATTGACGTTATACGTCAATCGTATCACCGTCGCACCGGGTCTAGAGATTATACCGTTCATTGAGGAAGTTGGTTTTGGTCACGTCGTGAAAATCGTGGGCGGTACGAAGTTGAATCATCCTTTGATTAACGCCTTAATTGAACGATAGAGGCCAGAGACACACACTTTTCATTTTTCGCGTGGCGAGGCGACAATTACACTAGAAGATGTCGCATACCATCTTGGCTTGCCTACGGACGACGATCTTATTACCGGTATAGCCGATGGTCACTAGCCAACCCTGTGTGGAGACCTGTTGGGAGCGGTGCCGAACACGTTCGACGGTGGAAAAATCTTCATAACTTTTTTGGACCAAGAGTTTTCAGTCCCCCAGTGCGGATGAAGAAACAAAATTGGTAAATATTTTTTTATATATTTTGTGCCTTTTTTTACTAAAATATTTTTATCATATATTTTCACATTGGTTTGCTCGTGCCCACATACTACGCATTATTGGAGGGATTTTGATGCCTGATAAATCCCGTAACAAAGTACATGTCATGTGGTTGTATCATCTAATTAATTTTGCGGAATCAAGAGCAAAATGTTGGGGAGCAACGGTCTTGGGCTTTCTGTTCAAGGAGCTTTGTAGAACCGTCGACCCTGACAGACAAGCAATCGGAGAATGTCTTTTGTTCTTTTAGTCTTGGGCTTGGTTTCATATGCTAATTTTAAGCCCATAGCCTAGACAGCCCACCCCTATATATTTCCACTTCTTCGGAGGTACTATGTAAATTGTTTAATTGAATATATATTTTTTGAATAATTTCTTTAATGATTTTATTAATTTTTCATTAATGACAGGTGGGTCGGTGCACTCACCCACCAGGGACTACCAACCATTCAGTGAGACTACATGCTTGTGATCGCCAAGATGCGCCACGATATGGTAATCTGAAAATTTATTTGTAGTTCTTCATATTATTTCTCTAATCAAATTTCATATAACTAACGTTTAAATAAATTTTTTTCAGTTCGTGTGGACTCCGTACGTTAGTCTTGCCATTTGCCAGATTACTCCGCCAGTCATTGCGCAGTCCTCTCACGTATGGTTGCTAAGAGTGCCATTCATCAACTACGAAATTCTCGAGTGGCATTCTACAGATCGGGTTCTGCGACAATTTGGGTACATCCAAGGGGTTCCGCATCTGCCGCTTAATTTGGACGAATTACATCGGTTAACGCGGCAAGGGGAGACAAAAATTCATTGCGGCCATCATCACGCTGACTGGGTCCAGCAATGGATGGACCGATATGTCAGTCAATCGCCCATCCTCGCACCCATTATAGATTGGGCTATGTCCGTCACTTTCGATTATTTTCAGTGGTACCTCCATAATGGGAAGCCACATATACTTACTTCGGAGGAGCGCGAGCGAGAAATTGAGGTGCCTCCCCAAAACCGCCCACGCCCCCAACGTCGACTCAGCCAGAGTCAGAGTTAGTTGAGGCAGCACGATCCGAGACCGCGAACTCACACTGCAGGGGCATCATCTTCTGGAACAACATTTTAGAACTTCACTGGTCCTTCCATGTTTCAACAGATGAGGCCTCCACCCGAGTTCGGCTTCTCAGATGCCTATCGTCCCTCCATGTCGATGAGTAGTTATCCGGTGATCGATGTTCCACCGTTGGCATCACAGTTCGACTACAGCATTGTCCAGCATATGCCGTCGGGCAGCTTGTTCTCCACCTGCCCCGGAGCTGATGATGATGATGATGATGAGAACAACCCTGGAGCACATAACATTCAGAGGAATCCGCCACGAGATCGTCGTGCACCCCGCTGCGGAACGGGTGGACATAGACATCATTAGGGCCTTTTTTTCAAATTTATATTTCATTATGTTTTAATTATATTTATGAAAGACATTTCTTTTTTATTTTATAATTACGAAATTTTAATTTACTTTAGTAATTTCTTTTCTATACTTTTTCTAATTTATATTTAATTTTTTTAATTACTATTATTCGATTAATAAACCAAGTCTATTACGTCTTTTTAAAGGAAAATTCATTAAAAAAACAAACTAGGATACCGTTTTCTAAGTGAATTTAGGTCGGTTTACAATGGACATAAATTACCCATATTGGTGCCATATGAAAGAGAATTTTCAGTACTACGAACCCAAACTGAATGTTTACTAAAAATATTTGATTAATAAGTCTGAATTACATTACTCGAACATGCCTATCGAAGCTTGTTCTGCCACCCAGATTTGCAAAGAACTCACTTTCTGCAGAAAGCAAGTTTCCCGCGATAAATCCAGCCACTCTTCAAATTCTCGGGGAAACTCGCGTTCTGCAACGCGAGTTTCCGTAAAGTTCGTTATTCTGAAAAGTGTTGCCACGTATGCGGAATTCGCTTTCTGCGTAGCGCGAGTTCATGTCTCGTGATCCTCGAAACACGAGTTCTCCATACATGGCAGATTTGGGGTTATTTTTTTTACATAATAATCTGTGGGGGCCATTTTTTTAGATATTTAATTAAAATGAGTTTTTGGTGTAAAATGGTCGTTGACAGGGGTAACAATAAGGCTCTCGCTGCTCCAGCTGTTGTGAAGTATTTTTTTTATGGCAACATCATCTCTCATTATTAGTGAAAAACTAATATCTATTAATATTCATGATTACTGTTTGTTGTCTTTTTCTATTAGTACTGTAAATATCCCTATTATGTTGAGCTGTAAGGTATAGTACAATAGCTTGCATATAAGTAAAAACAAGAAAGAGAAAGAGGCAAGCATTCTGAAATGAAAAATTGAGAACTTTTTGTTTATCCTTTACTGTTACATTCTTCAATTTTGACATGGTGGTGATGCATTAGCTTCACAGCATCTGTTCATCCCCTTACCCGTGAAAACTACCACTGAAAACCTCTAAAATATTTCTCTCGACAACAACCAACTTTTCACCAACAAGCGAATTAATGTTCGCTTGGAATCCAACACATACCTAATATGGAAACAACAAGTTCAACTAACCTTGAAAATCCATGGCCTTGACAAATTTTTGGACGGCACAGTCCCTCTCCCTCCCCGTTTCACCACCAAAGAAAATGGCAACCCGACAGAAAGTGTGGTGTATCAAAAGTTCGTCAAACAAGACTGTGCCCTAGCCTCTTGGCCCCTTTCCACCATGAGCGAAGAAGTTATTCGCTAGTGTAACGAACCAAATCGAACTTAAAATTTTTAACAGAGCAAAGGAGAGAAGAGAAATAGATCAGAGAAAAGAGATAAGAAATAAGAAATTTAAGGGAAAAGACTTGAGTTTTCATTCAGATAATCGATACTGAACAAAGCAAACTGATTGGAAATATAACCCTATCATCTCAACGACATCGTTTCAAGGCAATACATTAAGGGTAAATAAAACAGAAATAAAAACGTGCTTAAACAAAATAGACAAACTAAGTAACGCTGGCTGTGAAACGACGTAATTTTACTTAAGTTCGTTACAATACTCCCTCCTTCGAATAATCCTTGTCCTCAAGGATTAGCAGAAAATTTCCATGGCAACACTCCTTGAATACCAAGGATTAGCATGAACATACAACATTTCTTCCATGTCAATATTGGCAAACAATTGTCCACCATCATAGAAAATGCTTCTATTCAGTTCATTATTCTCCATGCCCATATTTGCAGCATATGTTGGCTGCACTCTACTGCACATAAACATGATAGAAATGACCAAGTTGGTATCAAAAAGTGGTGAATAGTTGTCAGCTACAGTGTCTATCCAATTAAATATCATGTGGTAACCATATGGCTTGTCTAATATGCTCCTAACACACTCCCAAGCTGCAGTGGAGTTAAATTTTGCACATATATCTGGATGTAAAGGAAGCAAGATTATCTACAAATTAGAACTGTCTTTTAATGACTGCTCCCACCGCTCATCCCATGGAATAACCACCATAGTTTCTTCACCTTTTTCATTTTTATATCCTGATTTAACCACTCGTAGAATACTTGTGCCATCCTTCGAGCAAAATGAAGTATGACCAACAAAAGCTCCAGTCACCCATTTTCCTAAGGTCTCAACTCTACTCCAATAGTCATAGATCCTTGACATTGCTAAAAAGTCACAAGTATACACATCTTTTGGATTTATCACTACACACTATAGCTTTGGGTGTTTTTCAAATGAGGCAACCATGTGTAAGTTCAAAAGAAATGAGTTTGGAAATATTTGAGGACAAGGATAATACATCCACTAAAAGAAGCAATGTGTCAAACGTTCCGTATGTCATTAGAAATATGTAGATCTCATGATGCTTTACATATTCTAACTCGACAGGTTCTTCCCAAGAATCAAATTTCAATTTGTGCTCTCTAGCAAAATGGTAGTAATCCCAAGTAACTCTATAAAGTTGTGCAAAGACATGAAAATCCATACAACTATAGTTGTGTTCTTCCCTTGTTGTGAGATGAAAAATTTCACCAACCAATTCTGAATCACCGCAATCACAATTTTTCTGCTCAAACATCATATGGACATCGTCTTTTATCTTGGCAGTTTAATCAATAGTTGCATGAAATATAAGTTCAACCAGTGATGCAATCAAAAAGTTGCCAATAAAAAGGGTAATTGCTAACCATGTCCATGGTGCCAAATATAGTTCACAAGCATTAATCATAGTAACTCTGTAAATTTCATGTGGTCATTGTCATTCAAATTAGCACAGCAAGGTTTAGAGATTCCATACCATTAATCATAGTACACAGATAGTTCACAATGTTGTCTAGAAATTCAGTACCCTTTTTCCCAAATTTCAAGTCGACCCTAAGCAATGCAAGGAAAAATTTTAGAAGACAAATATATCTGCCAACTGGTACATTGTCAGCATCCGAACCCTTTGCAAATAAGCTTCCTCCTAGATCAAAAATTCTAGCCTTGTAAGTTTCCATAAATGAAGGAAGCCCTACATCCCATGTTTTCTGCAACAAATAGAAAAAAAACTAATTAACTTTCCAGCAAACCATATGGCCAATACTTTAACTCTAGAAACTTGAGAAAATTCCTCTAACAAGTAGTTTTCAAGTCGTTCGTTCAACTGTTGCATCTATGATATGCCACCAGCAAGTAATATATTGCCAAACCATTCTTTCTTGATGTTAACATCCCATCTATTGGTGCTTTCTATGACCATTTAGGACAACCCACGAACAGATGAAGAATTCTCAGCAAAAGCATCCTTTCCAATAATTGTTTGCAACAAGCTTGAGTGCATATCATAAGCACCTATTGTAGCTTGCTTTAGTGTTTCATCTTCCAAATTCAAAGATATCACACCCTGACAACTTCTATCTCTTGTTATATTTGCAGCAAACGCAAAACGATAAGCTTGTCCACCTTTCCCCAAATCTACCCTTTGACCACCAATTGCTCGTTGATATAATTTCAAAACTTTTGTTTGAGAAAAAGATAGACAATAATTCACAACTTCGTTACCTTTCCACCGATCATGTAGAGTAACTATCAATATCTTTACATCACCAAGTAAAATACCAGGATCAAATGAGATAATTACGTGAGTTGGTAACACGTTCCATATACCCTTTACAAATTTCATAGTCGAATCAAATAGTATTAAGTGCGGTGACTTCAACTTCAAATACTCATTCACAGTGAAAGTATAAGGAGCACGCGAGATGCACTCTAAATTGTTACCTCGACTGTCAAGGATTACGTCCTTGATTTCTTCCCTTGTTGTAACTACCCAACTTCCTTTGTAAGTGGGGCTATTGGTCTTGCAATTTTCCCTTTAATAGAAGACTCAAAATTTGCTGGAGTATTCTTGGTGTTGTCATTAGGTATCTGATCCGATGTATATCCAACCAAAAATTTAACTTCCATTTGTGCAATGGAAACCACTGTAATTTTCGTAGTCAAAGTTGAGTTTTTCAAAATCCTTGGACCCACTTCAACACAAGTTGAACATTTTTTGTTGTTGATCTCTTTTCGCACAGACCTTTTATCGAACAGATCAGAGTCATACACACCCTCGGCCACCGATGTGTCTACCATAGAAGCTTCTCTCGGCTCTCCGTTGGTCTCCACAGCCACTGTGGCTTCCTTTATTTCATTTACCACCACAAGTCCCAAATCCCCAATTGTCTTGGTCACTGGTACTGGCCCTAGAAGTCCTTTCGAATGATTGACTGTGGATTCGATCGAGAACTCAATGGATTTGCCCAATGCATTTTCGAGCATAAGCTTAAAATGCCCCAACATATGTACTTGAAACTGTTCTAGCTTGTCATCAATGGAGCTTTCCAATCGATTAAGCTCTAAATGTAACATATTCATTTCTTGTTTCCATTCCGGCAACTAGGTCTGGTTTGTCGTAAACATTGTTCTTGTTTGTGCCTCTAACGCCATTCTCGCCTCTTGATTTCGAGTTTCCACCGTATTCAAGGATCGGTGTGAGCTCTGATACCTTTGTAACGAACCAAATCGAACTTAAGAATTTTTAACAGAGCAAATGAGAGAAAAGAAATTGTAACCCCCTAAACCCGACCCAGAAAAATTGGATCGAATATAGGAAGTCAAGCTCAAAGCTTGTCCCTCAAGTAAGTAACCTAATTCAAAACTTTAATTGCAAAATAGATAATAATAATAATAATAATAATAATACATAACACATATTTATAAAATCATTCTGAAAATATTAAATATCCAAAATGTATATGCATGATAAAACATAATAACCCAAATAAAACATTCGCAATCTAAAATTAAATACAATATGATAAAACATATAATATCAATAGGTCCAAGTATCATACCAATAATAATAATTAAATAAAGCTGGAAAACGAGGTCCTCCAAGTACCGTAGCCTAGATCCGAGTATCTAAAATAGAAACTAAGAGGGAGTCATTGAAAACGCTCAGTGTATCTCTATAGTGCAACAGAATTATCATATCAACAGAGTCAACCAGACATTATTAGAATACAATTTCCCACCAAGAATCAATTCAACACATAAACAAGTATGAATGAATATGCAACACAATATGACATGCACCCAACTATATCACCATCCGAAGAGTAAGGTTCCCGAGAACCACTCTCTACCTCGTCACCATCCGAAGTGGAATCCAGCCCATAGGGAAAAACCACTGATCCGAAGTAGACCTCAACCCGAAGGATGAAGCTACTAAATTTCCCCGTACAGAATCCCAACCATAATGAGATGACATAAAATCCGAGTTTAGTCCAGTCCAACCCCTAAAAATCCCCAATTCTACCGATTGAAAAATTAGGGCACACAACTTCTCGATTTCCCCACCGACGGTGACCTTTCACGCCATAATCCGGCGAGTTTCTGAAACCCAAACACACACACAACTCGTGCAAGCCCCAAATCTCACTTACCCAACTCAAATCGCGACAAAAAACAACAAAATCGATCGCCCCCTCATCCGATTTATCGAACGGTTTTTGGTCCGTTTAAGGACAACAGTGGCCGGAAACGGAGTGTGGTTGCTGGGGTTATGTTCGAAAAGATTAGAGGAACTGATTGTCGCCCTTGTCGCATCAAACGGTCGTCGAAAAGCCTTGATCGGAGCAAGATAAAGTTGGGTGGTTTTTTTGTTCGTGAAAACACGATCTGGAGAGGAAAAGGGGTCTGGAACACGAAACTGCGCGATAATCTAAAAGGGAATAAGTGTTTTACCCTATTTTGGGGTAAATTACAAGGCGTGCCATCGAATTCCCTAGGATTCACAAAGTGGTACTAAACTTTTGCAACATTTGGAAATTGGTCACCGAAATCTCAAAAATTCTCAATTTAGCCACTAAATCAATTAGGATTTCAAATTAAAATTTCCCAGATTATTAGGGTTCTGAATTAGGGATTTTAACCAATTTAGAGTTTAAAGTAGGGAAAATTTTGGGGTGTTACAACTCTCCCCCCGATAAAAAGAAATTTCGGCCTCGAAATTTACCTGGAGCAAAAAGATGCGGATACTGAGCTCGGATGACAGTCTTGGGCTCCCACGTAGCCTCATCATGACTACAACTATGCCACAGGACTTTGACCATCTTAATGGTCTTTCTTCTGAGAACCTTTTTATCTTAAGAAAGAATCTCAATAGGCTCCTCCTCAAAACACAAATCAAGATGGACCTCAATATCCTCAGCAGGCATAATATATGACAGATCGGGATGATAACGTCTCAACAGTGAAATATGAAAGACATCGTGAATACGCTGAAGCTCTGGTGGTAGCTCTAGCTAATAGGCAACTGGTTCGACTCGACGAATAATCCGATAAGGGTCAATGTAACGAGGACTCAGCTTGCCCTTCCGACCAAACCGAAGTACCTTCCTCCAATGAGATACTTTCAAGAAAACCTGATCACCCACCTCAAACTCAAGATCACAATGTCTCAAATCGGCATAAGACTTCTGTCTGTCAAAAGAAGCCTTAAGCCGATCCCGAATCAATCTGACAGTCTGCTCAGCCTCATGCACAATCTTAGGTCCCAACAATCTGTGCTCGTTTAACTCAATCCAACCAATAGGTGAACGACACCTACGCCCAAACAGAGCCTCATACGGTGCCATCTTAATACTGGCCTGATAACTGTTATTATAAGCAAACTCTGCAAGCGGCAGGAAATCCTCCTAATTGCCTCTAAAATCAAGAATGCAGCCCCTTAGCATATCCTCAAGAATCTGGATCACACGCTCAGACTGACCATCTGTCTGCATATGATAAGATGTACTAAAGTTCAACCGAGTACCCAAATCAGAATGAAGAGACCCCTAGAATTTTGAAGAGAACCTCGGATCTTTGTCAGAAATAATAGATGACGGTACCCCGTGAAGTCAAACAATCTCAGAAATATAAAGCTGAGCTAACTTACTCAAAGAATAGTCATCTGGAACAGGAATGAAATGCGCAGACTTCGTCAGATGATCAACAATAACCCAGATGGAATCCTTCTTCCACGGAGTCAAAAGAAGTCCACTAACAAAGTCCATAGTCACGCGCTCATACTTCTACTGAGGAATCTCAATATGCTAAAGTAACCTAGACGGACGTTGATGCTCTGCTTTGACTTTTTGACAGGTCAAACATCTCGATACAAATACGACGACGTCTCACTTGAGACCTTTCCACCAGTACCTTTCACGAAGATTCGTATACATCTTGTCACCACCAGGATGCATAGAATAAGGACTGTCATGGGCCTTACGGAGAATAACCTGTTTTAACCCAGATTTCCTCGGAATACAATACCGGCCACAGAAACATAATACCCTATCCCAATCAATAAAGAAATCCCGAGATGTACCTTCATGCACCTCTCTGATACGATGCATCAAAAACGGATCACTAGGCTGCTCAGCTCGAATATCAGAAATCAATGTAGGAATAACCTGAAGTTCTGCCAACAGGCTGCCATCGTCGTACAAACTCATCCGAGCAAACATATCTCTCAAATCTGAAATAGTGTTATGACTCAATGCATCAGCAACGGCATTAGCTTTACTCAGATGATACTCAATCTCACAATCATAATCCTTAAGAAGATCTAACTAGCGACGCTGTCTCAGATTAAGCTCTTTCTGAGTGAGGAGGTATTTCAGACTCTTATGGTCTGTATAGATATAACACTTATCTCCGTAGAGATAGTGTCTCTAGATCTTTAGCGCAAAAATAACAGCAGCAAGCTCTAGATCGTGGGTAGGATAGTTACACTCATGCGGTTTCAACTGTTGAGACGCATAAGCCACTACCTTTCTGTCCTGCATCAGAACACACCCCAATCCAGTGTATGAAGCATCACTATAAACTGTATAAGCCTTACCAAGCTCAGGCTGAATCAAAACTGGTGCTTTAGTCAACACAGAATTAAGATTCTCGAAACTAAACTGTTGAGCCTCAGTCCAAACGAAGGGAACATCCTTCCTCAGAAGCTTAGTCAACGGAGCTGCAATAGAAGAGAAATTCTCAACGAATCTCCGATAATAACCGGCTAAACCCAAGAAGCTTCGTACCTCAGGAACATTCTTGGGTTGTTTCCAACTCAAAATAGCCTCAAGTTTCTTCGGATCAACCTGAATACCTTGAGCAGAAACTATATGACCCAGAAACATAACCTAAGAAAGCCAGAATTCACACTTACTGAATTTTGCATACAATTGTTTCTCTCGCAGAGTCTGTAACACAATCCGAAAATGTTCCTTATGCTCTGCCTCAAATCTAGAATATACCACTATATCATCAATAAATACCACAACAAACTAGTCATGATAGGGTTGAAACACCCTATTCATCATATCCATAAAAGCGGTAGTGGAGTTAGTCAACCCAAAAGGCATCACGAGGGACTCATAATGACCATATCGTATCCGGAAAGCTGTTTTGAACACATCAGAATCCTTAACATTGAGTTGGTAATAACCAGATCTCAGCTCTATCTTAGAGAATACCGTAGCTCCTCGAAACTGGTCAAACAAATCATCAATACGAGGAAGAGGATATTTGTTCTTGATCATCAGCTTGTTCAGCTTCTGATAATCTATACAGAGTCGAAGTGTCCCATCTTTCTTCTTAACAAACAGAACATGAGCTCCCCAAGGAGAAACATTGGATCGAATATAGGATGTCAAGCTCAAAGCTTTTCCTTCAAGTAAGTAACCTGATTCAAAACTTTAATTCCAAAATAGATAATAATAATATTACATAAAAATATTTATAAAATCATTATGAAGATATTAAATATCCAAAA
The DNA here is from genome assembly GCA_958450335.1 of Hibiscus tridactylites. Lineage (NCBI taxonomy): Eukaryota > Viridiplantae > Streptophyta > Magnoliopsida > Malvales > Malvaceae > Hibiscus > Hibiscus tridactylites. The sequence goes on along the minus strand of OY288279.1, from coordinate 29,726,072 downwards.
TGTATATGAATGATAAAACATAATAACCCCAATAAAACATCCAAAATCTGAAATTAAATACAATATGATAAAACATATAATATCAGTAGGTCCAAGTATCATACTGATAATAATTATTAAATAAAGCTGGAAAAGAAGGTCCTCCAAGTACCATAGCCTATACCTGAGTATCTGAAATAGAAACTAAGGGGGAGTCATAGAAAATGCTCAGTGTGTCTCTACATTGCAACAGAACTAACAAAATCACCATATCAACATAGTCAACCATACAATATCAGAATACAATTTTCCAACAAGAATCAATTCAACACATAAACAAGTATGAACGAATATGCAACACAGAATGACATGCACCCAACTACATCACCATCTGAAGAGTAAGGTTCCCTATAACCACTCTCTTCCTCGTCACCATCCGAAGTGGAATCCAGCCCATAAGGAAAAACCATTGATCCGAAGTAGACCTCAACCTAAAGGATGAAGTTACTAAACTTCCCCGTACAGAATCCCAACCATAATAAGATGACATAAAATCCGAGTTCTAAATCTGAATGCATTGTTTATCAACATAAATGCTTAATCATATAATCTAATATAAAATAATCTGAATTTGATAACATATATATATTGGATGATGTAACAACATAATGAACAAGCCAGATATCACAGGTCATCGGAATGTTATTACCATACAACATCATATTTACAATTAAATTCATTAACACATATTCATATAAAGTACTGCAAACAGATAGCACAAAAGAGAACACACCTCAGGTAGCTAACACTCAACGTCGACGGTGACGTCTCCCACACTCAGCTCTATCTCTAGGTCGGTCAGAGTCAGCTCCTATATAATTAAATACACCATAAAAATACTACTACTATGCCAAGACACCGATAATATAAATATCGAATATATTATTAATTAAACTCATGAGCGGATCCTGATGTCTGAGCAACAAGAGGTCGTCCAGGTGGAGGAGGAGGAAGAATCTGAGTATTCGAGTCAACATCGTCTGAAAATAAGAATAATTCCAATTAATTTTATGATATTCAAATCTTTAAATACTAAGCATAAACGAATAAAAGTGGTCAAAATGATCTTCAGGTTTGAATTTGGGAAAACGGGCAGCGGAAACGGAATCGAGGCGTCGAAAAACATGAAATAGGCCTTTTCTGAAAAAGTCAACGGTCAATAGGTCAACAGTACAAGGGTCAACGGTCAATGGGTTAACGGGTGACGTCATCGCACACGTCAGCTGATTTGGTTCTGGAGAAGGGTCCGATCCGGTTCTATAAACCCAGTTTAACCCGATTTAGCCAAGATGGACCGGTTTAGTATGGTCCAACCCCCAAAAATCCCCAATTCTACCGATTGAAAAATTAGGGCACACAACTTCCCGATTTCCCCATCGTCGGCGACCTTTCATGCTATAATTCGGCGAGTTTCCGAAACCCACACAAACACACAACTCGTGCAAGCCCCAAATCACACTTACCCAACTCAAATCACCACCAAAAACAACAAAAGCAATCACCCCCTCATTCAATTTATCGAATGCTTTTTGGTCCGTTTAAGGACAAAAGTGGCCGGAAACAGAGTGTGGTTCTGGGGTTATGTTCGCACAGATAAGAGGAACCGATTGCCGCCCTTGTCGCATCAAACGGTTGGTGGCAAGCCTTGATCGGAGCAAGACAAAGTTGGGTGGTTTTTTGGTTCTTGAAAACACGATCTGGAGAGAAAAACGGGTTTGGAACACGAAACGACGCAATAATCTGAAGGGAATAAGTGTTTTACCCTATTTTGGGGTAAATTACAAGGTGTGCCAGTGAATTCCCTAGGGTTCACAAAGTGGCACTAAACTTTTGCAACATTTGCAAATTGATCACCGAAATCTCAAAAATTCTCAATTTAGCCACTAAATCAATTAGGATTTCAAATTAAAATTTCCCATATTATTAGGGTTCTGAATTAGGGATTTTAACCAATTTAGGGTTTAAATTAGGGCAAAGTTTGGGGTGTTACAAAAATAGATTAGAGAAAAGAGATAAGAAATTTAGGGTAAAAGACTTGAGTTTTCATTCAGATAATCGATACTAAGCAAAGCAAACATATTGGAAATATAACCCTAGCATCTCAACGATATCGTTTCAAGGCAATACATTAAGGGTTAATAAAACAGAAATAAAAACATGCTTAAACAAAATAGACAAACTAAGTAACGCTGGTTGTGAAACGACGTAGTTTCACTTAGGTTCATTACAATACTCCATCCTTCAAATAATCCTTGTCCTCAAGTATTAACAGAAAATTTCCATGGCAACACTTCTTGAATACCAATTCGCGACCAAACGTAGCCATATTTGCTTTCTTCAAATGGTTAGACCAAATACTCATAAAAGCTCTCTTTCTCTTAACTAAGATTGTAACATGAAAAGACAATATTTCTTCCATGTCGATATTGGCAAACAATAGTCCACCATCATAGAAAATGCTTTTATTCAGTTCATTATTCTTCATGCCCATATTTGCATCATATGTTGGTTGCACTCTACTGCACATAAACATGATAGAAATGACCAAGTTGGTATCAAGAAGTGGTAAATAGTTGTCAACTACAATATCTATCCAATTAAAAATCATGTGGTAACCATATGGCTTGTCTAATATGCTCCTAACACACTCCCAAGCTGCAGTGGAGTTAAAAATTTTGCACATATATTTGGATGTAAAGGAAGCAAGATTATATGCAGAATAGAACTGTCTTTTAGTGACTGCTCCCACCGCTCATACCATAGAATAACCACCATAGTTTCTTCACCCTTTTCATTTTTATATCCCGATTTAACCACTCGTAGAATACTCGTGCCATCCTTCGAGCAAAATGAAGTGTGACCAACAAAAGCTCTAGTCACCCATTTTTTCTAAGGTCTCAACTCTACTCCAATAGTCACAGATCCTTGACATTGCTAAAAAGTCATAAGTATGCACATCTTTTGGATTTATCACTGCACACCATAGCTTTGGGTGTTTTTCAAATGAGGAAACCATGTGTAAGTTCCAAAAATGAGTTTGGCAATATTTGAGAACATGGATAATACATCCACTAAAAGAAGCAATGTGCCAAACGTTCCGTATGTCATTAGAAATATGTAGATCTCATGATGCTTTACATATTTTAACTCTATAGGTTCTTCCCAAAAATCAAATTTCAATTTGTGCTCTCTAGTAAAAAGGTAGTAATCCCAAGTAACTCTATAAAGTTCTGCAAAGACATGAAAATCCACACAACTACAGTTGTGTTCTTCCCTTGTTGTGAGATGAAAAACTCCACCAACCAATTCTGAATCGCCGCAATCACAATTTTTCTGCTCAAACATCTTATGGACGTCGTCTTTTATCTTGGCAGTTTGATCAAAAGTTGCATGAAATATATGTTCAACCAGTGATGCAATCACAAAGGTGCCAATAAAACAGGTTATTGCTAACCATGGCCATAATGCCAAATATAGATCACAAGCATTAACAAGTAAATCATTTCTGGTGATCATTGTCATTCCAATTAGCATAGCAAGGTTTAGAGATTCCATACCATTAATCTTAGTACACAGCTGGTTCACAATGTTGTCAAGAAATTCAGTACCCTTTTTCCAAATTTCAAGTTGACCCTAAGCAATGTAAGGAAAAATTCTGGAAGACAAATGAATCTACCAACTGGTACATTGTCAGCATCCGAACCCTTTGCAAATAAGCTTCCCCATAGATAAAAAATTCTAACCTTGTAAGTTTCCATCAATGAATGAAGCCCTACATCCCATGTTTTCTACAACAAATGGAAAAAACTAATTAACTTTTCAGCAAACCATAGGGCCAATACTTTAACTCTAGCAACTTGAGAAAATCATCCAACAAGTAGTTTTCAAGCCGTTCGTTCAACTGTTGCGTTGATGATGTGCCACAAGCAAGCATTATATTGCCAAACCATTCTTTTTTGATGTCAACATCCCATCTATTGGTGCTTTCTATGACCATTTGGGACAACCCATGAACATATGAAGAATTCCCAGCAGAAGCATCCTCTCCAATAATTGTTTGCAAGAAGCTTTAGTGCATATTAGAAGCACCTATTGTAGCTTGCTTTAGTGTTTCATCTTCCAAATTCAAAGATATCACACCCTGACAACTTCTATCGCTTGTTATATTTGCAGCACACGCAGAACGATAAGCTTGTCCACCTTTCCCCAAATCTACCCTTTGACCACCTATTGCTCTTTGATATAATTTTGCAACTTTTGTTTGAGAAAAAGATAGACCATAATTCACAACTTCGTTACCTTTCCACCGATCATGTGGAGTAACTATCAATATCTTTACATCACCAAGTAAAATACTAGGATCAAATGAGATAATCACATGAGTTGGTAACACGTTCCATCTACCCTTTACAAATTTCATAGTCGAATCAAATAGTATTAAGTGCATAGACTTCAACTTCAAATACTCATTCACATTGAAAGTATAAGGAACACGCGAGATGCACTCTAAATTGTTACCTCGACTGTCAAGGATTACGTCCTCGATTTCTTCCCTTGGTGTAACTACCCCCAATTTCCTTTGTAAGAGGGGCTGTTGGACTTGCAATTTCCCCTTTAATAGAAGACTCAAAATTTGCTGGAGTATTCTTGGTGTTGTCATTAGGTATCTGATCTGATGTATATCTAACCAAAAACTTAACTTCCAGTTTTGCAACGGAAGCCCCTATAATTTTCGTAGTCAAAGCTTAGTTTTTCAAAATTCTTGGACCCACTTCAACATAAGTTGACCATTTGGTGTTGTTGATCTCTTTTCGCATAGACCTTTTATCGAACAAATCAGAGTCATACACACCCTAGGCCACCAATGTGTCGACCTACAAGCTTCTCTCATCTCTTTGTTGGTCTCCATAGCCACTGTGGCTTCCTTGGTTTCATTTACCACCACAAGTCCCAAATCCCCAACTGTCTTGGTCATTGGTAATGGCCCTAAAAGTCCTTTCGAAGGATTGACTGTGGATTGATCGAGAACTCAATGGATTTGCCCAATGCATTTTTGTGCGTAAGCTTAAAATGCCCCAACATCTGTACTTGAAACTGTTCCAGCCTATCATCAATGGAGCTTTCCAGTCGATTAAGCTCTGATTGTAACCTATTCATTTCTTGTTTCCATTCCGGCTACTGGGTCTGGTTCGTCGTTGCCGTTTTTGTTATTTGTGCCTCTAACGCTATTCTCGCCGCTTGATTTCGAGTTTCCACCATATCCGAGGATCAGTGTGAGCTCTAATACCTTTGTAATGAACTAAATCGAACTTAAGAATTTTTAACAGAGAAAAGGAGAGAAGAGAAATAGATTAGAGAAAAGAGATAAGAAATTTAGGGGAAAGGACTTGAGTTTTCATTCAGATAATCGATACTGAGCAAAGCAAACAGATTGGAAATATAACCCTAGCATCTCAATGACATCATTTCAAGGAAATACATTAAGGGTAAATAAAATAGAAATAAAAACGTGCTTAAATAAAATAGACAAACTAAGTAACGATGGCTGTGAAACGACGTAGTTTTACTTAGGTTCGTTACACCCAGCTTGTCGGCCTCGATTCTATGACAGCCATCTGGGCAAAGCTCACACAAATATTCTCCACAAATCGATCACCCGAGTGATGCACCTACATTGTTGGCTCCGATTAGTCAAGAAATCAAATCTCAAGATGCAAGATTACATACCAAATCAAGAAGATATGTGATGCGCTTGCTGCCGGTGGTAGTCCGGTGTTAGAAGTGGAACAAATCGTGACCATTCTCAATGGTCTTTCGGCAGAGTATGACCCCTTCATCACCATCATCACTGTAACACCCACAATATTTGTATGGTGTAAAGTGAAAAAAGGGAAAAAAAAGAGAATGAAATGAAAAAAAAAATTAATTGTGCTGTCAAGGTGTGTTGAACCTGTGACCTTGGCCTTGTATCTTGTGCTTTAACCGTTTGAGCCATGTGCTCATATCTATCAAGTTTTGGTTTGGGAAATCTTTTGAAGTAGAAAAGTTCTGTTTTAACCTGAATTAAATCACTCTGACTCCTCACCTACCCAAAAGGTCAATGACTTTTCGAATCTGAATCTTGAGAGGAGATAATTTAGAATGCTCTCAAGCTTTCCCCTCACCGTCTCCCCCTCTGATCTGCCATCACCGTCGGTCTGTTAGGTGCAACGCCAACACCTGCGGATTTGTTGCTCCACTCCGGTCACAACTCCACCTACCACTTACGGTGAACGGTTTTCGTTCGCCATGGATATTGGAATGAAGGCTCGTCGAGAACCAAGGGTCACCCCTATTTTTTCCTCGATCCACCGTCTGCCACCATGTCTGTCTGACAAAGCCCAAACCCAAATCGAGCCCAGACTCGTATGTCTGACCCAACGCCTGACCTGTTAACCCGTTAACTAAGTCAACCCGTATGAGTCAACTGAGTGAGTCAACCCATCTAAGTCAACCCGCCCAAGTTGACTCGGCCGGGTCAACCCAGTAGACCAGTGACGTCAGGGTTGACTTGACCATTGACCAAAAAAGTCAAATTTTTTTGAAAACTCCTATTTTATTTTTTAAAAGTCTCGAGTCTGATTTTGAAGCTCGTTTCGCGAAATTTTGACCCCAAAGCCTCCAAATCTGACCTTGAACCCAAACTTCTTTATGTATTTATTTATTCTGTTAAGAGCACTATGAATAAGGACTAAAATGGGATATTGTTTGATTGAAGGTATTCTCGATTTCTTAAATATGAGATGTTGAGGGACGTCGGATTCGAGTTCGAGAGTAATCGAATGGGGTATCGCGGTTGACCGATATATCAAGGATTAAAGGTAATACATTACTACCTCTTGTATGCGTTATGGAACATGTTAGTATCCGATAAATGACTGCATGATCATGTTAAGTATATGATAAATTCTGTTAAAATCATGTTGATTTTAGAAAAAAAAGGATAGTACTTAGGTAAGACTGAATTACTCGGTTAGAAAGATAAGGGAATTGTAAGAACTTCTGATATCCAAGAATAATTAATAGGACTACTATACTCTAAATCTTATTGTCTATTAATGATCTAACTTCTTAAATGCTTCGTTATGAAACTATAGAAACACCCTTGAGGCAGAAGAAGGACTAAAATACCCCTGACAACAAAATAATTTGAGAATCTACACCAAATCTGGTAAAGTAGCTTATTCATCTAAAAACCTCGATTTACTTGAAAAGTTGTGGATCAAAGCTTAAACTTTCGAATTGTAGAGTACTTGGATTGAGATGAACCCTGATTAATCTCTGAAAATAACTCACAATATATATATATGAACTAATCAAAGTGGGATAAAATATCGGACTGATCGGTTTTAACCAAAGAGGATTGAAAACATCGAAAAGGATGAATTGATCGGACTGAATGTAATGACCAGAAGACTGAAATATACTCGGGTACTAACTATCAAACTATCTGAAATTATGGATATACCCTCGAGATCTGAAATGAATAGATAGTCGGAAGAACTGAAAGATTCAGAATAGTTGAAACACCTTCGGACATCGAAGTGACTAAAAATACCTCTAAGACTTGGAATGGGTAATACCAATAAAGCCAAGCAAAGGCAATGACTCTGAAAGTGGTAATACACAACCCTTGTTGGTTGGTCATTCTGGAACTATTATGATGTTGGAAGAATACCATATAAAAGCATGTTCAAGTTATTTGGAGGAAGTACCTAGGTCAATGGTAAGAGCAACTTGTTCTCCGTGTGTATTCGATGCTATGGATCGAGTTTAGATGCAATACACATGTTCGATTACTTGGGAAATACCATTTGAATACATATTCGATTTCTTGGTGTATGTTCAGTGGTTGGTTCGTGTAGATGAGCTTTTGTTATACAACATAGTCAGTTCTGAGAAGTGAGTACTTACGGTGTACTGATCTGGTTAAATAATAACCACTATATCGATGGCTTGCGATTAGTTCAGATGGACTCAAAAACCTGATGAGCAACTAGAATTCTTGAATTCTGTACATCATTGTTTATACCTTGTTTGTTCAAATTACCAGATTACCCCTAAGGGTCAAAATGACCAAAATACCCTTATAGGCTTTAACGATCGAATCACTCTCGATGTATCTGAAATATCAATGATCATGATGCATCAACTTGATGTTTGGTTTGAGTCATTGTTACCGAACTCCCCTTTCGTGGGACCTCATTCTGAAATCAATCCAAAATTGTCAAGTGTTCTCTTTCTGATAATTATCGAGTGTGTCTGAGAAATAAATTGGGTCATAAGGCGCGTACCATGTGTCTGTAAATGGTATATGTTCTAAACCAATGCTATCTGCCTAAAATTAAAAGTTTGACACTGTTATTCAAAAAAAAGGAAATCATTGGCTTCTGTTCTCTGACATGGAAATATATCTAATATATGACCTTGAATAATGATAATAATAATAATAATAATAAAATAATAATAAAGCAAAATAAATCTGACATATGTCTTCTGGTATAAAAATATAGACCAGATAACTATCTTCTGGTTTTACTATCTTCTGAGTATAAACTAAATTCATCTGGGTATATTATCTGGGATATAAATGAAGATCTGTAGGCTCAGCGCTAGTAAGCCCTTCTGGACCTAAGCTCCTATGCCCAATGGGCCTAGGGTAAGCTTTTCTGTAATCTCCTACGCCTGACAATCCTAGGGTTAGTCTTTCTGGATACTATTCTGGGATTCTGCATATTGGCGTACGGTTGGAGGTAGTTAAGTAAATTAATAAAACTTCCTGACCTCTTCTAAAATATACCCTACTGAATTAATGTATCCAAGTTGAAACTCTCAGTAAACTTACAATTTGCACTTAATGAACCACTCTGAACTCCTATATTCAACTTCTGAAATCTAAATCTCTGGCTTTAGACTCATCTCCTAAGGTTCAGGTGATCAAATAAAGAACAACTATGCTACCTTCTGATATAATGCTCCACTGAAATATCGAATAGTAATTTGAGCTTATCGTTGCCCAGTTCTTCATGACAGTGTTAAGCTTGCCATATACCTGCTTGTGCTTTTAGCATCTCCTGGTAGCTTGTATTACTGAGCTTTTCGAACCTCACATTGTTTTTTACCATCACAGGTTAAAAGATCGACCATGTTGCAGCTATCAACATCGGTATGGGAGTTTCTTCGGCTTGCTTGCAGAGTACGATATTTGTGTAATTAGGGGGCATGTAAGTCACGTTTTGATTTATATTTGAGTCCGAAACTTTTATCATATTTTTGTTTCATTGTCTGAATGTTTTCTGAAATTGTATTTTAACTCAAAACTTGATTTGTGATTTTAAATGGTTTAGAAATTTGTTTATTTGAAATTTTAACGTGGGTCGCTGCAGTGACCCTAATGTGACTTCCTAGGACCCGTATTAACGCTAGACGGGTCTAGGGGGTTACAATCACCGCTAGCAAGGACCCATTCTCCCTCGACGGTGTCGTCTCCATCATGGTCGATGCTGAATCGCGCCTTGAAGATCCGCTCCGCCTACCAATTTTTGTTCACATAGCCAGATGTACTCTTCAACGGAAGCTGCACCATCTCATCCCAATCCTACTCTCCCCCACCTCAACTGACACAACAAAACCCTATACAGTCAACTCTACCCTCCCCATCATCCTATACACCACATGAACCTTTACCCAACTATCCTTTTAATCACATTGGTATACCCAACATTTTACCGACCCCAAATCCAAATCTCTCCAACCCATCTTATCTCCCAATCCTCAACTCAGGCCGGCCAGTTCAAATCACTCTGGGCCAACCCAATGTTAACCTCTATGCTCCTTCAACCCAAAACGCCCCCTCCTTTCAATTATCACCTTCTCACTAATCAAACGCCTCAAAATCAATTCTCACCGCAACCCTTTCAACTCATCTCGAATGCCATTTATAACTCATATAATACCAATTACCATTCTCGACCAATCCAATCCCGGACGTGGTCGTCCCCGCCATTTCACTAACCTCAACCAACGTCCCACTTGTCAACTTTGTGGGAAAATAGGACACCTTGTGGATCGATGCTACCGCCATTTTAATCCCACTTTCCCAGGTATCACCTCTGTAACGCCCCGGTTTTGGGCCTATATGTTTTAGGCATCGGTTTAAGTTTGTCGAACCTAGAGTTGGAGATTCGAGCTTTTAGAATCGGTTCAGGGAAATCGTGATTCTAGATAAGGTAAAAATTTCTAAAATCATATAGATGGGTTTAGTGCAATAAATTTTTCAAAATGGATTTTGGGACATGAACATTTTGGGTAGTGACTAAAATGTAAAGATTTAAAATTGTTTAAAAAGTGCAAATTTTAAAGGAGAGTCAATTCTTAGAAACTTTAGAGAGCTTATTGGCAATTAAGCCTTTTCTTTTAATTGGCATGTGATTATAATGTTTAATTAAAATTGAAGAATGAGGTTTTATTAAAATAAAGAGGTAGTTATTTTGTAAAACCATTTTTAATGTAACTTTTCTATTTCTCCTATTCTTTTCAGCCAATCATTCCCTCTTTTCTCTCAATTTCTAGAATTCTTTTAAACCTTTTTGCTCTTTTGATTCACAACTCTTTTCCAAAGATTCTTCTCAAATATTTACAAAGATTTCTTAAAGCTTCTTGAGTTGAAAACTTGCCAATTGGAAGAAAAGAAAAGATTGGAGGTAATTTTGTGCTACTCTTCTAATCAAGGTTCTTTAATGAAATTCCAAAGTATTTGACTCTTGATTTGAGTTTTTAATTAAGGTTTTAATGTTGATTTGTTAAAAATGTCGAAATCTTGCTAAAAGATGAGATTAAATGTGATTTTCGTTTGGGCACTGATTTGATTTATTTGAGAATGATTTTAAGGTTGATTTGGATGATATATGATGTTGATAATGAGTTTTAATCATAATAATCTTGAAATCATTGAGATCTCAAATTGTTTAGGTTGTTAGTTTTGGGTTTTTGGCTTGGAAGTGTGAAATCTAAGTTGCTGGATGTATAAGGATGATATTAGGATGTTTTTTGATGTTGATTTATAGTTAAAATGTGATGGAATTATTTGTTGATGGCTGGGTTGAGTTTAGTGATCAATCGAAGGTGATTTCGGTTGTTTCGGATGGGTATTTTGGTGCCTTTGGGCAGAGCTACGGGTTTTTAGTGTTTGCTGGTGGTTTTAATGCATTGAGATGCATTAATCCTCTGTTCTTGTGTGGTATAAACATGGGAGGATTCTTTAGAAGCATTTGGCGAAGTTCTGGGGACTTCGGACGCTTGATTTTCGCGTCGACAGTTGAGGTTTCGCAAGTCGGTGAGTAGAAATGGGATTTCCAGCTTTGAAACATCTTAAAAGTGGTTTTGGAAACTTAGTGTAAGCTTGAAATGCTTTACTAAGTTCGAAGTAAGTAAAGTAATTCTCTCCCTCACATTGTGCTATTATGAGCTTGTGGATGCACTTGTTTTTATATGTGATTACCTATTATTTTAAAGCATGATTTGAGTAAGTGATTTGTTGTTTATGATGTCATATTATTAAAGGATGCACTAGGTAAGTGATCCTTGTATGTATGTGTTTATACATGTTTAATGAAGCATGGTTTAATGCTTGGAATATGGCCTATTGTGAATGCTTTGAAAACAGTGAGGTTTGAACTAAATGTAAATTATATTGGCAAGTGACATTGTGTAAAGTGTTTTACAAATGAAATCAGATATAGTTAGTCGGCTATAGGATTGAGTGCACTATAAACAAGTCGCCTTGGATGTTGAAGGGTTGTGATTGTACCAAAAACTCCATCCAAGTACCCTAACAATTGAAGAAATTGAGTTGTGTCCCGTCTCTTGTTAGTAGGGTTATACATCTGTCGATGAGTGGTGTTGAGGAGTTGTAAGGTACCGAATACTCCACCACATCCACAGGTGTCACGGGGGTGGAGGGTAGCTCTCGTGTGTGAACCTTGAGATGCCAGTGAGAATGTATGAAGTGTTGGGACAACACTTGGGAATCTATGTATCTGATACATTTTGGGTAATGAGTTTGTTGATGATCACTTGTGGGCCAATATAATTGATACATTGTTATGAAATGTTTATGGATGCATAATGTGAATAAAATGCATGTTTTACCTTTTTAAGCTTTGCACATGGTAACTATGCATGGAAAAGCTTGGTATGAGTTTTAGCAAATGATTTGTTGTTGAAGTATGTAATACTTGTTGCATGGTGTATAACATGTTAATTTTTAATGATGAAGTGCATGGATTTCAAAGAGGGCATGATGGTTTTCAAAGTGTAAAATAGTTTCAAGCATTGATGGTGTTTTTGGTTTTTGAGCATTCCTTAATAAGCTTGTACGCTTATGCTCTCTTTTGCTCATAAATGCAGATAACTAAGTGTTTGGAGGCAGCAACTTGCAGTGGGGTCTAAGGAGACTTCACTTTTCGAATGTATATTTCGTTTCATGGGTGAGTAATAAGGGCAATGGGGGATCCATGGTTATTTGGGAGATGTCTTGGAACTCCCTATTTGAGCATGTTTGGTTTTTGGTTTTGAACTTGTAAATGACCTCTAATTGATGGATTAAGCCTTATTTTAAGAATTAATCTTTTGGATGCTTTGATTTCATAGGATGCATGCCTCTAGATTACATTGATGTTAATTGCCATGTTTCGTTGATGAATCTGCTATGTATGTGTAGGGTTTGTTGATTAGTTTTCATAGGATGCATGCCTCTAGATTACATTGATGTTAATTGCCATGTTTCGTTGATGAATCTGCTATGTATGTGTAGGGTTTGTTGATTAGTTTTCATTGCGTGTGTTTAAAAGCATGTTGGATTGCCTTTGAATAGTTTAAATTGAGAAAAATCTGCAATTTGGGACATTGCAAGACAAAGGGTATCAATACCCTTGATAGAGTATCGATACGGTCTTTGTAAATCGTAAGGGTGTACCGATACCCGAGGGCGTATCGATACGTTATTTGGCTACTGGTTTAGGGCGTATCGATACGAGCTCGAAGGGTATCGGTACGGGCTTGAGATTTGAATTTTGAAATGTTGCATTTGTCGAGAGCGTATCAATACCCTCTCTAGGGGTATCGACACGGGAGTAGTTAAAGTGGTTAAAAGGTATCTTTGAATGTTCTAAATCTTTACGTTTTGGTCCCTGAATGTTGTGGATGCAATTAAATGAGTTTGAATGATTATTTTGAGATGAGTTTTGACAGAGATACATGTAATGAGAATAATTAAAGGTTGGTAATCCAAAATTGGGGAAAACCCTTGAAATTTGATTAGTTTACATTTTGGTCCTTAAAAGTTGTTTTGAATGCAATTGATGTTCGATTGATGTCATGTACATTCCGCTGAAATCGCCAAACACTTAGGGTTGTATTGAGTATCTAGACAAGATAAAAGAAAAATATGTTCGTTTATTGGGGTAAACCTTCCTGGTTTACTTCAATATTTTTCGTGTGACCCGTTCAGTTCGGTCTATCGGCTAGGCCAGGTCGAGAGCGTTACAACCTCATCCACCCACCAAATTTCACCTAATCCCACCATCAACTTGTGCTCCTCTACACCCTCTCCCTCACCCTACACCTCTACTACCCAAGATTTCTCTCCTATGGCTTTCTACACACCTTACGTGCCACACTCACCCTCAACCATGGATACCTCTACCAACACCACAATTAATCCCTCCATCAACTTGCCTCATCAAGGTCTCAATTCCTCCAACACAATCTCTCAATATAATGATTCTAGAGCCACCAAAGCTACTTGGTACATTGACTCGGGTGCCACTCACCATGTTACACATGAACCTACCAACATTAAGTCTGCTGCACCGTATCAAGGTTCAGGTATGGTTACAGTTGGTAATGGAAATTCCCTGGCTATATCTCATATTAGATACACTTTGTTGAAGACATCGCATAAATTCTTTCTTTTGGATCATTTTTGCATGTGCCCAATATCACGAAAAATCTTATGTTTGTCTCTTGCTTTACCAAGGACAATTCAGTTTATTTTGAGTTTCACCCTAATGTGTGTTTTATTAAGGATGAGGACTCTGGTGATGTGTTGTTGCAAGGGGTGGGAAAAGGTGGCTTATACTATTTTCCGGATACACCTAGTCAGGATGGATCGAAGTTTACTTCTCTAGTTACTACTTCATATTATGATATGCCAACTTCTAAATCAAGTGAATATGAGTCCAATTTAGATTCTACTAGTTTTAATTCTAGTGAGTATGATTTTTGGTTATGGCATCGACGCCTTGGTCATCCCTCGGTACAGGTGCAACGCAATGTAATGCAATCTTGTAACAAGAAGTTTATAAATAAAAGCGTTACTTCTTTTTGCTCTACTTGTCTAATTGGTAAAAGCCACACGTTACCATTCAACTCTTCCACTACTATTTACTCCAAGCCTCTTGAACTAGTTGAAATAGATTTATGGGGGCCAGCATTTGTATCTTCATCTGGTTTTCTCTACTATGTTTCATTTGTAGATGCGTATAGCTGAAATTGTTGGCTTTATCTTCTTAAGACAAAATCTGAAGCTCTTGTTGCATTCCAATTGTTTTTTAATCTTGTCCACAATCAGTTTGATATTTCTGTCAAGGCAATACAAACAGATGGAGGATCTGAGTTTCACAGTTGGATATCGATTGTCTAAGCATGGCATCCATCACAGAGATACATGTCCACACACTTCAGAACATAATGACTTTGTCGAACGCAAACATAGACATATAGTAGAATTGGGGTTAACTCTTCTAGCTCAAGCTTCAATGCCACTACAATATTGGTCAAATGCTTTTCTTAGTGTTGTCTATCTTATTAACCGACTTCCTACGCAGACTCTGGGAGATATCTCCCCACATGAGAAACTATATAAGCAAACACCAGTGTACAACTTTCTAAAGGTATTTGGGTGTCTTTGTTTCCCACACTTAATACCGTTCAACCATCACAAATTGGAATTTCGTTCAGCTTCGTGTACCTTTCTGGGATATAGTCCGATGCATCATGGTTACAAATGCCTCGATAAAAGTGGCATAATCTTTATCTCTCGGCATGTCATTTTTGAAAAGGGTGTCTTACCTTTTACTATGTCTGACAAGAGCAATGATCAAGAGAAGTGGCAAAAATATTGTTCTTTGGAAGTACCTGTCTTAACTAATCCTATTTTACCTACTGAAACAACTGGTGAACAAGGAGGATGCATCAGTACAACTCATGTTACTACATATTCTTCTCACTCCCAGACAGCCAATGATGATGATATCGATCAGTCTCATGATGTTAATATTGGTTCTCCGAATCCTTCATCGAGATATGATATTGTACAGGAAACTGCTACTGATAATGTCCATCATATGATTACTCGTAGTAAAGCTGGAATATTCAAACCGAAAATATACATGTGTGAAGCTCGGAAATAGAACCCTTTGATGTGTATAATGCTTTCCAAAGTAAAGCCTGCACTGATGTTGTGTTTGCAGAGTATAAGGCCCTAATGAACAACAACACATGGACACTAGTCACTCTACCGCCTCATCGAAAACTAATTGGTTGTAAGTGGCTATTTAAGACTAAGAAACGGTCTAATGGAACAATAGAGCGTTACAAAGCACGCTTGGTGCCCGAAGGGTACTCGCAAGTTCCAGGTTAGGATTTTCATGAGACCTACAGTCTAGTAGTCAAATTCTCAACAGTTAATCTACTTTTATCGTTAGCTATTAGCAATAACTGGACTATTAGCCAAGTTGATGTCAACAATACGTTTCTTAAGGGAGATCTACATGAAGAAGTCTACATGGTGCAACCACCCGGTTTTGAGCAATATGATGAATACGGTATGCCACTCGTATGTAAACTTCGCAAAGTAATTTATGGTCTTAGACAAGCCCCCAGAAACTGGTTCAACAAGCTGAAGGAATTGTTAGAGTCGATACAACTTCGGTCATCCAAGGCTGATCACTCTTTATTCTACTACAAATATGGCGGAGTGATTATATTACTCATTGTCTATGTGAATGATATTCTAATCACAGGAAATTCAGATAAAGAAGTGGCTAACCTCATTCACAAGATACACACCCAATTTTCTCTTAAAGACCTTGGTGAGTTACACTACTTCTTGGGAATAGAGGTGTCGAGAATTGGGAAGGGATTGCACTTGTGCCAACGAAAGTTTACACTAGAATTGCTTCAAAAAGCTGGAATGGTAGAAGCTAACGAGGTAACCACACCAATGAGAGTATCTCCAAAATTATCCAAAGATGATGGCGGTTTACAATTTTCTGATGTTCAGTTCTTTCGAAGTATAGTTGAGCGCTACAATATCTCACTCATACTAGACCTGGCATCACATTTAGTATGAGAAAAGTTACTCAATTCATGCATAATCCTAAAGATAGTTATTGGGTAGCAGTGAAACGTATTTTGAGGTTGAAGCATTCTGAAATGAAAAATTGAGAACTTTTTGTTTATCCTTTACCGTTTCATTCTTCAATTTTGACACTCATATCTTGTGGTAAGATAAGATTTGTTAATTGGGTGTGTCAGATTGATTTTACTTAAGATCAATAAGATTCACGTTAATTCAGATTTTATATTTCTAGAATCATTTTGACTCTAGTAAATTTCGAGACTATATCATTTTAGAGTTAGATTGAAGTTCATATGACCAACGTTTTATGATTAAATATATTGGGTCAGGCTTGGTTTCATGTAACCGATTTGGCTTTGAAATAACAAAGAACAAGATATATATCACCGAATTGGTTGGTATTTGTGTTTGCAGGGTGCTTGTTCAACCCAGGCCTTGTTAAATATATTCGGCCTAGACGTTATGATCGAATCATGGAGTTCACATATGTCACCAAAATATGCGAAATTACAGAAATAACATAAATATTTCAACATATGAAAAAGCGTACATATAAATATTTGGGATTTCAACATATTCTAAATTTTTAGTGACGTTTAGCAGACAAACTGACGGCTGTAGATCCTACAACAACAACAAATAAATTATGGCTCAAGCTTTGGTTTCTTGGCAAAAGAGTTGTGTAAAGAAGACAATGCTGAGGAAGACCACAAACAAGCCCCCAATAGAGAAATCGCTTCAACCTCTCCGATGTGAATAACTTTCTGCTCAACATCATCAAAGAAGATCCCTATTTCATTTAGAAGGGATATGCTAGAAACCGATGACAGTGGTTTGACTACTAGATCATCTGTGACCACAAACAGCAAGTTTTTCTCAAGATATCCCCAACTGTTTGTTGTGATTAGATTCGGAGACTTCGGGTCCAATGGTTTTTTGCAGTTGTGGGGAGAAGAATAATAATACTCGGGAGGAGCCCGAGAACGGATATTTGGAAACTCGTTTGGACAGCTATAAAACGGTGGAAGAACACCTTTCTGGGAATTCTTTTGATTGGAAACTGAGCAAATAGTGTTTAAATCTCTGAACAAGTTGGAGATGGATCCCAATGTGAGGTTACCCTTGGCTCCTAGGACAAGTTCCAATACAGATTCTAGAGGGATGGTGAGGAAGCTAAATACAAGATCTACGAAATCTTCACTTGCTTCCGCAACTACTATCTTCCTATCCGACTTTCTCAGCATCATCTTCAATCTTGTTTTCCCATCTTTCTCAGTTGATTCCTTTACAATTGGAGCTATGAAACTGAACTGTTCATCAAACATCGGGGTTCTGCGACAAGTTCCTTCTTTCCTCAGAAAAGTGTCTGTCAAGGTAGTGTTTGAGATCAATGAATGGATCAAAAGATCAGTCATCTCTTTTGAACCAATTTCGACAACTTTTTCTTCAATCCGACTAATATTCTTGAATCCCAAATCGAGAAGGAATTGAACTAGATCTCCTGGAAAACCTTGCATCACTCTTAAATCATCAGTGATGAAAAACATTGTTTCTCCCTTGTATAACACTCCCTCTGTTTCATCTTTAACCGCATCACATTCCCGTAATTTAGAAGCCCATACATTCATCAACATTCCGCAGGAGCATCTTGAAGTGTTGTAATAACTAAAAAAACCATCCTGTTTTGATTCACATGGATGATTTCCGCATATGAAATAAGCTAAAGGCCCCGAAAGATCCATGTTAAGCTTCAATTTCTTAAACTCGACGTCGTGAACGTTTCTAGGATAAAGAAGCATACACTTACATGCTTCAGTCCGAAAACTTTTGAGGCCGAGATTGTTAACGCTGTTGTATAGGTTATTCAAGCAACCGGGGTGCAAACTCTGGTGCCTGTCGACAAGACGTGCAAGGTTTCCGAGGGGAAGCTTAAGGAGACTATGGAGAGTATCAAAGAAATCATTGCCGGCTTCAGCCAAAAGTACAACATTACTTTCCTGGTCTATCAAAAGTTTGATAGAGACGGTGGGAGTTTCGGAAGGCATAGATATAAGTAGAACGGGAAACGCAACAAGAGTAGGGTGAGACGGAGCAGAATTGGATCCGAAACTGGTGTATTTAAACAGGACTATGATTCCTTCAAGAATGAAGCCTTTGATGTTCCCTATACATCATTTAATTGAGAATTGCAAAAGTTTAAGGTTAATTAAGAGGGAAGGGAGCATTGAATGAGATTGAAGGTTTCGTAATCACAGTGGATTAAGAGTACAATTATGGTTATTGTAGTGACCTTGTTTTCCCGTTGATTGCCCTGGTATGTAGGGTTATTCTTTTCTTCAAACTAGCCTGGATTCCTTCCTTATTTTTAGATCCTTCACTGACAGTTGGAATCATGGAACTGGGAAGCAAACAATGATCGAATATGGCAGGTGAACTAACTAACACCAAAGGCCAGCTTGCTTTTAGATTATCTATCAATAAGAATACGAATCTTGTTTTTGGAAAGGGTTTGATAAATTCTAATATACTGGAATGTATAAAGATGTTAAGAGGGACATGCAAAGGGGTCCCCAATATATAATAAGATTAAAGATTCTAGTGATTTAAAACACGAATCATTTTTTTTTATAAATTGAGACATGTCTTCCACTTTAATCAGTTAATTCGATCAGCCTTTAAATTTGTGCAAATAATCACTTGAAACACAATTATTTTGTCCTTGTAATTAACACTAAAAGATAGATTTTGACTAGAGGTGGGTGTACATATAATCTAAGCTCAAAAAGTTTTCCGAATTCAAGTTAAAATATATTACATAGGGTTGGTGTTTGTAATCCGAATACACTTTTATATTTAGAAAAATAGAGAATTTTTAGAATGTTTAAGGGATAATTAAAGACGGAACTATATAAGGGTGGGGAGGGGCAATCGCCCTCCACCCCCAAAGGATTCTTTTTCCATTTTTTTCTCCTATTTAAATTTCTTTAAAAATTAGTTTATTTATGAATTTACCCCACTTTCAAACATTCATAATTTGTCCCCTAACCTTAAATTCTTGTTCTGTCTCTGAGAATAATGAAGGAAAACTTAAAGAGTAAATAGCAAAAAAAATAGATGTTCAACATTTTCACTCGTCGAAAACGATATCCCATGCATCGACCATTATTCTCATCCGATTCATTATTAATTTAGTTCCACATGATTCCGTACATCATTTTTGATTTGATTCGATTTAATTAGGCCCGATTTAAATTTATATGATGACCCATTTTTATTTTATGGGTTGATCGGAATTGACTTGGGTTGGGTTTGTGGAGTTTGAGTTTCTTTTGAAAGTTTTGGGATTCCAATTAATAATTGGAATATTGGGTTTTCGCATGGATAATATATCGAATAACATGTGTTTTTAATGTGTATTTGATTTAAGACAAAATGGGTTAATAAAATACAAATTATTACTTGTACTGTATTTATGGAAATACGAATTTTCAGAATATTCGAGGTGGTTATTATGGATGGATTTTTTAAAATTTCTCCGATGTTAATAATTGTCCAAAAATTATGTTTGCTTACAATATTTACAAATAAAAATATTCAAAATAAAACAATATCCAATACTCCTGTATATATACATCAAAATTTTATTACATCAATTAAAATTTTAAAATTTTACAATTTATTTAATAGATGATAAAGGTAAATGAATGGTTGATATTAACAAAATGAAAAGAAATTCTTATGAAAAAAATAAACTTAATTATTTATTTACTCTCGTCGAACTAGAACCTTTTCTAGACTACTAATGAGAATAATGGACGACTTATATTGTTAGAATATATTAAGTTGTACTTAATTGATAATATGTTAGTAGGTTGTTAGTCAGTTAAGTTTGATATTAGCTTGAGCTATTAATAGCCAATATCATTGTAGGATGAAATTCCTCTACCCCTTTTCGGTGCCCCTAAATATGCCCCACGCTCAAAATTAACTTTAGGGTTTAAGATTTAGGGTTTTAGGTTAGGGGTTGTGGAATTTAGGGTAAGGTATATTTTTTAGGGTATAGGGTTTAGAATTTAGAATTTAGGGTTAGGGCTTAGATTTTAATTTTATAGTGTTTTTTAGTGTTGGGGCATATGTAGGGGCAGACGAATTTTATCCATCATTGTAACCCTAAATCTATCTATAATAATAAAATTTTCAATTCCATTTTTCTTATTTTTTACTAAACCTCTAACCTTATTTACACTTTTTCTTACCCTTCACCATCTCCGGCCACCATGACTAATTTGTCACATAGACCATCACTGATGAGGATTGGAAAGAAGCCTTGTTATTCAGGTTTCTCTGTTACTATAATAGTTAATTATTAGATTGGGAGTTCAATGTCCGAATTGATCTAACATGGAGCATATATAAGATAGATGAACCGAATTAACTGTGTACTAACTACAGGGTAACTTGAATTAAATGTTAATGACAATTTGTTCTTTCAGTAGAGAGACAAGGGCTAACAACATGCTGGAGAAGATAAAGAAATGCAGAGTTTTAAACTGAGAATTTGAAAAATATTAGATTAAGGTAAACCTAAACATCTGGAATATGAAAGGAAAACGAATCCCAACCCTTGATCCTACAACAAAATATAAAGTTGATTTCCCCTATACTGGCTCTTGCTAAGGGTTCTTTGCAAAAGAGTTAAGTAAAGATATGCTCGAAATCGAAGACAGATGTTTAACTACTAGATCATCTGTGACCACAAACTGCAAGTTTTTCTTAACATAGCCCGAACTGTTTGTTGTGCTCCACTCTGGAGACTTGGGGTCCAATGGTTTATTGGTCACGCTGGATTCGTGTTTGTAACTGTTGCGACTAAAAATACCTCGGTGTCACTTAGAAGAACTGGGTTTAAATTGTTTTTGAAAATTTTAATCGGATTTATAAAAAGTAGAGGAGTCGCCACCGGCCATTTAAAAATGGTAGACCGGACACCGAAATAAAACCAAAGATTCTTTCTTTTGAAAATGGGTTCGGGAGTCGGTTACACGCGAGGAAGGATGAGCACCCCCGTCGTGCTCGAAAATCGGTACCAAAAACATTACCGCTTAATTAATATTAAATTTTGCGAATTAAAGTGACAAATCGCATCGAAATTTGGTTATACGGGCGAGTGAATTTTAAAGGTCTTAATATTCGAGAAGGAACGTCCAAACCACCACCACTACGACTGGTACTGGCCTCGTTCATTCCCGAATAAAAAGACGCTCGCATTGCATTTTATAAGTTCGAGATGCAACTTACAATTATATGAGAATAAATAAACAAAGCAAGAAGACGATAAGCAATCTATAAAAATAAATAGAGCGTAATTAAATGACATGGCCTTCTAAGTATTTGCGAACAAGGCTACATAATGTCTCGAGTTATGCCGAAAAATACGATATAGAAAAACTATATAAAACCATACATGGCATGTGACTATTAGCATTAAGCTATATATGAGATTTCTCTAAATAAGCAACTATCTAACAAGTTCAAACTAAAAAAAAACAAAACATGGATATGAGACCATCAAATTAAAATACTTAGAAAGAAAAAAAAACAAGACTGAAAAATGGGTTAAAACAGACTCAAAATGAGTTCTAGGGACCAATAATAGAAATACACCAAGAAGAACAAAGCTGAATCGTCCGAACGGGGACTAAAATTAAAACTTGCGGTAAATTGAAAGGGCCGAAATGGTTATTAAACCATCCTCAGTAGATCAACAACAGCAAGGGATGAAATTGCAACCGCCCGAAAGATTCGAAGGGCCTGGGACGTTATTTTAAAAAGCGGAAACCCTTTTGGTGGAAATACAGAAACGCGGAGGGGCTTAGAAAAGTGTTAAACCATTTTTAAAAAATAAAGTGGTATAAATACTATTTTTAGAACCCATTTTGCCTCTTTTGGACATTTCTGAAACCCTAAAAAACAACCTCCTCCCCTTTTTGCACCGTGACAAAACCAAAACAAAAAAATGCCCCCTCCCCTTCTTCTCTCTCGGGAAACCAGAAAAGTAGGGGTTTTTTCCGGTATCGTCGGCCGACAAACAGCACCGATGGCATTGAAAAATGAGAGAGAGAGAGAGAAAAAAAAAACAAAACAAACAGCCCCTTTTTCCTTAAAAAGAACCAGAGATGAACCCCCAAAATCTTCCCTCGTTCGAACCCTAAACCGTGACAGCTCACCCTCTAAGGGATTGTTGCCGGACGGAGTTCGGGGCAAATGGGAAGGCGTATCGTTGAAAGGCCACTCTGCCGACGAAGGTAAAGATTTCGGCTTCTCTTTTATTTTTTGTTTTTTTTCGATGCGTGCAATAAAAAGGAAAAACGATAATGGATACCTCTGAAATGCTCTCTTGTTATTGATTTCTCTGAAAATTCGAAAGATTTTTGCGTTTACAATACTATGCTCACTGTTTTTTCTCTCCCCCTTTTTATCTTTGTTTTCGGTTCTCTATATATCTGTTGAGATGTGTGGGGCTCGATTCGATCAACCAATGTTGCTCACCAAGTGGTGGAGAGGTGGATTTTTGGGTGGAAGGGTTTAGGAAGCTAGAATGTAAATAGACACAATGATTTATAGTGGTTCAACCTTCTAACCAAGGTCTACATCCACTACCTTAGCTCCCCACTAAGGATTTCACAATCAATCAACTATTGATTCGTCCCCTTTTCTAGTATTAGGAGGAAACCCTTACAACCGATCAAGCTTCTACCCAAAGCCTTGATCAAAACCCTCTTTTACAAAGAGATAATGAAAGCAAACTTAAACCCTCTAATAGGTGTTTGTTTGCACAATGAAGCACTCACCCAAAACCTAAAACACTTGAGCAAATTTGACAATTTAGGCTCACTAGTGTTTGTCTATACAAGAAATGACAAATTAAGCACTAAGAAAATTTCTTGATCATTTGATGTTTGACAATATGAGCATTAGTCTTCTCTTGATGCTTGGAGGTCCATTTTATACTCCCAAATGAGTTTGTAGCCGTTACTAGCCGTTGGGGATGAATTGGAGCCGTTGAGGACTTTATTTCCCTTCATAAATGTTGTTCTACAGCTACCAGTATCGATACACGTGGAACGGTATCGATACGGCCTTCATAGGAACTAGCCGTTGGGCTCTTGCCAGCATAGGCGTATCGATACGCTTGAGGGCGTATCGGTACGGGTCCATATTTGAATAGCCGTTGGGAAATAGCCGTTGGGGTGGTTGAACAGGGATCGGTATGCTTACCTGGCGTATCGAAACGATCCCGGTCCATATCGATACACTAAACCCTCGTATCGATACAGGTTTTGATAGTGGCCAAACTGGGGCAAAATGGTATCGGTACGGGTACAACCGTATCGATACTGGCAACGTGAAAACACAAGTTTGGCTATTAAAAACATGAAAAATCTTTGCCAAAAACCTTTCAAAATACCTCAAACATAAATTCAAGTTGTTTGGACTTAAAAACAAGTTTTGAATTCTTTTCAAATTAGTCCAAAACATTTTTCAATTATTATATCAAAACATTAGTTCTACAATATCCAAAAAAAGTTACAATGGTTTAGAAATATGCTTGGTATTCTCTGTGGTTTTTTTCCATTTCAGTCTCTGTTATTCTGCGTTTTTGTGTCTGCGTGTCAGGGAGGTTTCTATTGCCATGCTTGACTTTATTATTTTTGTTTGTTTCTCCTTCATCCGAATTGCGTTTTGGGTAATCTGACATTTCCTTTCCGGCTTTGCATGGTTGGCGTTTCCAAATTGGTGTAAGCGTGCATCGGGTCAGGGGCCGCAGAAGCGGCAGAGGGGTCAGACGAGGGGTCACGGGCGTGGCGCGTGGGATCTCTGGAATATTCATCGTCTCGATCTAGAACCGTTGGATCGAATCGATCCAACGGTCGAGGCTGCGCGGCGCGGGACCAGAAACAGGCTCGCTAGGGTTTGTGATCCGAGATCCAATCTCGACCGTTTGATGACCGTCCCCGATCCAACGGTTTGGAGAGATGCGGCGCAAGAGCAAAGGGGAGACCCTCTCTAGGGTTTTGCATGTGGGTGCGATCTGGGACGTTGATTAAGCCCTCGATCCGACGGCTGCGGGAGTGCGGCGCTGGGGCAACATGATGACAGCTAGGGTTTTCTTTGTGGAGTCGATCTGCACCGTTGGATCTGCTTCGCCAGATCCAACGGATCCCGATGCGTGGCGGCTACACCTGGTGAATAAAAGGGGTTTGGGTTAGCCTTAGGGTTTCTGTTTGTATGGGCTTAGAATGTATGGGCTCTCATATTATTATTTTTTTGGACTCTCATTATTTATTTTAACCAATCTTTTGGGCTTTTATTTATTATGTTTTATTTTTATAATAATAATAATAATAATAACACAAATAATATTAATAAGTAATAATCATAATAACGACTAATAATAGTAATAGCAAATATCGATACCAAATATATACATTCACACATTACTTAATTATATGCAAATAAACACACCTATATATTATGTCACATGCATGTATATATACAATAAATAATACTAATAATAGTATGGTAATAATATGTATGATACTAATAAATAATAATAGATAATATGATGATAATAAGACATGACACACACACATATATATGTATTTTTCTCCTTTTTGTTTTTCTTCTTTTTTTCTTTTTTTAGTCTTATCTTAAATAATAGCCCGGTATAAGCTCATTAATCATCACAAACCAAAGGATGTTTAAGGTCCGGACAAAATTAGTGATTACAGTTGCCCCTCTTTGCTTATTACTTGTGGAACAAGAATAAAGCAAAGACCATAAGCACTAATTTTGTCCTACTTCCCTGTTGGACGGTTTACTCCCGATGCAGCCACGCGATTCCATGTAATTCCTCTTCCCAAAGCTTTCGATCTTGAATTCTCCCCTAAATGCCCCCGAACAGATAGACATAGAGTTTTTTTAGATTTTTTTTGCAGATTTCCATTCTCCAAGTGCCCGAACGGATAGGCGGGTTCTATTCTCCAAGTGCCTGAATAGATGAGCAGATTCCAAATACCTTTGTCTTCTCTTTTCCGTAAGAACAAGCTAGTCATCCAAACAACTTTGCCCTCCCTTCGCGGTCTAAAAGCAAGTTGTCCATTTCGCGGTCAAAAAGCAAGCTGAAACTCCAAATACTTTTGCCTCCTCTTCGTGGTCGAAAGGCGAACTTGGGCGTCCAAGTGGATTTGCTTTCCCTTCACGGTCGTAAAACAAACATGTCATAGCTAAATCTGTCCAACTTCCTTGTTGGACGATTTACTCTCCCGGAGCTGCAACGCGCTAGACCGAGTAATTTTCTCTCTGAAGCTTTAAGAATACGAGTTATCTCTCTATAGAACTCATTTTCCTTGGCGTGTTCTTCGAGTGGCAGTTCTTCCTATATAGAACTCTCGTCCTCAAATTTCTGAAATCAAAGATCTCCAAGTTCTCTCTCTATAGGACCCTCCGCTTTCGAGATCTTGAAGCCTTAGGATTCTGAGTTTTTTCTCCATAAAACTCCTCTTCCTTAGCGTACTCTTCGAGTAGTAGTTCCTTCTCTATTGAACTCCTCTCTGAAATCAAGGATCTACAAGTCCCCTCTCCGTAGGACCCTCCGCTTTCGAGATCCTGAAGTCGCAAGTTCCTCATATATATAGCTTGTTTGGACCCTTTCTCTGTAGGATCCTTTATCTTGAAATCTATCGGCAAGCTTGAAAGCTTTCATTTGAAATCCTTGAGTGGAGAATATGAAGACTTCGCCTGACATTCTTGAGCGGCGGCTTGAAAGGCTTCGCCTGAAATCTTTTTAGTTCTCGCTTTATCGTTTTCTCTTCGTCCCGAGAGGTATTCAAGTTGTCTTTCAAAAATCTGTGTAAAGGGATAAAATTAAGAAATTTTGATCTTTTTAAGAAAATTATCCTTTAGGAAGGATATAGTTTTGAGGAAAAACATCTTTTTGGAAAGATAAAAATTGAGAAATTTTGACTTTTAAGAAAAATATCCTTTGAGAAGGATGAAATTGAGAAATTGAGTTTCGAGGAAAACATCCTTTTGGAAGGATAAAATTGAGAAATTAAGTTTTGAGAAAAACATCCTTTTGGAAGGATAAAATTAAGAAATTGAGTTTTGAAGAAAACGTCCTTTTGGAAGGATAAAATTGAGAAATTGAGTTTTGAGGAAAACAATCTTTTGGAAGGATAAATTTAAGAAATTCGAGTTTTAAGAAAAACAATCTTCAAGGAAGATTAAAATCGGGGGTTGGAAAGATTTTAAGAATCCGTATTACGAAAGTCGAGGGACTCTTGACTCTTGTGAGATCTGCTTCTCCTCTCGTGAAGCTGAAGATATGTTCTTTTACCAATCTTCAAACGTCTGTTTAGAGAAAACAAAATGCTATGGTATGATTTAGTATGCTCCTAGCATGGGTGACATCTAGCTATCGACGATGCATGAGCATATTTCAGGATGCAATGATGCATGTGTTTACGAGAATGCAAAGATGCATGAGTTTAAAAGATGCATGGATTTAGTTTGTCATCATTTTCTAGGGTCGGTGGTCGTTATCTTGGGACTACAACCACTCATCAATCTCGTGTCTCGGCAAAACTGGCCCCCAAACTTCTATCGCTCGTTCTTCGTTCAAATACTCGAGTCGAGTGACTTTGGTCGTATTTAGAAACTTCATCTACACTTTTTTCTAGCATTGTGCTATCTTTCATCCATTCTGATTCAAACTCTTATGTACAGAACCCTTGTTACCCCACGGACAAATATGCCCCTCTCGGGTACTATTGGACCCTTGTTCTTCTTATTCTCATCTTGATCCGTTTCTGGAATTGTCTTCCTCAAAGTGCCCATTCGGGTTTTCACTTTGAACCCTTCTTTTCTTTTCTTTCTTCTTTTTTTGTTGTTGCTTTGTTTTGTTTTTTTCTTCTTTCTTTTCTTCTACTGACTTTTGATTGCCTAAATAGGTAGGCAGATTTCCATTCTCCATGTGCCTGAACGGATAGGCGGGTTCTATTCTCCAAATGCCCGAATAGATGAGTAGATTTCCATTCTCCAAGTGCCCGAACGGATAGGCGGGTTCTACTCTCCAAATGCCCGAATAGATGAGCAGATGTCATATATCTTTACCTCGAGCTCTGAGTATCTGCCTCCTTTGCTCTGAAAATCTTTTGGTTTTGAGTTTCTAACTCCTTTACCCTGAGTTTGTGATCTGAAGCGTTCCTCTTGAATTTCGCCTCAATCCCCAAAGTATCTTTTGGGTTTTCACTGTGTCTTCTCTTTTCTTCTTTGTCCTCTTTCTTCTTCTTTTTCTCTTTTTGGGCACTCCTTCGAGTTTTCATCTTGAAGCCAACTTCTCTCTTTTTCGCCTCTTCTTGAAGGGAGGACTTACACTGATTAGAATCTCATTGCCTCCACTTGCTTTAGGATTATGTACCTTCTAACTGACCTCTGGTTAATGTCGACTGCTTTAAATGGTGTCTTCTGTCCAAAGATGCCACCAATTTTTGGCCCTTGTTCCTCTAAATTCGTGGTCAAGAGCGCCTTTTCTGAATTTCGCTCATTTGCCCCAAAGTGCCTTTGGGGTCCTCGTCTCGGCTTCTCTTATTTTTTTCCTCTACCTTCATTCTTTCCTTAGGCATATCTTCGTCGCCTTTTGTCGAGTTGATTTCAGATCATACTTACTGTCTCATCTCGGTGCGTGCCCTCAACGCGGCGCGCGCGGTCTTTCTCGGGACATACTCCGGCAAGATGTTTATACTCTAAGGGTAACTTCTGTTCCTCGACTCTCAATGTCAAAATTTCTACCATCATGTTCTATTCCAACACTTATTGGCGAAGGTTGACTTCATAGCTCAACATTTAACCGAAGACGGTCTTGATATTTCAACTGGAGGTATTAGTAGCAATGTTTGAACCTCCGAGGGTGCCCCTCTGGGTACTGATGGCTTCACCTCGGGCCACGGTCAATCCGCTTGTTCATTCCCATATAGAAGACTTATGCAAGTGATTGAGTAAAAATAATTTTATTATGTAGATATACATTTTAAAAAACCATGTCAAGTGAAAATCAAGTTTAGGGTCTTTGAAAAAAGGTTGACCCGAGTGAAATTTTCCGAATGTTGCAGGGATGCACATATGAAATCTTTTCTTGGCTATTAGGCTTCCAAGAGGAGCGACTCCCATACTTAGTTTCTACCCAATTTAAAGGTGGCTCTCTTTACCTCGCTAACTCACCTTGCCCCATCCTTCCCTCTTTTCTGATCTCAATCAGGCATTAGAAGTGTGCAATCCTTGAAGAAAGGTTAACCCCGATAGGCGTAATGTGATCTAAAGACAAATTCATCCTTCCGCGTATGGCCCAAATGGTCTTTTATGGCTTGTAATGTAGGCTAAGGCTCATGGCTATGAAAGGAAGGGTAAATAGGCTCAAACAAGTGTTTAAGGGTGGTGAAACCATGGATCATTTCTTCCAACCTGAAGTCTCAATTATGCTCCGATAAAATGCTATTTCCTTTCTTACTTCTTTGAATTGCTCTAGACTGCCCCTTCTTGTTGGGGTTTTCACCCTAGAGTTCATTTCCTTTCCTCAAGTGTAGTTTCGGATCAAGTTGCACCTTTGCATTGTATTGGTGCAGGCTCTTGCTCAAAGGTGAACAATCTTTCGAGGCTTATCTAAGCAGAGATTCATAAGGAATCCTCTTGTCCCTTTTCTTTATTCGTTTTTCTCCTTTTACAAAATTGCACTTTTCACTTTAGTGCTTTTGCTTTTGATTTCTTCAACTTTTATGTCAGTAGCCTTCGACTTGATTTAGGTAGCTCTTTGAGCACCTACTTTTCTTTCGTTGTTTTCTTTTGATGTTTTTGCCGCTCAAATTAAAAATGAATTCGATGCATCCATTCTCTTTTATTGCCCTTCATGGCACAATCAGGATCCCGTGTCATTTACTTGTCCATAGACTTCTATCTCATTTGCCCCCGGTGTAGGGGTGATCCTTGGTTTGGGTTCAATCAGAAGAAAAAAGTTTAACAAGCTAAAATGGGGACAACAATGGATATTTTCTTATTTTCTTTCTATGTGAATGGAATTGAAAGAATGCCAAATGTCCTCCCATACACGGATATCAAAATTGGTCTTCAGGTGGTAGAAGTTTTAGGGTTATCACTTCATTCAAGAACCTTAGACAACAATGCCCGAGAGGCAAAATTCACTCAATGGGAGTGGCCCATTATTTCCTGAACACTCATTGTCATTCCTCCCTTGGCCTAAGTAGAGCATAGGGTTTTCATATTTATAGCATCCTCACAACATTCGGTCTTTTAGAAAAAAATTCTTTTTTCTTTCAAATTGAATTAAAGTTAATCTCAAAAAAGTATATACATGTGTAATTGGAAAACAAGAGTAAACTTATGAAATGTTTAAATAATTAAGGAATACAAAAACATTTTCTAAATAACAAAATGAAACTTTCGCTATGATGAAAAAAAATAATTTACAGCTTACTTATTTCTTTTGCATTTTTCCCAAATGCACAGGGATCAACGGATTTGAATTGCCTTTACCGATAGCCGTTTGCTCTGGGCTAGTTGTACCATTCCCCTGGGTACAATCAGTTTTCACCAATAATGAGAATTGGATTTTTGCAAAGGATTTATTTCCCTTCGACCATTCATAAAAATGGATTTTCGATGGACATTTGAATTATCCATTGTCTTAAACTTACCGCGTTTAAGCACGTTGTGCCAACATTCCTGTTGGACTTGCCCAAACATTGCTTCTTCTTTCATGAAGCGATGTAATGTCTCCAATTCATTTTTCTTGAAATCGAGACTTTCATTTTTCCCAAATGCACAGGGACTAACGGATTTGAATTGCCTTTTCCGGTAGTCGTTTGCTCCGGGCTAGTTGTACCATTCCCCTGGGTACAATCAGTTTTCACCAATAATGAAAATTTGATTTTTGTAAAGGATTTATTCTCCTCCTATACGATATCATCTCCCTTTGATTCTGAACCAAATGTTCTCGAAGTTGTTCGAGCTTAGCCACTAGGTCATTCATACTTCTAACGCTATATTGGCTGGAAACCGTTTCTTTCTCCATTTTCTCTCACTTTTCTCTCTCTGACATGAGTGTTTTCCCCAATTAGCAATGATGCGATGAAATGCCTTGAGCAAGTTTTAATGTCCAATGACGGATGTAATATGGACTCAAATTAACAAATGCATGATCATGAGATGAATGCATGACTGACGATGCTGCTTTGAAATGATATATGCTACAAATGTTACAAATGTATGCAAGTCAAAGGTGTTGGTCATATAGGTGATTCCCCTTAGGTCAACTTTCATTTGAACGTAAACGAGGTTCCTTGTTACAAGATAGTCATAGCAAAAGTCCTACAGGTACTCTTCTTGCCCCTTAATCATGTTCAAGGAAATGAAAACTTCGACTAAAATGCTGGGTCTGGATTTGCTTTCTTCTCTAACAATTTAAGACCCTCTAAAACTGCTGATATCAAGTCCCAGATGCATCCTAAAAACCGACTATATTCTCGAAGCTGAATCAATTCCCTGACCTAATCCATGCTTTTTCTGGCCACCATGTTCTTTTCGGCCGCCTCTTTGTACTCGGTCGGGTAGTTTCATGACTTTAGATCTTCGGAGTAGTTCCGATCTTGTTTGACTTCCTTGGGGTGGAGTAAAGTTGTGCCTTCTTCAATGATGGGTATTAAATGACCCGACACTGTGCGTTCGCTCGGTAAACTGCCCTTTTATCCCTTCTGATTCAACTCTGACCGATGTCGGACTTGCTAATTGACAACATCTTTTCTATCATCCTCCCGTCCATAATGATAGCCCTAGAATGGGTAAAACCACCTTGACTCAACACCTTTATGTCATGATATGCATGCGAGAATAAATACAAAAAGATCATAAGAATAATCGTTAGTGTAAGATAAACATGATAAAAAGGCAAGCATGAAAGCAAGTAACCCTATTTATCCCGTCTAATGAACCTAGGTTGTCCGCATGGCTCTAAAAGGGGTGGGCTTTCTAGTTCTCTAACTGCAATTTTGGTTCTAGGAGGTACTCGAACTGTCCTCGCTGTCCCCTTCTAAGGGTAGCAAGGCCCCCGGTCATCACCCATTATAGGCTCCTCTCAACCGAGTTCAATTCGAGGGGACCCTTTAGCTATATCTGCACGGAGAAACAATACTCTCACGAAGATAAGGGTATTTGAGCCCCGAAGGTACTTACTAGGCCTACACGGAAAAACAATATCCCCACGAAAGCACTAGCGTTTTCCCCCCACTTAAACGAACGGGTTTAAATGCCAATTTTAAATGCGTTTAAAATAAACTCGCACTTATAAACAAATATCGATCGACTCGGTCACTTTAATTCGCAACTTTCAATATTAATTGAGCGGTAAAGTTTTTTTTTTGGCTTGACTCTCTTTTTGTTTTTGAAAACAAAATTTTTTCCCCAGCGGAGTCACCATCTGTTGCGACTAAAAATACCTCGGTGTCACTTAGAAGAACCGGGTTTAAATTGTTTTTGAAAATTTTAATCGGATTTATAAAAAGTAGAGGAGTCGCCACCGGCCATTTAAAAATGGTAGACCGGACACCGAAATAAAACCAGAGATTCTTTCTTTTGAAAATGGGTTCGGGAGTCGGTTACACGCGAGGAAGGATGAGCACCCCCGTCGTGCCCGAAAATCGGTACCAAAAACATTACCGCTTAATTAATATTAAATTTTGCGAATTAAAGTGACAAATCGCATCGAAATTTGGTTATACGGGCGAGTGAATTTTAAAGGTCTTAATATTCGAGAAGGAACGTCCAAACCACCACCACTACGACTGGTACTGGCCTCGTTCATTCCCGAATAAAAAGACGCTCGCATTGCATTTTATAAGTTCGAGATGCAACTTACAATTATATGAGAATAAATAAACAAAGCAAGAAGACGATAAAGCAATCTATAAAAATAAATAGAGCGTAATTAAATGACATGGCCTTCTAAGTATTTGTGAACAAGGCTAAATAATGTCTCGAGTTATGCCGAAAAATACGATATAGAAAAACTATATAAAACCATACATGGCATGTGACTATTAGCATTAAGCTATATATGAGATTTCTCTAAATAGGCAACTATCTAACAAGTTCAAACTAAAAAAAAAACAAAACATGGATATGAGACCATCAAATTAAAATACTTAGAAAGAAAAAAAAAACAAGACTGAAAAATGGGTTAAAACAGACTCAAAATGAGTTCTAGGGACCAATAATAGAAATACACCAAGAAGAACAAAGCTGAATCGTCCGAACGGGGACTAAAATTAAAACTTGCGGTAAATTGAAAGGGCCGAAATGGTTATTAAACCATCCTCAGTAGATCAACAACAGCAAGGGATGAAATTGCAACCGCCCGAAAGATTCGAAGGGCCTGGGACGTTATTTTAAAAAGCGGAAACCCTTTTGGTGGAAATACAGAAACGCGGAGGGGCTTAGAAAAGTGTTAAACCATTTTTAAAAAATAAAGTGGTATAAATACTATTTTTAGAACCCATTTTGCCTCTTTTGGACATTTCTGAAACCCTAAAAAACAACCTCCTCCCCTTTTTGCATCGTGACAAAACCAAAACAAAAAAATGCCCCCTCCCCTTCTTCTCTCTCGGGAAACCAGAAAAGTAGGGATTTTTTCCGGTATCGTCGGCCGACAAACGGCACCGATGGCTTTGAAAAATGAGAGAGAGAGAAAAAAAACAAAACAAACAGCCCCTTTTTCCTTAAAAAGAACCAGAGATGAACCCCCAAAATCTTCCCTCGTTCGAACCCTAAACCGTGACGGCTCACCCTCTAAGGGATCGTTGCCGGACGGAGTTCGGGGCAAATGGGAAGGCGTATCGTTGAAAGGCCACTCTGCCGACGAAGGTAAAGATTCCGGCTTCTCTTTTATTTTTTGTTTTTTTTCGATGCGTGCAATAAAAAGGAAAAACGATAATGGATACCTCTGAAATGCTCTATTGTTATTGATTTCTCTGAAAATTCGAAAGATTTTTGCGTTTACAATACTATGCTCACTGTTTTTTCTCTCCCCCTTTTTATCTTTGTTTTCGGTTCACTATATATCTGTTGAGATGTGTGGGGCTCGATTCGATCAACCAATGTTGCTCACCAAGTGGTGGAGAGGTGGATTTTTGGGTGGAAGGGTTTAGGAAGCTAGAATGTAAATAGACACAATGATTTATAGTGGTTCAACCTTCTAACCAAGGTCTACATCCACTACCTTAGCTCCCCACTAAGGATTTCACAATCAATCCACTATTGATTCGTCCCCTTTTCTAGGATTAGGAGGAAACCCTTACAACCGATCAAGCTTCTACCCAAAGCCTTGATCAAAACCCTCTTTTACAAAGAGATAATGAAAGCAAACTTAAACCCTCTAATAGGTGTTTGTTTGCACAATGAAGCACTCACCCAAAACCTAAAACACTTGAGCAAATTTGACAATTTAGGCTCACTAGTGTTTGTCTATACAAGAAATGACAAATTAAGCACTAAGACAATTTCTTGATCATTTGATGTTTGACAATATGAGCA
This sequence comes from Hibiscus tridactylites, assembly GCA_958450335.1. NCBI lineage: Eukaryota > Viridiplantae > Streptophyta > Magnoliopsida > Malvales > Malvaceae > Hibiscus > Hibiscus tridactylites. The sequence goes on along the minus strand of OY288279.1, from coordinate 29,691,913 downwards.
TTAGTCTTCTCTTGATGCTTGGAGGTCCCTTTTATACTCCCAAATGAGTTTGTAGCCGTTACTAGCCGTTGGGGATAAATTGGAGCCGTTGAAGACTTTATTTCCCTTCATAAATGCTGTTCTACAGCTACCAGTATCGATACACGTGGAACGGTATCGATACGGCCTTCATAGGAACTAGCCGTTGGGCTCTTGCCAGCATAGGCGTATCGATACGCTTGAGGGCGTATCGGTACGGGTCCATATTTGAATAGCCGTTGGGAAATAGCCGTTGGGGTGGTTGAACAGGGATTGGTATGCTTACCTAGCGTATCGAAACGATCCCGGTCCATATCGATACACTAAACCCTCGTATCGATACGGGTTTTGATAGTGGCCAAACTAGGGCAAAATGGTATCGGTACGGGTACAACCGTATCGATACTGGCAACGTGAAAACACAAGTTTGGCTATTAAAAACATGAAAAATCTTTGCCAAAAACCTTTCAAAATACCTCAAACATAAATTCAAGTTGTTTGGACTTAAAAACAAGTTTTGAATTCTTTTCAAATTAGTCCAAAACATTTTTCAATTATTATATCAAAACATTAGTTCTACAATATCCGAAAAAGAGTTACAATGGTTTAGAAATATGCTTGGTATTCTCTGTGGTTTTTTTCCATTTCAGTCTCTATTATTCTGCGTTTTTGTGTCTGCGTGTCAGGGAGGTTTCTATTGCCATGCTTGACTTTATTATTTTTGTTTGTTTCTCCTTCATCCGAATTGCGTTTTGGGTAATCTGACATTTGCTTTCCGGCTTTGCATGGTTGACGTTTCCAAATTGGTGTAAGCGTGCACCGGGTCAGGGGCGGTAGAAGCGGCAGAGGGGTCAGACGAGGGGTCACGGGCGTGGCGCGTGGGATCTCTGGAATCTTCATCGTCTCGATCTAGAACCGTTGGATCGAATCGATCCAACGGTCGAGGCTGCGCGGCGCGGGACCAGAAACAGGCTCGCTAGGGTTTGTGATCCGAGATCCAATCTCGATCGTTGGATGACCGTCCCCGATCCAACGGTTTGGAGAGATGCGGCGCAAGAGCAAAGGGGAGACCCTCTCTAGGGTTTTGCATGTGGGTGCGATCTGGGACGGTGATTAAGCCCTCGATCTGACGGCTGCGGGAGTGCGGCGCTGGATCTACTTCGCCAGATCCAACGGATCCCGATGCGTGGCGGCTACACCTGGTGAATAAAAGGGGTTTGGGTTAGCCTTAGGGTTTCTGTTTGTATGGGCTTAGAATGTATGGGCTCTCTTATTATTATTTTTTTGGACTCTCATTATTTATTTTAACCAATCTTTTGGGCTTTTATTTATTATGTTTTATTTTTATAATAATAATAATAATAACACAAATAATATTAATAATTAATAATCATAATAACGACTAATAATAGTAATAGCAAATATCGATACCAAATATATACATTCACACATTACTTAATTATATGCAAATAAACACACCTATATATATTATGTCACATGCATGTATATATACAATAAATAATACTAATAATAGTATGGTAATAATATGTATGATACTAATAAATAATAATAGATAATATGATGATAATAAGACATGACACACATATATATATTTTTCTCCTTTTTGTTTTTCTTCTTTTTTTCTTTTTTTAATCTTATCTTAAATAATAGCCCGATATAAGCTCATTAATCATCACAAACTAAAGGAGGTTTAAGGTCCGGACAAAATTAGTGATTACAGTAACTTCTCTGGTCGTTGTATGCAGCAGGAGGCCAGGAACGGATACTTGGAAACTCATTCGGACAGCTATAAAAAGCGGGAAGAACAGCCATGTGGGATTTCTTTTGCTTGGAGACCGAGAAAATAGTGTTCAAATCTCTGAACAAGTTGGAGATGGATCCCAATTTGAGTTTACCCTTGGACCCTAACACGAGTTCCAATACAGATTCCAAAGGGAAGGTGAGGAGGCTAAATAGAAGATCTACAAAATTTTCATCTGATCCCACATGTATTATCTTCCCATCGGATTTTCTCAGCACCATCTTCACTCTTGTTTTCCAATCTTTCTCAGTTGATTTCTTCTCATTTGGAGCTATGAAACTGAACAGTTTACCAAGCATAGGAGTAGTGCCACCAATTCCTTGTTTGTTCAGAAAAACATCAGTCAACGTTGTCTTTGAGCTCAATGAATGGACCAAAAGATCAGTCATCTCTTTTGAACCAATTTCCACAACTTTTTCTTCAATCCGATTAACATTCTTGAATCCCAAACTGAAAAGGAATTGAATTAGATCTCCTGGAAATCCATGCATCACTCTTAAATCATCAGTTATGAAGAACATTGATTCCCCCTCGTATAACAGTTCACCAGTTTCCAGAAATTTAGTAGCTGGTACGTTCATCAATTTTCCGCAGGTGCATCTTCGAGTTTCATAATAACTAAACCAACCATCCTTTTTTGTATTACAAAACCAATTTCCACATACGAAATACCCTGTAGGCCCTGTAAGATCCATGTTAAGCTTCAACTTCTTAAACTCGACGTCGTGAACGTTTCTAGGATAAAGCAGCATACGCTTACATTCTTCAGTCCGAAAACTTTCCAGGCCGAGGTTTTGAACGCTGTTGTATAGGTTATTCAAGCAACCGGGCTGCAAACTCTGGTGCTTGTCGGCAAGTCGTGCAATGTTTCCGAGGGGAAGCTTGAAGAGACTATGGAGAGTTTCGACAAAATCATTGCCGGCTTCAGCCAGGAGTACGACATTACATACATACAGGGTTTAGAGTTCATACATCAATAGACATACTTACATACATTAGAGTTTATGGTTTAAGGGTTTATGTTTAAGATTTAAGGGTTTAGGGTTTAGAGAAAATTTATCAAGGGTTTAGAGTTCATACATCAATAGACATACTTACATACACTAAGGTTTAGGGTTTAAGGTGTATTGTTTAGGTCTATGATTCAAGGGTTTAGGGTTTAAGAAAAATTCATTATGGGTTAAGGGTTCATACATTGATAGATACATACATACATCAGGGTTTTGGGGTTTAGGCTGAGGATTTAAGGATTTATGATTTTGGATTTAGAGAAAATTTATTAAGGGTTAAGATTCATACATTGATAGATACATATATATTTACATACATTAGAGTTTATGGTTTAGATGGAAGATTTAAGGGTTTAGAGTTTTAAAAAAATTAATTAAGGATCGCGAGTGAGATTAAAGAATTTGAAGCGGAACGTAGTATCATGGGAATTGGAGGGATTGAGTGTGGTTAGTCAATTCCAATGGGGGAGGTGATGATGGGTGTGCGTCAGATTCATAGAGATAGAGTATGTAGGCCTCGTCATTTCTCCTAAAACGTGATGCCCCTCGGCGCCCCCCTTTCTCTCTGCACAATGTGTCAGTTGAAACGACAAATCTGCTTAATTAAATATAAATGTTTTCCGAAAGAAAGCTTTGTACATTTTTCTAAAACCAATGGTTGGAAACTTCTCGCCCACTTTATCATTCATCTATTGCGAATGAATGAGTTAATTTCTTTCACTCTCACATCAATCCATTGGTTGAAAAAATTCATTAATGGTATTATTTAGCTCAATATTTTTATTATTTATTATTCACTATTCATTAAATTTTTATAGTCGATAAATTATCAATTACTTAATTTTTTAATTTTAATACTTAATATATGTAGGTGTACATATATATATATATATATATGTATATCAACTTATGAAAGTTTTTAATTCATCAAGTCATAGATTTCGGGTCAATATCAGTTCAGGTCAACAACAGGTCGGGTCACTTAACAGGTCGGGTCCAAAACAGGTCGGGTCCAAAACAGGTCGGGTCTAAAACAGGTCGGGTTCAAAACAGGTCGGGTAAAATCGGATCTCGGGTCAATTCAGTCGGGTAAAATCGGTTATCTGCCAGGTCGGCTTCGGGTTCGGGTTCGTTTCAGTCGGGCGCAGGTCGGGTTTCAGGTCCATAGTAACAAGTCTAATTCGGGTTCGAGTTGTTTTCAGTCGGACGCAGGTCGGGTTCGGTCACTACAGTAACAGGTCCAATTCGAGTTTAGGTCAACAACAATTAGTTACAGATCGGGTTCGGGTCGTTAAACTTTCAAGTCAAATCAAATTCTTACTCGAACAGATTTCAGTCGAATTTTCAGGTCGCGTCAGCTTTTTACATCCTACTATTACGTGTAAATATCATGGGCAAGTTTTCGGTCCAAATATTACTCGGGCTTAAATTTCATCATGTGTGAACTTATATTAATGTTTAAGTTCAGTGGACACTGCCTCAACCACTAGTTAAACAATGATGGCTTAATATGTAAATATGTATTTAAACTATTTTTTTTTCAGTTAGGTGTTTAAATTATGTTTTTTTAGTTAGGTGTTTAAATTATTTTTTGGCCTAAATATGTGTCTAATGTTTCATTTCGTGACTCATTTAAGATTTTTCGTTAATTCTCACTGTTAAATGACACATGTCATCTCTTGAAAATTTTAAAATTATATTAAAAATAAATAAAATTGATAAAATAAAAATATATCCTAAAATTTTCAAATATTCTCAAAATAGTCTCCAAATCTCTAAACCTTCAAATCTGACCACTCCCGTCGGTGTTGGCCGCATTGCCATCGATAGAATGAAGTGCCCTCACCTCGCCGAATAACCCACATGTCGTTCGTTGTTTGTCCTGCCGTCGTTCGTTGTAAATCATTCGAAGGAATTATTCGGCAATTTCGACGTTTCGCACGACGTCGGTCGATTTCCGACGACGGGGTGGAGAAAAAAATGATCGTGATGGTCCGACGACGGGGTGGAGGGGAAAATGGTCGTGATGGTCCGACGACGGATGTGGTGGGCAGCGGCGTGTCAATTGGTAGCGGAATCGTTCAAAATCGAAATTTAAGTTTTTGGGAGTCAGGATATAAATTTGAGGGAGTTAGAAATTTTTTAAAAATTAAGTAATTTTATTTATTTTTAATATAATTTTAGAATTTTTAGGAGATGACATGTGTCCTTTAACGGTGAGAATTAACGAAGAACCTTAATGGGTTGGGTCATAGAATGAAACGTAAGACACCTATTTGTCCTAAAAAATAGTTTGGACACCTAATTAAAAAAAATGTATAGTTTGAACACCTATTTAACGGTTAAGTCAAAAATATCATGTTCATAATTTTTATATCAACAATCTTTTTGGTATTTTCGTTCAAAAACCACACAAAAGCATCAAATATCGTCATAATCACTCAAAAAAATAGTTCATAAAAATGAACATTCAATCAACAAATAGGAAGTTGCCTCTCTCATGTGCAAATGATATAAGAGATCAAATAAAGTTTTCACAAGAAATCCAACCAGCTCACAAATCTTGATAAATTAGGCCTTAAAAGCAATTTTGGCTAAATGGATCTTAGTGACCAAATTTGGTTGGTTGAGACTTAATGGCAAATATTAATAGCGGACCTTAGTGGCAAACCCTTGGCTAATGGACTCTTAATGAAAAAAAGCTTATTAAAATGGGCCTGGTGGTGTTATAATGAGGAGCGTATATGCTATTATTAACAGGGATGCTTTCTCAATAAGATGTGTGTGATTTGACAAATGGTTTAAGAAAAAAGTACAAACATACACTAAAGATATGTTGAGTCGCTGACAAAGATGGAGAAAATGAAGAAACATTGCTAAAAGTAAATCGAATCTAGGGGGTGACAATATGTTAGTGAAGATAAAGAAACATTGCTTAAAAGTAATGCGGAGTTCTAAACTGTGAATTTGACAAATATTAGATATAGATAAATCGAAACAACTTGAAAATAAATGGATAACAAATCCAAACTCTTGATCCTACAATGGCTCGTGCTTTGGTTTCTTGGCAAAGGAGTTAAGTGAAGCAGACAAGGCCGAGGAAGACCACAAACAAGCCTCCAATAAAGCAATCGCTTCAACCTCTCCGATACTAATAACTTTCTGTTCGACCTAGGAGTATGCTAGAAAACGAGGACAGTGGTTTAACAACTAGCTCATCTGTGACTACAAAAGAGTTCTTCTCCACATAGCCCGAACTGTTTGTTGTGCTCGGCTTAGGAGACTCCGGGTCCAATGGTTTGTTCACCGCACTAGCTTTATGGGAACTTTCGTTAACAAAAGCAAAGGATGGTGAGAACACCTTTCTCGGATACTGAGAAGATAATGTTTAAATCTCTGAACAAGTTGCATATGGATCCCAATGTGAGGTTACCCTTGGCTCCTATGACGAGTTCCAACACAGATTCCAGAGGGATGGTGAGTAAGCTAAATACAAGATCAATGAAATTTTCACTTGCTTCCACAAGTACAGTCTTCCTATCAGATTTTCTCAGCACCATCTTCACACTTGTTTTCCCACATTTCTCACTTGATTCCTTTCCATTTGGTGCTACGAAACTGAACTGTTTATCGAACATCGGATTATTGCGATGAACTCCTTGTTTCCTCGGGAAAACATCAGTCAACGTAGTCTTCGAGATCAATGAATGGATCAAAAGATCAGTCATCTCTTTTGATCCAATCTCCACAACGTTTTCTTCAATCCGACTAGCATTCTTGATTCCCAGATCGAGAAGGATTCGAACTAGATCTCCTGGAAAACCTTTCGTCACTCTTAAATCATCAGTGATGAAAAACATTGATTCTCCTTTGTACAACACTCCCAGAGTTTCATCATCTTTAATTGTATCACTTTGCCATAATGTAGTAGCTGGAACATTCATCAATTTTCCGCAGGTGCATGTTGCGGTGTCGTAATAACTAAACCAGAAAAGTTAAATACTGAATAATTAGAATACTTGCATCCAGATAGTAGTTAATAGCTCTACTCACCTGAGCTAATACCAGAAAAGTTAAATACTGATTTAATAAAATAAAAGAGAGAATTGACAACGCAATGGTGGACGTGCCGGAGTGGTTATCGCGCAGGTTCGAATCCTGCCGTTCACGTGTTATTATTTTGTCGAAATGTGCCGTAATCATATGGTTATATATTGCACAGTGAGTCACTAGGGTGTTAACAGAATTAAAAAAACTAATATTGCACACTGCTTGTTTATCTTTTTAAGAAGCAACAAAAATATATGGTTCACTTGCTACGTAGCCTACCGTCTTCAGGACACTGAATTAGGACCAGAGGTCGGCCGTTACTTATATCATGGGAATTTCAATTTGATTATCTTCACAACAATAATAACAAATGAATGCAAAAATATTCATCGAAGACTAATAGAAAGGATGTAATTCATTAGCAGTAGTACTGCCTAACCGGAACAGATCTACGTGAGTTACACTCCTCGATAGGCTGAATAAGATTCAAAGCATTCGGAAGACCTGAAAGGCAAACTCATGAGACAGTGATGCTACCATGTACAAGCTAAGATGACTACAAAAGAAAATGTTACCAGAATTGACTGCATGTTTCAGCTCAACTTCAAACCTAAGACTTCTATTTTCTCAATCCCTTTACGGCCATTCCGCAATGTATTCGCTATAGCTACTGGCATTGTGCCATCCTAGATCAAACTAAATTACATAGGAATGAAAGAGGAAAACAAAAATGAAAATGGGGGGAATTCGAGCCTTTTCCCCCTCCAACTTCAACTTCTCCAGAAATGAAGCAAAACACCCATTTAACAGAATTTAGCCTTAACAAAAGCTGAATTCAATCTACACTTTGGGTACTCCCAATCCCTCTTCGATGCTTCAATCGACACTTCCAAAGGAGTCGCTGGATGTCGCTGAATTCAAAATCATTGTAATATTAGGGAAATCAGGGTCGATGCTAGGTATATTTCTTCACCAATTTATACATGGTGCGTAGTTGTGAACTAGCTTTAAAGTGATTAAATATTTTCAATCAAAATATGTGGTCTTAAGTGTAACACCTCAATTTAGCCCCAAATTGTAAACCCTAATCATGAAAATTCCCAATTAGAAACACTAGAATTTGGGGGAAATCACGGATTTTAACCTAATTTGAATTCGGGACCTAATTGAATAAATTTAAAAATTGGTGGGAAATTGTTAGGCAGGCTAAAGTTTGGACCATTCTTCTGTAATTTACCCATTTGAGTAGGATAAACACCCTTTTGTTCTGATTTTCATTCTTTTTGCGCTGCTATCTTTATTTCTCTATTTTTTTTCTCAAAAAAAATCGAGCACTCCTTTCCCGTTGTCCGTTGAAGCTCCGGCCAAGGAGTTTTGGAAGCCGTTCGTCGATTCGCGGCCATCAGTGGCTTCCACGTGGCTGTCCGACCAAAACCCGAGATAGGGTTGCTTGTTTGCCGCTTCCTCTCGTCGGAAAAGTTAAGCCGAAAGCTTCGACTTTTCGTCTTCTGCCGCCGTTGCCACCGGAAACGGCTGTGTTTCCTTCAGGAGCTCTCACCGTCGTCGTCTTTCCGTCTAGCCGCGCCTAGAACCGTTGGGTAAGCACCGAAGTGCAGTTGGGGCGAGTTTGTCGGTGTAAGCCACGACCGCCGTTGGGCTCGCTAGTCGTGTTGTGGTGGTTGGGCACCGCCGGGACCATAGATCTAGGGTTTTGGTTAAGGGTTAGGGTTGGCTGATTAATTTAAGAATTAGGGATTTGATCTGTTTTGGGTTTGAATGACTGAAATGAACCGGGTTGGGGGAATCGAACTGGACCAGCTCTCTAAACCGAATCGGTCGGGTTAACAAAGTCGAATGGCGTCAACAGTAACGTCATCTGCTGTTGTAATGGTGATGCAGGCTGTCCTCAGCAATGACGTCATCATGGTCAATGATGACATCAATGATGACGTCGGCATTGACTTCTGGGTTGACTTTTTCGACCGGGTTCACATTTATGATTTTTTGATGTTCTGGTTCCGTTTCCGCTATCCGTTTCTTCAAATTCAAACCCGAAATACCTTTTTGGATCAAATTTATATGTTTGAACTCAGAATTTTGTTAAGTGTTGCATCAGAGTTTGACTCAGTTATTTATGTGTTCAAGTGACGTGGACTCTGACCCCGAGACTTTACCTCCTCCTCCACCAGGCAGACCTCCGGTGGCACAGTCTTCGTGATCTGCTAGAGCTGACTCTGCTCGATCTTCAACTAGAGCTGAGTGCGAGAGACGTCACTACCGACGTTAACAATTAGTTGTCTAAGGTGTTTTCTCTGTCTGTGCTACATGTATGTGTTTGTGTGATTCCCTGATCTATATGAGACATGTTTATGTGCTATCCTGCTCTGTTGTTTGACAAATATCTTATGACTCGATTACTGTGATCATGTCATGTAACACATATCAGAATCAAACTATTTTGTACATGCATCTTAGTTGTTTAACAAGATTGCATTCGGACTTAGAAAACGGATAACATGTCATGTCATTGGGTTGGGATACTGTATGGGGGAAGCTCATTGACTTCATCCTTCGGGTTGAACTTCGCATCGGATTAGTAGTTCCATCTTTCAGGATGAGTTCTACTTCGGACATGGTGTTGCAGTGTAGAGTGGTTCAGGGGAACCTCACTCTTCGGACGGTGATGTAGACGGGTGCATGTCATGTTATGTAATCAATATGCCTTGCTTGTAATATTTCAGAGTAATTGTTTAATCTTGATTTGATTATGGATTATTGGTTATACTTTTGTTATGCAGTTTAGAGACACACTGAGCTTTATAGTTGATTCCCCCTTAGTATCTGTTTTAGATTACCAGATTTAGGATTCGGTACTTGGAGGACCTCATTCAAACGAACTTGATACTATTAATCAATATGGATTATTTCAAGATCCTTTTTATTATTTATGTACTTTCAGACTGGGTTGTAATTTGGACTTTGGACTTTTATTTTAGGATTGATGAATTACTTTTAGCATGCATTGTTTTTATGACGAAATTTTAAAGGACTTTTTTATTGAATAATAAATTTCGACACGTTTTTTTATAAGTGATGTTTCTTGAGGGGCAACTTTCCTAAAATGACAAATTCAATTTGATCAAACCTCTTAGGTCAAAATAGGGGGTTACATTTAGTGGTATCAAAGCCAGATTACACCCTTTGGTCTATGAGGCTCGACAAAATTAAATTTTAATGTTTTTAAAATTTTGCATGCATAATAAATGTTTTCGGGAAGTACGAGAGTTTTAGATAAATTTTCGAATTTTAAAGAAGTAATATATGTTTTAATTAGAGACTCCAAATACCAATTATGACTTTAGGATTCTTCATTTTATAGATAGACTACTATGCCACCCCGTAGGAGTACTAGAGTTACGCATGGCCGAGGTCGAGGCTGTGGACGAGGTCGTACCGCTGTGGATACGAATGACGTTACTCCTCCTGAGCATTCGCCGCAGCATCAGGAGGACCCACATCATGAGCAGGCTGAGGAGCAACCTGAGGTTCATACGAGTGATCAACAGACCGATCACTTTGGTCAGTAGACTTAGAGCAGAGGTCCCCGTGCAGTCAGTAACAGTGAAACTACTAGAGTTGATGTTGCTATAGTGCATTTGGAGTTACTCGAGTATCTTTGATAGGGTTTTAGGAGACCCGTATCTACTATGTTTTTGTCTGCTGAGATGTCGATGTTTGATGGTAAGACGGCTGCAGATATGGCTGATGTAGAGTATTGGCTGAAGAAATTACAGCAGTTATTTGATGAGATGAACTATCCTACTGACAGAAAATTAAGAGCGACTATATCATTTTTGAAGGGTGAAGCCCAGAACTGGTGGTTGGCTGAGGAGACTTTTATTTCTACTAATCGCGTCATAATGGATCATTTTCGTCAGGTTTTCTGAGACAGATATGTTGGGGTAGAGTATCTAGCCAAGTACCGAGAGGACTTTATAAATCTGAAGCAAAATGCCATGACCGTGAATGAGTATGGGATTGAGTTTTTGAGGCTGATACAATACGTCCTTGGGTTAGTTACTACAGAGAAAGAGAAGTGTGACTGGTTTCTGAGGGGCCTGCGACCTTCGATCAAGGCTGGTGTTGCTTTGCATTTGGACAAAGAGTATAAGGATATTACCTTGCGAGCTAGGACTGCTGAACGCAATGAGTCAGAGTTGAGTCTCAGGGTATGGATCGGGGTAAGAGGCAGTCAACCACGTCAGTTCAGTATAGTCAGAGTAATCAGACCAGGAAGAGGGCAAGAGATGAGACTGATCATCAAAGTTATTCTAGAGTCAGACCAATGACTACTACTATTCCAACTTCTAGTGTTGGAGGATCAACTAGCACACGAGGGGTACCGCAATGTTCTTTCTGCAAGAAATGGCATTCAAAAGAGTGTGGAAGACATTCTGGGGCTTGTTTTCGTTGTGGGTCGTTCGACCCTCTTTTCAGAGATTGTCCGCTTGCACCTCCGTCAGCTCATATGATGAGTCAGTCACAGGCATCGATACAGACTCGTACTAGAGGTAGAGGTCAAGGTAGACCTGATACTATAATTTCTGCTGGTAGAGGTAGGCCAGCTCAGAGTGGAGGATCAGCTGGATCCGGGGTGAGACAACCAAGGTTGGTTTATGATACCAGGAGACATGAGGATCGTGATGAGCCAAATGTTATTACTGGTACCTTTTCTATCCACTCTATCTCGTATTTTGCATTATTGGATATTGGTTCTACTCATTCGTATGTTGCGAGTTCAGTATCTGGGGACTTGAAATTCCGGTTGAGAATACTTTGAATGCGGTTTCAGTTTATAGTTCAGTGGGTGACCATGTCGAGGTTACTAAGGTATACAAGAATTGCCCTTTGGAGATTCAAGGGAAAATATTTTCTGCTGATTTGATGGAGTTACCTTTCAGAGAATTTGACCTTATTCTCGGAATGGATTGGTTATCCGCTCATCGAGTCAGTTTGGATTCTAAAAAGAAAAAGGGCGACTCTGAAAACCTCAGATGGCCGCGAGGTGATTCTTGTGGGAGAGCGTATAGGTTTCATGTCCAATGTTGTTTCGACTCTCAAAGCAGAAAAGATGATCCGACATGGGGCCATTGCCTACCTTGCATATATTCTTAACTCGAGGCAATCAGATTATGGTTTGGATAAGATCCGAGTGGTTAGGTATTTTCTAGATGTTTTTTCAGAGGAATCGCCGAAGGTATCGTCGAAACGTGATGAGATTGAGTTTGGCATAGATGTTTATCCGAGTACAACCCCTGTCTCTATGGCTGCTTACATGATGGTTCCGAAAGAGATTAAGGAATTGAAGATTCAGTTGCAGGAACTGCTAAATAAGGGTTTCATCCGACCTAGTGTTTCTCCTTGGGGCGCCCCTGTTTTATTTGTGAAGAAGAAGGTTGTATCACTTCGGCTTTGTATTGACTACCGAAAGCTGAACAAGCTAACGATTAAGAATAAGTATCCCCTTCCTCGTATTGATGACTTGTTCGACTAGTTCTGGGGAGCTACAATATTCTCTAAGATAGACATGAGATTGGGTTATTACCAACTCAAGGTTAAGGATTCTGATGTGTTCAAGACAACTTTTCGGACTCGTTATGGTCATTACGAGTTTCTGGTAATGCCGTTTGGACTGACTAATGCCCCTGCAGCATTTATGGATATGATGAATATGGTGTTTCAACCTTACCCAGATCAGTTCGTGGTGGCTTTCATTGACGACATATTGGTTTATTCTAAATCGGAGGCAGAACATGAAGATCATCTCCGGATTGTTTTACAGACTTTGCGAGAGAAGAAGTTGTATGCAAAGTTAAGTAAATGTGAAGTTTGGTGGACTGAGGTTACCTTCTTGGGACACGTGGTTTCTGCTAATGGTATTCAGGTTGATCCAAAGAAGATTGAGGCAATTTTAAGCTGGAAACAACCTAAGAATGTTCCTGAGATTCGAAGCTTTTTGGGTTTAGCCGGCTACTATCGAAGGTTTATGGAGGGTTTCTCGATTATTGTAGCTCCATTGACTAAACCTCTGAGAAAGGATGTAACCCCCTCATCCCGGTCTGGTCGGCTGACCGGTCCGAGTAGGCTACACGGGGAAAACCAATGTGAAACCCGTTAAGGTCCCACCTCGGTTAGCAACCCTAGAAAATTTCTTTTAATTAAATCTTGTCTAAAGGCATATTATTTCCTAAGTGATCACGACAGCGGAAAACATCACGAGGTAAAAGCAACCAAACCAATTTAACATGTTAACCAGTCCATTTTAAAGCCACATAGCAGGCTGTATCGATACACCAATCAAGGGTAACGATATGCCTTGACCAGGTCAACTACCATCAGTCAACACATGAAGACTATATCGATACAGCCCTGGAGCGTATCGATACGTCCTTCTCGGTCAACATCTCGCGGTCAACGAGACAAAATCGTACCGATACGCCAAATTCTCACCAAAATCTCAAATTTCCAGTGAGCTTTAGGCGTATCGATACACCCCCGTGTATCGGTACACCAAGCCAAAACTGAGTCATGAAGGGCAAGACCGTATCGATACGGCCCTTAGGCGTATCGATACGCCCTGCACTGCAAGTCTCCAAATTTCATCAAAAGACTCCCAAACACGACTCTAGATAAAATTTAAGACTTCCCTAGCGACATACAAGCACACATACAACAACTAGCAACCAAGAACTAGCATGAAGAACGATTTAGGTGATCAACGAGACATTAACAACGAGGCATTCACACAAAGAAGGATAATGCATTCCAAGGCATACTTAAAAAGCTTAAAAGCCAAAAAGCACAAGTCATCACATATAAGGTTTACATGCTTACCAAAACAACACATAACATCCAAGGCATAACCTCTCATCACAAGCATTCAACAAGACATAACATGGTTTACAATTCCAAAGCATGGCATAAACAACATTCAACAATTATGAGTCATACAACGCTCATACAAACACATAGTAGCCCCATTGCTAAACTACTACTTTATTTAATAAACCATACTTGAGCAACTACAAAGCTTGGAATGCCCCTTCGTCTTGCTCTTTGCTAACACCACGCTACTGATCTGCATTTTCGAAAATGAGAGCGTAAGCTAGAAGATTAGTGAGGATGCTCTAAAACCAAAAACAACGACAATGCAGGGTTCAAGCATATAATCCTTAACATCACACACAACACATAAGCATCAATATAGCAAACTAGCTAGCAACACAAGAGTCAATAATATGACATCTTACTTCATATTAAGCTCAACAAGATAAAGCATTTATCTCAACATCATAACCACAAGAACAAGTACATTGGCCACTATTAGTTTACTCAGATATGCTAATTACTCTCAACAACAACATTACCTCGGTGGGATTACACTCATCACCGGACCTTGCATGGATGAGATTCCACTCATCATCACATGCCCTACGGATGGGATTCCACTCATCATCACGTATAATATAAACAATTCTCGGTGGAATATTACATAACCGTACTCCTCCTTGATGGCTCAACGCCACCAAGGCCACGCGCGAATTTGACTCAACCGTGTGCACACTAATCCTAATGATCGATCATTTATACCCGGTAATTTAACTAGTGCCAATTACTTTTAAACCACATCATAACAACCATCATTTATAGCACACATCCATCATCAGACACATCAATGTATATCCATACATAGCCAAATCATGCTTCACAAGAATATAATAGGTATAAACATTTAAAGCTATAAACAAACAAGAAGTTAAACTACCAATTTAACTTCTATCTAGGAATGACCTACCAAGCACATCCCTAAACCTCATCTACACACTTGAACAAATTTAATCAAATATGAAAGTTTCACTCACCACCCTTCCTTAGCAAACCAAGCAAAGCTAGTCAAGCCTCTTCAATTTCTGGATTCGATCCTGATCCTTCTCCGATGTTTCCTCTTGCTTCTAACCAATCAAAAGACAACTATTACTCACCAAATCAATGATACACTCAGCCACAATCTAAACCCATAATCACAAGCTAAAACTTCATAGTTTCAAACCCAAACTAACCACAAAACTCACATTTTCGTGCTCCTCAAATACCCAACTAAAATCCACCATTTCCAACACCCAAATGACATCTAAAGACTTCCAAAACACCTTCCTAAAAACCCTATACCATCAGCCCTTCAACCCAACACAAAAACACACCAAAATACATGTTTTGACACTTTTAAAAACACCCCAAGACCCATTTCGGGATTTTTCTCAAAATCCCTCAATTTCAAAATATTAGGTGTATTAAAGTGAGCTTAACTCAAAACCTAACTAAACAAACCAAAAACAAGTTGAAAACCCATTAAAAATTCATACTTTCATCAAACTTGAAAAACATAAATGGTGATGGTTTTGAAATCTAAAACCATGAAATGTTTGGGATGAATAAGAGAGTTCAAAAATGAAATTACCTTCAAAGGAGATCTTGAGATGGTGGAGAAAATGGATGGAATAGTAGATTGGGGTTTTGGGGAGGGTTTTCACGTTATGTTGCAAAAAGGGGAGGAAGATGACTTTCTTTTTTTTGTTCATTTTGTTTCAAAAAGTTGTCTTCTTTATTTCAACTTATTTAAAAAAATGTCATTGCCTTAATTTTAATCTTATTTAAATTAAAACCAAGGCCTAATTAAATTAAGCCGGTTCTGACGACTTGAACCCAACGCACACACACCGAACTCCTAACCCCAAAACACGGGTGTTACAACTCTCTCCCACTTAAGGAATTTCGTCCACGAAATTACCTGACTGAAAGAGATAAGGATACTACCTTTCCATATCCTCCTTCCTCTCCCAAGTGGCCTCGTCCACCCCTCGATGTTGCCACCGCACTTTTACTAACTCAACTGATCTACTCCGCAACACCCTGCTATCTGAAGCTAAGATCTCAACTGGTTCCTCATCATAAGTCAAATCCGGATTCAATTCAATCTCTTCTACAGGCAAAACATGTGATGGATCTGCCCTATACTTACGGAGAATCAAAACATGAAATACATCGTGTATCTTCTCTAGCTCAGATGGCAAACGGAACTGATAAGCAACTGGGCCAACCCTCTTCACAATCTCATACGGTCCTATGTACCTCGGACTCAACTTCCCTTTTCTGCCAATTCTCATCACTTTCTTCCACGGAGACACTTTTAGGAATACCTTCTCACCCACTAAAAACTCAACTTCTTTTCTCTTCAAGTCGGCATAGGACTTATGTTTATCCGAAGTAGCCTTCAAGAGATCGTAAATCAATTTCACCTAATCGGTTGTCCCCTTAAGCAAATCTGGCATAGGCAACAACTTCTGTCCCACTTCGGCCCAACAAACTAGAGCTCTACACTTTCTACCATACAAGGCCTCATACAGAGCCATCAGAATGCTCGACTAAAAACTATTATTGTAAGCAAACTCAACTAGAGGCAAGTGCTTCTCCCATGTACCCTGAAAATAATTGATGCAACAACGCAACATATCCTCTAAAATCTGTATAACCCTCTCTGATTGACCATCGGTCTGAGGATGATAAGACGTGCTGAAATTCAAACGGGTACCCAAAGCTTTATGCAGACACTTCCAAAATCGAGCTATAAACCTCGAATCTCTATCAGACACAATAGACTTCGGTACACAATGAGTCTAACAATCTCACCAATGTACAAATCGACCAATCTATCTAATGTATAAGTCGTATTGACCGCTAAGAAGTGAGCACACTTCGTAAACGGTCTACTATAACCCAAACTGAGTTCTTCTTCGTAGGAGTCAAAGGCAAGCCCGAAACAAAATCCATGGTGATATTCTCCCATTTCCATTCCGGAATTCTCAATGGTTGCAACAAACCTGAGGGAACCTGATGTTCGCCTTCACTCTCTGACACACCATACACTTACTCACGAAGTCAGCTACATCTCTCTTCAAACCAACCCAAAAGTACTCATTCCTCAAATCTCGGTACATCTTCGTACTTCCAGGATGCATAGCAAACGGACTACTGTGCGCTTCAGTAGAGATCGTATGTCTCAAGTCACTGTCTTCTGGAACAACTATCATATTTCTAAAACACAAGACCTCATCTGTACTGAAACTGTAGTCTGAAGGTCTACCCTCGGCTTTGTCTTGCACGTGAGGTGCCAAAGATCTATCTAAGAGCTACTTCTCTCTAATCAACTGACCTAGAGTAGGTCTAACCTGAAGCTCGGCCACCAAGCCACCATCCCCGGACAAGCTCAATCTAGCAAACATGGCTCTCAAATCTACAACTACCTTTCCACTCAAAGCATCGACCACTACATTGGCCTTACCCGGATGGTACTCAATCGTGAGATCATAGTCTTTTAGCAACTCTAACCACCTACGCTGTCTAAAATTCAAATCTCGCTGAGTCGTGATGTACTTCAAACTCTTGTGATCTATGTACACTGTGCATTTCTCACCGTACAAATAATGCCTCCAAATCTACAGAGCAAACACAACTGCAGCTAACTCTATGTCATGGGTCAGATAGTTACGCTCGTGAGTCTTCAACTGTCTTGAGGCATAAGCCACTACCCTCTTGTCTTGCATGAGAACACAACCTAGGCCTACATAAGAAGCATCACTGTAAACTACATACTCTTTCCCAAACTCTGGCTGAATCAAGATCGGTGCTTGGGTCAAAGCTTCTTTCAACTTCTCAAAGGCTCGCTGTCTTGCATCTGACCACTCAAACTGAACACTTTTATGAAGTAACTGTGTCAATGGAGCGGCTAACTTCGAGAAACCTTCTACGAATCTTCTATAGTATCCAGCTAAGCCTAGAAAGCTACGAATCTCTGTTACTGACTTCGGTTGCTTCCACTCAGCAATGACCTCTATTTTCTTCAGATCAACTCTAATCCCATCGGCTGACACTATGTTCCCTAGGAAGACTACCTCTCGGATCCATAACTCACACTTGCTCAACTTGGCATACAATTGATTATCTAACAAACTCTGTAAAACTAACCTCAAGTGTTGGTTGTGGTCTTCCTCGGTACGTGAATACACCAAAATGTCATCTATGAAGACAACTAAAAACTGATCTAGGTACTGATGGAAGATCCTATTCAGCATATCCATGAAAGCAACCGGTGCGTTAGTCAACCCAAAAGGCATGACTAAAAACTCATAGTGACCATATCTAGTCCTAAAGGTCGTCTTTAGTACATCAACCTCTCTTACCTTCAATTGGTAGTAACCGAATCTCAAGTCAATCTTCGAAAAGACTGATGCTCCTCTCAACTGGTCAAACAAGTCATCAATTCTCGGCAACGGATACTTGTTCTTCACTATTAACTGATTCAACTGTCTGTAATCTATACATATTCTCATGCATTCGTCCTTCTTCTTTACAAACAAAACTGGAGCACCCCAAGGCGAAGAACTCGATCGAATGAAGCCTCTATCTGTCAACTCTTGCAACTGAGTCTTCAATTCTTTCAGTTCTTTTGGTGCTATATGATACGAAGCAATCGAAACATGAGCTGAATCTGAATAAGTCTCTATAGCAAACTCTACCTCTCTATCAGGTGGTAAACCTGGCAATTCTTCCGGAAACACACTTGGAAAGTCACACACTATCCGGATGTCTTGAGGTCTAACCTCACTCATGTTCGGATTCATCACATAGGCCAAATACGCTTCACAACCCATCTCAACCAACCTCTTAGCCTCTAGAACTGAAACTACATTCGATAAGAACTTCACGTTCTCACCTACCACCACAATCTCATAATCATCCGCGAGTCTCAAGGAAATCCTCTTAGTCTCAAAGTCTATCCTAGCTCTATGCTCAGTGAGCCAGTCCATACCCTAAATCACATCAAAGCCATAAAATGGTAGCTCCATCATATCCACTGGAAACACATGTCCCTGAACCATAAGCGGACATCTTCTGTATATCCTCCTAACTATTACCGTATCCCCGAAGGAACTAGTAACACTAACTCCTACCTCTAATATTTCACAAGACAATTTCAACAACTTTGCATGCTCACTCAGTATATAAGAATGTGTAGACCCGGAGTCAATCAGAGAAAGCAAACCCAAAGACTGTATCGAGAAGTTACCTGCAATCACATTTGTGTCATGCTGATCCCCGCACTGAGCGTAAACTCTGGCCTGGCCTCCGCCCTCTGGCTAGACTGCAACTACATGCGTTATGTTCCTCTGGCCATCATTTCTCGGCTGGAAGTTACCTCTACCGCGCCCGCGACCTCTCTGAAATTCATTGGCTCTAGCAGGAGCCTGAACTGGTGCCTACCCCACCTGATGTGGACAATCACGCCTAATATGATCCCTAGCTCCACAGCTCTAACACGAGTGAAAATTTCCCCAACACTCACCGATGTGATTCATCCCACAACTAGCACACGTGGGCAACCGCCCACCAGCCCTCTGGCCCTGATGGCCTCTATCGTGGTTACCTCCACCACATCTATGGTCATAGTGATACCTGTTGTCTCTATGCCTCTTGGCATCACCTCTATCAAAGTCACTAAACCTCTTCCCAGAACTAGAACCATCAGATCGTTTGGTCAAGCCCAAATTGTGCTCTAAGTTCTTGGCCCTAGCGACCAAGACATCAAAATCTGTGTAGTCAGAAGCTAAAATGTACCTCTTGATCTCTTCATTTAACCCATAGCGGAAACGGTTACAACGTTCCACTTTAGTAGGAACAAGCTCAAATGCATACTAACTCAGCCTGACAAATCTGATCTCATAGTCTGTCACAGTCATACTCCCCTAAAGCAAAGCCATAAATTCCTTCTTCTTCTCATCGAGATAGCGAGGACCTAGATATTTCTTACGGAAAGTTGACTCGAAAAACTCCCAAGTGATCTCAGCCTCTTCCATACCCGTAGTGATGGTGACCCACCAAGTGTAGGCATCACCCTAAAGCAAAGATATAACAAACCCTAGCTTGCGTTCCCCGGTACATCCCATCTGTGCCAGAATACGGGCGGTCTTCTCTAACCACAACTCAGACCTCTCCGGTGTAGATTCTATGAACTCTTCACCTCCCAAACTGCGGAGCCTCTCTAATGGTAAACTAGTACCCTCTCTATGGGGTTGTGCCACTGCCTGACCCCCAACCACTGCAGCTTGAAAAGCCCCGGCTATCGCTTGAACTAGAGGAGCTAAATCTATTCTAGCGGTCCCTGGCCAATCTGAGGTTCTACGCCTTCGGCTCCCGTCTCGCCTTCCTCTTGATGAGGAGGAGGTAGAGGAGGTTGAGGAGCCTGCGTCCCACAAATTTGCTCAACTCCCAGAGCTTGTGCCTGTGATTCCGGTTGAACCATCCTAGGCCTCCCTCGTGGTCTCATGTTACAACTAGCAAGATAACAACTACAACAAAAAACATATAAGGATTAAGTTAGCAAAGGCAAGGGTCCAACTATGCTCAAGTATCTTCCTTTACAAAACTTTTTCAAATAAAGTAATAGTAGCAATGGGAACTCAACACTACACCAGACACAACAATCATGCTTCCAAACACCATACGAACGAACAAACAAGCATACATGGAAAAGCATACACCGAAGCAATACAATTACTTAACACTTCAACTTACATCACTTACCTACCCAAAATCTCGGTAACTTCAGGCTCTGATACTAACAAATGTAACCTTCTCCTCCCAGTCTGGTCGGCTGACCGGTCCGAGTAGGCTACACAGGGAAAATCGATGTGAAACCCGTTAAGGTCCCACCTCGGTTAGCAACCCTAGAAAATTTCTTTTAATTAAATCTTGTCTAAAGGCATATTATTTCCTAAGTGATCACGACAGCGGAAAACATCACGAGGTAAAAGCAACCAAACCAATTAAACATGTTAACCAATCCACTTTAAAGCCACAGAACAGGCCGTATCGGTACACCAATCAAGGGTATCGATACACCTTGACCAGGTCAACTGCCATCAGTCAACATAGGAAGACTGTATCGATACAACCTTGGAGCGTATCGATATGCCCTTCTCGATCAACATCTCGCGATCAACGAGACAAAACCGTACCGATACGCATAGAGCCCGTATCGATACGCCAAAGTCTCACCAAAATCTCAAATTTCCAGTTAGCTTTTGGCGAATCGATACACCCCCGTGTATCGGTACACCAAGCCAAAACTGAGTCATGAAGGGCAAGACCGTATCGATACGACCCTTAGGCGTATCGATACGCCCTGCACTGCAAGTTTCCAAATTTCAGTAAAAAACTCTCAAACACGACTCTAGATGAAATTTAAGACTTCCCTAGCCACATACAAGCACACATACAACAACTAGCAACCAAGAACTAACATGAAGAACGATTTAGGTGATCAACGAGACATTAACAACGAGGCATTCACACAAAGAAGGATAATGCATTCCAAGGCATACTTAAAAAGCTTAAAAGTCAAAAAGCACAAGTCATCACATATAAGGTTTACATGCTTACCAAAACAACACATAACATCCAAGGCATAACCTCCCATCACAAGCATTCAACAAGACATAACATGGTTTACAATTCTAAAGCATGGCATAAACAACATTCAACAATTATGAGTCATACAACGTTCATACAAACACATAGTAGCCCCATTGCTAAACTGCTACTTTATTTACTAAACCATACTTGAGCAACTACAAAGCTTGGAATGCCCCTTCGCCTTGCTCCTTGCTAACACCACGCTACTGATCTGCATTGTCAAAAATGAGAGCGTAAGCTAGAAGCTTAGTGAGGATCCTCTAAAAACAAAAACAACGACAATGCAGGGTTCAAGCATATAATCCTTAACATCACACACAACATACATAAGCATTAATATAGCAAACTAGCTAGCAACACAAGAGTCAATAATATGACATCTTACTTCATATTAAGCTCAACAAGATAAATCATTTATCTCAACATCATAACCACAAGAGCAAGTACATTGGCCACTATTAGTTTACTCGGATATGCGAATTATTCTCAACAACAACATTATCTCGGTGGGATTACACTCATCACCGGACCTTGCATAGACGGGATTCCACTCATCATCACATGCCCTACGAATGGGATTCCACTCATCATCACATATAGTATAAACAATTCCCAGAGGAATATTACATCACCGTACTCCTTCTTGATGACTCAACGCCACCAAGGCCATGCGCGAATTTGACTCAACCGTGTGCACACTAATCCTAATGATCGATCATTTATACCTGGTAAGTTAACTAGTGCCAATTACTTTTAAACCACATCATAACAACCATCATTTGTAGCACACATCCATCATCACACACATCAATGTATATCCATACATTGCCAAATCATGCTTCACAAGAATAGAATAAGTATAAACATTTAAAGCTATAAACACACAAGAAGTTAAACTACCAATTTAACTTCTATCTAGGAATGGCCTACCAAGCACATCCCTAAACCTCATCTACACACTTGAACAAATTTAATCAAATATGAAAGTTTCACTCACCACCCTTCCTTAGCAAACCAAGCAAAGCTAGTCAAGCCTCCTCAATTTCTGGATTCGATCCCAATCCTTCTCTGATGTTTCCTCTTGCTTCTAACCAATCAAAAGACAACTATTACTCACCAAATCAATGCTACACTGAGCCACAATCTCAACCCACAATCACATGCTAAAACTTCATAGTTTCAAACCCAAACTAACCACAAAACTCACATTTTCGTGCTCCTCAAATACCCAACTAAAATCCACCATTTCTAACACCCAAATGACATCTAAAGACTTCCAAAACACCTTCCTAACAACCCTATACCTTCAGCTCTTCAACCCAACACAAAAACACACCAAAAATACATGTTTTGACACTTTTAAAAACACACCCAAGACCCATTTCGGGATTTTTCTCAAAATCCCTCAATTTCAAAATATTAGGTGTATTAAAGTGAGCTTAACTCAAAACCTAACTAAACAAACCAAAAACAAGTTGAAAACCCATTAAAAATTCATACTTTCATCAAACTTGAAAAACATAAATGGTGATGGTTTTGAAATCCAAAACCATGAAATGCTTGGGATGAATAGGAGAGTTCAAAAATGAAATTACCTTCAAAGGAGATCTTGAGATGGTGGAGAAAATGGATGGAATAGTAGATTGGGGTTTTGGGGAGGGTTTTCACGTTATGTTGCAAAAAGGGGAGGAAGATGACTTTCTTTTTTTGTTCTTTTTGTTTCAAAAAGTTGTCTTCTTTATTTCAACTTATTTACAAAAATGTCATTGCCTTAATTTGAATCTTATTTAAATTAAAACCAAGGCCTAATTAAATTAAATCGATTCTGACGACTTGAACCCAACGCACACACACCGAACTCCTAACCTCAAAACACGGGTGTTACAAAGGATATTCCTTTTGTTTGGACGAAGGCTCAGCAGACTAGTTTTTAGAAGCTTAAGACCGTGTTGACTGAAACACCGGTTCTGATTCAGCCTGAGCGTGGGAAGGCTTATACGGTATACAACGATGCCTCCCACACGATATTGGGATGCGTTCTGATGCAGAAGGGGAAGGTAATGGCCTATGCATCTCGTCAGTTGAAAGCGCATGAGTGCATCTACCCTACCCATGATTTGGAGCTTGTTGCTGTAATCTTTGCTCTGAAAATCTGGAGACACTATCTCTACGGAGAGAAGTGCTATATCTTCAATGATCACAAAAGTCTGAAGTACCTTCTTACACAGAAAGTGTTGAATTTGAGACAACATCGTTGGTTGGAACTTCTCTAGGATTATGACTGTGAGATAGAGTATCACCTGGGGAAGGCGAACGTGGTTGTCGATGCCTTGAGTCGTAACGCCATTTCGGATTTGAGGACCTTGTTTGCTCGGATGAGTTTGTTTGAAGATGGTAGTTTGATGGCAAAACTTCGGGTTATTCCTATGTTGATATCTGATATTCGAGTTGAGCAGTCTACTGATCCTTTTCTTATGCACCATATCAGAGAGGTTTTTGAGGGTACATATGAGGATTTTACTATTGATCAGGATGGTGTTTTGTGTTTTCGTGGCCGATATTGCATTCCAAGGAATTCTGAGTTGAAACAAGTTATTCTTCGCGAGGCACATGACAACCCTATTCTATGCATCCTGGTGGTGATAAGATGTATAAGAACCTTCGTCAGAGGTACTGGCTGAAAGGTCTTAAACGGGATGTTGTCGGATTTGTGTCTAAGTGTATGACTTGTCAGAGAGTAAAGGTAGAGCATCACCGTCCATATGGGTTGCTTCAGCACATCGAAATTCCTTAGTGGAAGTGGGAGCGTGTGACTATTGATTTTGTTAGTGGTCTTCCAATGACTCCATCTAAGAAGGACTCCATCTTGGTTATAGTGGACCGTTTGACTAAGTCTGCGCATTTCATTCCGGTTCGAGTCAACTATCCTTTGAGTAAGTTGGTTCTGTAACCCCCTAGACCCGCCTATGCGTTTCACGGATCCTAGGAAGTCACATTAGGGTCACAAGAGCGACCCACTGAAAAATTTCAAATAAACATATGGTTAAACCTTTAAAACCATAAAATAAATATCTTATTTAAAATTACAATTTCAGAAATCGTTCAAATGATAAAACAATCATAATACCAGTTGCGGAAAATAGTTTCAGACTCATTTGTATAATACAAACACGACACACATGCCCCCTAGTTACACAGATACCATACTCCTTGACGAGCCGAAGAAACTCCCATACCGACGTTGATAGGTGCAACTTGCCTGATCTTTTATCCTGAAATGGTAAAAACAACATGAGCTTGGGAAAGCTCAGTAATACAGAACTACCAAAAGATGATATACGTTCATGTAGACATATGGTAAGCATAACATTTTCATGATGATCCAAGAAGTGACAGTTCTCTTTTCCCTTTCCTTTATTTCAGGATAACATTACTTGAGGATAACGACACTTGTTCTTTATTCACTCATCGAGTAACAGATGAGAATATTACAATCTGATAGATTGAGAAGATGAAAACAATGAGTTTAACGCCTAGTGTGTTCTTTAATCAGACCTTAAGAATTAAACGAAAATTATATAGGCTGGTAACATACGAGGTAGGAATCAGAGAGTTTGGCGTCTAGTGTGTTCCAATAAGTACAGATCAACATGCATAAGTACAGATCAACATACATAAGTATAGATCAACATACATAAGTATAGATCAACATACATAAGTACTTAACATTACATCACATGAGCACATAACAGATTAAATGCAAATGTCCAATGTTCATACTGATGTTTACAAGAAATACCCTCCAACCTTACACCAATATGCAGTCCCCCAGAACTGCATCCATAAGGACTTACCCTAGGCCCGATGGGCGTAGGTGCCACCTAAGGGGGTGCCTTAGGTCCATAAGGACTTACCCTAAGCCCGATGGGCATAGGTGCCACTCAAGGGGAGATCTTGAGTCCATAAGGACTTACCCTAGGCCCGATGGGCGTAGGTGCCACCTAAGGGGGTGCCTTAGGTCCATAAGGACTTACCCTAGGCCCGATGGGCGTAGGTGCCACTCAAGGGGAGACCTTGAGTCCATAAGGATTTACCAGCTTGATCAGGGCTGTACCGACAGAGACTTCATATCATAACCCAACAGTATACCCCAGACAGAATTCAGTGTTCAGATTCCAGACATGGTTAACAGAATATATATAACAAATATTTTATTTATAACATCAGAAACGGAAGAATTCATACTTTTGACAGATAAATGGGCATACTATTGAGCAGAGCAGACATTTCAGTATACATTATGCAAACAAATTGTTCCATCATATATCAAGCTAACATATCATACTATCAAGTAGGCAGAGAATGTCATGCAGTTCATTCAACAGAATATAGTACACACATGGAACACACTAGATGAGATAGATTACTTCTCAGAGATGCTTGGCATATACAGAATGAGACATATTGAACTTGTGACGATTTGAACGGATTTCTGAAACGTGGCCCCTATTAGAAGGGGTTCATACAAACTGCTTAACCCAGATATTTAGGAAGTGATACATCAAGACCTTTGAGAGTTTTGGCATATCCTGAGTGATTCAGCCATTTAAGCTTACAAGGGCATTATAGTCATTTTATCATACACAGACATTTTGATAATTTATACCAACAAGGCATAAACAGTGGCTCGGGAATTCTGTTTGCTCATCAAATTTCCAACCAGGCATTCAGAGATTTCTATGTCAAGATCCTTCACAGTATCGGATACATTCAGGGCTATTTTGATTACTTGGGCCAACGAGGGCATCTTGGTCATTTAACTATCAGGGGTGATTTTCGTAATTTAGCCCATTAATGATGATATGACGATTCACAATATTTAATGTTTCCAGAAGTTTATCGAGCCTCCAAAACCATTCGAACTAACTTACCTCAATCTTGTATTTCTAACCAACCCTTCTAATGTATCTGTCTGTATAGTATATCTGAACGGTTGCTTTCGTATTTCACCACCAGATCTACCGCGGAGTAGTCGAACTTATATTCTGTGCGAAAAAACTTTCAACCTTATTATAATATCAGGAGTGATTATCATACATGAGTGTGCTTCCTAACACTTAGGGCGCTTTAGCCCTTAAAGTCTTATCAGAAATCTCAGAATTTCGTCAAATGCATAACTGCATATTTGACTCAAGAGGGCTTTTCAGTCATTTTGAAAATTGGGATAAATCCACCATTTCTTTCTGAATTACCATTTAGTACCTCCATCATTCACGTACTCAAACGGTATTAAGTCGTCTTAACTCTCCGCCCCTTTATAGACGATTCATTCATTACAGAACTTGAGGGTATAACGTCGTTCAAATTAATCAAACATTTAGGTGCTCGAGGGCGTTAGCGTCTTTTTGTTCATTACGATCATTCTCATTTAATTCACGCATTACTGTCATAAGGATCGACTTATAATTTCAACAATATTTCCAGAGAATTCTCATTCAAGTGTTATACAGAGTTTGAGGGATTATCCGAGTTTGTATCACACGAATTGCATTTTAATGTCGAAGTCTTTTCATTAAAACATACATCTTGGGTAGTGTAAATTACATAATCAGGTCGAATGCAGATTTTAGGTCATTTCCTTTATCAGAAGGTAGTTTAGTCATACTTATGCTCAAAGGGCATTTTCGTAATTTCATATCCAACATCTCATACTTATTTTTCGTATCGAATTCAGCTTAAGCATATTTCACAAAACACTTATCATAAGCATGCATGCTTTAACCGGATATCAACATGTGCATAAAGCATACAAGGGGTAGTAATGTATTACCTTAGTTCCGAGGTATACCGGTTGACTCCTGATACTACATTCGATCGCATTCGAATCCGGATTGGATGTCCCATGATATTTCGAATACCGAGATACTTGCATACCTTCAAAACACAAATTAACATTTCAGTTCTTATCCATAGAGCTCTTAACAAAAAAAAACATACTTTCGGGTTCAAGGTCAGATTCGGAGGCCTTCGGGTCAGAATTTTGCAAAACGGGCTTCAAAATCGGACTCAGGACGTCGAAAAACATAAAATAGGGCTTTTCGGAAAATTTGACTTTTTGGTCAAAGTCAAAGTCAACGGTCAACGGGTCAGAGTCAATGCTGACGTCAGCATGACATCAGCAGTCAACTGAGTTGACTCGGTTGACTCGGATGAGTTGACTCGGTTGACTCGGACGAGTTGACTCGGTTGACTCGGACGAGTTGACTCGGGTTGACGGGTCGGTTCGGACGGGTCGGGTCAGACGGGTCGGGTCGGACCAAAATGACTGGTTCAATCGGTCCAACCAGTTCAGACCGGTTTGGACCGGGTTCAGACCAGGTTCACTCACCCGAAATACTCCGGTCGCCGGACGGTGGTCGGAAAACTCGCCGGAGGCTCGAAATTGCTCGATTTCACCTGAAAAAAATGGCAAATTCAATTATACAACCAACCCAACATTTATTCAACCAAAACATCGCCGGATAAAGGTTGAAAGTTACCGAAAAAATGTAATATGGGTCTCGAAACTGTCGAAGCTCCGACGAAGGGCTTATCGGCGGCGAACGGAGGCGGCAGGCTCAGGCTTTGTAGATCCGGACACAAGGATTTCGGTCGTGCCCACGGTGAGCCAATATCGGCGGTGGATCGGCCGGAAACGCGACAGACGTGGTCCACGAAGTTGCCGAACTTCGTTCGTTGTTCCACCGCACACCGCTGCTCAAGGGCGCGCGTGGTAGCCAGGGGTAAGGTCACGACGCCGTGGCGCTTCTAAGGATGCCGGCGGTGATGGCAACGTCATGGCGGTGGCCGGGACTGGAGCTGAATGCTGGCTAGGGAGAAAAGGGGTGAGAGCATTCTAGAACCATTCCATATTCGAACCATCTCCCTGTGTAGGTGAAGAGTCAAACCAGATTTATTATTGGCCCAAACTATACATAAGAATATTTAAAATTTAATTTGTGTAGAAAAAGAACAAAGATGGTCCTAGCTCAAATGGTTAAGCCTTAAGCACAATACCCAAAAGGTCATGGGTTCAAACCTTCACAGCTACATTTTTTTTTAAACATCTCCTCTTTAATATAGGGTGTTACAGGTTCGGCTTTATATTTCTGAGATTGTTCGACTTTATGGGGTACTGATATCGACTATTTCTGATCATGATCCGAGATTTACAGCGAAGTTCTGGAAGGCACTTCACTCTGCTTTGGGTACGCGGTTGAACTTCAGTCCATCTTATGATCCGCAGACTGACGGACAGTCCGAGCGTGTGATTCAGATTCTTGAAGACATGTTGACAGGTTGTGTTCTCGATTACAGTGGTAGTTGGGAGGATTTCTTGCTGCTCACAGAGTTTGCATATAATAACAGTTACCAGGCCAGTATCAAGATGACACCGTATGAGGCTCTGTATGGACGTAAGTGTAGGTCACCAATTGGATGGACTGAACTTAATGAACATAGACTGTTGGGACCAAACATAGTCCGTGAGGCCGAGAAGACATTGAGATTGATTCGTGATCGGCTTAAGGTTGCTTTTGACAAACATAAGTCTTATGCCGACTTGAGACGTCGAGATCTTGAGTTTGAGGTCGGTGATGAGGTTTTCCTAAAAGTATCTCCTTGGAGGAAGGTACTTCGGTTTGGTCGGAAGGGCAAGCTGAGTCCTCGATATATTGACCCTTATCGGATTCTTCGTCGGGTTAGACCTGTTGCCTATAAGATTGAGTTACCACCAGAGCTTCAGCGTATTCATGATGTTTTCCATGTTTTTGTGTTGAGACGCTACCATGCTGATCCATCTCATGTTTTTCCTGTGGAGGAGATTGAGATTCGTCCTGATTTGCGCTTTGAGGAGAAGCCTATCGAGATTCTTTCTCAACATAAGAAAGTTCTCAGAAGGAAGACCATTAAGATGGTCAAAGTCTTGTGGCGTGGTCACAGTCATGATGAGGCTACCTGGGAGCCCAAAGCTGTCGTCAAAGCTTAGTATCCGCATTTGTTTGCTGCAGGTAAATTTCAAGGCCGAAATTTCTTTTTACGGGGGGAGAGTTGTAACACCCCAATTTAGCCCCAAATTGTAAACCCTAATCGTGAAAATTCCCAATTAGAAACCCTAGAATTTGAGGGAAATCTCGGATTTTAACCTAATTTGAACTCGGGACCTAATTGAATAAAGTTAAAAATTGGTGGGCAATTTGTTAGACAAGCTAAAGTTTGGACCCTTCTTCTGTAATTTACCCATTTGAGCAGGGTAAACACCCTTTCGTTCTGATTTTCATTCTTTTTGCCCCACTATCTCTATTTCTCTATTTTTTTTCTCAAAACAAATCGAGCACTCCTTTCTCGTTGTCCGTTGAAGCTACGACCAAGGAGTTCTGGCGGTCGTTCGTCGATTCGCGACCATCAGTGGCTTCCCTGTGGTCGTCCGACCAAAACCCAAGTTAGGGTTGCCTTTTCGCCACTTCCTCTTGTCGGAAAAGTGAAGCCGAAAGCTTTGACTTTTCATCTTCCGCCGCCGTTGCCACCGGAAACAGCTGTGTTTTCTCCAGGAGCTCTCACCTTCGTCGTCTTTTCGTCTAGCCTCGCCTAGAACCGTTGGGTAAGCACTGAAGTGCGGTTGGGGCGAGTTCGTCGGTGTAAGCCACAACCGCCAGTGGGCTCGCTAGTCGCACCGTGGTGGTTGGGCACCGCCGGGACCTTAGATCTAGGGTTTTGGTTAAGGGTTAGGGTTGGATGATTGATTTAAGAATTGGGGATTTGATCTGTTTTGGGTTTGAAAGACTAAACCGAATCGGGTTGAAGGAATCAAACTGGACCAGCTCTCTAAACCGAACTGGCCGGGTTGATTAAGTGGGATGGCGTCAGTAGTGACGTCATTTTCCGTTGTAATGGTGATGTAGGCTGGTGTCAGCGATGATGTCATCGTTGACTTTTGGGTTGACTTTTTCGGCCGGGTTCACCTTATTATTTTCGACGTTTTGGTTCCGTTTCCGCTGTCCGTTTTTTCAAATTCAAACCTGAAATACCGTTTTGGATCAAGTTTATATGTTTGAACGAAGAATTTTGTTAAGTGTTGCATCAGAGTTTGACTCAGGTATTTATGTGTACAGGTGACGTGGACTCTGACCCCAAGACTTTACCTCCTCCTCCGCCAGGTAGACCTCCGGTGGCACAGTCTTCGAGATCTACTAGAGCTTACTATGTTCGACCTTTAGCTAGAGCTGAGCGTGGGAGACGTCACTACCGACGTTGACAGTTAGCTGCCTAAGGTGTGTTCTTTGTCTGTGCTACATGTATGTGTTTGTGTGATTCCCTGATCTGTATGAGACATGTTTATGTGATATCCGCTTTGTTGTTTGATAAATATCTTATGACTCGATTATTGTGACCATGTCATGTAACACATATCAGAATCAGACAATTTTGTACATGCATCTTAGTTGTTTAACAAGATTGCATTCGGACTCAAAAATCGGATAACATGTCATATTATTGGGTTGGGATACTGTATGGGGGAAGCTCATCGACTTCATCCTTTGGGTTGAACTTCGCTTCGGATTAGTAGTTCCATTTTTTTGGATGGGTTCTGCTTCGGACATGGTGTTGCAGTGTAGAGTGGTTCAGAGGAACCTCACTCTTCGGACGGTGATGTAGATGGCTGCATGTCATGTTATGCAATCAATATGCCTTGCTTGTAATACTTTAGAATAATTGTTTAATCTTGATTTGATGATGGACTGTTGGTTATACTTCTGTTATGCACTTTAGAGACACACTGAACTTTATAGCTGACTCCCCCTTAGTATCTGTTTCAGATTACCAGACTTAGGATTCGGTACTTGGAGGACCTCATTCGAACGTATTTGATACTATTAATCAGTATGGATTATTTCAAGATCCTTTTTATTATTTATGTATTTTCAGGGTGGGTTGTAATTTGGACTTTGGACTTTTATTTTGGGATTGATGAATTACTTTTAGCATGCATTGTTTTTATGACGAAACTTTAAAGGATTTTTTTATTGAATAATAGATTCCGACACGTTTTTTTTTTTATAAGTGATGTTTCTTGAGGGACAAGTTTACTAAAACGACAAATTCAAATTGATCAAACTTCTTAGGTCAAAATAGGGGGTTACATTAAGGGTGAAGAATTTTCTTATATCTTTTTGGTGTTTTGAGCTTTATTTTCGAAATATTTATGCTTTTCTAGCTCTGTTTTAGTATTAGAATATCACAACCGGAGAACTGGTACAAGAACCAGAAAGAAACAAGTTTGGAAATCAATAGTACAATAGTGAATGGTCTCTCCGCCATTGGGAGCCTGCTGAAAGTATCAGCGTTTACTTGAAAATTATGTGAAATGTAGAAAGTGGTGGCAAAAGTGGGTTTATTAGAAGTTTCCCTATATCAGACTTTCTGCATTATCAAATTAGAAGCCTCCAAAGTGAATTTGCACTTCAATTTTCAACATTTTAGTTTTTCAAAGATTGAAACCAACGTTTTCTGAATATATAATTGATAAATAGAAATATAAGTGGTGGAAATCACATCAATTATTGCTTAAAGAAATCCTGCTTCGTTAATGGAACATCAGAGTTCCAAGAATTTTCATATATAATGCACCCTCTCTAGTTCTTGTGGATGAACCAACCACTCTCAAATACAAATCATTCTCTTCAATTAAGAAATTGTTTCGATAATGGAGCTATCAAAAAATCATTTTGAAACATCCAGCTCTTTTTTACTTGTTTATGTTATTGAAGTTATGATTCTTCTCTCATGCTTCAACTTGCAGGGTTTTAATCTGCTTCATTTAGCAACAGCAACCCCTGTAGTTAGAGGAAATGACACCGATCAACAAGTCCTACTCCAGTTCAAAGCCAAGACAACTGGTGATCGGCTCAAGATTATGGAGTCTTGGAATAGTTCCATTCACTTCTGTCAGTGGCGTGGTGTTACGTGCGGTCACAAGCATCAGAGAGTCACCTGCAGTTCCTTAAACTCTCGGGATCTATTGGGAATAGTTCCTTCCAATTTGAGAGGGAGTATCCCACCTTCGTTGGGGAACTTGTCATCCCTGGAGAGACTTGGTTGAGTTTGAATGCATTAAGTGGGATTATACCCGAAGCTCTTGGACAACTGACAAATCTTTCGCTTTTCATGGCAGAAGAAAATGCAATCTCTGGGGTTGTTCAACCTCTCCAATATTAGAGCTTTTGATATCGCAGGAAACAAGATTCAAGCTACTCATCTTCTAACTTGCCAATCACTATGCCATATCTCGACTTCTTTTCTTTAGGAAGAAACCAAATCTCTGGACAAATCCAATGCCTCAAATCTGAATAATCTTTATCTTTACAATAACAATTTGAGTGGAAACGTGCCTTCGTTAGACAAGTTGGATAAACTGTTTAACCTTGAACTAGCCAAAAACCATTTGGGACATGGGAGAGAAGGTGACTTGAACTTTCTCTGCAATTTACTCAATAATACCAAACTAACATTTTTGTCTATAACCGTGAATAATTATGGAGGGGAACTTCCCGAATGCATTAGCAAATTTTTCACCACCCTTGTGGGTTTAGCAATGGATATAAACAAAATATGGGGAAGAATCCCGTATGGAGTTGGAAATCTCATCGATTTGGAGTGGCTAGGGGTATCTCAAAATCAACTATCAGGTCCCATTCCTTTTGAAATTGGGAGGCTTCAGAAGCTAAAGATATTTTCCGCTTATGAAAATTTTCTATCTGGAACTATTCCTCATTCCATTAGAAATTTAACAGAGTTAATCGAACTTGAATTAGATTTTAACAATCTTCAGGGCAATATCCCTTCAAGTTTAGGTAACTGCCCAAACTTGATTTTCATGGCTCTTTCTCATAATAATCTTAGCGGACCTATACCCCCACAAGTAGTTGGACTCTCATTCTTGTCCATAGTATTAGACTTATCATCAAATAATTTGACCGGTGAACTCCTAGCTGCAGTAGAATATATGAAAAATCTAGGTGAATTCGAAGTTTCTCAAAATAGGTTATCCGGCTTGGTTCCTAACAACCTTGGTAGCTGTGGCTGCTCTTGAATGGCAATTTGTTTGAAGGGCTCCTCCCTTCATCATTGAGTTCACTAAAAGGTCTTGTAAGCTTCAGAGCATTAAAGTATTTGAATATCTCTTTCAATGATTTTGAGGGTGTGATGACAAGTGAAGGAGTCGTTAAGAATGCAAGTCCTACATTTGTTGAGGGAAACAGTAAGCTGTGTGGAGGTATCCCGGAGTTACACTTGTCGAGATGGAACACAAAAACATCATCAAACAATTCCCTTAAATTGAAAATTGCAATTGTTGTTGTGGTTTTAGGAGTGGCTTTGGTTTTCACTTATCTCCTCATCTTGTGGTTTAAAAAAAGAAAGATCCAAAGCCAACAACAACTTGTGTAGAAAATTCACTTTTACAATTATCATACCAAAGCATCCTAAGGGCAACTGATGGGTTTTTCGTGCAAAATTTGGTTGGTTTGGGAAGTTATGGTTCTGTATACAAAGGAATTCTTGAAGAGAGTGGAACAACTATTGCAGTAAAAGTGCTTAATCTTGAGCATCAAGAAGTTTCTTGACTGAATGCGAGGCCTTGAAGAACATCCGACATCGGAATCTTGTCAAGGTATTAACAGCCATTTCAGGTGTTGATTATAAAGGCAAGGATTTTAAAACCTTGGTTTATGAGTTTATGGAAAATGGAAGCTTGGAGGACTGGCTGCATCTATCGAACAACACGAATGAGCCGGAGACGATGAGAAACTTGAACTTCTTCCAAAGAGTTGGTGTAGCTATATATGTTGTGTAACCACCGGACCCGCTTATGCGTTTCACCTGACCCCGGGCGGTCACAACCTATAATCAAACTTCCTATGAAATATCTCAGTCAAAATATCAAAAACCAATATAGTCCCCCCACGGGAGATTTACGATCCATACCTTAAAACCTGTTAACGAAGATATATCAAATACAATTCTCAGAACGATTATAAAGTCTATCAGTATTGCTTTCAAATCCATCCCCAAAATAGTAAGTAATAGTTTAGTATCATGTGGTTACAAAATAGGTGATATGAAAGCATAAAGTGTTTAGTTATAAACTAAAACCAACATCCGGCAAAATCCATAAGATATATCGTACCAAAATATAGACATAAGTCACCCAATTACAGACAGTTTGGAAGATAAGAACATCACAACAGTCTAAAGCTAAATGTGTTGTCCTCCAGTTGCCGGGTCCAAAAGGGTAGCCTATCACAAGTATCTGAAAGGGGAGAAGAGAAGGGCATGAGCCAGGGAGCTCAGTGTGTTCCAATAAGTGCAAATCAAACAAGCAATAAATACATATTAATCATATCATAAGAACACATAACAGATCAATACAAAAGCTCGAGTGCATGCAAGGGTTTACTAGTGACTACCCTCCAACCTTACACCAAATGTAGTCCCCCAGAAAAACATCCATAGGGACTTACCCTAGGCCCGGTGGGCATAGGTGCCACCTAAGGGGCTGCCTTAGGTCCATAAGGATTTACCCGTGCTAAAGCATCGGAACCTACCCAAGGGGAGACCTTGAGTCCATAAGGATTTACCAGCTGGATCAGGGCTGCACCCGCAGAAACTTCATAACATAAATCAACAGTATACCCCAAATAGTAATCGGTGTTCAGATTCCAAACATGAGTAACAAAATACATGTGACAAACATTTTCTATTCAGAGTATCAGAAACGAAAGATTCATGCTTTTGACAGATAAATGGGCATACCATTGAGCAGAGTAGACATTTTCATCATTCATCATGCAAACAGATTGTACCATCATAGGTCAAGCTAACAGATCATACTATCAAATTCATCAGACAGCCAGGCAATACCATCACAGATCAAACAATCACATACCTAGTATACAAATTGAGCGGACATACATCAGGTAGGCAGAGAATGTCATCTTATATCCAGTTCATCATTTCATCTCAATTTCTAACATAGTGATGCAATCTCAATAACAATTGAACATTCATCAAACATAACATTGTTTATGATTAAGTCGATAGATTGTTTACTAATATGTAATCATTATACAATTCATTCAGTAGAATATAACACACATGGAACACACCTCAAAAGCTGGTCGGAGATGGGTCTAACGGACACCTGCCTCAATACGCTCGGATACAAGGTCGGATCCTAGATCATGAAAGAGTAACGATCATAATGTGAAATGAGTGTTAAACTTGTTCTTATACACAAAGTTCAGATTCATACTAATATTCACTGGAGCGTGAGGGTGAGCGGATCGAGAGGAGCTAAGCTGAGCTGGAGAGTGGTCACACGAGTCTCGGTACCTTTACACAATTAATACACTATTTTAGTCACTTATTCAATTTACTATTATCTGAGTTAAATAATTAAGTACATATACATGATTTGGGTTTTAGGTTAGATTCGGGGTCTTGGAGTCGGAATTTTGCAAAACGGGCTTCAAAAACAGACTCAGGACGTCGAAAAACATAAAATAGGGCTTTTCGGAAATTTTGACTTTTTGGTCAAAGCCAACGCTGACGTCAGCAGGTCAAAGTCAACGGGAGGTCGGAGTCAACGCTGATGTCAATATGACGTCAACAGTCAGCAGAAAGTCAACTAAGTTGACTCGATGAGTTAACTCAACGAGTTGACTCGGTTGACCGGTTCAGGTTGACCGGGTCGGACCCAAATACTGGTCGGGTCTAGGCTATTGGGCCGACTAGGTTTGGGTTTTGGGCCAAACCGGTTCGGGTTTGGCTGATGGACCGACCGGTTCATCCAGTTGAGGCTGGCTCGAGCCGGTTCACTTACCCAATTGATCTGGTCACCGGACAGCAGTCAGAAAAGTCGCTGGAGTTGCCGAAATCACATTTTTTCACCTGAAAAATGCACATCTCCGATTATACTTTTTAATCATGCAAAATCCCAACCGAGAAGAACCAGAATCTCACTGAAAATTCTACTAATAGCATAGGGGTCGTCGGAAGTTACGTAGCTCCGATTAAGGCTTCGCCGGCGTCGGTTGGGCACGGAACGGTACGACGCGAGGAGTTCAACGGCCACGCCCATGCCCCGAACAAAGCTCTCTACCGGCCGAAAACAGCGGAGAAGGGTTGCGCCACAAACGTCGAAGCTTCAGACGTTGATACGCGGCGAATGACGGTGTGAAATCGTGCGTGTTTGGCGGCTGGAGATTCGGGGAGAGATGACACACTCGCCGGCGGTGGCAGTGTCTCGCACGGAGCGGCGATGCCGGAGATGGACGGAGATCGAGGAGAGGGGATGAACTTTCTTTTGGGGATTCGAATAGACGGCTAGCGGAGTTAAAGGGGTATGTGAACAGACGCGTCTTTAATTAAATACAGATATAAAACGATTTTACGTTAACCTTAAAGGGTAAAAAGGGGGGAGGCAATATTAGAAATGAGCCTTGGCTCAAATAGTTAGCACGCTGGATGGTAAGGGCTGAGGTCTCGTATTTGAGCCTCCACACCCTCACCTTTCTTTTCTTTTTTTTTTATGTATTTATTTAACCGGGTGTTACATGTTGCTCATGCACTCGAATATCTGCACCATCATTGTCAGACAGCGATAATTCAATTTGACCTCAAGCCAAGCAATATTCTACTCGATGACGAAATGGTTGGTCATATAAGCGACTTCGGCGTAGCGAAGATCTTTTTTGCAGATAGGCTAAACCATTATGCTAATCAATCAAGTTCACTTAGGTTAAGGGAAACTATTGGTTATGCTCCACCAGGTAATTAAATTGTATTATTTTCTACCATTATTATGATAACTATTTATATACTTTTGTGTATTTGAGGGTTTTTTCACTAAAATTATGAGTATATGTAATTTGTGATGAATTAATTGTAGAATATGGCATGGGAATCGAGTTATCAACAAAAGGTGACGTGTATAGCTATGGCATCCTTTGTTAAGGTTTAAGTCTTCACACCTTTGTTAAGGCAGCTTTGCCTGATCGAGTGTTTGAGATTCTATATCCCATTCTGCTTCAAGAGAGTGTCAGAGAAGGAACACTCGCACACATCACTCGCAATGCAAACATCATAGGAAATGACAACCGCCTTCATTTTCCTGAATTTGGTGCTCAAAATAGGACTTACTTGTTCTGCTAAATCATCAAGTGAGCGGATGGACATGAGTGATGTTGTTGCAAAGCTTTGTTCTGTTCGAGACAAGCTTCTTCGTCCAAATCGATTACGTCATGGGATTCGAACTTCATACGCTGCTCAGCAAGTGATAAGGTCCTCTTATCTTAGCAAACTACTCAATCATATCACCGTTAAGGCATATTTCAACTACCTCTTTACTGGTATGACGTGTTAAGGTAAATCTTTGTTTCTTAAGTTGCAGGTATCTATGTTGGATTAAAATATACAATTGTGGGCACCTATGTAAAATGTATGATGCTATTATAAAGCATGACACAAAATTAAGTGACCAATTATGTTAGACGTGTCATAGGTATTAAAGTGTCATGAAAATAAAAGTGTAGATACCATAAGATATATTTATAATTCAATGAGGGGCAGAGTTATAAATATTTAATAATTGATTTAATAATCAACTATATAAAGAGGTAGTGGTCCCCAAGAAATAGATTAACTTGTATTACTCTTGTCCCCGTTAGAGAGTTTTTACGGCAATGGCTAACCTATCTTCTTGCAAGATCAATACCAACGATTTTAGATTTCAACATGAAGATTCAAGGTGTTCAATCTATCGATTAATTCAGGTACGCTTCTGCATCCAGTTTATTTGGTTTATTGTTCTTGATGATTTGGCATGATAGATCCTGAGTATTAAGTTTCATATTAATTTATGATTCGGTTCTAACAAGTGGTATCAGAGACTCGTCATGTTAGATCATTGAGAATCAATTAATTTTCTAATAATCTTTAATGATTCGGTATTAAGTTTTCAAGATTATACATCCCGATTTAATGTTTCAATTACGAAACAATGGTGAAGCTTTAATTTTTGGTTTGATTATAGATTAAGTTTCTAAAGAATTACATGCAACCAATTTCCTTTTCTCTAATCGATGAAATAATTATTTGCTTGTATCGGTTCAATTTTTTAATCTATGGATTAAGTTTCTAAAGAATTTTATAGTTGTTGTCTCTTAATTAACTTTTGATTAAAAGAAGTTAGAGATGATGATGGCAGGTGCATGTGCATCTACTATAAGGAAAGGGATAATGACACTCTTAATATTTCTTGCATTCAATTTATTCAGTTTAGTCCATACTTATTTTTGTGCAATTCAAGGCAATCTATGTTTAACCATTGGTGGCAATTTATTCTTTTTGATGTTTCTAATCGATTCATTAATAAGGTTATTATAATATACGAGTCATGATAAAGTTAGGTTCTGTAATTAAAGGTTAATAAAAATAAACATGGGCATGTGAAGTCTACCCTTTGTAAACTCAGATAATATATATATATATAACAGAAAATTTTACATTGATGTTCCGTTATTTAAATTTTGTTCAGTTTAATAAAAAGTTGGTTTTCACTTTATGTGAATTTATATTTGAGAATTGATATTTTGTTAATTCTGTTTTGTATTGAATCACTGATCTAATCTTTATGTTTGGTTATATATTGATTGGGTTTTTGATTTGATTAAAGATTTATGTTGAAGTTTTAAGTATACTTTTCTTTATGTTTTTTTAAGGATTTTATCATGATAGAAATTGAATGTATAATTACAAGTGAAGAACATACGGATACAATTTCGGTAAATACATGCTCATGATAGAAATTGAATGTAAGACAGCAATTCTCAACAGCTAATTTTTCAGGTTCACATTTAAGATCAATAATGTCTTAAATTCAATTTAAACATCAGGGGCTCCATGATTGTGACCCTGCTGCGAATATCTTATCATTTTATTATAAAATAAAATAATATTTTCTGAATATATAATCGATAAATGTGAAAGGTAGAAAGCGGTGGCACATTTCATCAAGTATTAGGCAAAATTGGCCATATAAGTCAAAAAAAATTTAGGGAATAGGCCATCTCTCATTTTAATTTGGAGAATAGGTCAATTGCTACAGGACAACGCCGAGTGTAGTAGGCGTTCTTGGACCTCGCCAAGTGCAAAGGGCGAGGTCCCTGGTGATCGGCTAGGAGAGCCAATGGCCCGGCTCGTGCAGGCTTACTGTGGCTGGTGCAGGCTTGCTGCGGCTTAACGTGAAGGCTGGCCTACCTCGCCCTCTCCTTATGGCGAGGTGCAGGGTGGTCAGACGCTCTGCATGGCCCACGCACTCACGGGCTGCATGTGGTGCTTGGCCAATTGTTTTTTTATTTTTGTTTTTTTACATTATTTGTGTGTATATATATAGATAGGTGGTGTGGGTTAAAATTTTAGAATTGGTTATTTGTGAAGAGAAGAAGAGAAAAAATTTGGTGAAAGTGAAGAATTTTATGTATATCTTTTTAAAGATATATTCGAAGAGGGTGAGAAAAATTTTGAGTTTAAATTTATCTGTTGTTGTTGTAATTATTAGGTGTCTGTATATTATTTTGTGTGATTGATGATCTAATGAAATTTATTTTTTATTATTGATGAAGCTGTCCTGGTTGTGATTGTCGTTTCGATAAAAAAGAAGCTAGTTTTTCGAATTTTGAATCTGGTAAGGGTATGTATTTTTTTAATCTGATTTTTTAAAGTTAGTTTTTTAGTTGTATATATTCGAAATGTTGAAGTTAATATAATTTTTTTGTATATATTCGAATGATAATTATTTTTTAGCTGTAGAAATAGATAATGACATCTGAACACTACACCTGATTTGTTCTATCGCGGCTGTTTTCGCGGCATTCTTAAAACATACGCCACCAATAATTCACTTTTTACGGCGTTTGATGGAGAAACGCCACAAAAAGGTAAATTTCGCGGCGTTTGTAAAACAAACGCCGCAATAGAGTGACATGTAGTGGCGTTTTAAAGTGTAAACGCCGCAATAGGTTTGTCTTTAGCGGCGTTTGTATTTATAAACGCCGCGAAGTGTACCTTTTTGTGGCGTTTCTCCATCAAACGCCGCAATATGTGTGTCTTAGTGGCGTTTTTTATAAACGCCGCCATACGTTCTGATTTAATATCCCTCACCCTCCCAGACGCGTGCCAAGACTTACAAATCCTCAAATATCGTCCTGAAATCCCTAATCGGTGCCGTTCATCTCGTCGCCGTCACTCATCGCCCGTCGTCTGTCGCCGTCACTCATCGCCCGTCGCCCATTGTCGGTCACCGTCACTCCTCGCCGTCGACCGTCCCAGAGGCGTGAAAAATCGAAAATCCCCAAACCTATCATGCTGAAATCCCTAATCGGTCCTACTTGTCGTCGCTGCCGTTGCTCGTCGCCGATCGCCGTTGCATGAATTGGTATGTGGTTTTACTGCATTTATCATGAATTGAGTTTATAAGATTATAATTTGAGTCTAATCAAATCAATTTTTTTATCGTAAGAAAATTTTCAGTTTTTAAACATTTCATTCTGATATCAGTTGACTACTGTTTGGTGGTTTTAGAATTTATTGACCTATGACTTTGCAAGCATATTACTTGTGATCGATTTGCTACCAGCATTAACGTTGGGTTTAGAATTTAATTTGTGAAATTGGTATGTGTTCATTGCTGAATTTATTATGAGGGTACTGGTCTTACAAATTTCCGAAGTGAAGCTGTATTTATCATCTAAAAGTATGTTGTTTGATTTTATGTCTCGATGATAAGTAGGAACAGAAGCAATTAGATGTAGATAGAACAAAGCATGGCAATTTCAATTGCAATCCATAAACGCATTTCTCATATCATTGGAAATTTATTATTTTGGTAATGAATGAGATCATACAATGTTCCTTTTGGGATGAACTCACACACTTGCAAAACAAATTCATCCTCTAATCGACATCCTAAAAGCTTAACCACATTCTTATGATATATTTGAGATAAAATTATTATTTCATTGATGAACTCTTCAAGCTTCTTTCCATCAAATTAATTATCTTTCACCATTTTAGTTTTCATAATAGTCACAACACTTCCACCATCAACATTTCTTTGTAAACAGTTTCTTGTCCTTCTTGTTCAAGAATTTAATTTTAATCATAATAATTTATCACCTTTTTCATCTCAATTGAAGTATACAACTTTATTTTTTCAAAGTTATTTTGGTTGGAAGACAAATGTTAGTATAGTAACAAACCTCTATTTTCTTTGAAGTGTTTATGCTTTAACATGATGTTTTTATTATTTTCAGTACATTGTACGTTCTCCATGTTATAAGTAGCAGAAATATTGTTCCAATACTAGTGTTGTAATCTGTATACATATAAGTAACATAATTTTATCAATCAACCATAGATATATTTTAACACATATTTAATGATGATTCATTTGGATACAATGAAAGAAACAAAGAGTGAATTCTTCACATATCTATAATGATTGTAAAGTTCTGAGTTTTTTTTCGTTGGTACTAGTGAAGTAAATATTCTAGACTCGCACAAATAATCGATATTATTGTATTATATGATTGCTTAATTTGTGAACTTGTAATTAGAATTAAGATTGTGTTTATGGACTGCTTTTGAATGTATTAAGAACGTTAATGGACTGTTGTAAACATATATTTGTATAAATATGAAATTGGGACTGTTATGTATAATTAAAAGCATTATGAATCTGTTTTTTTTTTATGTTTTGAAGATGTTAAGGATTAAATTGATGATTAGGGGCTGCTCGATACAAAAATACAAGTATTAAGAACTGTTTTGAGATAATACGAACATTCTGGACTGTTTTCCCCCATGATTGTCTACCTGTAATTTCATATGCTATACATGAATGAAAAACTTTTTATTTTATTATCATCACCCACTAGTTCTTCCTGGTAGCCACATGAATAGCCACATGAATGGTCATGCCTAAATGCAAGTGACTGTTACAGATATTATGCCTAGAAGGAAATTAAGTGACCTGCGGATCGTTCAAGTTCCTCGAGCAGAGGAAGTTTCAAATAATGAGGGAGTGTCCGGTGTTAGATCTTCATAAGTTCCGGAAACAGTTGAAGAAAATGAAGAAACCCAAGGTAATGTTCAAAACTTTATTTAATTGATATATGTTTTTTATTGACTTGATTTTAATAATTTTGCCAAATTATTTCTTATATAGTTGAAGTTGGTCAAAGGCGCAAGAGTAGAGGACACACGATGTTGACGGGGTTGTACAATCTTCCTCCTGGGGAACGTGTACAAGTTTCGAGAAATGACGCTGGTCAACCTATTGGGGCAGAAGCAGGTGTTATGGCCAACGTCATAGGCATGACTGCACGTAATGGAGCACTTTTACCGATCAATTATGAGTCATGGCGTGAGATGCCGAATAGTAACAAGAACCAGGCTGTGGATCATATTAAGGTACTATAATGTCATTGTAATAGATAATCTATTATAGATCGATATTAATTTATATACTCTGATTGTATAATTTGTAGGAGAGATTTTCTTTAGAAGTCTCAGACGATTATGTGAAGCATGCGTTAGGAAAGAAATGGAGAGACCATAAGAGCTTCTTGATAAAGAAATATTTCAAGAATAGTCTCAGCCTTCAAGAGAAGATGCAAAATGTCCCACCTGGATTGCTCCGGCATCAATGGGAAGATGTAGTCAGGTTCTGGAGTTCAACGGAAGGAGAGGTATGACCGCTACACTTTTTAAAGAATACAACTATGTCATTACAAAATTGGTTATATATGTATATATGCAATTTTAGGAACGAGAGCGTGTTGGCGTTGCTAGTAGACAGAAACAGAAGTATACTCACACAGCCGGGTCGAAGAGCTTTGCCCGTATTGCTAATGAGGAGGTATTGTTTTTTAGACATTATTCATTATTTTTTTCATCTAATACTTTTTTCGTAAGTATTTTTATTAATCATTGTAGGAACTTAAGACCGGCAGTAGTGTTGGACGAGTACAACTCTTCGACATCACACACACAAAGAAAGATGGCTCTGCTATTACACCTGAAGCTGCAAAAATTATGGTATATTTATTTGATGCAAAATTTAATATTATGTTATTATTTATATCAACATGATAACATTTTTATATGAAATAATATTTGAATTTATTTTCTTCATTGATTATTAGGCCAAAATGAAGGACAAAAAGATGGAGTTTGAAGCAACAGCTTCAACTAATGGTTCTACTAATGTGGATGACATCGACAACCAAGTTATTGCTGATGTTTTGGGTCCTGAACGATATGGTCGAGTTCGATGTCAAGGATCATTCGTTACCCCAACAAAATATTTTGGTGCTAATTCGTCCCAGTACATGCCATCATAGAGCCAGTCTTCCCAGGAAGAAGTTAATCGTTTACGACAACAATTAACTCAATTTAAAGCCGAAGTAGAAGCAAGGGAATCGGAGAGAGCAGCGAGGGAAGCAGAGAGAGCAGC
The DNA here is from genome assembly GCA_958450335.1 of Hibiscus tridactylites. Taxonomy (NCBI): domain Eukaryota; kingdom Viridiplantae; phylum Streptophyta; class Magnoliopsida; order Malvales; family Malvaceae; genus Hibiscus; species Hibiscus tridactylites. Next base: position 29,647,812 of record OY288279.1, on the reverse strand, counting down.
GAGAGAAGCGGAGAGAGAAGCATCATATAAGAATCTCGAAAATAAATTTCAAGAAATGATGGCCATGTTCAAGCAGAACCAACTGCAGAATCCTCCATCTTAGTTGATTTATTAGGTTTGGTCATGTTTATTCTACTAAACAAAAGTTTAAATACAATCACTTTGACTTTGAACTACAATGTTAAATTACATTTTCATTTTAATGTTAACTTATTTTCTTGTTGTTAAGTATTTTTTCTTAATTTCTGTAATTATTTCTTGGATTGGATATGTCACATGTTAAATTTGGGTAGTAAATATAATGCAAATTGAATTTCAATGGGCAGTAAGATTTGCAGCGTTTGTCAAAAAACGCCACTACAAATCACGACCATTTTGCGGCGTTTGTCACAAAACGCCGCTATAGAGGAAGTAATCCCGACGTTTTTTTACGACAAACGCCGCTAAAGAACAACCTTTTGCGGAGTTTTACCAGCCAAATACCGCTATAGAGTATGATCTTTTTGCGGCGTTTGGTTAACCAACACCGCTACAGAACAGGTTTTTGCGGCGTTTGTTATACAAAACAACGCTAAAGAACACGATCTATCGTGGCGTTTTTTCACCACAAACACCGTGAACTTTTGCGGCGCAAGTATCAACGACGTTTTTAGCGGCGTTTTTATTAGCACCGGGGGTGTTTTTAGCGGCGCTAAAAAACACCGCAATAGGCTAAAAAAACGCCGCGAAAGAACAAGCCTGGTGTAGTGAAAGGAGTTTTGTTGTACCGTGACCATGAGCACATTTCGTCACATATTCATGAAGAGCAAGTAAGTAAATGTTTTGTAATTTAAAATTTCATATTTACTATGCAATTATTATAACTCGAAATTATAATGAATTATTTATAGGGTGTAGAGCATATGATACGTCGTCGAGGAATGAAGATAAAGGAACCTGATCAGCGTTTAGTATATTACTTACAGCGAGCTGGTTTTTATAATGCCACCTTTCTACGTGGGTTTAAGATAGTCCCCGGGTTGATTACTGCATTGACTGAACGGTGGAGACCAGAGACCCACACATTTCATTTTCCATTTGGCGAATGTACAATAACCCTAGAGGATGTTGCGGTACAACTTGGTATTCCAACAAATGGGACACCATTGGTTGGACAAAATAATTACAATACATATGACCTTTGCATGCAGTACCTAGGCAAAGCTCCTCCTCAGAGCTGTGTGGACGGGCTACATCTCAGAGTATCATGGTTGCAACAGGAATTTATTGTGACCAATGAATATGGTCATCGAGAACTTGAGTGTGCAGCTCGAGCTTATATACTGCAACTTATTGGTGGTGTGTTGATGCCAGATACATCGGGTAATATGGTTCACACACAATACATGCAGTTCTTGGCTAATTTGGACACATCTGCTATATATAGTTGGGGGTCCGTAGTATTGGCATTTTTGTACCATGAAATGTGCAAGGTCACAATTATGCATGGTGAAAAGGCAAATTAAGATATGGGTGGATGTCAAGTCTTACTGCAGTCCTGGGCGTGGTACAGGCTACCTTATCTAACGCCTACTTTTTCTGTACCGGTAGATATGGAGTTTCCGCTTGCTGGAAGGTAATAATGTGATTGCAGTTGTATATAAATATTTATTGATATAATATTTATATCCAATGACTTCGAAATATAATTTTAATATATCTTTGCAGATGGAGGCATAAGTTGAAGAATGCGGGGGTGGTTCACAACACTGTCAGAGAGACGAGATTAAAGATCCAAACAATAGGAAAAGATCTGGTATCATAATCAATTTATTTTAATACATTATTTGTTATTATTTAATATAATTTAATTTATTATTTGCTCTTATTTTGTATATTGTATTTTTATTTTTAAAAGAAAAATTTTATATTTGATTGTGAGTGAATTCATATTAATAATTTTTTTTACAGTTTATTTGGCAGCCGTACGCGAATGACGACATCAGAGCTTGCCTACCACCTACTGTGCTCGAATGTGCAGCATTCTGGGGTGCGATTGTGCCTTTGATCCATTTTTCTATTGTTGAGTTTCATTGTGCTGACAGAGTGTTGAGGCAGTTTAACTTCCATCAACCCATTCCAAGAGCTCCATGTGAACAAATTCACACCGTACATAGAGGTAGATTCAATGAGAATTGGATTGTGAAGCAAGCCGATTTCATTGAATTGTGGGAGGAAAGATGGACGCAGTGGGCTGATGATTTGAGTCCAATTCAAGTCGGCGATTTTGAATTAAATACAAAATACTATTCATGGTTTTCAGCAAATGGGAAACTGTTCATAGCATCTGTCGAAGATGCAAATAGATGGCTTGAAGATCCGTGGTGCTCAAGACAGGTCAGAGCTCTCAGCAATCAACAGACGAGCCAAACTTGGAAGGAATTTCGGGAGCAACCAACCGAGGTTGGACTTCTTCGTGGGCGCGATCTGACTCCCCCCTCCCCCCGAGACATGTAAGCAGTAATATTTGGGAGCAACCACCATTTGGTAATGTTTCGGAACAAACCTCATTTCAACAAAGTCATCAAGCATTTGGATTTGGTCATGTTCTGCAACAATCACCTTTTAATTTTGCAACTGGTGGTAGCTCATCTTCTCAGCCGGCTTACAATGATGATGAAGGATACGTACCACAATTTCAGTATCGCCAATCATCTGTATATGAGGAAGGTTTTGGTGTTGGTAGCATGACATCTATGTTGTCAATAACTACCATTAGCAGCCCATCATTTCATCCTGAAGAAATGTTTGCTACACCACCTAATATGCAAATAACGAATGAGCAATTTTTCGATGACAATGAGTTGGCTCCTAATCCAAGAGCTCGTAGACAGGTTCAACCCGCTCCGCGGTACTCACAAACAGGCCCTCTCCACCGGCAAGAATTACCCACCAAGAGGGGGAGGAGGCGAAAATAAGGTTTGGTTTTGTTTTTATTTATTTGTAATTTGTGAACCCAGGATATTTAATGTTATATGTATTTCTTTCAATTTCGATTGCATTTGGATATTTATGTTTTTTTTTTTAATTTTCATATTCAATTTCTAAATTCGAATTCCAATTCCAAATCAAGATTTTAAATTATAGTAAATAATATTATAGAAAAAAATACAAAATACAAAATAAGAACAAATAATAAATTATATTATATTACCTTAAAGTATATTAAATAAGAACAAATTATATTACCTTTAGATGGTTCCCAGTGCAGTGGTGTTTAAAGGTATAAAAGTCAAGTGTTGTGGGTTCATGGGTCAAAAATTAACAGTAACACTTTTCGTTGTTTGGATTAAATGGTTTAAGTTGTTTGAGTTTGATTAAAGGTCACATATTGGAATTCTTCAAAGGTAACAAGTTAAACATTTTTGATAAAAAAATAAAAATTAATAGGTACACAAAGATTTAAGAAAAAAAAAACAAATAAAAATTGAAAAGAGGCTATATTTTCTCATTACCATAAAATTAGACATACATTAAACAAAGCATTCAGGTTGACGGTCCGGCACGATAGTTGGAAAGATTTGCTCTGTTCGGACACTTGTTTCTTGAATGACCCGGTTGACTACAAAGAGTACAATGTTTAACTTGAACTCCTCCCTCTCTATCATCTGAATCATCCATATTCGTATTAATACGAGTAGACTTCGGTCGACCCTTCAACTTTCTACGAAGCATTGGATTTGGTAACCATTCTTCGTATATTGGCTCTATCGACCAATAGTCTTGGTTCGGGATCGTGTTGAACTGAATTCTATATATATTTGCAATATTCTCTAGTTTATAACAGTCATCCGCAAAACCGTAAGGGTCAAGTCGAAAATGCAAACAGGCGGCGTGTGCGTGAGAGCAAGGGTATCTAAATGCTTGAAATGCACCACAATCACACCATTTCTGATGAAGTTTGACAATGAACATTTTTTTTCTCACCTCGGACTTTAGCTTCCACAGAAAATTCCCATCCATGTGGGTCGAATGATCTTACTCGCATATCGGGCGCTTTAGCTTGAAGTTCGATCATTTTATCCTGCAGGGTTTTAGACCAATATTGTTCGTTGTTTATTCGAGCGTTGGCATCCTGCCCTTTGTCGGACCACACTTTGCCCAATCTAAAGTAAGTCTCCCACACAATACTTGCAATTGGGAGATGTCATGTTCCTTTAAGAATGGAGTTTATAGCCTCTGCAAGGTTAGTTGTCATATGACCATAACGCCGACCTTCATCATAGGCTTGTGACCATCTTTCCGTGGGGATGTCATTTACAAATTTTATTACATGTTTACCGTGTCGCCTCAACCTTCTGATCCTTTCTTGGAATTTTGGTTGAACTAGTTCATACCCTATTTATAAAAAAAGCAAGTTAAATAAAACAACAAGATGAACTCAAAAAAATTAAATTTTTTATAAACAACAAATAACAACGTACCCGCGCCTAAAATCTCTCTCCAAATCTGATTGTTTCCGAACCACGTCTTCACATTCGCTGCAATATGCCGTACACAATATGCTGGATATGCATGTGGAGGTATCCATAAACTCTCACGTCTGTCAATTACTGATAAGAGCACAGTTCCTCTATCAGAAATCATGCAAATCCCGTCTTGTTTTACAACATAATTGCGTAGGTGCTTCAAAAAGAATTCACATCCATCCGCGTCTTCCTTTTCAACTATGGCAAAGGCAATGGGGAATATATTACTGTTTCCATCCTGTGCAATAGCCACGAGTAATATATGACCGTACTTCCCATACAACCATGTACCATCCACTTGAATCATGCGTTTGCAGAATGGAAACCCTTGAATGCACGCATTGAACACCCAAAATAACTTACTAAATACTCTTTTACCAGGAATTAATTCGCCTTGTAAGTTGAACACCAGCAAAGTCTCGTACTCTACAACGGTCCCCAGGATGAAATGTTGCATTTCTCGTAAAAGAGCTGGTGGCTCATTATACGATTTATCTCAATCACCATAGAGTTCCGCCATCGCCTTTTGCTTTGCCATCCACGCCTTGTAGTAAGACGGAACATAACCAAGCTGGGACCGGATAGATGCTACTAACACTGCAATCGAAATTCTTGGTTCATGTTCAACCAAAGTCCTGATGCAAGCATATATTAGATCAGAGTTTAAATTAATATGGTCCTGTGATAAAGCCATATTGGTACATGTGTGCTGCTCAATAAACCGTGACACCTCCCACATTTCAGTCTTCTTCTTGTAAGAAATTCTTACCCACCACAGACATTTGTTCTTCCAATAATAACACCTTACACATTAGGTACTTTTGTTGGACTCAACAACAGAAAATGATGTATGGCCTTTGAGACAGTGCTCCTTAACTGCAAGCTTCGCAACTTTTTTTGTTTCAAATTCAGCCTTTAGTTCCAATTCTCCAAAGTTCGAAGATGATGAAGAACCAAATACGCGAGCTTGATATTCTTGATCTTGCATTGCAGTATAGTCAACTTCATATATGCGGGCTGCTGGAGCTTCATAGGCTGGAGGTTCCGGTTGTTGGGGCTGCAGTGCAACATTACCCCAAACAGCCGACTGTTCATTCTCAACCTGAGCCTACTAATAGCCGTGGCCCAAACATCTTCTTCAACATCAATACCATTGCCTTGGGACGCTTCTATCATAACATCGTCAATATCATCAGCATCGAGTAACTGAACGCCATCTTCTTCACTCATAGGAACAATATTTTCTTCATCATCACTGAAATCTTCAAGCGATTCGCCCCAACGACCAACTGTGGGTTCGGTGTCCGAATATGTTGATGAACTCATCTTCTGTAAATATTAAAAAAAACATAAGCACAACATTAAAATTTCGGGTTTTCTTATTAAAATTTAAAAATACTATTACCATCTGAATATATCTTCAATCATACAAAAAATATACAAACCCTCTAGAATTAAAAAAATTAGATTAAGACAAAAATCACTTACTTAATTTTCACTAGCCTTGACGAACTCTTCAATCACCGTCTTTGAATATTTCTTTAGAAACTCACAAACTCGTCCCTCTTTGCCGAAAAACTCTCTTAATTTTTTTTCTCAACCACTACACACTCATCTCATCTTCCCTAAACCCTCTAGGTGTTGTTCACCTGCTATTAAAGGGTAAAATTAAATAGGGTTCGATGGATATCTTAATTTTAAAATTATTGTTTTTAAGGTATGTATAAAATCTGTACCAACATAATGTATACTCTGTTATACTTTTTAAAAGATAAAAAATATTTTTATCAACTTTAAAAATATTAGCTTATTAGGGTGTGCAAAATCGGGTTCGATTAAAATATTTTTAATTTGTGCGAGTAAGTTCGGGTCACTCAAATCTCGACCCTATATTTTTACCAACCAAATGTATAAAATATTTTATCAACTTTAAAAAAATCATGAAACATGCGAGTACAACATACATGCAAATTAGGGTGTGCAAAATCGAGTTCGATTAACCATTTGTAAATTGTTTCGGTTAACCGGTAAGTTCAGGTCACTCAAATATCGACCCTATATCGTAACCATTCAACCAGTTTACAGTTTATTCGGTTAACCGAAATATTCGGTACGATCTGAATAATGATTTTTTTACTTTGTTTATTAAAAATATAAATTTTAATAATATGTTAGAAATATATATATATATACTTTTAAAATACGACCTATGATCTTAGTATCTTTTTTAAAACACATACAATATTTATAACCCTAAACCCTATATGCCCAATTTTGCCTATACATACTATATAAAAATCATATTATAACCCCAAACTAAACCCTATACCCTAATATATATACCAAAAACCTAACCCTATTTCTAAACCCTATATATTTTAAAGCCTAACGTGCCTGCATGCACGTCAGGGACGAGTATGGAGCTGAGGAGCTGAGCCGCCCACGCTGTCAAGCCTGACTCCAACAGGACCACGCCAGGAGGATGAGGCGAGGTCATGGGAACGCCGGCTGCAGGTGGTGTGGTCCTCTGGCCACTGTAGTTATTGGCCTAGTTTCCCAAAATTAGGCCAACCGACCCCCATCCCCTAAATAATAAGCTAAAGTTGGCTTATATGCCCAAATTTGCCCAAGTATTAGTTAATGACTGTTTTTTTACTTTATTAAAATCCTTTATTATTATTGTAATATATATATATATATATATATATATATATATATATATATATATATATATATATATATATATGGTAAAACTTTGATACACAAGGTGTGTAAAATAAGGATAAAATGACAAAATATGCCCCCAACGTTTGCATGTTTTGTCATTTGTCCCCATATTCTTTTTTTGGTCCAAATATGCCTCCAACGTTTTCTTGTTTTGTCATTTGGCCTCTTATTCTTTCTTTTGGTCCAAATATGCCCCCACGTTTAATTCATAGTCCAAATATGTCAATGTTGGATGTAAACTGTCAATCAAATGACGGTCAACAGCTTATAAAATTTTTTTGACGTGGCATCAACAAATCTTAATACGTGGCAAGTCAAGTCAGCATCAGCTGTTGAACGTCAGTTGATTGACAGTTTCCATCTAACGGGGGCATATTTGGACCAAATTGAAACATTGGGGGGCATATTTGGACTACGAATGAAACGTTGGGGGCATATTTAGATCAAAAGAAAGAATATGGGGCCAAATGACAAAACAAGCAAACATTGGGGCATATTTGGTCAAAAAAATAGGGAGCCAAATGACAAAACAATCAAATGTTAGGGGCATCTTTTGTCATTTTTCCTAAAATAAATTTTACACAAGCCAGTGTATTTGTCTTATAAAATTCAAATCCTAAATTCCTAACTCACACTAGGGGTGAGCGTTCGATCGAGTCGAGTCAAAAAATTTCGAGTTATTTGAGTTGACGAGTCATATTTTACAACTCAAACTTTATTTGAAATTTTTTCGATTCGAGTCGAGTTTAAGAAATTCGAGTCGAGTCGAGTTTTCGAGTTCCTATAAAAATTTAACTGTAATTATTTATCATGTTATAGTAGGGTTTGATTCCAATTTAAACTACTTTCTCTAATCATATAAGATATGCACATATATATTTTTTCACACGTGGCAATATTTCTTCATATTTTTATATATCAATATGTATATATCATAAAAAATAGAGGAACTCGTCTCGAACTTAAAAATAAATCCACTAATTACTAAAAATTTCGAGTTATTCGAATTTCCATTTCACAACTCAAACTTTATTTGAAATTTTTTCGAGTTATTCGAGTTTATGAAATTTCGAGTCGAGACAAGACGAGTCGAGTATTTTTGCCTCGAGTTGTGTCGAGTTATTCGGTTTTTTTGAGTCGAGTCGAGTTTTGCTCACCCCTAACTCACACACTCTAAAACCAAACCCCAAACCTTAATCCTTAAATTCTTAGCACTAACCTGAAATTATAAAGCTTAAATCCTAAACCCTTACAATTTAAACTCTAAACTACAACTCTAACCCTTAAAATTAAAAGGATGGTGTAAACTTTAGTTTATACGTGTATATATATAACCCCCACGAAAACCTAGCATCTTTCCACGGCCGACACCATCTTTTTCAACCGATCAAGTCACGCTTGAAACCAAGATTTTCTTCCCTCATAAGACTTCCTTGATCGAGTCTCCGGCAACGCCCATGTCTGAGTCTAACCTTCACGACGTCGGTGATCTTTTGGTGCGCTCTCTGCCTGATTTTACAAAACCCATGCAAATCCTTTAGTTTTAATTCATTCATACGGCTGAGCAAGGTTTTTGGTTACATGTTTTTTTTTCCTTCTTTTTTTTACTATTCTGCCAACATTTGTTTATCTATTCTTTTAAAAGTCATCTTAACTTTCATAGTGAACCAATTCAGTTTGTAAAATTATACTATATATTGATGTATTTATTAAGATAGTAAACAATTTTTTCCAAGTATATTTAGTCTTATGTAAAGGTGGAACATATAGAATTTTTTACAGGCAGTTTTGAAGTTTTTTTATATTTAAAATAAGGATATACTCAGAATTTTCATTGAATACGTCCAAAGTTGATTTCATAATTTTAAATATCAGTATGCAATTCGTCCAGTTTCACGCAAATTGCATCGACCAAGCATATTTTTACATGTGATGTGGCATGATGGATTTTTCATGCATTCTTACTTGATTTGAGATTTAGCTAAATACACGATTCATCGAATCGTGTGATATCGGTTTATTGAACTATGTGTTGAGATTAATAAATATGTAATTTTACATCAGCGTCTGCATGGCTTAGGTTTGTACGGTGGAAGCAATAGTTTTTACCACACATCGATTGTTGGATGTAAAGAGTGGTTCTGAGAACCTTATTCTTCGGATGATGTTGTAGTTGGGATTCATTGCATTGTTTTTATAAGTTAAAGATTTTGTGTTGTGCATCGTCATTTGTGAATTTAAAGATTTTATCGAAATAATTATGTTTTTGAGATTGAGTTTTTTCTTGCACTTTAGAGACATACTAAGCTCTTTAGCTTACTCCCCATAGTTTTTCTCTTACAGATACCTTTGGACTTTAGGCAACGTGGTATTGGAGGATCTGACATTTATCTGATTATTTTATTATTCAGTACAAAACTATTTAGTTATTCAGATTATTGTTTTATTATTTTGAGACATTGATGTAATTTCATATTTTGAGGTTATTCATGTTTTGAAGTTATTTTTAGCATTCATTTTTCGTAGTTTTTATTTCAGAGATTTTATGTAAACATTCGGATATTTACTATGATTTTTTTTTATATTTTTATTTATTATAAAATATTTATTAAATTATCGTTATATATATTTTAATTTAAAGTATAATTTTTAAAATTTATTTTCTTGAGGGTTAAGTTTTCAAACGTGACTTTCTAAATTCGGTTTTTTAGGCCATGTTTAGGGGTTGCATTATAGATCCTATTCTACTTGAAGAGAGTGTTAGAGAAGGAAAAATCACAAACAACGTGGTTCATTGCCTGAATTTGGTATTCGAAATAGGACTTGATTGTTTTGTTGAATCATGTTGAAGAGCCGAACTAATTAGAATTAGTTAGTTAGTTATGAAATCTGTTAGTTAGTTTCTAATGTAGTTAGATAGTTCTAGCTGAACTATATTGCTATATAAACAATGGGTTGTATTATTATTATTTGGATATTGGAATAAAATTAAAACCTATTCTTTTAACATGGTATCAGAGTCTAGGTTGTTTGGGCTGTGATTCTTTGGGCTTTTCATTCTCGCAATCGTATCCATTTGTCATTGATTCTACCGTTTTCCCTCTTTCGAGAGTTTTCCCCTCTTTCTTTACCATGCCGGCGACCGATTCCACCGTCATTGATTCCAATCACATCCTCTACCTTCATCCCTCCGATACGCCTGGCACACTTCTCGTTTCTCACCAGTTGACTGGCATTGACACGTACAATGTTTGGAGTCGTTCGCTTCAGATTGCTCTGCTTGCAAAAAACAAGCTGGGGTTCATTGACGGTGATTGTCGCCGTGGTGATATGGAGGAGGCTCTTCAACCTCTTTGGGACCGGTGCAATGCCCTGGTTCTTTCTTGGCTACTCAACACAGTTAGTAAGGATCTTTCGGTCGGGATTGTCTTCGCATCTAGCGCGGCGGTTGTCTGGAAGGATCTCAAAGAACGCTTCGATAAGGTCAACGGCTCTCGCATTTTTTTCCTCCATCGTGCGATAGCAACCATAGTTCAAGGTGATTATTCTGTTTCTGCGTATTATACAAAATTGAAGCTACTTTGGGATGAATATAATGCTCTAGTTCCGTTCTCATCTTATGAATGTGAGACGTCTCAGGAGAATTTGTAGAATATTCTTCAACATAAATTGTTTCAATTTCTCATGGGTTTGAACGAAACCTATTCTGCCATTCGGAGTCAAATTCTCCTGATGCAATCCTTGCCCCCAAGTTAATAAGGCTTATTCCATGATCCTTCAAGAGGAGTCTCAGCGTGCTCATCTTAGTTCGATTAGTCCTCTTTCTGAGCCTATTGTGATGTATGCCACTAGGCAATCTCAATGCAAATTCACTGGTTTTTGTGATCATTGCCACCTCAAGGGTCACAAGAAGGATCAGTGTTATAGACTGATTGGATTTCCTGCTGATTTTAAGTTCTCCAAACGACGTGATCCTCAGGCTGTAATGGTTCTCAATCAAGCTGAGGCAGTTTCGGGTTCTCCTGGTCTTGTTGAGAAGCCTGCACCTTCTTGCGTTCCACCTGCTCTTGTTTTTACTCAGGCTCAGTATCAGCAGATCCTGGACCTCCTTCACAAGCTTGCACCTTCTGCTGCTAATGTGACAAGTATATCTCGTCTCTTAGTCGTTGCTCGTACTGGTTGGATCTTGGAAACAGGGGCAAGTGATCATATGTGCTCAGATTTCTCTAGTTTGTTAGCTCCTTCTTCATGTGCTTCGAGCTCTAGATGTGTCTATCTTCCCACTGGTAAACAAGCTTCCATCACACATACTGGATCCATCTCCCTTTTTCCTAGTTGTATTATGTCTAATGTTCTCTTTGTCCCTGAATTTCATCACAATCTTTTATCCATTTCCAAGTTAACTAAAGAACTTAATTGTCATGTCATTTTCTATCCTGAATTTTGTTTATTGCAGGATCTCTCCACTGGAAAGATGAGGGGGATTGGTAAGCAAACAGGAGGCCTTTATGTGTTTCAGTCTTCTCCAGCTTTTGCTAGTGTTTCTTCAGGTGCATCATCTTTATTAGTTTGTAATGATGTTGTTTCCTCTTGTTTTTCTTCTGTTGTTTCTACTGATGTTTGGCATGCTCGTTTAGGCCACATGGCTTTTAATAAAATGAATAAGATTTCTTTTCCTTATCCTATTCATGTTTCTTCTGAGCATGCTTGTACTGTTTGTCCTTTTGCTAAACAACATAGGTTGCCTTTCTCTTGTAGTACAAATAGATCTCTTTCTCCTTTTGAACTGCTTCATCTTGACCTATGGGGCCCCTACAGGGTATCAACTCATCAGGGTCATCGTTTTTTCCTTACTGTTGTTGATGACTTTACCAGAATGACTTGGATTTTTTTGTTGGGATTAAAATTGTTGAGTTGTGTGGGGCTCGATTCGATCAACCAATTTAGCTCACCAAGTGGTGGAGAGATGGATTTTTGGGTGGAAGGGTTGTGGAAGCTAGAATGTAAAAAGACACAATGATTTATAGTGGTTCGGCCTTCTAACAAGCACCTACATCCACTACCTTAGCTTCCCACTAAGGATTTCACAATCAATCCACTAATTGATTCGTCCCCTTTTCTAGGATTAGGAGCAAACCCTTACAACCGATCAAGCTTCTACCCAAAGCCTTGATCAAAACCCTCTTTACAAAGAGACAATAAAAAGAAAAGTTAAAACCCTCTAATAGGTGTTTGTTTGCACAATTAAGCACTCACCCAAAACCTAAAACACTTGAGCAAATTTGACAATTTTGGCTCACTAGTGTTTGTCTATACAAGAATTGACAATTTAAGCACTAAGACACTTTTTGATCATTTGATGTTTGACAATATGAGCATTAGCCTTCTCTTGATGCTTGGAGGTCCCTTTTATACTCCCAAATGAGTTTGTAGCCGTTACTAGACGTTGGGATCAAATTGGAGCCGTTGAGGACTTTAATTCCCACCATAAATGCAGTCTGCAGCTCCCCGTTTCGAAACGCTCAAAGCCGTTTCGAAACACTCTCAATGTAGAAAGGGCCGTTGCAGTCTGTTAGGGTACCCGTTTCGGAACACCCCCTTGCCGTTTCAGAACGCGTATCGAAACGCTATAAGCCCGTATCGAAACACCTGCATTTAAAAGTTAGTTGGGAAAATAGCCGTTGGGGTTTATGACCGTTGGGGTCATTGCCACGTGGGCGTATCGAAACGGCCTAGCCCGTTTCGAAACGCTGGGCAAAAATCATGTCCTAATGAGGGCCCGTTTCGATACGAGTATCGTAACGTTTTTGCCACTAGAAGCATCTGTTTCGAAACGCCCTAAGGTGTTTCGAAACACCTGGACAAATTTGTTTAGATAGGCTTTGAAAAACATGAAAACCCCTTTTGAAAAATTCCCTAAACATAATTTCAAGTTGTTTGGACTTTGGAAATGTTTTAAATACTTTTTAAATCAGTCCAAAACATTTTTCAATTATTATATCAAAACATTAGTTCTACAATCTCCCCCTTTTTGATATAATAAAACCACTTGAAAAATTGTTTGGGATTCTCCCCCTTTAACTTTAAAAATGTGAATAGAGATTAAAAATTTTAATTCAAATAAAGCTCCCCCTTATTCATTTGAAAATTCAATTTTTCAAACCATTTCTCCCTCTTTTTGTTATATCAAAAAGAATTTAAAACATTAAGTTCAAAAATAACAGTAGAGGTAAAATTTGACAAAAATAAGAGTTTGGTTTTAAAATGGCTCCCCCTTACTCAAAGCATCATTGAAATGTTAGTCCAACATATATGATCATCTAGTTGAATTAAAAAATAAAACAAATAAAGGCAAAAACAACTAGATTTTTACCAACACTTGAACCCAAAGGTAGGATGTGAAGCCTTCCTTCTTCAAGTGTTCTTCCTTGTGTGCATGGAGCTCCCCCTCAATGTTTGACATGTTGAACATCTCCATCACACCTACAATAGACAATCAAGTAATTTTTGGTATCCAAATTGCTTTGGATCCATAAACGTTAGTTGCACAAATTTTAGTCCCCTTAGGAATCCATTTTTCAATGTCATCCTTTTTAATTGAAGTACTAAGTCCTTTTGGGACCCAAATACTTCTAAAACATTTTCCTTTAATAAATCTAGGGGCACTAGATTGTCTAACATAAAAGTTTGATTTTCCAAAATTGTTTTTCTTTTCAAGCTCTTTGGAAATCAAATCTTTTTCTTCTTGAACTTTTTGAAGCAATTTTTGTAAATCAAAACATTTTAATTCAAACTCTTCAAGTTTTGCTTCAAGTTCAAGTTTGGTTTTAGAAAGCAAATCATTTTGAATTTTTAACTTTGAAACCAATTTATTGTTTTTCAAAATGTGGCTTTTAAAATCTAAAACCAAATCATCATAGGCATCTTGTAATTCATCAAAAGTGTAAGAACATGAAGTAGATGAATTAGAAGTTACCCTTGAATCTTCTTCGATGGCCATAAGGCAAAGGTTGGCTTGTTCATCGTCGGTGGAGTCCTCATCACTCCAAGTAGCCACATGTGCCTTCTTCTTATGGCTTGAAGTGCTTGCCCTCTCCTTTCTTTTAGGTTCTCGTTCAAGCTCTCTCAAAGCTTTCTTCATGAAAGGGGCACACTTCTTGAAGAGATGAACTATCTCTTCATCTTCATCCTCCTCTTCACTTGAGTAGACATGATGGCAAGTGGAGGATTTGAGAGCCATGGCACTAGCATTGATGCCAAGCCCTTTGATTTTCTTCTCTCCCATAGCTCTAATTTCTTCCCTCTTCTTCTCATCCTCTTTGTTCTTCTTCATAATTTGATGAGTAAGGAGAGACCCCATGAGTTCATCAAGCTTCAAGGTCTTCAAATTTTTGGCTTCAATGATGGCGGTCCTCTTTGAGTCCCAAGACTCGGGAAGTGAGTAGATGAGCTTTCAAACAAGCTTCTCATCCGGAATGGCTTCTCCATAGCCTTTGAGACCATTGGTGATGATGGAGAACCCATCAAACATCTTCTTGATGTTTTCTTCCGGATCCATTTTGAAGTTCTCATACTCCAAGGTTAGGAGCCCAATTTTGGTCTCCTTGACTTCATTTGTCCCCTCGTATGCGACTTCAAGCTTGTCCCATACCTCCTTGGCGTTCTCACAAGAAGACATCTTCTCATAGATGGATGGACCAAATGCACAAAATAGAATGTGCAAGGCTTTGCAATTTAGCTCCATCTTCTTGTGATCGTCGGCACTCCACTCCGCTTTACTTCTTTGAGGCACGAACGGACCATCTTCAACTATGTCCCATAGCTTGTAATCTCTTGACTTCAAGAAGAATTTCATCTTTGTCTTCCAATGGGCATAGTGGTCTCCGTCAAAGAAAGGCGGTTTGTCGATTGATTGTGCCATTTGAACCGGTTGATGAAATAGTGATCGAGCTTGTCGGATCTTCTCAATAGGATGTGAATCCTCTTCAATTGAGCCAAGCTCTGATACCAATTGTTGAGTTGTGTGGGGCTCAATTCGATCAACCAATTTAGCTCACCAAGTGGTGGAGAGATGGATTTTTGGGTGGAAGGGTTGTGGAAGCTAGAATGTAAAAAGACATAATGATTTATAGTGGTTCGGCCTTCTAACAAGCACCTACATCCACTACCTTAGCTTCCCACTAAGGATTTCACAATCAATCCACTAATTGATTCGTCCCCTTTTCTAGGATTAGGAGGAAACCCTTACAACCGATCAAGCTTCTACCCAAAGCCTTGATCAAAACCCTCTTTACAAAGAGACAATAAAAAGCAAACTTAAAACCCTCTAATAGGTGTTTGTTTGTACAATTAAGCACTCACCCAAAACCTAAAACACTTGAGCAAATTTGACAATTTTGGCTCACTAGTGTTTGTCTATACAAGAATTGACAATTTAAGCACTAAGACACTTTTTGATCATTTGATGTTTGACAATATGAGCATTAACCTTCTCTTGATGCTTGGAGGTTCCTTTTATACTCCCAAATGAGTTTGTAGCCGTTACTAGCCGTTGGGATCAAATTGGAGCCGTTGAGGACTTTAATTCCCACCATAAATGCAGTCTGCAACTCCCCGTTTCGAAACGCTCGAAGCCGTTTCGAAACACTCTCAATGTAGAAAGAGCCGTTGCAGTCTGTCAGGGTACCCGTTTCGGAACACCCCCTTGCCGTTTCGGAACGCGTATCGAAACGCTATAAGCCGGTATCGAAACGCCTGCATTTAAAAGTTAGTTGGGAAAATAGCCGTTGGGGTTTATGACCGTTGGGGTCATTGCCACGTGGGCGTATCGAAACGGCCTAGCCCGTTTCGAAACGCTGGGCAAAAATCCTGTCCTAATGAGGGCCCGTTTCGATACGAGTATCGAAACATTTTTGCCACTGGAAGCCTCTGTTTCGAAACGCCCTAAGGTGTTTCGAAACACCTGGACAGATTTGTTTAGATAAGCTTTGAAAAACATGAAAAACCCTTTTGAAAAATTCCCTAAACATAATTTCAAGTTGTTTGGACTTTGGAAATGTTTTAAATACTTTTTAAATCAGTCCAAAACATTTTTCAATTATTATATCAAAACATTAGTTCTACAAAAATCTGACACAATCCTTCATCTAAAATCTTTCTTCTCCTTCATTAAAACTCATTTTTCTGTTCAGCCTAAATTCCTTCGTTCTGACAATGGCACCGAGTTTTTCAATTCTCAGTGTTCAGATTTCTTCACTTCTCTGGGTATAGTTCATCAGAGTAGTTGTGTTGCCACTCCACAACAAAATGAGGTGGCTGAAAGGAAACACAAACATTTGTTAGAAGTGGCTCGAGCCCTTTATTTTCAATAAAAAATTCCTATTAAGTTTTGGGTGACTGTGTTCAAAATGCATGTTATCTTATCAATAGAATGCCTTCTTCTGTATTAAATTGGCTCACTACTTTTGAAATCATGTACAAAAAGGCCCCTGACATTTCACATTTAAGGGTCTTTGGATGTTTGTGTTATGGCACAAATCCTTCACCTTCTGATAAATTTTCCCCAAGAGCCTTTCCCTCTGTTTTTCTAGGTTACTCCTTAACACAAAAGGGATACATTTTGTTTAATCTTGAGTCTAAATCTTTTTTTGTCAACAAAGATGTGGTCTTTCATGAACTTGTCTTTCCCTTTAAACTTTCTTCATCTACTCAGTCTTCTTTTTTTCTCTACTCATCCTCATATTATTGATGATGATTTCCTTGTTATTTCACCTACTCAACCTGTTTCACATACTTCACCTATTTCACATACTCCACCTGGTTCACATACTCCACCTGTTTCACATACTCAATATGTCCCTCCTGTTGTTGATATTCCTCATCCCTCTTCTGAGCCTTCTGGTTGTTATGAGTCTGAGCCTAGCCCTATTATTGCTCATTTTGTTCATGTTCCTTCTGTTCGAAGGTCTTCTCGAATCTCAAAACCTCCTGGTTGGTTGAATGACTATGCTTTTAGGTCCTCCAATGTTTGTCAATCCTCTTCACTTTCAGGTTTGCATCCTATTTCCTCTTCCATTTCATATTCTCACTTACCATCTCATACACAACTTTTTTTTCCACCACTTATGATCTTATTGAACCTAACACCTATGCTGAAGCCAAAAATAGTCCTCTATGGGTTCAAGCTATGTCTGAGGAGATTCAAGCTTTAGAAGCTAATCACACATGGTCTGTTGTTCCTTTACCTGCTGGCAAACATCCCATTGGTTGTAAATGGGTCTACAAGATCAAATATCATGCTTCTGGTGCTGTTGAACGTTACAAAGCACGTTTGGTTGCCAAAGGGTACAGTCAGCAAGAAGGTATAGACTACACTGAGACTTTTTCCCCTGTGGCCAAACTTGTTACTGTGAGGACAATGATGGCTCTTGCTGCTTTGTTTGGATGGCCTTTGCAACAGATGGATGTTCATAATGCTTTTTTACAAGGGGACTTAGTTGAGGAAGTGTATATGGATTTGCCTCCGGGATTTGGCAACCAGGGGGAGAATTATGTTTGTAGGTTGCACAAATCTTTGTATGGTCTGAAACATGCATCTAGACAGTGGAAACTCAAATTAACTGATGCCTTGATTCTTACTGGTTTTAAACAAAGTGATAAGCTAGTTCTTATGTTGATATATGTGGATGATCTGCTTATTACTGGGAATTGTGCTGATTTAATTAGCGAGTTGACGAACATTTTGAATCACAACTTCAAAATGAAGGATTTGGGAGATCTTAAGTATTTTTTGGGTTTTGAGGTGTTAAGTTCCAAAGAGGGTATTGTTCTCAATCAAAGGAAATATGCTATGGAGTTGGTTGAAGAAACAGGTTTAGGGGGAGCTAAGCCTGCCTCAACCCCTTTGGAACAGAATGTAAAGCTCACATCTGTCTTGTTTGATGAAGAAGTTAATCATCAAACTGATGATTCACTTATAGAAGATAAGATTGTTTTTCAGAGGTTAATTGGAAAGTTAATCTACCTTACACACACTCGGCCATATATCACCTTTGTTGTACATCATTTAAGTCAATTCATGCAGCATCTAAAAATGTCACATCTTGAAGCTGCATTACGAGTTGTTAGATATATAAAGAAGAATCCTGGACAAGGTATACTGCTGAAATCTTCAGGAGAATACAAACTCACTGCATATTGTGATTCGGACTGGGCAGCTTGTCCATTATCTCGAAGATCTATTACTGGTTTTTGTATCAAGTTAGGAAACTCCTCAGTTTCTTGGAAGTTAAAAAAGCATAGCACTGTAGCTAGATCCTCAGCTGAGGCTGAGTATAGAAGCATGGATGTTACCACTTCTGAAATAGTTTGGCTTTATGGGTTGCTAAATGAAGTGGGATTGGATAAAGACCTAGGGATGGTTAAACTCCTTAGTGACAGCAAGGCAGCTCTACAAATTGCAGCAAACCCTATTTTCCATGAAAGGACAAAGCACATAGAGGTGGATTGCCATTTTGTAAGAGACAAGATTCAAGAAGGTTTGATTCAAACAGAA
This sequence comes from Hibiscus tridactylites, assembly GCA_958450335.1. Lineage (NCBI taxonomy): Eukaryota > Viridiplantae > Streptophyta > Magnoliopsida > Malvales > Malvaceae > Hibiscus > Hibiscus tridactylites. The sequence goes on along the minus strand of OY288279.1, from coordinate 29,629,023 downwards.
TATGTATCCAATGCAGACCAGCTAGCAGATATCTTGACTAAAGCACTGGGCATTCAACAACGTGAACATTTGCTTGTCAAGTTGGGAGTTAAAGATGTCTTTCAACCTCCAACTTGAGTGGGAGTGTTGAAGAGCTGAACTAATTAGAATTAGTTAGTTAGTTATGAAATATGTTAGTTAGTTTCTGATGTAGTTAGATAGTTCTAGCTGAACTATATTGCTATATAAACAATGGGTTGTATTATTATTATTTGGATATTGGAATAAAACTAAAACCCATTCTTTTAACAAATCACCAACTGAGCGGATGGACATAAGTGATGTTGTTTCCCGGCTTTGTTCTCTTGGAGACAGCTTCTTCGTCCAACTCGATTACATCATGAGATTCAAACTTCGCATGTTGCTCAATCAGCAGGTAATATGTGGTCTTATCTGAGCAAAATACTCAATCATATCACCACTTAAAGCACATTTCAACTACCTCTTTGATGGTATGATATGTTAAGATAAATCTATGTTTCTTAAGTTACAGGCAGCTAAGGTGTCGTATGGATGAACTTGGGAGGCTTAGTCAGCCAAAATGCTTCACTTTCTGCTTTAAGAAAAGATAATAAATATGAGGGTGTTTTTTTTCAGTGTAATTTGGGTTTTGACTCTTCATTTTGTTGTATCAGTAATGTTGTTGAACTTATGAGTTGTTAAATTTTCTTAGTTCTATTTATTTATATAAATTTCCATCACTATTGCTTGAAATAACTTTGATAGATGGCAGCGTGGCTGGTAGATATATGTTCACATAGACGTATGCAGGATTTTATGTTGGGGGCGAATCTATAAAATTTTAAGTGGTAGAAAATATATAGAAAAACTTTAAAAAATCATAAATGATTTTATACATCAAAATAATTGATGTTTTCTCAAATTATTAATTTGGTCTCTCCAGTAGCTCAATATAATTCTTATGGATTCATTAACTAAGAACACTTGTTTAAAATCGTAAACGGTATTAGAGCAAAGAGAAATAGTTCCCTGTTTTATACATCAAAATAATTGATGTTTTCTCAAATTATTAATTGGATTGATTTAGGTCTAATTTGTTCACCTCGTATAATCACTTAATTGAGTAACTAATTCATTTAATTAAATAGTTGAATCCGAAGTGAGAGTAAATTAAATTAGAGATCAAATTGTCTAATTTTGTGGAATGAAAGAAATTATAAATAAAATAAAATTATACTTATATTTTTTTTGATAGAAGGCCGGTCGAATATTATTGAACCCAATTCCAAATCCAAATACAAGTAAAGAAAGCCCAAAAATTGGTAATGTAAAACGACAGAAAAGAAAAGGAAAACGACCAAATCAAAGAAAGAAAATAGAAACAAATCAACCGGCTGCTCTTCTACAAAATTGAATCGTCAAAGTGAAAGATTCGTGTAGAAGATGCTAGAATTGGGGATAACCAAGCATGTTGATGAAGAAACCCCAAGGTTTAGAGTCAGATACCCAGGCTTTAGGGTGGATCTATGAGACGACGGTCCTGGTCAGCCAGAGAAAAGATAATTTTGGGCGCGTCCTCCACCCACGACCGTTCATCCCGTTGACGCAAGACCTCTGATGCCAGTGCATGTGTCGGCTTGTTGCCGCTCCAGCCGACGAAAGAGAAACAACAAATATCAAAGCTCGAGGCTAATATTTTAATATCTCTGATGATCGAACCAACCCCAGACATATCTTGGGATGGTGAGTTGAGCTTCGTGATTACCGTTTTATTGTCCGTTTCGACAACAACATCGTGAAGCCCAAGGTCCTGAGCAAACTGCAGACCCTGTAAAACCGCCATATCTTCAACTTTGAACATAGAGGTGATGTAAAAATTAGTCCGATAGGCAGAGCCCATTATGGGACCTTCGCAGTTCCGAATAATCAAACCCGAGCAAGATCGATTCTCCGAGCCATCGTAACTTGCGTCCGTGTTTATTTTGTAGGTCGACGAAGCTGGAGCACGCCAACGGTCACCACCATGGCGTCGAGGATGATGGAGAGAAGTGACCACCGCATCAAGCTCTTGGCAGTAACTGGTGACAAAATTAGTGACCTCTTCAAAGGTTTGCACGATACCATCGTACAGTAATTTATTTCTGGAGTTCCATAAAGCCCAAATAGTTAGCACAATTTTTCGATGGATGCTTTGATTATTTGCTTGAAAAAGACTCAATAACCAATCTTCCAAATTTGCTTGTAAATGTATAGTTGATAGGGAAAAACCCGATTGATTCCAAATTGCCATAGAAAAAAAACAATCCCTTGTAACATGGAGAGATGTTTCCGCAACCAGATGACAGCGAGGGCATCTGGGATCATGTAGAACGCGCCTGAAAGCTAGATTTTGCAATGTAGGGACATAGTTACGAACCATCCTCCAGCATGAAATTCGCGCTTTAGAAGGACAATGTGCTTTCCAAATATAACTATAGACATTAGGCTGATGAGAGTGATGAGTTCTCAAATTTGTCATGTTTCACATGCTACTTTTCTAGTTATTGTGACTTCTTGCTGCTTAATACATGTTGTTTTCATTACATTTTGTGCAGGGGTCCAATTCTGGAAATAGCAGTGAAAATGGAGCATTTCTGCAGCTTTTTTTTATTATCCTGTCATGACTGGCATCATGAGCACGACACCAGGCACGACGCGTCTGATGTGGCAGTGACGTGGCAGTGAGGTGACAACTTCTAGAAGATCCTGGAATGTTCCGAAAGAATAATTCGATCAGATTATCAGCTTTTATCCATTCAATTTTATTTTGAATTTTAATCAACATTTGAATTTGAATTATTATTTCTTATCTCTTATCTTTGTAAATCTAAGCCTAAAAATATCAACCTTTGGTGAAGGCTTAAGATCATCTTCTAGTTTTGAGTCTTTTTATCTTTGTAAACATTTCTAGTTTTAATCCAAGTTCATTTTCCTTCATTTTCTTGTTTCATTTATTTTATGTTATTCAATTAATTTTCTAAAATCAAGTTAAGTATGATAATCAATATCATGCTTAGCTAAATCCTTTAAGCCAAGAACCAGCTAAGTCAATTCGATTCGTGAGAATTGAACTTGCTTAAATTCTTTTGGGAAATCATTTTTATCTTTCTGCTTAGATAGTTTGACAATCGGCCTTACTAAAAGTTTTTTTAACCGTTTTTCATATCAAAAAGGGCCCGTTGGTCTGAAATCGCTTAAAAACACAGTTGGGAGGAAGGATCGGCCTGTGGCAAATTTCGACTTCCTGTGAACACTCTTAGCGGCGGTCCGCTAAGGAAAGATAAAATCAGAAGCAATTCTATTTTTAAACAATTTTTGAGTCGGGTTTTTCCTGCTTTATTCTAAATACTTTAACGGCGATAGACCTGGTTGATTTATTTAAGAACCGTCTTTCGAAGATAGACTTGGGAGGATTGGTTACTCGAGAGAAGAACAAGTTACGACGGGTTGGGCCTCGTAGACTGTAACCGACATGATCCCCGAAATAAAAATCTATTTCAATGATCGAAAGAATTGAAGGAGCTGGTTCGAGGCTGATTTGCACACTTGGTTTTTCTTACTACTTTTAATCCTTTTTTATTTTATTTCTTCACCAAAAATCATATCACCCCTTTCTTTTTATTTCTTTGTTTTTACAGATATTCCTGGGAATTTAGATTCGACAAATTCAAGTAAATAATTCCAGCTAATCTCCCTGCTGATCGACCCTCTTTCCCTATATGTATTCAATTTCTTTATTTTATTTATTGTTGAAAGAGGTTAAACACTTATTATTTTTGACCGGTTAAACGACGACTTGTCAAAATTGGCGCCGTTGCCGGGGAGATTTATTTTCGACAATTTTTGACTGATTTTTGTTTTATTTTATGACCAGGAAGAACCCGGGTATTTTAGCTCCATACAACCCGGAAATTGAAGCAAGCGCTCGTAGAACTCACGGCGAAACACTTCGACGAAAGAAACAACAAAGCACACGACGACCCGAACAAGAATCCACCTCCGAAACAACACCAATCGAAGAACCTACATAGGAACCAGAAACGATGGCGGACCAAACAATTCGAGAGCTGAATGCAGCCCATACTGTGCAACAACCTCTTTGTATCGCTTTTCCTCAAGGCGACACTCCCTTCCAGCTCAAAACATGATTAATTCACCTACTCCCTACCTTTAACGGCCTGCCTACTGAAAGCCCACACAAGCATCTTGCCGAATTTCATATGGTGTGCAATAGCATGAAACCACAAGGGGTCTCGGAGGACCAAATAAAACTAAGGGCTTTTCCTTTTTCCTTAGCCGGAACGGCTAAAGAGTGGTTATTTTATTTGCCTCCGAATTCGATTAATACATGGTCTGACCTTTCTCGTGTTTTTCTTGACAGGTATTTCCCTGCAGCAAAAACGACAGAAATTAGGCGATACATATTGGGCATCCAACAAATGCACGACGAATCCCTATATGATTATTGGGAAAGGTTCAAGAAGCTATGTGCAAGCTGTCCGCAACATGGCTTATCCGAACAGCCACTCCTTCAATACCTATACGAAGGAATGTTACCGATGGACAAAAAGATGGTAGATGCAGCAAGCGGTGGCGCACTCGTCAACATGACTCCTACTGCAGCGAGAACATTAATCTCCACAATGGCTGCAAATTCGCAGCAGTTTGGTTCTGCAAGTGAACCCAGTCGACGGGTTCACACAGTAAGCACAATTACATTAGAAAATAAGATTGATAATTTGACTAATATTGTGCATTCACTTGTTTCAGGAGAAATAGGAGTTGCTAAGGCGTGCGAGATTTGTACTATGCAAGATCACGCGACCGATTTATGCCCAATGCTGAGGGAAACGTCTAGTGCCCAAGTCAACGCCTTACACAACTTTCCCGGACCTCCCCAAAGGCCATACAATCCGCAAAGCAACACATTCAACCTCGGGTGGAGAGATCATCCTAACCTTAGCTATGGTAATAGGAATCCAAATTTCCAAACTAGACAACCTCCCTACCAAAATCAAGCCCCCCTGAAATCTTCCCTTGAATCTATTGTTGAGAGGTTAGCCGTTTCACAGGAAAAGTTCCAAAACCAAACGCAATCTTACCTTCAGGAACTAGACAAACAAGTTAGCCAATTAGCTCAAACAATAGGGCGACTAGAATCTCAAGGAAAATTGCCATCACAAACCGAAATCAATCCAAGGGAAAATGTGAGCGAAATCACTTTGCGAAGCGGAACCGTGATAGCACCTGAACCGCCAAAGAAGGACGAGCAAAAATCCGAAAGCTCCTCGGAACACCAAAAAGACAAATCTTCTTCCACTTCAGGTAACATCAAATTTAAAATTCCTATTTCTACTTACGAACCTGTTCCGCCTTTTCCAGGAAGACTAGCAAAAAGGGACAAGAGGGAGGAAGAAAAGGAAATAATGGAGGTGTTCAAAAAGGTGGAAATTAACATTCCACTCTTGGATGTTATTAGGAAGGTTCCTAAATACGCAAAGTTTTTGAAAGACCTGTGTACAAACCGAAGAAGGTTGTCGGGAAACGAGAGAGTTAACCTTGGCGAGAATATTTCATCCATTTTTCAAAGACCGCTGCCACCAAAATACAAGGATCAAGGTATGTTTGCAATCCCCTGTAAAATTGGGAATGTTGGAATCAAAAGAGCTATATGCGATTTGGGTGCCTCCATCAATGTCATGCCTTTAAATGTTTATAGAAAAATCTCAAATGATCCACTGAAGGAAACTAAGGTAACAATACAATTGGCTGATAGGTCGATTATATATCCCGAAGGGGTATTGGAAAATATTCTGGTTAAGGTAAATAATCTCATTTTTCCCGCCGATTTTTATATTATTGATATGAAGAATGATCATAGCAACAATGGGTCTGAAATTTTGCTTGGACGTCCTTTTCTATCAACCGCACACACAAAAATTGATGTTCGTAATGGCATTTTAACCATAGAATTTGACGGAGAGGTAGTGAAGTTTGATGTGTATAAAGCTATGAAATATCCTGATTCTGTCGCAAGCCTTAATTTCATTGATATTATAGATCCTTTGGCTAATGACTTTATCGGAACTGATTTATTTCATGACTTTTGTTGGGAATTGGAAGATCTCAACGATGACGACTTAGGCGAAACAATCTCTACTCTCTCTTTAATTTCTGAAATTCGATTAACTCCATCACAATCTAAACCTCTTCCCTCAATTTTGCAGGCACCTCAGCTAGAATTGAAACAACTCCCACCAAACTTGAAATATGCATATTTGGGCGACAAAGAAACTCTACCCGTCATCATATCAAGCGAATTGTCGTCACAATAGGAGGAGGAGTTAATTGCTACGTTGAGCATCCATAAAGAGGAAATCAGATAGACATTAGCCGATATCAAAGGCTTAAGTCCTTCCACGTGCATGCATAAAATAAAAGTGGAGAATGGCACAAAACCTATCCGAGAGGGACAATTCGACTGAACCCACCGATGATGGATGTGGTAAGACGAGAAATACAAAAATTGCTAGATGACGATATCATCTATGCAATTTATGACAGAAAGTGGGTTAGTCCAGTTCATGTTGTGCCTAAGAAAACGGGAATAACTGTTGTCGAAAATGATGAAGGTGAAAAGGTTCCAAAAAGAGTTCAAAACGGATGGCGAATGTGTATCGATTACAGGAAACTTAATTCCCAAACTCGAAAAGACCATTTCCCTTTACCGTTCATCGATCAAATGATCGAAAGACTTGCTAGAAAAACACATTATTGTTGTCTTGACGGATTCTCTGGATTTTTTCAGGTACCTATAGCACCCGAAGATCAAGAAAAGACTACATTTACTTGTCCATTTTGCACATTTACATATAGGTGAATGCCTTTCGGGCTATGCAACGCTCCAACCACTTTCCAACGTTGCATGCTAAGCATTTTTTCCGATCACATTGAGCGAGGTATAGAGGTATTTATGGATGATTTCACCGTTTAAGGCGATTCGTTTTCTAAATGTCTCTCTAATCTTTCATACGTGCTTAATCGATGCATTGAGTATAATTTAGTTTTAAATTATGAGAAATGTCACTTTATATGGTAAGTAAGGGTTTAGTTCTCGGTCATGTGGTTTCTGCCCAAGGTATAGCCGTTGATAAAGCTAAAGTAGACGTTATTCGCTCACTTCCATACCCCACTTCGGTGAGGGAAATTCGAAGTTTTCTTGGTCATGCAGGATTCTATCGACGCTTCATAAAGGATTTCTCTAAGCTCGCACAACCACTTTGTCGCCTACTACAAAAAGATGTACCGTTCGATGTAGACAAAGCTTGTATAGAATCATTTGATGAGCTAAAAGCACGACTTATTTCTGCCCCAATTGTGCAGCCCCCGGATTGGTTGTTACCCTTCGAAATCATGTGTGATGCCTCCGATCTAAGTGTAGGCGCAGTGCTTGGGCAAAGATCCAAAGACGGACCGCATGTTATCGCCTCTAGAACTCTTAATTCGGCACAGCGAAATTATTCTACAACAGAAAATGAGCTTTTTGTTGTCATTTTTGCATTAGATGAGTTTCGCCCTTATTTATTAGGAACTAAAATTCTCATTTTTTCTGATCATGCAACATTGAAATACTTGATCAACAAAAAGGACGCGAAACCTCGTTTGATTAGATGGATACTCTTGTTACAAGATTTTGACATTCAAATCAAAGACAAGAAGGGCAGCGAGAATTTGGTGGCAGATCATCTAAGCCGTTTAGCGACATCACCGATCGAACTCCCTCTACGAGATGAATTCCCGGATGAATCGCTAATGGAAGTTAAGGCAACATTCCCTTGGTTTGCCGATTTGGCGAATTTCTTAGCCACTGGTAAGGTCCCTAACAATTTGTCTCAATCCGCGATTAAACGTATTAAAAGAGATGCTAGATATTATATATGGGATGATCCATATTTGTGGAAATTGTGTTCTGATCAAATAATTCGTCGTTGCGTAAGTAATAGCGAGGTAACTTCTATACTTAAATTTTGTCATTCTTACGCTTGTGGCGGACATTTTGGCCCTAAACGAACTGCGCACAAAATCCTTGAGTGCGGGTTCTTTTGGCCTACTTTATTTAAAGATACTTACGATTTCTGCAAATCATGTGACAGATGCCAACGGGTTGGGAATTTAAGCCGTCGAAGTGAAATGCCATTAAATCCAATACATATATGTGAAGTATTCGACGTGTGGGGACTCGACTATATGGGACCTTTTATTTCATCCTATGGAAATCTTTATATTATTTTAGCGGTCGATTACGTTTCGAAATGGGTTGAGGCGAAAGCCACCCGTGAAAATGATGCGAGAACCACGACTAATTTTTTGCGTGAATTTATTTTTTCCAGGTTTGGGACTCCAAGGGCGATCATTTGTGATAGAGGAACACATTTTGTCAATCGAATTGTCGAAGCTTTGATGAGGAAATATGGCGTGACGCAACGCATATCAACAGCTTATCACTCGCAAACTAATTGACAAGCGGAGGTTTCAAATAGGGAAATTAAGTCAATCCTAGAGAAAATCGTAAAACCCAATCGAAAGGATTGGAGCTTGAAATTGGTTGATGCGTTATGGGCATATAGGACCGCCTACAAAGGACTTATCGGCATGTCACCTTACCGCCTTGTCTTCGGTAAACCTTGTCATCTTCCGGTCGAACTTGAACATAGAGCATTTTGGGCAGTGAAAGAATGTAATATGGAGATGAATGCCGTTGGCGAAACACGGAAACTCCACATCCAAGAACTTGAGGAAATTCGCCAAAATCCTTACGATAGCGCACAACGTTATAAAGAACAAACTAAAGCGTTTCATGACAAACACATTTCGTTTAAATCCTTTTCAATTGGACAAAAAGTTCTCCTATTTAACTCGAAGTTGAAAATTTTTGCAGGAAAACCTAAGTCTAAGTGGAGCGGGCCGTTTACCGTAGTCAATACCTTCCCTCATGGAGCCGTGGAGATTGAAGACAGCTCGGGTGCACAGTTTAAAGTGAATGGACATCGACTCAAACCGTTCTTCAAAAGCGCACCCATCGAACAAATTGAAGAAATTATCCTCGAAGAACCGAAAATCTGAGCAATGAATTGGTCGAGCTTAACGACAATAAACAAAGCGCTAAATGGGAGGCAACCCATTGGTTCAATTTTTTTATTTATTATTTTTATTTTTACTTTTACTCTTTGCTTCAGTATATTTCTTTCTTAAATAACTTCTTTTTTTTCCACTACAGGCTTCTCTGTCGAATGGAGCAGGGCAATTTCATTCCCCAGCCAAAGTGCACCGTTTAATTAAATGCGGTGCATTTTAGCACGCTTAATGAACGATGCACGATAGCCCCGACCCTTCCATTAAAACTTTCGCAGACCCAGCCCTTTCCCCCTTTTTTCCTCTTCTTTCCTTTCCGCAAACACCACTAAACCATAGAAAGCTCACCCCGCCGTAAACACCCAACCGGATTTTCACCCCGCCGACATCAGCCCACAATGCCGCGCACAAGACAACAAGCCCGCCGTCTCCCTCAAGAACCACCGATGGTTATTGGCGGACGGCGTCGTTTTCAACCGCCCCAGTTTATGGAGATTAGCAGCGAGTCTGAACCCTCCGCCGCACCTCCTCCTCGCCGTGGAGGCCGTCAACCACAAGCCACCACTCCACCGGTCGAAAATCCTATCCCCCAGACTACCACGTCTCCTCTGCCTCCTTCCCCGAGCGTCAGTCGCTGTTCGTACTGTTCCAACAGCGTCGCCGGCCCAAGCACCAGCCGCCGTCCGCCATCCCCACGGTCTCCGTCACCATCGTTTTATTCGATGCCCACTGTGGACTCCTCCACACCCTCTCGACAGCATCCATCACATACCCAACAGAGGGATTCCACAATCCCTTCATTTTCTATGCATTCTGCCGAATCGAAGCAACACCCCGAGGTAAATTCTACCCCAATTTTAACTCAACCATTGCTAATGTATCACCCTTCTTTTGGATACACAGAAGACTTCTCAGTCGATTACGGTTTCCACCATGATCACCAGTCCTCTGCAAACTACCATCATGGCGAGCACTCTGACCAGCAGAATAGTGCATCATCTTTTCCCTCTTCGCCCAGAGGCGACATAGAAAATCCTGAAAGAAATAGGCGTGGGCGTAAATATGCCATCCCGGCAGAAGAAGAGCTCAAAGGTTTCCTCATCTTTTCTTCCGATCAGCCCGACCAATTTCAGAGTATCAGACATAGACCTTTTCGGGTTTGCAAATTCATTCCCCAACTTACTATTGTTAATCTGAATATCTCTGAATCTGTCACACACTATTTTAATGCTATCGGATGGACTGCCTATTCTGAAATAAAATGTGGAACATTTTATGAGTTGGTTTTTGAATTCTACTCAACATTCTCTTTTGCCGAAACTAGTTACATTACGCCTGACTCTCATACTATTATCAAATTTCGGTTATGTGGTCAAAGTTTTACTATGTCTGTCAATGAATTTAATTTAGCTATGGTTTTTGTGACTAACGTCACAAACCCTGATTATCTAACAACATTGTTTGAGATCCCTGCAGATTTCGATGAAAATGCTGCTTATTTTGAGCTATCCGGACAAACAGACATAGTCTTCGACCCTCGTTCCACCAAGGCTATTACGCTTCAAGATCCAGGGCTCCGTTATGTTCATCATTTCCTTGCCTACAATTTTTCTAGACGTAACGATGCCTCTGCCACTTTAAGTAAGACCGAACTGTTCTTCCTCTGGTGTATGCATTCGGGTAGGAATGTAAACTTAGGATTTTGGTTAGCTCGCCAGTTCAAAGTCATCATCCGGTATAATCGTCCCTTAATACTTGGTCCTTTAATTACTCACCTTGCATCAAGAATAGCTCACTTTGATATTGAGCATTTCACTTACGCCTTTTCTATGGATGCTTTAGATGAGCGTTGCTTGGACTCCATGGGACTACTTGATGGACCACCGGATGCGCCCTTCTTCAATCCACCGGGAATTTTAACACCAAGGACAAGGAGGGTTTTCGCTCGCAGAAATACCCCACGCGCCCCTCAATCCCCTCCTCCCCAAGAGCAGCCTTCTCACAATGTTCCGGATTTCGCTGCGCGCCTCCACGCACTAGAAGACAACATTTCCGAAATCCTCTCTTAACTACGTCCTGGGCGCGGCCGCGGACGAGGCCGCAATCGTCGTTGATCACAGGGAGTTCCCTTTACCCCTCTTTGCCTTAACTTTTAATTCTTTTTTCTGAATTGGGGCAATTCATTTAAGTGAGGGGGAGGGTGCAAAAACACCACTTGTCCTATGCTTGTTTGATAATATGTTTGACTTTGATTAAACTTGAGTTGAGATGAATTTTTCTTGCCATTACATGTTACCTAGCATGTTGTACTTGTTCTAGTGCTTAGGAGTGATTGAATTGGAGCATTTTGATAATCAAATGATATGGGTAATCTGCAGCTTGACATTTTTTTAACTACTCTTGATTGTGTTAATTGGATTTCTCGCCTAGCTTAATCAACTTAGCCTAATTTTGTGAGAATTTGAGCCTTGAGCATGCATCTTATTCTTTATGCTCGTTCTTCCTTGCTTGAGAGAGTCATCCTGAACTTTAGGAATCTAGAACTTGTGGCTTGCTTACAATTCGAGACTACACTAAGAACGAGATGCTTTAATATGATTTAGGCATTAGGCTTTAACCTTTTCCATCCCTTTCACTCTATTTTACTCTTTCTCATCGCCTAGTGAGCCTTTGTTAGCGTTACACCCCATTTTTTTGGCTTAACCCTCAACCAAACTTTTTGATTGATCAAATGCTAGAACTGTATTGCTAGATAAAAAGCGGCTGCAATTCGAATAAGGGCAGAATTTTTCCGAAAAAAAATGAAAAAAAAAACAGAATTAAAGGAAGCAATTGCTTCGAGAAAAAAAAAACAGTTTCAAAAAAAAGAAAAAAAAGGAAGGAAGATATGTGTTTGCTTGCCCATTTTTAACTCCTCTTTTGTCTTCGTTGCTTATTGTTTGAAACTTCTTGCATTGATCATCTTCTTTTGCCTTTTCTTTCCATCTTTCTACCCTTTTTCTAAACCCACATTACACCTTGAATAAAAGTTTTGCACCTCGATTCTAATAAGTAGTGGAGAGTTGAACTTATTACAAGCTTATGGAAACCTTTGTTCATGCATGACTTTGAGCGTTTTTGCTTCAAATTTACCTTTAAAACACTTTGAGTGCTCTTGAGTGTATCTTGGTGAGGATTAAGACTAGGCAAAGATTTGATTAATGCTTGATAGGTAATTGAAAGGGACAAGGGCTGCTCTTTGCTTGTATTTATTTGGTTTGATTATGTTTCTTTCATGAAGCTCCTTTTGCGCTAGAACTCTTATGATTCTGTTTGATGCTTGTAATGGCTTGAGAAATGCATTCTTGGGTTTATGTTATTTCGGACATACTTGAGGACAAGTATGAGAGAAGTGAGGGGGAAGTTGATGAGTTCTCAAATTTGTCATGTTTCATATGTTACTTTTCTAGTTATTGTGACTTCTTGCTGCTTAATACATGCTGTTTTCATTACATTTTGTCCAGGGGTCCAATTCTGGAAATAGCAGTGAAAATGGAGCATTTCTGCAGTTTTTTTATTATCCTGTCATGACTGGCATCATGGGCACGATACCAGGCACGACGCGTCTAACGTGGCAGTGACGTGGCAGTGACGTGACAACTTCTAGAAGATCCTGGAATGTTCCGAAAGAAGAATCCGATCAGATTATCAGCTTTTATCCATTTAAATTTATTTTGAATTTTAATCAACATTTGAATTTGAATTATTATTTCTTATCTCTTATCTTTGTAAATATAAGCCTATAAATACCAACCTTTGGTGAAGGCTTAAGATCATCTTCTAGTTTTGAGTCTTTTTATCTTTGTAAACATTTCTAGTTTTAATCCAAGTTCATTTTCCTTCATTTTCTTGTTTCATTTATTTTATGTTATTCAATTATTTTTCTAAAATCAAGTTAAGTATGATAATCAATATCATACTTAGCTAAATCCTTTAAGCCAAGAACCAGCTAAGTCAATTCAATTCGTGAGAATTGAACTTGCTTAAATTCTTTTGGGAAATCATTTTTATCTTTCTGCTTAGATAGTTTGGCAATCGGCCTTACTAAAAGTTTTTAACCGTTTTTCATATTAAAAAGGGCTCGTTGGTCTGAAATCGCTTAAAAACACAGTTGGGAGGAAGGATCGGCCTGTGGCAAATTTCGACTTCCTGTGAACACTCTTAGCGGCGGTCCGCTAAGGAAAGATAAAATCAAAAGCAATTTTATTTTTAGACAATTTCTGAGTCGGGTTTTTCCTGCTTTATTCTAAATACTTTAACGGCGATAGACGTGGTTGATTTATTTAAGAACCGTCTTTCGAAGATAGACTTGGGAGGATTGGTTACTCGAGAGAAGAACAAGTTACGACGGGTTGGGCCTCGTAGACTATAACCGACATGATCCCCGAAATAAAAATCTATTTCAATGATCGGAAGAATTGAAGGAGCTGGTTCGAGGCTGATTTGCACACTTGTTTTTTCTTACTACTTTTAATCTTTTTTTATTTTATTTCTTCACCAAAAATCATATCACCCCCTTCTTTTTATTTCTTTGTTTTTACAGATATTCCTGGGAATTCAGATTCGACAAATTCAAGTCAATAATTCCAGCTAATCTCCCTACGGATCGACCCTCTTTCCCTATATCTATTCAATTTTCTTTATTTTATTTATTGTTGAAAGAGGTTAAACACTTATTATTTTTGACCGGTTAAACGACGACTTGTTAGAGAGTCAGAATTAAGATCACCAAGTAGTAACCTATACCCACTCCTTACAGAGTATATACCCGATCCTTCCCATTTCCATCTTAAGATATATTGTTACTGGAAAATAGGCAATGAAATCTTAAGAATTAACTCTGCTTCTTTACTGGAAAAACTCGAATGGATGAGGTCTACATTCCACCTTTGTTCACCCGAAACCATTATGGAAGAGACCATTTCAATACCTGCGATCCGATGGGAGAGAACCTTTCGTGAAGGTAGTGTAAGTAACCAGTAATCGTTCCACATGGAAACATTGCTTCCATCCCCTATTAACCATCCTAGTCCAAGAGCCTCCTCGAACTCCAGATACTATGCCACGTAAGGGAGGGATTTGATCTGAGGGTAGCCTGTAAAAAAGTCCCAGTAGGGTAGTACTTTGCCCTAAGGAGACGAGCAATCAGAGAACTAGGATTTAGGAGGAGTCGCCACCCTTGCTTGGCTAGAAGAGCAATATTAAATTTGCCGAAGTCTCTAAAACCCATTCCCCCTTCCTCCTTAAGTTTACTTAAATCTGACCAAGTACACCAATGGATCCTTTTCTTCGAATTCGATTTTTGCCACCAATAACGGGCAACAAGAGCTTGTAGATCTTTGCATAAGGAATTCGGCAAAAGAAAACATGTCATAGCAAAAATAGGGATAGCCTGTAAGATAGATTTTATAAAGATCTCTTTTCCACCTTGAGACAAACACTTTGAGCCCAAATTGTTAGCTTGTACACTGAGTCTATCTTTGAGGTAACGGAAAGCCCGTCCTTTGTTGCGGCCCACTATGGCTGGCAAACCCAAATATTTTTCTGGGTTGTCAACTTCTTGAACCCCCAAAATTTGACGAATATCATCCCTAATAGCCAAATTTACATTGGAGCTGAAGTAGATACTAGACTTATCATAATTGATAATCTGTCCAGAACACTCACCGTAGTATTGTAGAATTGCTTGTAGAGAAGCAGCATTCGCAGCAAGAGCTTCCCCAAATATTATGTAGTCGTCCGCAAAAAACAAATGGTTGATCAAAGGGGCACCATAGACAATACGATAACTTTGAAAACTATTAGAGGCTAATGCTAAGCGTAGGAGAGATGATAGGCCCTCTGCACAAATGAGGAAAAGATATGGGCTAAGGGGATCCCCTTGCCTTAATCCTCTTGTTGGAAGAAAATGGTCACTAGAAAGCCCATTAACCACCACAGAATAAGAAACCGACTCAACCAGCCCCATTACCAAGTCTATCCAGGCCTCACAGAAGCCCATTTGGTGAAGAACACGACGAAGAAAGCTCCACTCTACTCTGTCGTAGGCCTTGCTCATATCAAGCTTCAGAGCAAACGATCCCTTGTGACCAGACCGTTGACGCTTATAAGAATGAAGAATCTTATAAGCAGTTAATATATTATCAGTGATGAGCCGCCCTGGATTGAAGGCGCTCTGAGCTTCATCTATACATGAACCTAAAACCAGCTTAAATCTGTTCGCAACCATCTTAGAAATAATTTTAAATAAAACGTTACATAGCAAAATAGGCTGAAATTGAGACATAGAACGGGCCGCAGTAATTTTTGGGATCAACACTATATGTGTATTATTAATATCAGCCACAAAGAGATTACCGTGTATAATATTAATGAGGAAATCGGCTATATCAAGACCAAGAATCCCCCAAAACCGCTGATAAAAAATAGCCCCAGCCCATCAGCTCCTGAAGCCTTCAAAGGGCCCATAGAATTCAAGGCCGTGAACACATCATCTCTTGTAAAGTCAGCCATGAGCATCTGGTTCATCGAGGAATCAATGCACCGTCCAATGCCACTTAAGATATCCGATGGATCGGCTGTATTAGCAGATGTAAAAAGAGTGGAAAAATACTCCACCGCAATATGGCGAACCTCATCCATATCGTCATGAAAATTTTCGTCGTCTATAACAAGACCATCAATACGATTCCTCCTTCTTCTTTGACTTGCATAGCGGTGAAAAAAACTGGTATTGCGATCCCCATTCCGGAGCCAATTCGCACGCGCTCGTTGCTCCCAGTAAATTTCTTCTCTGTCTAGTTGAAGATTTAACTCCAATTTTGAATCAAAAAGCTCACCAAGAACTTCATCAGAGACTTGTTGTTTTCCCAGAAACTCAATCCTCTCTCTTAATTCAGTAATACTCACCTTCTTTTCTCTCCTTATTTTACGAAACCAACGATCAAGCCCATGACTGACATTTAGTAATCGATCCGGAACCGAACCAATCGACGAACCCCATAGTTGACGAACTTCCTCTTCACATGAAGCTTCGAGTAACCAAGACGCCTCGAACCGGAAGTGCCAGATCTGTTTGTCTCTACCCAGAACGCATTGAGTATCCAGCATAATCGGATAATGGTCCGAGAAAGAATGGGCCAAGTGATCAACTCTAAAATTTGGAAAACGGTCTTCCCAAACCTGGTTAGCAACCACTCGATCAAGCTTGGCCCTTATATTATTTCCAGTAGTTCTCCCTCATTCCCATGTATACCAATTTCCATTGAAGCCCAAATCAGAAAGAGAGCAATCACTAAGAGCCTCGCTGAAATTGTGCATCTGCCAGTCATTGCGCAAGAGTCCACCCTGTTTCTCTTCCAAATTAAGTATCTCATTGAAATCTCCCAAAACACACCATGGGATATGTGGACAATCATCCCATTGTCGAAGTAGTTTCCAAGAACGAACCCGATTGCCGACCTCTGGGGCCCCATAGAATCCCGTCAGACGCCAATCACGAGAAGGAGAAGTATCATAAATAATCAAGTCCACATGGTGAGTAGAGAAAGATCGAAGGGAAACCCGAACTTCATCCGTCCATCCCATAGAAAGCCCACCACTTCTACCATTAGAACTTATGTCAATCCCATTCGGAAAACCACACACTTTACGAATACGCTCCATTTTAGATGCCTGAAGCTTTGTTTCAATAAAAAATACCACCGAGGGACGAAAATCACGCATTGTAGCGCGAAAACGACGAACAGTTCGGGTCATCCCTAATCCCCGAACGTTCCAACATACGATTTTCATTGTGAACGGCTGGCCCCATAAGTGAGACCTGCCGATAGATTAGTATTAACACCTGCAGAATCAACTCTATCTGAAACTTCAAGATTAGCCTGTTGCACTCTAGCCCGTTTTGCGGACTCCCCAAATTCAGTCGGGCTATCTTCATCAAGCGAGCTCATAACAATATCGAACCCAGCATTAGGGCCCTGACCACTAGAGCCCGCAGCCGTCTCCACATTAAAAGTCAAAGGGGAAGTGTTTTCCTTATTAGAATCATCATACAAGCAGGGGTTACTTTCCTTAATCTGCATCGACTCATTTCCTTTAGATGACATCGGTTGATTGCCCAAATCAAGCCCATATTTTAGTTCTCCCAGAGGGAATCTACCCTTATTCTCTTGAGCTGGCAATTGCAAATCAGGCTGAACTACCTCCCTGTAATTGTTCGGTGCTGAAATCACGCCGGGGAAACTAGAACGTTCCACACCTTCCTCAATTAACCAACGGCATGGTGCCGGAGCGGCCCGTTTGGACGATGCCCGTAAAGAAATACCCCATCCCGGAGTAAGATCCCTTCCACCCTTCGTGAATCGAAGAGGGCAAAAACTCTCTCCATGGCCCAAAATACCACATAGGAAACAGAAAAGTGATAGTTTTTCATACTCAAAGCGAACGTAATGGGAATGACCATTCGCAAGAAGTTTCTTTTTTTTCTTTTCAGTGGCTTTCGGATATCAACCCGTATTCAAATTTTCATAATACGCTTATAGCCCAACGCAGTGGCTTTAGAGTCATACATCAAAAAAGATCCAATGAAGTTTCCTAGAACCTTCACAACTTTCTCAGATAAGAAACCCAGAGGGACATCGTGAACAAAAACCCAAAATCAACGAAATGTAAAGGGACCAATAGCGGATCCTCTCCCGTCCGTAAGCGATGCATCACCAACAAATGGCTGTTGAAAGTCCACAGACCTCCATTCTCAATCCGATCTACGTCAAGGATATGGTAAAGTCGGAACAAGAACCTTCCTTCCCCTAGATCCGAAAGAGAAATGCCTCCCGGAGGGTGCCATACCGTGGCCAGCGTAGACTTCATTGACGGAAAATTAATAATACTAGATGTAAGGAACGAACACACAAAGCAGAGATCAAAAGATGTTTGGGCATCGACCTCTTCCAGATCAATATGAAGGCGCTCATCCTCCCCATCATCGATAGACAAGGTAGCCAAACCATTCTCCACATCACCCATGGAAACAGAAGCAATACAAAAGAAGAAAACCGAGATTAAGGATAGACGTAGGAAAATCTAGAAAGAAAGAAGAAGAAAACGTGCTACAAGAGCAGAGGAAAAGCGTGCTACAAGAGCAGAGAAAAATCAGTCAGATCAACTAAATACTTAAAATTGTCTAGGTTTATGTGAATTCTGATTCCTGTAAAATTATACTTATATTTTAATACGGTAAAATGATCATCAACTACATTCAAATAGTTGCGTAAATTATTTAATTAGATACTTAATTTAAATTTACAAGTTGGAAAGTATTGTGGTTTCCCCATAGTCAGTTAATTTGTAGTCCCACACATCCACAACTTTCTTGGCAAAATTTCTCCATCCACTCCCTTTTGCAAAGGGGCAGATATATTTGTATTACTTCATTGATATTTGATTTTATAAATTTATTCATCGACTATGTCAAATTTACGCACCGTTTACGTCTTACTTCTAGCGAGTATAGTGTTTCGTTCAAGTCTGCAACGGTTAATGCCAAAAAAGTTAATTATGGATTACGTGAATAGAAATGAGGGTTTGGCATGTGTAGTTGTGGACGTGCATGGCTAGAAATCATGTGGGCTAAATGTTCAAATCTTGCCGTTTACTTTGTAGGGTTTTTAATGACAACTTATATCATATATGACTACTAGTAAACTACACCAGATATCAACTGAACTAAATATCGATATTATATTTACTTGGAAAACATGCAGTTGACATGGTCTCGAAAATGACCAGAGACAAAACTATTTAGTCCCCGTCCCAAAAGGAGATAAATAAAAGAAATAAGAAACGAAGGTTGGCCTGTCATGGAATGTAGAGATAAGGTTTAAGCCAAATTTCTATGAATGAATATAATACATTCAAAATGTATTAATCTTTTAATTAATGTACATAAATATTACTAGCTTTCTATTTGGGGCCTTCATTCCTACAGCTGTGCAGCTTTGGAACAGCCCAAGTGGACAAATCCTGAACCACAACCATTTCTCAAAATCAATAGTTCCCTTGCAAAGAACTTGTCCAAGGTCCCAGAGGTAAGATAACAAGGACAATGACCGACAAGGGCACATTGATGTATTTATTCTAAATTTGACTATTCTAAAATGGAAATGCTTTACTAAATAAAGAAGTATTACATAATTTACATGTAAATGTTAGGATTTAAATTCATATAAGATAAAACAACATAAACATCAGTCCTTGATCACTTAGTCAATTAATAAATCTCAATATATATATATATATATATATATATATATATTATTCCGTTCAAGTATGCAACTGCTAAAACAGAAAAGTTAATTACTGATTAAGGACGTGAAAATGAGAGTTTGATGAACATAATGGACTAATGGTGAATAGGTGTAGAATTTTCTTAGTTTTTATTAGGGATGGCAAAATAATCCCTTCCCGTTTAGTTCCAACCCTATATGAACGGGTTTTCTTTAATTAAAATATCAGATTTGGGCCAGGGCGTGTTATAAAAAAAATAAAGTTAGGGCGGGTTCGAGTTTATTATGAAAATTCTCCAACAAGACCTGATATATATAGTTATTATATTTTATATATTATATTTAATATTTTTATTAATTTTAAAAATATTTGTATATTTGATCCGATCAATCTCAAATTCAATTATATATATATGGGTTAAGATCAATTTACACTGTGTGAAACTCAATTATTTTTTCAGAATTTTTTGACCGTTGGATGATAGTAATTAATGGCCCAGATTATTTCCTTATCTTTTTTTTTTCAAGCGATAATCTTCACATTTTTTGCTGTTAATCTCATTCATACATTTCACTCATCTAATGGCCCTAGATTAGTGTAAAACTAAATGAATTTTACATCATGTAACTTGATCTCATCCCTATATATATATATATATAAGGTTAGGATCAACTTACACTGTGTAAAACTCAATTACTTTTACACAGTTTTTGGACCGTTGGATGATGGTAATTAATGGCTCGGATTATTTCCTTATCTTTTTTTCCCTAGTGATAATTTCACATTGTTTACTGATAATCTCATCCATCCATTTCACTCCTCTAATAGTCCTAGATTAGTGTAAAACTAATTTCACTCCTCCAATGGTCTTAGATTAGTGTAAAACTAAATGAGTTTTACACCATGTAACTTGATCCCATCTCATCCCCATATATATATATATCAAACTTTTCATAAATATTCCAAGACAAATCAACATGAATTGCCTACAATTTGACTGTGATCTAAACTGGTATTTTTAAAAATATTTATATATTTGATTTGATAAATTTCAAACCCAATTATACTTTTAATGACATATTATAAGATTTGTTGGAGGAGGCGAGAGGGGATGATGCAAGGCAGGTTGGGATGAGAAGGTATAAAGTCATATTAACGTCCGTCCCACCACTTACATTGATTCTAATTTTTCTCTCCACCTCCTCCCATGACTCGCGAAATATGTAATCATTCTTGCCAAATTGAATGGACGAAATCCTTGTAAAACCCGCACCATTGACATCCCAGTAAAAACCTATTTAAACTAAAAAGATATATAAGATCCTATGATTAATCCACCACTGACTAGTAAGTTCAAAGTCTAGGCTTCTTCTTAAGCATACATTTGCCTCCACGTGTGGCCAATTTTAATTGGACCCAGAAAATGTTGGAAAGTATTGTAAACAAGTTTGTTGCTTTGGAAGTCAAGGTCTTCGTTCTATCTGTTCGTTTGAACCCAGTTGTTACGGCTTGCTATGGCCTAGGAGAGGCCAATAATCTACACCACGGGAACCATTACTGTATTTATTCTAAATTTGACCATTCAAACTGGAAATGCTTTATTAAATTCTCGATCTGTTCTAGTGAACATTTACATGTGTTTTTAAATTCTCAAGTCTGTAAGCAACTAAGCATATTTGATTTAGTTTCAAAATTTCTGAAGTATTTGTCTGCATCTTATGCATAAACTTCAGAGAAATGACCCCCAAGAACCAGATAGAAAATCAAAACTTCAGCTGTATTAATTCATTTCTGGAAAAATGGAATTCTTTTGAAGGTGACTTTGGACATCAAAACTTAAAATTTTCCTTGTTTTTTTTTCCACAAAGAAATCACAGGCTAACTTAACTATGTTTAGATGTAAAACAGTTAGAGTCAATAGGGGGGCTCCACAATTGTGACCCTGCTGAGAGTATCCTCCATAGAATCTAGAGTTTACTTTGAAATCTCCCTTTTCTCACACCAGAAATTAATATAAAGTGGTGGAAAATTGCATCATTTATTGCTTAAGAAAATCTGCACTGAATTAAAAGCATCCCATGGAAATCGTAGCCACATGACTTTCAAAGTCGGAAAACTCGAATCAATTGACAGGAGATGGAATATATAGGATAACATCAGATTTCCAATATATAATGCACTCTCGAGTTCTTGTCGACGAACCAAGCACTCACACCATTCTCTTCAATTACGAAATTGTTTCACTTTAATGGAGCTATCAAAAAACCATTTTGAAGCGACCAGCTCATTTTTACTTGTTTACGTTGTTGAAGTTATGATGCTTCTCTCATGCTTCAACTTGCAGGGTCTTAATCTGCTTCATTTAGCAACAGCAAGCCCTGTAGCTAGACGAAATGGCACAGACCTACAAGCTTTACTCCAGTTCAAAACCAAGATAACCGGTGGTCAGCTCAAGATTATGGAGTCCTGGAATACTTCCATCCACTTCTGTCAGTGGCGTGGTGTTACATGTGGTCGCAAGCATCGTAGAGTCACCAAGCAATTCCTCAAAATCTCGGGATCTTTATCACCATACATTGGGAAGTTGAGCTTTCTCAGGGAATTGAGTCTTGTGGGCAACAGCTTCTACAACCAGATTCCTCAGGAAATTGGTCTCTTGAGA
This sequence comes from Hibiscus tridactylites, assembly GCA_958450335.1. Classification (NCBI taxonomy): domain Eukaryota; kingdom Viridiplantae; phylum Streptophyta; class Magnoliopsida; order Malvales; family Malvaceae; genus Hibiscus; species Hibiscus tridactylites. The sequence goes on along the minus strand of OY288279.1, from coordinate 29,606,864 downwards.
AGATTGGAAGTATTAGACCTCACCAACAACTCCATCAGTGGTGAAATTCCTTCCAATTTATCTGCCTGTACTAAGCTTATAACGGTCCATCTGGCAGGCAACCAGCTAATAGGAGAAATACCTGCTGTGCTGGGTCTGTTGTCAAACCTGAGATTCTTGGTTTGAGAGGGAGTATCCCACCTTCTTTGGGGAACCTGTCATTCCTGGAGGAACTTGCTTTGATGCATAATGATTTGACTGGGATTATACCTGAAGCTCTTGGACAACTGAAAAACCTTACATATTTCTTTGCAGGTGTTGTTCCTGTCAAAATGTTCAACCTCTCCAATATTAGAGTTTTTGATATTGGTGAAAACAATATTCAAGGTACTCTTCCTTCTAACTTGGCAATCACAATGCCATATCTTGAGGTCTTTTTCGTATGGGGAAACCAAATCTCTGGACAAATCCCGATTTCATTATCTAATGCCTCAACTTCAATTGAATACCAACAGTTTCAGTGGTTAGAAGAGTTGGATAAACTGTTTACGCTTAACCTAGCCCAAAACCATTTGGGACATGGGAGAGAAGGCGACTTGAACTTTCTCTGCACTTTAACCAATAATACTAATCTAAGTTTTCTACAAATAGGCATGAATAATTTTGGAGGAATGCATTACCAATTTTTCCAGCACCCTTGTGGGTTTAGCAATGGAGACGAACAAAATATGGGGAAGAATCCCGGATGGAATTGGAATTGGAACAAAATATGGGTAGCTGTGAAAGTCTGGAGATGTTGTTCTTGAATGACAATTTGTTTGATGGACCCATTCCTTCATCCTTGAGTTCACTGAAAGCTCTTGATTCATTGGACGTATCTGATAATAATCTTTCAGGTGGGATTCCAGAATTTCTTGTAAGCTTCAGAGAATTAATATATTTGAATCTCTCTTTCAATGATTTTGAGGGAGTGGTGCCAACTGAAGGAATCTTTAAAAATGCAAGTGCTACATTTCTTGAGGGAAACAATAAGCTATGTGGAGGTATTCCGGATTTCGACTTGTCGAGATGTAACACGAAAACACCATCAAACACTTCCCTTGATTTGAAAATTGCAATTATTGTTGTCATTATAGGAGTGGCGTTGGTTTCCACTTGTCTCTTCATCTTGTGGTTTAGAAAAAAGAAAGAGCGAAAGCCAACAACAACTTGTGCAGAAAATTCACTTTTACAGTTATCATACCAAAGCCTCCTAAGGGCTACTGATGGATTCGCCGTGCAAAATTTGGTTGGTTTGGGAAGTTTTGATTCTGTATACAAAGGAATTCTTGAAGAGAGTGGAGCAACTGTTGCAGTAAAGGTGCTTAATCTTCTTAATCGTGGAGCTTCCAGGAGTTTCTTGGCTGAATGCGAGGCCTTGAAGAACATTCGACATCGGAATCTTGTCAAGGTATTAACAGCCATTTCAGGTGTTGATTATCAAGGCAATGATTTTAAAGCCTTGGTTTATCAGTTCACGGCAAATGGAAGCTTGGAGGATTGGCTGCATCCATCTATCAGCATGAATGAACCAGAGACGTTGAGAAACTTCAACTTCTTCCAAAGAGTTGATGTGGCCATAGATGTTGCTCATGCACTCGAATATTTGCATCATCTTTGTGAAACGTCGATAATTCATTGTGACCTCAAGCCGAGCAATATTTTACTCGATGACGAAATGGTTGGCCATTTAAGTGACTTTGGCTTAGCAAAAATCCTTTTTGCTGATAGGCTTAACCATTGTGCTAATCAGTCAAGCTCACTCGGATTAAGAGGAACTATTGGTTATGCTCCACCAGGTAATTACTTTGTATTTTTCTCTTCCATTTTTATAATCATTATTTATATGCTTTTGTATATTTAGAGGGTTTTCCTCTACAATTATTATTTGTATATGAATTCTGTGATGAATTGATTGTAGAATATGGCATGGGAAGCGACTTATCAACAAAAGGCGATGTGTATAGTTACGGCATCTTTTTGTTGGAGATGTTTACAGGGAAAAGACCAACTGATAAAAGTTTCAAAGAAGGTTTAAGTCTTCACACCTTTGTTAAGGCAGCTTTGCCCGATCGAGTGGTTGCGGTTATAGATCCTGTTCTACTTCAAGAGAGTGCCACAGAAGGAACAGCTGCAGACATCACTCACAATGCTAACAACATGGGAAATGAAAGCCGCCTTCGTTGCTTGAATTCGGTATTCGAAATAGCACTAACTCGTTCTGCTGAATCACCTAGTGAGCGGATGGACATGAGTGATGTTGTTGCCAAGCTTTGTTCTGTTCGAGACAAGCTTCGTCGTCCAACTTGATTACGTCGTGGGTTTCTAACTCCATACGCTGCTCAATCATCAGGTAATAAGGTCTTCTTATCTGAGCAAAATACGCAATCATATCACCATCAAGGCACATTTCCTCTCCCTCTTTGTTGGTCTGGTGTGTTATGTAAATCTCTGTTTCTTAAGTTGCAGGTAGCTAAGGTGTCGTATGGCTGAACTTGGGAGGCTTAGTAAGGCAAAATGCTTGTTCACATTATGCTTTGAGAAAAGAAAATAAATAGGAGTTCTTTTTTTCAGTGTGCTTTGGTTTTATATTTTGTTCATGTATTTACACCACAAGCTACAGAATTGTCATCATAATCTCTACATCTTATTGTATCAGTAATGCTGTTGAACATGTCTATCTACAGCTATTCATATGAGTTGAAGAATTTTCTTAGTTCTATTAGTTTAAATTTTTATATTTCATAGCGCGATGAAGCATAAGTTGAACATGGTATGTAATTTTATAGCATCAACACTTGAAGCACCAGAATGGGCTGCATGTTTCAGCTCAACTTCAAACCTAAGATTTTCATTTGCTCCATCCCTTTACGGCCATGCCTCAATGTATTCGTTGTACTTGTAGTTACCGCATCGTGACGATCCTGTAGTGTATATATCAAACCAAATTACTATAGGAATGAGAGAGGAAAACAAAAATGAAAACGGGAGGAATTCAAGCCTTCTTTGTCCCTATACAATAATCATTAATTTTAGGCTTAATATACTTTTTCTCCTTAAACTTTACATGTTTTCTTAACTTGCCTTCTAAAGTATGTTTTGATCATTTTTACCTTTTAATATTTTCCGTTGTTACCTATATTATTCCCTACCGTTAAAAAAACTTCTTTTAATCAATCAAAACGTGTCACGTCATTTTCTTTATTTATTTTAAATTTTAAAATAAAATAAAAAATAAATATATTAAATCATACCCTAAATTTACCTAAATACCCTCGTCTTCTTCCCCAAACTCTATTTTCCATTTCATTCCTCTCCAACCTCATTTCTCTACCCCACCTTTTTCAATTTTTGATGTTTGGGTCTATAAATTTCTTGGATTTTGTTTGATCAGTTGATGAAAAGGGTGTCTTTTGTTTTGTTTTTCAGGAATTTTCTAATCATTAGGCTATGGCGGTGGTTGATAGGGGTGTTCAGATTCGGGTATTCAGGTTTTTTAGTACCCGAAAAATTGGATACTCGAACGTTCGAGTATCTTAATTGTTGGCCCGTGTCTCGGCCCGTGAGTATCGGATACGCTATAATCGGGTACTGGCTAAATCCGGGTACCCGTTTTATATTTTTTTGTTATATATTTTATTAATTTTAAAATTAAAAAAAAAATTAAAAGTTCATAACACATGTTTTAAGCAAAAATTTAATGATTTGAAGTTGATAACCATAAGAAAGATATCATGAATTTTTCGAATCTCATATTTTTTAAAGAAAAAATAGTAAACACAATAGACATAACATAGAAGTTTTTATATTGAATCTTACATATTCACAAATTAATATATTTTTTTAAAAAATAAAAAATAAAAAGATATAATACAAATATAAAATGAATTTAGTAATTTAAATATAGTTCTAAGGTAAAAAATTAAGTAATCTAATAAAATAAAAAATTAAAAAATTAGGAACAGGGTACATGGTACCCAAAAATTTCATATTTTTTTGACTCAGGCCCGACTCGAAAAATGGCGAGCCGGATACCCGACTCGGGTAAAAAATTTCAAGTAATTATCTGGTTATTTATGTTCGGGTAGTCGAGTCGGATAATTTTGAACACACTAGATTGAGAATGCACCGAACCAAGACGTGGTTGCTTCAAACGACCAGACCAGTGAAAGCTAAACCATGTTCGGTCAAGACCAGACCCGAGCTTCCACGAGGACGTTCAAGGTCTGTACAACAAGATCAGTGGACCCCATCCCAGAACCAACAAGATCGGCGCATTCTTGGTTGGGGTTTGTTTAAATTCAGTTTCCTTCCACCGTTGTTGCTTCGAATTCAAAAACACCTCATTCGCTTTCGACCAATTCTTTGCCGTTCTCGGCGGCGTCGATTCAATCCCACTGGTAACCGGCGGCTTCCGAATCTCTTTTAGTAAAGTGGATGAAAACTGAGGCACCGATTGCATCAAAACAGAAGACCGTTTAACGGGAATCCCGAAATTTGAACTGAACTCCACTTGTTTCTTCACTGGGGATGGTTTGATTTCAATTTCTTCCCATTCTTGTACCTTCTCAAACTTCATTCTAAGCTTGTTTTCTCTCAAGTCAGCATATGCTCTGTACCTGGGACCTCTCTCCATCATATGATTCTGCGAAAGAATGAGAGAAATAGGGTCCAGGAAATGGAAAATCTGTTCAAAAGAAGGATTTGAATGACGGGTTTGATGCAGAGAATCAATTGTGTTCGCCATTTTTGATGAAATCCCTAAAACAAAGGGGGAAGGAGATGATGGGATGAGTCATGAGGATGGAGTATTTTGGGTGTTTTTGAAAATTAATTAAATTAATAAATGTTTTAATATATTTATTTTATTTTAAAATTTTAAAATAAAAAAAAAAATGACGTGGCGCATTTTGATTGGTCAAAAGATTTTTTTAACGGAGAAATATGGGTAACGACGAAAAAAATTAGTGGACAAAAGTGATTAAAATGAACTTTAGCAGGAAAGTTGGGTAAACATATATATAGTTTAGGGGGGAAAAGTGTTAAGCCTTAATTTTATATATAATATTTTTAATAAGTAAATCTTCGCCCATATTTTTTGTAAATTAAGTTAAAAATAATTTTTACCTAGTGAATCTAGGTTTGGTAAAAAGATAATATAGAGTTAATATTTAATGCTTCCCCCGTGTAGCAACCTATTTAAACTAAAAGATATATAATATCCTGTAATTAATCCACCATTAACTTGGAAATTCAAAGTCCAGGCTTCTTGCACTTAATCTTACATTTTTGTGTGGATAAAATGTGTGATTTTTATTATCCAAGAAACGTATTCCTATGCCAGGGATCTGAATATCAGAGAATCCACCATGTATTCACGGGATCTTCCCTAGAACAATATTCCTAACAGAAGTAACAATTTCATCTATACTACTATTTGCTCCTCTATACAGTCTATGATTCCTTTCTCTCGTGATAAAATAAATGAAACTACACCATGCTATTTTGAGGATAAGGACCACAAGAGATTTGTTGAGGCCAATGATTGAAAAGAATTCAAATTCCTCTCAAGTTAAACCGGAGTGGATTGCAAGAACAGGTATTTCGCTTAGGCCATAAATCTAACAGATATTTTATTTCCTTCGTTCAAGTCATCCTAATGGTGGGCGTGCCAGAGTGGTTGTCGGGCATGACTAGAAATCATGAGGGCTCTGCCCAGCAGGTTTGAATCCTGCCGTTTCACGTTGTTGAGGTTAAGATAAAGAAACATATGGGTGTTATTTCAGTGTCCCTTTTATACCATCCATATTACGGTGACTAGTTGCTTGCACTAGTTAAACAAAGAAAAAACAGAGCCAGTGATAGAGGGATAAAGGGACATTGCTAAAATGTAAAGTTGAATATTGAAATGTGAAATTGACAAATATTAGATTAAGATAAAACAAAGCAACTGGAATATAAAGGGACAACAAATCCTAACCCTTGAACCTAGAACAAAACATAAAGTTGATTTCCCTAACATGGCTCATGCTTTGGTTTCTTGGCAGAAGAGTTAAGCGAAGCAGACAAGGCTGAGGAAGACCACAAACAAGCCCCCAACAGAGCAATGGCTTCAACCTCTCCGATACTAATAATTTTCTGTTCGACATCATCAAACGAGATCTTTAATTCCTTTAGTAGGAATATGCTAGAAATCAAGGGCAGTGGTTTAACAACTAGCTCATCTGTCACCACAAAACACTTTTTCTTAAGATAGCCTGAACTGTTTGTTGTGCTCAGCATTGGAGACTTCGGGTCCAACGGTTTGTTCACCACTCTTAGGTCTTGGTATATATCTCCCACGTACCTGTAGTAACAATAATAATACTCGGGAGGATCCTGAGAACGGATACTTGGAAACTCCTGTGGACAGCTATAAAACGGGGGAAGAACACCATTCTGGGAATTCTTTTGATTTGACACTGAGAACATAGTGTTTAAATCTCTGAACAAGTTGGAGATTGATCCCAACGTGAGGCTACATTTGGCTCCTAACACCAGTTCCAACACAGAATCCAGAGGGATGGTGAGGAAGCTAAATAGAAAATCTACAAAATCTTCACGTACTTCCGCAAGTACTATCTTCCCATCCGACTTTCTCAGCATCACCTTCACACTTATTTTCCCCTCTTTCACAGTTGATTCCTTTTCTATTGCTGCCATGAAACTGAACTGTTCATCAAACGTCGAGGTACTGTCACGAGTTCCTTGTTTCCCCAGAAAGACATCAGTCAACGTAGTCTTTGAGATGAATGAATGGACCAAAAGATCAGTCATCTCTTTTGAGCCAATTTCCACAACTTTTTCTTCAATCTGACTACCATTCTTGAATCCCAAATTGAGAAGAAATGAAACTAGCTCTCCAGGAAAACCTTGCACCACCCTTAAATCATCAGTGATGAAAAACACTGATTCTTCCTTCAGTAACACTCCCTCAGTTTCATCTTTGACCGCATCACTTTTCCATATATGCAGATCTAGTACATTCATCAACTTTCCGCAGCTGCATTGTGAAGTGTTATCATAACTAAACAAACCACCCTGTTTTTTATTACATTGCCCATTTCCGCATACAAAATACCCTGTAGGACCTGGGCCTGAAAGATCCATGTTAAGCTTCAATTTCTTAAACTCAACGTCATGAACATTTCTAGGACAAAGCAGCATACGCTTACATGCTTCAGTCCGGAAACTTTTCAGGTCGAGATTGTTAACGCTGTTGTATAGGTTATTCAAGCAACCGGGCTGCAAACTCTGGTGCTTGTCGGCAAGTCGAGCAATGTTACCGAGGGGCAGCTTAAGAAGGCTATGGAGAGTATCAACAAAATCATTGCCGGCTTCAGCCAGAAGTACAACATTACTTTCCTGGTCTATCAAAAGCTTGATTGAAATGGTGGGAGTTTCAGAAGCCATAGACAGAATTAGAATAGAAAACTGAACGACAGCAGGTTCAGAAAAATGATGCTTGGAGTACCGCAGAATTGACAAGGAAACCAGTGCATTTAAACAGGTCTACTATTGCTTCAAGAAATAAGCCAGTGATGTTCCCTATACATCCTTTAATTGAGAATTTCAAAAGTTTAAAGGTCAATTAAGAGGCAACGGAGCATGTTCATGAACATGAGTCAAGTACATAGAATCAGATTGAAGTTCCCAGATCTCTCACCCAGCTGGATTAACACAAGGGTTTCTAGAACTTAACAAGTGCTTGTTGGTAGGAAAATCAATGATGGAAAAAGTCCGATTCAAAAAAATGCAGAGCTTTGGTGCTCGAACAGCAGCTTAAGACCATGGGGGCTGTCGAATTATTCATGTGCTAAAAGTTCCCATCATGGTTTTTTTAAGCAAGGTGGTAGCATGGGGTGTTTCATTCCCTTATTCAGGAGTGGTTATAGGCTTTTATGCTCTGTTTGTACTTCCTCCATGTACCATATTATGTTATGCTTAAGAAACTTTCTAGGAATTAGCAATATTTTTCTGACAAAAAATGGTCATATGATCCGATTAATCGTATTATAGAGATTCATCAAGGGAGTGATGCTTCCATTTACAATGTCTAGATTTAATTGTTTAAAGAATTTATAGTTCTGTTCTATCCTAGTTAAGTTGAAACCAAATAAAGAATCTTGCTGGCTCATGTTCGAACCTAATACGTGTAAATATCATGCGTGAATTCTCAATATTCTAAATATTATTCCGACTTAAATTTCATTATGTGTGAACTTAGTGCGAATATATTGAGGATTTAATGATATAAAGATTTAAATTATAAGCTCATCCCCTTGTGTCCTGGTGGCAAAGGTAGATGTTTATCATCCCTTGGGACCCGGGTTCGAGCACCAGTTATGCCATGCTGTGTGTGCCGTCTTTGAAAAGACTAAGAAAGTTGAACAGATGCTACCCTTGCATCGCACCAGCATATTCAAAAAAAAATTTTAAATTATAAAGATTTAATCAAAACTTTTGAAAATTATTGAGGATTTAATGATATAATTTTTTTTAATAAATGAAGGGACCAATTAATTTTTTTTAAGAAAAAGCAGACTTAATGATTTAACAATCAACTTTAAGCTATAATTATACCAGCTTAATTAAAAATCGATACTATTTTAGCTTTGTATTTTAGTTCAAGCTTTAATTATATCACCGTTAAAATTTCTCCACGATATCACATGTGAACCGTTAAGATATGTCAATATCATTAATTTTAATAGTTAGTGGTATGATTGAAGCCTAAACTAAAACTCAATTCTAAAATAATATTGATTTTCATTTCAGTAGTATAATCGAATACTAAACATAAAATTTATTGGTATCTAATGAAGTTTATCCGTAAAATTATTAAAAGAAATTAAGACTTGGCGTAAATTTCCAACAATTTTAAGGGTCTAATTAATATTTGTGTAGCGTGCTTGTTCAGCCCAGACCTTACTCAAATGGAAAGACACTGATATTGAGGACTTGAAGGAAGCCAATAACTTAGGTTCTTAAAAGTGAAAATATTGCATGAAATGAATTTAGGTGTTAAAATTGTGATCTTTTGTGTTTTTTATGATGCAAAATAGTATACAAGTGTGATTTCATGTATAATTTATGTTCATGTTTAAATTATTTGGTGATGTTTTGGAGTGAAATCGAAACAAGGAGTGACAATATGATGGCGAAGATGAAGAAACATTGATGAAAAGATTGGGTATTAAACTGTGAATTTGACCAATTCCTTTACATTTGGAGCTATGAAACTGAACTGTTCATAGGGCATCGGATTACTGCGACCAATTCCTTGATTCTTCATAAAAACATCGCTCAACGTAGTCTTTGAGAACAATGAGTGGATCAAAATATTAGTCATCTCTTTTGATCCAACTTCCACATTTTTTTTCTTGAATCCCAAATTGAGAAAGAATTGAATTACATCTCCTGGAAATCCTTGCATCAGTCACGAACAACATTGATTTCCCCTTGTATAACACTCGCTCAGTATTAAATTCAAACATAGCAGCTCTTTCCGAAAATTTAGTAGTTTTCCGCAGGTGCATCTTCGAGTGTCATAATAACTAAACCAACCATCCTGTTTTTTTATTACATTCCACATTTCCGCAAACGAAATAACCTGCAGGCCCTGTAAGATCCATGTTAAGCTTCAAATCCTTAAACTCAACGTCGTGAACGTTTCTAGGACAAAAACTGAAATGTAAAACGAGTTTTTGTTTAAAAAATAGTTAAAAAGTATGAAACAGTGTGGTTATTTTAAAGTACTTTAGGATTTAAATTGAATCTTTTAGATTTAAATATTTCTATGTAAATTTCTGTGATTCGAACAAAATTTTTAACCCAAATTTAATTTTTCCAGTTCTTTTGATCTAGTTTTTAGATAATTTTAATCTTTTTTTTTGTTTTTCGGGTCGGATTTATAATAAAATATTCAGATCAGGCAGGGACGGAGCTAGGATTTGAAGTTAGGGGGGGGGGGCAAAACATAAATTTTGAAAGGTGGAAGGGGCAAATTCACAATTATCCTAATTTTTTCTAAAAAAATATAAAAAATCAAAAGGTAAAAAAAAAAAATCCCCCTTCTGGGGGGGCCACAGCCCCTTCCATGGGAGCTGTGGCTCCGTCCCTGAGATCAGGTTCAGGGCATGTAAGAATTATATTATGTCGAGGTCGGGGTCGGATATAGTTTAGGAAATGTCAGGTTGGGGCGGCCAAAAATCCGCCCCGCCCAGTTGCCATTCCTAAGCAAAACTCGATTCGACTCGAAAAATTTTCAAATAAAGTTTGAGTTGTAAAATGAAATTTCGAATAACTCCAAATTTTAATAATTAGTTGATTGATTTTTAAGTTCGAGTCAACTTCCTCAAATTAGAATCAAATATATATGCATATTTTATATGATTAGAGAAATATGAAGAAATATGCTACACATATGAAAAAATACGATGAAATATATATATGCATATCTTATATGATTAGAGAAAGTCGTTTAAATTAGATTCAAATTGTACTATAACATGATAAATAATTACAATTAAATTTGTACAAGAACTTGAAAACTTGACTCGACTCGAATTTCATAAACTCGACTCGAATCGTAAAAATTTAAAATAAAGTTCGAGTTGTAAAATATGACGCATCAACTCAAATAACTCGAAATTTTTTTACTTGACTCGATCGAACGCTCACCCCTACCTTTTTATATAAATGTAAGAGTATTTGATTTTTTTCTAGACATTAATTTTGTCTAAATTTAAAAATAAAATTATATAATCATCAATGAAAACAAAATATTTTTTAATCATTTAAAAATAAATAAACGTAAAAAATAAGATTATGAGTATTTCGTAAAATTTATATCATATAAATAAAAATAATAATTGAAAATGTTATTGAAAATGTTTGAACTGAAAAAAAAAATATTAACTAACACATTTTTAGCATGCATGTTTTTTATAAAACCATTAAATAAATTCAAGTGGGTAGATTACCCACTAAATAGAGATAATTTTCTCCGAAACAATAAATTATTCATTCTAAAATTGACTATTCAAACTGGAAATTCTTTATTAAATCCTTTTTAAAATTGAATAAATCTCATAATTATACATATTCAAACTTTTTAAATGTTTTTTTTTTATAAATTTTGAGGTAGTATTCTTTTAGTAGAACATCATAGATAATTTGCCAAATTAACCGGTATGCTATTTATTAGAGTTCGAAGTAGAATGATATCAGCTAGAAAAAACGAATAAATGATATCATTTTAAAAATCCTCTGAAATTATTTCCGGAGCATTCATTTCTTTCAAAAACTTCACATTTAAGGATTATTAAATAAATAAACTTTTTACTTTATTCCATCGAGTTTTTGAAAATTTTCAACAAGTACCCTCAAACCTTGTTGTTAAGATCCGCCCTACTCTCGAGAAGAAAATTTTGTTTAGAATAAGCAAATGTTTTATGAAGAGGAGGGCCTAGCTCTTCCAACCCTAATGCTAAAAGGTTGAAATGAGAAATAAGGGAAAGCGTGCCTCTCAAGACCTATTAATTGGGTTTAGATAATTCCGATTCTAATTAATTTTGAGTTATAATACTTGCATCTATATTTCGGTGAGTCACTTGTTCTTTGTACATTTAGAATTATGGATCTGTGTATTGAAGCAAATAACTGTCCCGAGTTGGTTATAACAGACTGGATGATTAGTTTCAGTCTGCTAACCGTTTTGGGCTATATAAACCACTGAAGTGGTACTGGCCCAGTTGGTTTCTTGGTGATTGTTGGCCTACATTGTAAAAACAAAAAAAAAATCCAAAACCACCTTAGCATGTTTTTTTTTCTCCCCTTTCTCTTCTCTTTTGTTATGGTAATCGTCCGTTCGCATCGTCTTCCTTGTCGGTGATATAGAGGCTCTGATCTTAAATCACGGTGGCTTCCCGTCGCCGGCGTTCGCCGTAACATGGTATCAGAGCCTACAAATTCTGTCTTCGCAGATCGATTATTTTGCTGAGATTTCAAGCTCTTGCACAGGTTTCTCTCTAGTTCGTATTGTTCGTCTTTCTCTGCTCACTATAAGTATGACTCTTATTGAGAATGATTTGCTTTCTCCAGCTGATTCGACTGATAATCATCAAGCTTCTAATGATTTGGAATCTTCCTTCTTCGTTAATAAACAAGTGAATGTGAAATTGGATGATTACAATTTTTTGCTTTGGAAGCAACATGTTATTCTGATGATTAGGGGACATGAGCTTGAGCATTATCTCGATGAGACGTATCCAGTGCCGACTAAGGTGATTAAAAATTCTAGTTGTGAACTTGTTGTCAATCCTGCTTATCGGAGGTATCGGAAGCAAGACAGCTCACTCGCATCGTGGCTGCTTTCAACAATCGGCCCAACGATGCTACCGCAACTTGTTGGAGCAGAAACCACAGCTGCGATTTGGAGCTCCGTGGTCAAATTGTATTCGAAGCTTTCCACAACCAAAATTATGAACCTGCATGCAGACTTCGAGCTTTGAAGAAAGGCAATTCTACAATCAGTGAGTATACTACCTCTATTAAAGAAAAATGTGATCTCTTAGCCACTAGTGGAAGTCCGGTGTCTCAGATTGAATATATTGCTATTGTTCTTAATGGATTGCCTGTCGAATATGAGTCTTTTATTGTTGCTATAACTGTTAGCCGTGAACCTCATACGTTTGAGTTAGTCACTTCAGTTCTTAAGGATGCAGAATCTAGGTTATCTGATCCTTTATGAGTACCTGTAGTTATTAACTTGACACGGTTTAATGGAGATCATTCTCGTGATTTGTATGGCACTCTGTGGACTCTAGATCTCGTGATCAACGTGCTGGAAATCAGTCTGGTCTTAGATTTTATGGGCGTCCACGTATACAATGTCAAATCTGTAGTAAGTTGGGGCATTTGGCTGATAGATGCTGGTATAGATTTAATAAGGACTTTAAGGGATCAAATTCTCAACAGACAAGGAAAACTGGAGATGTTCAAGTGTCGAATACTCAGGCTAATGTCTGTAGATATGTTGAAAATTTTGTAGATGAATGCTATGATCCTTTTGTGATTTATAATGCAGGTCCGGATAGTGGCACAACTGAAGAAACTGTTGATATTGTCCACATGAATTCCTTAATTGCAAAGGGAGTTTTGACCACAATAGACAAGTGGTATCCTGATTCTGGTGCGACACACCATGTCACTAATGAACATCCAGCTACACATGTGGTGCAACCCTATTCAAGTAAGGAAAAATTTTCTCTTGGTGATGGTTCTATGTTGAAAATATCTCATGTTGTTGAGTCTGTTATTTCCACAAATTCAAGGCCTCTTACTCTTACTCAGTTGCTTTGTGTTCCACAAATTACACGGAATTTGATGTCTGTCTCTCGTTTTGCTCGTGAAAATTTTGTATTTTTTGAGTTTCATGATACTAAGTGCTTTGTTAAGGATAACAGGTCCAAAGGAATATTGATGGAAGGTGCTTTGGAGGATGGTCTTTACTGCTTTCATCTTGGTTCTAGTGCTTCTGGTTCTTGTATGATGTGTTGCAATGCTACTTCTTCAAATGTTGATACTAATGGTCATAGTTCTACTTTTACTACTGCAAATAAAACTGGTCAGTACTCCACCTATTAGCTCTGGCATCAAAAGCTTGGTCATCCAACTGTCAAAGTTGTCAATTTTGTTTTAGATAAGCCTGTTTCTATAGATAAACTTAGTTTGTGCAATGCCCGTCAATTAGGGAAGTGTCATCGACTTCCTTTTCATTCTTATGTTATTTTCTATAACAAGCCCTTTGAACTTGTTGAGGCTGATGTTTGGGGCCCGACACCTGTTAGGTCATTAGGGTGGCAGTATTATGTGTCATTTGTGGACTTGTATAGCAGAAACTGCTGGTTATTTTTGTTGAGAAATAAATCAGAAGTTACTTCAGCTTTTAAAGCCTTCAATGCTATTTTTAAAAATCAGTTTTCTACTTCTATTGTCGCCCTACAAACAGATGGTGGAGGTGAATTTAGGGCTTTAGAATCTGATCTTGTTAATCTAGGCATTCAACACAGAGTTACTTGTCCCCATACCTCCTAGCAAAATGGGGTTGTCGAAAGAAAGCATCGACACATTATCGACACAGCTCTCACACTTTTGGCACAATCACATGTTCCATTTCAGTACTGGTCATTTGATGTTTTAAATGATGTTTACTTAATTAATAGATTGCCAACTGATATCTTGAATGGCATTTCACCACATCAAAAGTTGTATGGAGGACAACCAGATTACAAGTTTCTAAGGGTTTATGGCTCAGAATGTTTTCCCTGTCTTATTGATTATAACACACATAAATTTGACTTTAGGTCAAAATCTTGTGTTTTCTTGGGATATTCACCAAAATATCATGGATATCAGTGTATGGACTCCACTGGACGAATCTTTATATCTCAACGTGTTACATTTAATGAGCATATATTTCCCTTTGCTGCATGAGCAAATTTTAGAATGGCTCATGCTCGAGATAAGTCCTTTATGTCTCATTCTTTTCCTTTATCTCACACAACCACCTCTTTGACTGATGTGCCATTCAATGACTCACCTCTTGAGGACAATACTCTACAATCCTTTGGACCAGCTAGTTCTCAGGAACACCATGGTCTATCTGGACAAGTCCATGTCCCAGCATCACAACAACAAACAACTTTACGAACTCAAGCATCTCCTCCAGTCTTAGCTCATGTCAGCCCCTCACATGCTGGACAATATACAACCCTACTATTTCTAATCAAGTCTAGGTTCCTATATCTTATCAAGTTGAAGAGTCACCATCAGCGCAACCTATTGTTACTGAAGAGCCAGTTCAAATTAATCCTTCTGAAAGTCTCCTTGGTGACACAACATTATCTGCTGAGCAAGCTAGTTCCTCACGTGCCTGCAGTCCTTCGTTGACTGCACAATCTGATGTCAGGGAAGCTATACATTTTCTAGCTCCTAGTTCTAATCCTCCTGTTACTTCTGATTTCATAGATTGTCCTGGTGTCACTGATAATTATGTTTCTATTTCTTCTGAGATTCCTCATACAAATGTTGGCACTAGTGCATCGAATATTAATCGACATCCCATGGTGACACGAAGCAAAGTGGGGGTCTTTAAACCTAAGGTGTACACTGTTGAATGCCCATAAACACCTACTAATGTGCAGCAAGCTCTTGCTCATCCTCAGTGGAGTGAAGTAGTACATTATGAATACAATGCTCTTCTTGCTAATGGAACATGGGAACTGGTCAAACTACCCCCTGATCGCAAGGCTATAGGGTGCAAGTGGATCTTCAGGGTTAAATACAATTCTAATGGTTCTGTCAGCCGCTATAAGGCCAGACTTGTGGCCAAAGGCTTCTCGCAAATCCCTGGATGTGACTTTGGTGAGACATTCAGTCCTGTAGTTCAGTTTTTCACAATTAATATCTTGTTTTCATTGGTTGTTACCATGAAATGGAAGGTTCGACAGGTGGATGTCAACAACGCCTTTCTAAAAGGGGACTTACAAGAAGATGTTTTCATGAGGCAACCTGAAGGCTTTACTCAGTATGCCAATGATGGTTTGCCACTTGTCTATAAGCTAAAAAAGGCCCTTTTATGGCCTGAGATAAGCACCCAGGAATTGGTTCAGTAAGTTGAAGGAATTTCTTCTTGATCTTGGTTTTGTTGCTTCATATGATGACCCCTTCTTGTTTGTGTACAAAGTTGATGAGGTTCTGACTTTTATTGTTGTCTACGTTGATGATATTCTGATAACTGGGTCTGCTTTAAGTCATGTTGATTCTGTGATTCGAGCTTTGCATGATAAATTTTCGTTAAAAGATCTTGGCCTTGTTCATTATTTTCTTGGTATAGAGGCTGTGCATATGCAACAAAGTCTGTTCTTAAGTCAACAGAAGTTTGTTGGAGAATTGTTGGCAAAGCTAAATATGACCAGTACTAAGGTCGTTGATACTCCCATAGTTGTGTCACCTAAACTCAGTAAAGATACGGGATCTCTTAGTGCAGATGCTCAGTTATATCGTAGCACTGTAGGTGATCTTCTCTATGTTTGTCATACACGTCCAGATATAGCGTTTGATGTTAATAAAGTAGCACAATACATGCAAGATCCTAAGGATGCTCACTGGTCAGCAATGAAAAGGATTCTAAGGTATTTACGAGGAACATCAGATTATGGATTGATGTTCTCTTCGTGTGAAGGGTCATTTGATCTAAAAGGCTTCTCAGATGCAGATTGGGCTGGAGATATTGATGATCGTCGTTCTATCTCAGGACACTGTGTATTTCAAGGGTCTCATCTAATTGCCTGGAGTTCAAAGAAACCACAATCTTTGTCGAGGTCCACTGCTGAGGCTGAGTATAGAAGCATGACAGACACATCTTCTGAAATTATTTGGGTCAAGTCAGTTCTTGGTGATTTCGGTATAACATTCACTGAACTATTGAAGCTATGGTGTGATAACACTAGCACGGTGGCTATGGCAGCTAATCCCGTGCTCCATGTCAAAACAAAGCATGTTGAGTTGGATTTGTGCTTTGTCCGTGAAAGTGTCACAAATAAGCATCTTGAGGTCAACCACATCCCAACACAGTTTCAAATCGTTGATGTCTTCACGAAGCCATTGGCTGCTTCACGCTTTGAGGAACTTCGCAACCAGTTGTGTGTATGGTCTTTAAATAAGCTCAAGGGAGGTGAAGAAGTAGGGTGAATATTGAAGCAAATAATTGCCCCAAGTTGATTATAACAGACTGGATGATTAGTTTTAGTCTGCTAACTATTTTGGGCTATATGAACCACTGAAGTGGTACTGCCCCAATTAGTTTTTTGGTGACTGTTGGCCTACATTGTAAAAACAAAAACAAAAAAAACCCAAAACCACCTTAGCCCGTTTTGTTTCCCCCCCTTTCTCTTTTCTTTTGTTTTGGTAATCATCCGGTCGCATCGTCTTCCTTGTCGATGATATAGAGGCTCCAATCTTGAATCACGCTGCCTTCCCGTCGTGAAGCAAACAAAATTAAAGAAAATTTGCTTACAAAAGGTGCTGAGTTTCAAACTGTGAATTCGACAAACAATAGACTAAGGTAAAACGAAACATCTGGAATATAAAAGGATAGCAAATCCCAACCCCTAATCCCATAACAAAATATGAAGTTGATTTCCCTACAATGGCTCTTGCTTTGGTTTCTTGGCAAAATCATCAAGTAAAGAAGACAAAGCTGAAGATGACCACAAACAAGCCCCCAATAAAGCAATCGCTTCAACCTCTCCAATGCTAATAACTTTCTGTTCAACATCATCAAGCTAGATATTAGTAGCCGGCCTTAGTGGCAAACCCTTGGCTAATGGACTCTTAATGGAAAAACTTATTAAGATGGGCCATAGTGGTTTTATAACAAGGAGCGTATGTGTGATAATTGTGATGATTATTTAATTATGTATCTTATGTGATGATCAAACGATTATATGACGTGCGGCGAATATATGGTAAATTTAATCTTGATAACGTATCATTATTTAGTTCACTTAGATTGCATAAAATTATAAATTGTCAGTGCATCAATAGATGTAATTAATCCGGTTTTAAACTTAGATAAATTCACGTACATCTGCAGACCATGTTGTTTGAATTTGGGTCACCAAGGACTAGGAGGAATAACAATGTACCATAAGAAATAAGGTTAGTGAAGCAAACGGATGGGGCAATTTTTCAAGCTTATTTCAGTAGGTTTTGGTAATAATATATTCTAATGATTTCACTAGAAATGCTTCATTCAATTCTCTAGCTATTCTACCGAAGAATTTGAATACCTGCATTCAGATAGTTAATAGCTCTACCGACATGAGCTACTACCCGAAAAGTTAATTACTGATTAAGCAATCGGAACTGAGAGTTTGGCAAATGTAATGGTGGATGTGCTGGAGTGGTTATCGGGCATGACTAGAAATGTTGTGGGCTTTGCCCGCACAGTTTTGAATCCTACTGTTCACGTTGAAAAAAATTAAACGGCCACACCATCCGTCCAACTCAGTCGAAAATATACAAGGAAATGTATGGCAGATTCGATGGTAGATTTCAATATCGAAAATTACTGGGTTTATTTTATAGAGGGACAAGGGGTAGCAAAATGTTAGAAAAGTAATGCTGAGTTTGAAACTGTGAACTTAGCGAATTTTAGATGAAGGTAAACCGAAACATCTTGAATGTAAAGGGATAACAAATCCAAACACTTGAGCCTACAACAAACTATAAAAAGATGATTTCCCTACAATGGCTCTTGCTTTGATTTCTTGGCAAAAGAGAGTGAAGCAGACAAGGCTGAGGATGAACAAAAACTAGCCCCCAATAACGCAATCGCTTCAACATCTCCGATGCTAATAACCTTGTGTTCAACATCATCAAGTTGTATCCCTGTTTCCTTTAGTAACGATATGCTAGAAACTGATGACACTTTTGTTGTGACACTTGCTGCTGCATTTGTTTGATTTTGTTTAGATATTTTGTTGTAATTAATATATGCTTGTTGACTGAAATGGCTACTGCCATTAGATTTGTGGTGAAGCTTATTTCAAGCTAAAATATCAGGAAACATGTTGCTGAATTTAAGGAGTAGTTGTTGACTAACTTTTGTATTGATGTATAAATATTAAAAATGAATGAATCAAACGTAATTCTCCCTTTCCTGATTTTCTTCTCTACTACTTTGCTCTTTCAAACTTCCAACAAATGGCATCAGAGCTAAAAATCTGATCTTGGAAGGGCCTGTGAGTGTAAGAGAGAAAAATACAGTGAGCTTATCCTCCATAAAAGACCAAACCTTCTGCTCTATCTTTTTCTATGTCTTCTAGCAGCTTTGGAGTTGGTACTCCTCCATTGTTTGATGGCCAAAATTATCAGTTGTGGGCTGTCAAAATGAAGGCATATTTACGAGGCTCAGATCTCTGGGATGTTGTTGAGACTGGAAATGATCCTCCACCATTAAGAAATAATCCCACCGTGGCACAAATGAAGCACCATGCAGAAGAGTGTGCCAAGAAATTTAAAGCTTTGTCTATTATACATGCTGCAGTCACTGAAACAATTTTCACTCGCATAATGGCGTGTGAAACCGGAAAAGAAGCATGGGATAGACTAAGGGATGAATTTCAAGGAAGTGAGAAGACAAAACAGATGCAGGTTCTTAATCTAAGAAGAGAATATGAGATGCTTAGAATGAAAGAATCCGAGTCGGTTAAAGAATATGCAGATCGACTTATGAAGATAGTGAACTAGATCAGATTGTTTGGTGAAGATCTCCCAGAGAAGAGAGTTGTTGAGAAGGTGCTTGTAAGTTTGCCAGAAAAGTTTGAATCTAAAATCTCCTCCTTGGAAGATTCAAAGGATATATCTCAACTGTCTCTAGCTGAATTAGTCAATTCTCTACAAGCTGTAGAGCAAAGAAAAGCTTATAGACTTGAAGAACCAAGTGAGGTTGCTTTTTTGGCAAAACAAAGAGGAAAGGCTGAAGCAGCTTTTGGAGGAAAGAAGTCAACAGGAGAAAGAAAAGACAAAGTGAAAAAGGGTGATCAAGAAAATAAAAGCAAGGGCAGAAAAGGCAAGTTCCAGACTTGCTCACATTGTAACAAGAAAGGCCATTCAGAAAACTATTGTTGGTTCAGGCCTGGTGTCCAATATAGATCGTGTAAACAGTTTGGCCATGTTGAAAAAGTATGCAAGGCCAAAACTGAGCAACAACCACAACAAGTTCAAGTTGCTGAAAACCTCAAATTGGAGGAGGAAATTGCATTCATGGCACTTCAGCATGAAGAGTGTTGTGTTGCAGCAAACAAGCTTGCAGCTTGGCTAATTGATAGTGGATGTACTCATCACATGACTCCTCACGTAGATTTGTTTAAAGTGCTGGACAAAAGCTACAAATCAAGGGTGAAAATAGGTGATGGAAGCTTTGTCGATGTAAAAGGCAAAGGAGATGCAGCTGTTGAGACTTCTTCAGGTACAAAAATTATTCCAGATGTTTTATTTGTGCCTGAAATTAGTCAAAGTCTTCTTAGTGTTGGTCAATTGCTTGAGAAAAATTACAACTTGCATTTTCATGATCGAGTATGTGATGTGTTTGATAAAAATGGTGTGAAGATTTTGACTGTTAAGATGATTGAAAGAAGTTTCCCAATAAAATGGAAGCAAACTGAAGTGCAAGCTTTCACTTCTATTTCCGACCAATCGAATTTATGGCATAGAAGGTTGGGTCACTTCAATTATTCATCTTTGAAATATATGTCCAGCAAAGGCTTAGTAAAAGATATGCCTGATGTGTGTGAGAACACTATGGTGTGTGAAGTGTGTCAAAAAGGGAAGCAAACTAAGCTTTCATTCCCTGTAAATCAAGCTTGGAGAGCTTCAGAAAAGCTTCAGCTTGTGCACACTGACTTGTGTGGTCCAATGCGCATATCTTCACTAAATGGGAGCAGATATTTTCTGATATTCATTGATGATTTTAGCAGATGGTGTTGGGTTTTCTTCTTAAAACAAAAAAGTGAAGTTTTTGATGTTTTTCAAAGGTTCAAAGCTAATTCTGAAAATCAGAGTGGAAAGAAAATCAAGACTCTAAGGTCTGATAATGGCAGCGAATATACATCGCGTCAATTTGCAAGCTATCTCCAACAACTTGGCATTCATCACCAGTTGACTGTTGTCTACACGCCACAACAGAACGGAGTTAGCGAGAGGAAGAATAGGACTGTTTTGAACATGGAAAGATGTTTGCTATTTGAGAAGAAGATTCCAAAGGTTTTTTGGGCAGAGGCTGTCAACACTTCTGTATATTTATTAAACAGGCTCCCTACTAAAGCCTTAGAAGGGAAGACACCTTTTGAAGCTTGGTTTGATGCTACACCTTCAATTGGTCATCTTAGAGTCTTCGGTTGTGTATGCTACATACATGTTCCAGAAGTAAAAAGGGACAAACTAGATGAAAGGGCAACTGTTGGTGTTTTTATGGGATACAATTCCAACTCAAAAGGATATAGAGTATATGATGTGAAGACAAAAAGGATCCTTGTTAGAAGAAATTTGAAGTTTGATGAGGATTCTATTTGGGATTGGAACAAGTCCATGGTTGAACACTCCAAACAGATTGTGAATGTTAGCTCTTCACAAGAGCAAGGTGCAACTACTTTTGAAGTTGACATCAATTCAGATGAAGAGATTGGAGTTAGAGGCACAAGGACATGGGATGATATTATTAGTAGATGCAATGTTTCCATTTTAGAACCTGCAAGTTATCAGGAGGCTGCAAAGTTTATTGAATGGAAAGAAGCTATGAAGGAAGAAATAAGGATGATATCCAAGAATGACACTTGGAAATTGGTGGACAAACCAAAGAACAAGAAGGTGATTGGAGTGAAATGGGTATATAGAGTCAAATTAAATTCAGATGGCTCTATTAATAAGCATAAGGCTAGACTTGTAGTGAAAGGGTATTCCCAAGAGTTTGGTGTTGATTTTATGGAGACATTTGCACCTGTGGCCAGATTTGATACTATCAGATTGCTCATTGCTTTGGCTGCTCATAAGTCTTGGGAAATATACCAACTAGATGTAAAATCAGCCTTCTTGAATGGATATTTGCAGGAGGAGATTTTCATCGAACAACCTGAAGGGTTTGTGGAAAAAGGTTGTGATGACAAAGTGTATCTTCTCAAAAAGGCCTTGTATGGCTTAAAACAGGCTCCTAGAGCCTGGTACAGCAGAATTGACGAATATTTAACAAGGCTGGGATTTGTTAAAAGCTGCACGGAAGCAACCCTTTATGTGAAAGAAACAAAAGGAGATATAATTGTTGTTTCTTTGTACGTTGATGATTTATTGGTTACCGACAGCAATCAATTATTGATTTGTCAATTTAAGGAGAAGATGAAAAAAGGTTTCGAGATGAATGATTTGGGGAAAATGTCATATTTTCTTGGTATGGAAATTCTGCAGCTTCAACAAGGAATTTTCATATGCCAAAGGAAGTATGCAATTGAAGTTCTAAAGAAATTTAGAATGGAGAATTGCAAGACAGTGAACACTCCAACTGTGCAAGGTGAAAAGCTCAGCAAAAATGATCAAGCTAGGATGATCGATGCAGGCCAGTACAGGAGT
Source organism: Hibiscus tridactylites (assembly GCA_958450335.1). NCBI lineage: Eukaryota > Viridiplantae > Streptophyta > Magnoliopsida > Malvales > Malvaceae > Hibiscus > Hibiscus tridactylites. The sequence goes on along the minus strand of OY288279.1, from coordinate 29,584,616 downwards.
CTCATTGGGTGCCTGTTATATTTGTCTGCTACTAGACCCGATATCATGTATGCAACAAGTTTACTTTCCAGGTTCATGCACAGTCCAAGTGAAATTCATTATAGAGCTGCAAAGAGGATATTGAGATATATAAAGGGAACAACTGATTTTGGTGTTTTATATGCAAGAAATGTAGAGATAAAATTGGTGGGATTTACTGATAGTGATTGGGCAGGTTCATCTGATGACATGCGAAGCACTTCCGGTTATTGTTTCTCTATTGGTTCGGGCATGATCTGTTGGAGTTCCAAAAAGCAAGAGACTGTGGCACAATCCACAGCAGAAGCAGAATATGTAGCTGCTGCACATGCTGTTAACCAATGCATTTGGTTAAGGAAGTTGTTGCTTGATTTGAAGCATGAACAGGTGAATGCTACTGAAGTGTTGTGTGATAATAAATCCGCTGTTGCCATTGCAAAAAAATCCGGTCTTTCATGGAAAGACTAAACATATTAACATCAAATATCACTTCCTTAGAGAAGTTGAGAAAGAAGGTCAAATTCAATTGAAGCATTGCAGCTCAGAGGATCAAGTAGCTGATATATTTACTAAGGGACTGCCAAAAATGAAATTTGAGAAGTTAAGAGAAAGCCTGGGAGTATGTAGCAGCACCAATGTCAAGGAGGAGTGATGACACTTTTGTTGTGACACTTGCTGCTGCATTTGTTTGATTTTGTTTAGATATTTTGTTGTAATTAATATATGCTTGTTGACTGAAATGGCTACTGCCATTAGATTTGTGGTGAAGCTTATTTCAAGCTAAAATATCAGGAAACATGTTGCTGAATTTAAGGAGTAGTCGTTGACTAACTTTTGTATTGATGTATAAATATTAAAAATGAATGAATCAGACGTAGTTCTCCCTTTCCTGATTTTCTTCCCTACTACTTTGCTCTTTCAAACTTCCAACAAAAACCGAGGACAGTGGTTTAACTACAAGATCATCTGTGACCACAAACCGCAAGTTTTTCTCAATATATCCTGAACTGTTTCCTGTGCTCTGCTTAAAAGACTTCGAGTCCAATGGTTTGTTGACCACACTATTGCTTCTTCCAGTGTTGTAGGCGGTGTAACAATATTCAAATTCAGGAGGATCCCGAGAACGGATATTTGGAAACTCATTTGGACAGCTATAATACGGGGAAGAACACCTTTCTGGGAATTCTTCTGATTGGATATTGAGAACATTGTGTTTAAATCTCTGAACAAGTTGGAGATGGATCCCAATGTGAGGTTACCCTTGGATCCTAGGACCAGTTCCAATACAGAATCCAGAGGGATGGTTAGGAAGCTAAATACAAGATCTACGAAATCTTCACTTGCTTCAACAAGTACTATCTTCCTATCCAACTTTCTCAGCATCGTCTTCACTCTTTCTTAGTTGGTTCCTTTTCATTTGGCGCTTTGAAACTGAACTTTTCATCAAACATCGGGGGTACTGCGACGAATTCCTTGTTTCCTCACAAAAACATCAGTCAACGTAGTCTTTGAGATCAATGAATGGATCAAAAGATCAGCCATCACTTTTGAATCAATTTCCACAGCTTTTTTCTTCAATTAGACTAACATTCTTAAATCCAAAATTGAGAAGGAATTGAACTAGATCTCCCGGAGAACTTTGCACCACTCTTAAATCATCAGTGATGAAAAACATTGCCTCTCCCTCGTATAACACTCCCTCTGTTTCATCTTTGACCGCTCTAACATTCCATAAATTAGTGGCATGTACATTCATCAATTTTCCACAGGTGCATCTTTGAGTGTCATAATAACTAACCAATCCACTTTGTTTTTCAATACATTGCCCATTTCCACATACGAAAAACCATGTAGGCAAAGTAAGATCCATGTTAAGCTTCAATTTCTTAAACTCCACGTCATGAACGTTTCTAGGATAAAGCAGCATATGCTTACATGCTTCAGTATGAAAACTTTTCAGGCCGATATTTTGAACGCTGTTGTATAGGTTATTCAAGCAACCGAGCTGCAAAAACTGGTGCTTGTCAGCAAGTCGTGCAATGTTCCCGAGGGGAAGCTTAAGGAGACTGTGGAGAGTATCAAGAAAATCATTGCCAGCTTCAGCTAGAAGAACGGTTTTACTTTCCTGGTCTATCAAAAGTTTAATTGAAATGGTGGGAGTTTCAGAAGCCATAGATGTAACACCCGTGTTTTGGGGCTAGGAGTTAGCCGGGTTTTAGTTCGAGTCAAATAAAACTTAATTAAAACATTTCATCTTCAAATAATGGCCTAATTGAGTTTTGGAAAAAGGGGAGGGACCTATATTGCGATTTGACCCTAAAGTTTTAAAAAAGCTAGACAACTTTAACTAAAAGTTGTCATCTTCTTTTCATCTTCTTTCCAACTTCAAAAAAAAGAAGAAACCCCATCTCTAAAACCTCTCAAAACCCTAGCTTCAATTCCATCATTTTGCCACATGATTTCAACCCCGTTTTAAGAGGTAATTACATTTTCTTAATCTCCTTTTCAATCTCTATCTATCATTTGTTTTAGATTTCAAAAATATGGTGTTTTGGAAATTAGGGTTCATATGGAAATTTTGGGTTTCAATGGGGTTTTTCAATTTGTTTTGATAAATTGTTTTGGGGGTTTGTTTAAGCACTATGAAATACACAACATATGTTAATTTGGTTAATTTTGGATGAAAATTCGTAGTATGGTCTTAAGGCTAGTTTTAAGGTTGTAAAACTTGAGTTTTTGGTGGGTTTTAGGTTGAAATTAAAGGGCTGTTAGTCTACCTATGGTATGAGGGTGTTTTGGGATGATTTGGAAGTCATTTGGGTGTTTGAAAATGGAATTTTCTGCTGGGTAAGATTTGAGTACGAAAATGGGAATTTTGGGGTGGTTTATGTTGGAAATTGAAGGTTGGTGTTAGGGTAATAGTTGGGGGGGGGGGCTGTTTTGGAAGCATTTGAATGTGCTAAATGTGTTGAAATCACAAGTTTTGGGCTGTGTATAAGGGCTCCTCGGATTTGGTGATTTTGGGGGTTTGTTCATGGTTTGAAATGTTGAGTTTAGTGTTTGATTAGTGTTCCGGGTTTGCTACATTAATTGATGAATTGATTTGTGGTTGTTTTACTTGTGTTGAGATGTCTAGAAGCTTGGTTTTGGGTTGGTGAAGCCTTAGGAGCGAATCCGGAAAAAGATTGAAGACCATGGTTGCTTGGTAGTTGAGCTTGGAGTAGAGGTGAGTGGTTAAAATATTTTAAATGGTCTTGAGTAATTGGTTCGAGCATGTGGACTAGGTTGAGATTGGTAGACTCACCTAGAGTTAGGATTAGGGTGGTAGCCTAATCCTAAGCTTTAGTTAGAGACATTGGATGATCTCTTTAATTGATGTTATGCCTCTTGATTATTTGGGTATGTATAATGTGTTATATATGTTGTTGAGACATGGTTTGAGGCATTGCTATGCATGTGGTTTGTATTGTGATTGTGTATGATGATGTTGAGTTTAATATGATGTAAGATGCCATATTATTACTCTTGAACATGACATTATGATATTATGTTGTTGAGATAATTGATGTTGAGTTTAATATGATGTAAGATGCCATATTATTACTCTTGAACATCGAAGGTTGTGAAATTTGATTAATTGGCACTAGTATGCTTGGGTACAATGATCGATCATTAGGATTAGTGTGCACACAAATTGAGTCAAAAGGTACGTGGCCTTGGTGGCGTTAAGGCACCAAGGAGGAGTACGGTGATGTAATATTCCACCGGAAGCTTTTATATATTTCTACGTGATGATGAGTGGAATCCCATCCGTAGGGCATGTGACGATGAGTGGAATCCCGCACATGCAAGGACCGGTGATGAGTGGAATCCCACCGAGGTAATGTTGTTGTTGGAAATGCGTTCCAACATGTTATCCGCGTATTCGAGTCATAGCTAGGTGCCAATAAGAGAAAGTATGTTTATGCCAATATGAAATTATGCATACATGATAATATGAATTGTTATGTGTATCAATGTAATATGAAATGTGAATTTCGATGTGAAACGATATATGATGTGGTTAATACTTTGAGTTATGTAACATTGTATGTTGAACTATTAAGTTGTTGAGCATGGCATGAATTTTGGTAGTATGATCATGCATCACCTATACTTATGGCTCATGTGAAACGAAGGTAAAATCATGTATAATATCATGATGGTTGCTCATGCTTGGACCCTGCATTGTCGAAGGTTTGTTTTATGAGCTTACCCTCACTAAGCTTTTATGCTTACGCTCTCTTTTGTTCGACAATGCAGATAAATAGCTTGTGGGTGGCAAGGGCAAGGAAAGGTCTCCAAGTGTTGCTTTTGGTGAGCTCAATGTATGAGTTTTAAGTAATAGATTGTAATAGTTAAGCAATGGGATAGGTGTCTTTGATTTGAGCTTTGATGTATATCGTTGTCGATATTGGTTGATTCTTGGATGCCTTGTTTGATCTATAAATATTGCTTATTCTACATGCCATGAATGTCTACGTGTTTGGTTGCTAAGGCATGATACCCTAAATGCTTGTATGTCCATATATGCATGAATTGCTTTTTGTATGAATGTTAAGTAGGGATGCCTTGATTCATGCAAATTGCTATGTATGAAAGCTTGAACCCATGTTTGAATGACACCCATGGCTTAATTATGTGTGCTTGCATGTTGGTATACGCTTAGGTGAGTCGAGAAATGCATGTAGAGTCGTGTTGGGGTCGTTTTAGTTGAGTTTGAGGAGTTGCAGTGCAGGGGGTATCGATACCCCTGGTTAGGGTATCGATACTCTCTTACCCAATTGCCTCAGATTTTGCCTAGGGTATCGATACCCTCCAAAGTTACTGTAATTTGGGAATTGGAGTTAGAGTAGAGCGTATCGATACGGTGTTCCCGAGTATCGATACGGTTCTATTTTGTTGACCAAGGAGGGTTGACCGAGGAAGAGGGTATCGATACCCCTGGTAAGGGTATCGATACGGTCTTCTCGTGTTGACTTCCTGGGTTGACCTAGAAGGAGGGTATCGATACCCCTGTCAAGGGTATCGATACTGCCTGTCTTATAAGCTTAAAATTGCATGTTTTCGCATGGTTGTGTTTCGAATGTGTTTTCCTTTGAACGTCTTCCGCTGTTGTGAATCATATAGGACCTAATACTCATCTAGGCAAGATTAATATAAAAAGAAAAAAAAATAGGGTTGCTAACCGAGGGGGAATCCTTTGGGTTTCGCTTCGGTTTTCCCCGTGTGGCTCACTCGGACCGGTCATCCGGCCAGACCGGGACGAGGGGGTTACATTTGTTGGTATCAGAGCCTAAGGTTTCCGAGACCTTGGGCAGGTAAGTGAGGTAAGTTTAAGTTTTGAATTGATATGCACGGTGTTAGCTTGCTCTGTAAGTATGACTGCTTGTATGACAAATATGTTGATTGCTTGTTTAAAAGCATGTTGTTCGTTATCCGTGTATGTTGTGATGAATGATTGATTGATTGAGAATGCATGTTGTTTGATCGTATGCATATGTTTACTTGTTTGGAAAGTAAGCTTTGTTATACGCTTGGTTGAGCATGTATGTGTGTTGATTGGTTTGAAACGTGTTTAGTAGAGTCCCATTGCTACTATTACATCGAAAAAGAGATTTTTTTTTTAAAGTGAGGGAATCATACTTGAGCCACTTGGAAGCCTTGCCTTGCTAACCCAATCTTGTATGTTTTCTGTTAATGTCGTTATTTATTTAATTGCTTTTTGGTAAGTAGAAGTTGTAGTTTCTGAAAGGGTGGACTGTGTTGAGGGAGTCCATCACCTCAGTTAGAGAGGTATGGTTGTACCGGAATTGAGGTACAATTCGTTCGTTTGAGACGGTGTATGTGGTTGACTCCTGTGGATGAGGGACGATGTGAACAACTCTAGCATTAGTTAGTAAGAAGAAGTGAAGACCTATGAGTGGGGGTTAGAGTAGGGTCGATGTTTTATTGAATGAGCCCTTGGAATAGTATTAAGTTGGTTTCCTCCAGTTGATTCTCAATCCGTGCTTTTGTATATCGTTAGCAAGTATGCAAGTTGAACATGCCTGGTGAAGTGTTAGTTGGTGACCGTTGGGGTTTGGTCTATGATTTTAATGCAAGACAGTCGGTCAGTGTCCGTGAGTGGGAGCTAGTTTGTGTGATTGGGTCAGTGTACGTTGAGTTGTTTTCCAGCAAGCGGGAGAGATGAAGACATTTCCGATATAGTTGAGCCGGGAAGGGAGCCTTGAGCTTTGACTTCAGGATTGTTTGGTAGGGGTAGAACAAGTCCAGCAAGATTGTTTGTGTGCGATCAGAATTGAGTCTTGAAGTTACGAGATGCTCTAAGAACAGTTTAGAAGAGTCAGATTCTGTTGAAGAACCAGTCTGAAAACAAGAGGACCGAAGACTATCAGTTGTGTACATGTGAAGTTGCAATTTCTGCGAATACCTCCTTTTGCGTGAGCATGTAAGAAATTGGATATACTTGTTGAGATCTTAGATGTAGGGACGCATGTGACTAGCCCTCTTTGGGAGACAGTAGTGATCAGAAAGATGTACAGAAGATGTTTGTTGGTGGTTTAGAGTTACTAGTTTCTAGTGGGGGTGAAGCGATCGTCTTCCTACGGTTTTGATGTAACTTTTGACAAGGTTCGGCTTGAAGAGCACAGAGTTAGCGTGTACGTTGAGACAAAGAGAGAGTTGCCTTGAAATTGCAGATTTTTGTGTGACTGTAGTGGTAGGTGAGGATGTGAGCTTCTTATTGAATGTTGATCCAGTTTTAGAGATCAAAGGTTGATTGAGTTTAGTTGACGGACTTGCTGAGTAATTGTGATGAATTTGATTTCTGAACGAAGATTAGACCGCAGAATGTTAAAATAGTTTGTGATTCTTCCTAGAAGTGTTTAGAAGAAACGCCCAGTTTGTCTCCTAACAGCGAAGAAGGGTTTATTATTGATGTCGTCTCCGAGTTGCTCGTGTTTTAGTTTGCTCTGTATCTTATGGTTTCCGATAGAATTGAGAATGTTGAAGAATTAGCTTCGAGACTTGTTAGACCTTAGATACTTTAGGCCTAATGCATCATCTCAGAGTTCTACAGTGTAATTTGTGAAGAAGAAAGAGTTACAGTACGAGAATGTGTTCAGTTTACATACAGTTGAAACAAGTGTCAGTGATTTGTTGATCAGTTAGTGAGTACTTCAGTCTATTTGAAGATTAATTGGAGATCCGTTTCTACCAGATGAAGGTGAGAAATTTGAAGTACCAAAGACAGCTCTAGGGGCAAGATGTAATCGCCTTGAGCTCTGAGTTATGCCGCTTTGTTTGACTAGTGTATTAGTTACCTTCATAGAGATGTTGAGCAGAATATTCTCCTCAGTTTCTTGATCAGTTGTAGTAGCTCTTCTAGATGTCACATGAGTATATTCAAGTACCGAGGAAGATCATGACAAGTTTTGAAGTTAGTGTGGTAGATTCTATTAGAGAATTAATTGTACACCAAGTTGCGCAACGTGAACTTTTAGTTAATGAAGATCATCTGAGCGTAATAGGGTAAATCCCAAGTAGACAGAAGAAGATGTGAGCTGGAAGAAAATGAAGACCGTGACAGATATCTATAGTTCTAGGTCTAGCAGTGTTACTATCCAAAGTTTGTAAATAGCCTTTCGAAGATAGCTGCTCTTTTGACAGATTGCTACAGAAGAATGTACAGTTGTGAGGTTAGATGCGGGACATTGAACCTTCGAGAAACCGAAAGAAACTTTGGAGAGAGCTTCGACCTTGATCCAGCCTATACTAGAGAAAGAGCTTGTGAACTGTAGTGATGTGTTACATGTAGGGTTAGGTTGTGTGCTTATGCAAGACAAAATGATTTTGACACGTTCATCGAGTTAGTTGAAAGACCGTGAGAGGATTTATCCGATATGAAACATAGAGTTAATTACATTTGTAATTGCTTCGAAGACTTAGAGACAAAGCTCGTATAGTAAGAAATGCGCAGTGTATATGTACGTATCATTAGAACTTGAAATATTTGAAGACTTGGGAATGGTTGGAACTTGAACAACATGAGTAGTTAGAATTGCTTGAAGACTGTGATCTCAAGATTGAGTACTATCTGAAGAGAGTCTACGTAGCAACCGAGTTCCGAGTTGTATTTGCTGTTAGATTAGTAGTTGAGTTACGAGTTGCAATTGCCGAATTCTGTATATCAAATGATAGTAGTTTTGTGGCCGAGTTTCGGGTTGAGACTACTTTGAGTCAGAATGTTTGATGAGAAACAGTTGCAAGACAGATTCTTGGCACCTCACGTGCAAGACATAGTGGAAAGAAGACCTTCAGAATACAGTCCAGAGATGATAGAGTTTTGCATTTCAGAGACAGAATAGTTGTACCGACTGACCTAGTGTTTTGAGATGTATTGTTTTGGCCGAAGCGCACGGTGGTTCATTTGTATTGCGTCTGAGTAGTATGAAGACGTATTGTGGGTTGAATGTGAGTACTTCCGGAAGGAGTGGATGAATAATGTGGTTCAGTATGAGAGTAAGTATGTAAATTGCCAGCGTGTCAAGACTGAGCTTCAGTTTTCTTCTAGTTGTTACATCCGTGGGAGATTCGCAGTAAAAGTGAGTAAAAAAAAGATCCGAGATTTTAACTAGAATAATTATGAAGACGTCTGCATAGTGTTTGGTTAATTGATGAAGACATAGGATCAGTCAGAGAAAGTTATGAGTCAAGTGTTCAAGCAGTATTGTATGAGTTTGTGAATCGGGCTAGTATAGTTGTTTATTTGTTACGGTTACCACCAGAGCTAGAAAGGGGTTTGAGATGTGTTACGTGTATCTATGATTCAGAAATGTGAGTCAGATCTGTTCCGTGCTATATTTGTTGAAGAGATTGAGTTGAGTTTGAAATTGGCATGCCTTGAAGAATCAGTTGAGATCTTAGTGTAGGATAGCAAGTGTTGTGTGGTAAGTCTTTCGAGTTGGTTAGTACGTTGTGGTGAGAGAGGAAAGCGTGGAGGTGCATGTTTCAGTGGCCCTCCGTGATCGATGAATTTCGGGGACGAAATTTCCTTAAGTGGGGGAGAGTTGTAACACCCGTGTTTTGGGGCTAGGAGTTAGCCGGGTTTTAGTTCGAGTCAAATAAAACTTAATTAAAACATTTCATCTTCAAATAATGGCCTAATTGAGTTTTGGAAAAAGGGGAGGGACCTATATTGCGATTTGACCCTAAAGTTTTAAAAAAGCTAGACAACTTTAACTAAAAGTTGTCATCTTCTTTTCATCTTCTTTCCAACTTCAAAAAAAAGAAGAAACCCCATCTCTAAAACCTCTCAAAACCCTAGCTTCAATTCCATCATTTTGCCACATGATTTCAACCCCGTTTTAAGAGGTAATTACATTTTCTTAATCTCCTTTTCAATCTCTATCTATCATTTGTTTTAGATTTCAAAAATATGGTGTTTTGGAAATTAGGGTTCATATGGAAATTTTGGGTTTCAATGGGGTTTTTCAATTTGTTTTGATAAATTGTTTTGGGGGTTTGTTTAAGCACTATGAAATACACAACATATGTTAATTTGGTTAATTTTGGATGAAAATTCGTAGTATGGTCTTAAGGCTAGTTTTAAGGTTGTAAAACTTGAGTTTTTGGTGGGTTTTAGGTTGAAATTAAAGGGCTGTTAGTCTACCTATGGTATGAGGGTGTTTTGGGATGATTTGGAAGTCATTTGGGTGTTTGAAAATGGAATTTTCTGCTGGGTAAGATTTGAGTACGAAAATGGGAATTTTGGGGTGGTTTATGTTGGAAATTGAAGGTTGGTGTTAGGGTAATAGTTGGGGGGGGGCTGTTTTGGAAGCATTTGAATGTGCTAAATGTGTTGAAATCACAAGTTTTGGGCTGTGTATAAGGGCTGCTCGGATTTGGTGATTTTGGGGATTTGTTCATGGTTTGAAATGTTGAGTTTAGTGTTTGATTAGTGTTCCGGGTTTGCTACATTAATTGATGAATTGATTTGTGGTTGTTTTACTTGTGTTGAGATGTCTAGAAGCTTGGTTTTGGGTTGGTGAAGCCTTAGGAGCGAATCCGGAAAAAGATTGAAGACCATGGTTGCTTGGTAGTTGAGCTTGGAGTAGAGGTGAGTGGTTAAAATATTTTAAATGGTCTTGAGTAATTGGTTCGAGCATGTGGACTAGGTTGAGATTGGTAGACTCACCTAGAGTTAGGATTAGGGTGGTAGCCTAATCCTAAGCTTTAGTTAGAGACATTGGATGATCTCTTTAATTGATGTTATGCCTCTTGATTATTTGGGTATGTATAATGTGTTATATATGTTGTTGAGACATGGTTTGAGGCATTGCTATGCATGTGGTTTGTATTGTGATTGTGTATGATGATGTTGAGTTTAATATGATGTAAGATGCCATATTATTACTCTTGAACATGACATTATGATATTATGTTGTTGAGATAATTGATGTTGAGTTTAATATGATGTAAGATGCCATATTATTACTCTTGAACATCGAAGGTTGTGAAATTTGATTAATTGGCACTAGTATGCTTGGGTACAATGATCGATCATTAGGATTAGTGTGCACACAAATTGAGTCAAAACGTACGTGGCCTTGGTGGCGTTAAGGCACCAAGGAGGAGTACGGTGATGTAATATTCCACCGGAAGCTTTTATATATTTCTACGTGATGATGAGTGGAATCCCATCCGTAGGGCATGTGACGATGAGTGGAATCCCGCACATGCAAGGACCGGTGATGAGTGGAATCCCACCGAGGTAATGTTGTTGTTGGAAATGCGTTCCAACATGTTATCCGCGTATTTGAGTCATAGCTAGGTGCCAATAAGAGAAAGTATGTTTATGCCAATATGAAATTATGCATACATGATAATATGAATTGTTATGTGTATCAATGTAATATGAAATGTGAATTTCGATGTGAAACGATATATGATGTGGTTAATACTTTGAGTTATGTAACATTGTATGTTGAACTATTAAGTTGTTGAGCATGGCATGAATTTTGGTAGTATGATCATGCATCACCTATACTTATGGCTCATGTGAAACGAAGGTAAAATCATGTATAATATCATGATGGTTGCTCATGCTTGGACCCTGCATTGTCGAAGGTTTGTTTTATGAGCTTACCCTCACTAAGCTTTTATGCTTACGCTCTCTTTTGTTCGACAATGCAGATAAATAGCTTGTGGGTGGCAAGGGCAAGGAAAGGTCTCCAAGTGTTGCTTTTGGTGAGCTCAATGTATGAGTTTTAAGTAATAGATTGTAATAGTTAAGCAATGGGATAGGTGTCTTTGATTTGAGCTTTGATGTATATCGTTGTCGATATTGGTTGATTCTTGGATGCCTTGTTTGATCTATAAATATTGCTTATTCTACATGCCATGAATGTCTACGTGTTTGGTTGCTAAGGCATGATACCCTAAATGCTTGTATGTCCATATATGCATGAATTGCTTTTTGTATGAATGTTAAGTAGGGATGCCTTGATTCATGCAAATTGCTATGTATGAAAGCTTGAACCCATGTTTGAATGACACCCATGGCTTAATTATGTGTGCTTGCATGTTGGTATACGCTTAGGTGAGTCGAGAAATGCATGTAGAGTCGTGTTGGGGTCGTTTTAGTTGAGTTTGAGGAGTTGCAGTGCAGGGGGTATCGATACCCCTGGTTAGGGTATCGATACTCTCTTACCCAATTGCCTCAGATTTTGCCTAGGGTATCGATACCCTCCAAAGTTACTGTAATTTGGGAATTGGAGTTAGAGTAGAGCGTATCGATACGGTGTTCCCGAGTATCGATACGGTTCTATTTTGTTGACCAAGGAGGGTTGACCGAGGAAGAGGGTATCGATACCCCTGGTAAGGGTATCGATACGGTCTTCTCGTGTTGACTTCCTGGGTTGACCTAGAAGGAGGGTATCGATACCCCTGTCAAGGGTATCGATACTGCCTGTCTTATAAGCTTAAAATTGCATGTTTTCGCATGGTTGTGTTTCGAATGTGTTTTCCTTTGAACGTCTTCCGCTGTTGTGAATCATATAGGACCTAATACTCATCTAGGCAAGATTAATATAAAAAGAAAAAAAAATAGGGTTGCTAACCGAGGGGGAATCCTTTGGGTTTCGCTTCGGTTTTCCCCGTGTGGCTCACTCGGACCGGTCATCCGGCCAGACCGGGACGAGGGGGTTACATTTGTTGGTATCAGAGCCTAAGGTTTCCGAGACCTTGGGCAGGTAAGTGAGGTAAGTTTAAGTTTTGAATTGATATGCACGGTGTTAGCTTGCTCTGTAAGTATGACTGCTTGTATGACAAATATGTTGATTGCTTGTTTAAAAGCATGTTGTTCGTTATCCGTGTATGTTGTGATGAATGATTGATTGATTGAGAATGCATGTTGTTTGATCGTATGCATATGTTTACTTGTTTGGAAAGTAAGCTTTGTTATACGCTTGGTTGAGCATGTATGTGTGTTGATTGGTTTGAAACGTGTTTAGTAGAGTCCCATTGCTACTATTACATCGAAAAAGAGATTTTTTTTTTAAAGTGAGGGAATCATACTTGAGCCACTTGGAAGCCTTGCCTTGCTAACCCAATCTTGTATGTTTTCTGTTAATGTCGTTATTTATTTAATTGCTTTTTGGTAAGTAGAAGTTGTAGTTTCTGAAAGGGTGGACTGTGTTGAGGGAGTCCATCACCTCAGTTAGAGAGGTATGGTTGTACCGGAATTGAGGTACAATTCGTTCGTTTGAGACGGTGTATGTGGTTGACTCCTGTGGATGAGGGACGATGTGAACAACTCTAGCATTAGTTAGTAAGAAGAAGTGAAGACCTATGAGTGGGGGTTAGAGTAGGGTCGATGTTTTATTGAATGAGCCCTTGGAATAGTATTAAGTTGGTTTCCTCCAGTTGATTCTCAATCCGTGCTTTTGTATATCGTTAGCAAGTATGCAAGTTGAACATGCCTGGTGAAGTGTTAGTTGGTGACCGTTGGGGTTTGGTCTATGATTTTAATGCAAGACAGTCGGTCAGTGTCCGTGAGTGGGAGCTAGTTTGTGTGATTGGGTCAGTGTACGTTGAGTTGTTTTCCAGCAAGCGGGAGAGATGAAGACATTTCCGATATAGTTGAGCCGGGAAGGGAGCCTTGAGCTTTGACTTCAGGATTGTTTGGTAGGGGTAGAACAAGTCCAGCAAGATTGTTTGTGTGCGATCAGAATTGAGTCTTGAAGTTACGAGATGCTCTAAGAACAGTTTAGAAGAGTCAGATTCTGTTGAAGAACCAGTCTGAAAACAAGAGGACCGAAGACTATCAGTTGTGTACATGTGAAGTTGCAATTTCTGCGAATACCTCCTTTTGCGTGAGCATGTAAGAAATTGGATATACTTGTTGAGATCTTAGATGTAGGGACGCATGTGACTAGCCCTCTTTGGGAGACAGTAGTGATCAGAAAGATGTACAGAAGATGTTTGTTGGTGGTTTAGAGTTACTAGTTTCTAGTGGGGGTGAAGCGATCGTCTTCCTACGGTTTTGATGTAACTTTTGACAAGGTTCGGCTTGAAGAGCACAGAGTTAGCGTGTACGTTGAGACAAAGAGAGAGTTGCCTTGAAATTGCAGATTTTTGTGTGACTGTAGTGGTAGGTGAGGATGTGAGCTTCTTATTGAATGTTGATCCAGTTTTAGAGATCAAAGGTTGATTGAGTTTAGTTGACGGACTTGCTGAGTAATTGTGATGAATTTGATTTCTGAACGAAGATTAGACCGCAGAATGTTAAAATAGTTTGTGATTCTTCCTAGAAGTGTTTAGAAGAAACGCCCAGTTTGTCTCCTAACAGCGAAGAAGGGTTTATTATTGATGTCGTCTCCGAGTTGCTCGTGTTTTAGTTTGCTCTGTATCTTATGGTTTCCGATAGAATTGAGAATGTTGAAGAATTAGCTTCGAGACTTGTTAGACCTTAGATTCTTTAGGCCTAATGCATCATCTCAGAGTTCTACAGTGTAATTTGTGAAGAAGAAAGAGTTACAGTACGAGAATGTGTTCAGTTTACATACAGTTGAAACAAGTGTCAGTGATTTGTTGATCAGTTAGTGAGTACTTCAGTCTATTTGAAGATTAATTGGAGATCCGTTTCTACCAGATGAAGGTGAGAAATTTGAAGTACCAAAGACAGCTCTAGGGGCAAGATGTAATCGCCTTGAGCTCTGAGTTATGCCGCTTTGTTTGACTAGTGTATTAGTTACCTTCATAGAGATGTTGAGCAGAATATTCTCCTCAGTTTCTTGATCAGTTGTAGTAGCTCTTCTAGATGTCACATGAGTATATTCAAGTACCGAGGAAGATCATGACAAGTTTTGAAGTTAGTGTGGTAGATTCTATTAGAGAATTAATTGTACACCAAGTTGCACAACGTGAACTTTTAGTTAATGAAGATCATCTGAGCGTAATAGGGTAAATCCCAAGTAGACAGAAGAAGATGTGAGCTGGAAGAAAATGAAGACCGTGACAGATATCTATAGTTCTAGGTCTAGCAGTGTTACTATCCAAAGTTTGTAAATAGCCTTTCGAAGATAGCTGCTCTTTTGACAGATTGCTACAGAAGAATGTACAGTTGTGAGGTTAGATGCGGGACATTGAACCTTCGAGAAACCGAAAGAAACTTTGGAGAGAGCTTCGACCTTGATCCAGCCTATACTAGAGAAAGAGCTTGTGAACTGTAGTGATGTGTTACATGTAGGGTTAGGTTGTGTGCTTATGCAAGACAAAATGATTTTGACACGTTCATCGAGTTAGTTGAAAGACCGTGAGAGGATTTATCCGATATGAAACATAGAGTTAATTACATTTGTAATTGCTTCGAAGACTTAGAGACAAAGCTCGTATAGTAAGAAATGCGCAGTGTATATGTACGTATCATTAGAACTTGAAATATTTGAAGACTTGGGAATGGTTGGAACTTGAACAACATGAGTAGTTAGAATTGCTTGAAGACTGTGATCTCAAGATTGAGTACTATCTGAAGAGAGTCTACGTAGCAACCGAGTTCCGAGTTGTATTTGCTGTTAGATTAGTAGTTGAGTTACGAGTTGCAATTGCCGAATTCTGTATATCAAATGATAGTAGTTTTGTGGCCGAGTTTCGGGTTGAGACTACTTTGAGTCAGAATGTTTGATGAGAAACAGTTGCAAGACAGATTCTTGGCACCTCACGTGCAAGACATAGTGGAAAGAAGACCTTCAGAATACAGTCCAGAGATGATAGAGTTTTGCATTTCAGAGACAGAATAGTTGTACCGACTGACCTAGTGTTTTGAGATGTATTGTTTTGGCCGAAGCGCACGGTGGTTCATTTGTATTGCGTCTGAGTAGTATGAAGACGTATTGTGGGTTGAATGTGAGTACTTCCGGAAGGAGTGGATGAATAATGTGGTTCAGTATGAGAGTAAGTATGTAAATTGCCAGCGTGTCAAGACTGAGCTTCAGTTTTCTTCTAGTTGTTACATCCGTGGGAGATTCGCAGTAAAAGTGAGTAAAAAAAAGATCCGAGATTTTAACTAGAATAATTATGAAGACGTCTGCATAGTGTTTGGTTAATTGATGAAGACATAGGATCAGTCAGAGAAAGTTATGAGTCAAGTGTTCAAGCAGTATTGTATGAGTTTGTGAATCGGGCTAGTATAGTTGTTTATTTGTTGCGGTTACCACCAGAGCTAGAAAGGGGTTTGAGATGTGTTACGTGTATCTATGATTCAGAAATGTGAGTCAGATCTGTTCCGTGCTATATTTGTTAAAGAGATTGAGTTGAGTTTGAAATTGGCATGCCTTGAAGAATCAGTTGAGATCTTAGTGTAGGATAGCAAGTGTTGTGTGGTAAGTCTTTCGAGTTGGTTAGTACGTTGTGGTGAGAGAGGAAAGCGTGGAGGTGCATGTTTCAGTGGCCCTCCGTGATCGATGAATTTCGGGGACGAAATTTCCTTAAGTGGGGGAGAGTTGTAACACCCGTGTTTTGGGGCTAGGAGTTAGCCGGGTTTTAGTTCGAGTCAAATAAAACTTAATTAAAACATTTCATCTTCAAATAATGGCCTAATTGAGTTTTGGAAAAAGGGGAGGGACCTATATTGCGATTTGACCCTAAAGTTTTAAAAAAGCTAGACAACTTTAACTAAAAGTTGTCATCTTCTTTTCATCTTCTTTCCAACTTCAAAAAAAAGAAGAAACCCCATCTCTAAAACCTCTCAAAACCCTAGCTTCAATTCTATCATTTTGCCACATGATTTCAACCCCGTTTTAAGAGGTAATTACATTTTCTTAATCTCCTTTTCAATCTCTATCTATCATTTGTTTTAGATTTCAAAAATATGGTGTTTTGGAAATTAGGGTTCATATGGAAATTTTGGGTTTCAATGGGGTTTTTCAATTTGTTTTGATAAATTGTTTTGGGGGTTTGTTTAAGCACTATGAAATACACAACATATGTTAATTTGGTTAATTTTGGATGAAAATTCGTAGTATGGTCTTAAGGCTAGTTTTAAGGTTGTAAAACTTGAGTTTTTGGTGGGTTTTAGGTTGAAATTAAAGGGCTGTTAGTCTACCTATGGTATGAGGGTGTTTTGGGATGATTTGGAAGTCATTTGGGTGTTTGAAAATGGAATTTTCTGCTGGGTAAGATTTGAGTACGAAAATGGGAATTTTGGGGTGGTTTATGTTGGAAATTGAAGGTTGGTGTTAGGGTAATAGTTGGGGGGGCTGTTTTGGAAGCATTTGAATGTGCTAAATGTGTTGAAATCACAAGTTTTGGGCTGTGTATAAGGGCTGCTCGGATTTGGTGATTTTGGGGGTTTGTTCATGGTTTGAAATGTTGAGTTTAGTGTTTGATTAGTGTTCCGGGTTTGCTACATTAATTGATGAATTGATTTGTGGTTGTTTTACTTGTGTTGAGATGTCTAGAAGCTTGGTTTTGGGTTGGTGAAGCCTTGGGAGCGAATCCGGAAAAAGATTGAAGACCATGGTTGCTTGGTAGTTGAGCTTGGAGTAGAGGTGAGTGGTTAAAATATTTTAAATGGTCTTGAGTAATTGGTTCGAGCATGTGGACTAGGTTGAGATTGGTAGACTCACCTAGAGTTAGGATTAGGGTGGTAGCCTAATCCTAAGCTTTAGTTAGAGACATTGGATGATCTCTTTAATTGATGTTATGCCTCTTGATTATTTGGGTATGTATAATGTGTTATATATGTTGTTGAGACATGGTTTGAGGCATTGCTATGCATGTGGTTTGTATTGTGATTGTGTATGATGATGTTGAGTTTAATATGATGTAAGATGCCATATTATTACTCTTGAACATGACATTATGATATTATGTTGTTGAGATAATTGATGTTGAGTTTAATATGATGTAAGATGCCATATTATTACTCTTGAACATCGAAGGTTGTGAAATTTGATTAATTGGCACTAGTATGCTTGGGTACAATGATCGATCATTAGGATTAGTGTGCACACAAATTGAGTCAAAACGTACGTGGCCTTGGTGGCGTTAAGGCACCAAGGAGGAGTACGGTGATGTAATATTCCACCGGAAGCTTTTATATATTTCTACGTGATGATGAGTGGAATCCCATCCGTAGGGCATGTGACGATGAGTGGAATCCCGCACATGCAAGGACCGGTGATGAGTGGAATCCCACCGAGGTAATGTTGTTGTTGGAAATGCGTTCCAACATGTTATCCGCGTATTCGAGTCATAGCTAGGTGCCAATAAGAGAAAGTATGTTTATGCCAATATGAAATTATGCATACATGATAATATGAATTGTTATGTGTATCAATGTAATATGAAATGTGAATTTCGATGTGAAACGATATATGATGTGGTTAATACTTTGAGTTATGTAACATTGTATGTTGAACTATTAAGTTGTTGAGCATGGCATGAATTTTGGTAGTATGATCATGCATCACCTATACTTATGGCTCATGTGAAACGAAGGTAAAATCATGTATAATATCATGATGGTTGCTCATGCTTGGACCCTGCATTGTCGAAGGTTTGTTTTATGAGCTTACCCTCACTAAGCTTTTATGCTTACGCTCTCTTTTGTTCGACAATGCAGATAAATAGCTTGTGGGTGGCAAGGGCAAGGAAAGGTCTCCAAGTGTTGCTTTTGGTGAGCTCAATGTATGAGTTTTAAGTAATAGATTGTAATAGTTAAGCAATGGGATAGGTGTCTTTGATTTGAGCTTTGATGTATATCGTTGTCGATATTGGTTGATTCTTGGATGCCTTGTTTGATCTATAAATATTGCTTATTCTACATGCCATGAATGTCTACGTGTTTGGTTGCTAAGGCATGATACCCTAAATGCTTGTATGTCCATATATGCATGAATTGCTTTTTGTATGAATGTTAAGTAGGGATGCCTTGATTCATGCAAATTGCTATGTATGAAAGCTTGAACCCATGTTTGAATGACACCCATGGCTTAATTATGTGTGCTTGCATGTTGGTATACGCTTAGGTGAGTCGAGAAATGCATGTAGAGTCGTGTTGGGGTCGTTTTAGTTGAGTTTGAGGAGTTGCAGTGCAGGGGGTATCGATACCCCTGGTTAGGGTATCGATACTCTCTTACCCAATTGCCTCAGATTTTGCCTAGGGTATCGATACCCTCCAAAGTTACTGTAATTTGGGAATTGGAGTTAGAGTAGAGCGTATCGATACGGTGTTCCCGAGTATCGATACGGTTCTATTTTGTTGACCAAGGAGGGTTGACCGAGGAAGAGGGTATCGATACCCCTGGTAAGGGTATCGATACGGTCTTCTCGTGTTGACTTCCTGGGTTGACCTAGAAGGAGGGTATCGATACCCCTGTCAAGGGTATCGATACTGCCTGTCTTATAAGCTTAAAATTGCATGTTTTCGCATGGTTGTGTTTCGAATGTGTTTTCCTTTGAACGTCTTCCGCTGTTGTGAATCATATAGGACCTAATACTCATCTAGGCAAGATTAATATAAAAAGAAAAAAAAATAGGGTTGCTAACCGAGGGGGAATCCTTTGGGTTTCGCTTCGGTTTTCCCCGTGTGGCTCACTCGGACCGGTCATCCGGCCAGACCGGGACGAGGGGGTTACAATAGATATAATTGGAATGAAAAACTGAACAAGACTAGATTCAGACGGATGAAGTTTGGAGCACAGCAGATATTAATCCGAAACCAGTCTATTTAAACAGGGCTGTTATTTCTTCAAGAATTAAGCCTTTGATGTTCCCTACACATCTTTTAATTGAGAATTTTAGAAGTTTAAGGTCATTTAAGAAGCAACGGAGCATGTGCATGAACATGAGCTATATGCGGAATTGCGCATTGAATCAGCTGGTTTAACACTCATAAATTTTTGAATTGTCGAACAAGTAATCTTCATAAGGTAATCTTGACTTTTCCAACAAGTTTGCTTGAAGCACAAAATATTCTATCATCAAAGTGCATCATCGAAAGATCATACAACAATTATATTTTTAACAAAATTCCATTTAGTTGAATAAAGAAATTTGTTCAATTAAGAAAACTTACGCTTGCAGCAAGATTTTAGCCTTCCAAGTTTACGAGGATTCTTCAACAAAATCACCTAAAAAACCTAGTTGCACTACCCATATTAATCAATGCTTAAATTCTGCGGGCACCACCTCAACCACTAATGAAGAAATTGATCAGGTAAATAATTTCTATACCAACAATCTTTCCTTTTGATATTTTCGTTTAAAAACCACACATACGCCGAGATCTACTATTTGTCTGAGTGGTCAACGATGCTCATATTGTTCACCTTGTGTGGGTTTGAATCCCAACATTTATCTTAAGAATGTAATATCTCTCTAATTAATTAAAAAACCACACATAAGCATCAAATATCATCATAATCGCTCAATAAAAATAGAGAACCATTTCAACAGCATGAAGGATAATTAATCCACAATTAACTTGAAAGTTCAAAGTCTAGGCTTCTTCTGAATCTTGAATTTGCCTCCGTGTTGATGTAGTCCCACACATCCACAACTTTCATCGCAAAATTTAAACAAGTTTATTGCTTTGGAAGTCAAGGTCATCCTTCTATATTTTCATTTGAGACCAGTCGTTACGGCCTGTTAGGAGAGCATAGAGGCTGGAAAGGGACTAACAGAATATTATATTTGTTTTGGTGTTTAGAGCTTTACGGCCTGTTAGGAGAGCATAGAGGCTGGAAAGGGACTAACAGAATATTATATTTGTTTTGGTGTTTAGAGCTTTATTGTAACACCCTTAAAAGGGATTTGATCCCACAACCTCAAGGTTCCTAAACCAAGCACCCAACCATCTGAGCTATAACAGCTCTTGGTGTTAAGCTCATCTACCTTTAATTTATTCCTTCTATTTTGAATAAAATAATAATAAACCCCCAAAAATATCTCATCTACCCCTTATGGCATTAATTAGGTCCATCTGCTCCAAAGAGGGGATGCCCAACCACTCACCTTCCCAACTCTCAAACTCATCCGGCCGCCGCCCGATCCGCCCTCACCGCCAGGTCGTAGCTATCACTGTCACCACCGGCGTGATTGTCGTCGCACCCTAAGGCCAACTATCACCACCACTCACCCCGATTCCTCGTCGTGCGTCATGGGAAGTCGATCAAAGGTTCGGCTGTGATCCAAACCCGCGTCACCCCTTTTGTTCGACGTTTCTGGCGTTGATCGACGTTCGTTCATCGTGTTGTCGCCACGGGCGAGCTCCCCGTTACAGGTAAAGGTGGCAATCAGGTCATTCGGTTCGGGTTCGGTTCGGGTCGTTTCAGTTCGGGTCATTTCGGGTCTATCTAAAATCGATTTAGATTTGGTTCAGGTCGGTTCGGTTCGAGTTCGGTTCTAATTCGAGTCTGTGATGAGTCGGATTCGGTTCGGGTATTGGATCGGGTCAAAATCGGATCGGTTGTTTTTGAGCTGGGTCAATATCGGATCGGTCGCTTTCGGTTCGGGTCAAAATCGGGTCATTTGGATCGCTTTCGGCCAGAGATTAATTACTTTTTAGGTCATGTTGCATTTAAAATGTTACATTTTAGTCAACTTTAAGTTTTAGTTTAATTTAATTTAGTCACAAGTATCCCCACGGTTTAGACATCAGATATAGAAATCCCCTCCCCGTAGTGATATTTAGTCTCTAAAAATTTACTTTTAGTCGAAATTAACTAATCTTTGTAATTTAGTCTATTAATTTAATATAATGATATTTTTGTTCATTTTAATTTCTAAGATTTAATTTTTAGCCAAAATTAACCCCTATTTATTTATATGGTATAATTATAAAATTGGTCATTGGACTCTCAAATTTCTCCACTTCCAAATTGTCAATTTAGTCCACAATTTCAATTTTATGCTATAATTTATGGTGAAATTATAAAATTGGTCATCAAGATCTCAAATGTAAAAATTAGTTTATTTAATTAATATTGAAACGTAAAATAACATAAAATGTTATTATACCACAACTTTGACAAGAGAAACAGTCTCTTCCATGGTATAGTATAAAAAGATAATAAAACATACTTCATTTTATTATTTATTATATTGTTAAAAATAGATATTCGAGTTAAAATCGGGTCGATATTCGGTTCAACTTTCGGTTCGAGTAGCATTCGGTTCGGGTCCATTCGGTTCAACCAAAAATTTTGGTTCGGTTTCGATTCGATTCGGTTTATTTCGGGTTTCGGGTCAACTTCAGATCATCATGTTCAGGTCAAAATCGGGTTACAGTTTGGGTTTCGGGTCTCGGGTCAAGTTTGCTAGGTCTAGTTACAGGCCAAACAAAACCCAACCATCAAAGGGTTCGTCCACCGTCTTTCAAGCCATTACCGGAGACCCTAGGCCAAGATAGTTTAACCATAAACTGGAAAACTCGTATTTACTCCTTTCGTATACTTAACTCTCCCGATATCAAGTAAATGGATAACCGCACAATGCTCTCCCGATACTCCTATGAGATATGAAAACCAGAGTAAATAAACTTGAAGTTTTATTGAATTGAACAGAAAATTGTAACACCCCAATTTTGGGCTTAGAAGTTTAGGGTCTGAACCAGACCGGTCTGATAGGCAGTTCGAATATAAAAGGAGGTTTTAGGGAAAGCCTAGTTCGAGATGTTTTAAAAATATAGAAAAATATCTAAAAATTCTAATTTAATATATATATATATATATATATATATATATAAGAGAATGGTGAAATCAATTTTACAAAATTTGGTTTGGAAATACTACATTTCGGTGTAGTGACCAAAATGCGATTTTTGCAAAGTTTAGTAGTGACTGTTTTGTGAAAGATTGAAACTTTGAATCTTTAAGGAGCTAATTTACCCAAAATGTTTTTCTCCAGATTTTTCCTTAATTTGGGTGATTTAATTAATGCTTTAATTAAATAAAAAGAAAAGGGAAATTACTTTTTGGATTTCATAACTACCTTTTTTAAATTTTCTCTCATTCCTTTTTCTCTCAAAATCCCATCATCCAAACACATTTTCTCCAGCAAAATTCAAATTGATCTTCACTTCAATTGATGAGATTTCTATCATCTATTGATTCCTAATCAATCGTGCATCAAATCCTTTTGATTTCCACATTGAATTTTCATGGAATTTGGCCCAAATTAAGGAGAAATCATCATTTAGAGGTAAGGATGTTCTTCTCCTATAAATACTCAGTTCTTTACTGAAATTCCCAAGTTTTCAATCTTTATTAAAGTTTTATAAATGTATTTAATGTTAGAAACTTGATTTTGGCTTAAAACTCAAGATTTGGAAGATATCTTGAAGATTTTCGTTGTAATGGATTGGGCTCTGTTTTGAGATGATTCTTTAATGTATTTTTGATGTCTAATGATGTTTGAAATGAGGTTTTATCAATTTAATCCCGAATAGGTTGTATTTCCTAAGTTTTGCTTATGAAAATGGTGGTTTTTGAGGTGTTCTTGGTGTTCTGTTATAGCTGGAGGTATAAGGATGAGTTTAGGTTTATTTTGGATGTTAATTAATGTTTAGAAATGATTAGAAGTGATGGATCTTGGCTGGGTTAAGTTTTGGAAGAGTTTGGAGGTGTTTCGGTTGTGTTTGGTAGCCGAAATGTTGGTTTTGGGTAGAGCAGCGAGTTTAGAAGTGTTGGCTGAAGATTTCAATGCATGATGATGCATTAATCCTCTGCTTGATGTGTTTAAAACAGGGGAGACATTTTCGGACACTTTTGGAGTTGATCCAGAATCTTAATTGGCGTTTTGGCAAGCAAACGAAACGAAATTGGTGAGTGGAGTTGGTTTCCAATTTTGGAACAATTACTGGAGGTTTTGAGAGCTTAGTTTAAGTCTAAACAACTTAGCTAAGCTCGAGAGTAAGTTTTTGGGAAAAAAACTCCCTCGGATGTGCTAAATTGTGGTTTGATGCATTGGATATGAAATGCATGTTTAATTATTGTTTTGAAAGCATGTTTTAGCATGATTATTGCTGGTTTTGAAAGCCATGTATTGAAGGATGCTCAAGGTAAGAGATCCTTGGTTTGACATGTTATTAATATGGTTTTGATGCATAATGATGCATGATGTTAAATGGCTTTGATTAATGCTTTAAAACAGTGATTTGTTGATGGTATTTGATGTATATTGGCAAGTGATGTAATGGTTTTAAAATACTTGAATCAGATATAGTTAGCCGGCTATAAGATTGGGTGCACCGTAAGTAAAGTCGCCTTGGATGTTGAGGGGTTGTGATTGTACCGTAAACTCTATCCAAGTACCCTAACGATTGAGGTAAGATCACAATGGTGGTTGTAAATTCCATGTGTGGATCTTGTGTCATGTGTCCCTTACTCTCGTTAGTGGAAGTATACAACTACCGGTGAGTGGTGTTGAGGGGTTATGATTGTACCGTTATACTCCACCACGGGTGTCACATCAATGGAGGGATTACTCTTGAGTGTGAACCTTGTGTAGTCCGGTAATGTGTATGAAGCGTGTGGGACAACGCTTGTAATCCGCGTATCCGATTGTGTTTTGTGTTGAAATGGTTATGAACTATCACTTGAAAGCCAATATGTTGTATTGAATGTAATGAAGCATGAGATGCTTGAAAAAGATGCAAGGTAGCATGAGAAAGAAATGTGCATGTGGTTTAAAAGCTTTGTTAAAAGTGTTTTCTAAAAATGCATTATTGTAATGGTTTTGTTTAGAGCATGCCTCACTAAGCATTTGTGCTTACGCTCTCTTTTACTAATAATGCAGATAATTGAGGTGCTTTGGGCATCAAGGAAGCTAAGTGCATCCATGGAAATCCAAGCTCACGTATGGTGATGTTTTCATACACTATTAGTTTTGATAAATTGGCAATGAGATTCTAAGATTTGTTTTGGGAGATGTGTTGAACTCCCTAGGGTTGTGGCATGTTTGCCTTTGTTGGTTTGAGTTGTAAATGGCCTTTAAATGCTTGATTTGAAGTTTGTTTGCTTACTTGGTTTTGGATAATAGGAAGCATGCCTCTAGACATGTGAAATTTCATGTTTGATGCTATGAATGTGTTTAGGAGTTCTAAACATGCACCTTATAGGTTTGATGACTTGTTGGTATGTTTGGGAAGTCATTAGGATGAGTTTGAATGGATTTATGTATGAAAAACCAGCAAAATCTGCAGCTTCTGGGCAAACCGTATCGAAACACTCTCTAGCATTTCAAAACGGGGGCCTGTAATGGCCTTTGTGTTTCGAAACGGCTAGAGGCTGTTCCGAAACGATTTGGCTACTGGAAGGCATCGTTCCGGAACCAGTCTCGGAACCAACCCGCGTTTCAGAACGGTCAACGTCGTTTCGGTCCTCGTATCGATACAGCTGATGAACGTTTCGAAACAGGTGACCGTTGGGCACTGATTTGAATGGTGTTGAAGTTTGCAATCTTTACGTTTTAGTCCCGAAAGTTGAGTTTGCAATTGCATGAGTTTGAGATGTCCAATTAAGGTGAAATTTGATAGGTAAGCATGTAATACAACTAATTTCACATTGGTAACATAAAAATCAATAAAGACCCTCTAATTCACAGAATTTACATTTTGGTCCCTATTCTTGTAATAAGTGCAATTGAGTCCCTGTTTGTTATCCAATCGTTGTGCCTTTTTCAAATAAGTTTCGAGGGATCTCACTTAGGGTTAATGTGCATCTAGACAAGATTAAAAAGAAAAAAAGGGTTGTGAATCAAGGTTGACTTTTGGGTTGACTTTGGTTTTCCCCGTGTAATCTTCGTAGTTCGGGCCAACCGTCTAGGCCGGGCTAAGGGGGTTACAAAAATCCTAAGAAACAGTTTAACCCTTGCAACTACTTTACAAGATCAACCCTTAGCCCTGGGGAAGTTTAGAACATAATGGAGAAGGGGAAAAACTAGGGTTTGTGATGGAAGACGTCTAGAAGCTAGGTTCCCCTTCTCTAGGTCGAATTACAAGCATATATATAGGCCTTGGGTACAAGTTTTCTTAATGGCCAAGAATACTAGTTCGAATTAAAGTACAATTCATTAAAGACTAAATCTCTGAATAAACGTCCTTTAGTTCACTCTATCTTCTTGCTATGACTTTCTCCTCAAACTTTGGACAATGCCTTCCTTGTGCTTCTGGCTCCAAAAATTATGCGAGTGGTCTCTAAAAATTAGGCTTGAAATCCTCTATCAGCCGAACTCCACTTCGCATTTTCCATATCTTTTTCTTCACTATCGCCACCTCTGTCACGTCATATGTCACGACAATGATTTATAAGGCAGTTTACTTCAACACTGTCGCCACTTTTGTCACGGCAACTGTCACGACAGTTATCTTTTGTTCCTCTGCTGCCCTGGATTCTGCCACGACAGTTATCTTCTGTTCCTCTGCTGCCCTGAATTCTGCCACGACAGTTATCTTTTGTTCCTCTGCTACCCTAGATTCTGCCACGACAATTATCTTATGTTCTTTTGCTACCCTGGATTTTGCCACAACATGTACCTGCAAGAATTGACCGAAATCAACAGCATCTGTGCAAAATTATCCATCTGTGATGTTTATGCAAATTCTATTCTAAAATGCAACTAAACATGCTTGAGTGCATCAGTAATATGGATAAATGATCAATAGTAGTAGCTGGTACATTCATCAATTTTCCGCAGGTGCATGTTGGGGTGTCATAATAACTAAAAAAGTCATACTGTTTTATATTACATTGCCTATTTCCACATACGAAATACCCTGTAGGCCCGGTAAGATCCATGTTCAGCTTCAATTTCTTAAACTCGGAGTCGTGAACATTTCTAGGATAAAGCAGCATACGCTTCCAGGTTTCAGTCCGAAAATAGTTGAGGCCGAGATTTTGAACGTTGTTGTATAGGTTATTCAAGCAACCGGGCTGCAAACTCTGGTGCTTGTCGGCAAGTCGTGCAATGTTTCCGAGGGGAAGCTTAAGGAGACCGTGGAGAGTTTCAACAAAATCGTTGCCGGCTTCAGCCAGTAGTACGGCATTACTTTTCTGGTCTATCAAAAGTTTGATTGAAATGGTGGATGTTTTAGAAGCCATAGAAAAAATTAGAATGGGAGGAGATTTAGAAGGCAGAAATGAATTCGAAACCAGTCTATTTATCGTGGGAGTGCATAACAGGGCCATTATTGCTGCAAAAATTAAGCTTGTGATGTTCCCTATTCATCCCTTAATCCAGAATTTTAAAAGTTTAAGGTGAATTAAGAGGTTTTAACACTTAACGATAAGATTATGCAACAACATCCTCGATTTAAAATTTATATGTCATGCTGTTATGGTATTCAAATGTCATGAAAAGATTATATTATCTAGTATTTGTATTTGTATTTGAATAAATTAGGTAGTAAAAAACTGTGTATAATTGTATTGGTTCTCATCTAATTCAATGAACAATTATTTTAGATTGAATTAAATTTTGTAGAAACCATTCCATTTCATCAGTAACAAAAAACATTGACTTTCCCTTGTATAACAGTCCATCAGGTTTATCTATACATCCTTTAATTGAGAATTGTAAAGGTGTAAAGGTGAATTAAGATGAAACGGAGCATGTGCATGAACAAGAGCTCAGTACATTGAAGTTCCCCAGGTCTCTAGGAATTCATAAAGAAATCAATGATGGCAAAAGTTCGACATTTGAGTTCGACTCAAAAATTGCAGTGTTTTGGTACGAAAATATCATGTGCAAGTTTTCGGTCTAAATATTATTCGAGATTAAATCTCATCATATGCAACCACTAGTTGAAAAATGATCAGGTACATAATTCTTATATCAACAATCTTTCTTTTTGCTATTTTCGTTCAAAAAGCATCAAATATCATCATAATCACTCAATAAAAATGAACATTCAATCAACAAATAGGAGAAAGTTGCCTCTCTCACGTGCAAATGATATAGGAGATCAAATAAAGTTTTCACAAGAAATCCAACCAGCTCACAAATCTTGATAAATGGATCTTAGTGACCAAATTTGGTAGGTTGAGACTTAATGGCAAATGTTAATAGCGGACCTTAGTGGCAAACCCTTGGCTAATGGACTCTTGATGGAAAAAAGCTTATTAAAACGGGGCTTGAATATATGCTATAATTAATTGGGATCTTGCAGCTTTTTCCGTAAGATGTGTGTGATTTGACAAAGGGTTAAGAGAAAGTATGAACATACACTATTTTTGAGGACGCAGGATGAAGATATGTTGACTAAGATGGAGAAAATGAAAATGAAGGGACATTACTAAAAGTAAATCGAATCTAGGGGTGACAATATGTTGGCGAAGATAAAAACATTGCTTAAAAGTAATGTGGAATTCTAAACTGTGAATTTGACAAATACTAGATAAGGTAAATCTAAACAACTTGAAAAATGAATGGATAACAAATCCAAACTCTTGATCCTACAATGGCTCCTGCTTTGGTTTCTTGGCAAAAGAGTTAAGTGAAGCAGACAAGGCCGAGGAAGACCACAAACTAGCCCCCAATAAAGCAATCGCTTCAACCTCTCCGATACTAATAACTTTCTGTTCGACATCATCGAACGAGATCTCTAATTCCTTTAGTAGGAATATGCTAGAAACCAAGGACAGTGGTTTAACAACTAGCTCATCTGTGACTACAAAAGAGTTTTTCTCAGCATAGCCTGAACTGTTTGTTGTGCTTGGCTTAGGAGACTTCGGGTCCAATGGTTTGTTCACCGTACTAGCTTCACGGGAACTTCTGTTAACAAAAGCAAAGGAGTACCAATAATGAAATTCAGGAGGATCCTGGGATCGGATATTCGGAAACTCATTTGGACAGCTATAAAACGGGGGAAGAACACCTTTCTCCCAATCCTTTTGATTGGATACTGAGAAAATTGTGTTTAAATCTCTGAACAAATTGGAGATGGATCCCAATGTGAGGTTATCTTTCGCTCGTATGACGAGTTCCAACACAGATTTCAGAGGGAAGGTGAGGAAGCTAAATTGAAGATCTACGAAATTTTCACCTGCTTCCACAAGTACAATCTTCCTATCAGATTTTCTCAGCACCATCTTCACACTTGTTTTCCCACATTTCTCAGTGGATTTCTTTTTATTTGGT
Source organism: Hibiscus tridactylites (assembly GCA_958450335.1). Classification (NCBI taxonomy): domain Eukaryota; kingdom Viridiplantae; phylum Streptophyta; class Magnoliopsida; order Malvales; family Malvaceae; genus Hibiscus; species Hibiscus tridactylites. Next base: position 29,555,915 of record OY288279.1, on the reverse strand, counting down.
GGTATGAAACTGAACTGTTTATCAAACATCGGATTACTGCGACGAACTCCTTGTTTCCTCAGAAAAACATCAGACAATGTAGTCTTCGAGATCAATGAATGCACCAAAAGATCAGTCATCTCTTTTGATCCAATTTCCACAACTTTTTCTTCAATCCGACTGGCGTTCTTGATTCCCAGATCGAGAAGGATTCGAACTAGATCTCCTGGAAAACCTTTCGTCACTCTTAAATCATCAGTGATGAAAAACATTGATTCTCCTTTGTACAACACTCCCAGAGTTTCATCATCTTTAATTGTATCACTTTGCCGTAATGTAGTAGCTGGTACATTCATCAATTTTCCACAGGTGCATGTTGGGGTGTCATAATAACTAAACAAGCCATCCTGTTTTATATTAATTGCCGATTTCCGCATACGAAATACCCTGTAGGCCCTGTAAGATCCATGTTCAGCTTCAATTTCTTAAACTCGGAGTCGTGAACGTTTCTAGGATAAAGCAGCATACGCTTGCAGGCTTCAGTCCGAAAACAGTTGAGGCTGAGATTTTGAATGCTGTTATATAGGTTATTCAAGCAACCGGGCTGCAAACTCTGGTGCTTGTCGGCAAGTCGTGCAATGTTTCCGAGGGGAAGCTTAAGGAGACTGTGGAGAGTTTCAACAAAATCGTTGCCGGCTTCAGCCAGTAGTAGGATATTACTTTTCTGGTCTATCAAAAGTTTGATTGAAATAGTGGATGTTTTAGAAGCCATAGAAAAAATTACAATGGGAGGAGAATCAGAAGGCAGAAATGAATTCGAAACCAGTCTATTTATCGTGGGAGTGCATACCAGGGCTATTATTGCTGCAAGAATTAAGCTTCCCTATTCATCCTTTAATCCACAATTTTAAAAGTTTAAGGTGAATTAAGAGGTTTTAACACTTAACGATAAGATTATGCAACAACCTCCTCGATTTAAAATTTAAATGTCATGTTGTTATGGTATTCAAATGTCATGAAAAGATTATATTATCTAGTATTTGAATAAATTAGGTAGTAAAAAACTGTGTATAATTGTATTGGTTTTCATCTAATTCAATGAACAATTATTTTAGATTGAATTAAATTTTGTAGAAACCAATCCGTTTTATCGTGCAAGTACATAGTCGGATTAACTAATTATAAAAAGGATTGTCCTAGACCGATAGCTGGTCTTTTAAATGTTAATAGTTAAACATATTACCGCAAACAATTGATGCGTTCCTGAACATGTGATTTAAAATTGTCACTTTTTATTATCTTATTTTTTTTATTTACAAATCTTACCTAAAAGGGAAGGGACGAGGAGACTCTAAGTAAAGGAATGAAGTGTTCCTAGTGAGTATATAACCCATGACCCAAAGGGATATAATAGAACAAATATGAGCAACTTGACCAACCGACCAAATAATGAGTGTTTGATGAATATATTGTACCAGACCTATGTTAAAACGAATATATGCTAGACATACATTGAACACAAAATACACACTAAAATGTATTTTTTAATAAACTGATTTGTCTACTAACAATTAAGCTCTCTCAACCAATACAACTAAAATAAAATCCCTTAAAAGTCACAAACAATTCAGACCTTAAGTTTATATTATAGGCATGCATAAGCTTGAGGAGGAAATCTCCTTTGTGATCTCTCACTAATTTCTATAGATTTTTTCCATAAAAGTAGCTGATCAAATATTCATGTTCAAACGAAGAAACACCCATAAAATTTTGATTTGCTAAAAAGGTAATCTTTACAAGATAATCTTGACTTGTCGAGCAAATTTCCTTGAGAACATGATCTTTTATTATCAAAGTACATCATCGAAAGATCATTTCACAAAAATATCTTCTTAAAAATTTCATATTAGTTGAATAAAAGAAATTGTTCGGTCAAGGAAATCTATGGTTGATGCTTCACTTGAATAATAAAATCGAAATAATTATCCCCCAAAAAAATCTATGGTTGCATCAATTATATGTCCAGTGTGGTGATCATACTATAATATGACATGTGTGGCGATGTTATGTTTATGAGCCCTGAGCGACTATTATGTTTACAAAAAATAACGAGGGATGAGAATCGGATATGAAAAATTGATTTGTACAAATTTAATTTTGATGGCGTATTATCATTTAGTTCACTGAAATAGCATGAAATTATAAATCGCCAGTGCATCAATAGATGTAATCAATCCGATTTTAAACTTAAAAAAATCTACATACACTTGCAAATTATGCTGCTCGAATTTAGATCACAAAGTACTAGTAGAATTAACAATGTAACATATGAAAGAAGGTTAGTGAAGCAAACGGGTGGGGCAATTTTTCAGAGCTTATTTCAGTAGGTTTTGGAAATAGTATATTTTAATCTAATTTTGAACAAGTTTATTGCTTTGGAAGTCAAAGTCATCCTTCCAAATTTGACAATTCAAACTGGAAATGCATTCAGATACTTAATAGCTCTACCGACTTGAGCTAATACCAGAAATGTTAATTATTGGTTGAGTTACTAAAACATGAGTTTGGCATGCGTAATGGTGGACGTGCCGGAGTAGTTATCGGGCATGACTAGAAATCATGTGGGCTTTGCCCGCGCAGGTTCGAATCCTGCCGTTCACGTAGTTCATTTTTGTTGAAATGTGCTACCAGAAATGGATGCAGCGAGATTACCATTGATTACTGTAAAATTTGCGCCCTGATAAATGATATGTTCCTCTTTTTTAATTATTAATTAAAAAGGTATTATATTAATATGCCGAGATTTGAACTCATATTGGCTAGGCCAAGTAATGAATCTCTTATTTTTTTTATTAATTAAAGAGGTATTACATTTATATATCGAAATTCGAACTCATATTGACTAAGCCAATTAGTGGATCTCCTATGTTCCACTTATTCTTTTATTCTGAATGACCTTTCTTTCAAGCAATAATACTTGTTTGTACATTTAGAATTATGGATCTGTGAAGCAAACAAGGATAGAATATGGTAGGTAAATTAGGCAACTCCAATGGCCTATTTGCTTTTAGATTATCTATCAATTCAAGAATACGTATTTTGTTTTCGAATTACAAATTAACATTACTATTAAATTGTGACCGTTAAAACTTAACGGAGGGGTGATGTGTCACCATATGATTGGTGGGTTAGCTTAAAATAAAAGATGGCGACATGTGTCATTATGTGATTGGAGGATTAAATTTATTAAATTAAATTAAAATTAAGACCAAATTGATAGACTATACAAGTAATAAGGACCAAATGTGTAATTAAATATAATTTTTGCTAACTGCCACGTCACCACCCTGTTAGGTTTTAACGACAGGTGACTTGATTGTTACTACTTATATAAGTATATGTATGGTCAAATTGGCACAATTGAAAATATGACGATGATATCAGAACCAATGCAAGCAATCATGATTTTGGTTCATTAGATGCATTCTTCTGAATGCAGATTCATTTGTATTTTGATATTCTTGCACTTGATTAGTTTTTCAACCTAATCTTTGCTTTCAATTAGTTTTGTAATTAATAAATATATGGTTGCATGTCATGAAAGATTTATAATAATAAACATATGAATGACAGGCCAACCCCTTTCTTTTATATATATCTTTTATTCATTTCCTCTTTGGGATTGGGACTGGATAGTTTAGCAATTGGTCTTCCAGCAAAATTTCAACTGAAATAAGCACATCGTTAACTTTATGAAATTAAAAATATGTTTGTGATTGGGAATGGATAGTTTACCGATTGGGATTGGGACTGGATTGTTTACCAATTGGTCTTCCAGCTATTCATAAGAGTGGTGGAATTTTCTTACTTCTATTGGTTTATACTTTCATTACAATCATTATTTATCAATGTTTGAAGGCATAATATACAAATCACTATAAAAAGGTAATTATATCATACACTTCGGTGGAAATATTTTGTTTCTATAGGCACTTTAATTTTAGAGGATAAGAATTCAGTTTAGGGTTTATAGTTTAGGAGTTTAGGTTTATGTGCTTAAAATTTAGGGATTGTGATTTGAATTTAGAGTTTAAGGTTAGAATTTAAGGGTTATAGGTAAAAACCTAAATTCCTACCATGTTACCCTAAACCCAAACAGTGAGCTCTAAATTCTAACCACGAACTCTAAATTCTAAACCCCTAAACCTAAAACTCTAAACCTAAAAACCTAAATTGAATCCTTAACCCTTGAAATCAGGGCTCTCGCAGAAACAAAATGTTTCCACCGCCAGTGCATCATATATTTTTCCTTAAAAAATATAATTCTCATAATGCGATAGTATTAGTATCCTTAACCCCTGAAATTAGGTTCCCTTAGAAATTAGGGATTAGAATATTAAATATATTGTAAATTGAACAAACTGGATTGGGAGGGTTGTCACCATAACATGCATCTATAGTCTTGATTCAGATTAGACGGTTAATGAGTCGATTCAATTACAAACTTAACTATTCATATTGTTAAGACAAATATTTCAAGCTAGCAAATATGATATCTAGGAGTGAGCATTCGATTGAGTTGAGTAAATTTTTTTTGAGTTAGTTGAATTGACAATTATATTTTATAACTCAAATTTTATTTGAAATTTTTTCGAGCCGAGTTGTTCGAGTTCCCGTTCAAACTTAATTTTAAATATTCATAATGTTATGATACTAATCGGTTCCAATTTAAACATCTTTCTATAATCATTTACGATATACATATATATTTCTTCATATTATTTTACATTTGCTATACATATATTACACAAAGTTGAGGGGCTCGACTCGAAGTTAAAAATCGATCCGCTATAGTGATATTGCAATGTTGGCAGGGTGGTTCTTTGGGTTGTTTTGTTGTTCTTGATCGCTGGTTTATGTAATAGTTTCATCCTTATATGTGTTGTACTCTTTTCTTCCATTTAGGTTTAGAAAAATTTAACCTTTAATATAAGGAAAATACTTTGATGCACAAGCTGTGTAAACTTTAGTTTACACAAGCCCTTTAATTTTAGGGTTTAGGGTTTAGGGTTTTATGTTAGGGTTTAGGGGTTTAGTATGTAGGGTATATAATTTAAGGTTTATGGTTAGAATTTAGAGTTTAGAATTTAGGGCTTAAGGTTTAGGGTTTAGGTTGCTAGGGTTTTTGATTTAGATTTTAAATTTTATAAAAAGATTGTGTAAAAAAAATTTACACAGCTTGTGCATCAAAATAAAACCCTTAATATAATCATATTTGCGGAGAAAAATAAAACAGTGGGAGATCAGGTCCTACACGAAGCATCATCGATTAATGAAATTATGATTTGACTAGAGACGACTTGTATTTATATATTCTTGGCACTCGATTGGTTTGCAGTTAATAATAAGCATATGAAAACTGATGTTGGACATTGACAATATTTTCTATATATATTGGCTTCAGTCAAGTCTGGTGACTATATAAATTTATTTTACTAAATATTATTGACAATAACTGATTGTGACCCTGCTCTGAGTATTAGAGTTCAAAAAACAACTTATATTTGAACCAGACTCATCTATTAAGAAATTGTTTCAGTTTGATGGAGCTATCAAAACAGTCCACCTCTTTTTTCCTTGTTTACGCTGTTGAAGTTGTGATTCTTCTCTCATGCTTCAACTTGCAGGGTCTTGCAACAGCAACCCCTGTAGTTAGAGGAAATGACACTGATCAACAAACTTTACTCCAGTTCAAAGCCAACATAACTGGTGACCGGCTTAAGATTATGGAGTCCTGGAATACTTCCATTCACTTCTGACAGTGGCGTGGTGTTACGTGCGGTCGCAAGCATCAGAGGGTCACCAAGTTGGAACTACAGTTCCTCCAACTCTCAGGATCTATGTCGCCATACATCGGAAACTTGAGCTTTCTCAGGCAATTGAGTCTTGTGGGCAACAACTTGTACAACCAACTTCCTCAAGAAATTAGTCTCTTAAGAAGATTGGAAATATTAGACCTCGCCAACAACTCCACCAGTGGTGAAATTCCTTCCAATTTATCTGCTTCTTCGAAGCTTATATTTGTTAGTATGAGGGGCAACCAGATAACAGGAGAAATACCTACTTGGTTGGGTCTCTTGTCAAACCTTAAAGTCTTGGAGTTTAGAAACAACAGTTTGAGAGGGAGATCCCACCTTCGTTGGAAAACTTTTTAGGTTGAACACATGGAGTTTTCTATTGTTTTATTTGTGATTTTTTTAAAAAGTAGTTTTGATGATAAGTGAAGACAATGTTGTAGTTTGTGATCTCTACAGTTGTGCTACTGTAATTGATTATCTAGTTGTTGTATCATGAGAGACAGATGACCGAAAATCTCAAGCATCAAGGAATGACCGAAAATCTGTCTTAAGTAAACTGTGTAGGGACCTCAACTCATTTCCAATTGGTTTAGTTTTTGATATATTGTATCTAATTTTGTTCTATTCAATTCAATATTTCAATATAATATTTATATTTTATTGATTATATTATGTTTTTAACTGATTATATAATAGAATTTTCTTAATTCTATTGGTTTATAATTTCATTAAAATTATTATTTATCAATGCTTGTGAGAAAAAGTATATAATAAAAAATTATCACATTCATCTATATGGTATAAGTTTTTATATTTTCATATCTCAAAAGAAAAAAAAAAACAATAATTCTTGTTTCATGAGAATTTTGCCCCCGCAGGATCCTGAAATTTCAATTTGGTTCTCTGCATAACAATAATAACCAATGAGTACAGAAATATTCACTGAAGACTGATATAAATGATGAACTCAATAGCAGTAGTACTGCCCAACTGGAACAAATCTGCATAAGTTACTCCCGAATACTTGTTCATGAAAATTTCAGATTTTTTTAATATAACAAGTAACAAATCATTGAATATAATAATTTTAAATTTATAGAAATTTTGAATTTTTGAATATAACAATCATCAAATTGCTAAATATAAAAAAATTCATATTAATGAAAATTTAAATTTCGTATAATTCAAAACTTAAAATATTGTGATACACCTCTGTTCTCAAAAACAAACAAAAAAAAACGAATTTCGGATAGGATATTGACCGAAGACTGATAGAAATGATGAACTCAATAGCAGTAGTACTGCCCAACTGGAAGAAATATGCGGCCATTAATGACGAATATTCCATCATCATCATCTATTATCTATATACAGTGTTGAAATCAGGTCGTGTAACTATTAGCGTCTTGGATTCCCCTCGTATACTATAAGCTGTAATGCTGGTTGAGAGCTTAGTGTCAATAATAACGTCGGTTGAGCGTTAAACAGGAATTATAGTCTTAGTGTAACAAAGTTGCCAACAATCTGTATTAAACATGAAATCCTTATAATAAATATAAAGAAAATGGGCCCCAACTTTTAATCACAAATATTAGAAAAAAATTGATCCCTAATAATAAGTATTGAGAACTTTGGACCTCCAATAACAAGTATTGGAAAAAATGGGCCTTTAGTAATAAATTTTAGAAAAAATTGAATTTTAAGAGTATGCCACTAATTACAAAAATTTGAAAAAATTTGGACCTCTAATAACAGGTATTAGAAAAAATTGAATTTTAAGAGTATATCCTTAATAACAAAAAATTGAGCTCTTAATAATATATATTGAAAAAAATGGACTCCTAATAAAAAATTATTGGAAAATAAAATAAAATTTAAGAGTGCCCCTAACAATAAGTATTAAAAAATTAGATCATAATATCAAATATTAAAAAAATAATGAGTTTGATTTCTACCAATGAGAATGGAGTACGTTTCATGGCCAGTCGTTACCTCTTAGTGAGAGCACCTACGACAAGAGGATTAATTACTGCTATGGGTGGTTAATACCTTGGATCAAACCAAAAAAAGTGATGGTTGGGTGCCCTTTTGCCCAAGCCTAAGGACGACTCTAGCTCCACAACTAGGAGCCTATTGAAAGTATCAGCGTTTACTTGAAAATGATGTACGTGAAATGTAAAAAATGGTGACTAGGGGTGATAATGAGCCTGGCCGGCTCGCGAGTTACTCGGGCTCAGTTCGGTCAAAGCTCAATCAAAGCTCGGCTCGAGACTTTAACAAGTTGAGTCGAGTCGACTCGAAAAGCTCATGAACAAGCTCATAATATATATATATATATATATATATGCACTAAAAGTAATTTGTTTAGCAAAAGAAAAACAATAAAATAAATTAGAGAAAATCCACTAAAAGCAAATTAACTAAAATAAATTGGACATTTTCCTTAGTTTATTGTAGTTTGATTTTGTATTTTCTTTGAATATGTGTTTGTATTGTAAGAATATTTTTTTGGTTATTTGGATTAATCTAATTTTGGGCACTCTTTTCCTCTTTCTCGACATTAAATTTCGTTTCAGTGTTGACTATGAAAGGGGCTTTTAATGAGGCCCTATCTTTTATATAAAAAAAACTATAGCAAAATTGTTCATTTCAAGCCGAGCCCAACGACCCCAATAGTATTGTTTTTGAGCAGGGCTTGAGCCTAAAATTTCGTGCTCGACGAGCCTCAAGCTCGAGCCGAGCCTAATAACATTGTTTTTTAGCCGAGCCTGGCATTGTTATCACCCCTAGTGGTGGCAAAAGTGGGTTTATTAGAAGTCTCTCCCCCCTCTATATATATATATATATATATATATATATTGTAACACCCTAAAAATGATGATGAAAATGAGAGGTAATAACAACCAAGGGATTTAAACCTAATACCCTTTGTTATGTATCCCTTAACTTAACCAAACCAATTGAGCCAAGGCTATTCTTGGTTTTAGTCCACTTCAAATTTATTTTATCCTTTGTATAATAGGCTTGAACCGATATTAATTAAAAGTCAACCTCTCAGCTACCCCCATTAATGCAAAATTCAAACTCGAAAATATCTGATTTTCTCCTTACTCTCTCACCTAACCCTCACCGTGCTCAGCCTCAATCTGCCCCATCGCTCTACTGTGTCTTTCACCGCCACCCTTGTTGTGTACGCCACCGCACCCCGACCCTAGCCTAGTGCTCCACTCGCGTTGAACGACCACCGTTTGCCGTAGAGAGCGACTTGAAGCCCCGTTAAACCCCCTGAGCCACCTTCTGATTTTTGTGCTTTCCAGCCACCCTCGACGACAGTTCAAGACGCGATACTCGAATTCGAATTCCTTGGGCTGAGACGAACAAAACCTATGTGGTTTATTATCGTTACGACATCGTTAAGTGCTTTCCAAGCAAGTGAACCAGTTTGAGTTACGGCCTAAAATGCTTGAGCTGGCCTTAATCGGCTCAACTGGTCTAAACCCATGATCAACCTAGCCCAAGACCGTATTATCCAAACTCGGCCAAGTCTGAAGTTTGACCCGCTTCTCTCTGACCTGAATCGATCGAGTCAACCCACCGAGTCAGCCCGTCTGAGTCAACTCAGTGAGTCAAGTTGCTCGAGTCAACTCGGTTGACCAATTGACTAATGATGTCAGTATTGACTGTTGACGTCAGCGTTGACCGTTGACCAATGACCGTCGATCATTGACTTTGACCAAAAGTAAACTTTTTTCGAAAACCCTTATTCTAGGGTTTTTAACGTCCTAAGTCTGTTTTTAAAGTCTGTTTAACAAAATTCTAACCTGAAAGCCTCCAAATCTAACTTTAAACTCGAACATGTATATGTATTAAGTTATTACTTTAAAAGGGTTATATTGAATAAAGGACTAGTGTAAATCCTTATATGTTTTAAGGTACTTGAGACGCCTAAACTGATCGTTTTCTCAGCCTAGCTTCTCTTGATTAGCTCATTCGCGTGCGCCCATGGTTAATCGTATGATTTTATAAACTCTGTGAACAAATTAAGTTAGAATTTATTTCCGTAGTAACCTTATTCTGTTATGATCTAGGATCTAGCACAGTGGCAGAGCGTAGCGAGACAAGTGCCTGATAGACCTTTCTGACCAACTTTTGAGGTGTGTTTCGTATGTGCTATATTACTATTTTTCACGAATTGTTAAAATGGTTTTTTTGAATATATATTATGGAATATTCATTGATTGGACAAGACTACTTTTCTATTTTAAAAGCATGTCTACCTTGTATGATTGAAAGTATGTCTTATGTCTGATATGAAATTGAGATATTTGATTTCTGTTCTATTGAGATAATTACATGTCTGCCTCTTGAATTCTGATGACATTTCATATTGATCGAAACTATTTTACTTAGGGTATTCTCTTGGGATATGATCTGAAGACTTTGCAAGTACAACCATGATCCAGCTGGTACCTTCTGTTAGGCTCAGCCCTGGTCAAGTTGGTATGTCCTTCAGGACTTAAGGCATCCCTTTAGGTAGGCTCTTATGCCCACGAGCTTAGGGTAAGTCCTTCAGGATGCAGTTCATGGGGGACTGCATATCGGTGTTCGGTTGGAGGGTAGCTAGGTTTAACCAATCTTTGGTTGCTCTTATAATATGACTCACTGAACTGTTTTATGTATGCCTGAAATATTTAAATATTTTAATTTGCACTTATTGGAACACACTGAGCTCCCTAGCTCACCCCTAAATCTTTCCCCTTTCATATACTTTTGGATAGGCTACCCTTGGACTTGGCACTTGGAGGATCGACACATTCATTTCATACATTTTGTTATAATGTTTCTATCTTCCATACAACCTTTATTTGAGTCACATGAGCCAATATTTTGAAATTGTATGTTTTACTAATATGGCAAATGTGGCATTATCTTGTAACCGAAATTCTAATATGGTTTTAGATTAAATATATGGTATTATATCTTATGGAGTATATTTATTATCTACTTTGAGACTTTAATTTGAAAATATTTTCATGAGAAGTTTTGGTATGGAATGTGACCTCCCAGAATTAGACACAACGCATAGTGTTGAGTGTGTAAAAGTTCTATATTTTACCCCTTATTTGACCCATATTTCCTCAAAAAGATAAATTCGATGGTATGGAACGAGTTCAGGTGTTATATACATGTTCAAGTATTTGGAAAATTACCGCTTGGATACATGTTCGATCTCTCGTGGTAAGTTTAGTGGATGTATGGTGAAGACGAACTGCTTTGTTGTTATGTTGTAATCAGTTCTGGAAATGAATGCTTAAGATGTACTTATCCGATTCTATTTCAAACTCTGTGTTAATGGCTTCAATTAGATCAGAGGGACTTGAAAGCTTGATGAACAGTTAGAATTCCTGAATTTGGTACATCACCGTTTATACCATGTTGGTTCAGTTTACCAAATTACCCCCCAAAGGTTTGAATGACCAACAATACCCTCGTAAGCTTTAATGATCGAATCATTCTCAAGATATCTAAAATCTCAATGATTATGATGCATCGATCTTGATGCCTGGTTTGGGTCATGGTTATCGAACCCCTTTTTTTGTGGCACCTCATTCTTGAATCTGTCCATAATTATCAAGTGTTCTTATTCTGATGATTATCGAGTGACCTTGAGAAACAAATTGGGTCATAAGGCGCGTACCATGTGTCCGTAAAATACTCTCTGTTCTGAACCAAGACAACCCGCCTAAAATTAAAAATATGACATTGTTATTCGAAAAGAAAGTAATCCTTGGCTTCTGATCTTTGACATGGAAATATATATAATATATGACCTTGAATACATAATAATTATAGTAAAACAAAATAAATCTGACATATGTCTTCTGGTATAAAAAAAATAGATCAGATAATTGTCTTCTGATTATAAACTAAATTCATCTAGGCATTGTTCGGAATATAGATGAAGATTTTGTAGGCTCGGTGCTGGTAAGCCCTTCTAAACCTAAGCTCCTACGCCCAATGGGCCTAGGATAAGCCTTTCTATAAGCTCCTACGCCCGACGGGCCTATGGTAAGTCTTTCTGGATACAATTCTGAGTTTCTGCATAATGGTGTACGATTGGAGGATAGTTAAGTAAATCGATAAAACTTTCTGACCTCTTCTAAAGTCCACCCTACAGAATTAGTGTAACTAAGTCTGAAACACTTGGTATACTTCTAATCTGCACTTAATGAACCACCCTAAACTTCTTGGTTCAGTCCTGAAATATGAATCTCTTCTGAATCTCCAATTTTAAACACACATCTTAAGGTTCGGGTGATCGAATAAAGAGCAACTTTGTTACCTTCTGATATGATGCTTCACAAAATATTGAATCGTAATTTGGGTATAGTTGTCCAGTTCTTCATGAAGTGTTAAGTTTATCATATACCGACTTGTGATTTTAGCATCCATTGGTAGTTTGTATTACTGAGCTTTTCGAAGCTCACGTTGTTTTTACCATCACAGGTTAAAGGATCAACCAGGTTGCAACTACCAACGTTGGTACGAGAGTTTCTTCGGCTTTCTCGTGGAGTATGGTATTTGTGTAATTAGGGGGCATGTATGTCACGTCTTGTGTTATATATATGAGTCTGAAATCTGTTTTCGTAACTTGTATCGCGATTTCGTTTTATTTTCTGAATAATTTATGAAATATATTGTATTTTAATTCAAAACTTGATTTATGATTTTAATAGTTTAACAATTTGTTTTATTTGAAATTTTATAGTGGGTCGCTCCGGTGATCCTAATGTGATTTCTTAGGATCCGTATTAACGCATAGGCGGGTCTAGGGGTTACATTGTTGCTTTGTAATTCAAAACAATTGTATTATTAGGGAAACCAGGGTAGATGCTAGGCATCTTTCTTGACCAATTTATACATGGTAAGTAGTTATGAACTAGCTTTAAAATGTTTGAATATTTTCAATTGAAAAAGGGTGATCTTAAGGGCGGAAATTTTTCTTATATCTTTTCGGTGTTTAGAGCTTTGTTTTCGAAATATTATTATTTTTCAAGAAATCTTCGTGTTTATTTTTGGTTATAAATAGCTCCTAGCTCCGTTCTAGCATTAGAATATCACAACAGAAGAACTGGTACAAGATTCTAGAGGTAACTACTAACTACAATGAAAACAAGGCTATGTCCTTATTTATGTGCAAATTCAATTGAATTTCGGACAATTTTGAAGGGTTTAATCATGCCTTTCAGCTGCAGGTGCTGGTGAACGGAAGTTAGTCCGTTGGCTTGTGAAAGTATTATCATTACCTCTACCTGCAGTAACTCGGTATCTTCTTGTTATTCTCTTCCCTTTTACTTCCCATTCCCTTGTATTGTGTTTTCAAATTCCCAAGGCTGATTTAGTTTCAAAGTTTGTAAAGTATGTCTGCAGTTAATGAATAGAATTCCACCTCTAATGTATTATGAACAATAGGCTATTAGGCTTTTCGTTTCTGTGTTTATAGCAGAAATGACCCCAAGAAGCAGAAAGAAAATCAAAACTAGAATAGCGAATGTGGCTCCACAGTTGGGACCCTGCTGAAAGTATGGGCGTTTAATTTTACATGTGAAATGTAGAAAGTGGTAGCACAGTGCGTAACTTTGTTTAGATGTAAAACAATTAAAGTCAATAGGGGGCTCCATAATGGATTGATGACCCTGCTGAGTAGGGGTGGGCAAAAATACCCGACCTGATTGACTCGACTCGAAAATCCGACGATCTGAACTTAAAATGTCGGGTATTTTTGAAAAAAAATTACCCGACCCGACAAATTTACCGGGACACGGGCCGAAAGTTTCTCCTTACCGGGTACCCGATCCGACCCGATAAAAATTAATATATATATTTTTATATTTAAAATTATATTTTTATTTTATGTTTCTTAATATTTTCACTCTAAAATTAAGTTTAAATCCCTACATTTTTTCGATGTTTGTATTATATTCTTTTAAGTTTTAAGTTTAATTTTTTTAGAATATTTTTGTGTTTAACATGTGATTCTTTTTTTTAATTTTAGAATTAAAAAATAAAAAAAGAACCGGATACCCGATACCTGATTACCCGGATACCCAAATTTTACGGGTACCCGAATATAATAAATCGAAACATGGACCGCTTAATGAGGTATCCGGATGAATCGGGTACCCGACAATGCTCACCCCTATTGCTAAGAGTATTCCTCCATAGAATCTAGAATTTACTTTGAATTCTCCCCCTTATCATTTTCTTATACAAGAATTTAATACAAAATTATTTGTGATCTAAATAAAAGGTGGATATTAAATTCAATGATTTAAAATATATATTGCCCTTGTAAATTAAGTATTAGTTACAAAATTTGGCTTTGAATTACCATCCAGATGTCCATTCTTTTTGTTTTTTTTTTTCAAGCTAAACTTTGCTTGGTTTTGAGTGAACCAATAATTGGTAGTTGTTGGAGTTTGTCACCTAAATTAAATTACACTTTTGATAAAAGTAGGAAAATTTGAAACGATTTACGAGAGATAGAACATAATAATGGCCATGTTTGACAATTAACGAATAGCTGATAGCGGATAGCGGATTGTATTAGCTGATAGCTGATAGCTGATTGTATTAGTTTATTTGACTAGCGGATTGTATCAGCTGATTGTATAAAAGTGTTTGGTAAAATTAACTGATAACTGATATTTGTTAGATTATTTAAATAAGTAAAATGACATATAAGGACGTGTTTATATTCAATACTTGTTTGAATAGTTTATTAGTTATCAGTATTTTGTATCTAATTATTATTACTTAGATCTATAAAATTATTTTTACTATAACTTTTCTAAACATATTCAAATGATTTATATATTAATTTATTATTTATATAATTATTTTAATATAATTTAATCAATTAAGAAATTCAAATAAACATATAAATATGTAATAATAAAAAGAAAAAAATAAATAAGATTAGCTTATAAATAGGGTGAGAAAATATTTAATTTAGGTTATTTTAAGATTTTTGGTAATTGGCAAGGGTAAAAGAGTCTTTACAACTCTAATATCAAACCTCTAATCTCAATAAGCTCCTATTATGAGCTTTTTCAAAATTAGCGATTTCACCCCGATTCGCTCTTTCAATCCGCTATTTATCAAACAACAATATTAGCGAATTTGACTGCTCAAACCTCTAATTATGCTTCAAACCTCTAATTTTTGCCCAAACATCTATTTACCAAACATGGCCAATAACATAGTTTGAAACAACGGCCTGTCCTTTAAAGGACTAGTGGGGCCATAGCCTCCCAAAATTTTAAAAAATTCGAATTTTTTCATTAAAGTTTTTAAAATTTTAATTTGGCCCCCTTAAGGTTTTTAAAATTCATATTAAACTTCTCAAATTTTTAATTTTTTTTATTAAATCTCTCAAAATTATTAAAAAATTTAGGTAAACCCTCAATTTTTTAAAAAAATTATGTTGGTCCTCTCAAACTTTTACTTTAAGTTCCGCCACTGGTTTTCAAATTTCTCATGTTGCATTTCAGTTCTTGTTGATCAACAAAGCAATCTCAAATGCCAACCAATCTCATCAATTAGAGTTTGGTAGCTCTTTTCCCTTTGTTTACATGGGGCAATATGACTTCCTTCTTACAACGTTTCCATTAGGTTGCGAAGTATGACTCGGTTCAGTAATAAGATAACGACCATAACACCCAACCCCAAGTAGACGCTTCTAACTAAAGTAGCCACATCACTTTCAAAGTCGGAACACTCTACTTGTTGTTGATGAACCGAGCACTCCCAAATACAAATCATTCTCATCAATTAAGAGATTTGTCTCGATTTAATGGAGCAATCAAAAAAGCATTTTGAAGCGTCCAGCTCTTTTTTAGTTGTTTATGTTATTGAAGTTATGATTCTTCTCTCATGCTTCAACTTACCTGGTTTAGCAACAGCAACCCCTGTAGTTAGTGGAAATGACACTGATCACCAAGCTTTACTCCAGTTCAAAGCCAAGATAACTGGTGATCACCTTAAGATTATGGCGTCATGGAATAGTTCCATTCACTTCTGTCAGTGGCGTGGTGTTACATGTGGTCGCAAGCATCGGAGAGTCGCCAAGTTGGAACTACCACTCCTCAAACTCACGGGATCTTTATCACCATACATAGGAAACTTGACCTTCCTTAGGGAGCTGGACCTTGCGGGAAACAGCTTCTACAACCAGATTGGTCATTTAAGAAGACTGGAATCATTATCGCTGCCTAATAACTCCATCAGTGGTGAAATTCCTTTCAATTTATCTGCTTGTTCTAAGCTTACATCTGTTGGTATGAGGGGCAACCAGCTAACAGGAGAAATACCTGCTTTCTTGGATTTTAGAAACAATAGTTTGAGAGGGAGTATCCCACCTTCCTTGGGGAACTTGTCATCCCTGGAGGGGCTTGGATTGACGTTGAATGCATTAAGTGGGATTATACCTGAAGCTCTTGGACAACTCACAAATCTTTCAATTTTCCTTGCATTAGAAAATGCAATTTCTGGTTTTGTTCCTACCACAAAGTTCAACCTCTCCAATATTAGAGGTTTTGATATTGGTGGAAACAAGGTTCAAGGTACTCTTCCTTCTAACTTGGGAATCAATATGCCATGTCTTGACATCTTTTCTGTAGGGAGCAACCGAATCTCTGGACAAATCCCGATTTCAATATCCAAAGCCTCAAATCTGAATGTACTTGTATTTTATAATAACAGTTTCAGTGGAAACACGCCTTCGTTTGAAAAGTTGGATAAACTGATTAACCTTGAACTAGGCGAAAACCATTTGGGATATGGGAGAGAAGGTGACTTGAACTTCCTCTGCATTTTACTCAATAAAACCAAACTAAAATTTCTAGCTATAGCAGAAAATAATTTTGGAGGGGAACTTCCCGAATGCATTAGCAATTTTTCCAACACCCTTGTGGCTTTAGCAATGTTCACGAACAAAATATGGGGAAGAATTCCGGAAGGGATTGGAAATCTCATCAATTTGGAGGTGTTAGTGGCATATCAAAATCAACTATCAGGTCCCATTCCCTTTGAAATTGGGAGCCTTTAGAAGCTAAAGCAGCAATTTTCTCTCTGGAACTATTCTTCCTATTGGAAATTTGACTGAGTTACTCCATCTTGGTTTAGATTTTAACAATCATCATGGCAACATTCCTTCAAGTCTGGGTAATTTCCAAAATTTGCTTGGAATGAGTCTTTCTCATAACAATCTTACTGGAACTATACCCCTCAAATACTTAGACTCCCATCCATGTCCATTATGTTAGACTTATCATCAAATGATTTGACCGGTGAACACCCTGTTACAGTAGAATATATGAAAAGCCTAGCTGAATTCCATGTTTCTCAAAATAGGTTATTTGGCTTGATTCCAAACAACCTTGGTAGTTGTGTAAGTCTAGAGAAGCTGTTCTCGAATGACAATTTGTTTGAAGGGCTCCTTCCTTCATCTCTGAGTTCATTGAATAGTCTTGATAGGCATTGGATGTATCTAATAATAGTCTTTAAGAATGCAAGTGTTACATTTGTTGAGGGAAACATAAAGCTGTGTGGATGTATCCTAAAGTTACACTTGTCAAGTTGTAACATGAAAACATCATCAAACACTTCCCTTAACTTGAAAATTGTAATTGTTGTTGTGATTTTAGGAGTGACTTTGGTTCTCACTTGTCTCCTCATCTTGCGGTTTGAAAAAAGAAAAAACGAAAGCCAACATCATCTTGTGCAGAAAATTCGCTTTTACAGTTATCCTACCAAAGTATCCTAAGGGCTACTGACGGGTTCTCCATGCAAAATTTGGTTGGTTCGGGAAGTTTCGGTTCTGTATACAAAGGAATGCTTCAAGGGAATGGAGCAACTATCGCAATAAAGGTGCTTAATCTTCTAAATCGTGGAGCATCAAGAAGTTTCTTAGCTGAATGTGATGTCTTGGAGAACATTCCACATTGAAATCTTGTCAAGTTATTAACAATCATTTCAGGTGTCGATGTAACACCCCCTTCCCGGTCTGGTCGAGAACCAGGTCGGAAGGTGATATCGATGATCAAAATAGTAATCGGTGTAACAAAATTTCATTTTTATATTAATAATTAAACAATTACATTAAATAATTGAATATCTCGATATAACTTAGTCCAATTAGTCTACACGAAGCAATAATTAATCAATTAGCGCCAATATTAACTATTACAAGTTTTAGGGACCAAACTGTAAATTCTAAAAATTAGAGATTCTTCAATACAATTGATTATACTAGATTGAAATTCACCACAATATTAGTATACCTGTAAAATTTCATACAATTTGGAGCCCATTAGCTTATTCAATTTAATCTTTCAAAGATTCGGTGACTAAACTGTGAACATTGCAATCTATTTAATATGTCTTTAACTAAATTAACTAACCCCGTATCGAAACACCCTAGGGCTGTTTCGAAACAGGTAAACGTTGGTCAACCAATGTTGACTTTACCCTTTAGACTGTACCGATACGGACACACCAGTATCGGTACGGGTTGATTTTACCTTTTTGACCGTATCGATACGGAAACACCAGTATCGATACGGATTGACTCCCTTTGACTTTGACCTTTGACCCGTATCGATACGCTATGAACCCGTATCGAAACGAATGATTCCAGTGACAAAATGTTTCGTAACAGCTATATTCTGTTCCGATACGCCCCGCTCTTTATGTTCAATTATGCAAACCTTTATCGATACGCCATGACATGTATCGATACGGCCTAACATGTAATGACAAATTTTTGCTGGTTTTTATTCGATTTGACTTACCGAACGATGTCTGAATGCAATGAAACTTTACACACGACACTTCAATGGTATAAACTACTAGTATACAAAATTTAATGATCATATGAATACGTTTGCTATGTTTTTACCTTTATGAGCCAAGTATGTACTTTTTAACCACTTAAAGCCAAACAAAAAGACCATTTAGGGCCATCAACCATATTAAAACATAGGCATAGCACAAACATATCAAAATGGGCATAAACGACTAGTTTAACTACTTTGCCACCTTCCTAGCGGTTCTTAATATCAAAACACATTACTTTAGGGCTTGTAGTGACTTGTCTTGCCTTGACTTTCCGATCCTCGAACACACGATCTTTAACCTGAAATGCATGAGACACAATACATTAGGCATACGATGCTTAGTGAGGTAGTCATAACAATATGGATGGCAATATAACAATTATCTCCATATACATGGTCTCATGCTCATCAACGTCAATATAATGCATCAACATACTCATCAATGTTACTATTATGCTTCATTATACAATGTTCAACTTATTCATTTAATCAATAGCCCTTGGATTGAATCAAGATAGTGGATACGCGAATTCCTCCGCCTCGCCAAATTAAGGAATGGTCTAGTCCCTCCACCTCGCCAATATGACCAATATCAATACACATCCCTCCGCCTCGCCAAATCAATATAGGTCGTAGCCTTAGGACCGTAGTCCGCCTGTACATTGAGCTCATGAATTCTATGGCAAACCAATTGTATCCAATGTCTATTCAAATTCAAGGTTTCAATGTTCATATACATATCCAATATCCAATGAGAATTCCAATGTCCAATGATTTCAATAATATCAATAATAAATATGTCTCATGATCAATGTTTCATGGTTCAATGTCAATATCAATGTCCGATAGTTTCTTTGAAATATTTCAATGACAATAATTATATCAATGACAATACCAATAACTATGTCCGATGTTCAATAACAAACTTACCAACACTTACCAAAGTGTCCGTTTAATG
This sequence comes from Hibiscus tridactylites, assembly GCA_958450335.1. Lineage (NCBI taxonomy): Eukaryota > Viridiplantae > Streptophyta > Magnoliopsida > Malvales > Malvaceae > Hibiscus > Hibiscus tridactylites. Next base: position 29,536,221 of record OY288279.1, on the reverse strand, counting down.
ATCTGATGAAACTTCCTCAATGGAAATGTTAGCTAAATGATCGAAAAACGACAATAAAAGATTCGGGAAGGCTTTTCGCCTAATTCTGAAACTCCGACTACACTCACCTTGACAATTCGAAGCTTTCAAGGCTCTCGGATAACAATCCCCTTGTTCATAGCTTTAGATGGAGATGATGGATGCTCTTTATCAATTTCCTGAGCTCGGAAATCAATAGGGAGATTGTTAGGATCGATATTACGATATCAAAATCAATATAACAATATCAAAATCGATAATCAATCTCAATATAGATGGAAACAATGAGATATCCATGGATGGTCAAAACTCTAGCTTAAGATTAAACTTGATGTATCCATGGAATCCAATAATCGATTAAGGAATATAACTTACCTGATTGGTAGCAACGATTCGGTATCAATAGAACGTACAAAAAGAAAAGCTTAAAATTATCTCCATTAATGGAGGTGTATGCTTCAAGGAAGAAGATGATAAAGATGAAGGTGTTTACTTAAGAACTCTCGGATAAGTCTCTATACTTCCTTTTTCCTTTGTTTTACATATATTTTAGACTAGTCCACCCTCTTTCGGTGTTACTTTCGATACTACAACATTAAAAAATTAAATTTTAATTTCTAAACCCTAAAAACACACTATACCCTAATTTCCTAAACCCTAACCTAAGCCCTAAATTGCAAAGTATCTTTGAATTTCCAAGAACTTCAGGCATTAATTGCAGGCTTGACTAATAAAACTGTTTGCTATCATACGAACTGAACGACTGGTTCGAGAGATGAAACGTAGAGCCGTTGGTTTTTTACTTAAACTGATTCCAGAGATGAACCATAGTTTCCTTAAGCTTCCCCTCAGCAACATTGCACGACTTGCCGAACAAGCACCAGAGTTTGCAGCCCGGTTGCTTGAATAACTTATACAAAAGTGTTAACAATCCCGGCCTGAAGCATGTAAGCATATGCTGCTATATCCTAGAAACGTTTGCGACGTCGAGTTTAAGAATTTGAAACTTAAGATGTGTTGAAAAAATTATTCATTCTCATTGATTAATAATAAGATTACAATGGGCTTTATATAGTCAGCCAAGGGAATTAACCAACAAGTTATAAACAAAATAACTAACTATAGCTAACAACCCTTAACAACTAACTAGAAAATGAAACTAACTATTTACATTCTCAACACTCCCCCTCAAGTTGGTAGTTGAAATACATCTTTAACTCCCAACTTGCTTAGAAGGTACTCATGTTGTTGCAGTCCAAGTGCCTTTGTCATAATGTCTACTAACTGTTCTGAAGATGAGATGTGCTGTGTTTGTATCAACCCAAGTTGTATCTTCTCTCTCACGAAATGAAGATCTATTTCAATGTGCTTCGTTCTCTCGTGAAATACTGGATTAGTTGCAATCTGAAGAGCTGCTTTATTATCACAAAAAAGCTTCACAAGATCAAACTCATATATTCCAAGTTCCTTCAAAAAACCAGTTAACCAGATTACTTCAGACACTACAACAGCCATGCTTCGATACTCGGCTTCAGCTGAAGATCTAGCTATTGTGTTCTGTTTTTTAGATTTCCAGGAAACTAAAGAATTTCCAATCTTGATGCAGTACCCTGTTACTGATTTTCTTGATATTGGGCATGATGCCCAGTCTGAATCACAGTAAGCTGTGATCTGCTTTTCATTTGATGCTTCAAACAGCAACCCTTGACCAGGGTTCTTTTTCACATACTTTACAATCCTCAATGCTGCTAACATATGAGACTCCTTTGGTTGATGCATGAACTGACTCAAGTTCTGCACAGCAAACATTATGTCTGGCCTGGTGTGAGTGAGATAAATGAGCCTTCCAATTAATCTCTGAAAAATGGAGACATCTTCTAAGAGCTTATCTTCAACATTAAGCTCTAGCTCCTTGTCATAAACTGCTGTAGTGAATTTCACATTCTGCTCCAAAGGAGTGGATGCTGGCTTAGAACCACCAAGACCCAAATCTTCAATCAACTCCATCGCATATTTCCTTTGGTTTAGCAAAATACCTTCTTTGGACCTCATCACTTCAAATCCCAAAAAAAAACTTTAAATCCCCTAGGTCCTTCATTCTGAAACTTTGATTCAGTAACAACTTCAAATCTGAAATTAAACTGCTATCGTTTCCAGTAATCAGTAGGTCATCGACATAAATCAACATTATCACCAGTGCATCTCCTTTCCTTTTTGTAAAGATAGAATAATCTGACCTACTTTGATAGTAACCAGCATTCAACAATGCTTCACAAAGCTTCATGTTCCATTGTCTTGAAGCTTGCTTCAGACCATAGAGGGATTTACTCAGCCTACAAACCCTAGACTCCCCCTGGCTGCAAAATCCAGGAGGCAATTCCATATAGACCTCCTCCTGTAAGTCACCCTGAAGAAACGCATTATAGACATCCATCTGGTAAAGTGGCCAACAGTGAGCAGCAGCAAGAGCCAAAATGGTCCTAACAGTAACCATTTTTGCTACAGGAGAGAACGTTTCAGTATAGTCAACACCAGCTTTCTGGTTGTAACCCTTGGCCACGAGACGTGCTTTGTATCGTTCAACAGCACCAGAAGAGTTATACTTAACTCGAAATACCCATTTACAACCAATGGGAACCTTACCAGATGGAAGAGGAACTAAGGACCATGTGTTATTAATTTCAAGAGCCTGAATTTCCTCTTTCATAGCTTCAATCCACAAAGGGTTTTTACTAGCCTCAGAATATGTTTTAGGTTCAATGATAGAGGTATGAGAAAGAAAAGAACAGGTAGAAGAAGGAAGATGATCATAAGATAAAGAAGAAGAAAGAGGATACTGGATATTAGAAGAATGACATGCAGAAGCAAAATCATTCAGCCATTGAGGGGGTCGAACTGTTCGAACAGACCTTCGAACAGGGGGATTGGAAGGTAAAACTGAACCTGCAGAATCACCAGAAACAACTGCAGGGACTGAAACATCTACTGGAACTGAAGAAACAGTAGAAACAGGATCAGAGGAGACATGAGTAGAATCTGTTGAGATATGAGGAGACTCAGGAGTGAGAAACAAATCATCAAGACTAGAAGAAGTAGAAGGAAACAACCAAGGGGAAGTAGTAGATGTTGCAGAATGAAAAGGAAAGATGTCCTCATGAAAGACAACATCCCTACTGACAAAAAAAGATTTAGAATCCAAATTAAACAAGATGTAACCCTTTTGAACATCAGAATATCCAAAGAAAACAGAAGGAAAGGCTCGAGGAGAAAATTTATCAGATGGATTAGTATTGGTGGCATAGCTAAGACAACCAAAAACTCTAAGATGTGAAAGAGAGGGAGGACGATGGTAAAGCATTTCATAGGGTGTTTTCCAGTGTAAGACTGAAGAGGGAAGGCGATTTATAAGATAGCAAGCAGTGGTGACACAATATCCCCAAAACTTAACAGGGATTTTAGCATGAAATTTTAGGGCACGAGCAACCTCTAATAGGTGTCTGTGCTTTCTCTCAGCTATGCCATTTTGCTGTGGAGTATGGATGCAACTACTTTGATGGACAATTCCAAGAGAATGAAAAAAATCAGAACAAGATGAATTAAAAAACTCAGAACCATTATCTGTACGAACAAATTTAACAGAAGCTGAGAAGTGAGTTTGAACATAAGAAAGAAAAGACTTGATGAACAAAATAGTATCAGATTTTAACCTCAACAGAAACACCCATGTCATCCTAGAATAATCATCAACTATAGTGAGAAAAAACCTTTGACCATGAACAGTAGATGTCCTATAAGGACCCCAAAGATCCATGTGTAAAAGCTCAAAAGGCAAGGAGGTATGAGTAGAACTTAAAGGAAATGGAAGCCTAGATTGTTTGGCTAGAGGACAAACAGGGCAATGAGAACTACTAGAAATAGTGTCAGCAATAGGCAATTTAGATATAGTACTATAGGGTGCATGACCCAAACGAGCATGCCACAACAATCCTTTATTAAGCTCAGAATGCATACAATGTGAGATAGCATTTGGAACATTGGAAGAAGGAAAAAAAGAAGGAAAAGCTAAAGACAAACCAGGCACAGAAGCTGGAGGAATGAAAATGTAAAGTCCTCCAGACAATTTACCAATCCCCAACATCTTGCCACTGGAGAGTCCCTGAATCAAGCAGAAATCAGGGAAAAAGATCACAGTACAATTAAACTCAGAGGTTAATTTGGAAATAGAGATGAGATTATGTGTAAAATCAGGGATGAAAAGGACATTTGACAAATGCATATCAGCAAGATGAACAGAACCAGTATGAGTAATTGCAGCATGCTTTCCATTAGGCAAAAAAAACAGAACGAGAAGTAGATGAACATGAAAGAGGAGTATTCAGAAAAATGATATCACAACACATGTGATCCGTAGCACCAGTATCTAAGATCCAAACAGAACTGGAACGAGCAGAGGAGCAAGACACATCACCTGCTAGGTTTGCAGAAGACTCAGCATGAGACGGAGCACGATTAATCAAATCCAACAGCTGCTGATATTGAGACGGTGTGAACACAGGGGACAAAGAAGAACCAGAAGAAGATGAAGAACCAGAGACCTCAGAGGCATCAGTAACCAAAGCAGCTTGAGCATCCTTCCTCTTGTTGAATTTAAATCGGCCGGAAAACCAATTAGACGATAATATTGGTCCTTCTTGTGACCCCGAACCTTGCAGTGATCACACGTCCCAGTGAAACGACGGCGAGAGCTAGCCCCACCAGAAGCATAAAGAGCCGTCAGATCAGAAGACAACGAAACCGAGGAAAGACCATGAAGATGTGCCCGTTGGGATTCTTCCTGAAGAATCATTGAATAGGCCTGGTTAACAGATGGCAAGGGCTTCATAAGCAAGATTTGGCTCCGCAACGCAGAAAATGTCTCATTGAGACCCATTAGGAACTGGAAAAGTTGCTGTTGAAGATGAGTCGCCAGATTATCTTCAGAAGCAGGGCACTCACAAGTCGAAAAAGGAACCAACACCGCAAGCTCATCCCACAAAAGTTTCAGGCGGGTGAAGTAAGAGGATACAGAAAGATCACCTTGGACGGATGTAGCAACCTCCCGGTGAAGAAAAAAAATTCGAGCACCATCAATTTTGTCAAAACGCTCGCGAAGGTCCTTCCAGATTAGGGCAGCGTTCGACGCAAAAACAACGCCAGCAGAAAGGTCACGACTCACGGAGTTCAGAATCCAGGAAATAACCGCCGCATCACAGCGATCCCACTGCGAACGGAGAGCCTCAACAAAGCCGTCTCGCTTACAATCACCGGTAACAAACCCTAGTTTGTTCTTCGCAAGTAAGGCGAGACGCATCGAACGGCTCCAGACGTCGTAATTGTCGATGCCGGTCAACTGAACGGAGACGATCGGAGCACCGGAAGTATCAGATGGATGGAGATAAAGAACGTGGTTCAAATCAATCGTGGTGGCCATCAGAAAAATCAAGAAAAGGGGAAAAAAGAAAAACGAATATGCAAAAATGAGAATGAAAAAGAAACAGAAGAGTCGGCTGAAACAGAAAACAGGCCAAGGGAAAAAACGGCCCAACAGAAAAAAGGATCAGAATTGGACTGCTGATACCATGTTGAAAAAATTATTCATTCTCATTGATTAATAATAAGATTACAATGGGCTTTATATAGTCAGCCAAGGGAATTAACCAACAAGTTATAAACAAAATAACTAACTATAGCTAACAACCCTTAACAACTAACTAGAAAATGAAACTAACTATTTACATTCTCAACAAGATGGATCTTACAGGGCCTACAGGGTATTTCGAATGCGGAAATGAGCAATGTAATAAAAAGACAGGATGGTTTGTTTAGTTATTATAACACTGCAAGATGCACCTGCGGGAAGTTGATGAATGTTAACTATTGTGATAGTGAGATAAAACTCCATTTCATTCAACTCAAAAGGGTGATTTACAAGGGCTCAAGGGCTCCCTATATATACATGATCATACATCTCTTAACTGCTTGTAACAGCAGTAACAAATTCCTAACTACCCTAACAGCATCTAGCAGAGAAGGTAGAGAAGATTCATAACGTCTAACAATGAACGTACAAGCTACTAATATACTGGAAAGAGATGCGATCAAAGATGAAACTGAGGGAGTGTTTTACACGTACAAAGCAATGTTTTTCGTCACTGATGATTTAAGAGTGATGGAAGGTTCTCCAGAAGATCTCAATTTGGGATTCAAGAATGTTAGTCGGACTAAAGAAAAAGTTATGGGGATTGGTTCAAAAGTGTTGACTGATATTCAGATCCATTTATTGATCTCAAAAACTACATTGACTGATGTTTTTTCTGAGGAAACAGAGAATTCGTCGCAGTACCCCGGGAGTTGATGAACAGTTCAGTTTTATAGCGCCAAATGAGAAGGAATCAACCGAGAAAGATCGTAAAACAAGAGTGAAGACGATGCTGAGAAAGTCGGATATGAAGGTATTATAAGCTGAAGCAAGTGAAGATTTCATAGATCCTCTATTTAGCTTCCTCACCATCCCTCTGGAATCGGTATTGGAACTCGTCTTAGGATCCAAGTGTAACCACACATTGGGATCCATTTCCAACTTGTTCAGAGATTTAAACACTATTTTCTCAGTATCCAATCAAGAGAATTTGCTAGAAGGTGTTCTTCCACCTTTTTATAGCTGTCCAAATGAGTTTCCAAATATCCATTCACTGCGACAGATTGTCTCGTGATGTTAGATTGGTCAACAAACCATCAGACCCGAAGTCTCCTAAGCTGAGCACAACAAACTGTTCCGGCTATGTTGAGATGAACACTTTTGTGGTCACGGATGACCTTGTAATTAAACCACCGCCCTCTCTTTCTACTGTATCCCTGCTAAAGAAAATAGAGATCCCGTTTGATGAGTCGAACAGAAAGTTATATTAGTATCGGAGAGGTTGAAGCGATTGCTTTAATGGGGGCTTGTTTGTGGTCTTCCTCGGCCTTCTCTGCTTCACTTAACCTTTTTGTCAAGAAACCAAAGCAAGAGTCATTACAGGGTAATAATTGTAGGATCAAGGGTTTGGATTTGTCAAATTCTCAGTTTGAAGCTAAGCATTACTTCATCTAGTTATAGAGAGACAGGCATCATAGCTACTATAAGGAGTGAATGATTAATTGAAAAAGGTTAAAAATATTTAAATATTTTCGATTTGAAATTTGGTGAAATATTACAATAGTAAAACAAATGGAATTATTTAGATAGATGCATTAATGAATGCAATTCAGTATATGGTTTAGCAGAATGAAGAGATGCCTACACTGCAATTACATTCTTAACATTGTTTCAAACCTTCTAATATACTCAACTTATTTCCTCCAAACCATTATGGGAAATCAATTTCAACATAGCATCTTGACATTTCCGACGTTCGCATGTCGGGTTCATTTATATACTTTTTAGAAGCTCCAAGTAAAGGGCAGATACTTCCGTACCTTGGTTAGAATTGAAAGATTATTGTTTGCCGGTTGCAGTAATTGTAGGAAAAAAAAGGGGTATTTTCGCTGATGAACTGGTAGCAGATAGCAACATAGTGATTGGCCATTGTATGTCAGGGTTTGTTGCAGGCACAATTTAGTACTAGTGTTCATTTGTAATCCGAAAAACGAAATACGTATTCTCATTGATAGATAATCTAAAAGCAAATAGGCCATTGGTGTTGCCTAATTTCCCTACCATATTATATCCTAGTTTACTTCACACATCCGTAATTCTAACTGTGCAAACAACTAGTCGATCACCGAAATATGGAAGTAAATAGTAAAGAATACATGCCCTATATGATTGATATATGCCCTAGTCGATTGTCAAACTTGATTTCATATGAACATAACATGTATTATGAACTAAGCATGATTATGCTATATGATTGATATATGCCCTAGTACCCAATATGACAAGCATGGTCTATGGTTACCGTTTTGTTATTTATAATATTCATGATATTATTATTTTCGTAATATATCGGTATAGAAATGTGTTTACTAAGTATGGATATCATTGTTTATTACTGCATACCTTGATGCTGCCTGGACTGATTTATTGGAGTACTTGGGTTATGATATGAAGTATCGTAAGGTTCAGCCCTGATCCGGCTGGTAATTCTGTCCGTATAAGATTCATATGCTTCGGCTAGGGTAATTACGCTCGTATAAGGTTCCTAGCTTCGGCTAGGGTAATTCCGCCTGGACCTAAGGTAATTTCTTAGGATGGTACCCACACCCAATGGACTTGGGTTAATGCAGTATATGATACCGCTATGGGGAACTGTATCGTGGAGTTTGGTTGAATGAAGAATTAAAACAAACCTTACTGTTAAATGAATCATATGTTCTTGCAATAAAATATTTATTGCATTGTTACATACCATGCATTAATGTTGCACTATTGGAACACACTATACTTCTTGATTCAATATCTTCAATTCACCATCCTACTAACTATCTGAACGATAAGCTCTCACCTGATACTCAATGATTGAATATAGAACCAATCCCGTTATCCTCAAGTATAACACTACACTAAAATAGAGAATCGTAAATGAAGACTATTGATGCATGGAATATCATGACGTTATGCCTGCCAGATACTTGCATGTGCTTACATCATCTTTATGCAGCTTTGTATTACTGAGCTTTTCCCAAGCTCATGTTGTTTTTACCACCGTATGTTAGAAGAGATCTATCTTCGTATAGTGATCGACGTTAATGTTAGAGTTCTCTCGGTGTTGCTCTTGGAGTACGGTACTGGTACTGTTAGTGGGCATGTATGTTGTGTATTGTTTTATATCAGAGTATGTAAAATGTTTTCAAGTTCCCGTTACTTGCTAAATGATTTTCTGAAATGATATTTTAAACGGAAGTTTGTTTAACAGTCTTAATGTATTAAAAATGAATTTTATATGAGTTTTTACTGTGGGTCGCTCTTGTGACCCTAACGTGACCTCCTAGGATTCGTGGTAACGCATAGGCGGGTCTAGGGGGTTAAAAGCACCATGAATATCATCTTGGTTTTGTATAGTATCCTCAGGGGGTGGAACATCACTCTCTGCAGCCACGGTACGACCTCGATCTCGACCACGACCTCGATTATAACCACGACTGGCCGCTAATCTAGAGCTTCTACGAGGTGGAATAGTAGTATATCTGCAAAAGAAAAGAATCATAAGATTCGATTCAGTACTTGGAGTTCCTATTTAAAATATATATATTATTCTTTAAAAATAACAATTTTTCTGAAATTCTTGTTTTACCCGAAAACATTTAATAATGCATTCAAAATCATTTCCGGTTTAAAATTGATTTGAGCCACCTTGTCCGAGAGTTGAATCTGGCTCTGATACTACTAAATGTAATCCCCTAAACCGACCCTAAAGAAATGGCCCGAATCTAGGAAGTCCTGATTAAAACTTGACCCTCAAGAAAACTCATTAGGTTTAAAAATTTAATATTCATATTAATTATTAAAAATCTAATTAAAAAACAAAAACATTCCAATTATATAAAATGTAGTCGTATCATAGTGTTCTGGAAAGTTGATGAAATATTCGGAAATAGTATCATATACATGGTAAAAATAATAAATATCCAAATAAAAGTGTTCGAGTCCAAAATTACATATAAATCCAAAGATAAAATAAAGTCCATAAACCGGAAATAGTCCATACTAATCATATGTAATAAGTCTAAGAAACGAGGTCCTCCAAGTACCGTATGCCTAAGTTTGAGTATCTGAAATAGGAACTAGGGGGAGTCAACTATAAAGCTCAGTGGTGTCTCTAAGTGAAAAACACAAAACATATGTTAAGATAATCCGATCAACATGTTCAAATTCCAAACAGACATTCCAATATACAAGTATGTATGAAAATGATGTATGAGACACAATGACATGCACCCATCTACATCATTGTCCGAAGAGTAAGGTTCCCCATAACCACTCTCTACATCGTCACCTTGTCCGAAGTAGAATTCAGCCCGAAGGGTGAAACCACTGATCTTCCCCGTACATTTTCCCAACCCATATGATATGACATGTTATTCCGATTTTTGAATTCGAATGCCTTTTTGTTTAATAAACAAAGATGCATGTATAAATAATCTGATATTAATTATTTTGATTCTGATATATGATGCATGACATGTCATCATACAAATCATGTCATAAATCACAAGTCAAACAGATCATGTCATAAATCATAAATCACAAATTGTATCAGCCATGTCATATTCACACATCATAGCATTCATGTCATAATCATAAATCATATCAGTCATGTCAAACATAAGTCATACCAATATACAAACATACATACACAAAGCATCGAGACAGGTAACACAAGAAGAGAACACACCTTAGGTAGCTAAATCAACGTCGAGAGTGACGTCGCCCACGCTCAGCCCTAGCACTAGGTCGGACAGAATCAACACCTATAATAAAAAGCACTACATAAGTTCAACTACTACTATGTTATATCACCAATATATACTTCACAAACTTTGAAACTAAATTAGATTTGGGAATTTCAAAACATAATACAAGGGAATGCGAAGTAAAATGGAAGAAAATTACAAGACGATACCGAGTTACTGCATGTAGAGGTAATGATAATCCTTTCACAAGCCAATGGACTAACTTTAGTTCAAGCCTTGATACCAGCACCTGCAGCTGAAAGGCATGATTAAACCCTTCAAAATGGTCCGAATTCAATTGAATATGTAGTTTAATAAGGACATAGCCTGGTTTTCATTGTAGTTACCTTTGGAATCTTGTACCACTTCTTTTGTTGTGATAATCTAATGCTAAAACAGAGCTGGGAGCTATTTATAACAAAAAATAAACACAATGCTTTCTTGTAAAACAATAATATTTCGAAAATAAAGCTCTAAACACCAAAAAGATATAAGAAAATTCTCCTCCCTAGAGATCACCCTTTTCAATTGAAAAGATTCATTCATTTTAAAGCTAGTTCACAACTACTCACCATGTATAAATTGGTGAAGAAAGAAGCCTGGCATTGTTATAGTATTAGTTAAAGTCTGTTGTATTAGTTGTGCTGAGTCAGCAAGAGTTAGTTAGGAAAGTCTGTTAGTTTACTAACTCAACTGATTCTCTCAACCTTGTATAAATTCTAGTCCAATCTCTTTGAGATATTATGGACTTTTTAATAAAATTGAGAGTACCTTCTCTCTTCCCCCATTCTCTTCATTCTCTAATTCCTATATTCTAGCATGGTATCAATCGCTTGGTCTGGGATCTTCTTTGCTGCCGTTCTGATTTCTTATGTGCATTTACAGATCGTGATTGTGGATTCAAGCCAGTGACTCAAGAATCAACGCACGTCTCTCTTCCATTCGTTGAGATTTTCTTTGTCAAAATAGCGTTGGAATTGGTTCTGTTGCGGTAAGATTCGTGTACTCTTTTGGCTTGATCTTTACATCAGTTTCTTGATCTTCATTTTCTCTGAAAGCTGCCATTCTCAGTCATAAGAATACATGTTTCGTGGTTATATTGAAAAGAACAGGTTAGTGATTTTTTGATAGCTTTCTAGGTCAAGAACTCTGCCTCCTAATGTGTTGTCATTTGTGTGGCATCGCGATCTTTAATTGCTTATTTTGCTTGATTGTTCGTTCTTTAAGGATCTGGTGTGTTTGAGGATCTGTTGTGGTTGTTCGTTGTCTACTGCTATCTTTATTGGTCATTGTTTGTTCTGCTATCATTTGTGTCTTTCACATGTTTGATGAAATGCCTCATTTGCTGAGGTACTGGTTTTTGGTTTAGTGCTTGGTGGTGCGTTTTTTGTGCACGTCAGGTGTTCGATGATATGTCTCTGTGATTGTTTGGCATCTAATTCGTATTTTCTTCTGTTCAAAGTTATAGCTTGTGTGTGTTGATGATGGCTACTACGTCCTCTGTACGCTCTAGTTCAATCTCTGCTTCTTTAACTTCTTCCACGAGTGATTACTCGATTCAACAGTTACCGAAGCTTGATACTGTGAAATTGAGTGAAAATACATACGTAATCTGGAAACATCAGGTTCTGCTCATCGTTGAAGGGTATGGACTGATACCTTTCATTTCTGATCATGAGGTTCCTGCCAAAACAATTGTTGATTCTACAGGGGTCACAGTCACAAATCCGATTTACCTTGCTTATCTTAAGCAAGACAGACTTCTGGCTTCCTGGCTTCTCTCAACCATAAGTGCTGATGTTCTTCCCCACCTCACTGGTCTCAACATGTCTCAAGGAATCTGGAATACACTAGCTCGCAGGTATGGTGCTAAGTCGTCATCTAAGATATCTTCTCTTCGTCATAGTCTCCATTCTCAGAAGAAGCGTGGTCTTTCTGTTAGTGAATATTTATGGAAAATTAAACAGATTTGTGACACTCTGAGTGCAGCTGGAAATTTTGTAACTGAGCAGGAACAAGTAAGTATCATTTTGGCTGGTCTAACAGCTGAATTTGAGTCAGTGATTGCGGTTGCTTCTCGGGAAACACAAACTCTTGAGAGCCTTTCTGAGATGTTGTTTGATTGTGAAGCAAGGCAAAAGGAGTTTCTAACTGATTCCTTTTCTATTCAAGCCAATGTTGTGACTCATAACAATTCTAAGTCTGAGGATCCAGCTGATAAGGATGAGTTTACTGGGGGATCATTATTCAAATACTGCTCAGTATGGTAGAGGTCAGCGTTGTAACAACAATTTTTTCAGGGGCAGAGGCAGGGGTCATTTTGGTTCAAATCGACCACAGTGCCAACTTTGTGGTAAGTATGGTCACTTGGTTCAGAAGTGTTACTACAGATTTGATCATACCTTCATTGGGTTACCAAACACGAAAGGTGATTTTTCCACTGAGAATGGTTCTAACTTTGGTCCTAAGCAAGACGCGTTTGGTTCTACTACTTCTCCTATCCAAGCTTATTCTCATACCCTTATGACTCCTCCCTTTTCTCCATATCCTACAAGCTTCACTCCTTTTGTTCCTTTTATGCCTGGTTTTCCAGCTTCTTTCCTAGCAACTTTTTCACCAAACACTGCTGTTGTTACACCTTCAGTTTCTGCTATTTTTCCCAACTCACCTGGTTGTGCTCCTTCAAGCTCTCGTGATGTGGTGTGGTACCCAGATTCAGGGGCTACCCATCATATCACCAACGATCGAGCCAATCTTCAGGCTGAAGCACCATATACAGGTACGGATTCTCTTCTTGTTGGCAATGGACATGAGGCACATATCTCACATGTTGGTCTTGGTAAGTTGTTAAGTGCTGATAGACCTTTGGTTTTGAATAATCTGTTGTGTGCTCCTGCTATTCGTCTCAACCTGCTGTCTGTTTCTAAATTTGCTCGTGACAACAGTGTGTTTTTTGAAATTCATCCTCATCATTGTCTTGTTAAGGATGTTCAGACCAAGATGCCTCTACTAGAGGGGAAGCTCACTCTTGAAGGCTTATACGAGTTGCGGTCTGCTGCTCTCTGTCCTGCACCAGCTAAGGCGTTTACTATTTCGAAGGTTGGATTGCCTTTAGAGGTTTGGCACCAACGTTTGGGTCATCCTTCAATTTCTGTTCTTAAGTCAGTTTTGAATTCATGTAACATTTCTGTAAGTGACAATAATTTGCCTAATGTGTGTTCTTCCTGTGTGCGAGGCAAGGCACATAAGCTTCCATTTTCTTTGTCTAAAACTGAGTATACTTCCCCCCATTCAATTGGTTGTTTCGGATGTATGGGGGCCAGCTCATGAAGAATCGGATGGTTATAGATACTATGTCTCTTTTATTGATGTTTTTAGTAGGTTTACTTGATACACGTTGAATAACTTCTGTTAAACTAGAAGGAATACACCTGATTAATATTAATGCTGAAATAGAATCAGAATTTTGGCCATTAAACCAAAGAAATTAAAGAAAGAAAAGGATCATATTTATCGTAAACATCATGTACATTGCAACAACACAAGGACTAGACAGGTTAATTTGATTCTACTACCGAGGAGCTTGCTACTGCTACATGCTTATTCGATCAGTATTGAAGCACGAGATTAGATTCGTGTTCTTCCTGCATTGAAGTCTAAACATGCATATTCTGCCAAAATTGCAGAAAAACTTTTTTTTCTAAGGTAAGCATTTGGTTTTGGTCATACATCCTAGATAATACACATAGTAGCTCGTTTTTACATTTGAATATTGTGCTAAATTATGATCATGTTGGGGAAAAATCAAGCTACAGCAGTCTCAGGTCATGATATTGTGAGTTAAAGTTAATAGTAATCTCAAATCCAATGAAGCATGAAATATATTTAACATTATTTCATTTTACTAGGCAAAGGGAGATTGAAGTATAGAGCAAGCTAAAACACATCTGCATTCATCAAGATGTTATGTAGTCAAGAAGTCGATATTACTGTCAACAGAGATGATGAACAGATCTCATAGGCTCTAATGTACTGGATGCCATATTCACTCTTACAGGTTCATTTTGAATGAAGAACATAAACCTGGCAACAACACCTTATAATGGCCAGTAGACAGCAAATATATAAGAGGGCTTAAAACAATGTTACAATGGAGATCCGTATCACATTCTCTAATACTTTCAAAATCGTTTTCGGATAAAATATTAAGGGAACTGTTCCGAGAAGGTAATTCGTCATGTGATGGATAAAATAGAAATAAGACAAAGTAATATCGAACGAAAAAAAGTCACAGGAAATCGATATAAAGATAACTAAATATCCATAGGAATAACAAAAGGAAATGTCAAATATTGAGACACATTACCACCCCAGTTCAAAAGTTGTCCATCCTCTGTCAATGCCATTGTGAAGAAGCCGCCACAGGAAACTGCAGCGATAGGAGTAGGTAATTCTTTCACTTTGGATGGAATACTAAGCCCACCTCTCTCATTTAGGCCACGACCGGGACCAAGCCCTAATCTGCCGTCCCCTTGCGGCACAGCAGAATGTTGGGTAAGAGCAAATTCCCAGTTTGCTAGCTGACCTTCAGAAGGCAAATTCCCATACACTGCAATCAAATATAATAATATAAACCTGCATCAATCCAGTATAATTTGATAAAAGCATTGTTGAAATTAGTGGTTAGAGAGCACCTTTCACAAATAATTAAACAATTCCCACAAACAATCACAGTTTGCATAAAGAAACGAGGTGTTTGTAAATTTAAAAGCATACTCAAGAGGTAAGCCGCTTCCAAGAAAACTTGAAACCTTGAAACCTTTGGGCAAAGCAATAAATTAAAGCAAAGTAGATTCAGAGATAGAAAGAAATTTTTGTGCAGAAGACAACGGAGAGGGGGGCAGCACTGCACCGGAATATCGCCGACGAGTTGTCCGATCGGTGTACAGAGTGAGAGGCGATTCAGAGCAATTAGGGATTGTAAGTTTGGTTTGAGATCGACTGAGAGTTTGAGTGAGAGAGAGGGGCTAAAACGACGAGTTTTAATAAATTAATAAAAAATATTAAAAAATTATATATATTGACAGACATAACCATCCGTCAGTACATAGAACACCTATACCGACGGTAACTATAAAAATCATCGGTATACATAATATATATTCCGACAAACTAACTCAACCATCAGTATATCTTTCACCTATACCGACGGATAGATTTAACTGTCGGTATAAAGTACGTATATACCGACACACTAAATCCACTGTCGTTATAAACTATATCTTTACCGACGGTTTTTGTCATCCGTCGGTATAACTAATGTCTACACCGACAAATAATGTAACCGTCGATAAAAATCAAAACGTGTACCGACAATTTCTTTCTCCGTCGGTATATATGGTATATACCGACAACTTTTGTCCGTCGGTATAAATAAGCGTTGGTATATGTACATTTTTTTGTAGTGGATTGTTCGCACCATTGTTTCTATTGATGTAACGCGGGGTTGGAGTCTGCGTCAGATTGACGTTAACAACGCCTTCCTCAACGGTGATCTGATGGAGGAAGTCTATATGGTGCAGCCTCCCGGGTATGAACTAGGTAATGACAAAAGGTTAGTATGCAAGTTAAATAAAGCTGTATATGGGTTGAAATAGGCTCCTCGGCCTTGGTTTGAAAAATTGAGAAATTATTTAGTTTTTGTTGATTTTACTGCTTCTAAGTCTGATCCTTCTCTGTTTGTTCGGTTGAAGAATGATTATATTGTTTACTTACTTGTGTATGTCGATGACATTATTATCACTGGTAGTAATAATGATGAAGTACAATGTGTCATTTTTGAGTTAGATAAACAGTTCTCACTTAAAGATCTTGGTTTACTAAGTTTTTTTCTGGGTGTTGAAGTTACATATGCTGCTGGTTGTGTTTTGTTGAGTCAAACCAAGTACATTAAAGATTTGCTCATTCGAAGTGGTCTAGAGACTGCCAAGGGACTTCCGACTCCAATGGTCACTAGTTTGCATCTTTCCACAGCTGAGGGTTCTCCTATTGCAAATGCTTCTGAATATCGAAGCATTGTTGGTGCATTACAATATGTTGTTATTACAAGACCTGAGATTGCTTTTGCAGTCAGTCGGGTTTGTCAATTCATGCAAAATCCGCTTGATACTCATTTTCAGGCGGTAAAGCGTTTTCTTTGGTATTTGCAAGGATCAATTGACTTTGGTCTACGATTTACAAAGGCTCCTCGGTTGAGTATTACAGCGTTTGCTGATGCCAATTGGGGTTCTGATCTTGATGATCGCCGATCAACCTCTGGGTTTTGTTTATTTTTTTGTGGCAATCCAGTGTCCTGGGGTTCTAAGAAACAGTCAGTCGTCTCTCGTTCCACTGCTGAAGCTGAGTACAGGGTTGTTGCCTGTGCCACTTCTGAGGTGTTTTGGCTGCTTTCTTTACTTCAGGAATTACATGTTTCGTGTGATGGAACTCCAGTGTTATGGTGTGATAACTCGAGTGCTGTTGCGGTCTCTGCTAACCCAGTCCTAAATTCTAAATTCAAGCATGTAGAGCTTGACTTGTACTTTGTTCGGGAGAAGGTTGCTGCTGGTGTTCTTCTGGTTAATGAAGTCCCTGCTTATGAACAAGTTGCTGATCTTCTGACTAAGCCTTTGTCTGCTCCTGTCTTCACAAGGTTTCGACATCAACTTGTTGTGGTTTCTGCTTCATCCTTAGCTTCTTGAGGTATCTTTTCTTGCTGTTTTGTTTTCTCTGGTTGTGGTTTGTTTGTTCGTTTTCTGTTGCAGGTTTTTGTCTTGTGTTTTCTGCTGCAAATTCAGAAGATCTTCATCCTGGTAGAAGTTGGGTGAATGTTATAGTATTAGTTAAAGTCTGTTGTATTAGTTGTGCTGAGTCAGCAAGAGTTAGTTAGGAAAGTCTGTTAGTTTACTAACTCAACTGATTCTCTCAACCTTGTATAAATTCTAGTCCAGTCTCTTTGAGATATTATGGACTTTTTAATAAAATTGAGAGTACCTCTCTCTTCCCTCATTCTCTTCATTCTCTAATTCCTATATTCTAGCAGGCATCTACCCTGGTTTCCCTAATAATACATTTGTTTTAAATTACAAAGCAATAAGCCAACGTACTAGGCTTTACATTTGTAGCAGAATAATGATTCGATTTGTGGTTCTTACTCGAAACTTGTTCAGTTCCAAATGTCAAATACGGTCCATTTGAAAACAATACTGTCTTGGCATACTGGCTTTACATCGCATGTTGACAGGGGATACATTACCTCTCTCGCTGCCAATATTATGTTTGACACTAAGCTCTCAACCAGCATTACTGCTTGTAGCAAAGATTCTAATAGATACATGATCTGATCTCAACACTGTATAACGATGATGCTGGAATATTCGACATTAACGGCCACAGAATACCAGGAGTGTGCAGTCTTATATCCTGGCCAAAACAATATAAAGTCTGATCAATTTTAGGATACCTTGACAAAAACATCTTTAGATTGATTATTGTTCGGCGTTTGGTTCATAAAGAAGAAGTAGAGTTTAATACCAAGTAGTTTTTGAACTATGATATTATCCTATTCTATTTGGTTCGAGTTTTCCTACTTTGATACATAAATGAATGTCTAGCTTCATCCCTGTGGGTCAATACCCCTGAAAGAATGCCATCGTTTCTATGGAATTACATAAATCAAAGAATGCCATCGTTTCTCTGATATTACCCAATTCAACTTTTTAGCACTAGGGTTGGCAAAGCTAGCCCAAACAAGTTTTTCTTCTTGGGAGTGTTCGACACACGGATGGACCAATGAGTGCTGGAGGCCGTTGCACCCCATAAAAATTCCAAATTCTTATATAATTTATGTATTTCTTTATATTTTTTGTATTTTATATCGATGATCTAAGTTCACACCTCCTGAAATCTTAGAATTTCGCACCACTTAAATTTTTAGTATAACTCCCTAACAGTTCGCACATCTAACATAAAACTCGACATAACTAAGAACAAACACAATACACAAGGCCATCTTTATTTACAATTTTTAATTGATTCCACTCAAATTATTAATTAATTTGGGCTTAAGTGTGCTTGAAGTCCTTGAACTTTTGAAAAAAAATTCAATTAATCCCTTCATTCTTTTTTTGCACTCAATTAAGTACTTGAATTAATAAATTGAATGAATTAAGCTCTTTAATCAATGTTGACCATCAATTTTTGACAGTTCTTTCTTGAGATATTATCGTCGTGTGACACACTACAGTTATGTCACGTGACATTTACATATTTTTAGAAAACAATTTTTATAACTTTTTAAGAATTTTTATAGAACCTTTTAAAATAAAACAAAAAATTATGAAAATGTCAATTGACAACATTGTGACACGACATGTTGCACCAATTGATGTGAAAAAATTGTTAGATTTATCAGTTAACGTTGGTCAAAAACCTTTTAAAATAAAACAAAAAATTATGAAGATGTCAATTGACAACATTGTGACACGACATGTTGCACCAATTGATGTGAAAAAATTATTAAATTTATCAGTTAACGTTGGTCAAATGAGTAAATTGATTAAATTTTGAAATATAATGACTTAATTGGATGCAGAAAAATCCAAGATCTTAATTAATTTTTTTTTAAAAGTTCCAGAATTTATGATACCATCATAATAATAACCATTACAACGCATAATTGGATTAGCAACCTAAATCTATTCACTAGGTTCACACGTGATGAAATTTAAGTCGGAATAATACTTAGACAGAGAACTCGCACATGATATTTACACGTAATAGGCTCGAAGTTGAGACATCAAGATTCTCCAACTACTTATTTTTTTAATAAAAAATATTTATTTGGGCTTAACTTAGGAAAGAATAAAATTAGAGCAAGTAGGTTTGGTCGGTTGGATAAACTGCTCATCTTTGTTACTTTATATTTTATTAGATTATAAGTTCTAGGACTATTAAGAGTATTCATTCTTTCTCCTAAAATCTCTATTGCCCACACGATAAATCCTGTAATACCTTGTTTAAATTGATATTGGTAGTTATAAAAAAAATATGACTGTAATTTTATATCGCTAATTCCAAAAATAAAAACAGAGCATAAAGCCATGAATTAGGGAATGAAACAGCCCATGCTTAAAAAAATTCATGATGGGTACTTTTCGACCAACCCCATGGTCTTAAGCTGCTGTTCGAGCACCAAAGCACTGCACTTTTTTGAGTCGGACTCCATTGTCAAACTTTTGCCATCATTAATTTCCCTACCAACAAACTTTTGTGAATTCCTAGAGTCCCTTGTGTTAAAGCAGCTGGCTGAGCCTGAAAGATCTGGGGAACTTCAATCTGATTCAATGTACCTAGCTCATGTTCATGCACATTCCCGTTTCTTCTTAATTCAACTTTAAACTTTTACAATTCTCAATTAAAGAATATATAGGGAAAATCAAAAGCTTATTTCTTGAAGCAATAAACTTTAAACTTTAAACTTTAAACTTTAGCTCATGTTCATGTACCTAGCTCATGTTCATGCACATTCCCTGTTTAAATTCACTGGTTTCAGTTTCAATTCTGCAGTGCTCCAAGCATCATTTTTCTGAATCTACTCTTGTTCCATTTGTCATTCCAATTCTATCTATGGCTTCTGAAACTCCCACCATTTCAATCAAACTTTTGATAGACCAGGAAAGTAACGCCGTTCTTCTGGCTGAAGCTGGAAATGATTTTCTTGATACTCTTCACAGTCTCCTTAAGCTTCCCCTTGGAAACATTGCTCGACTTGCCGATAAGCACAAGAGTTTGCAGCCCGGTTGCTTGAATAATCTTTACAACAGCGTTCAAAATCTTGGCCTGGAAAGTTTTCGGACTGAAGAATGCAAGCGTATGCTGCTTTTTCCTAGAAACGTTCATGACGTTGAGTTTAAGAAATTGAAGCTTAACATGGATCTTGCAGGGCCTTCAGGGTATTTTGTATGCGGAAATGTAGATTGTCATCAAAAACAGGAAGGTTGGTGTAGTTATTATGACACTAGAAGATGTGCCTGCGGAAATTTGATAAATTTGAAAGCTACTAAATTTGTTTTGGGTAATTATGAAACTGAGGAAGTGTTATACAAGGGAAAATCAATGTTCTTCGTAACTGATGATTTGAGAGTGTTACAAGGATTTCCAGGAGATCTGATTCAATTCCTTCTCAATATGGGATTCAAGAATGTTAGTAGGATTGAAGAAAAAGTTGTGGAAATTGGTTCAAAAAAGATGACTGATCTTTTGATCCATTCGTTTTTCTCAAAGACTACGTTGACCGATATTTTTCTGAAGAAACAACGAATTGGTTGCGGTTCCCCGATGCTCAATTTCACAGTTCCAAATGAAATGGAATCAACGGAGAAAGTTGGGAAAACAAGAGTGAAGATGGTGCTGAGGAAGTCGGATGGGAAGATATTACATGTGGAAGCAAGTGAAAAGTTCGTTGATCTTCTGTTACCTTTCTCACCATCCTTCTGGAATCTGTATTGGAGCTCGTCTTAGGAGCCAAGGGTAACCTCACATCGGGCTCCATATCCAACTTGTTCATAGACTTAAACACTATATTCTCAGTATCCAAGCAAAAGAATTCCCAAAAGGGTGTTCTTCCCCCGTTTTATAGTTGTCCGAATGAGTTTCCAAATATCCGTTCTCGGGATCCTCCATCATACATCATTTACTACCACTTGGTAAATGACAAAATAGCAGAAACCTTGTTGAAATATCCATTGGACCCCAAGTCTCCAGAGCTGTGCAAAACGAACAGCTCGGGCTATGTTGAGAAAAACATGCTGTTTGTGGTCACAAATGATCTAGTAGTTAAACAACTGTCCTCGATTTCTAGCATATGTTTACTAAAGGAAATGGGGATCTCGCTTGATGATGTTGAGCTGAAATTTGTTAGCGTCGGAGAGGTTGAAGCGATTGCTTTATTGGGGGCTAGTTTGTGGTCATCCTCTGCCTTGTCTTCTTTACTTAACTCTTTTGCCAAGAAACCAAAGCAAGAGCCATTGTAGGGAAATCAACTTTATATTTGTTCTAGGATCGAATTTTGGGATTTGTTATCTGTTTGTTTTCCAGTTGTTTCGTTTTCCCTTAATCTAATATTTGTCAAATTCACAGCATTTCTTTTAAGCAATGTTTCGTTATCTTCTCCTACATGTTGCTAACCCTTGTCTCTCCATGACTAGCTCTTTTTTGCTTTCTTTTAGGCGTGGTTGTGGTATGCAGTTCGTATGATATAGAAACCGACGGCACGAAGAAACGTTGAGTTAGTCCTATTTTATGTGTACTCCATGTTTGATCTGGTTTTACATTTAACTCTTATGAATAGCTATTGATACACGTGTTAAACATTATTACTGATACATTTCCAATTCTTGGGTCTTTTAGAGAAGCTCATTTATCGCTTCAACCTTTGAGGACGAATGATATTCTCCGCATCAGTACTGCCTTTGGCCAACCCTTTATTGGCTTACTTCATGTCTTCATCAGTGTCTTTAGTAACTTCAAAGTCAAATTGATTAATCTGCACTCAAACCAGACACAACATGATTTAATCATAAACTGTTGTTATCCGAACTTGTTCAATCTAAACTCAAAATTAATTAGAATCAAACTGAATTCCCTTATTATCCATTTCAACCTTTTAGCACTAGGGTTTGCAAAACTAGCTGTTTTTCATGGAACAATTTCCTGGTCCAAACAAGTTTTCCTTCTCGGGAGTTTTCGACATAACTAAGAACAACACAATGCACGAGGCCATTTTTATTTATACTTTTTAATTGATTCCCCTCTTGACTATCGGAAGTGCTCCGATGAGCTTGAATCAGACCGGTGACGGAAGAAAAGAAAAAGAAGAAGCAAAAATCCTAACCGGCAAAATACAGAGAACAAAAGAAAAGAAAAGAAGAATTTCAAATGTAGGCCAAAAGAGTTATTTGGGCTAGTTCCCATCAACGGGTTTATATAGCCCAATTAGCTAACAGAATAACTATTAGTTAATTTTCTGTTTTAGCTGTTAGGCTGAGATAACAAGAAGGGGCCCACACTATTAGCCGGTTGAAACCAACTCTTAACCATTTGCACCATATTCCAATATTCACTCTACTTTCTGAACTCTTGAATCTTCAAAAACTTCTTCATGCACTTGACTTAACGACCAGACAGACAACTGTCGACGGAGAGCTTGAAACCGTAGAACCGGCAAAGGCTTGGTGAGGGCATCAACAACCTGATCATGAGCAGGAATGTAGTTGACCTCCAATTGATTACGCATGACCTTTTTACGAACAAAGTGCAGGTCCAGTTCAACGTGCTTAGTCTTAGCATGCATAACTGGATTTGCAGCCATAGCAACAGTACTGGTGTTATCACACCAGATCCGAGGAACACTAGGCATGGAGACTTGCATATTAGACAGCACAACAGAGATCCAAGTGGCCTCACTAGCAGCATCAGCGAGGCTCCTGTATTCTGCTTCAGCAGTGGACCTGGAGACAGATCTCTGCTTCTTCGAACTCCAGGCCAGAACATGAGAACCAAAGAGAACACAATTACCAGATATAGATCTTCTGTCATCTGGATCACTGCCCCAATCCGCATCCGAGAAGACTTGAAGATTAACACAAGAGTTCGGAGCAGAAAACCAAAGACCATAGTCAGAAGTACCTTTGAGATACTTGAGAATTCTCTTTACAGCAGACCAGTGAGTCTCAGTGGGCTGCTGCATATACTGTGACACTTTATTAACTGAGAATGCCACGTCAGGGCGTGTGTGGCAGACATACAAAAGGGCTCCAACAGTGCTTCGATAAAGTTGAGGATCTTTGAACAACTCCCCAGAATCTTTGAACAACTTAGATGAAACCACCATAGGTGTATCAACTGAATTTATGTGTAGCAGATTGGTCTTAACAAGCAACTCATCAATAAACTTCTTCTGGCTTAGTAAAATTCCACCCGCAACATGGATAGCTTCAATACCAAGAAAATAACTGACTTGGCCAAGATCTTTTAGAGAAAACTTGTCATCAAAAGCTTGAATGACTTGTTTAATATGAGAAGACGAGGAGCCTGTGATGAGTATGTCATCAACATAGACTACAACATACATCACACAGTTGTCAACATGCTGAACAAAAAGAGAAGAGTCAGCATTAGACGAGTGAAAGTTGAGACTGCACAGGAACTCCTTCAACTTAAGAAACCAGTTCCTGGGAGCTTGACTTAGGCCATAAAGAGCCTTTTTTAATCGACAAACAAGCTTAGCACCATCCAACCCTGTCTTCTCAAAACCTTCAGGTTGTTTCATAAACACCTCCTCCTGCAGACCCCCCTTCAAAAACGCATTATTAACGTCGACTTGGTGAATAGGCCATCCATTAGACACAACAAGAGATAGAAGGATGTTAACTGTGAAAAACCGAACAACTGGGCTGAAGGTTTCAGCAAAATCAAATCCAGGGACCTGACTATACCCCTTTGCTACTAAACGAGCTTTAAACCTACTCACTGAACCATCAGAATTAAGCTTTATGCGAAACAACCATTTTGACCCAACAGCTTTGCGATTAGCAGGGAGAGGCACCAGCTCCCAAGTATCATTCTTGAGTAAAGCATTATACTCATCGAGAACAGCTGCATGCCACTGAGGTTGTTGAAGAGCTTCATGAACATTTGCAGGAAGAACAGAGCTCTCAACATGATAGAATTTAGGTTTGAAAATTCCATCCTTACTCCGAGTAACCATACATTGACTATTCAGAGGCATAGAAGCAGTAGGAACAACACTAGACACATGCGAAGGAACAGGAAGAACCTCAGATGGCCTAAGAGAAGTAGTAGAAGGCACCAGACCAGAACCCTATTCAGTAGGATAAGAAGCATCATTAGGCATAGGAGAAACAGTATTAACATCATTATGAAAGTTACCAGTGCCAACATTACCAAATTCACCAACATCAGCAGGTAAGGCACTATCTGACTCATCACTACCTGATGCACCAATGATGAAATCACTAGACCCAGCAACACCAGACTCACTACCACCAGATTCAACATGAATATCACCATCAGGAACAACATCATCAAGCTCAGGTGAAGAAGGAATGAAGGACTGAGCAGAGGCATTAGAATTAGAAGAATGAGCTACAGTAGGCTCAGAAGAGGGAACAATAGGAGGATCAGGAGGAACAACTGAAGGAGAATCTTGCTGGGGTATGCAACAATCAACAGGCACATCAGATGTGTCCACACAGGAAGCTGATAGGGGAAACTCACATGAGGGAACACACTAAGATTTAGGAAGAGACACTGAAGGAGGAGCATTGAGAGCAAAAGGAAATATATGCTCATTGAACTTCACATGTCGTGACACATAAACACGACCAGTTTCATCCATACACTGATATCCAGAGTGTAGAGGAGAGTAACCAATGAACACACAGGGCTTGGTCCTAAAGTCAAACTTATGCTTGTTGTAATCTCGAAGACAAGGAAAACATTGAGACCCAAAGACTCTGAGGTTTTTATAATTAGGTTTTTTATGATACAACTTTTCAAAAGGGGAAATTCCACCAAGTTTAATAGATGGCAGTCTATTAATTAAGAACACAACACTAAGAACAACAAATGACCATTATTTGAGGGGGGCTGAAGCTTGAGCCAACAAAGATAAACCAATATCTATAATATGCCTATGCTTTCTTTCTACAACACCATTTTGAGCAGAAGTATAAGGGCATGAGAATCTGTGTTGTATTCCTAAGTTCTTAAGATCAGAAGCTAAAGCAATGAACTCTCCACCATTATCAGTTTGAATAGCAACAATATTAGCAGAAAATTGATTTAAGACCAAGACATGAAACTGCTTGAAAGCAACAACAACATCAGATTTATTTTTCAACAGAAACACCCAACAGTTCCTAGTGTACATGTCAACAAAGGAAACATAGTACAACCAACCAGCTGATCTAATGGGTGCTGGACCCCAAACATCAATCTCAACAAGCTCAAAAGGTTTGGAGTAAACAGTAGTGGAAGCATGAAAAGGCAATCTATGTGATTTTCCTAACTGACAAGTAGAACACAACTCATTCTTATCATCAGCAACAGATTTATTCAAGACAAGACTAACAATATCATGTGAAGCATGACCTAGTCTTTGATGCCACAACCAGTACATAGCATGATCAGTAGAGTTGACAGAAGCAGCAAAAGCAACAAACAAATTATTACAAGCAATATCATGTGGAGATGCAGAAGGAACCTGAAAGCAATACAAACCATCCTCAAGGAACCCTTCAAGAATCACAGAGCCAGTCAACTCATCCTTGACAAAGCATCTGTCAGCATGAAATTCAACAAAAACTTGGTTAGCAGAGGTGAACTTTGATACTGAAAGTAGATTTCGAGTGATCTTGGGCACACAAAGCAGGTTATTAATAAGCAAAGAGTCACAATCAGTAGGTATAACAGCCTTACCAACATGAGAAATATTAAGAGATGAACCATCTCCAAGAAACACCTTACCATTACCACCATAGAGGCTATTCTGAGTTGCTGAGCTTTGACCCCGAGCTACATGATGCGTAGCACCAGAATCATGGTACCACTTATCAGTGGTAGAGAGGACACCTCTGGCTACAAGAGAGTTAACCTGGATAGTGTCCTGAGTCATCTCTGAAGGTAACACAGCAGCACCAGCTTCATTCTGAGCAAACGGATTATAAGACTGTTCTTCAGGATCAGCACCATAGTGACACATGTTGGCACTCATATCATCTGAATCCTTGTTTTGCAGAGACACATCCCTCTTAAAATTTTGATTAAATCTGTTCCAACACCTATCAGCTAGATGCCCTAACTTTCCACAGATTTGGCATTGGGGTCTGGACTGATTACTCCTAAACCTAAAGCTAAACTGCTGACCCTGACCACAACCTCTATTAGCAAAAGACGAGTAATACGATGGTTTACCCGAGTTGTTATCACCAGACTCAGTTGTTTTCTCTCCACCATACCGAGTCATATTAACACCAACAGAAACACGCATAGGATCCAAAAGTCTAGTCTCAGCATCTTGCAACACAGCAGTAACAGACTCAAGAGTGTAAGGTTCTCTACTTACAGTGATTGCAGCAATAAACGGTTTATACTCCGTCGTTAAACCATTGAGAATGGTTGCAATCTGCTCCACAGCTGCAACCGGACTGCCACTGATCGCCAATAAATCACAGATTTCCTTAATCTGTGTTGTATATTCACGAATCGACAACACTCCTTTCTTCATTGCACGCAGCCGACAATGGAGACTCATAATCTTCGTTGCTGAGAGGCTGGAGTACTGCTTCGTAACAATAGCCCAAATATCCGCTGTGGATTCAGCTCCAACCAGTTGAGGCAAAACATTGGCACTGATAGTTGATAACAGCCACGAGGCCAGTGAGTTATCCTCCTTCTTAAACCTTCTGTAGTCTGGATTCAGCACCAATTGACCAGAATTACTTTTAATAACCTTCGGTGGAACAGGAGTGCTCGAATCAAGGTAGTGTTCCAATTCATATCCCCGAATCATCATCGTTACCTATTGTTTCCACAACAGGAAATTGTAATCATCCAATTTCACGTTAATCTGCTTGTTGGTGAACATCGGCCCAGACGAATCTGCAGAGGACTGTTGATTGCCATTCTCATCTACTTGTACGGATTGAGAGGCATCTACATTATCCGATTGAGGAGCCATGAGCAAAGCAACACCGAAGCAAGCTAGAACAACAGCGAAACAAAAGAAAAATTGAGAAGCAAAAGAACATGAGATGAAACGCAACGACGAGACACAGAGAGGCCCAAGAACGGTGGCTCTGATACCATATCGGAAGTGCTCCGATGAGCTTGAATCAGACCGGTGACGGAAGAAAAGAAAAAGAGGAAGCAAAAACCCTAACCGGTAAAATACAGAGAACAAAAGAAAAGAAAAGGGGAATTTCAAATGTAGGCCAAAAGAGTTATTTGGGCCAGTTCCCATCAACGGGTTTATATAGCCCAATTAGCTAACAGAATAACTATTAGTTAATTTTCTGTTTTAGCTGTTAGGCTGAGATAACAAGAAGGGGCCCACACTGTTAGCCGATTGAAACCAACTCTTAACCATTTGCACCATATTCCAATATTAACCTTTCACCTCCCCCACCGATCATCATCCGATCTTCCCCACTGCCGCGTCGTGGCCATCACCGCCAGCGTGATTGCCGTCGTAGCCCGAGCGTAACCCCATCGGCCACTCTCACGTTGGAGCAGTTGTTTGCCGTGAATATTGCCTCAAAGCTCTGACGAGAACTCAAGTCTCCTCCACCTCTGTCCTTGACGTTTTCGGCTGCCACAATTGTCTGTTTGGGATGTTACTGCCGCCACCGTCATCTCCAGAACGAGGCGAACAAAAGCGTAGTTGCTGATCGTCTGTTGACGGTCGTTTAAAGCCTCGCCGGAGTTCGTCGTACCTGTTTGGTTTTCGGCATTCTGGGTAAGTTTGGTAAGGTTTTTAACGTAATCCAGCTTGCTTTTAATTAATGGTTGAGTAGTTGGCATTTTTGGCTTCTTCGAAGGTGTTTTCCGGTCGTTTTTGGCCACAGGTGGGCTTCACGCGTCGTCCGGGGACTTTTTCGGCCGCCATAGACGGTGGCCATTAAACCGGCCCAACCACCCCAACCATTCCAATAACAGATTGGGTTCATCATTTTAGAACGTGGTAGCCTATTTAAGGCCCAATGGCATTAAACACGACTTGAGTTGACCAAAACTTGACCCGTTGACCCGAACTCAACCCTAGTTGACCCAAACCCGAGTCAACCTAGTGAGTCAACTCGCCCGAGTCAACCAGGGAGTCAACTTGCCCGAGTCAATCCAGTGAGTATACTTCATTAACTAGTGACTTCAGCGTTGCCTTTATTGCTGATGTCATCGTTGACTTTGATCGATGACGTCGGCATGACGTTAGCGTTGACTTTGACTTCTGAAGTTAGCGTTGACTTTGACCAAAAAGTCAACTTTTCCCGAAAAGCCTTATTCTATGTTTTTTGACGTCATGAGTCCATTTCATAAATTTCTGACCTGAAAGCCTCCAAATCTGACCTTGAACCGAAACTTGTATATGTACTTAATTATTTAGTGAAGAGTAATGTGAATAAGCATTGGAATATGAATTTTTGTAATTTAAGGTATTTAGAGTTCCTTGTGTACGAGTTGTTGAGGACGTCGAATTTGAATTCGAGAGCGCTCAAATGTCGTTTCAAGGAGTCGATCAATATAGCAAGGATTCACGGTAATACATTACTACCCCTTGTATGCTTTATGAACATGTTAGATTCAGCTATTGCATGAACGATTATGATTTAGTGTACTTTCACCTCTGCTTGATTATGAATAAGTCAATTCGATTATGAAATAAAATAATGGTAAGATGGATAAGAGCGTTATTCTCCTAATCCGCTTATGAGTAAGTCAATTCGATTATGAAATAAAATAATGTCGTTTCTCCTATTGCATGTTGTTTCAAGGAGTCGATCAATATAGCAAGGATTCACGGTAATACATTACTACATTGACTGATGTTTTTTTGAGGAAACAGAGAAATCGTCGTAGTACCCCGGGAGTTGATGAACAGTTCAGCTTTATAGCGCCAAATGAGAAGGAATCAACCGAGAAAGATCGTAAAACAAGAGTGAAGACGATGCTGAGAAAGTCGGATATAAAGGTATTATATGCTGAAGCAAGTGAAGATTTCATAGATCCTCTATTTAGCTTCCTCACCATCCCTCTGGAGTCGGTATTGGAACTCGTCTTAGGATCCAAGTGTAACCACACATTGGGATCCATTTCCAACTTGTTCAGAGATTTAAACACTATTTTCTCAGTATCCAATCAAGAGAATTTGCTGGAAGGTGTTCTTCCACCTTTTTATAGCTGTCCAAATGAGTTTCCAAATATCCATTCACTGCGGCAGATTGTCCCGTGATGTTAGATTGGTCGACAAACCATCGGACCCGAAGTCTACTGAGCTGAGCACAACAAATTGTTCCGGCTATGTTGAGATGAACACTTTTGTGGTCACGGATGACCTTGTAATTAAACCAATGTCCTCTCTTTCTAGTGTATGCCTGCTAAAGAAAATAGAGATCCCGTTTGATGATGTCGAACAGAAAGTTATATTAGTATCGGAGAGGTTGAAGCGATTGCTTTAATGGGGGCTTGTTTGTGGTCTTCCTCGGCCTTCTCTGCTTCACTTAACTTTTTTGCCAAGAAACCAAAGCCAAGTCATTACAGGGTAATAATTGTAGGATCAAGGGTTTGGATTTGTCAAATTCTCAGTTTGAAGCTAAGCATTACTTCATCTAGTTATAGAGAGACAAGCATCGTAGCTACTATTGGAATCATTCTATATAAATATTTGAAAATTAAAAAAATTAAATACATAAATATGTTTTCTGGTATATATTTATCTTAAGTTTAAATTTGCACTAATTCTTCTCCATGTTATGATAAATTACTTCAGTGGTGATTAAAGTTTTTCTTATGTTAATACTTATATAAGGAGTGAATGATTAATCGAAAAAGTTAAAAATATTTAAATATTATTAAATACTCGCTTGTCCCACTAAATTAGTTCAATATTGATTTTTAAAAAGTTAAATATTTAATTAATTAAAATTTATAAAATATATATTTTTAAACTACTTAATTGAAGATTTTTAATACATATTTTTATTATTAATAAATTTAATGCAATAAAAAGTCAATGTTAAAAAAATTTGACAAAAAAATTAATACTAAACATATTCAGTGGGACGAAACTCTTATTATTTAAATCTGGGTAACATAGTAAAAGTTGGACAATTTTAAATCAAAATTTTAAAATTATAGGAACACATTAATTGTTTGCGGTGATGTATTTAATTGTTAACATTTTTTAAAGGTTACTATCAGTTTAGGATAATTCTTAAACGATGCTCAATATAATTTTAACTCTATTGACGAAGTAAATTAGATTAGAATGTAATATTTAATTTAATTTAAATTAATTGATCACTAGATCAGATATAATAAATGGACATTTAAAACCACAATAGAACTAAAATCATAGAAAAATATAAAAGGAAAGGAAAAAAATTAAAGTTATAGAATGAGAAGAATCATAAAGGTTGAAGAAATGTATATTTATACGCATCACCAGTGCCGGTTTGGTCTTTTGGTGGCAGGGCGAACATAAAAAATACCCCAAATTAAAATTTTAAATTACGGTTGCGGTCATATTTACAGTCATGTTAAATTTTATTGTAGTTGCAGACATTATATATGCTATTTCGGTCTCTGCGAATATCGCGGTTGTGAAATCTCTTAATAACATACGTTATTGTGGACATAACAATTGTGGGTATAGCGGCTTCAGATGGTGCAGCTACCCTTGGGAGGATGTAGCATATAAATTGGGGATGCAATTGACTCCACTTGAATTGTTGGGTATAGAGTTTCAAAGGAGGTAATATAGATTTTTTCATAAGAAATATTAGATTTGACCCCAATTAATTTGTTGGGGTATGAGGTCAACAATACTTATTCTAGTGGTATAGAAATCCTTCATACCTCATACTTCACTCATGACTAGGGATGTAAAAACAGGTAAACGGATGAGTTTCAGGTCGGGTACTGTCAGGTCGGGTAAAATCGGGTACATGTTATTTTTCTATTTTGACTCGACTCGGGTTGGGTGCGGGTCCATTTCAGATCGGATCCATTTCAGGTAGGGTCCATTTCCAGGTCGGGTCAAAACGGGTCGAGTCCGAAGCAAATAATTGACAGGTTAATTCGGGTTCGGATACACTTCAGGTCGGGTCCATTTCAGGCCGGGTCCGTTTCAAGTCGGGTTCATTTCAGGTCGGTTGCATTTCAGGTCGGATGCATTTAAGGTCGGGTTATTCAGGTCGGGGTATTTTCAGGATTGAAATTCGTATTGAGTTTGAGTTCGGTACAACCGTATAAGTAGTCGATAGACTTTAGGTTGGCCTTCGTCAATCGTTATTGATTTGGAGTTAATTAGTTAAAGTCATATCAAATTAAAATTATAAAACATTGGAGTAAATAAAAAATAATGAAAATGGGTCAATTTGGACTGAAAATGGGTCAATTTGAATTAAAAATAAAGTTTCACGGATTATAATGAACAAAAATATCAAATTAAAATTATAAAACATTAGGCAAATTTAAACGAAAACAATGAAAAGGGATCAATTTGGAATAAAAATAAAATTTTGGGGACTATAATGAACAAAAATATCAAATTAAAAGTATAAAAATTAGAGTAATTAAAAGAACAATAAGTAGAGGTCAATTTAGAATAAAAATAAAGTTTTAGGGTCTAGAATGAACAAAATTTCAAATTAAAATTATAAAACATGATGAATTAAAATATATGTAGGGGTCAATATGGAATTAAAATAAAGTTAAGGGACTAGAATGAAGAAAATATCAAATTAAAATAATAAAACATTAGACAAATTAAAAAAATAAATGCGGGTCAATTTGGAATAAAAATAAAGTTTTAGGGTCTAGAATGATGAAAATATCATATTAAAAATATAAAACATTGGACGAATTAAAGAAACCAATGAATAGTGGTCAATTTGGAAATGAAATAAAGTTAAAGGGACTAGAATGAACAAAGTACAAATTAAAATTATAAAACATCGGACGAAATGAAAAAAACAAAAAATAAGGGTCAATTTGGAATTAAACTAAAGTTTAGGGGACTATAATGAACAAAATATCAAATTAAAAATATAAAACATCAGACTAATTAAAATAAAGCTAAGAGACTAGAATGAAGAAAATATCAAACTAAAATTTTAAAACATCAGACTAATTAAAAAATAAAAAGTTGTCAATTTAGAATACAAATAAAGTTTAGGGACTAAAATAAACAAAATGTCAAAATAAGATTATATGTTATTGGACTAACTAAAAACAATTAGTAGGGGTCAATTTGAAATAGAAATGAAGTTTTAAGGGCTATAATGAACAGAAATATCAAATTAAAATTATAAAACATTGGATGATTCAGGGTTTAGGGTTTAAAGGGTTTATGTTTTAGGGAAAATTTATTAATGGTTTAGGGTTCATACATTGATATATACATACATACTTGCGTACATTAGGGTTTAGGGTGTAGGGTTTAGGGAAATTCATCAAGGGTTCAGGGTTCATACATAGATAGGTACATACATACATACTTACATACATTAGGGTTTAGCGATCATGGTTTATGATTTTTAGGGTTTAGTGTTTACGATTTATGATTTTTAGGGTTTAGGGTTCGGGTTAAAAGGAAAATTCATTAAGGGTTTAGGGTTCACACATTGATAGGTACATACATACATACTTACATACATTTTAGTCTCAATACTAGGCACTAGAATGAACAAAAATATCATCAAATGATTTATATCTAAAATATTGGAGTAAATTACAAAAATTAAAAATTAATAAAGGTAACTTTATGTGGAAAATAAATTTTAGGGAATAAAATGAATAAAAGCATCACCATATTAAAAATATTGGACTAAGTTAGAAAAATGAATATGGGTCAATTTGGAATAAAAATAAAGTTTTAGAGACGACAATGAACAAAAAATCTAAATTAAAATTAAAGACATTTGACTAAATCAGTGACTAGAATTAAAGATATTGGACTAAATCAGTGACTAAAATATAAATCAAAATCAAAGGTATTGGACTAAACTAAAATTGAGACTAAAATGAATCCAACTAAAACTAAAGAATAAAAAAGAGCTAATTGTAAAGCTCATCAACTAATAATGACCTAAAATGCAAATAACCCTTAAAAATAGGCGGGATTTTCCCCCTTATTTTTTAAACTTAATTGTTTACTCAATTTCAAATGAAATTGAAATATGAGAAATAGTCAAATGAGAATTAGATGTTGGGTGAAACTTGGGATTGAGAATTAGGATTGATTACCATTCCTTGTGATTTGGGCTAAAAATGTTAATTTATATTAAAAATTAAATTTTAGGGGCTAGAATAAATTAGACTAAATTGCCAAAAATATAATCAATGTGAAGCAATTTTGACTAAAACTTAAATTGTATGGACTATAATAAATAAAAATATTATTAGACTAAATTATCAAAAATATGATCATATATGAGTCAAATTCAGCTAAAAATATATGCATGTATGTATATGTGTATGTGTATATATATATATATGTGCATATATATTATAAATATATATGTATGTATGTAAGTTTTAGTATGTATAATATGTATACATACATATATATATTGTTATAATTAATTAAATATATGTATGTATATATTTTAAAACCTAATTTTTTTTCTCTCTACTCTATTGCGCCGCAAGGGTTTTCATCCATTTCTTTTGATTAGCCGGCGGCGGTTCCAACTTTTATGTTGGATACCGCCGCCGGATTCATTAGTTATTCATTTTTTTTGTTTTTTGTTTTTATTTTTGTTTTCATACTTTTAATAAAATTGCTGTCCTTGTGACACGTATTTTCTCTGTCCTTGTGACACGTTTTTTCGTTATTTTGTGGTTCGTTTCATATGTCGTTTTGGCATGATTTCAGCATACCTTAGCGTTTGTTTGGTGCTCTTACAGTGATCTTTGCGGCGTTAGTTTCTGATTTTGATTCTATCGGTGTTCATAGAAAGATAGATCCCCTCTCGGTTGATGGTTGTTTGCCGATGTAATCAGACCTGGGTAGCGGAGCAATCTGTCTGATAGTTTGATTCGCTCACCACTCCTTTTTCACATCGTAAAGCGTCTCATTTGGATAGAGACAAGGAGATTCAGGAAGACTTTTGAATTTTATCGGTAAGCTAATATCTATGAAAATATTTATTTTTCATTGCATCTTTGGTTGTTGGGTTGTTTGAGATTTTGGTGTACTAAATCTCATTATTCTTCATTTTAGATGCTTTGTATTTGAGATATTTTCATGGTTATTAATAAAATTCAGTTGTCATTGTCAAAAAAAAAAAATTAAATATATGTATCTATGTGTGTATATATATATGTATAATATATATATAATATGTATATATATATATATCTACATATATATGTATTGTTATAATTAATTAAACATATGCATATATATATATATAAATATAAATATATATATATACTAAAACA
The DNA here is from genome assembly GCA_958450335.1 of Hibiscus tridactylites. Taxonomy (NCBI): domain Eukaryota; kingdom Viridiplantae; phylum Streptophyta; class Magnoliopsida; order Malvales; family Malvaceae; genus Hibiscus; species Hibiscus tridactylites. The sequence goes on along the minus strand of OY288279.1, from coordinate 29,501,445 downwards.
CACATGTATACATACATACTAAAACACATATATATGCATGTATTTAAGTTTTAGTATGTATATGTAAGTTTTAGTATGTATGTATGTATACATATATATATGTATATATGTAAGTTTTAGTATATATATATACATGTATGTATGTATATAAGTTTTAGTATGTATATATATATATATACTAGAACATGCATATTTGTATGTATATATGTATACCCCTAAACAATACCCATAAACCTCAATCCTTAAATCTTATTGTTGGGTTTTTAAGTTGATGTTATGCTTTATTTTGAACTTAATGATATTTATGTTGCCTATTTATACCTTTGCCTATGTTATGCACTTTACTTTGTCTCAGTTTTTTTTTGATCTAACAAAAAGGGGAGAGGGAAACTCACATCACTTAAAAACTTTTTGATTTTCAACTTTAAAGTTACCTAGCTAATATTAAGGGGGAGTAAAGTTTGCAAAGTTTTTTAAAGTGTCAAAAATTTTAAGTTATAGTTTTGTTATATCAAAAAGGAGGAGATTGTGAAACTTATGTTTGATTTTGATATAATTAAATCATTAAGGATCAAATTGAAAAACTTAAAATTGTTTTATAAGTCCCTTAATAAGTTTTAAATCACCAACACTTTAAAACTGATTTGAAAAACTCAAACTCAAAATATTTTCTAAGTGTTCCAAGGTCAAACTATTGAAAACCGTCCAGGTGTATCGATACGCTTCCAGCCGTATCGATACCTTTTTTACAAAGTTGGCTACTGGAGGAATTCGTTTCGATACGCCCTTAACCGTATCGAAACAAATTCAATTTGTATCGATACGCCCCTTTGTAAAGTCTGAAAGAGTTTGAATGGTGTACCGATACGACTTCACACGTATCGATACGGTTTTTAACGAATTTTTAATTCAGATTGTTTTAAATGCTTTCGACTGTTGGTGTCAGTTGTTAGGTAACCAAAATTTAAATTGGCAGTTGACCCGTATCGATACGGTAAACCCCCGTATCGAAATGGAAACTTCTAGTGAGCTAAGTTGAGAAAAAGGTATCGATACGGTCTTATCCGTTTCGATACCCAGTATCGATACGCCTACGTGCGTTTCGATACCCCTTATTTATTATGTACAACGACTCTTTCTTTTTTGAGACAGGTATCAATACGGCTCCCCGTGTACCGATACGGATAGCTGCAGAAGTGCATTTATGGTGGAAAGAGAGGGTCCCAACGGCTCTATTCAATTGCCCAACCACTCAAACGGCTAGAATTAATAGAGAGTGTATAAATTGAAGCTCTTTGAAGGCCAGCAACAACTATTGCATTAAAAAAAACATTCAAGAAAAAATCCAACCTCAAGTGTGCTAAATTTCCAATATCTTGTAATTCTCAAATTGTGTTGTATCCAATTCTTATTCTATCTTCAAATTTGGGTTGACTGTTGTATTTCTAGGGACAATTTTGTATTTGAGAGATATACTTCTTGTCCAATTTCTTCTTTGATTATTGGTGAAGGTTTGGTCAAATTTTGAGTAGAAAATTTGACCGGTTGTGTAAAGGTTACCTCCTAAGCCTTGAAAAGGGGAAGAACAAATAGTGAATTGTTGAAATCCTTAGTGGTAGCTAAGGTAGTGGATGTATAATTCATTTGGAACTTGAACCACTCTAAAATCCTTTGTTCTTCATTTTTAAATTGCCCTTTCACTCCACAAAGTTTTTAAATCCCAATTCACCCCCCTCTTGGTCTTGATCATTCAATCGATCCACTTAACACTTATAATCACTAATAATTAGAGTACAAGTCTAATCCTCTAATCCTTAAACTAATCTCATAACCCCAAATAATTAAGTTGACACATTTACCCCTAAACCCCAAACATGAATATCTAAATCTTATAGACTGATGAGTGCTCAAATATGACATATTTCATTTGTTATTTTTCTAGCTATTGGGACTTCTTGCTGCTTAATCCATGTTGTTTTCGTTATATTTTGTGCAGGGACCCAATTCTGGAAATAGCAGTGAAAATGAGGCATTTCTGCAGTTTTTATTATAATTCTGTCAAGACTGGCATCATGGGCACGACACCGGGCACGACGCGTCTGACGTGGCAATGACGTGGCGACTTCTAGAAGCTTCTGGAACGTTCTGGAAGATGTTATCAGCTTATCCGATTAGATTCCTGCATTTAAATTTCAAAACATTTGAATTGTTTTATCTTTTATTTATTATTTTAAATTATTTCATCACTTTATCTTTGTAAATCTAAGCCTATAAATACCACCCTTGGTAAAGGCTTAGATCATCCATCATTCATTTTAGTTTTTATCTTTGTAAACTCTTTTTAGTTTTAATTCAAGTTCATTTTCCTTTAATTTCTTGTTTTCATTTTTTTATGTTATTTAATTGTTTTTCTAAAATTAAGTTAAGTATGATAATTAATATCATGCTTAGCTAAATTTCTTGAGCCAAGAGTTAGCCAAATCAATTCTAATCGTGAGAATTGAACATTGCCTAAATTCCTTCGGGAATACATTTTTATCTTTCTGTTTAGATAGTTTGGCAATCGACCTTACTAAAGTTTTTAATCGTTTTTCAAATCAAAAAGAGCTCGTTGGTATGGAATCGTTTAAAGACATAGTTGGGAGGAAGGATCGGCCTGTGGCAATTTCGACTTCCTGTGAACACTCTTAGCGGCGGTCCGCTAAGGAAAGATAAAATCAGAAGCGATTCTTTTTAAGACAATTTCTGAGTCGGGCTTTTCCTGCTTTCAAAACTAAACACTTTAACGGCGATAGACGTGGCTAATTTTTTTAAGAATCAACCTTCGAAGATAGTCTTGGGAGGATTGGTTACTCGAGAGAGAAGCAAGTTGCGACGAGTTGGGCCTCGCAGACTGTAACCGACATGATCCCCGGAGTAAAAATCTATTTCAATGATCGAAGGAATTGACAAGGCTAGCTCGAGGCTAATTTCACATACTTGATTTTTCTTATTATTGTTTTAATTCTTGCATTTTATCTTATTACTTCACTCAATATCAGATCACCCCCTTTTTATTTCTTTGTTTTGCAGATATTCCTGGGAATTCAAATCCGACAAAATTTAAGTCAAGAATTTTGACTAATCTCCCTGTGGATCGACCCTCTTTCCTTATACTACTTAATTTCTTTATTTTATTTATTGTTGAAAGAGGTTAATTAATTAATTTATTTTGACCGGTTAAACGACGACTTGTCAAAATTGGCGCCGTTGCCGGGGAGATTTATTTTCGGCAATTATTGACTGATTTTGTTTTATTTTATGACCAGGAAGAATCCGGGTACTTTAGCTCCATACAACCCGGAAATTGAAGCAAGCGCTCGTAGAACTCACGGCGAAACACTGCGACGAAAGAAACAACAAAGCGCACGACGACCCGAACAAGAATCCACTTCCGAAACAACCACAACAGTCGAAGTACCTACACAAGAACTAGAACCGATGGCGGACCAAACAATTCGAGAGCTGAATGCAGCCCCTACTGTGCAACAACCCCTTTGCATCGCTTTTCCTCAAGGCGACACTCCTTTTCAGCTCAAAACGGGATTAATTCATCTACTCCCTACCTTTAACGGTTTACCTACTGAAAGCCCACACAAGCATCTAGCCGAATTCCATATGGTGTGCAGCCGCATGAAACCGCAAGGAGTTTCAGAGGATCAGATAAAACTAAGGGCATTTCCTTTTTCTTTAGCCGGAATGGCTAAAGAATGGTTATTTTATTTACCTCCGAATTCTATTAATACATGGGCTGATCTTTCTCGTGTTTTCCTTGACAGGTATTTCCCTGCAGCAAAAGCGACTGAACTTAGGCGAAACATATTGAGTATCCAACAAATGCACGACGAATCCCTATATGATTATTGGGAAAGGTTCAAGAAGCTATGTGCAAGCTGTCCGCAACATGGCTTATCCGAGCAGACACTCCTTCAGTATATATACGAAGGAATGTTACCGATGGACAAAAAAATGGTAGATGCGGCAAGCGGCGGCGCACTCGTCAACATGACTCCTACTGCAGCAAGAACATTAATCTCCACAATGGCTGCGAATTCACAACAATTTGGTTCTGCAAGTGAACCCAATCGACGGGTTCATTCAGTAAGCACAATTACATTAGAAAATAAGATTGATAATTTGACTAATATTGTGCATTCACTTGTTTCAGGAGAAATAGGAGTTGCTAAGGCATGTGGGATTTGTACTATGCACGATCACGCCACTGATCTATGCCCATTATTGCAAGATACGTCTAGTGCCCAAGTTAACGCCATTCACAACTTTCCCGGACCGCCCCAAAGACCATATAACCCACATAGCAATACATTCAATCCCGGTTGGAGAGATCACCCAAACTTGAGCTACGGTAATCAGAACCCGAATTACCAACCTAGGCAACAACCTCCCTACCAAAACCAAGCACCCCAAAAATCCTCGCTTGAGTCTATTGTTGAGAGATTGGCAGTTTCGCAGGAAAAATTCCAAACCCAAACACAATCCCACCTCCAACAAATCGACAAGCAAATAAGCCAACTAGCTCAAGCCGTTAGCCGTATGGAATCCCAGGGAAAGCTACCATCCCAAACCGAAACCAACCCAAGGGAAAACATTAGTGCGATAACTTTGCGCAGTGGAACAGTTTTAACGCCTAAACCGCCCAAGCAAGATGAGCAAAAATCCGACGAGCAAGGCAACTCTTCGAAGGACCAGAACGAAAAGTCTACACCCATTGCAGGTAACTCTAAGTCCAATATTTTTGTTTCTACTTACGAACCTGTTCCTCCTTTTCCAGGTAGATTGGCGAAATGAGATAAAAAGGAGGAAGAGAAGGAAATCTTGGATATATTCAAAAAAGTGGAAATCAACATTCCACTTTTGGATGTTATTCGGAAGGTCCCTAAGTACGCAAAATTTTTGAAAGAGCTATGCACAAACCGAAGGAGATTGTCTGGGAATGAAAAAGTTAACCTTGGTGAGAACGTTTCGGCTATTCTTCGAAGACCATTGCCGCCAAAGTACAAGGATCAAGGTATGTTTGCGATTCCTTGTAAAATTGGGAATGTTGGGATAAAAAGAGCGATGTGCGATTTAGGCGCGTCTATCAACGTCATGCCGTTAAGCGTCTACAACAAAATTTCGACTGAACCTTTGAAGGAAACGCGAGTGACGGTTCAACTAGCTGATCGTTCAGTTATCTACCCCGAAGGAGTACTAGAAAACGTGTTGGTACAGGTAAAAAATCTTATTTTCCCTGCTGATTTTTATATAATTGACATGGAAAATGATCGCAGCAACAACGGATCTGAAATCTTGCTTGGCCGACCTTTCCTATCAACCGCGCATACAAAGATCGATGTCCGCGACGGCATCTTAACTATGGAATTTGATGGGGAAGTAGTTAAATTTGATATGTATAAAGCTATGAAGTATCCTGATTCGGTCGCAAGTTTAAATTTCGTTGATATTATAGATCCGTTAGCTGATGATTTGATCGAAACTGATTTGTGTTATGACTTTTGTAGGGAATTCACGGTTCTCGACGATGAAAATATAGGCGAAATCATTTCAACTCTTTCTTCCCTTTATGATTTTCGATTAATTCCAACTCGATCTAAACATTTTCTCTCAATTTTGCAGGAACCGAAGCCGAAGTTGGAGCAATTTAATTTTATATTTTTAGGCGACAACCAAACTTTGCCAAACATCATCTTGAGTAAGTTGTCGCATCGGGAAGGAGGTAGAAGCTTAGTTGTTGATTTGCGCACAAATAAAAAGATGAAGAAAGGCGTTAAAACGACGAGAGATGGACATTACCATTTGTTTGAAGAACAAAAAATTTAGCAAAGGTCGTCGAGCTAAACGACGTTAAACAAAGCGCTAAATGGGATGCAACCCATTCTTTTTTTATTTTCGTTAATTTTAATTTCCTTTCTTTTTATATTTTATTTATTTTCCTTTATTTTTCTTTTTCTAATTACCTTAATAATTTTTCTGCAGGATTTTTTTTCACACAGCAAGAACTCTTCGATCATAAGCTACAGTCCCATTGAAAGTGGCGCATGATAGCAAACCCTTTCCAACCATTTTCAAAACCCATTGACCGGTTGCTTAGGAATAAAATAAAGTAAGAATTGTTTTCAATTCCTTTCTTTATTTTCCCCCCTTTGAAACCTTTCCCCTTTTCCCTTTCTTTCTTTCCCGCAAAACCACCAAATCCCTAAAACACAACTCACTCAGCCGCAATTCCCCACACCTCCTCCTCGTCGTGGTAGTCGACAACGCCAAGCCCCTAGCCCCCGTCGAGAACCCCACTCATACGACTTCCACCGCACCTCCGCCTTCTCCCTCTGCCGTCAGCCACCATTCGCAGCTCTCCAACAGCACCGCTAGACCAAGCGCCACCCGTCAGTCACCTTCTTGACGGTCACCATCACCATCGTCGCAATCATCGATTGATCACGGGGAGTTCCCTTTACCCATCTTTGCCTTACTTTTTTTTAATTTTTATGAATTGAGGCAATTCACTTAAGTGAGGGGAGGGTAAATTACCACTTGTCTGCTTGTTTGATAATATGTTTTGATTTTGATTAAACCTTGAGATGAATTTTTTGTTCTTGCCATTACTTGTTACCCAGCATGTTGTACTTGTTCTAGTGCTTAGGAATGATTGAATTGGAACATTTTGATAATCAAATGATATGGGTAATCTGCAGCTTGACATCTCCTTTAATTACTCTTGATTGTGTTAATTGGATTTCTCGCCTAGCTTAGTCAAATTAGCCCAATTTTGATAAGATTTGAGCCTTGAGCATGCATTCTTCATATTATGCTCATTTCTTTTTCTTGAGAGTGTCATCTTGAATTTAGAAATCTAGAACTTGTGGCTTGCTTACGATTCGAGACTACACTAAGAATGAGGTGCTTTAAAATGATTTAGGCATTAGGCTTTAACCATTTTTTCCCTCTCACTCTATTTTTCCCTTTCTCATCGCCTAGTGAGCCTTTGTTAGCCTTAAACCCCATTTCTTTGACTAAACCATTTCAATTGATCAAATGCTAGAATCTTTATTAGACATGAAGGAGATGCTTTTCAAATAAGGGCAAATATTTTCCTAGAAAAAAAAAACAGAATAAAAGGAAGCAATTGCTTCGAAAAGAAAAAAAAAGAAGAAAAACAGTTTCGAAAAGAAGAAAAAAAAAAGAAAAAAAAATGTGTGTTGGCTTGCCCATTTTTAGCTCTTTTTTAATGTCTTCACTGCTGAATGTTTGAAATATCTTGCATTGATCATCTTCTTTTGCCTTTTATTTCCATCTTTCTATCTTTTTTCTAAACCCACATTACACCTTGAACAAAGACCTAATGATTTTTGCACCTCGATTCTATTAAAGTAGTGGAGAATTGAACTTGTTACACGCATATGGAAACCTTTATTCATGATTGACTTTGAGCGTTTCTGCTTCACTTTTACCTATAAACACTTTGAGTGCTCTTGAGTGTACCTTGGTGAGGATTAAGACTAGGTTAGAATTTGATTAATGCTTGATGGGTAATTGAAAGGGACAAGGGCTTCTCTTTGCTTGTATCTATTTGGTTTTAATTATGTTTCTTTCATGAACCTCCTTTCGTGCTAGAACTCTTATGATTATGTTTGATGCTTGTAATGGTTGAGAAATGCATTCTTGGGTTTATGATTTTTTCGGACATACTTGAGGACAAGTATGAGACAAGTGAGGGGGAATTTGATGAGTGCTCAAATATGACATATTTCATTTGTTATTTTTCTAGCTATTGGGACTTCTTGCTGCTTAATCCATGTTGTTTTCGTTATATTTTGTGCAGGGACCCAATTCTGGAAATAGCAGTGAAAATGAGGCATTTCTGCAGTTTTTATTATAATTCTGTCATGACTGGCATCATGGGCACAACACCGGGCACGACGCGTCTGACGTGGCAATGACGTGGCGACTTCTAGAAGCTTCTGGAACGTTCTGGAAGATGTTATCAGCTTATCCGATTAGATTCCTGCATTTAAATTTCAAAACATTTGAATTGTTTTATCTTTTATTTATTATTTTAAATTATTTCATCACTTTATCTTTGTAAATCTAAGCCTATAAATACCACCCTTGGTAAAGGCTTAGATCATCCATCATTCATTTTAGTTTTTATCTTTGTAAACTCTTTTTAGTTTTAATTCAAGTTCATTTTCCTTTAATTTCTTGTTTTCATTTTTTTATGTTATTTAATTGTTTTTCTAAAATTAAGTTAAGTATGATAATTAATATCATGCTTAGCTAAATTTCTTGAGCCAAGAGTTAGCCAAATCAATTCTAATCGTGAGAATTGAACATTGCCTAAATTCCTTCGGGAATACATTTTTATCTTTCTGTTTAGATAGTTTGGCAATCGGCCTTACTAAAGTTTTTAATCATTTTTCAAATCAAAAAGAGCTCGTTGGTCTGGAATCGTTTAAAGACATAGTTGGGAGGAAGGATCGGCCTGTGGCAATTTCGACTTCCTGTGAACACTCTTAGCGGCGGTCCGCTAAGGAAAGATAAAATCAGAAGCGATTCTTTTTAAGACAATTTCTGAGTCGGGCTTTTCCTGCTTTCAAAACTAAACACTTTAACGGCGATAGACGTGGCTAATTTTTTTAAGAATCAACCTTCGAAGATAGTCTTGGGAGGATTGGTTACTCGAGAGAGAAGCAAGTTGCGACGGGTTGGGCCTCGCAGACTGTAACCGACATGATCCCCGGAGTAAAAATCTATTTCAATGATCGAAGGAATTGACAAGGCTAGCTCGAGGCTAATTTCACATACTTGATTTTTCTTATTATTGTTTTAATTCTTGCATTTTATCTTATTACTTCACTCAATATCAGATCACCCCCTTTTTATTTCTTTGTTTTGCAGATATTCCTGGGAATTCAAATCCGACAAAATTTAAGTCAAGAATTTCGACTAATCTCCCTGTGGATCGACCCTCTTTCCTTATACTACTTAATTTCTTTATTTTATTTATTGTTGAAAGAGGTTAATTAATTTATTTATTTTGACCGGTTAAACGACGACTTGTCATAGACACTATTCACTAATAATTAGAGTGCAAGCCTAATCACATAATCCCTAAACTAATCTCATAGCCCCAAACAATCAACTTGACACATTTACCCTTAAACCCTAAACATAAACTCATAAATCTAACAAACAAAATAAATTGAAACATAAAAAGGACAAATCTAAAAATAAATTAAAACTAAATTATTAATTAGAGCCCAAATCACAAATGAATAAATTTATTAAACCTAATTACTTACCAAATCTTTACACGAGGACCAAATCAAATTTAAAGCAAACCAAAAAGCTTAACAATTAATTAATTTATGAAACATGACCTAATTGAATGAAATTTAAAGAAACTAAACCAAGAGTTAGGACTAAAAAAACAAAATAAAACCTAAACCCTAACCATCTAATTAAGGAAGGACTTAAAAGATAATTAACTCCTAAATAAATAAAAATCCCGCATCCACACCCAATTTTGTTTGATCTGGCGGCAAAATCCCCCCCCCCCTAATTCTCTATCAATAAGAAAAACTATCCTCACATTAATTCAAAAACAATTTCCCCTTAAACTAATTTTTTATTTATTTTAATAGTTATAATTAAAATTTTTAATAAAATATTTTTTAAATTTAATAATCACAATTAACAAATTGATTTAAATTTTAAATAATTTGTTTTATATTCATCCATTACAACTTATTAATTTAATAAAACTTTTAAATTTTGAATATTTTTTAATAAAATAAATGTAAGTATGTTAATTCTTATTAAACTTCACAAATAATTTATATTGAACGAGTTAGTACTAAATTAATTTAATAAATTAATACTTTACATTTATCAACACTTTAAATTTATCAACTTGTAGACTTCCTCAACTATATGTCAGGTAAATATCAAGTCGGATCTATATCAGTTCAGGTTAAAAATAGGTCGGGTTCAAAACAGGTTGGGTTTAAAATAGGTCGGGTAATATCGGATCTCGGGTCAATTCAGTCAGGTAAAATCGATTATCTGCCAGGTCGGCTTCGGGTTCGAGTTCGTTTCAGTCGGGCGCAGGTCGAGTTTCAGGTCCACAGTAACATGTCCAATTCGAGTTCGAGTCGTTTTCAGTCGGACGCAGGTCGGGTTCGGTCACTACAGTAACATGTCGAATTCAGGTTCTAGTCAACAACAGTCGGTTACAGATCGGGTTCGGGTCATTAGATTTTTAGGTCAAATCAGGTTCTAATTCGAGCAGGTTCACTCGGGTTTTCGGGTCGGGTCAGCTTTTGAAATCATGGCTCCGCCACTCTCGCTATCGTCATGTTACGGTCGTTGTTGTCGTTGCATATCGTTATTTAAATCTTTGTCCCTAATAACAAGTAACAAAAAAATAATTTTTAGAGTGAGTCCATAATAACAAGTATTGAAAATTGAGCTCCTAATAACAAAAATTGAAAAAAAAAATATGAATTTTGATAGTATGCTCAAAATAACAAATATCGGGCCCCTAATAATAAGTATTAGAAAAAGTTGAATTTTAATAGTAGGCCCATAATAATAAATATTGGAAAAAAATAAACCTCTATTAATAAATATTGAAAAAATTGGGCCCTTAATAACAAATATTAAAAAAATATACCATAAAAAATAAATACAATTCGAATAAAATTAAAAACTTGTAACATCCTTGAGCGGTGGGCCTTTGGCGGGTGCCCTTGTTGCCCCTACCCAGGGTCGGGCTGCAAACTCTGGAAGCTTAAGAAGACTATGGACAGTATCAACAAAATCATTTCCAGCTTTAGCCAGAAGAACTGTGTTACTTTCCTAGTTTATCAAAAGTTTGATTGAAATGGTGAGAGTTTCAGAAGCCATATATAAAATAAGAATGGAAAACAGAACAAGAGAATATTCAGACAAATGATGTTTGGAGCACTGCAGAATTGAAACCGAAATCAGTTTATTTAAACAGGGTTGTTATTGCTTCAAGAGACAAATGGCGATGACGGGATGAGGACGAAAACATGGGAACGAGGTCAGGTCAACCGTCGAAGGCAGAGATCGAGGACAAGACCAGCTTCATGAAAACCCAGCATAACCGGAAGAAAAGGGTCAAACCAACTACTCGTCTGCGAACTTTAACTTCCCCTCACAGACGGCGACCCGAGAGGAGCCCTAGGCACCGGGGAGAGCCTTTGCAACCAAATGACTGCCATGGCTGTGGATGGAAAAGAAGATGAAAGAGAGAAGATTGAGAAAGAAGGATTAGATCTTGGTGGAATTCTCAAGAAATCGAATGGCCAAAGAGGAGGGAAAATGATTGGAAAGTTTGGAACGCAGCGTTTCAGGATTAAGGGAAAGCTGGAACAGGCATTGGAACTTGAAGTGAAGGCCCAAGTACCAGAGAATGACCCAACCAAGCCCATACACGTTCATGTCCACTAAGAGAGGCTGGCAATCGAATATTATTGTTAATTATTTTGCAATTTTATGCATGTTCCATGTTTTTAAGAAAATGACAGATACACATGTACACAAATAACAACCTGGTGTAAAAACTTGATATATATAGTCCTGTAAACCGTAAAAACAATCTTTATGCTTGATGATGAATGGAACTTCTGCTCCTTAATCTCCATTATTCTCTATTTCTTATATCATTTCTTCTGTTTCTATAATCCTTTCTTGATCTACCTCCTAGCCATTATAATTGGTATCTAAAGCCAATCCCTTTTGATCCACTCTCACGTTGGGTAAGTCAGAGAAAATCCAACAAATGGGAGAGCCTGCAGATTTGTCCACCATTCAACTTCAGTTGGATGAGATGAAAGCTGATCATAGCACCTTGGAGACACGTATCGACCAGCTCGAGCTGAAGATAGATGAAACTGAAACTGATTTGTGAAAGATCGTCGCTTTATTCACTAAGAAGGTCGAAAGCATATAACCAGCAACTCCAAGCCAAATAAACATGCCTTTTGCTAAAACTGTTGCAAAACACGTAGGTAAACTACAAGTTCATGTTACTATTGTAGAGGATAGAGAATGTTATTCTGTGAAGCTAGATGAACCCAGGTGATAAGTATTTATTTTGATTATGTTTTTAGTCCTTATTTTGATTGTATATAAGTTTGAAGGACTTAAGTGGGCTATTTTTATGTTGTTTTCATGCAGGTTACGTAATGCTGGAAATAAGCTGGAATGCTGCAGAAAATACTGGAGTCGTGGGCAGATTCATGGGCATGAACCAGGGCATGAATGCTGACTGGGCGCCACGTCAGCACCTTCTAGAAGCTGACGTCAGCAACGCAGATAGCTTATCAAGCCACTTATCATATAGCTTATCACCGAATTTTTTAAATTTTAAATTTTAAACTTTGGATAATTATTTTGTTTAATTTTAATTATCATTTTAGGTTTTACCTAGGTTATTTTGAAACACTATAAATACCCCTCTTTGGGGTAAGTATTGTCATAATTCAATTAGCAATAAAACATCATTTCTTTTTCTCTTGGAAATTCTTCTCTTTTTAGTTTTTCTTAAATTCTTTTCTTTTAATTATTTCTTAAATGTCGAGCATTATTAATTTGATAACTATGCTCGGCTAGATCTTTTTAAGCCAAGGGCTTAAGCAATGACGCGTTCCAAGGGTGAGGCTTGAAACAACACTTCAAACATTTCGAAAATCTTTTTCTCAATTTCTCCAAATTCGTTCTTAAAAATCAAAATGATTTTCAACCCAAAGATTGACCTTGGTCAAAAAAAATTGTTTTGATCTATCTGGTAGGAGGAACGATCGGTTATGGAAACAAATCCGTCTTCCAGGGATCACACTTAGTAAATAGATTACTAAGGGAAATTGAGATCTAATCGTTTTTATAGAAATGACTTTTCGAGTTGGTTATGAGCTTAAGTAATTTGTTTTCTCAAACATTGATTTGGTTTAGACAAATCATCAAAACTGAAACCAAAAATTGATTTTGGAAATTCAGTTTACAAACAAAAACTCAAGGATTGACCTTGAAGTAATTTTGCCAACAAGTTTTTCGAAATAAAAATCTTTACCATGGAACCAAGTAGAACAAGTCAACGCGGAAGCCCGAGGCTGATAATCTCATATTTGCTTTAAACTATTTCAAAAGCTTCCATTACAACAAACCCCCCACCTAAATCACCTCAACATAGCTCCATCGATAACTCTTGCTTTAGAAACTACAAAGCGCAACAAGGAAAGTTCTAAGTCCTTGTGGGTTCGACTCCTACTTCCCTATCTACACTTAATTTAATTCCTTTATTTATTTTATTATTCGGAAGAAGGAAATTATTCTTGACACGTTACGACGCGTGTCAAAATTAGCGCAGTTGCCGGGGACTTCGGCAACTTTTACTGTTTGTTTTTGATTATTTATGACCAGGAGAAATCCGGAAGAACATGTTAAATACATCCCAAAAATCAAAGCCAAATGGGAAACAACGAACAGACGATCCAGCAGCTGATCAGGGCAACAGAGGACAATCAGCCCTTGTGCATAACCTTTCCGAATGGTGAAACGTCGTTCCAACTAAAAACGGGCTTGATTCATCTACTACCAACCTTCCACGGTTTGCCCAATGAAAACCCACACAAACATTTGAAGGAATTTCACATGGTTTGTCTAAGCATAAAGCCACAGGGTGTATCCGATGACCAAATCAAACTTAGAGCTTTTCCATTTTTTAGCAGATATAGCAAAAGATTGGTTATTTGATTTACCCCCTAATTCTGTTACAACATGGACTGACATGATTAGACTTTTTCTTGATAGGTTCTTCCCTGCAGCTAAAGCAAGCGAGATTAGGCGCAGCATCCTGAGCATTCAACAAAAAGAAGCTGAATCTTTATATGAATACTGGGAGAGGTTTAAAAAGTTGTGTGCAAATTGTCCACAACATGGATTGTCGGAACAAACCCTCATTCAGTATTTTTATGAAGGATTGACGCTTATGGATATGAAAGTAGTGGACGCGGCAAGTGGCGGAGCTCTAGTCAGTATGACCCCAACAACGCCTAAAACACTGATATCAACCATGGCTGCCAACTCACAAAGGTTTAATCAATCTAGCGAACCATCTCGAAGTGTTCGCGAGGTAAGCACAATTTCTTTAGAAAATAAGGTTGATAAATTAGCTAAAATAGTGCAAACTCTTCTTGCAGGAAAAAAGGGAACAACTAGACTTTGTGGGATCTGTACTAGCCCAGAACATCCGACAGACTGTTGTCCGATGATTCAGGAAGATGATGTAACCCCCTAGACCCGCCTATGCGTTACAACGGATCCTAGGAAGTCACATTAGGGTCACAAGAGCGACCCACAGTAAAAATACACATAAAAACATATTTCTTCAAAACTCTTATTAAACTGTAAAATCAACTTCTATTTAAAATATCATTTTGAGAAGTCATTTAAACACATAACAAAAATTTCAGAAAGTGTTTACAAACACTGTAATAAAACAATACATGACATGCATGCACACTAACTATACAATACCGTACTCCAAGGCAACACCGAGATAACTCCGAATACTGCTGACAACCATAATACCCTGATATTTCTTTTAACCTGCGATGCCAAAAACAACGTGAGCTTGGAAAAGCTCAGTAATACAAAACTACCAAAAGATGCTATAAGCTCATGCAGATATATGGTAGGCATAACATTTTCAGGATGTTCCACGTAGTAACAGTCTCCATTTCTGTTCTACTATTTCGAGGTAGCATCATACTCGAGAATAACGATACTTGCTCTTTATTCATGCATCAAGAACTAGACGATAATTATATAGGCTAGTAACATATGAGGTAGGAATCAGAGAGTTTGGTGCCTAGTGTGTTCCAACAGTGCAACGTTAATGCATGAAATGTAACAATGCAGTAAACCTTTTTATTTAAAATATATTTGTTTCAAGTAGCCGTAAAGTTCATTTTAATTCTATTTTTACCCTCCAACCATACTCCAATATAGTTTCCCCAGTGCGGTATCATGTACAGGCATTAACCCGAGCCCATTGGGCGCGGGTACCATCCTAAGGATATACCTTAGAATACGGGCGGCCCTTTCCGAAGCATAGGAACCGAAAACGGGTGGACCTGGCCGAAGCCTAGGATCCGAAAACGGGCGGTCTTACCAGCTGGATCAGGGCTGAGCCGACGGTAACTTCATGTCATGTCCCAAGTACCCCAGTGAATCATATCATCAATAGTTCATTAGTCAATAACTGTATATATTCCTTTTTTTGTAACACATTATCCATGTAGCATGTTTTCCATATCGGGTGCATATGCATATATCAGAAATATAGTACGGTCAAGTTTAATTTATAAAACATGTCATGTTCATGTAACTTTCTGTATGTTAGTCATGTGCACGTGATAGGTATCATAACATGTAAAACAGTATGCAAAACAGTCGTGTGGCACACATGGAACACACTAGGTGGAACAATTTATTCCTTGGAGATACTTGACATTTACGGAAGAGAACACATTAAACTTTTGACAATTGAACGGATTTTTGCAACGAGACCCCTATTAAAAGAGGGGTTTGTACTAACGGTTCAAACCAGATATTCAAGAGATGATACATCAAGATGTTTGGAAGTTTTGGCACATCATGAGTGATTTAGTCATTTAAGCCTACAAGGCATTATGGTCATTTCATCATACATGTCATTTATGGTAATTTATACCAACAAGGCATAAACAGTGGCTCGGGAATTCTGTTTGCTCATCAGGTTTCCAACCAAGCATTCAGAGATTTCTACATCAAGATCCTTCACGATATTAGATACATTCGAGGCTATTTTGATTACTTGGGCCAACGAGGGCATCTTGGTCATTTAACTATCAATGGTGATTTCGTAATTTAGCCCATTAATGATGAAATGACGATTCACAATATTTAAGATTTCTAGAAGTTTATCGAGCCTCCAAAACCATTCAACCTAACATATTTCAACCTTACAGTACTAACCAACCCTTCTAATGCATCCAATTGTATCGTATATCTGAACGATTGCTTTCGTATTTCACCACAGAGTAGTCGAACTTATATTCTGTGCGTAAAAGCTTCCATCCTCATAATAATATCAGGTGTGATTGACATACCAGAGTCATGCTTCAACCCTTAGGGGCATTTCAGTCATTTTCAACTTTATTGGCATTTTCAGAATTTTATCAGAGGTAATTTACTTATTCCAATCATGGGGTATTTCTGTCATTTTGACGTTCGAGATATTCCTCATTCATGTCAATTGAGCCATACATAGTATTTCAATCATTTAAGTACTCGTGGGTGTTTCGGCCATTCAAGAAATTTTGGTACCTCCAACCACTTCATTCATTTCAGAACTCAAGAGTTTATCCATCCTTCCATTTAATTTGTAAACCTCGGTGTCCGAGGATACTCCAGCCCTTTTTAGTCAATACGATCATTCCGATCAATTTAACCATAACAGTATTTCCAATACTTTTAGTCATTACGACCAATTCAGTATTTTGAGCCACTTGATCAATTCAGAGGTATGGAGAGTTTCCCGTAAATATATATATTCAGGGATTCATTTTAAATTCAAGGAAGTCTAACACCTTGCAATCTCGAACGTTTAAATCTTGTTACCATAACTTACAAGTAGATCAAGGTTTCCAGATGAATCGAGTTGATTTACCATATCCACTGTAGATTTCTAGATCGCTTCTAATTTCAAGGATATTTTAGTCATTCTCATGCTTTAAGGGCATTTTTGTAACTATATACTCCAATGTTTCCATCGTTTGACAATTTAACATTATTAATCGGGTTTGGAGATTGATCGACTCTTAAATTTTCTGTAGTATTCCATATTCTTTGATTTATCATCTTTCTCATTCAATTATTCCAACCTTATCTATAACATCGAACATTTTCATATCCGGTTAGTCTTAAGTAGAAATTAACGGTACTCATCATCATATGTGTGCATGCATTAACCGAATATCAACATGTACATAAAGCATACTAGAGGTAGCAGTGTATTACCTTTAATACTTGCTATATCGGTCGACCAATATACTCCGTTCAATCACTCTCGAACCCGAATGCGACGTCCTCAACATCCCGAATACAAGAAACTTTGAACACCTTCAAATACACAAACTCCAAGATCAAACCTTATTCACAAAGCTTTTAACCAAATAACTAAATACATAAGCACTCTCGGGTTCAAGGTTCGATTCGGAAGCCTTCGGGTTAAAATTTTGCAAAACGGGCTTCAAAATTGGACTCAGGACGTCAAAAAACATAAAATAGGGCTTTTTGGGAAAATTTGACTTTTTAGTCAAAGTCAACGGTAAACGGTCAACGCTGACGTCAGCGGTCAAAGTCAACGCTGACGTCATGCTGACGTCACTGATCCAAGGCTGACTCAGCGAGTTGACTCACTGGGTTGACTCGGGCGAGTTAACTCACTGAGTTGCCTCGGACGAGTTGACTCATTGGGTTGACTCAGTCAACGGGTCGGGTCGGGTTTGGGTGGACCGGTACAAGGGTCAGACCGGTCTGAACCGGCTGGTTCAACGGCCACCGTCTAAGGCGGCCGGAAATCGCCTCGGACGGCGCGTGAGGCCCACGCGCGGCCTAAAATGGCCGAATAAAGGCCTCCGATCATGCCCTTGTCATCCCTTTTTCGTTTAAAGCTCAAATAACCCAAAATTTAAGCCATAATACTTACCGATCTTACCAAATCGGAAGAAATCCGAACGATTTAACGTGGCTCCGACGACCTACCAACCGGCGACGGACACACGATCGGTCGGTCGGGTTTTGCTCCCCACGACACGCTGAACCCATGTGCACGGTCGACGCGCCTTGCCGACGACAGAGGCGGCCCGAATCACGAAAAGAAGAGGGGCGCGAACCAAAGGTTTCGACGAACCTTTGACCCAAAACCTACGGCGAACGACGGTCCCTCTGCGCGAGTGGTGGACGGCGCTGCATTCAGGAGGAGGCGACGCTCCATTCGGTACCAGCGGTGAGAGTCATGGCGGCACGGTGGCCGGGATCGGGGGTGGTCCGATAGGGAAGGTGAAGGGTTCGAAGAGAAAAATTTTCAGATCTAATCCCCCATTTTTTTATTCATTTGATGCATTTAATTTTGAGAAAAAAAGGGGGTGGTTGGGATATTTTGAACTTATTATTATTATTATATTCTGATACCTCTTTAACTATGGGTTCAAATTAAACTTGGTGTAAGAGATGACTAAGAATTTCTATAGCTCAAGCGGTTGGGTGATTGGCTTAACAAGGCTAGGTTGTGGGTTTGATTCCCACAACCTTCACTTTCCTTCATTCATTTTTTTAACTTTAAATATAAACATATATATATATATATATATATATATATATTAGGGGTGTTACAGATGATGTCGCCCAAGCCAATGCCATGGGAAATGCATACAATTCAAGGTGGAGAAACCAGTCAAACTTTGGATACGCAAACAACCAAAGACAAAATCAACCCTACCCACAACCAAAGACATCTCTAGAAACCTTAGTTGAGCGTTTAGTGATGTTCCAAGAGAAATTCCAAATTCATACCGAGGCCCACTTACAAGAGATAGACAAACAAATAAGCCAGCTAGCAAGCCGTCTTGATTCCAAAGGTAAACTTCCTTCACAAACCGAGACAAACCCTAGGGAAAATATAAGCGCCATCACACTCCGTAGTGGGACAGTTATAGCTCCAAAAGAACCATCAAAAAACAACAATCCCACTCCTGCCATGGAAGAAGGTAACGAAAAACAAAATAACCCTCTACCATCATCTCCTCCTTCTCCACCTCTTGAAGTCACACCTCCTTTCCCATCATGATTAGTAAAACGTGATAAAAAGGCTGAAGAGAGAGAAATTATTGAAGTATTTAAAAAGGTCCAAGTGAACATTCCCCTCTTGGAAGTCATTCGCCAAGTGCCATGGTACGCTCGTTTTCTTAAAGAGCTCTGTACAACCAAGCGAAAACTCACCGGGCACGAAAAGGTAAATTTGGGAGAGCACGTTTCTGCAGTTTTCCAACGTAAGTTACCCCCCAAAATGAAAGACCAAGGTATGTTTTCTATACCCTGCCAAATTGGTAACGTATCTATTAAACGTGCTATGTGCGATCTTGGGGCTTCAATAAATGTAATGTCGCTTTCTGTTTATAAAATGATAACTAATGATCCTTTGAAGGAAACCAGGATTACGATACAGTTGGCGGATCGATCAGTCATCTATCCAGAAGGAGTGTTGGAAAATGTTTTGGTAAAGGTAGATGTCTTATTTTTCCCTGCGGACTTCTACGTGATCGATATGGCTCACGATAGAACAAACACTTGCTCCGAAGTGTTGTTGGGACGTCCATTCCTTAGCACAACAAACACGAAAATAGAAGTAAGGAGTGGCCTTTTATCCATGGAATTCGACGGTGAGGTAGTAGAATTCGATGTTTATAAGGCAATGAGGTATCCTGATCAGGTTGAATCTGTTAACTCAATTGATATTGTTTATCCATATATAAAAGAGTATGCAAATACTAATTTTTTAAATAACTTTGATATGGACTATGAGCTTTGCGACGATGAGGCAGAAAATTAGGACGAATCTGTTTCCTTTATTAATTCTGATTTAGCTTTAACTCCATCAAAGACTAAACCTTTACCATCTATTTTGCAGGCTCCAAAGTTAGAATTAAAGGAACTCCCATCCCACCTTAAGTACGCTTTCCTGGGAGATAATGATACATTACCGATTATCATTTCGAACGAATTAACCGGAGAGGAAGAAGTCGATCTTGTCACAGTCCTGCGGAAGTATAAGGAAGATATCGGGTGGACGGTAGAGGACATCAAAGGACTTAGCCCCTCAACTTGTATGCACAAGATCAAAGTCGAGGAAGGGGCAAAGCCGTCACGACAAGGTCAGCGACACTTGAATGATCCCATGATGAAGGTAGTACAAGACGAAATTCAAAAACTCTTAGACGCCGATATCATATATCTGATCTCGGATAGCGAATGGGTAAGTCCTATTCATGTTGTTCCTAAAAAGACCGGCGTCACGGTAATCAGAAATGACGAAGGTGAGTTAGTTCCAACTCGAGTTCAGAATGGATGGCGAGTTTGCATAGATTACAGGAAGTTGAATTCTCTAACCCGAAAAGATCACTTTCCCTTACCATATATTGATCAAATGATTGAAAGATTAGCTGGTAAATCTCACTATTGTTGTCTCGATGGTTTTTCAGGTTTCTTTCAAATTCCCGTAGCCCTTGAAGACCAAGAGAAGACCACGTTTACGTGCCCATTCGGAACCTTCGCCTATCGACGAATGCCGTTTGGACTATGTAACGCTCCGGCTACGTTCCAGCGATGTATGGTAAGTATATTTTCGGATTATGTTGTGAAAGGGATCGAGGTATTTATGGACGACTTCACTGTATATGGTAATTCGTTTGGTGAGTGTTTATTGAATTTAACTAATGTCTTAAAACGATGCATTGAATTTAACCTTGTGCTTAATTATGAGAAATGTCACTTTATGGTTAATAAAGGCTTAGTATTAGGACATATAATTTCTTCTAAAGGGATTTCTGTTGATAAAGCTAAAGCGGATCTTATACGCTCACTCCCATACCCCACAACCGTGAGGGATATTCGCTCTTTTCTTGGACATGCAGGTTTCTACAGGCGATTTATAAAAGACTTCTCAAAGTTAGCACAACCACTATGTCGGTTACTACAAAAAGATGTAGAGTTTGACTTTACATCCGAATGTAGGAAATCGTTTGATACAATTAAGGAGAAACTTGTATCCGCGCCAATAGTGCAACCGCTCGATTGGAACTTTCCGTTCGAAATTATGTGCGACGCCTCAGATTTTAGTGTTGGAGCGGTACTCGGACAAAGGAAAGGACGAGAGCCTCATGTCATCGCCTATGCATCGAGAACCTTGGATCCTGCGCAGAAAAACTATTCAACAACGGAAAAGAACTCTTTGCTATTGTTTTTGCCTTAGAAAAATTTAGATCTTATTTACTCGGTACTAAAATCATCGTCTTTTTTGATCATGCAGCTTTACGCTTTTTGATGAGCAAAAAGGAGGCAAAACCGAGACTGATCCGGTGGATATTACTACTCTAGGAATTCAACCTTGAAATTAAAGATAAGAAGGGATGCGAAAACCTTGTTGTGGACCATTTAAGTCGCATCCCATTATCTATGTCCGACCCACCAGTTAGAGAGGAGTTCCCTGACGAAAGATTAATGGCAGCTCAAATAAGCGTTCCATGGTTCACAGACATGGCAAATTACTTAGCCACATGTAAGATGCCACAAGATTTACCGAGAGTGGAGGTCAAACGATTAAAAAGGGAATCCCGATTCTTCATTTGGGATGATCCTTATCTCTGGAAGCATTGTTCAGATGAGATAATTAGACGATGTGTAGCAGAAAGCGAGGTAAACTCTATCCTAAACTTCTGTCATTCTTATTCTTGTGGTGGACACTTCGGGCCTAAACGTACTGCACATAAGATTCTTGAGTGTGGTTTTTACTGGCCCAACATTTTTCGTGATGCCTACTTATTTTGTAAATCTTGTGAAAAATGTCAAAAGGTTGGTAATTTGAGTCGACGAAATGAAATGCCACTTAATCCCATTACTGTATGCAAAATATTTAATGTTTGGGGATTAGATTATATGGGTCCCTTTGTCTCTTCATTCGGAAATTTTTATATAATTCTTGCGGTATATTATGTTTCTAAATGGGTTGAAGCTAGAGCAACCCGAAATAATGATGCTAAAACCACAGTTAAGTTTCTAAAGGAATCTATCTTTTGCAGGTTTGCCACACCGCGAGCGATAATAAGCGACCGAGGGAAGCATTTCATTAACCGAGTAATTGACGCTCTCATGAAGAAGTTCGGTGTCACCCACCGGATTTCGACATCTTACCATCCGCAAACGAATGGTCAAGCGGAGGTGTCAAATCGAGAGATAAAGACCATACTCGAAAAAATTGTGAAGCCGGATCGCAAAGATTGGAGCGTCAAGCTATCCGATGCGTTATGGGCATACCGTACTGCGTACAAAGGCCCCATTGGGATGTCGCCTTATCGTCTCATCTACGGTAAACCCTGTCACCTACCGGTCTAGCTGGAACATCGCACATTTTGGGCAATTTAACAATGCAACATGGAAATGGATGCGATTGGAAGGGAACACAAGTTGCACATTCAAGAGCTCGAGGAAATCCGGAAACATGCCTACGATAGTGCACAAATTTTTAAAGACAAAACAAAGGATTTCCATGATAAAAACATTTCATTTAAATCTTTTTTCGTTGGTCAAAAAGTTCTATTATTCAATTCTAAATTTAAACTTTTTGCAGGAAAATTGCGTTCCAAATGGCTCGGACCATTCACCGTTGTTCAAACTTTTCCACATGGAGCGGTAGAAATTCAAGATACTGAAGGACATAGCTTTAAAGTCAATGGACAACGGTTAAAACAATTTTACGAAAATGTTCCAATCGGTTTAGTTGAAGAAATTCATTTCGAGGAACCAAACCCATGAATAAGGTCGTCAAGCTAGCGACGATAAACAAGCGCTAAATGGGAGGCAACCCATTTCTTTTCTTCTTTTTACTTTAATTATTTTTATTATTTTATTTTTACTTTCTTTATTTTATTATTTTATTTTTATTCCATTTTAATTTGCTATAATTTGATGTTATTTGAATTTTATCTTTAGTTAAAATAAAAAAAAATAAAAATTAAAAAAAATAAAAAAAGAAGGGAAAAAGAAAAGAAAAGAAAAATCGAATTTATTTCGAATTTATTCTTATATCTTTTCGAATTTATTTTTAATCTTATCTCATTTTAATTATTTTATTTTCGAATTTATTTTGATTTTATTTTATCTTATCTTATTTCTTATTTATTTTGTTTGCAGATAATTTAGATCGAATAAAAGGATGAGAAGCTATCTTTTTCAACAAGATTTGGTGGGCCCAATTTTTAGAATTTAAATAAAAATTCGGATTTTCCCTTTATCCTTTTTTTCTCCCCACCCAATCACTTCACCCATATTTTAAACTAAATCAAAAATTAAACCCATATTTTATCTTCCTGTGGACCCCACCCATACCACCCTTATCTCCCCACCCGTCTAATGCACTCATTTTTCAGTCAAATTTAAAAAACAAAAATCTCCAATTCAATTTTCAAATAA
The DNA here is from genome assembly GCA_958450335.1 of Hibiscus tridactylites. Taxonomy (NCBI): domain Eukaryota; kingdom Viridiplantae; phylum Streptophyta; class Magnoliopsida; order Malvales; family Malvaceae; genus Hibiscus; species Hibiscus tridactylites. The sequence continues at coordinate 29,478,069 of OY288279.1, read as the reverse complement.
ACCTACCTCACCTTATCTAGAGATCCCCTGGACCCCACTTGCTTTTACACCCACGTCTAACTCTTCAACAATCCATTTCCAATAAACCATTTTTTTCTTATTTTATTCTTTTTCAATATCAGCAGCCGTCCCTTTCCAACAAACCATTCTTCTTTATTTTTTTTTAAAACTACACAAATATCACCAGCCACCATTCTCACTTCATCTTCAACCTTCATCACTCGATCGTCCACTGTTACCACCACCATGGTCCGAACTCAGGAGCAAGCTTGCCTCCGTCCCTACACCAGACTCGGAGCCCATTACCGAAACATGCTCTTCTGCGATCGGGGAGTATTTTCACCCTCTCTCTTTTATTTTATTTTATGTTCATTTTGGGACAAAATGCATCAAGTGAGGGGGAAGGAGATATGTTTATCAAATTTTTATCTTGCTTATATGTTTTGGTTGTTCTCTTGATTTATTGATTTTATTAATTTAAGTTCTTCGTTAAATCCTTAGTTTTTCCTTGTCTCACTGTTTTCATATGGTTTTGTATCTATCTTGTTAGAAAATTCTAGGTTGCATGGTAGATTTTGGCATGATTAATTTTTGATAAAAATCCTTTATATGACATTTTCTTTCTCTACTTCACATGATGATTACCGAGTACATAAGACATTTTTGTGAGTTTTTGAGCCTAATGAGCATGCATTAATATATTTGCTCTTTGTTTCTTTGAGTGTGCCTAGCTACATTAGTTGCATTCTAGAACTTGTGTTTAAATTCTTTTTGAGATTACATTGATCGAATATGATGCTTAAATGTGATTGAGGCACTAGGTTTTAACCACTTCTCTTCCCAAACAAATTATCTACCCTTTAATTAATTTCCCCTAGTGAAACAATTTTTGAGCCTTGGCCTTTTTCTTGAAAATCACCACATTTTAGCCTAATCCTTTTTTTCCTTAATTCCATTATTTTTGTCCCCTTTTCAAGACAAAATCGTCTTAAAAAAATAGATTCGAATAAATGCAGTCCAGCAGCAGAAAAAAATAATGTGTAGAAAAAAATAAATTGTGCAGAAGTGTTCGAATAAACTGTGCAGAACTGTTCGAATATGCAGTGCAGGAAATTGTTCGAGTCTCCAGAAAAAAAAACAAAAAAAAACAGTGCAGTTCGAAAAAATATACTGCAAAACAATTTTAGTTCGAATGAGAAAAAAAAAGAAAAAAAGAGAGAAATTTCGAATATATTTTTGGGATGATTTTTGTCTTGAATTTTAACCCTTATTTTCAGTCTTTATCCTACCCTTACCTTAGCCTCATTACAACCTTTCTTTAAGACCTCTTGATTTTTGCATCATATTCATATTAGTAGTGGAAATTAGATTTAACCACAAGCCTATGGTAATGCTCTAATTAGTTTTGGCTCGAGTGATTTTTCTCTACCCTTAAACACTTTGAGTGACATGAGCGATTCCTTGTGAGGGTACTTGGTTTGCATCATTGATGTTAGTAGGGTACTAGAATTTTTTGCTTTAAATTCTTAATCTTGCCTTTTATCTATTTTGCTCCTTATTTTTCTTTCATGTTTATATGCTTAATCATATCAAAACCTTTGAGACTTCGTGAAATTAAGGATGAAAACTTGAACTTAGGTTTGTTTAATTTTGAGATACTTGAGGACAAGCATCGGACAAGTGAGGGGGAATTTAATAAGTATTTATTTTTGTTATGTTTTTAGTCCTTATTTTGATTGAATATAAGTTTGAAGGACTTAAGTGGGCTATTTTTATGTTGTTTTCATGCATTTTACGTAATGCTGGAAATAAGCTAGAATGCTGCAAAAAATACTGGAGTCGTGCGCAGATTCATGGGCATGAACCAAGGCATGAATGCTGACTGGGCGCCACGTCAGCACCTTCTAGAAGCTGACGTCAGCAACGTAGATAGCTTATCAAGCCACTTATCAGATAGCTTATCACCGGATTTTTTAAATTTTAAATTTTAAACTTTGGATAATTATTTTGTTTAATTTTAATTATTATTTTAGGTTTTATCTAGGTTATTTTGAAACACTATAAATACCCCTCTTTGGGGTAAGTATTGTCATCATTCAATTAGCAATAAAACATCATTTCTTCTTCTCTTGGAAATTCTTCTCTTTTTAGTTTTTCTTAAATTCTTTTCTTTTAATTATTTCTTAAATGTCGAGCATTATTAATTTAATAACCATACTCGGCTAGATCTTTTTAAGCCAATGGCTTAAGCAATGACGCGTTCCAAGGGCGAGGTTTGAAACAACACTTCAAACATTTCGAAAATCTTTTTCTCAATTTCTTCAAATTCGTTCTTAAAAATCAAAATGATTTTCAACCCAAAGATTGACCTTGGTCAAAAAAATTGTTTTGATCTATCTGGTAGGAGGAAGGATCGGTTATGGAAAAAAATCCGTCTTCCATGGATCAAACTTAGTAAATAGATTACTAAGGGAAATTGAGATCAAATCGTTTTTATAGAAATGACTTTTCAAGTTGGTTACAAGCTTAAGTAATTTGTTTTCTCAAACATTGAGTTGGTTTAGACAAATAATCAAAACTGAAACCAAAAACTGATTTTGGAAATTCAGTTTACAAACAAAAACTCAAGGATTGACCTTGAAGTAATTTTGCTAACAAGTTTTTCAAAATAAAAATCTTTACCAAGAAACCAAGTAGAACAAGTCAACGCGGAAGCCCGAGGCTGATAATCTCATATTTGCTTTAAACTATTTCAAAAGCTTCCATTACAACAACCCCCCCACCTAAATCACCTGAACATAGCTCCATCGATAACTCTTGGTTCAGAAACTACAAAGCGCAACAAGGAAAGTTCTAAGTCCCTGTGGGTTCGACTCCTAGTTCCATATCTACACTTAATTTAATTCCTTTATTTATTTTATTATTCGGAAGAAGGAAATTATTCTTGACACATTACGACGCTTGTCACCAGGCCATTAGCTTCTAAACCTCTTGATAATAGTTTACCTGATGAGAAACTGAAAATGAGAGGCAACTGGTCTGAAAAAGGTGATACTTCTTTGCTTCAAGAACCTTTGTACCCTGCGAAACAAGATAAACTCAGTCAGGGCAGTAACTGGAACAATTTTAATTTACAGCCTAGAGTAGAACTACATATGTTTGAAGGAGACAATCCTAGGAGTTGGATTCGAAAATGCGAGAAATATTGTGCTACTTTTACTGTTCCTGAGGATGAAGGATTAGAAATTGCAACAATGTATCTACTTGGACAAGCTGAGACTTGGTTTGATGGTTATTTTATGCAGAAACACAAAGCAACTTGGCAAGAATTTGTGGCTGACCTATGCCATTGTTTCTGTGATAAAACTTGGGATGACACAATTGAAGAATTTAATAAGTTGGTGCAAAGAAATTTAGTGGCCGAGTATCAAGCAAAATTTGAGAAATTAAAGCCTCACGTGTTACTACACAATCCTTCTTTGGCGGAAGGCTATTTTGTTTCCAGCTTTATTAGTGGTTTAAAAGAAAAGTTGAGATTGAAGGTCAAGGTCCTTCGGCCAAGTATTGTATCCGAGGCAAGCAGACAAACAAAGTTGTATGAAATGGCAACTAAATTGGAAGGTAAGAAGCTGAAGTACACCACAAGACCATCTGTTGTTTAGAATCAGTTCACTACTCCAAAGAATATTACTCAAAGCCCTATTCAGGGACCTCCTATGAACTAAGGTAACCCAAAACAATCCTCAGTGGACTATCAACGAGCAAATAATCTTTGTTTTAAGTATTGTTGTTGAAAATCTAGAAGGTGACTCAGAGATTTCTATAAACACTCTCATTGGGTGTGTTGGACACCATACCTTGCAGATTCAAGGCACAATTAAGGGTAAACCCTTGAATATTTTTAGTTGAGGATTCAGAACTATTGGGAGAATTTTATTGGTTGACCTGTGAAGATGAGGATAAATCAGTCCCTAAGGAACTAGAAACCTTACTCAACCAGTATAAAACAGTTTTTGATGAGCCTCAAGGCCTCCCTCTAGTGCGTTCTCAGGACCATGCAATTGCATTACAAAGTGGATCCTCACCGGTAAATTTAAGGTCATACATATTCTCTCATTTTCAAAAGGCAGAAGTGGAAAGACAAATTTCTAAAATGTTTAAAGTCTCCATCATTTAGACCAGCAAGAGTCATTTTGTTTCTCCTTGCTTGTTAGTCAAGAAAAAAAGATGGCTCTTGGAGATTATGTGTTGATTATAAACAATTGGATGCTATGGCTATTAAAAACAAATTTCCAATTCCAATTGTGGAAGATTTGTTAGATGAATTAGCTGGAGCAAATTTTTTTCGAAGATTAATCTTAGATCTGGTTATTGGCAGATTCAGATTAAACCTGAAGATGTGAAAAAAAAACTACATTTCGAACTCACCATGGTAACTTTGAATTCAAAGTTATGTCATTTGGTTTGACTAATGCACCTGCAATATTTTCAGGCCTTAATGAATGAGTTGTTTGGGCTTATTTAAGGAAGTTTGTTTCGGTTTTTTTTTTTTTTGATGATATACTAATCTATAGTAAGGATTGGGCTACTCATCTTCACCATTTGGATATGGTTTTACAGCTATTGAGTTCTAATTAACTGTATGCCAGAAGAAGTAAGTGTTTCTTTGGTCAGGATAAAGTGGAGTACTTGAGCCATATAATTTTAGAACAAGGTGTTGCTACTTACCCATCTAAAGGGGAGGCAATGAGAACTTGGCCATTACCAAAGACTTTTACAGCTTTGAGAGGCTTTTTGGGTCTTACTGGTTATTACATAAAATTTGTGAAGCATTATGGAGAGATCAATAGACCACTTACTAATATGTTGAAGAAAGATAATTTTACTTGGATAACTGAAGCAAGAGAATCCTTTGAGAACTTGAAGACTGCCATGTGCAATGCTCTAGTATTGGCATTACAAAAATTTTCAAAAACCTTTTGCTTAGAAATTGATGCCAACTCTAAGGGTATTTGTGATGTCCTTACTCAAGAAGGAATACCAATAGCTTATCTTAGTAAGCCACTAAGCCTGAAACATTTTGATCTGTCAGTTTATGAGAGGGAATATTTAGCCATTCTAATGGTTGTGTCTAAATGGAGGCATTACTTGGAAGGAGATCCATTGGTGATTAAGATAGATCATGAGCCCCTTAATCATTTATTGGAGCAAATGTTAACTACTGCAATCCAAAAGAAAGGTTTAACCAAGTTATTGGGACTGAACTATGTCATCAGATTTAGAAAAGGGAAATCTAACTTGGTTGTTGATGCATTATCATGAAAAAAGGAATTTCAAGGGGAATATCTTCAACTGCATGCCACTCACATAACTCTTGCTTGAGTTTTGGAGGTTGAAAATAGCTATCGGGGTGACACTTTTGCTAAAGATAAAATAACATCATTCCAGGGTGGTCATACAAGAAAAGTATACTCAGGTATAAGACAAGTGTTTACACTGGCGATCAAGGTACTTTGAGGCATCAGTTGCTTGTCTTACTTCATGATTCCCTAAAGGGAAATTCAAGGATCTAGGCAACCTATTACAGATTGAAGCTTTATTTTTTCTGCCATGGGATAAAGAGTGTAGTAAAATCACATGTTCAACAATGTGATGTGTGCTAGCGAACAAAGGGAAAACATGTGGCACAACCTAGTTTACTACAGCCCTTACCAATTTCACAACAGGCCTGAGAGATTATCACTATGGATTTCATTGAAGGGTTACTCACTTCAATGAAACACAACCGTATTTTGGTTATTGTTGATAAATTTACTAAGTTTGGCCTTTTTTAGCTCTGACTCACCCTTACACAGCTACTGAAGTTGCTCGAGTTTATCTTGACAATATCTACAAGTTACATGGTCCTCCTAAGGTAGCCATTTCCGACAGAGATAAGACCTTCACAAGCATTTTCTAGAAGGAATTGATGAAACAGCTGGGTACAACCACTCATTTTAGTACTGCATATCACCCAGAATCTGACGGCTAGACTGAGAGGCTCAATCAGTGTCTGAATAGTACTTGAGAATTCTCTATTCCCTTAAACCTACTACTTGAGAAAAGTTATTACCTCAAGCTGAATAGTGGTACAATACCAGCCATCAAACAACATTAGGTATGTCCCATTTTGAGGCTCTATATGGATTTCCCCTTAGAAAGTTATCTTGGAACCGAGAGTCAGTGGTGCACAGTGTTCAGAAAACTTTACAACACAGACAACAACTCAACAATTTACTCAAAGATAATCTTTTGCAAGCTCAACATTGTATCAAGAACTATGTGGACAAAAACGCAGTGAAATGGTATTTCAAGTGGAAGATTGGGTTTACCTGAAGCTACAACCCTATCACCAGACTTCAGTGGCCGTCCGCAAGAATCTGAAACTTTCAGCACGATACTTTGGCCTTTATCAAATTATAGAAAACTTGGGGTCAGTTGCTTATCGTTTACAGTTACCTCTATCATCGAAAATACACCAACGTTCCATGTCAGTTTACAGTTACCTCTATCATCGAAAATACACCAACGTTCTATATCGTTTACAGCGGTGACACAATTGTTGATTCAATGGTCTGATTTCCAGATTTTGATCCTTGGGGACAAGGATCCTCTGAAGGGAGGGGGTATTGTCATGGTTATGGATGGAAAAGAAGATGAAAGAGAGAAGATTGAGAAAGATGGATTAGGGCTTGATGGAATTCTGAAGAAATTGAATGGCCAAAGAGGAAGGAAATTGATGGGGAAGTTTGGAATGTAGCATTTCAGGATTAAGGGAAAGCTGGAGCAGGCTTTGGAACTGGAAGTGAAGGGCCAAGTACCTGAGAATGACCCAACCAAGATCATACACGTTCATGTCCACTGAGAGAAGCTGCCAATCGAATATTGCCGTTAATTATTCTACTATTTTATGCATGTTACATGTTTTTAGGAAAAGGACAGATACATCTGTACACAAATAACAACATGGTGTAAAACCTAGCTATATATAGTCCTGTAAGCCATTAAAACAATCTTTATGCTTGATGATGAATGAAACTTTTGCTCCTTAATCTCCATTCTTCTTTATTTCTTATACCCTTTCTTCGATTTCTATAATCCTTTCTTGATCTACCTCTCAGTCATTACAATGACCACCGAATGGTCGGAAAAAAATGGATGTCGAAAAGAAAACGAGAAGCAGAAAGAGATGAAGGAAAGAGGGAAGAGAGGAAAAAGAAAGGAAGAGTTGGGGTGGCTACCGGTTGACGGTCGAGAGCAGCAACACCCGATGACACCAGAAGAGAGGCTAAGGTTTTTAGAGAGTGATTAGAGGATTTGAATTTTAGAGAGAGGCTAGGAGGGATCATTGAGTGGAATATATTGGAAAGCGTGTCTAGGCAAAAAAACTTGTGCTAAAAAGTTGTTTGGTATAGGCAATTGTTCCATGAAGAGTAGATAGCTTTAGCAACCCTAGTGCTAAAAAGTTGAAATGGGTAACAAGGGAAAGTGTGTCTCTCAAGCCTCTCGGTGCCTTAAATAAATTTCGAGATTAGATCATTTCGGTTTAGATTGAAGAAATTCGGATGACGAACATTTTATAATTAAGACATATTTGGTCGGGTTTGAGTGCAGATTAATCGAGTTGACTTTAAAGTAACAAAAATCAAAATATATATCACTAAATTGGTTAGTATTTGTGTTTGCGGGGTTCTTATTCAGACCAGGCCTTATACAAGTGGAAAAACACTGAAAAAGACTTGAAGGAAATGAATATAGAAAAAATCCAAACGCAGCATTGTGGTTTTTAATGCTTTCTTTTACAAGTACATGTTGTATAATTAGCTCGAATCTTATATGAAGTAAACAAAACATGCTAACAAGTAAATCAAAACAAGGGGTGACAATGAGATGAAGAAACATTGCTTAAAAGTAATGCCGAGCTTTAAACTGTGAAATTGACAATTTTTTTTGCTCTTCAAATTAAATTTACAAATAAAGCTTTGACACAAGCCTTAACCTCAATTGTGTGCCTCGTTAAAAACTTCTCTAAGTCTAAATAGAGAAAAAGTGTACACACAATCAGGATAAAATACAACCAACAACTATACACGCCTAAGAGATAACAAAACCCCTTGACTCGCTTACAACACACCTACCCTTACACCACAACGCCACTTTTATATTACTACTAAACAACAATCTGAAATAATTCATCAACCCCATCAAACCCAAAAGAGATGCATCCAACTACCATTACATCTACTGTAGCTAAAACATGAACAACACAATGGAACTAGATCCCATGGACTACCAACAAGCTTTACAAAGAACTTGTAATTTCAAACCTGACTTTGCAAGATGATCGACCATGTTTTTGTTATCGACAAATATTAGATTAAGGTAAATTGAAACATCCTGAATAGAAAGGGATAACAAATCAAAACACTTGATCCTACAACAAAACATAAGATGGGTTTTAAACATTGCTTTGGTTTCCTGCCAAAATAGTTTAGTGAAGAAGACAAGGCAGAGGATGACCACAAACAACCCTCCAATAAAGCAATCGCTTCAACCTCTCTGATGCTAATAACTTTGGATTCCACATCATGAAGTTGATCTTTTTTTATGAAAGCGTATGATTACATTAGAGGCGTAACCATACATGGAGAGATTATCACGTGTCTCATTCAAAAACCTCCCTAAACCTAGTTGAAGGAAAAAGAGTACGCATAATAATCAAGAACTAACAAATAAACCTCAATATAAGAAACCAGAAACGAACAAACTTAGATTCAAAATTCAAAGTAAACCTCAATGTATTCATGACTATGTAATTTAAAATTTTGATTTAAACTTGTTTAACCTTTTACTATGTTACTTACTACTTAGATTCAAATAATGAGTGTTTATATATAAATATATATTTAATAATATTTGTCTAAAATTTTCATGCATTATAGAAGGTTTTTTAGAATATTTAATTCTATACTCATGTTTGAATGTAGCAGAACATATGTTGAATATAAGTATTATAAGAAAATGAAAAAACATGAAACAGAGTAAGCACATTGTGTCGGTTGGCCAAGTTGTTATTTTTGCTCTCTTTCATTTCATGAGGTCATGGGTTATAGGTTCAATAGCACCCCTTCCTTCCCTTAGAGTTTCCCCTTCATATGAATCTATGCTAGACATATGTTGAATACAAAATACCCACTAAAATGCATTTCTTTATAAACTGATTTGTCCAAAAATAGTTTTTAATAGTCTTAAGGTGATTATAAGGTAGTATTTGTTCATACAAATTCTTAACCTTTTGACAATGTACACAGACAAAGCGATTTGAACTCGGGTCTCCTAGGATGAACATCATCCGCCTTTTCACTAGGACCACTTGTTAGGTTAATTTGTCTAAAAATAATTAAGCTTTCTCAACTGATACAAACAAAATAAAAACCCTCAAAATTTGCAAACAATTCAAACCAAACCGACTAAATGCACACCTTATATCTGGTACATAACTTTTATACCAACAATCTCTCTTTGATATTTTTCGAAACGATTTTTAGAAAACGGTTAAGGTGTATCGAAACGAGTTAAGCACGTTTCGATACGAGTTTTGACAGTGGCAAAATGTTTCGAAACGACATCAAGCACGTTTCAGAACATGCTTTTAGTGTATTGAAATGATCATATCCGTTTCGATACGGTCTCTTAGCTATTTCTATTTTGGTCTGTTTTGAAACATGTATAAGTGTTTCGAAACGGGTAGTTACAGAAGTGTATTTATGGTAGGAAGATTGCATCCCAACGGCTATATTTATGTTGGCAACAACATCAACGGCTAGAATTGAATGAGAAAGTATAAAAGGGAGTCTCAAAACCACCACAAACAACTATTGATCCTCAAAGAAACATTCCAACATCAAATCCAAGCTCTAGTGTTAAAATTCTCATATCTTTGTAAAACCCCAATTGTGGTTATTTGTAATTCATATCTTTTTCTTTGAATTTGGTTGAGTGCTTGTAATTGGGCAACATTTGTATTGAGAGATACTTATTATTTTCCTTAATCTTCTTTGTAATCTTGTGAGAGGGTTTGGTCAAATTTGTGTAGAAAATTGACCTCTTGTGTAAAGGTTTCCTCCTAAGCCTAGAAAAGGGGAAGATCAACTAGTGGAGTTGTTTGAAAATCCTTAGTGGGAGCTAAGGTAGTGGATGTAGAGTTCATTTGGAACTTGAACCACTATAATTTCCTTGTCTTGAATTTTCATTTTACCATTTCACTACCATTTACTTTAAAAATCCAATTCACCCCTTCTTGGCTTAAATCGATTCAACGATTAACTCAACAATTGGTATCAGAGCCTACCTTTTTTGAAGGATTAACAACCATGAGAGGAGATCTGAGAAGAGTGTGATCAAATCTAAAGTCAAGCCATAGCTTCTACCTCAACCTCCAACCTTTACGAGTCTAAATCCACCACTAAACCACTATTCTTCAATGGATACAACTACCCATATTAGAAGAATAGGATGCGTCTCTTCATCAAGTCCACCGATTATATGGTTTGGGATATAGTGGATGAAGAGCCTTACATTCCGGTAAAAAGAAACGATGAAAGAAGACTTGTCTCGAAGGTGAAGTCAGAGATGATCGGGGAAGATAGACGAATGATGCAAGTCAACGACAAAGCTTTACACATCATATTTTTTGTACTTGGTCCGGATATCTACTCTAAGGTTTCTTCAATCGAGAGCACAAAAGAAGTGTGAGACACTCTTAAGACGACTTATGAAGGTACTAGCGACGTTAAGGAGACTAAGATCGGGATACTAAATTTTAGCTATGAAAATTTCAAGATTGATTTCGATGAGAGCGTCTCCAAGATGTTTGATCGGTTTTCGATCATCGTCAATGGTCTTAAAGGATTCGGTGAAGTGATTCCTGAAGACAAGCTAGTAAGGAAGCTTCTATATTCTCACTCGGAGTCTTGGGATGGTAAAAGAACGACCATCATTGAAGCTAAGAATTTGAAGACATTGAAGCTTGATGAGCTCGTTGGTTCTCTTCTTACACATGAGATTATGAAACAAGGAAGAGAAGAAGAAAAATAGAAAGAGAGAAGAATAGAAAAGCATGAGGTGGAAAAGAAGAAGAAGCTAGGAGTTGCTCTCAAAGCCTCTCTACAAGAGGAGAGCTCTTCTAGTGAGGAGGAAGATTTTGATGAGTTGACAATGATAGCCAAACGATTCTCGCGGTTCATGAAGCCTAATCGAGGGAGGAAATTTCAAAGAAAGATGGACTTCAAGAACAAAAGCAAAGAAGAAGAAAAGGATCCCATCATTTGCTTTGAGTGCAAGAAGCCAGGTCACCTTGGAGTGATAAGGAGTCATCGGAGGATGAGGAACATGAAGTGGAAAACATTTGCCTTATGGATCTTGAGGAGGATTCTATGGTAACCTCTAACTTATCTTGCTTTGATTTTACATTTAATGAACTGCATGATGCATATGATAAGTTACAAGAGGTATATGATGAGTTAGTAGAGAAATATAAGTAGTGCGTTTTGAAAACAAAATGGTCATTTCGGATTTAAAAGATCAAAACGATTTACTCTCTAAAACTAACTCAGATTTTGAGAAAAAGGTTTTAAGCTTACAAGATGATTTAAAGTTCTTTGAACAAGAAAATATTGATTTGAATAACCTTCTTTCTCAATGTAATGATGAACACCAAAAGTTGGTGAATGAGCTTAGTGAGCTCAAAAATTCTTTCAAAAATGTTGGTTCTTTAAAGCTTGAAAGAGGTGAATCTTCAAAAACCAACTTTGTAAAAAGAAAGAATTTTAACTGTAAACAAAGTGGCTTCAATAAATATTCTAGAACTAAAAGGATTAGAAGTGTATGGGTTCATAAGGAACTTGTAAAATCTAATAATGTTAATGCCATGTCACCTTAGATTCCTAAGGGAGCCAAGCTTTTGGGAGCTAACACTCATGGACCCAAAATGATTTGGGTACCAAAAATCAAAGTTTAACTCTTTGTTTGTAGAGGGAGCATTGCTACAAGGCCAAAGCACAAAGTCAAAATTCATGGTACCTTGATAGTGGATGCTCGAGGCACAAGACCGAAGACAAGAGTCAATTCATGGAATTCAAGCCAAAAAGTGGAGGAGTAGTAACATTTGGTGACAACTCCAAAGGCCATATTGAAGGTATTGGCTCCATAGGTAATCACTCTTCTATACTTATTGAAATTGTTTTATATGTCAATGGTCTAAAACATAATTTATTGAGCATTAGTCAATTGTGTGATAAAGGGTTTAATGACATGTTTGATGTAAATGGGTGTAGAATAGTTGACATTAAATCTAATAAAACAATGCTCATTGGCCATCGCATAGACAATATATATATGGTGCATCTAGATGACATTCATACATCCCATCATGCTTAGTTACTCAAAATGAAAATGATGCATGGTTATGGCATAGGAAACTAGGACGTGCTAGCATTAGCGTTTTGGAAAAATTAGTTTCCCTTAATATAGTTAGAGGCCTACCTAAGCTCAAGTTCTCATTAGATAAAAATAGAAAGAGAGAAGAATAGAAAAGCATGAGGTGGAAAAGAAGAAGAAGCTAGGAGTTGCTCTCAAAGCCTCTCTACAAGAGGAGAGCTCTTCTAGTGAGGAGGAAGATTTTGAGGAGTTGACAATGATAGCCAAACGATTCTCGCGGTTCATGAAGCCTAATCGAGGGAGGAAATTTCAAAGAAAGATGGACTTCAAGAACAAAAGCAAAGAAGAAGAAAAGGATCCCATCATTTGCTTTGAGTGCAAGAAGCCAGGTCACCTTGGAGTGATGAGGAGTCATCGGAGGATGAGGAACATGAAGTGGAAAACATTTGCCTTATGGCTCTTGAGGAGGATTCTATGGTAACCTCTAACTTATCTTGCTTTGATTTTACATTTAATGAACTGCATGATGCATATGATGAGTTACAAGAGGTATATGATGAGTTAGTAGAGAAATATAAGTAGTGCGTTTTGAAAACAAAATGGTCATTTCGGATTTAAAAGATCAAAACGATTTACTCTCTAAAACTAACTCAGATTTTGAGAAAAAGGTTTTAAGCTTACAAGATGATTTAAAGTTCTTTGAACAAGAAAATATTGATTTGAATAACCTTCTTTCTCAATGTAATGATGAACACCAAAAGTTGGTGAATGAGCTTAGTGAGCTCAAAAATTCTTTCAAAAATGTTGGTTCTTTAAAGCTTGAAAGAGGTGAATCTTCAAAAACCAACTTTGTAAAAAGAAAGAATTTTAACTGTAAACAAAGTGGCTTCAATAAATATTCTAGAACTAAAAGGATTAGAAGTGTATGGGTTCATAAGGAACTTGTAAAATCTAATAATGTTAATGCCATGTCACCTTAGATTCCTAAGGGAGCCAAGCTTTTGGGAGCTAACACTCATGGACCCAAAATGATTTGGGTACCAAAAATCAAAGTTTAACTCTTTGTTTGTAGAGGGAGCATTGCTACAAGGCCAAAGCACAAAGTCAAAATTCATGGTACCTTGATAGTGGATGCTCGAGGCACAAGACCGAAGACAAGAGTCAATTCATGGAATTCAAGCCAAAAAGTGGAGGAGTAGTAACATTTGGTGACAACTCCAAAGGCCATATTGAAGGTATTGGCTCCATAGGTAATCACTCTTCTATACTTATTGAAATTGTTTTATATGTCAATGGTCTAAAACATAATTTATTGAGCATTAGTCAATTGTGTGATAAAGGGTTTAATGACATGTTTGATGTAAATGGGTGTAGAATAGTTGACATTAAATCTAATAAAACAATGCTCATTGGCCATCGCATAGACAATATATATATGGTGCATCTAGATGACATTCATACATCCCATCATGCTTAGTTACTCAAAATGAAAATGATGCATGGTTATGGCATAGGAAACTAGGACGTGCTAGCATTAGCGTTTTGGAAAAATTAGTTTCCCTTAATCTAGTTAGAGGCCTACCTAAGCTCAAGTTCTCATTAGATAAAATTTGTGATGCATGTGCTAAAGGTAAACAACATAGATCCTCGTTTAAGTCCATTAATGGTGTTTCTACAAGTAGGTGTTTGCAATTGATCCATATGGATCTCGTTTAAATCCACATAGATCCTCATTTAACTTGGGTTCTCTTTTTAAGCACCAAAGATGAGGCTTTAGAAAATTTCATCATATTTTCAAAAATAACCCAAAATGATCTTGAACTTAAAATTTCACATATTAGAAGTGATCATGGAACTGAAATTCAAAATATGGGTTTTGATGATTTTTGTTATGAAATGGGGTAGTTGAGAGGAAAAATAGAACTTTAGAAGAAATGGCTAGGGCCATGCTTTGGGAAAATAATTTACCTAAGTATTTTTGGGCGGAAGCCAGTAACACCGCTTGCTATATTATAAACCGAGTAATGATTAGGACTATTATGAAGAAAACTCCTTTTGAGATTTTAAAATTTAAAAACCTAACATTAGCTATTTTCATCCTTTTGGTTGCAAGTGTTTTGTTTTAAACAATGGAAAAGACAATTTAGGTAAATTTGATGCAAAAAGTGATGAAGCTATTTTCTAAGTTACTCTTTAAACTGTAAAGTCTATCGTGTATTTAACAAAAGAACTTTAGATGTAGAGGAATCTATTCATGTGGTTTTCAAATCCGATGAAGGATTCTTTTGATGATGATGATGTAGGGATCATTGAAGCTAATGATGGTAGAGAATCATCAAAGGTGAATGAGATTCCAACCAAAAAGGAAGAAGCACAAGAACTGCCTCTGGAAGCATTGAAATACAAGTCTCTTGAGGAAAAGGAATTGAGCTACCCAATGGAGTACAACTATGTCAAGGGTGGTGAGATCTTGGGTGATCCATCCAAGGGGGTAACTACTCGTTCTTCTCTTAAAATGCTTAACCATGTTGCTTTTATCTCATGCATTGAACCTAAGAGTGTTAAAGAAGCAATAAAAGATGAATTTTCAATTATGGCCATGCAAGATGAGTTAAATTAATTTGAGAGAAGTAAAGTGTGGACATTAGTTGACAGGCTTAGAAACAAATCTACTATTGGAACTAAATGGGTATTTAGAAACAAACTAGATGAGAGTGGTAACATAGTGAGAAACAAGGCTAGGTTTGTTGCTCAAGGTTACACTCAAGAAGAGGGAATTAATTTTGATGAAACATATGAACCCGTAGATAGAATGGAAGCAATTAGGATGTTACTTACATTTGCATGTTATCATGATTTCAAGCTTTTTCAAATGGATGTCAAAAGTTTTTTTAAATGGTTTTATAAACGAAGAAGTGTATGTGGATCAACCACCGGGTTTTGAAAATCCTATTTTTCCAAACCATGTTTTCAAATTGTCAAAAGCCTTATATGGTTTAAAACAAGCTCCTAGAGCTTGGTATGAAAAATTATCAAGTTTTCTAGTTGGAAAAAGTTTTGAAAAAGGAAAGGTGGACACAACACTACATATTAAAAACAATGGCAAAGAAATCTTAGTAGTTCAAATTTATGCTGATGATATTATATTTGGTTATACTAATGAATTGATTTGTCAAGATTTTTCTAAGTTGATGCAAGGTGAATTTGAAATAAGCATGATGGGGAGCTCTCATTTTTTTGGGACTCCAAATCAAACAAATGAAGGATGACATCTTCATCAATAAAGCTAAATATATCAAAGATATGCTCAAAAAGTTTGGCTTGGAGCAAGCATAACCTCAAGCTACACCAATGAGCTCATCCACAAAGCTTGACAAAGATGAAGGAGGTAAGTGTGTTGACTCTAAGCTTTATCGCTCTATGATTGGATCTTTGCTTTACCTTACCACAAGTAGACTGTATATATTTCTTAGTGTTTGCTTGTGTGCTAGGTTCCAAGCTAGTCCTAGAGAGTCTCACCTTATAGTCGTTACAAGGATCTTTAGGTACCTTGGAGATACTCATTGTTTAGGTCTTTGGTACTCTAGAGACTCAACCTTTAACCTTCACGCTTACTCGGATGCGGATTACAGGGGTTTTTAAAATAGATAGGAAAAGTACTTCCAACACTTGTCAATTCATAGGTAGTATTCTCATATCTTGGTTCTCTAAGAAACATAATAGTGTAGTTTTATCTACCACCGAAGCCGAGTACATATCCTTAGGGAGTTGTTGTCATCAAATCCTTTGTATGAAACAACTCTTAGACTATGGAATAGAGGTAGACAATATACCCCTTAAGTGTGATAACACTAGTGCCATATGTCTTACCAAAAATCTCATCCAACACTCTAGAACCAAACACATAGAAATAAGGCATCATTTCATTAGAGATCATATCCTTCAGGAAGATGTTGTTTTAGAGTATGTAGACACCTTAAATTAATTAGCGGACATCTTTACCAAACCTCTAGATAAAGAGCATTTTTGGTCCCTTAGGAGAGAGTTAGGTCTAACTAGTCTATTATGACCTTTTAGGACTTTTGTGCTTAAAATTGCTTGATTTCCTATTAAATGTCATGCTTATGTGTTTTTTTATCCTAATTTCATACTTACTTATAGTTAGGGTGAGAATGTTTATGATTTGATATGTTAAACTTGCTCATGCATCTAGGATCAATTAAAATTAAATTTTTCTTCAATTTAGAGCCTTATCTGCACTTCCAGTCCAATTGGTATCGTAACGGGTCACCCTGTTTTGATACAGGTGCCTTCTAAGAACACTAATGGACCAAGGTATTTCGAAACACCCAAAGGGTTTCGAAACAATTTGGTTCTTCCAAAACTTGTATCGAAACGGCCCCCATGCGTTTCGATACGAGCAATATCTTGGGCTTCGATACAGTCAAACATGTATCGAAACGGTTAGCATGTTTCGAAACGTTCGTAGACGTTTCGGTACGCCTGTTTCGAAACGATTTCTCCTGTTTCAAAATGCGTATCCAGAAAAGCATATTTTAAAGGGTTTTAAATACTCAAAATCACTTTTAATCAAACACCAAAACCCTCAAAACCCTAACTCAAATTCTTCTATAAAAACCCTATAAACCTCTGTGTTTTTCATCAAATCTTGAGGGCTTTTACTCCTAAATGAAAATCTAAACAAGCTTTATCAACCTGGTGCAATTTCATCCATCAATTCTTCCAAAATCTCATATTTAAGGTATTTTCTATCTTTTTCTTTTGATTTCGTTCGAATCTTATGTTAGAAAATTATAGTTTTGTATAGAATACATGTTTTATATTATGGGTTTTCAAAATTTTGTAATTTTTTTTCAAAATCTCAATTTTTTATTCGAATATAATCTATTTTATTCGTATTTTTAACACTGTTTTTGAATTTGTTTTCTTCAAAAAAATTATTATTATTTATATACTTTCAAAGTATTTTTTAAAACCTTAATAGGATTTTTATTGGATCGAATTAGGATTTAAATGCATAGACTCATAATAGTAGTAATATATATATATATATATATATATACATATGTATATTTCTTCTTTCTCTTTTTCTCTTTTCCTCCTTCTCTTTTTCTTTTTGCTTGTTTTTTTGTTTTAAATTACCTAAAAGCCCATTAATCAATATAAACTAAAGTGGCCCTAAAGCCTGGACAAAATTAGTGATTACACTTTATAAACTGATTGGTCTAAAAATAGTTTTTTAATAGTCTTAAGGTGGTTATAAGGTAGTATCTGTTCATACAAATTCTTAACCTTTTGACAATGCACACAGACAAAGCGATTTGAACTCGGGTCTCCTAGGATGAACATCATCCGCTTTTTCACTAGGACCACTTGTTAGGTTAATTTGTCTAAAAATAATTAAGCTCTCTCAACCGATACAAACAAAATAAAATCCCTCAAAAGTTGCAAACAATTCAAACCAAACCGACTGAATGCACACCTTATATCCGGTACACAACTTTTATACCAACAATCTCTCTTTGATATTTTTCGTTAAAAAATGACAGAAACATCAAATGTCACATAATCCCTCAATAAAAATAGTCGATAAGAATGAACATTCAATCAACAAATAGAAAAAATTCCCTCTCGCACGTGCAAATGATATAGGAGATCAAATAAAGACTTCACAAGAAATCCAACCATCTCAGAAATCTTGACGAATTTTGGTATATTGAGACTTAATGGCTAATATTATTATTAGTAGAGGACCTTAGTGGCAAATCCTTGGCTAATGGACTCTTTATGGAAAAAAACCTTATAAAAATGGGCTTTCGTGGTGTTATAATGAGGAGCGTATATACGATAATTGTTATGATTATTAAATTATATGCGCAGTGAGGCGGTCATACGATAATATGACATATGCTGCGATTATATGTTTTACGAGGCTTGAGTGATGATTATGTTTACAAGAAATTAACGAGCGGTGAGAATCGGATATGAAAAATTGCTTTGTACAAATTTAATCCTGATGATGTATCATCATGTAATTCACTAAGATTGCATTATAAATCATCAGTGCATCAATAGATGTAATTAGTCCAGTTTGAAACTTAAACAAACTCACAATGCGCCCACAAACTATGCTGCTCGCATTTGAATTACGAAAAACTAGGATGAATAACAATGTAACATAAGAAATAAGGTTAGTGAAGCAAACGGGTGGGGCAATTTTTCGGAACTTCAGAAGGTTTTGGTAATAGTATATTTTAATGATTTCCAGGTTGATCTTTTAATCTAATTTTAAACAAGTTTATTGCTTTAGAAGTCAAAGTCATCCTTCTAAATTTGACCATTCAAACTGGAAATGCTTGATTAAATTCTCTAGATATTCTACTGAATAATTAGAATACTTGCATCCAGATAAGTAGTTAATAGCTCTACTCACCTGAGCTAATGCCAGAAAAGTTAAATACTGAGTTAATGAATAAAAATGAGAGTTTAGACAACGCAATGGTGGACGTGCCGGAGTGGTTATCGGGCATGACTAGAAATCATGTGGGCTCTGCCCGCGCAGGTTCGAATCCTGCCGTTCACGGTTTTGAGTTTTGTTGAAATGCAGTAGCTCTCGCTCATAGTCATAGGGTTATTTATGGCCAGGGACCTTTCTTTCCCATTGAAATTAAACAAGGATTGAATATGGTGAGTAGTTGAATTAGGCCTATTTGCTTTTAGATTATCTACCAACAAGAATATGTATTTTGTTCGGCCATCTTTTTCTGCTAT
This sequence comes from Hibiscus tridactylites, assembly GCA_958450335.1. Taxonomy (NCBI): domain Eukaryota; kingdom Viridiplantae; phylum Streptophyta; class Magnoliopsida; order Malvales; family Malvaceae; genus Hibiscus; species Hibiscus tridactylites. Next base: position 29,458,800 of record OY288279.1, on the reverse strand, counting down.
GAAATTCAGTCCTTCATTAAGCCACGAGGTACTGTTTCCTCAAGAAAGCATCTGTCAAGGTAGTCTTTACGTTCCACATCATCGAACAAGATCTCTAATTCCTTTATTAGGAATATGCTAGAAATCGAGGACATTGTTTTCATTTGTCTGCCAACCCTCTTTTCCCATTTTTGGTGTTGTTGCTGACTTTCGAGTTTCGTCCACTTCTGAATATTTCCATTCTTATATCATCAAATTATTAAGCGCTTTTAAGTAGTATCTATAATCCTATTCCATCTGCTTTTATTGTTGGGCATAGGTTGCAAACTATTCTTAATGACTAGCTACATAGAGAAATGATTAGCATTGAATTTTAACTTTTTATTGGTTATCAGCAAATTTCTAGTAACTTGCTGGTCCATTAATCTTGGCTTTACTTTATGAAGATATCAGATATAAATTAAGGATTATTAATCATTCTTTCGATACGCTTAGTATCCTCTGACAGTTTGGCCGAGTGGTCTAAGGCACCAGATTTAGGCTCTGGTCCGAAAGGGCGTGGGTTCAAATCCCACAGCTGTTAATAATATTTTAAACACAAGGCTTCTGGTTATGTATTCTTGCTTGACAGTCCTATTTTATAGTTTTTAAAACAAACATTTTAAATATGAAAATACATTTGACACATTTTGTTTAGTATTTTAATTTTAGGGGTTAGAAGTTTAATACATTTGACACATTTTCTTTACTATTTTAATTTTAGGGGTTAGATGTTTAATTTGGGTTTATGCTTTAAGGTAGGGTTAACATTTAGAAGTTAAGGTTTAGGGCAAAATAAATTAAATTTTCAATTTTATAATGTAAATAAATTTAGAATTTAAGGTAGGGTTGCACTTCTCAGCACAATCTTCACACTTGTTTTACCACATTTTCTCAGTGGATTTCTTTTCATTCAGGCAGTTAATACCTCTACCCACTTGAGCTAATACCAGAAAAGCTAAATACTGATTGAGTAACTAGAAATGAGAGCTTGTAAAACGTAATGGTGGACGTGCCGGAGTGGTTATTGGGCATGACTAGAAATCATGTGGGCTCTGCATAGGTTCGAATCATGCCCTTCCCGTTTCGAGTTTTGTTGAAATGTGCTTCCATAAATAGTTTCTCTCGCTTCATAGTCATATGGTTATATATTGCAGTGACTTTATTTTTCCATTGATTACTGTAAAATCAAATAAAGATAGTGTTGAAAGTATGGTTGTGTCACGGGGCTAGACTCGTTCTTGCGGAGCCGCGCGGCCTTAGGTCTCAAACTCGCCTAAGTTTAATGGAAAATTCCAGTAGAAGAAAATTGTAGAAAATTGAATTTCCTATAGAGTAGAAGCGTTAGATTGATTAAAATGTTCATGGGATTTTTGGAAAATTAGTTGGAAGTAAATTGGTCACCTAGATAGTTAAAACTTTGTTAGTGGACTGTTTTGATAGATTTGGGAATTTTGGGGATTGAATTGCTGCAAGATTTATTCTGGAAATAATGTTTAGAAACAAGGGAAGTGTTTTATAAATGATTCATGATTTGAATTGGCGGAATAATGACTTGAATAACATGTTTAAAGTAGTTAGAATACTTACTAGGTGAATTGAACTTAATTGGGACCAATCTGGAAATAAGGTAAATAACATGACCATATTGTTTTGTTTAGGGACCAAGTAGGACTTAAAAATACAGTGGATAATAGGATAAACATAGGTTTAAAATTCTGGATTAAACTTTTAAATGACCTAGATTAATATATGCTCTAAAGTGACCTAATTGGTAATCTGCCAGTTTAATCCCTGCATAATGCCTTGTCTTTAAACGTAAAATTGTATTGCTTGAGAAATGAGAAAAATATGTGTCGTGCATGGTTGAAAAGATGTGTGAATAAGCTTTCTAGAATGGTAAAGTAATTAAAAATTGGATATGTTTGTAAAACGATATGCCCAAATTAGTAACATGTACTCAAACTGCCAGTACGAAAAACAATTTTGAGTGTTTAGTGTTTGTACTTGTATAAATGAGTTTATATGTTTGAAACGGTTTCTAATATGTTTTGTATATGTTTGTGCATAAATTTTAAGATCATGAAATTGAAGAAACTTTGGAGGAAACAAGGCTTGGTTCGCTCACCCGTCTCTGATCAGCCCACTTCTTTAAACTCCTTGTCCCTCCGTCTCTGATCAGCCCATTTCTTGGTTCGCTTACCCACCTTGTGCAAACATGCTCGAGCTAGGTCATGATGCTCTTGTCACGCCTTGGTGTTGCATGTAATAAGTGCTACGCAATTGTGCAAGTATACATGTCGCAAGTAATAAAGTGATATAAGTATCGAGTATCGTCTCCACGTGGATTGGTTTGGGCCACTTTGCTTAAGTTATTGCACTGTAGAAAATAAAAACACAAATATGTGATAGGAAGAGTTCTAACTAATAAGTAAACTAAAGAACAATAAAAGTAAAAGATAGAGGAAATCAAATAAGAGAGAAGAGTAGGCCGGGTTATCGTGAGTTGAGGAGTAAAATCCGAATAGAACAGTCTAAGTGTTTGAATGTAATGAGCACCGAATTGCCTCGGCAATGGTTTAAGCAATTGCATCGGCAATCCCTTGCTTGGGTAGCAACCAACAACGTCACGGTTCGGCAAAGCTTCCTTTAGTGGTTCCTTCTTATCCCTAAGTCGAAACTCTATCAACGTGCAAGCCTTGATAATACCTCCCAACGTGAACCAAGGGTGAACATCAACCTATCTTGCGTCTCTTTTAGCCGTTGAAATTTGTACTTATTCCTAAGCCGAATTAGTCCTCACTGAATTGGGCAAAAACCATGCTTGTTTGTTTCTTGAATCTAACTCTCCTGATGCTAGATAAATGGATGAAATCACAATTTCCTCTCCCGATTCAATTTCAAGTAAGATAAAAACCAAGAATAAGCAATCCTTGAATGAAAATTGCAACTTCAAAAACCTAAACAAATCTAATCGTTTATCAAAACCACAAACCCAAAATAACCCAAGCCAAACAAGTTAGTTCATGGCTGGGTTTTGAAAGATATACAAATAATAATTCCCTAGCGTTAATCTAATCGAAAAAAGAAGAAAAAGATGAAGAATTCGAACAACCCCCTTGTTTCTTTCTCTCCAATTCGAAAAGCCCCCTTGGTATTTAATCTCTTTTTGACCTCTTCATGAATATCCAAGCTCCGATTTTCATGCAAATTATCTCTAAAAATTCAACTCTTTACGCTCTTCAAGTCGCCTACCATTTTGCTTTTTTTCTCCCTTGTCAGAAATTGCCCGGGCATTGCCTCGACAATGGCTCGGCATAGTTCAGTGTGACAATGACCTGGTAGTGGTCTCTCGGTCTTCTTCGCTCGGTTAGGTGTACTCAGCATCACTTGACCGTCTCTGCTCGACATCACTCGGTAGGGTTTGGCATGGCTCTTCTCGGCAATGTTCGGTCATGAATTGTCGCAGCAATACTTGCCCAGGAAATTAACCTGCATACATCGAAACATATAACAGAGCATCACCTTTTCCACCAAATAAGCAAATTATGAACTCAAGCATAACGGTGAAGGAAATTATGAAAATATGCATGAATGCCTAATAATGCAACTAAATTGTGCCTAAGTCTAACAATAATATGTGTAAAAATGGTAATAAAAATAGTAGTTTTGAACACTCATCACACCCCTAAACTCGAACTATTGCTTGTCCTCAAGCAATGCAAACTAACAATTACCTGCCAAGACTTTATTCGTCAAAAACATGCTTTCAACTTGAATTCAATCATTGGAACTGCGGCACAAAGTATTTTCACCTTTTAAATTTTTCGAATGACATAAAAATTGCCCGGAACCACACTATAATGCTCATGACAATGTGTGTGCATGGTTGTGTATAAGTTGATTTTCAAGATTCCATGTGAACAATAGGCTTTTATCTATTTAATTACCGGGGTATTTATTTTTACTTTCACTAGAGCCAATTTCGGGCACCTCTAGCGATTCAATTTCTCATTTTTTAAATTTATTAGACTAGAGCCAATTTCGGGCACCTCTAGCGATTTTTTAAGTGCATTAACTACTAGAACCGGTTTTGGGAACCTCTAGCAAGAAATTAACTGTTTAATTTTTCAATTTACCTAAAAAAATTTGCATCCTAAGTTCACTAAGTTTCTATCAATCAACAAGTCACAACTGTGTAAAATTTTTCAGCATCGTAGTAAGTTTCTAGGTTCTTTTCATGCAATCCTAAAATTTAAAGGATTATTCAATTAAGTGCAATGGCAAAAATTCATCATCGAATAATCAACATGTCTTGAGCAATTAAATCTAATTTAAGGCATAGCATGTAACATATGCATCATATATGCTATTACTAAAGATGAATGCAATTAGATATGAAACTAATTAAAGACTAATACCCCTGCCGCACCCAAACTCAAGAAAAGCATTGTCCTCAATGCATAAAATGAAAAATAAAATGAGATGTAAATGAGTTAGTCGGAAAGGTCGTCACCTGGTATGATGAGTTTCCTACGAGTCGTTTGCTTGTTTCGCTTGCTTGAGCGCGGTGGTTGCTTGGTTTACCTGGTATGCGTCGATGCCTGGGCATGAGAAGTAGGCATTGTCGGTGCATCAGGACTTGCCGAGGCATGCGCTTCAGTGGTTGTCGAGGCATAAGGTATTGCCGAGGCATGCACTTTAGTGATTGTCGAGGCATCGGGTATTGCTGAGGCATGCGCTCTAGTGGTTGCTGAGGCATTGGGTATTGTCGAGGCATGCACTTTAGTGATTGCCGAGGCATCGGGTATTGCTGAGGCATGCACCATCTTGTCTGTTTTGGCAGTAGTTTTAGACTCTTTTCTGAACAAATGTTTTCTCCTTTGGGTGCGCTTGGGCTTGCAATGGTTTTGAGGTTCTTCGCCATGGTGGTTTTGATTCTTGATGTGGAACAATAAAGAAAACCTAAAAACTAATTATACTGAAGACAAATAAAATATCTCCTAAAATAACCAAAAATAAAATAAAGGTCTAAAAATGAAAAATTAATAATTCTTAGAAAGAGCATTTTCATGCTTCTTCTAAGGTTACTGCATATCCGAGAAAGCTTGAGGAAGGTCATTTTTTATACTTCTTAAAGTCCATCCACACCCTCCACTGAGTGACCATATTGCCCAAAAAGAATTGGGTCAATGTGCTCTCATCAACTCGCTTTTGTGTTACCATGGTAGAGGTGTCTTTTTTTCGTGTTCCCTTGTAGTCCATGTATACACTCCACCTTATGATAGTTCCTAAAGGCTTGAATATATTATTAGGAAAAATCATATCAACATCCAACCATTTACTTACCTCATTCTCGTTGAAATCCGTCATGGCTGGATGTAGCCTTCGTTGCCGAGGCAATTGTTGTGTCAGCCAATTGCCATGACAATCTTCAACAATAATTCAGAGCAAGTCAAGGGAAAACCCAATTTTCTGAAAAGCTTCACGAGTCCAAACACCATTTTCTTTAGGTCTCTCAACTATCTGCATCATTAGAGATTTCGATGGCTTCAAATCTATCGATTTTGTTTCCTCAAGAAATACCTGCAATGGAAGAGGTGATTTTTCAAGGATATCAAGAGGATTAACCATTACCTGCTCATATTCCATTAGCGAAGTATTGTCATGGTGTTGAGCTTGCATGTGGTCGTTCAATTGCCAGGGCAAAGGTAGATGAGAGCAATCTACAGATTCTTGCTTCATCATTGGTATTGTAACATTCTAGATAACTGATTCCTAAGGAATTGCTATAGCATCACTCTTCTCCTTCTTGATTGATGGAATTACTGAGGCATCTAGACTTGCTGAGGCATCAAGACTTGCTGAGGTAGTGGTGTTGGTCGTTGTCGAGGCATTGTTATCAGCATTGCCGAGGCAGTGTGATCGGGTGTTGCCGAGGCATGTGGTATTACTGTGGTATTCTCAAGACTCTTCTCATCCTCATTAAGTGTTGTTGCGACATTGTTCTGTTCAGACTCCTCAATCTTTGTTGGTGCAATTTGTTGCATAGGTTCATCATGTGTTGGGTAGTCTCTCTCATTGGCATCCTCTCAACTTTGGGGTTATAGTTGTTCCATACACATCAGAGAGCTCTCTTCGTATAGATCCTTGTCCTCATGCCTTGGGATTTCAATATTCTTAGGAGTTGACTGTTGGGGCATGTTATCCATGGCATATGTGGATTTCCTTAATCGATCTTCCCATTCTCTCACGAGTACTTCCATCCTGGCTATACACGCATCCATGGAATTTAATAGCTCTAGATTATGACTACATTGCCATGGCATATATGTTCCCGTAGCACTTGGGTGCTGATAAAGACTACATTGCCAAAGCATGTATGTTGCTGCGGCATTTGCTTCTGCGGCAAAACTGTTATGGTAAAAAAATGAGCTTTTTGATCTTACAATGAAAGATTTTGATGTTGGTTCCATCTATAGTTCTCCATGTAGTCATGTGCATCGAAAAGGTGATGACAATTTTCAAACACATGATTTTCCCAACACATAGCACAAGAGTTTTCTATGGTATAGGCTCTTTGGGGTTTTCTCAGTTGGTATAGGTAATCATCGAATGGTGTAAGAAATTCTTGAGTGGATTGATTCCTATCTTCCCACATCAACTCTAGAATAGATCGGCTTTTATTTCCTGACATGTTGGTGTCCCTTAACTTGTAGCGCACCTACTTTTTTATAAAAATAACAAAAAGAAAAGTTAGTAAAACTAGTAAAAAACTGCAATAAAAAACAAATAACATCAATTGCCAATCCTCGACAACGACGCCAAAAACATGTTGCATGTAATAAGTGCTAAAACATTGTGCAAGTATACACTCACAAGTAATAAAGTGATATAGGTATTGGGTATCGTCTTCGCAGGGATTGGTTTAGGCCACTTTGCTTAAGTTATTGCACTGTAGAAAATAAAAACACAAATAGGTGATAGGAAGAGTTCTAACTAACAAGTAAACTAAAGAACAATAAAAGTAAATGATAGAGGAAATCAAATAAGAGAGAAGAGTAGGTTGGGTTATCGTGAGTTGAAGAGTGAAATTCGAATAGAATAGTCTCAGTTTTTTATTGCAACGAGCACCGAATTGCCTCGGCAATGCCAAAATCTACTGTCGCGACAATGGGTTAAGTATCTGCCTCGGCAATCCCTTGCTTGGTCAGCAAACAACAATGTCAAGGTTCGGCAAAGCGTCCTTCAGTGGTTCCATCTTTTCCCTAAGTCGAAACTCTATCAATGTTCAAGCCTTGATAATACCTCCCAGCGTGAACAAAGGGTGAACATCAACTTATCTTGCGCCTCTTTTAGCCTTTGAAATTCATACTTATTTCTAAGCCGAATCAGTCTTCACCGAATTGGGTAAAAACCATGCTTATTCGTTTCTTATTTCTAACTCTTTTGATATTAGATAAATGGATGCAATCACAATTTCCTCTCCCGGTTCAATTGCAAGTAAGATAAACACCAAGAATAAGCAAACCTTGAATTAAAAAAGCATCTTCAAAAACCTAAACAAATCTAATCGTTTATCCAAACCACAAACCCAAAATAACCCAAGCCAAACAAGTTAGTTCATGGCTGGGTTTTGAAAGATATACAAAGAATAATTCTCTAGCATGAACCTAATCGAAACAAAGAAGAAAAAGATGAAGAATTCGAACAGTCCCTTGTTTCATTCTCTCCAATCGACTCCCCTTGAAGTTGACGGCTTGGCCTTCTTTATATAGGAGATGACTAGGTCAAAGTCTTTCTTGAGAATGAAGTTAAGTTGGAATTAAATTGAATAAAAGAAATATTAAATGCATTTTAATTTTATTCCAACTAAAACTTATATTTTCTTGGGATTTAATCTCTTTTTGACCTCTTCATAAATATCCAAACTCCGATCTTCGTGCAAATTATCTCTAAAAATTCAACTTTTTACGCTCTTCAAGTCACCTATCATTTTGCTCTTTTTCTCCCTTGGCGGAAATTGCCTGGGCATTGCCTCGACAATGAATTGCCTCGGCAATGGCTTGGCATAGTTCGGTGTGGCAATGACCTGGTAGTGGTTTCTCGGTCGTCTTTTCTCGGCCAAGTGTACTCAACATCACTCACTGTCTCTGCCCGGCATCACTCGGTAGGGTTTGTCATGGCTCCACTCGGCAAGGTTCGGTCATGAATCGCCACGACATTACTTGCTCAGGGAATTAACTTGCACACATCAAAACATATACCAGAGAAGCACCTTTTCCACCAAATAAGCAAAATATGAACTCAAGCATAACGGTGAAGGAAATTCTGAAAATATGTATGAATGCCTAATAATGCAACTAAAATGTGCCTAATTCTAACAATAACATGAGTAAAAAGGGTAATAAAAATAGTACATTTAAACACTCATTACTTGGCAACGTGGTATACTACTTCGTAACCGAGCACAACATCGTTGGGTGTAAGAGGTTGTTATCCGGTCACGATCTCAAAAGGACTTTGGTTTGTAGCCTCCGTTCTCTGCAGGCTATAGGAAAATTAGGCCACGTCTAGCAGCTTTGTCAGTCACGCTTAGTCGCACTTGCATTGTGCCGGAGATAAATCTCTAACAACTCATTCACTCGTTCGGTTTGTGTAAAACTAAAGAATTGATTTTGATATAACAAAGAATTTAAGGACTAAGTTGAAAAAGAGAAAATAAATTTTTACGTCCTTAAAACTTCCCAAAACTTTTAAGTAATATGGTTAAGTCAAAACCAAAGGTTATACAAATGTTTCTAAGTATTTTCCAAGTCAAAACAGTGGTTTTCGAATCACATTTTCAAAATGGCCCTTAGGCGTTTCAGAACGTTTTGAAACTGTTAACATTTGTTTCGGAACAAGCCTGGCCATTTCGATACAGATGTATCGAAAAAGTACCTTATGTTTCAAAATTGATGAAGAACAACGGAACGAGTTGATCTGTTTCGATATGAAAGTATCGAAACGACCTCAATTGTTTCAAAACGATTTTCAAACTTGGATTCAAAAATATGACAGTTGCAATTTATAACTGATTTTTAGAAAACGGTTAAGGTGTATCGAAATGAGTTAAGCATGTTTCGATACGGGTTTTGACAGTGGCAAAATGTTTCGAAACGGTATCATGCACGTTTCGGAACGTGCTCTTAGTGTATCAAAATGATCGTACTCGTTTTCATACAGTCTCTTAATTTCACCCCAACGACTATTTCTATTTTGGTCTGTTTCGAAACATGTACATGTGTTTCAAAACGGGTAGTTGCAGAAGTGTATTTATGGTGGAAAGATTGCATCCCAACGGCTATATTTATGATGGCAACAACCGCAACGGCTAGAATTGAATGAGAAAGTATAAAATGGAGTCTCAAAACATCTAGCAACAACTATTGATCCTTAAAGAAACATTCCAACATCAAATCCAAGCTCTAGTGTTAAAATTCTCATATATTTGTAAAACCCTAATTGTGGTTCTTTGTAATTCCTATCTTTTTGTTTCAATTGGGTTGGGTGCTTGAATTGGGCAACATTTGTATTGAGAGATAATTATTATTTGCCTTAATCTTCTTTTTAACCTTGTGAGGGGGTTTGGTCATTTTTGGGTAGAAAATTGACCACTTGTGTAAAGGTTTCTTCCTAAGCCTAGAAAAAGGGGAAGATCAACTAGTGGTGTTGTTTGAAAATCCTTAGTGGGAGCTAAGGTAGTAGATGTAGAGTACATTTGGAACTTGAACCACTATAATTTCCTTGTCTTGAATTTTCATTTTTTTCCATTTCACTATCATTTACTTTAAAAATCCAATTCTCCCCCTCTTGGCTTAAATCGATTCAACGATCCACTCAACAATTGGTATTAGAGCCTACCTCTTTTGAAGGATTAACAACCACAAGAGGAGATCCGAGAAGAGTGTGATCAAGACTAAAGTCAAGCCATGACTTCTACCTCAACCTCTAACCTTTACGAGTCTCAATCCACCACTAAACCACCATTCTTCAATGGGACAACGACCCATATTGGAAGAATATGATGCGTCTCTTCATCAAGTCCACCGATTATATGGTTTGGGATGTAGTGGAAGAAGGGCCTTACATTATGGTAAAAAGAAACGATGAAGGAAGACTTGTCCCAAAGGTGAAGTCGGAGATGACCAGGGGAAGATAGACGAATGATACAAGTCAACGACAAAGCTTTACACGTCATATTTTGTGCACTTGGTTCGGATATCTACTCTAAGGTTTCTTCAATCGAGGGCGCAAAAGAAGTGTGGGACACTCTTGAGACGACTTATGAAGGTACTAGCGACGTTAAGGAGACTAAGATCGGGATACTAAATCTGAGCTATGAAAATTTCAAGTTTGATTCCGATGAGAGTGTCTCCAAGATTTTTGATCGGTTTTCGATCATCGTCAATAGTCTTAAAGGATTCGGTGAAGTGATTCCCAAAGACAAGCTAGTAAAGATCCTTCTATGTACTCTCTCGGAGTCATGGGATGGTAAAAGAACAACCATTATTGAAGCTAAGAATTTGAAGACATTAAAGCATGATGAGCTCGTTGGTTCTCTTCTTACATATGAGATTATGAAACAAGGAAGAGAAGAAGAAGAAAAGAAAGAAGAGATAATAATAGAGAAGAATTAGGTGGAAAAGAAGAAGAAGCTAGGAGTTGCTCTCAAAGACTCTCTACAAGAGGAGAGCTCTTCTAGTGAGGAGGAAGATTGTGAGGAGTTGACAATAATAGCCAAACGATTCTCACGGTTCATGAAGTCTAACTGAGGGAGGAAATTTCAAAGAAATATGGACTTCAAGAACAAAAGAAAAGAAGAAGAAAGGGATCCCATCATTTGCTTTGAGTGCAAGAAGTTGGGTCACATACGTTTAGATTGCCCTCAACTCAAGAAGAAGGACTTAGAGAAGAAGAAGAAGATTAAAGCCAAGATTTCTACTTGGAGTGATGAGGATTCATCGGAGGATGAGGAACATGAAGTGGCCAACGTTTGCCTCATGGCTCTTGAGGAGGATTCTATGGTAACCTTTAACTCATCTTGCTTTGATTTTACATTTAATGAACTGCATGATGCATATGTTGAGTTACAAGAGGTATATGATAAGTTAGTAGAGAAATATAAGAAATCTGTTTTGAAAATAAAAAGGTCATTTCGAATCTAAAAGCTCAAAACGATTTACCCTCTAAAACTAACTCGGATTTTGAGAAAAAGGTTTTAAGCTTACAAGATGATTTAAAGTTCTTTGAACAAGAAAATATTGATTTGAATAACCTTCTTTCTCAATGTAATGATGAACACCAAAAGTTGGTGAATGAGCTTAGTGAGCTCAAAAATTCTTTCAAAAATGTTGGTTCTTTAAAGTTTGAAAAAAAGTGAATCTTCAAAAACCAAATTTATAAAAAGAAAGAATTTTAACTACAAACAAAGTGGCTCCAATAAGTATTCTAGAACTTGTAAAATCTAATAATGTTAATGTCATGTCACCTTGGATTCCTATCGGAACCAAGCTTTTGGGAGCTAACACTCGTGGGCCCAAAATGATTTGGGTACCAAAAATGAGAGTTTAACTCCTTTTTTGTAGTGGGAGCATTGCTACAAGGCCAAAGCACAAAGTCAAAACTCATGGTACCTTGATAGTGGATGATCGAGGCACATGACCGAAGACAAGAGTCGATTCATGGAATTAAAGCCAAAAAGTAGAGGAGTGGTAACATTTGTTGACAACTCCAAATGCCACATTGAAGGTATTGGATCCATAGGTAATCACTCTTCTATACTTGTTGAAAATGTTTTGTATGTCAATGGTCTAAAACATAATTTATTGAGCATTAGTCAATTGTGTGATAAAGAGTTCAATGTCGTGTTTGATGTAAATGGGTGTAGAATAGTTGACATTAAATCTAAAAAAACAATGATCATTGGTCATTGCATATGCAATATATATATGGTGCATCTAGATGACATCCATACATCCCATGCATACTTAGTTGCTGAAAATGAAAATGATGCATGGTTATGGCATAGGAAACTAGGACATGCTAGCATTAGCGTTTTGGAAAAAATAGTTTCCCTTAATCTAGTTAGAGGCCTACCTAAGCTCAAGTTCTCATTAGATAAAATTTGTGATGCATGTGCTAAAGGTAAACAACATAGATCCTCGTTTTTGTCCATTATGATGTTTCTACAAGTAGGTGTTTGCAATTGATCCATATAGATCTCGTTTAAATCCACATAGATCCTCGTTTAACCTGGGTTCTCTTTTTAAGCACCAAAGATAGGGCTTTAGAAAACTTCATCACATTTTCAAAATTAATCCAAAATGATATTGAACTTAAAATTTCACATATTAGAAGTGATCATGGAACCGAATTTCAAAATATGGGTTTTGATGATTTTTGTAATAAAAATGGGATTAGCCATAATTTTCGGCTCCTCGAACTCCCCAACAAAACGGGGTAGTTGAGAGAAAAATAAAACTTTAGAAGAAATGGCTAGGACCATGCTTTGTGCAAATAATTTACCTAAGTATTTTTGGGCGGAAGCCACTAACACCGCTAGCTATATTATAAACCGAGTAATGATTAGGAGTATTTTGAAGAAAACTCCTTATGAGATTTTAAAATCTAAAAAGCCTAACATTAGCTATTTTCATCCTTTTGGTTGCAAGTGTTTTGTTTTAAACAATGTAAAAGACAATTTAGGTAAATTTAATGCAAAAAGTGATGAAGCTATTTTCTAGGTTACTCTTTAAACTCTATAGTCTATCGTGTGTTTAACAAAAGACTTTAGTTGTAGAGGAATCTATTCATGTGGTTTTCGAATCCGAGGAAGGATTCTTGTGATGATGATGATGTAGGGATCATTGAATCCATTGATGGTAGAGAATTATCAAAGGTGAATGAGATTCCAACCAAAGAGGAAGAAGCACAAGAACCGCCTCTGGAAGCATTGAAAGACAAGTCTCTTGAGGAAAAGGAAGTGAGCTACCCAAAGGAGTAAAACTATGTCAAGGGTGGTGAGATCTTGGGTGATCCATCCAAGGGGGTAACTACTCGTTCTTCTCTTAAAATGCTTAATCATGTTGCTTTTATCTCATGCATTGAGCCTAAGAATGTTAAAGAAGCATTATAAGATGACTTTTAGATTATGGCCATGCAAGATGAGTTAAACTAATTTGAGAGAAGTAAAGTGTGGACATTAGTTGATAGGCCTAGAAACAAATCTACTATAGGAACTAATTGGGTATTTAGAAACAAACTAGATGAGAGTGGTAGCATAGTGAGAAACAAAGCTAGCCTTGTTGCTCAAGGTTACACTCAAGAAGAGGGAATTGATTTTGATAAAACATATGAACTCGTAAATAGAATGGAAGCAATTAGGATGTTACTTGCATTTGCATGTTATCATGATTTCAAGCTTTTTCAAATAGATTTCAAAAGTTTTTTAAATGGTTTTATAAACGAAGAAGTGTATGTGGAACAACCACCGGGTTTTGAAAATCCTATTTTTCCAAACCATGTTTTCAAATTGTCAAAAGCCTTATATGGTTTAAAACAAGCTCCTAGAGTTTGGTATGAAAAATTATCAAGTTTTCTAGTTGAAAAAGATTTTTAAAAAGGGAAGGTGGACACAACACTATTTATTAAAAACAATGGCAAAGATGTCTTAGTAGTTCAAACTTATGCTGATGATATTATATTTGGTTCTACTAATGAATTGCTTTGTCAAGATTTTTCTAAGTTGATGGAAGGTGAATTTGAAATGAGCATGATGGGGGAGCTCTCATTCTTTTTGGGACTCCAAATCAAACAAATGAAGGATGGCGTCTTCATCAATAAAGCTAAGTATATCAAAGATATGCTCAAAAAGTTTGGCTTGGAGCAAGCAAAGCCTCAAGCTACACCAACGAGATCATCCACAAAGCTTGAAAAAGATGAAGGAGGTAAGGGTGTTGACTCTAAGCTTTATCGATCTATGATTGGATCTTTGCTTTACTTTACCGCAAGTAGACTGGATAAATTGTTTAGTGTTTGCTTGTGTGCTAGGTTCCAAGCTAGTCCTAGAGAGTCTCACCTTATAGCCGTTACAAGGATCTTTAGGTACCTTAGAGATACTCATTGTTTAGGTCTTTGGTACCCTAGAGACTCAACCTTTAACCTTCATGCTTACTCGGATGCGGATTACGGGGTTTTTTAAAATAGATAAGAAAAGAACTTCAAGAACTTGCCAATTCCTAGGTAGTATTCTCATATCTTGGTTCTCTAAGAAATAAAATAGTGTAGCTTTATCTACCACCGAAGACGAGTACATATCATTAGGGAGTTGTTGTACTCAAATCCTTTAGATGAAACAACAACTCTTAGACTATGGAATAGAGGTAGACACCATACCCCTTAAGTGTGATAACACTAGTGCCGTATGTCTTACCAAAAATCCCATCCAACACTCTAGAACCAAACACATAGAAATAAAGTATCATTTCATTAGAGATCACATCCTTAAGGAAGATGTTGTTTTAGAGTATGTAGACACCTTAAATCAATTAGCGGACATCTTTACCAAACCTCTAGATAAAGAGCATTTTTGGTCCCTTAGGGAGAGTTAGGTCTAACTAGCCTATCTTGACCTTTTAGGACCTTTGTGCTTAAAATTGCTTGATTTCCTATTAAATGTCATGCTTATGTGTTTTTTATCCTAATTTCATACTTACTTATAGTTAGGGTGAGAATGTTTATGTTTTGATATGTTAAACTTGCTCATGCATCTAGGATCAATTAAAATTAAATTTTTCTTCAATTTAGAGCCTTATCTGCACTTCCAGTCCAATTGGTATCGTAACGGGTCACCCTGTTTTGATACGGGTGCCTTCTAAGAACACTAATGGACCATGGTATTTCGAAACACCCAAAGGGTTTCGGAACGATTTGGTTCTTCCAAAACTTGTATCGAAACGGCCCCCATGTGTTTCGATACGAGCAATATAATGGGCTTCGATACAGTCAAACATGTATCAAAACGGTTAGCATGTTTCGAAACATTCGTAGACGTTTCGGTACGCCTGTTTCGAAACGATTTCTCCTGTTTCAAAACGCGTATCCAGAAAAGCCTATTTTAAAGGGTTTTAAATACTCAAAATCACTTTTAATCAAACACCAAAACCCTCAAAACCCTAACTCAAATTCTTCTATAAAAACGCTATAAACCTCTGTGTTTTTCATCAAATCTTGAGGGCTTTTACTCCTAAATGAAAATCTAAGCAAGCTTTATCAACTTGGTGCAATTTCATCCATCAATTCTTCCAAAATCCCATATTTAAGGTATTTTCTATCTTTTTCTTTTGATTTCGTTCGAATCTTATTTAGAAAATTATAGTTTTGTATAGAATACATGTTTTATATTATGGATTTTCAAAATTTTATAAATTTTTTTTCAAAATCTCAATTTTTTTATTCGAATATAATCTATTTTATTCGTATTTTTAACACTGTTTTTTGAATTTGTTTTCTTCAAAAAAATTATTATTATTTATATACTTTCAAAGTATTTTTTAAAACCTTAATAGGATTTTTATTGGATCGAATTAGGATTTAAATGCATAGACTCATAATAGTAGTAATATATATATATATATATATATATATACATATGTATATTTCTTCTTTCTCTTTTTCTCTTTTCCTCCTTCTCTTTTTCTTTTTGCTTGTTTTTTTGTTTTAAATTACCTAAAAGCCCATTAATCAATATAAACTAAAGTGGCCCTAAAGCCTGGACAAAATTAGTGATTACACTTTATAAACTGATTGGTCTAAAAATAGTTTTTTAATAGTCTTAAGGTGGTTATAAGGTAGTATCTGTTCATACAAATTCTTAACCTTTTGACAATGCACACAGACAAAGCGATTTGAACTCGGGTCTCCTAGGATGAACATCATCCGCTTTTTCACTAGGACCACTTGTTAGGTTAATTTGTCTAAAAATAATTAAGCTCTCTCAACCGATACAAACAAAATAAAATCCCTCAAAAGTTGCAAACAATTCAAACCAAACCGACTGAATGCACACCTTATATCCGGTACACAACTTTTATACCAACAATCTCTCTTTGATATTTTTCGTTAAAAAATGACAGAAACATCAAATGTCACATAATCCCTCAATAAAAATAGTCGATAAGAATGAACATTCAATCAACAAATAGAAAAAATTCCCTCTCGCACGTGCAAATGATATAGGAGATCAAATAAAGACTTCACAAGAAATCCAACCATCTCAGAAATCTTGACGAATTTTGGTATATTGAGACTTAATGGCTAATATTATTATTAGTAGAGGACCTTAGTGGCAAATCCTTGGCTAATGGACTCTTTATGGAAAAAAACCTTATAAAAATGGGCTTTCGTGGTGTTATAATGAGGAGCGTATATACGATAATTGTTATGATTATTAAATTATATGCGCAGTGAGGCGGTCATACGATAATATGACATATGCTGCGATTATATGTTTTACGAGGCTTGAGTGATGATTATGTTTACAAGAAATTAACGAGCGGTGAGAATCGGATATGAAAAATTGCTTTGTACAAATTTAATCCTGATGATGTATCATCATGTAATTCACTAAGATTGCATTATAAATCATCAGTGCATCAATAGATGTAATTAGTCCAGTTTGAAACTTAAACAAACTCACAATGCGCCCACAAACTATGCTGCTCGCATTTGAATTACGAAAAACTAGGATGAATAACAATGTAACATAAGAAATAAGGTTAGTGAAGCAAACGGGTGGGGCAATTTTTCGGAACTTCAGAAGGTTTTGGTAATAGTATATTTTAATGATTTCCAGGTTGATCTTTTAATCTAATTTTAAACAAGTTTATTGCTTTAGAAGTCAAAGTCATCCTTCTAAATTTGACCATTCAAACTGGAAATGCTTGATTAAATTCTCTAGATATTCTACTGAATAATTAGAATACTTGCATCCAGATAAGTAGTTAATAGCTCTACTCACCTGAGCTAATGCCAGAAAAGTTAAATACTGAGTTAATGAATAAAAATGAGAGTTTAGACAACGCAATGGTGGACGTGCCGGAGTGGTTATCGGGCATGACTAGAAATCATGTGGGCTCTGCCCGCGCAGGTTCGAATCCTGCCGTTCACGGTTTTGAGTTTTGTTGAAATGCAGTAGCTCTCGCTCATAGTCATAGGGTTATTTATGGCCAGGGACCTTTCTTTCCCATTGAAATTAAACAAGGATTGAATATGGTGAGTAGTTGAATTAGGCCTATTTGCTTTTAGATTATCTACCAACAAGAATATGTATTTTGTTCGGCCATCTTTTTCTGCTATGAAATTCAGTCCTTCATTAAGCCACGAGGTACTGTTTCCTCAAGAAAGCATCTGTCAAGGTAGTCTTTACGTTCCACATCATCGAACAAGATCTCTAATTCCTTTATTAGGAATATGCTAGAAATCGAGGACATTGTTTTCATTTGTCTGCCAACCCTCTTTTCCCATTTTTGGTGTTGTTGCTGACTTTCGAGTTTCGTCCACTTCTGAATATTTCCATTCTTATATCATCAAATTATTAAGCGCTTTTAAGTAGTATCTATAATCCTAT
The DNA here is from genome assembly GCA_958450335.1 of Hibiscus tridactylites. Taxonomy (NCBI): domain Eukaryota; kingdom Viridiplantae; phylum Streptophyta; class Magnoliopsida; order Malvales; family Malvaceae; genus Hibiscus; species Hibiscus tridactylites. The sequence goes on along the minus strand of OY288279.1, from coordinate 29,441,111 downwards.
TCCATCTGCTTTTATTGTTGGGCATAGGTTGCAAACTATTCTTAATGACTAGCTACATAGAGAAATGATTAGCATTGAATTTTAACTTTTTATTGGTTATCAGCAAATTTCTAGTAACTTGCTGGTCCATTAATCTTGGCTTTACTTTATGAAGATATCAGATATAAATTAAGGATTATTAATCATTCTTTCGATACGCTTAGTATCCTCTGACAGTTTGGCCGAGTGGTCTAAGGCACCAGATTTAGGCTCTGGTCCGAAAGGGCGTGGGTTCAAATCCCACAGCTGTTAATAATATTTTAAACACAAGGCTTCTGGTTATGTATTCTTGCTTGACAGTCCTATTTTATAGTTTTTAAAACAAACATTTTAAATATGAAAATACATTTGACACATTTTGTTTAGTATTTTAATTTTAGGGGTTAGAAGTTTAATACATTTGACACATTTTCTTTACTATTTTAATTTTAGGGGTTAGATGTTTAATTTGGGTTTATGCTTTAAGGTAGGGTTAACATTTAGAAGTTAAGGTTTAGGGCAAAATAAATTAAATTTTCAATTTTATAATGTAAATAAATTTAGAATTTAAGGTAGGGTTGCACTTCTCAGCACAATCTTCACACTTGTTTTACCACATTTTCTCAGTGGATTTCTTTTCATTCAGGCAGTTAATACCTCTACCCACTTGAGCTAATACCAGAAAAGCTAAATACTGATTGAGTAACTAGAAATGAGAGCTTGTAAAACGTAATGGTGGACGTGCCGGAGTGGTTATTGGGCATGACTAGAAATCATGTGGGCTCTGCATAGGTTCGAATCATGCCCTTCCCGTTTCGAGTTTTGTTGAAATGTGCTTCCATAAATAGTTTCTCTCGCTTCATAGTCATATGGTTATATATTGCAGTGACTTTATTTTTCCATTGATTACTGTAAAATCAAATAAAGATAGTGTTGAAAGTATGGTTGTGTCACGGGGCTAGACTCGTTCTTGCGGAGCCGCGCGGCCTTAGGTCTCAAACTCGCCTAAGTTTAATGGAAAATTCCAGTAGAAGAAAATTGTAGAAAATTGAATTTCCTATAGAGTAGAAGCGTTAGATTGATTAAAATGTTCATGGGATTTTTGGAAAATTAGTTGGAAGTAAATTGGTCACCTAGATAGTTAAAACTTTGTTAGTGGACTGTTTTGATAGATTTGGGAATTTTGGGGATTGAATTGCTGCAAGATTTATTCTGGAAATAATGTTTAGAAACAAGGGAAGTGTTTTATAAATGATTCATGATTTGAATTGGCGGAATAATGACTTGAATAACATGTTTAAAGTAGTTAGAATACTTACTAGGTGAATTGAACTTAATTGGGACCAATCTGGAAATAAGGTAAATAACATGACCATATTGTTTTGTTTAGGGACCAAGTAGGACTTAAAAATACAGTGGATAATAGGATAAACATAGGTTTAAAATTCTGGATTAAACTTTTAAATGACCTAGATTAATATATGCTCTAAAGTGACCTAATTGGTAATCTGCCAGTTTAATCCCTGCATAATGCCTTGTCTTTAAACGTAAAATTGTATTGCTTGAGAAATGAGAAAAATATGTGTCGTGCATGGTTGAAAAGATGTGTGAATAAGCTTTCTAGAATGGTAAAGTAATTAAAAATTGGATATGTTTGTAAAACGATATGCCCAAATTAGTAACATGTACTCAAACTGCCAGTACGAAAAACAATTTTGAGTGTTTAGTGTTTGTACTTGTATAAATGAGTTTATATGTTTGAAACGGTTTCTAATATGTTTTGTATATGTTTGTGCATAAATTTTAAGATCATGAAATTGAAGAAACTTTGGAGGAAACAAGGCTTGGTTCGCTCACCCGTCTCTGATCAGCCCACTTCTTTAAACTCCTTGTCCCTCCGTCTCTGATCAGCCCATTTCTTGGTTCGCTTACCCACCTTGTGCAAACATGCTCGAGCTAGGTCATGATGCTCTTGTCACGCCTTGGTGTTGCATGTAATAAGTGCTACGCAATTGTGCAAGTATACATGTCGCAAGTAATAAAGTGATATAAGTATCGAGTATCGTCTCCACGTGGATTGGTTTGGGCCACTTTGCTTAAGTTATTGCACTGTAGAAAATAAAAACACAAATATGTGATAGGAAGAGTTCTAACTAATAAGTAAACTAAAGAACAATAAAAGTAAAAGATAGAGGAAATCAAATAAGAGAGAAGAGTAGGCCGGGTTATCGTGAGTTGAGGAGTAAAATCCGAATAGAACAGTCTAAGTGTTTGAATGTAATGAGCACCGAATTGCCTCGGCAATGGTTTAAGCAATTGCATCGGCAATCCCTTGCTTGGGTAGCAACCAACAACGTCACGGTTCGGCAAAGCTTCCTTTAGTGGTTCCTTCTTATCCCTAAGTCGAAACTCTATCAACGTGCAAGCCTTGATAATACCTCCCAACGTGAACCAAGGGTGAACATCAACCTATCTTGCGTCTCTTTTAGCCGTTGAAATTTGTACTTATTCCTAAGCCGAATTAGTCCTCACTGAATTGGGCAAAAACCATGCTTGTTTGTTTCTTGAATCTAACTCTCCTGATGCTAGATAAATGGATGAAATCACAATTTCCTCTCCCGATTCAATTTCAAGTAAGATAAAAACCAAGAATAAGCAATCCTTGAATGAAAATTGCAACTTCAAAAACCTAAACAAATCTAATCGTTTATCAAAACCACAAACCCAAAATAACCCAAGCCAAACAAGTTAGTTCATGGCTGGGTTTTGAAAGATATACAAATAATAATTCCCTAGCGTTAATCTAATCGAAAAAAGAAGAAAAAGATGAAGAATTCGAACAACCCCCTTGTTTCTTTCTCTCCAATTCGAAAAGCCCCCTTGGTATTTAATCTCTTTTTGACCTCTTCATGAATATCCAAGCTCCGATTTTCATGCAAATTATCTCTAAAAATTCAACTCTTTACGCTCTTCAAGTCGCCTACCATTTTGCTTTTTTTCTCCCTTGTCAGAAATTGCCCGGGCATTGCCTCGACAATGGCTCGGCATAGTTCAGTGTGACAATGACCTGGTAGTGGTCTCTCGGTCTTCTTCGCTCGGTTAGGTGTACTCAGCATCACTTGACCGTCTCTGCTCGACATCACTCGGTAGGGTTTGGCATGGCTCTTCTCGGCAATGTTCGGTCATGAATTGTCGCAGCAATACTTGCCCAGGAAATTAACCTGCATACATCAAAACATATAACAGAGCATCACCTTTTCCACCAAATAAGCAAATTATGAACTCAAGCATAACGGTGAAGGAAATTATGAAAATATGCATGAATGCCTAATAATGCAACTAAATTGTGCCTAAGTCTAACAATAATATGTGTAAAAATGGTAATAAAAATAGTAGTTTTGAACACTCATCACACCCCTAAACTCGAACTATTGCTTGTCCTCAAGCAATGCAAACTAACAATTACCTGCCAAGACTTTATTCGTCAAAAACATGCTTTCAACTTGAATTCAATCATTGGAACTGCGGCACAAAGTATTTTCACCTTTTAAATTTTTCGAATGACATAAAAATTGCCCGGAACCACACTATAATGCTCATGACAATGTGTGTGCATGGTTGTGTATAAGTTGATTTTCAAGATTCCATGTGAACAATAGGCTTTTATCTATTTAATTATCGGGGTATTTATTTTTACTTTCACTAGAGCCAATTTCGGGCACCTCTAGCGATTCAATTTCTCATTTTTTAAATTTATTAGACTAGAGCCAATTTCGGGCACCTCTAGCGATTTTTTAAGTGCATTAACTACTAGAACCGGTTTTGGGAACCTCTAGCAAGAAATTAACTGTTTAATTTTTCAATTTACCTAAAAAAATTTGCATCCTAAGTTCACTAAGTTTCTATCAATCAACAAGTCACAACTGTGTAAAATTTTTCAGCATCGTAGTAAGTTTCTAGGTTCTTTTCATGCAATCCTAAAATTTAAAGGATTATTCAATTAAGTGCAATGGCAAAAATTCATCATCGAATAATCAACATGTCTTGAGCAATTAAATCTAATTTAAGGCATAGCATGTAACATATGCATCATATATGCTATTACTAAAGATGAATGCAATTAGATATGAAACTAATTAAAGACTAATACCCCTGCCGCACCCAAACTCAAGAAAAGCATTGTCCTCAATGCATAAAATGAAAAATAAAATGAGATGTAAATGAGTTAGTCGGAAAGGTCGTCACCTGGTATGATGAGTTTCCTACGAGTCGTTTGCTTGTTTCGCTTGCTTGAGCGCGGTGGTTGCTTGGTTTACCTGGTATGCGTCGATGCCTGGGCATGAGAAGTAGGCATTGTCGGTGCATCAGGACTTGCCGAGGCATGCGCTTCAGTGGTTGTCGAGGCATAAGGTATTGCCGAGGCATGCACTTTAGTGATTGTCGAGGCATCGGGTATTGCTGAGGCATGCGCTCTAGTGGTTGCTGAGGCATTGGGTATTGTCGAGGCATGCACTTTAGTGATTGCCGAGGCATCGGGTATTGCTGAGGCATGCACCATCTTGTCTGTTTTGGCAGTAGTTTTAGACTCTTTTCTGAACAAATGTTTTCTCCTTTGGGTGCGCTTGGGCTTGCAATGGTTTTGAGGTTCTTCGCCATGGTGGTTTTGATTCTTGATGTGGAACAACAAAGAAAACCTAAAAACTAATTATACTGAAGACAAATAAAATATCTCCTAAAATAACCAAAAATAAAATAAAGGTCTAAAAATGAAAAATTAATAATTCTTAGAAAGAGCATTTTCATGCTTCTTCTAAGGTTACTGCATATCCGAGAAAGCTTGAGGAAGGTCATTTTTTATACTTCTTAAAGTCCATCCACACCCTCCACTGAGTGACCATATTGCCCAAAAAGAATTGGGTCAATGTGCTCTCATCAACTCGCTTTTGTGTTACCATGGTAGAGGTGTCTTTTTTTCGTGTTCCCTTGTAGTCCATGTATACACTCCACCTTATGATAGTTCCTAAAGGCTTGAATATATTATTAGGAAAAATCATATCAACATCCAACCATTTACTTACCTCATTCTCGTTGAAATCCGTCATGGCTGGATGTAGCCTTCGTTGCCGAGGCAATTGTTGTGTCAGCCAATTGCCATGACAATCTTCAACAATAATTCAGAGCAAGTCAAGGGAAAACCCAATTTTCTGAAAAGCTTCACGAGTCCAAACACCATTTTCTTTAGGTCTCTCAACTATCTGCATCATTAGAGATTTCGATGGCTTCAAATCTATCGATTTTGTTTCCTCAAGAAATACCTGCAATGGAAGAGGTGATTTTTCAAGGATATCAAGAGGATTAACCATTACCTGCTCATATTCCATTAGCGAAGTATTGTCATGGTGTTGAGCTTGCATGTGGTCGTTCAATTGCCAGGGCAAAGGTAGATGAGAGCAATCTACAGATTCTTGCTTCATCATTGGTATTGTAACATTCTAGATAACTGATTCCTAAGGAATTGCTATAGCATCACTCTTCTCCTTCTTGATTGATGGAATTACTGAGGCATCTAGACTTGCTGAGGCATCAAGACTTGCTGAGGTAGTGGTGTTGGTCGTTGTCGAGGCATTGTTATCAGCATTGCCGAGGCAGTGTGATCGGGTGTTGCCGAGGCATGTGGTATTACTGTGGTATTCTCAAGACTCTTCTCATCCTCATTAAGTGTTGTTGCGACATTGTTCTGTTCAGACTCCTCAATCTTTGTTGGTGCAATTTGTTGCATAGGTTCATCATGTGTTGGGTAGTCTCTCTCATTGGCATCCTCTCAACTTTGGGGTTATAGTTGTTCCATACACATCAGAGAGCTCTCTTCGTATAGATCCTTGTCCTCATGCCTTGGGATTTCAATATTCTTAGGAGTTGACTGTTGGGGCATGTTATCCATGGCATATGTGGATTTCCTTAATCGATCTTCCCATTCTCTCACGAGTACTTCCATCCTGGCTATACACGCATCCATGGAATTTAATAGCTCTAGATTATGACTACATTGCCATGGCATATATGTTCCCGTAGCACTTGGGTGCTGATAAAGACTACATTGCCAAAGCATGTATGTTGCTGCGGCATTTGCTTCTGCGGCAAAACTGTTATGGTAAAAAAATGAGCTTTTTGATCTTACAATGAAAGATTTTGATGTTGGTTCCATCTATAGTTCTCCATGTAGTCATGTGCATCGAAAAGGTGATGACAATTTTCAAACACATGATTTTCCCAACACATAGCACAAGAGTTTTCTATGGTATAGGCTCTTTGGGCTTTTCTCAGTTGGTATAGGTAATCATCGAATGGTGTAAGAAATTCTTGAGTGGATTGATTCCTATCTTCCCACATCAACTCTAGAATAGATCGGCTTTTATTTCCTGACATGTTGGTGTCCCTTAACTTGTAGCGCACCTACTTTTTTATAAAAATAACAAAAAGAAAAGTTAGTAAAACTAGTAAAAAACTGCAATAAAAAACAAATAACATCAATTGCCAATCCTCGGCAACGACGCCAAAAACATGTTGCATGTAATAAGTGCTAAAACATTGTGCAAGTATACACTCACAAGTAATAAAGTGATATAGGTATTGGGTATCGTCTTCGCAGGGATTGGTTTAGGCCACTTTGCTTAAGTTATTGCACTGTAGAAAATAAAAACACAAATAGGTGATAGGAAGAGTTCTAACTAACAAGTAAACTAAAGAACAATAAAAGTAAATGATAGAGGAAATCAAATAAGAGAGAAGAGTAGGTTGGGTTATCGTGAGTTGAAGAGTGAAATTCGAATAGAATAGTCTCAGTTTTTTATTGCAACGAGCACCGAATTGCCTCGGCAATGCCAAAATCTACTGTCGCGACAATGGGTTAAGTATCTGCCTCGGCAATCCCTTGCTTGGTCAGCAAACAACAATGTCAAGGTTCGGCAAAGCGTCCTTCAGTGGTTCCATCTTTTCCCTAAGTCGAAACTCTATCAATGTTCAAGCCTTGATAATACCTCCCAGCATGAACAAAGGGTGAACATCAACTTATCTTGCGCCTCTTTTAGCCTTTGAAATTCATACTTATTTCTAAGCCGAATCAGTCTTCACCGAATTGGGTAAAAACCATGCTTATTCGTTTCTTATTTCTAACTCTTTTGATATTAGATAAATGGATGCAATCACAATTTCCTCTCCCGGTTCAATTGCAAGTAAGATAAACACCAAGAATAAGCAAACCTTGAATTAAAAAAGCATCTTCAAAAACCTAAACAAATCTAATCGTTTATCCAAACCACAAACCCAAAATAACCCAAGCCAAACAAGTTAGTTCATGGCTGGGTTTTGAAAGATATACAAAGAATAATTCTCTAGCATGAACCTAATCGAAACAAAGAAGAAAAAGATGAAGAATTCGAACAGTCCCTTGTTTCATTCTCTCCAATCGACTCCCCTTGAAGTTGACGGCTTGGCCTTCTTTATATAGGAGATGACTAGGTCAAAGTCTTTCTTGAGAATGAAGTTAAGTTGGAATTAAATTGAATAAAAGAAATATTAAATGCATTTTAATTTTATTCCAACTAAAACTTATATTTTCTTGGGATTTAATCTCTTTTTGACCTCTTCATAAATATCCAAACTCCGATCTTCGTGCAAATTATCTCTAAAAATTCAACTTTTTACGCTCTTCAAGTCACCTATCATTTTGCTCTTTTTCTCCCTTGGCGGAAATTGCCTGGGCATTGCCTCGACAATGAATTGCCTCGGCAATGGCTTGGCATAGTTCGGTGTGGCAATGACCTGGTAGTGGTTTCTCGGTCGTCTTTTCTCGGCCAAGTGTACTCAACATCACTCACTGTCTCTGCCCGGCATCACTCGGTAGGGTTTGTCATGGCTCCACTCGGCAAGGTTCGGTCATGAATCGCCACGACATTACTTGCTCAGGGAATTAACTTGCACACATCAAAACATATACCAGAGAAGCACCTTTTCCACCAAATAAGCAAAATATGAACTCAAGCATAACGGTGAAGGAAATTCTGAAAATATGTATGAATGCCTAATAATGCAACTAAAATGTGCCTAATTCTAACAATAACATGAGTAAAAAGGGTAATAAAAATAGTACATTTAAACACTCATTACTTGGCAACGTGGTATACTACTTCGTAACCGAGCACAACATCGTTGGGTGTAAGAGGTTGTTATCCGGTCACGATCTCAAAAGGACTTTGGTTTGTAGCCTCCGTTCTCTGCAGGCTATAGGAAAATTAGGCCACGTCTAGCAGCTTTGTCAGTCACGCTTAGTCGCACTTGCATTGTGCCGGAGATAAATCTCTAACAACTCATTCACTCGTTCGGTTTGTGTAAAACTAAAGAATTGATTTTGATATAACAAAGAATTTAAGGACTAAGTTGAAAAAGAGAAAATAAATTTTTACGTCCTTAAAACTTCCCAAAACTTTTAAGTAATATGGTTAAGTCAAAACCAAAGGTTATACAAATGTTTCTAAGTATTTTCCAAGTCAAAACAGTGGTTTTCGAATCACATTTTCAAAATGGCCCTTAGGCGTTTCAGAACGTTTTGAAACTGTTAACATTTGTTTCGGAACAAGCCTGGCCATTTCGATACAGATGTATCGAAAAAGTACCTTATGTTTCAAAATTGATGAAGAACAACGGAACGAGTTGATCTGTTTCGATATGAAAGTATCGAAACGACCTCAATTGTTTCAAAACGATTTTCAAACTTGGATTCAAAAATATGACAGTTGCAATTTATAACTGATTTTTAGAAAACGGTTAAGGTGTATCGAAATGAGTTAAGCATGTTTCGATACGGGTTTTGACAGTGGCAAAATGTTTCGAAACGGTATCATGCACGTTTCGGAACGTGCTCTTAGTGTATCAAAATGATCGTACTCGTTTTCATACAGTCTCTTAATTTCACCCCAACGACTATTTCTATTTTGGTCTGTTTCGAAACAGGTACATGTGTTTCAAAACGGGTAGTTGCAGAAGTGTATTTATGGTGGAAAGATTGCATCCCAACGGCTATATTTATGATGGCAACAACCGCAACGGCTAGAATTGAATGAGAAAGTATAAAATGGAGTCTCAAAACATCTAGCAACAACTATTGATCCTTAAAGAAACATTCCAACATCAAATCCAAGCTCTAGTGTTAAAATTCTCATATATTTGTAAAACCCTAATTGTGGTTCTTTGTAATTCCTATCTTTTTGTTTCAATTGGGTTGGGTGCTTGAATTGGGCAACATTTGTATTGAGAGATAATTATTATTTGCCTTAATCTTCTTTTTAACCTTGTGAGGGGGTTTGGTCATTTTTGGGTAGAAAATTGACCACTTGTGTAAAGGTTTCTTCCTAAGCCTAGAAAAAGGGGAAGATCAACTAGTGGTGTTGTTTGAAAATCCTTAGTGGGAGCTAAGGTAGTAGATGTAGAGTACATTTGGAACTTGAACCACTATAATTTCCTTGTCTTGAATTTTCATTTTTTTCCATTTCACTATCATTTACTTTAAAAATCCAATTCTCCCCCTCTTGGCTTAAATCGATTCAACGATCCACTCAACAATTGGTATTAGAGCCTACCTCTTTTGAAGGATTAACAACCACAAGAGGAGATCCGAGAAGAGTGTGATCAAGACTAAAGTCAAGCCATGACTTCTACCTCAACCTCTAACCTTTACGAGTCTCAATCCACCACTAAACCACCATTCTTCAATGGGACAACGACCCATATTGGAAGAATATGATGCGTCTCTTCATCAAGTCCACCGATTATATGGTTTGGGATGTAGTGGAAGAAGGGCCTTACATTATGGTAAAAAGAAACGATGAAGGAAGACTTGTCCCAAAGGTGAAGTCGGAGATGACCAGGGGAAGATAGACGAATGATACAAGTCAACGACAAAGCTTTACACGTCATATTTTGTGCACTTGGTTCGGATATCTACTCTAAGGTTTCTTCAATCGAGGGCGCAAAAGAAGTGTGGGACACTCTTGAGACGACTTATGAAGGTACTAGCGACGTTAAGGAGACTAAGATCGGGATACTAAATCTGAGCTATGAAAATTTCAAGTTTGATTCCGATGAGAGTGTCTCCAAGATTTTTGATCGGTTTTCGATCATCGTCAATAGTCTTAAAGGATTCGGTGAAGTGATTCCCAAAGACAAGCTAGTAAAGATCCTTCTATGTACTCTCTCGGAGTCATGGGATGGTAAAAGAACAACCATTATTGAAGCTAAGAATTTGAAGACATTAAAGCATGATGAGCTCGTTGGTTCTCTTCTTACATATGAGATTATGAAACAAGGAAGAGAAGAAGAAGAAAAGAAAGAAGAGATAATAATAGAGAAGAATTAGGTGGAAAAGAAGAAGAAGCTAGGAGTTGCTCTCAAAGACTCTCTACAAGAGGAGAGCTCTTCTAGTGAGGAGGAAGATTGTGAGGAGTTGACAATAATAGCCAAACGATTCTCACGGTTCATGAAGTCTAACTGAGGGAGGAAATTTCAAAGAAATATGGACTTCAAGAACAAAAGAAAAGAAGAAGAAAGGGATCCCATCATTTGCTTTGAGTGCAAGAAGTTGGGTCACATACGTTTAGATTGCCCTCAACTCAAGAAGAAGGACTTAGAGAAGAAGAAGAAGATTAAAGCCAAGATTTCTACTTGGAGTGATGAGGATTCATCGGAGGATGAGGAACATGAAGTGGCCAACGTTTGCCTCATGGCTCTTGAGGAGGATTCTATGGTAACCTTTAACTCATCTTGCTTTGATTTTACATTTAATGAACTGCATGATGCATATGTTGAGTTACAAGAGGTATATGATAAGTTAGTAGAGAAATATAAGAAATCTGTTTTGAAAATAAAAAGGTCATTTCGAATCTAAAAGCTCAAAACGATTTACCCTCTAAAACTAACTCGGATTTTGAGAAAAAGGTTTTAAGCTTACAAGATGATTTAAAGTTCTTTGAACAAGAAAATATTGATTTGAATAACCTTCTTTCTCAATGTAATGATGAACACCAAAAGTTGGTGAATGAGCTTAGTGAGCTCAAAAATTCTTTCAAAAATGTTGGTTCTTTAAAGTTTGAAAAAAAGTGAATCTTCAAAAACCAAATTTATAAAAAGAAAGAATTTTAACTACAAACAAAGTGGCTCCAATAAGTATTCTAGAACTTGTAAAATCTAATAATGTTAATGTCATGTCACCTTGGATTCCTATCGGAACCAAGCTTTTGGGAGCTAACACTCGTGGGCCCAAAATGATTTGGGTACCAAAAATGAGAGTTTAACTCCTTTTTTGTAGTGGGAGCATTGCTACAAGGCCAAAGCACAAAGTCAAAACTCATGGTACCTTGATAGTGGATGATCGAGGCACATGACCGAAGACAAGAGTCGATTCATGGAATTAAAGCCAAAAAGTAGAGGAGTGGTAACATTTGTTGACAACTCCAAATGCCACATTGAAGGTATTGGATCCATAGGTAATCACTCTTCTATACTTGTTGAAAATGTTTTGTATGTCAATGGTCTAAAACATAATTTATTGAGCATTAGTCAATTGTGTGATAAAGAGTTCAATGTCGTGTTTGATGTAAATGGGTGTAGAATAGTTGACATTAAATCTAAAAAAACAATGATCATTGGTCATTGCATATGCAATATATATATGGTGCATCTAGATGACATCCATACATCCCATGCATACTTAGTTGCTGAAAATGAAAATGATGCATGGTTATGGCATAGGAAACTAGGACATGCTAGCATTAGCGTTTTGGAAAAAATAGTTTCCCTTAATCTAGTTAGAGGCCTACCTAAGCTCAAGTTCTCATTAGATAAAATTTGTGATGCATGTGCTAAAGGTAAACAACATAGATCCTCGTTTTTGTCCATTATGATGTTTCTACAAGTAGGTGTTTGCAATTGATCCATATAGATCTCGTTTAAATCCACATAGATCCTCGTTTAACCTGGGTTCTCTTTTTAAGCACCAAAGATAGGGCTTTAGAAAACTTCATCACATTTTCAAAATTAATCCAAAATGATATTGAACTTAAAATTTCACATATTAGAAGTGATCATGGAACCGAATTTCAAAATATGGGTTTTGATGATTTTTGTAATAAAAATGGGATTAGCCATAATTTTCGGCTCCTCGAACTCCCCAACAAAACGGGGTAGTTGAGAGAAAAATAAAACTTTAGAAGAAATGGCTAGGACCATGCTTTGTGCAAATAATTTACCTAAGTATTTTTGGGCGGAAGCCACTAACACCGCTAGCTATATTATAAACCGAGTAATGATTAGGAGTATTTTGAAGAAAACTCCTTATGAGATTTTAAAATCTAAAAAGCCTAACATTAGCTATTTTCATCCTTTTGGTTGCAAGTGTTTTGTTTTAAACAATGTAAAAGACAATTTAGGTAAATTTAATGCAAAAAGTGATGAAGCTATTTTCTAGGTTACTCTTTAAACTCTATAGTCTATCGTGTGTTTAACAAAAGACTTTAGTTGTAGAGGAATCTATTCATGTGGTTTTCGAATCCGAGGAAGGATTCTTGTGATGATGATGATGTAGGGATCATTGAATCCATTGATGGTAGAGAATTATCAAAGGTGAATGAGATTCCAACCAAAGAGGAAGAAGCACAAGAACCGCCTCTGGAAGCATTGAAAGACAAGTCTCTTGAGGAAAAGGAAGTGAGCTACCCAAAGGAGTAAAACTATGTCAAGGGTGGTGAGATCTTGGGTGATCCATCCAAGGGGGTAACTACTCGTTCTTCTCTTAAAATGCTTAATCATGTTGCTTTTATCTCATGCATTGAGCCTAAGAATGTTAAAGAAGCATTATAAGATGACTTTTAGATTATGGCCATGCAAGATGAGTTAAACTAATTTGAGAGAAGTAAAGTGTGGACATTAGTTGATAGGCCTAGAAACAAATCTACTATAGGAACTAATTGGGTATTTAGAAACAAACTAGATGAGAGTGGTAGCATAGTGAGAAACAAAGCTAGCCTTGTTGCTCAAGGTTACACTCAAGAAGAGGGAATTGATTTTGATAAAACATATGAACTCGTAAATAGAATGGAAGCAATTAGGATGTTACTTGCATTTGCATGTTATCATGATTTCAAGCTTTTTCAAATAGATTTCAAAAGTTTTTTAAATGGTTTTATAAACGAAGAAGTGTATGTGGAACAACCACCGGGTTTTGAAAATCCTATTTTTCCAAACCATGTTTTCAAATTGTCAAAAGCCTTATATGGTTTAAAACAAGCTCCTAGAGTTTGGTATGAAAAATTATCAAGTTTTCTAGTTGAAAAAGATTTTTAAAAAGGGAAGGTGGACACAACACTATTTATTAAAAACAATGGCAAAGATGTCTTAGTAGTTCAAACTTATGCTGATGATATTATATTTGGTTCTACTAATGAATTGCTTTGTCAAGATTTTTCTAAGTTGATGGAAGGTGAATTTGAAATGAGCATGATGGGGGAGCTCTCATTCTTTTTGGGACTCCAAATCAAACAAATGAAGGATGGCGTCTTCATCAATAAAGCTAAGTATATCAAAGATATGCTCAAAAAGTTTGGCTTGGAGCAAGCAAAGCCTCAAGCTACACCAACGAGATCATCCACAAAGCTTGAAAAAGATGAAGGAGGTAAGGGTGTTGACTCTAAGCTTTATCGATCTATGATTGGATCTTTGCTTTACTTTACCGCAAGTAGACTGGATAAATTGTTTAGTGTTTGCTTGTGTGCTAGGTTCCAAGCTAGTCCTAGAGAGTCTCACCTTATAGCCGTTACAAGGATCTTTAGGTACCTTAGAGATACTCATTGTTTAGGTCTTTGGTACCCTAGAGACTCAACCTTTAACCTTCATGCTTACTCGGATGCGGATTACGGGGTTTTTTAAAATAGATAAGAAAAGAACTTCAAGAACTTGCCAATTCCTAGGTAGTATTCTCATATCTTGGTTCTCTAAGAAATAAAATAGTGTAGCTTTATCTACCACCGAAGACGAGTACATATCATTAGGGAGTTGTTGTACTCAAATCCTTTAGATGAAACAACAACTCTTAGACTATGGAATAGAGGTAGACACCATACCCCTTAAGTGTGATAACACTAGTGCCGTATGTCTTACCAAAAATCCCATCCAACACTCTAGAACCAAACACATAGAAATAAAGTATCATTTCATTAGAGATCACATCCTTAAGGAAGATGTTGTTTTAGAGTATGTAGACACCTTAAATCAATTAGCGGACATCTTTACCAAACCTCTAGATAAAGAGCATTTTTGGTCCCTTAGGGAGAGTTAGGTCTAACTAGCCTATCTTGACCTTTTAGGACCTTTGTGCTTAAAATTGCTTGATTTCCTATTAAATGTCATGCTTATGTGTTTTTTATCCTAATTTCATACTTACTTATAGTTAGGGTGAGAATGTTTATGTTTTGATATGTTAAACTTGCTCATGCATCTAGGATCAATTAAAATTAAATTTTTCTTCAATTTAGAGCCTTATCTGCACTTCCAGTCCAATTGGTATCGTAACGGGTCACCCTGTTTTGATACGGGTGCCTTCTAAGAACACTAATGGACCATGGTATTTCGAAACACCCAAAGGGTTTCGGAACGATTTGGTTCTTCCAAAACTTGTATCGAAACGGCCCCCATGTGTTTCGATACGAGCAATATAATGGGCTTCGATACAGTCAAACATGTATCAAAACGGTTAGCATGTTTCGAAACATTCGTAGACGTTTCGGTACGCCTGTTTCGAAACGATTTCTCCTGTTTCAAAACGCGTATCCAGAAAAGCCTATTTTAAAGGGTTTTAAATACTCAAAATCACTTTTAATCAAACACCAAAACCCTCAAAACCCTAACTCAAATTCTTCTATAAAAACGCTATAAACCTCTGTGTTTTTCATCAAATCTTGAGGGCTTTTACTCCTAAATGAAAATCTAAGCAAGCTTTATCAACTTGGTGCAATTTCATCCATCAATTCTTCCAAAATCCCATATTTAAGGTATTTTCTATCTTTTTCTTTTGATTTCGTTCGAATCTTATTTAGAAAATTATAGTTTTGTATAGAATACATGTTTTATATTATGGATTTTCAAAATTTTATAAATTTTTTTTCAAAATCTCAATTTTTTTATTCGAATATAATCTATTTTATTCGTATTTTTAACACTGTTTTTTGAATTTGTTTTCTTCAAAAAAATTATTATTATTTATATACTTTCAAAGTATTTTTTAAAACCTTAATAGGATTTTTATTGGATCGAATTAGGATTTAAATGCATAGACTCATAATAGTAGTAATATATATATATATATATATATATATATACATATGTATATTTCTTCTTTCTCTTTTTCTCTTTTCCTCCTTCTCTTTTTCTTTTTGCTTGTTTTTTTGTTTTAAATTACCTAAAAGCCCATTAATCAATATAAACTAAAGTGGCCCTAAAGCCTGGACAAAATTAGTGATTACACTTTATAAACTGATTGGTCTAAAAATAGTTTTTTAATAGTCTTAAGGTGGTTATAAGGTAGTATCTGTTCATACAAATTCTTAACCTTTTGACAATGCACACAGACAAAGCGATTTGAACTCGGGTCTCCTAGGATGAACATCATCCGCTTTTTCACTAGGACCACTTGTTAGGTTAATTTGTCTAAAAATAATTAAGCTCTCTCAACCGATACAAACAAAATAAAATCCCTCAAAAGTTGCAAACAATTCAAACCAAACCGACTGAATGCACACCTTATATCCGGTACACAACTTTTATACCAACAATCTCTCTTTGATATTTTTCGTTAAAAAATGACAGAAACATCAAATGTCACATAATCCCTCAATAAAAATAGTCGATAAGAATGAACATTCAATCAACAAATAGAAAAAATTCCCTCTCGCACGTGCAAATGATATAGGAGATCAAATAAAGACTTCACAAGAAATCCAACCATCTCAGAAATCTTGACGAATTTTGGTATATTGAGACTTAATGGCTAATATTATTATTAGTAGAGGACCTTAGTGGCAAATCCTTGGCTAATGGACTCTTTATGGAAAAAAACCTTATAAAAATGGGCTTTCGTGGTGTTATAATGAGGAGCGTATATACGATAATTGTTATGATTATTAAATTATATGCGCAGTGAGGCGGTCATACGATAATATGACATATGCTGCGATTATATGTTTTACGAGGCTTGAGTGATGATTATGTTTACAAGAAATTAACGAGCGGTGAGAATCGGATATGAAAAATTGCTTTGTACAAATTTAATCCTGATGATGTATCATCATGTAATTCACTAAGATTGCATTATAAATCATCAGTGCATCAATAGATGTAATTAGTCCAGTTTGAAACTTAAACAAACTCACAATGCGCCCACAAACTATGCTGCTCGCATTTGAATTACGAAAAACTAGGATGAATAACAATGTAACATAAGAAATAAGGTTAGTGAAGCAAACGGGTGGGGCAATTTTTCGGAACTTCAGAAGGTTTTGGTAATAGTATATTTTAATGATTTCCAGGTTGATCTTTTAATCTAATTTTAAACAAGTTTATTGCTTTAGAAGTCAAAGTCATCCTTCTAAATTTGACCATTCAAACTGGAAATGCTTGATTAAATTCTCTAGATATTCTACTGAATAATTAGAATACTTGCATCCAGATAAGTAGTTAATAGCTCTACTCACCTGAGCTAATGCCAGAAAAGTTAAATACTGAGTTAATGAATAAAAATGAGAGTTTAGACAACGCAATGGTGGACGTGCCGGAGTGGTTATCGGGCATGACTAGAAATCATGTGGGCTCTGCCCGCGCAGGTTCGAATCCTGCCGTTCACGGTTTTGAGTTTTGTTGAAATGCAGTAGCTCTCGCTCATAGTCATAGGGTTATTTATGGCCAGGGACCTTTCTTTCCCATTGAAATTAAACAAGGATTGAATATGGTGAGTAGTTGAATTAGGCCTATTTGCTTTTAGATTATCTACCAACAAGAATATGTATTTTGTTCGGCCATCTTTTTCTGCTATGAAATTCAGTCCTTCATTAAGCCACGAGGTACTGTTTCCTCAAGAAAGCATCTGTCAAGGTAGTCTTTACGTTCCACATCATCGAACAAGATCTCTAATTCCTTTATTAGGAATATGCTAGAAATCGAGGACATTGTTTTCATTTGTCTGCCAACCCTCTTTTCCCATTTTTGGTGTTGTTGCTGACTTTCGAGTTTCGTCCACTTCTGAATATTTCCATTCTTATATCATCAAATTATTAAGCGCTTTTAAGTAGTATCTATAATCCTATTCCATCTGCTTTTATTGTTGGGCATAGGTTGCAAACTATTCTTAATGACTAGCTACATAGAGAAATGATTAGCATTGAATTTTAACTTTTTATTGGTTATCAGCAAATTTCTAGTAACTTGCTGGTCCATTAATCTTGGCTTTACTTTATGAAGATATCAGATATAAATTAAGGATTATTAATCATTCTTTCGATACGCTTAGTATCCTCTGACAGTTTGGCCGAGTGGTCTAAGGCACCAGATTTAGGCTCTGGTCCGAAAGGGCGTGGGTTCAAATCCCACAGCTGTTAATAATATTTTAAACACAAGGCTTCTGGTTATGTATTCTTGCTTGACAGTCCTATTTTATAGTTTTTAAAACAAACATTTTAAATATGAAAATACATTTGACACATTTTGTTTAGTATTTTAATTTTAGGGGTTAGAAGTTTAATACATTTGACACATTTTCTTTACTATTTTAATTTTAGGGGTTAGATGTTTAATTTGGGTTTATGCTTTAAGGTAGGGTTAACATTTAGAAGTTAAGGTTTAGGGCAAAATAAATTAAATTTTCAATTTTATAATGTAAATAAATTTAGAATTTAAGGTAGGGTTGCACTTCTCAGCACAATCTTCACACTTGTTTTACCACATTTTCTCAGTGGATTTCTTTTCATTCAGGCAGTTAATACCTCTACCCACTTGAGCTAATACCAGAAAAGCTAAATACTGATTGAGTAACTAGAAATGAGAGCTTGTAAAACGTAATGGTGGACGTGCCGGAGTGGTTATTGGGCATGACTAGAAATCATGTGGGCTCTGCATAGGTTCGAATCATGCCCTTCCCGTTTCGAGTTTTGTTGAAATGTGCTTCCATAAATAGTTTCTCTCGCTTCATAGTCATATGGTTATATATTGCAGTGACTTTATTTTTCCATTGATTACTGTAAAATCAAATAAAGATAGTGTTGAAAGTATGGTTGTGTCACGGGGCTAGACTCGTTCTTGCGGAGCCGCGCGGCCTTAGGTCTCAAACTCGCCTAAGTTTAATGGAAAATTCCAGTAGAAGAAAATTGTAGAAAATTGAATTTCCTATAGAGTAGAAGCGTTAGATTGATTAAAATGTTCATGGGATTTTTGGAAAATTAGTTGGAAGTAAATTGGTCACCTAGATAGTTAAAACTTTGTTAGTGGACTGTTTTGATAGATTTGGGAATTTTGGGGATTGAATTGCTGCAAGATTTATTCTGGAAATAATGTTTAGAAACAAGGGAAGTGTTTTATAAATGATTCATGATTTGAATTGGCGGAATAATGACTTGAATAACATGTTTAAAGTAGTTAGAATACTTACTAGGTGAATTGAACTTAATTGGGACCAATCTGGAAATAAGGTAAATAACATGACCATATTGTTTTGTTTAGGGACCAAGTAGGACTTAAAAATACAGTGGATAATAGGATAAACATAGGTTTAAAATTCTGGATTAAACTTTTAAATGACCTAGATTAATATATGCTCTAAAGTGACCTAATTGGTAATCTGCCAGTTTAATCCCTGCATAATGCCTTGTCTTTAAACGTAAAATTGTATTGCTTGAGAAATGAGAAAAATATGTGTCGTGCATGGTTGAAAAGATGTGTGAATAAGCTTTCTAGAATGGTAAAGTAATTAAAAATTGGATATGTTTGTAAAACGATATGCCCAAATTAGTAACATGTACTCAAACTGCCAGTACGAAAAACAATTTTGAGTGTTTAGTGTTTGTACTTGTATAAATGAGTTTATATGTTTGAAACGGTTTCTAATATGTTTTGTATATGTTTGTGCATAAATTTTAAGATCATGAAATTGAAGAAACTTTGGAGGAAACAAGGCTTGGTTCGCTCACCCGTCTCTGATCAGCCCACTTCTTTAAACTCCTTGTCCCTCCGTCTCTGATCAGCCCATTTCTTGGTTCGCTTACCCACCTTGTGCAAACATGCTCGAGCTAGGTCATGATGCTCTTGTCACGCCTTGGTGTTGCATGTAATAAGTGCTACGCAATTGTGCAAGTATACATGTCGCAAGTAATAAAGTGATATAAGTATCGAGTATCGTCTCCACGTGGATTGGTTTGGGCCACTTTGCTTAAGTTATTGCACTGTAGAAAATAAAAACACAAATATGTGATAGGAAGAGTTCTAACTAATAAGTAAACTAAAGAACAATAAAAGTAAAAGATAGAGGAAATCAAATAAGAGAGAAGAGTAGGCCGGGTTATCGTGAGTTGAGGAGTAAAATCCGAATAGAACAGTCTAAGTGTTTGAATGTAATGAGCACCGAATTGCCTCGGCAATGGTTTAAGCAATTGCATCGGCAATCCCTTGCTTGGGTAGCAACCAACAACGTCACGGTTCGGCAAAGCTTCCTTCAGTGGTTCCTTCTTATCCCTAAGTCGAAACTCTATCAACGTGCAAGCCTTGATAATACCTCCCAACGTGAACCAAGGGTGAACATCAACCTATCTTGCGTCTCTTTTAGCCGTTGAAATTTGTACTTATTCCTAAGCCGAATTAGTCCTCACTGAATTGGGCAAAAACCATGCTTGTTTGTTTCTTGAATCTAACTCTCCTGATGCTAGATAAATGGATGAAATCACAATTTCCTCTCCCGATTCAATTTCAAGTAAGATAAAAACCAAGAATAAGCAATCCTTGAATGAAAATTGCAACTTCAAAAACCTAAACAAATCTAATCGTTTATCAAAACCACAAACCCAAAATAACCCAAGCCAAACAAGTTAGTTCATGGCTGGGTTTTGAAAGATATACAAATAATAATTCCCTAGCGTTAATCTAATCGAAAAAAGAAGAAAAAGATGAAGAATTCGAACAACCCCCTTGTTTCTTTCTCTCCAATTCGAAAAGCCCACTTGGTATTTAATCTCTTTTTGACCTCTTCATGAATATCCAAGCTCCGATTTTCATGCAAATTATCTCTAAAAATTCAACTCTTTACGCTCTTCAAGTCGCCTACCATTTTGCTTTTTTTCTCCCTTGTCAGAAATTGCCCGGGCATTGCCTCGACAATGGCTTGGCATAGTTCAGTGTGACAATGACCTGGTAGTGGTCTCTCGGTCTTCTTCGCTCGGTTAGGTGTACTCAGCATCACTTGACCGTCTCTGCTCGACATCACTCGGTAGGGTTTGGCATGGCTCTTCTCGGCAATGTTCGGTCATGAATTGTCGCAGCAATACTTGCCCAGGAAATTAACCTGCATACATCGAAACATATAACAGAGCATCACCTTTTCCACCAAATAAGCAAATTATGAACTCAAGCATAACGGTGAAGGAAATTATGAAAATATGCATGAATGCCTAATAATGCAACTAAATTGTGCCTAAGTCTAACAATAATATGTGTAAAAATGGTAATAAAAATAGTAGTTTTGAACACTCATCACACCCCTAAACTCGAACTATTGCTTGTCCTCAAGCAATGCAAACTAACAATTACCTGCCAAGACTTTATTCGTCAAAAACATGCTTTCAACTTGAATTCAATCATTGGAACTGCGGCATAAAGTATTTTCACCTTTTAAATTTTTCGAATGACATAAAAATTGCCCGGAACCACACTATAATGCTCATGACAATGTGTGTGCATGGTTGTGTATAAGTTGATTTTCAAGATTCCATGTGAACAATAGGCTTTTATCTATTTAATTACCGGGGTATTTATTTTTACTTTCACTAGAGCCAATTTCGGGCACCTCTAGCGATTCAATTTCTCATTTTTTAAATTTATTAGACTAGAGCCAATTTCGGGCACCTCTAGCGATTTTTTAAGTGCATTAACTACTAGAACCGGTTTTGGGAACCTCTAGCAAGAAATTAACTGTTTAATTTTTCAATTTACCTAAAAAAATTTGCATCCTAAGTTCACTAAGTTTCTATCAATCAACAAGTCACAACTGTGTAAAATTTTTCAGCATCGTAGTAAGTTTCTAGGTTCTTTTCATGCAATCCTAAAATTTAAAGGATCATTCAATTAAGTGCAATGGCAAAAATTCATCATCGAATAATCAACATGTCTTGAGCAATTAAATCTAATTTAAGGCATAGCATGTAACATATGCATCATATATGCTATTACTAAAGATGAATGCAATTAGATATGAAACTAATTAAAGACTAATACCCCTGCCGCACCCAAACTCAAGAAAAGCATTGTCCTCAATGCATAAAATGAAAAATAAAATGAGATGTAAATGAGTTAGTCGGAAAGGTCGTCACCTGGTATGATGAGTTTCCTACGAGTCGTTTGCTTGTTTCGCTTGCTAAAGCGCGGTGGTTGCTTGGTTTACCTGGTATGCGTCGATGCCTGGGCATGAGAAGTAGGCAGTGTCGGTGCATCAGGACTTGCCGAGGCATGCGCTTCAGTGGTTGTCGTGGCATCAGGTATTGCCGAGGCATGCACTTTAGTGATTGTCGAGGCATCGAGTATTGCCGAGGCCTGCGCTCCAGTGGTTGCTGAGGCATCGGGTATTGCCGAGGCAAGTACTTTAGTGATTGCCGAGGCATGCACCATCTTGTCTATTTTGGCAGTAGTTTTAGACTCTTTTTCTGAACAAATGTTTGCTCCTTTGGGTGCGCTTGGGCTTGCCATGGTTTTGAGGTTCTTGGCCATAGTGGTTTTGATTCTTGATGTGGAACAACAAAGAAAACTTAAAAACTAATTATACTGAAGACAAATAAAATATCTCCTAAAATAACCGAAAATAAAATAAAGGTCTAAAAATTAAAAACGAAAAATAAAAAATTCTTAGAAAGAGCATTTTCATGCTTATTCTAAGGTTACTGCATATCCGAGAAAGCTTGAGGAAGGTCATTTTTTATACTTCTTATAGTCCATTCGCACCCTCCACTGATTGACCCTATTGCCGAAAAAGAGTTGGGTCAATGTGCTCTCAGCAACTCGCTTTTGTGTTACCATGGTAGAGGTGTCTCTTTTTCGTGTTCCCTTGTAGTCCATGTATACACTCCACCTTATGATAGTTCCTAAAGGCTTGAATATATTATTAGGAAAAATTATATCAACATCCAACCATTTACTTACCTCATTCTCGTTGAAATCCATCATGGCTGGATGTAGCCTTCGTTGCCGAGGCAATTGTTGTGTCAGCCAATTGCCATGACAATCTTCAACAATAATTCAGAGCAAGTCAAGGGAAAACCCAATTTTCTGAAAAGCTTCACGAGTCCAAACACCATTTTCTTTAGGTCTCTCAACTATCAGCATCATTAGAGATTTCGATGGCTTCAAATCTATCGATTTTGTTTCCTCAAGAAATACCTGCAATGGAAGAGGTGATTTTTCAAGGATATTAAGAGGATTAACCATTACCTGCTCATATTCCATTAGCGATGTATTGTCATGGTGTTGAGCTTGCATGTGGTCGTTCAATTGCCAGAGCAAAGGTAGATGAGAGCAATCTACAGATTCTTGCTTCATCATTGGTATTGTAACATTCTAGATATCTGATTCCTCAGGAATTGCTATAGCATCACTCTACTCCTTCTTGATTGATGGAATTACTGAGGCATCTAAACTTGCTGAGGCACCAAGACTTGCTGAGGTAGTGGTGTTGGTCGTTGCCGAGGCATTGTTATCAGCATTGCCGAGGTAGTGTGATCGGGTGTTGCCGAGGCATGTGGTATTACTGTGGTATTCTCAATACTCTTCCCATCCTCATTAAGTGTTGTTGCAACATTGTTCTGTTCAGACGCCTCAATCTTTGTTGGTGCAATTTGTTGCATAGGTTCATCATGTGTTGGGTAGTCTCTCTCATTGGCATCCTCTCAACTTGGGGGTTATAGTTGTTCCCTACACATCAGAGAGCTCTCTTCGTATAGCTCCTTGTCCTCATGCCTTGGGATTTCAATATTTTTAGGAATTGACTATTGGGGAATGTTATCCATGGCATATGTGGATTTCCTTAATCGATCTTCCTATTCTCTCACGAGTACTTCCATCCTGGCTATACACGCATCCAAGGAATTTAATAGCTCGAGATTAGGACTACATTGCCATGGCATATATGTTCCCGTAGCACTTGGGTGCTGATAAAGACTACATTGTCAAAGCATGTATGTTGCTGCGGCATTTGCTTCTGCGGCAAAACTGTTATGGTAAAAAAATGAGCATTTTGATCTTACAATGAAAGATTTTGATGTTGGTTCCATCTATAGTTCTCCATGTAGTCATGTGCACCGAAAAGGTGATGGAAATTTTCAAACACATGATTTTCCCAACACATAGCACAAGAGTTTTCTATGGTATGGGCTCTTTGGGCTTTTCTCAGTTGGTATAAGTAATCATCGAATGGTGTAAGAAATTCTTGAGTGGATTGATTCCTATCTTCCCACATCAACTCTAGAATAGATCGACTTTTATTTCCTGACATGTTGATGTCCCTTAACTTGTAGCGCACCTATTTTTTTTCAAAAAATAACAAAAATAAAAGTTAGGAAAATTAGTAAAAAATTGCAATAAAAAACAAATAACATCAATTGCCAATCCTCGGCAACGACGCCAAAAACTTGTTGCATGTAATAAGTGCTAAAACATTGTGCAAGTATACACGTCACAAGTAATAAAGTGATATAGGTATTGGGTATCGTCTTCGCAGGGATTGGTTTAGGCCACTTTGCTTAAGTTATTGCACTGTAGAAAATAAAAACACAAATAGGTGATAGAAAGAGTTCTAACTAACAAGTAAACTAAAGAACAATAAAAGTAAATGATAGAGGAAATCAAATAAGAGAGAAGAGTAGGTTGGGTTATTGTGAGTTGAGGAGTGAAATTCGAATAGAATAGTCTCAGTTTTTTACTGCAACGAGCACCGAATTGCCTCGGCAATGCCAAAATCTACTGTCGCGGCAATGGGTTAAGTATATGCCTCGGCAATCCCTTGCTTGGTCAGCAACCAACAATGTCAAGGTTCGGCAAAGCGTCCTTCAGTGGTTCCATCTTTTCCCTAAGTCGAAACTCTATCAATGTTCAAGCCTTGATAATACCTCCCAGCGTGAACAAAGGGTGAACATCAACTTATCTTGCGCCTCTTTTAGCCTTTGAAATTCGTACTTATTTCTAAGTCGAATCAGTCCTCACCGAATTGGGTAAAAATCATGCTTATTCGTTTCTTATATCTAACTCTTTTGATATTAGATAAATGGATGCAATCACAATTTCCTCTCCCGGTTCAATTGCAAGTAAGATAAACACCAAGAATAAGCAAACCTTGAATTAAAAAAGCATCTTCAAAAACCTAAACAAATCTAATCGTTTATCCAAACCACAAACCCAAAATAACCCAAGCCAAACAAGTTAGTTCATGGCTGGGTTTTGAAAGATATACAAAGAATAATTCTCTAGCATGAACCTATTTGAAACAAAGAAGAAAAAGCTGAAGAATTCGAACAGTCCCTTGTTTCATTCTCTCCGATCGACTCCCCTTGAAGTTGACGGCTTGGCCTTCTTTATATAGGAGATGACTAGGTCAAAGTCTTTCTTGAGAATGAAGTTAAGTTGGAATTAAATTGAATAAAAGAAATATTAAATGCATTTTAATTTTATTCCAACTAAAACTCATATTTTCTTGGGATTTAATCTCTTTTTGACCTCTTCATAAATATCCAAAATTCGATCTTCATGCAAATTATCTCTAAAAATTCAACTTTTTACGCTCTTCAAGTCACCTACCACTTTGCTCTTTTTCTCCCTTGTCGGAAATTGCCTGGGCATTGCCTCGACAATGAATTGCCTCGGCAATGGCTTGGCATAGTTCGATGCGGCAATGACCTGGTAGTGGTCTCTGGGTCGTCTTTTCCCGGCCAAGTGTACTCAACATCACTCACCTTCTCTGGCCGTCATCACTCGGTAGGGTTTGTCATGGCTCCACTCGGCAAGGTTTGGTCATGAATCGCCGCGACATTACTTGCCCGGGCAATTAACTTGCACACATCAAAACATATACCAGAGCAGCACCTTTTCCACCAAATAAGCAAAATATGAACTCAAGCATAACGGTGAAGGAAATTCTGAAAATATGTATGAATGCCTAATAATGCAATTAAAATGTGCCTAATTTTAACAATAATATGAGTAAAAAGGGCAATAAAAATAGTACATTTGAACACTCATTACTTGGCAACGTGGTATACTACTTCGTAACCGAGCACAACATCGTTGGGTGTAAGAGGTTGTTATCCGGTCACGATCTCAAAAGGACTTTGGTTTGTAGCCTCCGTTCGCTGCAGGTTGTAGGAAAATTAGGCCACGTCTAGCAGCTTTGTCAGTCACGCTTAGTCGCACTTACATAGTGCCTGAGATAAATCTCTATCAACGCATTCACTCGTTCGGTTTGTGTAAAACTAAAGAATTGATTTTGATATAACAAAGAATTTAAGGACTAAGTTGAAAAAGAGAAAATAAATTTTTAAGTCCTCAAACTTCCCAAAACTTTTAAGTAATATGGTTAAGTCAAAACCAAAGGTTATACAAATGTTTCTAAGTATTTTCCAAGTCAAAACAGTGGTTTTCGAATCACATTTTCAAAATGGCCCTTAGGCGTTTCAGAACGTTTTGAAACTGTTAACATTTGTTTCGGAACAAGCCTGGCCATTTCGATACAGATGTATCGAAAAAGTACCTTATGTTTCAAAATTGATGAAGAACAACGGAACAGGTTGATCTGTTTCGATATGAAAGTATCGAAACGACCTCAATTGTTTCAAAACTATTTTCAAACTTGGATTCAAAAATATGACAGTTGCAATTTTATAACTGATTTTTAGAAAACGGTTAAGGTGTATCGAAATGAGTTAAGCATGTTTCGATACGGGTTTTGACAGTGGCAAAATGTTTCGAAACGGCATCATGCACGTTTCGGATCGTGCTCTTAGTGTATCGAAATGATCGTACTCGTTTTGATAAAGTCTCTTAATTACACCCCAACGGCTATTTCTATTTTGGTCTGTTTCGAAACAGGTACATGTGTTTCAAAACGGGTAGTTGCAGAAGTGTATTTATGGTGGAAAGATTGCATCCCAACAGCTATATTTATGATGGCAACAACCGCAACGGCTAGAATTGAATGAGAAAGTATAAAATGGAGTCTCAAAACAACTAGCAACAACTATTGATCCTCAAAGAAACATTCCAACATCAAATCCAAGCTCTATTGTTAAAATTCTCATATCTTTGTAAAACCCCAATTGTGGTTCTTTTTAATTCATATCTTTTTGTTTCAATTGGGTTGAATGCTTGAATTGGGCAACATTTGTATTGAGAGAGAATTATTATTTGCCTTAATCTTCTTTTTAACCTTGTGAGGGGGTTTGGTCATTTTTGGGTAGAAAATTGACCACTTGTGTAAAGGTTTCTTCCTAAGCCTAGAAAAGGGGAAGATCAACTAGTGGAGTTGTTTGAAAATCTTTAGTGGGAGCTAAGGTAGTAGACGTAGAGTACATTTGGAACTTGAACCACTATAATTTCCTTGTCTTGAATTTTCATTTTTTCCATTTCACTATCATTTACTTTAAAAATCCAATTCACCCCCCTCTTGGCTTAAATCGATTCAACGATCCACTGAACAATTGGTATTAGAGCCTACCTCTTTTGAAGGATTAACAACCACAAGAGGAGATCCGAGAAGAGTGTGATCAAGACTAAAGTCAAGCCATGGCTTCTACCTCAACCTCCAACCTTTACAAGTCCCAATCCACCACTAAACCACCATTCTTCAATGGGACAACGACCCATATTGGAAGAATATGATGCGTCTCTTCATCAAGTCCACCGATTATATGGTTTGGGATGTAGCGGAAGAAGGGCCTTACATTATGGTAAAAAGAAACGATGAAGGAAGACTTGTCCCGAAGGTGAAGTCGGAGATGACCGGGGAAGATAGACGAATGATACAAGTCAACGACAAAGCTTTACACATCATATTTTGTGCACTTGGTTCGGATATCTACTCTAAGGTTTCTTCAATCGAGAGCGCAAAAGAAGTGTGGGACACTCTTGAGACGACTTATGAAGGTACTAGCGACGTTAAGGAGACTAAGATCGGGATACTAAATCTGAGCTATGAAAATTTCAAGATTGATTCCGATGAGAGTGTCTCCAAGATTTTTGATCGATTTTCGATCATCGTCAATAGTCTTAAAGGATTCGGTGAAGTGATTACCAAAGACAAGCTAGTAAGGATCTTTCTATGTACTCTCTCGGAGTCATGGGATGGTAAAAGAACAACCATTATTGAAGCTAAGAATTTGAAGACATTAAAGCCTGATGAGCTCGTTGGTTCTCTTCTTACACATGAGATTATGAAACAAGGAAGAGAAGAAGAAGAAAAGAAAGAAGAGATAATAATAAAGAAGCATTAGGTGGAAAAGAAGAAGAAGCTAGGAGTTGCTCTCAAAGACTCTCTACAAGAGGAGAGCTCTTCTAGTGAGGAGGAAGATTGTGAGGAGTTGACAATAATAGCCAAACGATTCTCACGGTTCATGAAGTCTAACTGAGGGAGGAAATTTCAAAGAAATATGGACTTCAAGAACAAAAGAAAAGAAGAAGAAAGGGATCCCATCATTTGCTTTGAGTGCAAGAAGTTGGGTCACATACGTTTAGATTACCCTCAACTCAAGAAGAAGGACTTAGAGAAGAAAAAGAAGATTAAAGCCAAGATTTCTACTTGGAGTGATGAGGATTCATCGGAGGATGAGGAACATGAAGTGGCCAACCTTTGCCTCATGGCTCTTGAGGAGGATTCTATGGTAACCTCTAACTCATCTTGCTTTGATTTTACATTTAATGAACTGCATGATGCATATGTTGAGTTACAAGAGGTATATGATGAGTTAGTAGAGAATATAAGAAATCTTTTTTGAAAATAAAAAGGTCATTTCGAATCTAAAAGCTCAAAACGATTTACCCTCTAAAACTAACTCAGATTTTGAGAAAAAGGTTTTAAGCTTACAAGATGATTTAAAGTTCTTTGAACAAGAAAATATTGATTTGAATAACCTTCTTTCTCAATGTAACGATGAACACCAAAAGTTGGTGAATGAGCTTAGTGAGCTCAAAAATTCTATAAAAAATGTTGGTTCTTTAAAGTTTGAAAAAAAAGTGAATCTTCAAAAACCAAATTTGTAAAAAGAAAGAATTTTAACTACAAACAAAGTGGCTCCAATAAGTATTCTAGAACTTGTAAAATCTAATAATGTTAATGTCATGTCACCTTGGATTCCTATCGGAACCAAGCTTTTGGGAGCTAACACTCGTGGACCCAAAATAATTTGGGTACCAAAAATGAGAGTTTAACTCTTTTTTGTAGTGGGAGCATTGCTACAAGGCCAAAGCACAAAGTCAAAACTCATGGTACCTTGATAGTGGATGATCGAGGCACATGACCGAAGACAAGAGTCGATTCATGGAATTAAAGCCAAAAAAGTAGAGGAGTGGTAACATTTGTTGACAACTCCAAATGCCACATTGAAGGTATTGGATCCATAGGTAATCACTCTTCTGTACTTGTTGAAAATGTTTTGTATGTCAATAGTCTAAAACATAATTTATTGAGCATTAGTCAATTGTGTGATAAAGAGTTCAATGTCATGTTTGATGTAAATGGGTGTAGAATAGTTGACATTAAATCTAATAAAACAATGATCATTGGTCATCGCATAGGCAATATATATATGGTGCATCTAGTTGACATCCATACATCCCATGCATACTTAGTTGCTGAAAATGAAAATGATGCATGGTTATGGCATAGGAAACTAGGACATGCTAGCATTAGCGTTTTGGAAAAAATAGTTTCCCTTAATCTAGTTAGAGGCCTACCTAAGCTCAAGTTCTCATTAGATAAAATTTGTGATGCATGTGCTAAAGGTAAACAACATAGATCCTCGTTTTAGTCCATTATGATGTTTCTACAAGTAGGTGTTTGCAATTGATCTATACGGATCTCGTTTAAATCCACATAGATCCTCGTTTAACTTGGGTTCTCTTTTTAAGCACCAAAGATAGGGCTTTAGAAAACTTCATCACATTTTCAAAAATAATCCAAAATGATATTGAACTTAAAATTTCACATATTAGAAGTGATCATGGAACCGAATTTCAAAATATGGGTTTTGATGATTTTTGTAATAAAAATGGGATTAGCCATAATTTTCGGCTCCTCGAACTCCCCAACAAAACGGGGTAGTTGAGAGGAAAAATAAAACTTTAGAAGAAATGGCTAGGACCATGCTTTGTGAAAATAATTTACCTAAGTATTTTTGGGCGGAAGCCACTAACACCGCTAACTATATTATAAATCGAGTAATGATTAGGACTATTTTGAAGAAAACTCCTTATGAGATTTTAAAATCTAAAAAGCCTAACATTAGCTATTTTCATCCTTTTGGTTGCAAGTGTTTTGTTTTAAACAATGGATGAAATCTTGTGATGATGATGATGTAGGGATCATTGAAGCCATTGGTGGTAGAGAATCATCAAAGGTGAATGAGATTCCAACCAAAGAGGAAGAAGCACAAGAACCGCCTCTGGAAGCATTGAAAGACAAGTCTCTTGAGGAAAAGGAAGTGAGCTACCCAAAGGAGTAAAACTATGTCAAGGGTGGTGAGATCTTGGGTGATCCATCCAAGGGGGTAACTACTCGTTCTTCTCTTAAAATGCTTAATCATGTTGCTTTTATCTCATGCATTGAGCCTAAGAATGTTAAAGAAGCATTATAAGATGACTTTTAGATTATGGCCATGCAAGATGAGTTAAACTAATTTGAGAGAAGTAAAGTGTGGACATTAGTTGATAGGCCTAGAAACAAATCTACTATAGGAACTAAATGGGTATTTAGAAACAAACTAGATAAGAGTGGTAACATAGTGAGAAACAAGGCTAGGCTTGTTGCTCAAGGTTACACTCAAGAAGAGGTAATTGATTTTGATAAAACATATGAACCCGTAAATAGAATAGAAGCAATTAGGATGTTACTTGCATTTGCATGTTATCATGATTTCAAGCTTTTTCAAATAGATGTCAAAAGTTTTTTAAATGGTTTTATAAACGAAGAAGTGTATGTGGAACAACCATCGGGTTTTGAAATCCTGTTTTTCCAAACCATGTTTTCAAATTGTCAAAAGCCTTATATGGTTTAAAACAAGCTCCTAGAGTTTGGTATGAAAAATTATCAAGTTTTCTAGTTGAAAAAGATTTTTAAAAAGGGAAGGTGGACACAACACTATTTATTAAAAATAATGGCAAAGATGTCTTAGTAGTTCAAACTTATGCTGATGATATTATATTTGGTTCTACTAATGAATTGCTTTGTCAATATTTTTCTAGGTTGACGGAAGGTGAATTTGAAATGAGCATGATGGGGGAGCTCTCATTCTTTTTGGGACTCCAAATCAAACAAATGAAGGATGACGTCTTCATCAATAAAGCTAAGTATATCAAAGATATGCTCAAAAAGTTTGGCTTGGAGTAAGCAAAGCCTCAAACTACACCAACGAGATCATCCACAAAGCTTGACAAAGACGAATGAGGTAAGCGTGTTGACTCTAAGCTTTATCGATCTATGATTGGATCTTTGCTTTACCTTACCGCAAGTAGACCGGATAAATTGTTTAGTGTTTGCTTGTGTGCTAGGTTCCAAGCTAGTCCTAGAAAGTCTCACCTTATAGCCGTTGCAAGGATCTTTAGGTACCTTACAGATACTCATTGTTTAGGTCTTTGGTACCCTAGAGACTCAACCTTTAACCTTCATGCTTACTCGGATGCGGATTACGGGGGTTTTTAAAATAGATAAGAAAAGTACTTCAAGGACTTGCCAATTCCTAGGTAGTATTATCATATCTTGGTTCTCTAAGAAATAAAATAGTGTAGCTTTATCTACCACCGAAGCCGAGTACATATCCTTAGGGAGTTGTTGTGCTCAAATCCTTTGGATGAAACAACAACTCTTAGACTATGGAATAGAGGTAGACACCATACCCCTTAAGTGTGATAACACTAGTGCCGTATGTCTTACCAACAATCCCATCCAACACTCTAGAACCAAACACATAGAAATAAGGCATCATTTCATTAGAGATCACATCCTTAAGAAAGATGTTGTTTTAGAGTATGTAGACATCTTAAATCAATTAGCGGACATCTTTACCAAACCTCTAGATAAAGAGCATTTTTGGTCCCTTAGGACAGAGTTAGGTCTAACTAGCCTATCTTGACCTTTTAGGACCTTTGTGCTTAAAATTGCTTGATTTCCTATTAAATGTCATTCTTTTGTGTTTTTTATCCTAATTTCATACTTACTTATAGTTAGGGGGAGTATTTTTATGTTTTGATATGTTAAACTTGCTCATGCATCTAGGATCAATTTAAATTCAATTTTTCTGCAATTTAGAGCTTCATCTGCACTTCCAGGCCAATTGGTATCGGAACGGGTCACCCTGTTTCGATACGGGTTCCTTCTAAGAACACTAATGGACCAAGGTGTTTCAAAACTCCCCAAAGGGTTTCAAAACGATTTGGTTCTACCAAAACAAGTATCGAAACGGACCTCATGCGTTTCGATACGAGCAATATCTTGGGCTTCAATACAATCAAACCTGTATCGAAATAGTCAACATGTTTCGAAACGTTCATAGACGTTTCGGTACGCCTGTTTCAAAATGATTTTTCCTGTTTCGAAACGCGTATCCAGAAAAGCCTAAGTATTTTTAGGCGGAAGCCACTAACACCGCTTGCTATATTATAAATCGAGTAATGATTAGGACTATTTTGAAGAAAACTCCTTATGAGATTTTAAAATCTAAAAACCTAACATTAGCTATTTTCATCCTTTTGGTTGCAAGTGTTTTGTTTTAAACAATGGAAAAGACAATTTAGGTAAATTTGATGCAAAAAGTGATGAAGCTATTTTTCTAAGTTACTCTTTAAACTCTAAAGCCTATCGTGTGTTTAACAAAAGAACTTTAGTTGTAGAGGAATCTATTCATGTGGTTTTCAAATCCGAGGAAGGATTCTTGTGATGATGATGATGTAGGGATCATTGAAGCTAATGATGGTAGAGCATCATCAAAGGTGAATGAGATTCCAACCAAAGAGGAAGAAGCACAAGAACCGCCTCTGGAAACATTGAAATACAAGTCTCTTGAGGAAAAGGAATTGAGCTACCCAAGGGAGTACAACTATGTCACGGGTGGTGAGATCTTGGGTGATCCATCCAAGGGGGTAACTACTCGTTCTTCTCTTAAAATGCTTAACCATGTTGCTTTTATCTCATGCATTGAGCCTAAGAGTGTTAAAGAAGCATTAAAAGATGACTTTTGAATTATGGCCATGCAAGATGAGTTAAATTAATTTGAGAGAAGTAAAGTGTGGACATTAGTTGATAGGCTTAGAAACAAATCTACTATAGGAACTAAATGGGTATTTAGAAACAAACTAGATGAAAGTGGTAACATAGTGAGAAACAAGGCTAGGCTTGTTGCTCAAGGTTACACTCAAGAAGAGGGAATTGATTTTGATGAAACATATGAACTCGTAGATAGAATGGAAGCAATTAGGATGTTACTTACATTTGCATGTTATCATGATTTCAAGCTTTTTCAAATGGATGTCAAAAGTTTTTTTTAAGTGGTTATATAAACGAAGAAGTGTAAGAGTTTTGAAAATCCTATTTTTCCAAACCATGTTTCAAATTGTCAAAAGCCTTATATGGTTTAAAACAAGCTCCTAGTGCTTGGTATGAAAAATTATCAAGTTTTCTAGTTGGAAAAGGTTTTGAAAAAGGAAAGGTGGACACGACACTACTTATAAAAAACAATGGCAAAGAAATCTTAGTAGTTCAAATTTATGCTGATGATATTATATTTGGTTCTACTAATGAATTGCTTTGTCAATATTTTTCTAAGTTGATGCAAGGTGAATTTGAAATAAGCATGATGGGGAGCTCTCATTCTTTTTGGGACTCCAAATCAAACAAATGAAGGATGACATCTTCATCAATAAAGCTAAATATATCAGAGATATGCTCAAAAAGTTTGGCTTGGAGCAAGCAAAGCCTCAAGCTACACCAATGAGCTCATCCACAAAGCTTGACAAAGATGAAGGAGGTAAGTGTGTTGACTCTAAGCTTTATCACTCTATAATTGGATCATTGCTTTACCTTACTGCAAGTAGACTGTATATATTGCTTAGTCTTTGCTTGTGTGCTAGGTTCCAAGCTAGTCCTAGAGAGTCTCACCTTATAGCCGTCACAAGGATCTTTAGGTACCTTAGAGATACTCATTGTTTAGGTCTTTGGTACCCTAGAGACTCAACCTTTAACCTTCATGCTTACTCGGATGCGGATTACATGGGGTTTTAAAATAGATAGGAAAAGTACTTCAAGGACTTGCCAATTCCTAGGTAGTATTCTCATATCTTGGTTCTCTAAGAAACAAAATAATGTAGTTTTATCTACCACCGAAGCCGAGTACATATCCCTAGGGAGTTGTTGTGCTCAAATCCTTTGTATGAAACAACTCTTGGACTATGGAATAGAGGTAGACACCATACCCCTTAAGTGTGATAACACTAGTGTGTCTTACAAAAAATCTCATCCAACACTCTAGAACCAAACACATAGAAATAAGGCATCATTTCATTAGAGATCATATCCTTAAAGAGCATTTTTGGTCCCTTAGGAGAGAGTTAGGTCTAACTAGTCTATTATGACCTTTTAGGACTTTTGTGCTAAAAATTGCTTGATTTCCTATTGTATGTCATGCTTATGTGTTTTTATCCTAATTTCATACTTACTTATAGTTAGGGGAGAATGTTTATGTTTTGATATGTTAAACTTGCTCATGCATCTAGGATTAATTAAAATTCAATTTTTCTGCAATTTAGAGCCTCATCTGCACTTCCAGGCCAATTGGTATCGGAACGGGTCACCCTGTTTCGATACGGGTGCCTTCTAAGAACACTAATGGACTAAGGTATTTCGAAACACCGACAAAGCGATTTGAACTCGGGTCTCCTAGGATCAACAAGAATATGTATTTTGTTCGGCCATCTTTTTCTGCTATGAAATTCAGTCCTTCATTAAGCCACGAGGTACTGTTTCCTCAAGAAAGCATCTGTCAAGGTAGTCTTTACGTTCCACATCATCGAACAAGATCTCTAATTCCTTTATTAGGAATATGCTAGAAATCGAGGACATTGTTTTCATTTGTCTGCCAACCCTCTTTTCCCATTTTTGGTGTTGTTGCTGACTTTCGAGTTTCGTCCACTTCTGAATATTTCCATTCTTATATCATCAAATTATTAAGCGCTTTTAAGTAGTATCTATAATCCTATTCCATCTGCTTTTATTGTTGGGCATAGGTTGCAAACTATTCTTAATGACTAGCTACATAGAGAAATGATTAGCATTGAATTTTAACTTTTTATTGGTTATCAGCAAATTTCTAGTAACTTGCTGGTCCATTAATCTTGGCTTTACTTTTTGAAGATATCAGATATAAATTAAGGATTATTAATCATTCTTTCGATACGCTTAGTATCCTCTGACAGTTTGGCCGAGTGGTCTAAGGCACCAGATTTAGGCTCTGGTCCGAAAGGGCGTGGGTTCAAATCCCACAGCTGTTAATAATATTTTAAACACAAGGCTTCTTGTTATGTATTCTTGCTTGACAGTCCTATTTTATAGTTTTTAAAACAAACATTTTAAATATGAAAATACATTTGACACATTTTGTTTAGTATTTTAATTTTAGGGGTTAGAAGTTTAATACATTTGACACATTTTCTTTACTATTTTAATTTTAGGGGTTAGATGTTTAATTTGGGTTTATGCTTTAAGGTAGGGTTAACATTTAGAAGTTAAGGTTTAGGGCAAAATAAATTAAATTTTCAATTTTATAATGTAAATAAATTTAGAATTTAAGGTAGGGTTGCACTTCTCAGCACAATCTTCACACTTGTTTTACCACATTTTCTCAGTGGATTTCTTTTCATTCAGGCAGTTAATACCTCTACCCACTTGAGCTAATACCAGAAAAGCTAAATACTGATTGAGTAACTAGAAATGAGAGCTTGTAAAACGTAATGGTGGACGTGCCGGAGTGGTTATTGGGCATGACTAAAAATCATGTGGGCTCTGCGTAGGTTCGAATCATGCCCTTCCCGTTTCGAGTTTTGTTGAAATGTGCTTCCAGAAATAGTTTCTCTCGCTTCATAGTCATATGGTTATATATTGCAGTGACTTTATTTTTCCATTGATTACTGTAAAATCAAATAAGGATAGTGTTGAAAGTATGGTTGTGTCACGGGGCTAGACTCGTTCTTGCGGAGCCGCGCGGCCTTAGGTCTCAAACTCGCCTAAGTTTAATGGAAAATTTCAGTAGAAGAAAATTGTAGAAAATTGAATTTCCTATAGAGTAGAAGCGTTAGATTGATTAAAATGTTCATGGGATTTTTGGAAAATTAGTTGGAAGTAAATTGGTCACCTAGATAGTTAAAACTGTGTTAGTGGACTGTTTTGATAGATTTGGGAATTTTGGGGATTGAATTGCTGCAAGATTTATTCTGGAAATAATGTTTAGAAACAAGGGAAATGTTTTATAAATGATTCATGATTTGAATTGGCGGAATAATGACTTGAATAACATGTTTAAAGTAGTTAGAATACTTACTAGGTGAATTGAACTTAATTGGGACCAATCTGGAAATAAGGTAAATGACAGGACCATATTGTTTTGTTTAGGGACCAAGTAGGACTTAAAAATACAGTGGATAATAGGATAAACATAGGTTTAAAATTCTGGATTAAACTTTTAAATGACTTAGATTAATATATGCTCTAAAGTGACCTAATTGGTAATCTGCTAGTTTAATCCCTGCATTATGCCATGTCTTTAAACGTAAAATTGTATTGCTTGAGAAATGAGAAAAATATGTGTCATGCATGATTGAAAAGCTATGTGAATAAGCTTTTTAGAATGGTAAAGTAATTAAAAATTGGATATGTGGATGGTTCGATTGTTCAACCCAGAAAAGATGTTCCTCGGTTCGATGCGTGGATAAAGTGCAACAATCTGGTTTTTTCTTGGATCTAGCGAGCCCTCAATCCAAAAATTGCCTAAAGTGTGATTTGGATCGGCAACGCTTTCGAACTCTGGCTAGATCTATTTGATCGTTTCAACCAATGCGATTTAATTTGTATCTCGGATTTACTTCAAGACTTTTATTCTCTTCAACAAGGTACACTCTCAGTTACCACTTTTCATACTCAATTGAAGATTATTTGGGATGAAATCTGCAATCTGCGTCCGTTGCCTCTTTGTGATTGTTTGGCTCTTAAGTATAGAAAACAATATTTTTTCATAGGTTTTTGAGGGGATTGAATGAGAATTTCTCTATTAAGAAATCACAAATATTAATGATGAAACCCTTGTCTAAGATAAATGAGGTTTTTTCTATAGTAATTCAACATGAAAGAACACTCTATTATGCTATATCTGTTGAATCAAATATCTTGCTGGCTAATAGGTATAATAGCAAGAATTTGGAACAGTTTAATGGTGCTAGACAAGAAAATAGATCTGCTAGTTCGAAAAGGTTCTTTTCTGAAAAATAAGAAACCTTTATGCACTTATTGTGGTTTATACGAGCATAGCATAGATAAATGCTATAAGAAGCATGGTTTTCCTCCCAATTATAAGAATATGAATTTTAATAGCACAACTAATCTAGTTGGGTCTAGTCATGAGTCGTTGACTGCTAATAGTGATGTCTTGAATAAGGATGATACACATTCTGTTCAGTTTACTAAAGAACAATATGGGAGCTTAATGAATTTGCTGAATGAGAAGAGAATGCTTAGTATTTCTGCTGCTCAGAATTCCAAGGATTCTAAGGTGAATATGCTATTGTCTAATCTTGATGATGTTCCACAAGAAAATGCAGGTACTCTTGTATCTGATGCAGGTAATCTTGAATCTATTACTTTTTTTGTTCTTCCTTTAAAGATATTTTGACTCCTTGAATTTTAGATTCGGGAGCAACTGATCATATTGTCAATTTTTTATGTTTCTTTAAAGAATATCATGTTGTAACTGGAAAATTTGTAAAATTACCTATTAATACATTGGTTAGTGTAGCTCATGTAGGGACTGTTCAGATAAATGAGTTTTTAGTTGTACACAATATTTTTTACGTACCAACTTTTGGTTTAAATTTGATATATTTCTCTTAATTAACCAAAAATTATAATATTTCTCTTATTTTTAATTCTGATTTTTGTTTTATACATGATGTTATCAACTGGAGGATGATTGGTTTAGCTAAAGAATCCAGTGGCTTATACATCCTTGATATGCATGATTCTACATCTACTTCAATTGTTTGTTCTTTTGTTTCCTTAAATAAATGGCATGCTAGACAAGGGCATCCCTCTCAAGGAAGGATGAATTTTTTTTCTCATTTGCATGATGATATTCCTACTGTTATGTTGTCTGATTGTGATGTTTGTCACTTAACAAAGCAAAAGAGATTAGTTTTTCCTTTGAGTACTTCCGTCGGTACTCATGCTTTTGATCTTGTACATATGGATGTATGAGGTCCTTTCCCCATTAATAGCATATACGGTCATTCATACTTCTTAATTGTTGTTGATGATAAAAGTAGATACACTTGGATTTATCCCATGCAATATAAATTTGATGTTAGGAAAATTGTTGTTGAATTTTGTACCATGGTTGAGACTGAGAGTGTAAAATGTATAAGGACTGATAATGCTAAAGAATTTGATATGCTCGAGATTTTTAAAGCTAAAGGAGTAAATCATCAAAATTCTTGCAATTATACTCCACAGCAAAACAATGTGGTTGAGAGAAAACATCAACACATTCTTATGGTTGATAGAACTTTAAGATTTCATGCCTCTTTACATTTAGAATTTGGCTTGATTGTGTTCTACATTCTGTGTATCTTATTAATTTGACTCCTACCCATGTTCTGCAAAATAAGACACCTTTTGAAGAGTTATTTCATTCTAAACCTCAATTTGATAATCTAAGGATCTTTGGTAGTCTAGCTTATGCAATTGTTCTTCCTAAAGCAAAGACTAAGATGCATCTTAGGGCTAAAAAATGCTTATTTCTTGGATTCCCTAAGAATGTTAAGGGGGTTAGGCTTTTAATATGGTCACTAAGACTGTTTTTATATCAAGAGACGTATTCAATGAATATAATTTTCCTTTTCGATCTACCTTTCATAACAGTTCAAATGACATTGTTTTACCCAATTATGAAAAAAAATTCAAAATTTTTAGGATCATAACAGAATTGTTTCAAATGACATTGTTTCTCGAACTTTAAACTCTAATGATCCATGCTATACTGATATTTCTGAAGCTTCTGCAATGCCTAATGATATGTCCATTGATGCTAATGTTTTAAATGGTAATTCTAATGATATGGTAGTTGACAATACTATATATTGGTAAAGATCTGCCTTTTGTGCCTTACTCATCCAATCCATCTTCTACTCGTTTACCAGTTGAAAAATCAGTAAAACCATCTAGAATTACTAAGTTACCACAGAAGTATAGTGATTATCAAGTCTCTTTGTCAGGAGAAAAGCAATTCTCTAAGTCCACACATCATTCCATTGCACAAGTACTATCTTACCATCATTTTTCTGATGCATATTTTAGTTATATAAATAATGTTGATGTTTTAAAAGAACCTAAGAATTTTAAACCATTTTGCATGATGAATGGAAAAGGTCATGGTTGAGGAAATCTTAGCATTAGAGAATAATAATACTTGGAATCTAGTTGCTCTTCCTCCAGGAAAACAGACCATAGGATGTAAGTGGGTATATAAAACTAAACTGAAGTCTGATGGTAGTCTAGAAAGATATAAGGCTCGTTTAGTTGCTAAAGGTTACACTCAGCAAAATGAAATTGATGATTTTTTAATACTTTTAGTCTTGTTGCCAAACTTACAACAATAAGGACTTTGATTGCTATTGCCGCCTCTAAGAACGGGAACTTACAACATCTTGACATAAATAATGCCTTTTTGCATGAGTTTCTTCAAGAAGAAGTCTACATGACTCCTCCTGGTTTTGCTCCTTTAGATCCTAAGTTAGTGTGCAAATTAAACAAAAGCTTATATGGTTTAAAACAAGCTAGTAGACAGTGGAATGAAAGGTTAACCACTGTTTTGCTTAATCAGGGTTTTAAGCAATCTACTGTTGATTCATCTTTATTTACTAAGTACACTAATTCTTCTTTTATTGCCTTGGCAGTATATGTACATGATATAGTTCTTGATAGCCCTAATATGAATGAAATTAATAAAATCAAGTCTTTCATACATACTACTTTTAAAATAAAAGACTTAGGAGATTTAAAATACTTCTTAGGATTTGAAGTTGCAAGGTCCTCAAAAGGGATCAATCTCAGTCAAAGAAAGTACACACTAGAGCTATTAGAAGAAACTGACTTTATTAGTTCCAAACCTGTTTCGACTCCTATGGTTCCTAAGAATAAGATTTTAAAATTAAATGGTACACCTTTAGTAGATATTACTCACTATAGAAGAATCATAAGAAAACTTCTCTACATAACTAATACAAGACTAGATATTGCTTATGTTGTCCAGCAATTATCTCAATACATATCTGCTCCTACTAATATACATTTGTCTGCTATACATAGAGTTCTTAGGCATTTGAAAGGTACTATTGGTCAAGGTTTGTTTTTGTGTTTTTCTAGGACCTGCTTTAATTTCTTGGAAGTCTAAGAAGCAACAGACTATTTCTCGCTCGCCAAGTGAAGCAGAATATCGTGCTTTAGCCTCTGTTATTTGTGAAATACAATGGCTTACTTATTTACTTTCTGATCTTCAATTTGGCTTACCTCCTACAAATATATATTGCGATAATCTGCAAAATAAGTTTTTAGAGTTTGTTATTCACTTTTTTTTAGAATATGCTGGTGTGATGCAAGGGTATGCATCTGTTCAACTTTCTTTTAGCCTTTTTTCAAGGAAGGCACACACAACATGCAATACTAGTGCTCGGTCTCAGGTCTCAAGGGATGATGAACATCTACCTTTGCCACCAGGACACAAGGGAATAAGCTTGTTATTCACTTATATTAGAGATTTTTGTTTCTTTATTAGTATAAAAACCCTTGTATCAAACCATTTTAATAATAAGTTTCCTTACCCTTTTATTTTACTTTTACTCTGGTAAATCTCTCAAATATAGAAAACTGAAACGACAACGAACATTCATTCTTGAGTCAATAATTCAATAACGGCTCAAGCTTTGGTTTCTTGGCAAACGAGTTGAGTGAAGCAAACAAGGCCGAGGAAGAGCACAAACAAGCCCCCACTAAAGCAATGGCTTCAACCTCTCCGATGCTAATAACTTTATGTTCCACATCATTGAACGAGATCTCTAATTCCTTTAGTAGGAATATGCTAGAAATCGAGGACATTGTTTTAACAACTAACTCATCTGTCACCACAAAAGAGTTTTTCTCATTGTGCTTGGCTTAGGAGACTCCAGGTTCAATGGTTTGTTCACCACACTAGTTTCATGGGCTCTTTTGTTAACAAAAGCAAAGGAGTATCAATAATAATATTCAGGAGGATCTCGAGATCGGATATTCCGAAACTCAGGTGGACATCTATAAAATGGGGGAAGAACAACTTTCTCGAAATTCTTTTGCTTGGATACTAATAAAATAGTGTTTAAATCTCTGAACAAGTTGAAGATGGATCTCAATGTGAGGTTACCCTTGACTCCTAACCAGGGGCGGTTCAAAGATTTTGGGGGCCCTGTGCAAT
This sequence comes from Hibiscus tridactylites, assembly GCA_958450335.1. NCBI lineage: Eukaryota > Viridiplantae > Streptophyta > Magnoliopsida > Malvales > Malvaceae > Hibiscus > Hibiscus tridactylites. The sequence goes on along the minus strand of OY288279.1, from coordinate 29,399,793 downwards.
ATATTAAAATGAGGCCCTTAATTTATAATCAATAAGAAATATAAGTTGTTTTTTTTCAAAAAAAACCTTAATACAAAAAATTAACTTATATACACACATAATTATATATATACACACATAATTATATATATAAATCTATAATTTTTTTACAAATATTTAATTTAATTTAGATTCTCTATTTTGGGGCCCTCTCTATTGGGGCCCTGTGTGGTCGCTCCTATCGCGCCTGTGCAGAACCCCCACTGCTCCTAACACCAGTTCCACTACAGATTCCAGAGGGAAGGTGAGGAAGCTAAATAGAAGATCGACGAAATTTTCACCAGATTCCTCAAGTACAATCTTCCTATCATATTTTCTCAGCACAATCTTCACACTTGTTTTACCACATTTTCTCAGTGGATTTCTTTTCATTCAGGCACTTAATACCTCTACCCACTTGAGCTTATACCAGAAAAGCTAAATATGGAAGATAATAAGCATTCTGCTCGTGTTAACTTCAACAAAAAAAAACTGGCACCTCCCAAGCAAGATAATAAGCATTCTGCTCGTGTTAACTTGTCAGGGAAGTCTTCATCACCCGATAGTCCAGGCTATGGAAGAACAGTTTCAAAGGAGTCATTGGATGTGGCTGTAGCCTGTAAGGCATATGGTAAGTATCTTCAAATATGCTCTGAGATATAGCTTTTAGATTTCTTAAATTGCGATCCATTACAAGAAGTAGAAGAGTCTAAAGATGTTTTTGTTTTGGCCAGGATATAAGATGGCAGATTCCAGGTAATTAGCGGCCAACATGCATGCCAGGAAGTAAACCCAAATAGGTTGGCTTATTGCTTTGTAACTCAAAATCATTGTATTATTACAGAAACCAGGGTTAATGCTAGGCATCTTTCTTCAATTTATATATGGTGAGTAGTTGTGAACTAGCATTAAAGTGACTAAATATTTTCAATCGAAAACAGTGATCTTAACCGTGAAGAATTTTCTTATATTGCACTCCACTTGTTGTTGATGAACCCAACACTCTCAAATACAAACCTTTCTCATCAATTAAGAAATTGTTTCAATTCAATGGAGCATTTTGAAGCATCCAGCTCTTTCTTACTTGTTTACGTTGTTCAAGTTATGCTTCTTCTCTCACGCTTCAACTTGCAGGGTCTTGATTCGCTTTTACAATAATCATACCAAAGCATCCTAAGGGCTACTGATGGATTCGTCGTGCAAAATTTGGTTGGTTCGGGAATTTTTGGTTCTGTATACAAAGGAATTCTTGAAGAGAGTGGAGCAACTATTGCTGTAAAGGTGCTTAATCTTCTGAATTGTGGAGCTTCCAGGAGTTTCTTGGCTGAATGTGAGGCCTTGAAGAACATTGGACATCGGAATCTTGTCAAGGTATTAACAGTCATTTCACGTGTCGATTATCAAGGCAATGATTTCAAAGTCTTGGTTTATGAGTTCATGGCAAATGGAAGCATGGAGAACTGGTTGTATCCATATATCAGCATGAATGAACCAGAGATTGCTCATGCACTAGAATATCTACACCATCATTGTGAGACATCAATAATTCATTGTGACCTCAAGCCAAGCAATATTCTACTCGATGGCGAAATGGTTGGTAAATCATCTGGTAATAAAGTTTTCTTATCTTAGCAAAATACTCAATCATATCACAATTAAGGCAAATTTCAACTCCCTCAGAGTTTAAATTTCAATGTTGGGTTTTGAATTTGCATCTTATTGTATCAATAATGTTGTTGAACATGTCTATCTATAGCTATTCAAAAGAGTTGTAGAAATTTCTTAGCTATATGGATTTATATTTTCATTAAAACAATAAATAAAAGGGTTATCTTCACCAGTGGTCCCTTTTGTTTAGGGTGTGTTTTATTTTGGTCACCAAAATTCAAAAACGTGTATTCTGGTCCCTAACGTTACAAAATGTTTATATTTTAGTCACCCAACCGTTAGTCTCCGTTACTTGGATAACGGGTGGCTGACATGGCTCGTTAAAAAAATAAAAAAACCCACGTGTTTAGGCCACTGTCACTGCCCTCTCCAAAGTCCAAACCCTCATGGCCTGCCACCACTACCACCACTCCACTGCCACCTGCTCTTGCAGCCACTGCTTCCGACCACCACCACCATATCCCCAACAATCTGACCCTCTCCTACAAGCCCTTGCCTCTCTCTTCCAACCCCAACAAAACCACCACAATCTAAACCAAACCCATCTTCTCAAACCCTTCCAAGATCAAAACTTTGCCACTAAAAACCAGCACTTTCACCACCAACAAGAACCCAACTTTCTCATCTCTTCACTTGTCACTAACGGGGCAGCCGGCGTTCTATCAGAAGCTTTCCAAGCGTTTTCCATGGCGAAGACGTCTTCTTTCGATGAAAACGTTGATGTTTTGAAGGAGATATTGTCTGGTTTGACAATTATGTTCCCTCTAAACGTAGAGGCCAAGGGTTTCTTAGGATCGGTCCCGGCCATGCAGTGCTTGATATGGTTTTTAAGCAGCGGAGACTTGTCTAGACGAAGAAACGCGGTTTTGGGGTTAAAGGAGCTTGTTAATGTTTCATCATCTTCATCAGACAATCGAAGAAAAGTGAACGAATTATCCGAGACGGAAGGCGCCATTGAAGCGTTGTTCAAGCTGATTAAAGACCCGATTAGCCCTACTTTTACAAAAGCTGCTTTACTCGTCGTTTACCGTATCATCACATCATCTTCAACAAAGGAGAAGCAAGTGAGAAAGCTGGTGAATTTAGGCATAGTACCATTGCTACTCGAGACGTCGGTGGACGCCGAGAGGAGCATATGCGAGAAGGCGTTGGGCGTTCTCGATGGGATATGCAACAGCGAGGAAGGAAGACGAATGGCTTGCGACAATGCGTTGAGCATACCGGTTTTGGTTAAGAAAATCCTTAGAGTTTCCGATTTGGCAACCGAGTTTTCGGTGTCTATATTGTGGAAACTTTGCAAGAACGGAGAAACGGAACTTGGAGGAAGCGTTGTGTTTGAAGCTCTTCAAGTGGGCGCTTTTCAAAAGCTGTTGCTGATTCTGCAGGTCGGGTGTGCTGAGAACACGAAGGAGAAGGTTTCGGAGGTGTTGAAAATGTTGAATCTTCATAGAAACAAAATGGAATGTGTTGAATCTTCATAGAAACAAAATGATACTCCCCTCTCTGCACCATTAAGCCTCACAGTAAGTGGTGGTAACTCATCTTTTTCCAAGATGTTTGATATAACTGGAAAGAGTCAAGTTCGAGGAGCAGGTCCTAAAGATTTTTTTAGGAATAAGATGTTTGAAAATGTTGAATCTTTTTCCAAGAGCAGGTGGCAGTGGAGTGGTGGTAGTGGTGGCAGGCCATGAGGGTTTGGACTTTGGAGAGGGCAGTGACAGTGGCCTAAACACGTGGATTTTTTTTATTTTTTTAACGAGCCATGTCAGCCACCCGTTAGCCAAGTAACGGAGGACTAACGGTTGGGTGACTAAAATATAAACGTTTTGTAACGTTAGGGACCAGAATACACGTTTTTGAATTTTGGTGACCAAAATAAAACACACCCTAAACAAAAGGGACCACTGGTGAAGATTACCCTAAATAAAAACTCACTATAAAAATATGGTTGCTTTCCAATAAAAAGAACTTAACAATTACCCTTCTGTCCTACTAAACTGTCACATTTGAGTCAAATCTTTTTAAGTTTGACTTTTTATAATTTAAAATTTATTATTGATAAAAATATAAACAAATATATTTTAAAAATCTTGAATCAAGTAATTTTTAAATATATATTTTATAAATTTTAATTAATTAAAAATTTTAAATAAATTATAGTCAAAGTTAAAAAATTTTGACCAACATGTGATAATTTAGTGGGACGGAGGGAGTAGATAAGTTGAATATGATATGTAATTTAAAAGTTTTTATATTTCATAACGCGATAAAGCATTAGTTCTCTTAAATATTTCAAGTTATCAAATACGGTACCTATGGTTAACACACATGAAGCAAAATTCATTTACTCAAGAAAAAAACAATAATTTTAATAGATATAAGAATTGTTCGAAACTCAACCCAAAATCTAATATCAATTAAGATAAAACACAGGGGTGGAGCTACCTTGGGCCCTTATTATAAAAATTTATTATTTTATAATTTTAGTTTAATAATAATTTGGCTCATATAAAAAATAATTATTCAAATAAAAAATATAAGAATTTATTATATACATAATCAAGTAATGGTTGAATTATGGGTAAATGAACCGAGCTTGAACGAATAAGGTTTTGTTTGTGCTCGTTTATTTATATTTGAATGTGTTTATGTTCAATTCGTTTAAATTTTTAATATCATGTATGTGTTCGTTTATTTATTTTGATGATGTTCATGTTCGTATGTTTAACGTTCGTAAACATATTCGTGTAATGTTCGTGAACATGTTTATTTATATGACTGCTAACATGTTCCTTTATATGTTCTCCAATATAACGGAATTACACCATTGGTCATTAAAGGTCATTAGGCTTCACAGTTTGAACTCAAAAGTTCACATCTCCAATTTAGTTCATACATTCACCAATATTTAAAATGTAGAAAAAGAATAAAGTAAACCGAGTAAATGAGCTTATAAACGAGCCAATAAATGAGTTTGTTCGTGAACATAAACGAATAGAATATACCTCTATTTGTGTTCATTCCAGTGTTACCTAATTCGCGGTTCGCTTTGATTCGCGGAACAGGTACGTGATCGCAATTTATTAGTTTTACCGTTTACGATTCGTTAGGGGTAGTCTTCTTTAGAACGCAATTTTGAATCATAATTTGCGATGATATTTTGTTTGGTTCGCTGATAAATATTTACTAATATATTTATATGTTCATTAAGTATTTTTCTTTTTTGCAAAGCAATTATTATTATTATTACCCAAACAACTTTTAAATGCATCAACACATTTAATGGTAGATAACACTAATAAAAAGACCAAGTGCTAAAGTCCAAACATTTAAACTCAATTATTGGACCTAAACATGGAGGGATAATGCCCATTTGAACATTTAAAGTCCAAACTTTTTTCTTTTTCTTTTTTAATTTCATTGTCTTCTTCATGAGAGACTTCTTTTCTCTTTAATATTAAATTTTATCAGCTGTCACCGTCCAATCCGCCGCTGACCATCATCGGCGGAGGTAGTTCGACTCTAAATCGCATCGGGAAACTCATCTCGATGCGTTGAACACAAATTTGGTCACTATTTACGATAATATGCCTTAATCACCACGAATAACGCCAAGAATACATCGACTTCTCACTTTTCGATCTACTTTCTCCGTCGTCGGATCAACTTGATTTCAAAGTAGAGGTGGAAAACGGGTCCATCGGTTCGGGTTCGGGTTCGGGTCGAGTTATTTCGGTTTCGGTTATTTCGGGTATGATGTCATTCGGTTCAGATTCGGTTAAATTTAGTTCGATTTAGTTCGGTTCTATTGTGCTTCGGGTCATTTCGGATCGGTTGATTTTCGGTTCGGTTCAATTTCAGATCGATCGTGCACGTTCTTTGAGATCTTCACGTGAGTATATTTTCAGTTTAGTTCTTAGTGTTTTAATCGGTGGCTTAGTGTTAGTAATAAATACTAATATAGTTTTCATACCTTCGTAGGTCTTGATTCAGCCAGATCTGAGCGTGAGATGCGCTTTTCTCGGTATTAGAGCTTCTGTTGCTTAAAGGTGTGTCTCTTCCTGTTTTATAAACTTGTGTGTTTCTTTCTGTCCTATAAATTTTATGTGCTTCTTCTGGTATTAATATAAGTAAATGTTTTGTACATTTTGTGTGCATACTCTGTTGTGATTGGGTGAATGTTTTTAGAAACCATGCATAACATGTCATATTGTGATTTAAATGAGAAATCAGACTTCTCAAATGGTGAAATATCAGATTTTCGGAATCGTAAAACATTGGATTTATAGTATTGTGCAACTTGAATTTTCATGATTCAAATTTCGGATCAGACTCGGATTTTAAAACCTGCATCATATCATTGTGGGTATATGGTTTGGGATTTGTTCGGGGAAGTTCAGTGGTTTCACCCTTCGGGCTGAATTCCGCTTCGGATCAGTGGTTCCACCCTTCGGGCTGAGTTCCACATCGGATGGTGACGATGGAGAAAGTAGATTCTGGGGAACCTTACTTTTCGGTGTATCGGAGATGGGTACTATGATTCATGTGCATCAGACATCATATCATCATGATTCGGTTTTGTTGTGTTTTCAGAAAAGTCTTTATCAGAAAATAAAATATTGTTTTGTTTTCGTATGCACTTTAGAGACACACTAAGCTCTTTAACTTACACACCTTAGTTTTTACTTTTTCAGATATCTCAGACTCTTATTAGGCGACTCGGTACTTGGAGCATCTCTTATTTATTCAGATAAATTATCATTCAGTATGAACTCTATTTTAATTACTTCAGACTACTGTTTTGAAATATTTTGGAACATTTATGTAATTTGGACATTCGGACTGTTTACTTTTTTTAATTTGGGTATTATTAAATGCATGCATTTATAAGGTTATTTTCAAAAATTTAACCGATTATCGGAATAATATTTAAACGACTACGTTTTATAATAAGGGAATCTAATTGAGATTATTATTTTTTTATAATAATTTTGTTTTTAAGTGAGTAAACTTAAAAGGTGCTTCTTGAGGGACAAGTTTTCAAACATAACTTCCTAGATTCGGCCCATTTCTTCTAGGCCGATTTTAGGGGTTAAACCTTTGTTAAGGCAACTTTGCCTGATAGAGTGGTTGAGGTTATAGACCCTCTTATACTTCAAGAGTGTGGCAGAGAAGGAAAAGTTGCAGGCATCACTCGTAATGCAAACAACATGAGAAATGATAGTTGCCTTCATTGCTTGAATTCGGTATTCGAAATAGGACTTACTTGTTTTGTTGAATCACCAAGTGAGCAGATGAATATGAGTGATGTTGTTACCAAGCTTTTTTCTATGCGAGACAAGCTTCTTCGTCCAACTCTATCACGTCATGGGATTCGAACTCCATACGCTGCTCAATCATTAGGTAATAAGATGGTTTTACCTTAGCAAAATACTCAATCATATCAACACTTAAGGGACATTTCAACTACCACTTTGATGGTATGATGTGTTAAGATAAATCTCCATTTCATCAAGTTGCAGGTATCTAAGGTGGCGTATGGATGAACTTGGGAGGCTTAGGCAGACAAAATACTTGTTCACATTCTGCTCTGAGAAAAGATAATAAATGAGTTTTTTTTCCAGTGTATTTTGGTTTATATTTTGTTCATGTATTTGCATCATAAGCTACTGATTGTGTCATCGAATCAGAGTTTAAATAATAATGTTGGGTTTTGACTCTGCATCTTGTTGTATCAGCAAAGCTGTTGAACATTAGATTGCTGCAAAATGAGGCGTTAGCACTGACTGGGAAATTATAAAATAATTAAACCAAACCAAATCGTGTCGGGGTTTTAACATCTGCCTTAGAAGCAATTTCGCCCTAATGTGTGTAATCGCTACAATGGAAGACTGACCCTCCCTGAAGTTAGCACGGCTCTCCGAATTTCTTACACCTGAAAGATGGAGTGGACTCTGATGGTACTGCTCTTCTCTCAACTCAAAAACAACACTCAGGGTAGGTTTATGAAAACCAATGAGTGTTTCTAAAGCAAACACTTACTTTTTGGATATATCAAATGAGTGAAATTGCCCACTATTTATAAGCTAAATAGTGAGGAAAAATTGTCATGTAACACCCACAAAGAGGTATAATTATATAAAAAAATGGAGACGTGTTGCCATGGGGTTTTGAACCCATGGCCTATGGTTGGTAAACTCAAACCTTAGCCATCTCAGCCAAGGTTCTTTTCTGATATTTGTCCTCACCATTTTAATTTTAATCTTTGTTTTATTTTGTATGAACCAATATAAGTCAAGTCTGACTCCTTACCTGCCATTTTTGAAAATGGAAAACAAATCAGAGAGATTCTAGAGTTCTCTCATACCGTCACCTCAGCCACCACCGTTCGACCTCTCCGATCTCACTCACCAGGCCGTTGTGGACACCACCGCCACCATTGGCGTGTGCGCCGTCCCACCCCGTTCTGTTCGCCGTCGGTCACGCGCGCTCCCGTGCCGTCGTTCGCAGTTAAACTGAGCTAAAAGTTCGGCGAGTTTGGCCTCTGCTCTCCCTCTTTTCTGGCCGTGCCATCGCCATTTTGCCTCGCCGTCGGTACGCCCGAGCTCCCCACACCGAGTAGAGAAAAACCCAGGCGCTCCCTTGTCCGATCAACGCTGGCAAAGCCACCATTGGAGCTACGTAAGTTCCGGTGAACCTTTTTTTTCGCAAGGATTTTTGGTTCATTTCCGGCTTATTTTGCGTTTATAAGGTATGGGTTGAAACCATGGTTGACTGATCTACATTTTTCTGGCAGAAATGGTGCATTTCGGGACTCCGGCGACCACTCCGGCGACCGTCCGGTGACCGGAATATTTGGGTGAGTGAACTGGGTCCAAACTGGTCTAACCCAGTCTAAACCGACTGGACCGGTTGAACCGGTCAGCTCGGTCAAGCCCGTCCGACCCGAGCCGTCTGACTCGTTCGACCCGACCCGTCAACCTGAGTCCGACCCGACCCGTCAACCCGAGTCAACTCGTCCGAGTCAACTCAGTTGATCCTTGTTGACTGCTGACGTCATGCTGACATCAGCATTGACTTTGACCAGTTGACTCTGACCCGTTGACCGTTGACCTGCTGACGTCAGCGTTGACCTGCCGACGTTAGCGTTGACTTTGACCGTTGACCAAAAGTCGAATTTTCTGAAAACTCCTATTTTATGTTTTTCGACGTTCTGAGTCCATTTTTGAAGCCCGTTTTGCAAAATTCTAAACAGAAGGCCTCTGAATCTGACCTTGAACCCAAAAGTGTTTATGTGTTTAATCCTTTTTAGGGCTCTGTGAATAAGGACTAAAACGTTAACCTGTGTAATTGAAGGTACCCTTATACCTTGGTGTTCGTGATGTCGTGGGACGTCCATTTTGGGATTCGAGTACGGTTGAATAAAGTTTCATGAGTCGGCCGATGTAGCTCGGAGTTAAGGTAATACATTACTACCCCTTGTATGCTTTATGTACATGTTGATATTCGGTTAACGCATGCATGCTCATGATGACGTATACTGTAAATTCTGCTTAAATTGAATCAGATTCGAGCAATAAGTATGGATATTAATAAGACCAAATTATTTGAATAAGATTACTAATGGGCTAACGGTATCAAAAGCTCTAATAATTAAATTCAGTTAATCCGCAACTCAATCATCTGTGTGTAAGAATCGAGGCCCAGGATACGGAGTGAGAGATATTAATTATGAAATTACGAAAATGCCCTTGGAGCATAAGTATGACTAAACTACCCCTCTAATAAAGGAAATGACCTAAAATCTGCATTCGACATGATTATGCAAATTACGCTACCCAAGATGTATGTTCTTTTGGAAAAGACTTCGGCATCATTATTCAAATGTGTGTGATACTAAAAGAAACTTGAATTTCCCCCAAGCTCTGTATAACACATGAAGGTATAACGCCTAAAGGTGAAATTACTGGAATTATTGTTGTATTCTTAAGCTGATCCGTACGACAGTAAGGAATGAATTAATCGAAATGATCGTAATGACCAAAAAGACTGTAGTGCCTTCGAGCACTGAAATTCTTAATTAATCAGAATAACAATTTTACCCTTAAGTTCTAAAATGAGTAAACCGTTTGTAAGGGCCGAAGGAATTAAAATGACTTAATCTCTACCGAGTACGTAAACGATAGAGGTGCTAAATAGTAAGATTTGACAAAAACGGTGAATTTATCCCAATTTCCAAAATGACTGAAATGCTCTCTTGAGTGAAATATACAATTATGCATTTGATGAAACCCTGAGAATTCTAAAGAGACTTTAAGGGCTAAACTGCCCCTAAGTGTTAGGAAGCACGCTCATGTATATTAATCACTCCTGATATTAATATAAGAGTTGGTTAGTACTGCAAGGTAGGAATATGTTAGTTCGAACAGTTGGTGGCTTGAAAAACTTCTGGAAATATTAACTATTGTAAATCGTCATTTTATCATTACTGGGCTAAACTATAAAATCACCTCTGATAGTTAAATGACCAAAACGCCCTTGTTGGCCATTGTGACCAGAACAACCCTGGATGTATCCGATATCGCAAAAGATCTTATCATAGAAATCTCTGAATGCATGACTGGAAAAGTGATGAGTAAATAGAATTTCCTGAGCGACTGTTTATGTCTCGTTGGTATAAATTACCAAAACGCCCATGTATGATAAAATGACCATAATGCCCTTGTAAGCTTAAATGACTAAAGTACTCATGATATATCCAAACTTTCTAAGATCTTTATGTACCAATTCTTGAATACATAATATGAATCGTTTACGGACCCCTTTCTAATAGGAACCTCGTTCTGGAAATTCGTCTAAATTGTCAAAAGTTTAATGCGTCCCCTTCTGTAAATGCCGAGTATCTTCAGGAAATAAAATATTCCATCTAGTGTGTTCTATGTGTGATATATTCTGTTGAATGAATTGTGTAATTATTTGATCATGATTAATATTATGTTTGATGAACTTGATATATGATGACATTCTCTGCCTACCTAGTATATGTCTACTCAATCTGTATACTTGGTATGTGATCGTTTGATCTGTAATGGTATTGTCTGACTGTTTGATGAATTTGTTAGTATGATATGTTAGTTTGACCTATGATGATATAATCTGTTTGCATGATGAATGCTGAAAATGTCTGCTCTGCTCGATAGTATGCCCATTTATCTGTCAAAAGCATGAACTTCTGTTTCTGATACTCTGAATAAAATATGTCTGTTATATGTATTATGTTACTCATGTCTGGAATCTGAACATCGATTACTATCTGGGGTATACTGTTGGGTTATGTTATGAAGTCTCTGTTGGTACAGCCCTGATCAAGCTGGTAAATCCTTATGGACTCAAGGTCTCCCCTTGAGTGGCACCTAGGCCCATCGGGCCTAGGGTAAGTCCTTATGGACTCAAGGTCTCCCCTTGAGTGGCACCTACGCCCATCGGGCCTAGGGTAAGTCCTTATGGACTCAAGGTCTCCCCTTGAGTGGCACCTACGCCCATCGGGCCTAGGGTAAGTCCTTATGGACTCAAGGTCTCCCCTTGAGTGGCACCTATGCCCATCGGGCCTAGGGTAAGTCCTTATGGACCTAAGGCAGCCCCTTAGGTGGCACCTATGCCCATCGGGCCTAGGGTAAGTCCTTATGGATGCAGTTCTGGGGGACTGCATATTGGTGTAAGGTTGGAGGGTAGTTCTTGTAAACTTCTGTATGATCATTGAACATTTGCATTTAATCTGTTATGTGCTCATATGATATGATGTTAAGTACTTATGTATGTTTATCTGTACTTATTGGAACACGCTAGACGTCAAACTCTCTGATTCCTACCTCGTATGTTACCAGCCTATATAATTTCCGTCTAATTTTCAAGGTCTGATTAAAGAACAAATACCATTATTCTTGAGTTTGATGTAACCTCGAAATAGTAGAACAGAAATAGAGGCTATCGCTGCTTGAAACATCATGAAAATGTTATGCCTACCATATGTCTGCATGAGCTTATAGCATCTTTTGGTAGTTCTGTATTACTGAGCTTTCCCAAGCTCACGTTGTTTTTACCATCGCAGGTTAAAAGAAAATATCATGACCTAATGTTTGACATCAGTGTTCGGAGTCCTCTCGGCGTTGCCTCTGGAGTACGGTATTGTATAGTTAGTGGGCATGTATGTCATGTATGTCATGTATGGTTTTGTGATAGAGTCTGTAAGGCACTTTCTGAAATTTTTGTTATGTGTTTAAATGTTTTCTTGAAACTGTATTTTAAACAGAAATTGATTTTACAGTTTAATAAGTGTTTTGAGAAAGAAAAATGCTTTCATGTGTATTTTCATTGTGGGTCGCTCTTGTGACCCTAATGTGGCTTCCTAGGATCCGTTGTAACGCATAGGCGGATCTAGGGGGTTACATGTCATTTCAACATTACAATTTAATTCTATTTATAATAGAATTATATAACCATAATATTAAATGTTATGATGAGCATTACCAACATTCCCCCACTAATACGACATAATATCCTTCGTAAAAATGAGAGCATTGGAGTTAAAACATGAGAAGAGCAATAGCGAGATTAGTTGCTTAAGCCCTAGTGAACGTATCTGAATGTAACCCCTCGTCCCGGTTTGGACGACTGACCAGTTCGAGTAGGCTACACGGGAAAAATCGAAGTGAAACCCGTTAAGGCTCCCATTCGGTTAGCAATCCTGGAAATTTATTTTAAACATTATCTTGTCTAAAGGCTTTAATACTTCCTATGTGAGACACGACAGCGGAAAGACATCGAAACAATACAAGCATACCAAGCAAGCAATTTATGCAGCCTATTTTAGTCTTTACAGCAGGTCGTATCGATACACTAGAGGTGCGTATCGATATGCCTTGATTAGGTCAACTGCCCAAAATCAACTTAGGGGGGTCGTATCGGTACATTGGTTGACCGTACCGATACCCTCTCCACGCTCAACTTCTCACGGTCAAACAATAAAAATCGTACTGATACACCCAAGACTCGTACCAATACGCCAAAATCTCGTCAATTTCTCAGATTTTCAGAGAGTTTTTGGCGTATCGATACATCCTCGTGTACCAGTACGCTAAGCTTAAACTGAAGCCCAAAGTGAATATGGTATGTAATTTTATAGCATCCACACTTGAAGCACCGGAATTGGTTGCATGTTTCAGCTCAACTTCAAACCAAAGACTTCTATTTGCTCCATCCCTTTACGGTCATGCCTCAATGTATTTGTTGTAGGTACCGCATCGTGCCATGCATCCTAGACGATCCTATAGTGTATACATCAAACTAAGTTACATAGGAATGAGAGGAAAACAAAAATGAAAATTGGAGTAATTCAAGCCTTCTTCACCTAGACAATAACCATTAATTTTACATGTCATCTTTTTACTAAGCGAATCTTCACTCATATTTGCCGTAAATTAAATTAAAAACATTTTTTTGTAAAAATATACATACAAAAAATTAATGAAATGAATGATTTTTATTAGTTGGTATCATGGATGACTTGACGAGCCGGGCTTATGATAAAATTTCTCTAGTTATAGAAGGCTAACAACATGCACAACACGTAAAAATAAGGATTAATATTTAATGCTTCGCCAGTGTAGAAACGTATTTAAACTAAAAGATATATAAGATCCTATAATTAATCCACCGTTAACTTGAAGATTCCAAGTCCAGGCTTCTTGCACTTAATCTTACATTTGCTTCCATTAGAAAAGTTGGGTAAACTGGTTAACCTTGACCTAGGCAAGAACTATTTAGGACATGAGGGAGAAGGTGACTTGAACTTTGTCTGCACTTTGTCGATAATACCAAACTAGGATTTCTATATATAGGCTTAAATAATTTTGGAAGCCTATTTCCAGAATGCATAAAGAATTTTCCTAGCACCCTTTTACATATAGCAGTTCAACAAAACAGAATATCGGGAAGAATGGAAATCTCTCCAATTTGGAGTTGCTATCAGTATCAGAAAATCAACTATCAGGTCCTATTCCCTCTGATATTGGGAGGCTTAAGAAGCTGCAGTTATTGTATGCTGGCAGGAATTTTCTCTCTCAGACAATTCCTTATTCTATTGGAAATTTAACAAGACTAACCAAACTTGATTTAGGTATCAACAATCTTCAGGGCAACATTCCTTCAAGTCTAGCTAATTGTCAAGATTCTCTTCTAATAGATCTTTCCGATAACAATCATACTGGTCCGTTACCTCGAGAGGTACTTAGAGTTCAATCCTTCTCCATTTGGCTAGACTTGTCATCAAACTATTTGACTGGTGAGCTTCCTGTTGAAATAGGACAACTGAAAAATCTAGGTGAACTCTATGTCTCTCGAAATAGGAGATAAATAAAATAAAAAAGGGGGTTGGCCTGTCATGTTTGAGAATATTCCCAACTTTGGACCAAGCCAAGTAGTCTTTGTTTCTTGACGAGACTGAGTCTAGTTGGAGCAGTGAACTTTGAAACTTGTGGGATCGATATCGTCATATATAGTAACTTTGAGCTCTGAAACAACAGCTTAAGACAAGAACCGTCTCAATAAATATTAATATTGTCAATGGGGGGCTCCATGATTGTGACCCTGCAGTGAGTATCTTATCATTTTATTATACAAGAAAATGATGTTTTTCTGAATATATAATTGATACATGAAAGGTAGAAAGTGGTGGCAAATTGCATTAAGTAATAGTTATAAAATTCGGCTTCGAATTTGATGAACCAAATATTCCCAAATACAAATCAACCTCATCAATTAAGAAATTGTTTCAATTTGATGGAGCTATCTTTTTTCCTTGTTTACGTTGCACTTGTGATTCTTTTCTCATGCTTCAACTTGCAGGGTCTTAATCTGCTTGATTTGGCAACAGCAAGCCCAGCAGCTAGAGGAAATGGCACAGACCTGCAAGCTTTACTCCACTTCAAAGCCAGGATAACGGGTGATCAGCTCAAGATTATGGAGTCCTGGAATGGTTCCATTCATTTCTGTCAGTGGCGCGGTGTTACATGTGGTCGCAAGCATCAGAGAGTCACCAAGTTGGAACTGCAGTCCCTCAAACTCTCAGGAACTTTATCACCATACATTGGGAACTTGAGCTTTCTCAGGGAATTGAGCCTTGTGGACAACAGCTTCTACGACCAGATTCCTCAAGAAATTGGTGGCTTAAGAAGATTGGAAAGATTAGACCTCACCAACAACTCCGTCAGTGGTGAAATTCCTTATAATTTATCTGCTTGTTCTAAGCTTAGATTGGTTGATATGACAGGGAATCAGCTAACAGGAGAAATACCTACTTGGTTGGGTCTGTTATCAAGCCTGAGAGTATTGGGGTTTTACAACAACAGTTTGAGAGGGAGTATTGGGGAACAGTTTTAGATTGGTTTGACGTATAATGAATTAAGTGGAATTATACCTCAAGGTCTTGGACAACTCACAAATCTTTCATTTTTCTCGGCAGCAGAAAATGCAATTTCTGGTGTTATTCCTGTCACAATGTTCAACCTCTCCAATATTAGAGTTTTTGATATCGGTGTAAACAAGATTCAAGGTACTCTTCATTCTAACTTGCCAATCAATATGCCGTATGTTAAATTCTTTTCCATAGGGGACAATCAAATCTCCGGACAAATCCCCAGTTCAATATCCAATGCTTCAAATCTGGATGTACTTGATTTTGGTCAAAACAGTTTCAATGGGAACGTGCCTTCCTTAGAAAAGTTGGATAAACTGTATAACCTTGAACTAGGCATAAACCATTTGGGACATGGGAGAGAAGGTGACTTGAACTTTCTCTGCACTTTAACCAATAATACCAAACTAACATTTTTGTCTATAATCAAGAATAGTTTTGGAGGGGAACTTCCCGAATGCATTAGCAATTTTTCCAGCACCCTTGTGGGTATAGGAATGGAAGTGAACAAAATATGGGGAAGAATCCCAGATGGAATTGGAAATCTCATCAATTTGGAGTGGCTAGGAGCATCTCAAAATCAACTATTAGGTCCCATTCCCTTTGAAATTGGTAGGCTTCAGAAGCTAAAGATATTTTTCGGTGATGAAAATTTTCTCTCTGGAACTATTCCTCATTCCATTGGAAATTTATCAGAGCTAATCGAACTTGATTTAAATTTTAACAATCTTGAGGGCCACATTCCTTCAAGTTTAGGTAACTGCCGAAACTTGCTTGAGATGGGTCTTTCTCATAACAATCTTAGTGGAGCTATACCCCCTCAAGTAGTTGGACTCTCATCCTTGTCCATAGCATTAGACTTATCATCAAACTATTTATCTGGTGAGCTTCCTATTGAAGTGGAAAATTTGAAAAATCTAGCTCAATTCTGTGTTTCTAACAACAAGTTATCGGGTTTGCTTCCAAACAACCTCGGTAGCTGTGTAAGCCTGGAGATGCTGCTCCTGAATGGCAATTTGTTTGAAGGGCCCATTCCATCATCTTTGAGTTCATTGAAAAGTCTCGAGACATTGGACCTATCTGATAATAATCTTTCAGGTGACATTCCAAAATTTATTATCAGCTTTACAACCTTGAAGTATTTAAATCTCTCTTTCAATGATTTTGAGGGATTGATGCCAAGTGAAGGAGTCTTTAAGAATGCAAGCGCTACATTTGTTCAGGGAAACAGTAAGCTATGTGGAGATATCCCTGAGTTGCACTTGTCCAGATGTAACACCAAAACATCATCAAACACTCCCCTTAAATTGAAAACTGCAATTGTTATTGTGATTTTAGGAGTGGCTTTGGTTTTCACTTCTCTCCTCATCTTGTGGTTTAGAAAGAAGAAAGAGCGAAAGCCAATAACAGGTTGTGCAGAAAATTTGCTTTTACGGTTATCATACCAAAGCATCCTAAGGGCTACCGATAGATTTGCCGTGCAAAATTTGGTTGGTTCGGGAAGTTTTGGTTCTGTATACAAAGGAATTCTTGAAGAGAGTGGAGCAACTATTGCTGTAAAGGTGCTTAATCTTCTGAATCGTGGAGCATCAAGAAGTTTCTTGGCTGAATGTGAGGCCTTGAAGAACATTAGACATCGGAATCTTGTCAGGGTATTAACAGCAATTTCAGGTATCGATTATCAAGGCAATGATTTTAAAGCCTTGGTTTATGAGTTCATGGCAAATGGAAGCTTGGAGGAATGGTTGCATCCTTCTATCAACATGAATGAATCCGAGACCATGAGAAACTTAAACTTCTTCCAAAGAGTTGATGTGGCCATAGATGTTGCTCATGCACTCGAATATCTCCACCATCGTTGTGAAACACCGATAATTCATTGTGACCTTAAGCCAAGCAACATTCTACTCGATGGCGAAATGGTTGGCCATATAAGTGACTTCGGATTAGCAAAACTCCTTTTTACAGACAGACTTAACCATTATGCTAATCAGTCAAGCTCTCTTGGATTAAGAGGAACAATCGGTTATGCTCCACCAGGTAATTACATTTTATTTATTTTCTTCCATTTTTATAATCATTATTTATTTACTTCTGTATATTTGAGGGATTTCCACTAAAATTATGGGTATATGTAATCTATGATGAATTAATTGTAGAATATGGCATGGGAAGTGAGTTATCAACAAAAGGCGATGTGTATAGCTATGGCATCCTTTTACTGGAAATGTATACAGGAAAAAGGCCAACTGATGAAAGGTTCAAAGAAGGTTTAAGTCTTCGCATATTTGTTAAGGCAGCCTTGCCCGATAGAGTGCTTGATATTATAGATCCCGTTATACTTCAAGAGAGTGTAAGAGAAGCAGGAGTCGCAGACATCACTCGTAATGCAAACAACATGAAAGATGAATCTCGCCTTCATTGCTTGAATTCGGTATTCGAAATAGGACTTGCTTGTTCTACTGAATCACCAAGTGAGCGTATGGACATGAGTGATGTTGTTGATGAGTTCTCAAATATGACATATTTCATTTGCTATTTTTCTAGTTATTTGGACATCTTGCTGCTTAATACATGTTGTTTTCGTTATATTTTGTGTAGGGATCCAATTCTGAAAATAGTAGTGAAAATGGGACATTTCTGCAGTTTTTATTATAATTCTGTCATGACTGGCATCATGGGCACGACACCGGGCACGACGCGTCTAACGTGGCAGTGACGTGGCAATGACGTGGCGACTTCTAGAAGTTTCTGGAACGTTCTGAGAGAGCTTAACAGCTTATCCGATTAGATTTCCTGCATTTAAAATTCAAAACATTTGAATTATTTATCTTTTGTTTATTATTTTAAATTATCTCATCACTTTATCTTTGTAAATCTAAGCCTATAAATACCACCCTTGGTAAAGGCTTAGATCATCAATCAATAAATTAGTTTTCATCTTCTTAGCTTTGAGTATTTTTAGCTTTTCCTTTGTAAATAGTTTTTAGCTTTAATAAAAGTTTTTTTTCTTTATTTTCTTGTTCCATTTATTTTATGTTATTTTATTACTTTTCTAAAAACCAAGTTAAGTATGATAATTAATATCATGCTTAGCTAAATTTCTTGAGCCAAGAGTTAGCCAAATCAATTCTAATCGTGAGAATTGAACATTGCCTAAATTCCTTCGGGAATACATTTTTATCTTTCTGTTTAGATAGTTTGGCAATCGGCCTTACTAAAGTTTTTAATCGTTTTTCAAATCAAAAAGAGCTCGTTGGTCTGGAATCGTTTAAAGACATAGTTGGGAGGAAGGATCGGCCTGTGGCAATTTCGACTTCCTGTGAACACTCTTAGCGGCGGTCCGCTAAGGAAAGATAAAATCAGAAGCGATTCTTTTTAAGACAATTTCTGAGTCGGGCTTTTCCTGCTTTCAAAACTAAATACTTTAACGGCGATAGACGTGGTTAATTTATTTAAGAATCAACCTTCGAAGATAGTCTTGGGAGGATTGGTTACTCGAGAGAGAAGCAAGTTGCGACGGGTTGGGCCTCGCAGACTGTAACCGACATGATCCCCGGAGTAAAAATCTATTTCAATGATCGAAGGAATTGACAAGGCTAGCTCGAGGCTATTTCACATACTTGGTTTTCCTTATTTTTATTTTTTGCATTTTAATTTTTTTACTTCACTCAAAATCATATCACCCCCTTCTTTTATTTCTTTGCTTTTACAGATATTCATGGGAATTCAAATCCGACAAATTCAAGTCAAGAATTCTGAATAATCTCCCTGTGGATCGACCCTCTTTCCCTATATTACTCAATTTCTTTATTTTATTTATTGTTGAAAGAGGTTAAATATATATTTATTTTTGACCGGTTAAACGACGACTTGTCAAAATTGGCGCCGTTGCCGGGGAGATTTACTTTCGGCATTTTTGACTGATTTTGTTTTATTTTTTTTATGACCAGGAAAACCCACAGCAAAGGTCGTCGAGCTAAACGACGTTAAACAAAGCGCTAAATGGGAGGCAACCCATTGGTTTATTTTTCGTTAATTTTTCTTCCTTTTTAATAATTTAATTTATGTTTCATTTTTTTATTTTCTTTCTTTTTTTTAATTACCTTAATAAATTTTATGCAAGATTTTTCTTTTCACACAGGAAGCACTTTAGCCCATGCCCTTTGCACCCTTCATTTTCCCCTCTTTGCCCATTTTTTTTTCTTTCCCGCAAAACCACCAAACCCTAACAAAACACACCCATCTGTTTCACTCAGCCGCAATTCACCATGTCCCCGCACCTCCTCCACGCCGCGGTGGTCGACGACGGCAAGCCCCTAGCCCCCGTCGAGAACCCCACTCATACGGCTTCCACTACACCTCCGCCTTCTCCCCCAACTGCCAGCCGTCGTTCGCAACTCTCCAACAGCACCGCCGGACCGAGCTCCAGTCACCGTCCACCTCCCCCACGATCTCCATCACCGTCATTCCAGTCAATGCCAACGGCGGACTCAATTTCATCATTCACGGGGAGTATCTTTTGCCCTTATCATCTCTTTATTTCCTTAATCTTTATGAATTGGGGCAATTCACTTAAGTGAGGGGGAGGGTAAATTACCACTTGTCATGCTTATCTAATATATGTTTGATTTTGGTTTAACTTTGAGAAAATATTTTCCTTGCCATTGCATTATATCCAGCATGTTATAATTGTTATAGTGCATAGGAATATTTGAATGTTGATATTTTGATAATCAAATGGCGTGAGTATAATGATAGTTTGACATCTCTTTTCAATTTGTCTTGATTTTGATAATTAGATTCCTCGCCTAGCTTAATCAAACTTAGCCAAATTTTGTGAGACTTTGAGCTTTGAGCATGCATTCTTCATATTATGCTCGTTTCTTTTTCTTGAGAGTGTCATCTTGAATTTAGAAATCTAGAACTTGTGGCTTGTATACGATTTGAGACTACACTAGAATGAGGTGCTTTAAGATGATTTAGGCATTAGGATTTTCTCTCTTTCATTAAAATTTACCTTTCGCTTAGTGAACCCTCTTGAAACATTATATCCCATTTTTTTGGCTTAACCCTCAACCAAACTTTTTGATTAATCAAATGCTAGAAATTGTATTGCTAGACAAAAAAGGGCTGCAAATCGAATAAAGGGCAGAATTTTTTTCGAAAAAAAAAACAGAATTAAAGGAGGCAATTCCTTCAAAGAAAAAAATTAAGTTTCGAAAAAAAGAAAAGAAAAAAAATGTGTGTTTGCTTGCCCATCTTTAAGCTCCTCATTTGTCTTCACTGTTTATTGTTTGAAAAATCTTGCATTGATCATCTTCTTTGTTTATTTCCTTTCCATCTTTTTACCCTTTCCTAAACCCACATTACACCTTGAATAAAAGACCTAATGATTTTTGCACCTCGATTCTAATAAGTAGTGGAGAATTGAACTTGTTACAAGCCTATGGAAACCTTTGTTCATGCATGACTTAGAGTGCTTTTGCTTCACATTTACCTTTAAACAGTTTGAGTGCTCTTGAGTGTACCTTGGTGAGGATTAAGACTAGGTTAGGATTTGATTACTACTTGATAGACGATTGAAAGAATGAAAGACTGTTCTTTGCTTATATCCACTTGGTTTGATTTGTGTCTCTTTCATGGTATTTCTTTTGCACTTGAACTATTATAATTATGCTTGATACTTGTGATGGCTTGAAGAATGCATTCTTGGTTAATATCATTTCCGGACATACTTGAGGACAAGTATGACACAAGTGAGGGGGAATTTGATGAGTTCTCAAATATGACATATTTCATTTGCTATTTTTCTAGTTATTTGGACATCTTGCTGCTTAATACATGTTGTTTTCGTTATATTTTGTGTAGGGATCCAATTCTGAAAATAGTAGTGAAAATGGGACATTTCTGCAGTTTTTATTATAATTCTGTCATGACTGGCATCATGGGCACGACACCGGGCACGACGCGTCTAACGTGGCAGTGACGTGGCAATGACGTGGCGACTTCTAGAAGTTTCTGGAACGTTCTGAGAGAGCTTATCAGCTTATCCGATTAGATTTCCTGCATTTAAAATTCAAAACATTTGAATTATTTATCTTTTGTTTATTATTTTAAATTATCTCATCACTTTATCTTTGTAAATCTAAGCCTATAAATACCACCCTTGGTAAAGGCTTAGATCATCAATCAATAAATTAGTTTTCATCTTCTTAGCTTTGAGTATTTTTAGCTTTTCCTTTGTAAATAGTTTTTAGCTTTAATAAAAGTTTTTTTTCTTTATTTTCTTGTTCCATTTATTTTATGTTATTTTATTACTTTTCTAAAAACCAAGTTAAGTATGATAATTAATATCATGCTTAGCTAAATTTCTTGAGCCAAGAGTTAGCCAAATCAATTCTAATTGTGAGAATTGAACATTGCCTAAATTCCTTCGGGAATACATTTTTATCTTTCTGTTTAGATAGTTTGGCAATCGGCCTTACTAAAGTTTTTAATCGTTTTTCAAATCAAAAAGAGCTCGTTGGTCTGGAATCGTTTAAAGACATAGTTGGGAGGAAGGATCGGCCTGTGGCAATTTCGACTTCCTGTGAACACTCTTAGCGGCGGTCCGCTAAGGAAAGATAAAATCAGAAGCGATTCTTTTTAAGACAATTTCTGAGTCGGGCTTTTCCTGCTTTCAAAACTAAATACTTTAACGGCGATAGACGTGGTTAATTTATTTAAGAATCAACCTTCGAAGATAGTCTTGGGAGGATTGGTTACTCGAGAGAGAAGCAAGTTGCGACGGGTTGGGCCTCGCAGACTGTAACCGACATGATCCCCGGAGTAAAAATCTATTTCAATGATCGAAGGAATTGACAAGGCTAGCTCGAGGCTATTTCACATACTTGGTTTTCCTTATTTTTATTTTTTGCATTTTAATTTTTTTACTTCACTCAAAATCATATCACCCCCTTCTTTTATTTCTTTGCTTTTACAGATATTCATGGGAATTCAAATCCGACAAATTCAAGTCAAGAATTCTGAATAATCTCCCTGTGGATCGACCCTCTTTCCCTATATTACTCAATTTCTTTATTTTATTTATTGTTGAAAGAGGTTAAATATATATTTATTTTTGACCGGTTAAACGACGACTTGTCAAAATTGGCGCCGTTGCCGGGGAGATTTACTTTCGGCATTTTTGACTGATTTTGTTTTATTTTTTTTATGACCAGGAAAACCCACAGCAAAGGTCGTCGAGCTAAACGACGTTAAACAAAGCGCTAAATGGGAGGCAACCCATTGGTTTATTTTTCGTTAATTTTTCTTCCTTTTTAATAATTTAATTTATGTTTCATTTTTTTATTTTCTTTCTTTTTTTTAATTACCTTAATAAATTTTATGCAAGATTTTTCTTTTCACACAGGAAGCACTTTAGCCCATGCCCTTTGCACCCTTCATTTTCCCCTCTTTGCCCATTTTTTTTTCTTTCCCGCAAAACCACCAAACCCTAACAAAACACACCCATCTGTTTCACTCAGCCGCAATTCACCATGTCCCCGCACCTCCTCCACGCCGCGGTGGTCGACGACGGCAAGCCCCTAGCCCCCGTCGAGAACCCCACTCATACGGCTTCCACTACACCTCCGCCTTCTCCCCCAACTGCCAGCCGTCGTTCGCAACTCTCCAACAGCACCGCCGGACCGAGCTCCAGTCACCGTCCACCTCCCCCACGATCTCCATCACCGTCATTCCAGTCAATGCCAACGGCGGACTCAATTTCATCATTCACGGGGAGTATCTTTTGCCCTTATCATCTCTTTATTTCCTTAATCTTTATGAATTGGGGCAATTCACTTAAGTGAGGGGGAGGGTAAATTACCACTTGTCATGCTTATCTAATATATGTTTGATTTTGGTTTAACTTTGAGAAAATATTTTCCTTGCCATTGCATTATATCCAGCATGTTATAATTGTTATAGTGCATAGGAATATTTGAATGTTGATATTTTGATAATCAAATGGCGTGAGTATAATGATAGTTTGACATCTCTTTTCAATTTGTCTTGATTTTGATAATTAGATTCCTCGCCTAGCTTAATCAAACTTAGCCTAATTTTGTGAGACTTTGAGCTTTGAGCATGCATTCTTCATATTATGCTCGTTTCTTTTTCTTGAGAGTGTCATCTTGAATTTAGAAATCTAGAACTTGTGGCTTGTATACGATTTGAGACTACACTAGAATGAGGTGCTTTAAGATGATTTAGGCATTAGGATTTTCTCTCTTTCATTAAAATTTACCTTTCGCTTAGTGAACCCTCTTGAAACATTATATCCCATTTTTTTGGCTTAACCCTCAACCAAACTTTTTGATTAATCAAATGCTAGAAATTGTATTGCTAGACAAAAAAGGGCTGCAAATCGAATAAAGGGCAGAATTTTTTTCGAAAAAAAAAACAGAATTAAAGGAGGCAATTCCTTCAAAGAAAAAAATTAAGTTTCGAAAAAAAGAAAAGAAAAAAAATGTGTGTTTGCTTGCCCATCTTTAAGCTCCTCATTTGTCTTCACTGTTTATTGTTTGAAAAATCTTGCATTGATCATCTTCTTTGTTTATTTCCTTTCCATCTTTTTACCCTTTCCTAAACCCACATTACACCTTGAATAAAAGACCTAATGATTTTTGCACCTCGATTCTAATAAGTAGTGGAGAATTGAACTTGTTACAAGCCTATGGAAACCTTTGTTCATGCATGACTTAGAGTGCTTTTGCTTCACATTTACCTTTAAACAGTTTGAGTGCTCTTGAGTGTACCTTGGTGAGGATTAAGACTAGGTTAGGATTTGATTACTACTTGATAGACGATTGAAAGAATGAAAGACTGTTCTTTGCTTATATCCACTTGGTTTGATTTGTGTCTCTTTCATGGTATTTCTTTTGCACTTGAACTATTATAATTATGCTTGATACTTGTGATGGCTTGAAGAATGCATTCTTGGTTAATATCATTTCCGGACATACTTGAGGACAAGTATGACACAAGTGAGGGGGAATTTGATGAGTTCTCAAATATGACATATTTCATTTGCTATTTTTCTAGTTATTTGGACATCTTGCTGCTTAATACATGTTGTTTTCGTTATATTTTGTGTAGGGATCCAATTCTGAAAATAGTAGTGAAAATGGGACATTTCTGCAGTTTTTATTATAATTCTGTCATGACTGGCATCATGGGCACGACACCGGGCACGACGCGTCTAACGTGGCAGTGACGTGGCAATGACGTGGCGACTTCTAGAAGTTTCTGGAACGTTCTGAGAGAGCTTATCAGCTTATCCGATTAGATTTCCTGCATTTAAAATTCAAAACATTTGAATTATTTATCTTTTGTTTATTATTTTAAATTATCTCATCACTTTATCTTTGTAAATCTAAGCCTATAAATACCACCCTTGGTAAAGGCTTAGATCATCAATCAATAAATTAGTTTTCATCTTCTTAGCTTTGAGTATTTTTAGCTTTTCCTTTGTAAATAGTTTTTAGCTTTAATAAAAGTTTTTTTTCTTTATTTTCTTGTTCCATTTATTTTATGTTATTTTATTACTTTTCTAAAAACCAAGTTAAGTATGATAATTAATATCATGCTTAGCTAAATTTCTTGAGCCAAGAGTTAGCCAAATCAATTCTAATTGTGAGAATTGAACATTGCCTAAATTCCTTCGGGAATACATTTTTATCTTTCTGTTTAGATAGTTTGGCAATCGGCCTTACTAAAGTTTTTAATCGTTTTTCAAATCAAAAAGAGCTCGTTGGTCTGGAATCGTTTAAAGACATAGTTGGGAGGAAGGATCGGCCTGTGGCAATTTCGACTTCCTGTGAACACTCTTAGCGGCGGTCCGCTAAGGAAAGATAAAATCAGAAGCGATTCTTTTTAAGACAATTTCTGAGTCGGGCTTTTCCTGCTTTCAAAACTAAATACTTTAACGGCGATAGACGTGGTTAATTTATTTAAGAATCAACCTTCGAAGATAGTCTTGGGAGGATTGGTTACTCGAGAGAGAAGCAAGTTGCGACGGGTTGGGCCTCGCAGACTGTAACCGACATGATCCCCGGAGTAAAAATCTATTTCAATGATCGAAGGAATTGACAAGGCTAGCTCGAGGCTATTTCACATACTTGGTTTTCCTTATTTTTATTTTTTGCATTTTAATTTTTTTACTTCACTCAAAATCATATCACCCCCTTCTTTTATTTCTTTGCTTTTACAGATATTCATGGGAATTCAAATCCGACAAATTCAAGTCAAGAATTCTGAATAATCTCCCTGTGGATCGACCCTCTTTCCCTATATTACTCAATTTCTTTATTTTATTTATTGTTGAAAGAGGTTAAATATATATTTATTTTTGACCGGTTAAACGACGACTTGTCAGTTGTTACCAAGCTTTGTTCTGTTCGAGACAAGCTTTTTCGTCCAACTCGATTACGTCGTGGGATTCGAACTCCATACGCTGCTCAATCATCAGGTAATAAGGTCTTCCTATCTCAGCAAAATACTCAAACATATCACCATTGAGGCACATTTCAACACCCTCTTTGTTGGTATGGTGTGTTATTGTAAATCTCTGTTTCTTAAGTTGCAGGTAACTAAGGTGTCGCGTGAATGAACTCGGGAGGCTTGTTCACATTCTGCTTTGAGAAAAGATAATAAATAAGTGTTTTTCAATGTACTTTGGTTTTATATTTTGTTTTTGTATTTACATCATAAGCTACAGAATTGTGGTCAAATCAGAGTTTAAATTACAATGTTGGGTTTTGACTCTGCATCTTATTGTATAAGCATTAGTTCTCTTAAATATTTCAAGCTATTAAATACGGTACCTATGTTTAACATACCTAATTTTTTTGTATTTTTATTCCATTTTCATAATCATTAATTATTTTCTTAATTGTAAAAGGCATGGGCATATACAATATGACCACAAAACAGAGCCCCCAGGGCTAACATTATCTGGAGACACTACAAACAAAGGAACTAATAAAAACACAAATCACATTAAACAATGGAGGGAGCAACATCCTTAAAAGCATCAACACTTGATGCTCAACTTCAAACCTTAGACTTCCATTTTCTCCGTCCCTTTACAGCCATGCCTCAATGTATTCGTTGTAGGTACCGCATCGTGCCATCCTAGACAGTCCTGTAGTGTATACATCAAACTAAACTATAGGAATGAAAGAGGAAAACAAAAATGAAAATGGGAGGAATTCGAGCCTTCTTCCCGCTAGACGATAACCAGTAATGATCACTCTTGAGACAAGTAGTTTGTTGAGATCCACTACTATGGCCGAGAATGCAAATCTACCCCATTTACCTCCAGATGTTTTATAGCCTATCTTGACGATTTTACCTCACACCGGCAATGATCCGAAAAGGCTCCTGGTATAATATCCGGGTCCAAACTATGATTTGTGATGGATGTTCCACTACTAAGTTGTTGTATAATTAGTGTTTTTCTTTACTATCATCTTGGAAAAAAGTGGCAGTTGACGTGTCGTAGTGGTTATTGGGCATGACTAGAAATCATGTGGGCTTTCCCCGCACGGCTTCAGATCCTGCCGTTCACGCTGATGAAATTCGTAATGACAACTAATACCATGTATATAACTATTTGTCCTCAGTCTCAAACCGAAGAATAATTATGTTGGTATTCAATTTCATCTCGAATTCAAGTTTTATCGCAGTTAGAGCTGCATGGTGAATTACTAAAAGCACATCGAGATCAACCATCATGAGATTCGAGATTTGGCTAAAGATTAAGAAATTGAGTTTGGGTTTTGTTCATCCAAGTTCAACTGGCATGTGTTCTTAAAGCTTAAGAAAATGAACCCAAGAACCAGAAAGAAACGAGTCAGGAATTCAAAAGTTGTACAACTGGGACACAATTGGGACCTACTGAAAGTATCAGCATTTAACCATAGTAAATATACTTAACTAAAGATGATGTGGCCAGTCTATTTTTGTTACCCTCTCTTAAATTGAATGATCCTTATGCAATTACATGCCATGAACCACACTAATGTAAAAGTGGTTTAGCCAAAATTTTGTCCTTGCAATTAACCCTAACTGTAACGCCCCAAGTTTAGGGTCTAGAAGTTAACCAGAATTGATTGAAGGTTCATTTGAGTTAGATTTACCGGTTTAGACTACTTTCGGGATTTTTTTTCAAATAAAAGGTTTTTGAAGGATTTGAATCATGAAAAAGTACTTTTAAATCATTATATATATATATATATATATATATATATATATATATATATATATATATGTTTCATGGTGGAAAAAATTTTGGAAATTTTTTTTTAGAAAGTAAACATTTTAGTCTAGTGACTAAAATGCAAAGTTTCAAAACTATTTTGGTGACTAGTTTGTAAAAGAATCAAAACGTTAATCTTTAAGGAGTTGTTTAGCTATGTCTAACTCAGACATTTCCCCTATTTATTTTTTACTTTTAAAAAGGTTTAAAAAAATCTTAATTAAATAAAAGGTATTTTAAAAGATTTTTCATCTTATCATAATTTTGACGTTAAAAACTCTCTCAAAGTTTTTTCTTCATTTTCTTTTCAACCAAACAGCTATCTACCTTAAAGTTTGCAAAGGTAAAATCCTTTTTATATTGGTTTTACATCATCCAACTAATTTCCTATGATTTTCCTCTAAAGCCCATTTTATTCTTTAGATTTCTCAAGCTTTTCATTGAAATTCAAGGGGAAATTCTACCATAAGAGGCGAGTTGTGTTTTTCTCCTCTAATGTAGGGTTCTTTATTGAAATTCTCACGTTCTTGATTCTTTTATAGTTTTAGATTAAAGGTTTTATAAAGAGATTTATGAAAATGTGCTCAATCAAGCTAAAATGGTATTTTTGTAAGATTTTCATGTGGATCTTGTTTGATGAGTTTTGGAATGATGTTGGAAATGTTTGTAGTGTTGGATAATGTTGAGATAATGGGTTGATCATATAAATTTCGAAATTTGTTGAGTTGGTGAAGTTTTGGGTTGATAGTGTTGAGTTTTTGGCTTAGATTGTGAGAAATCAGTAACAGATGGTTATATGATGATGAGTCGGTGTTTTGGGGTGTTATTAGATGTGTTTTTGATGATAAACTTGTTGGGTTTGAGCTGGAAATTGTTTGAGTTGTTTTATCAAATGTTTTCGGTTGATTTCGGCTATGAATTGATGGGCAAATGTTGCTAGATATTGGATTTTTGAGTTGATGCAGGTTTGTGGGTTGAAATATGCTATAATGCTCTGTTTTGAATTGTTTAGAATCAGAGGATTTGACTTTGGAAACTTCGGACGCGATTTTGGGTGATCCGGAGGCTTGATTCGGTGTTTTGGCTAGCATTTGTGTAGTACTAGTGAGTGGAACTATTTTAAAAGTCTTAACATGGTTAAGGGCAAGTTTTGAGGGGTTTAGATTGAGATTGAAAGGCCAATCTAAACTCAAGAGTATGTTTTGTTGTTTTCGCCTTTGATTTCGGCTTATTTTACCTTGTTTTTGGAGAGCATGTTCATGTTATATGCTTATCTGGTATCCCAATGTTTTCATGCGTTTTGAGATATGTACTTGTCATATATATGATCTCACTTGCTAAATGATAATTGTTCATGAGATATATGTGTTTGAGTACATGCTATGCATGGAAATGCGATATGAAATGAAATGTGAAATAATGTGTTGTGCTCATGAGAAACAGTGGGTAAGTGTTGGCTTTGATGGGTATATTGACATTCAATGAGATCTTAATTACCGGATATAATTGGTCGACCAATAGAATGTGAGTGCACTATAATAGTAAAATTCGCACGTGGCCTTAGTGATGTCATATTCCACTAAGAAGGAGTACGGTGATGTGAGATTCCACCGGAAGCCTTGTTGTTGTCTTGAGTACGGTGATGTGAGATTCCACCGGAAGCCTTGTTGTTGTTATGAGTACGGTGATGTGAGATTCCACCGGAAGCTATCCACATATCCGAGTAAAATTGTTAAAGATGTCAATGTACTCATATGTGTTAAAGTTGATCTTTATGCTATGCTTGCATGAATGATGTTGTGAAGCTTTGAGCTTGTCATGTTTCACGTTGAGAATTTATGATGTTATGCCTTGAATTGTAGTTCAAGCATGAAATGCTATAATAGTAAAATTTGCGCGTGGCCTTAGTGATGTCATATTTCACTAAGAAGGAGTACGATGATGTGAGATTCCACCGGAAGCCTTGTTGTTGCCTTGAGCACGGTGATGTGAGATTCCACAGGAAGCTTTGTTGTTGTTATGAGTACAGTGATGTGAGATTCCAGCGGAAGCTATCTACATATTCGAGTAAAATTGTTAAAGATATCAATATACCCATATGTGTTAAAGTTGATCTTTATGTTATGTTGGCATGAATGATGTTGTGAAGCTTTGAGCTTGTCATGTTTCGCGTTGATATGATGTTATGCCTTGAATTGTAGTTGAAGCATGAAATGCATATGATAATGTCGTTGGAAAGTTTTCTTATCAACTAATATGAGGAATGGTTTTGGTTTTCAAATGTTTTAAATGATTCTAAAACTGCATTGTTGTTGTTATTGTTTTGAGCACCGCCCACTAAGCATTCTTGCTTACGCTCTCTTTTTCAACAATGCAGATCTGTAGACCATTCATGGAAGCAAATAAGCAAGGAAGTGTCCAAGAGTTTACTCTTTTGCTCAAGTATGGGTTTGGCATCCAATAATAGTATGTTAGCAATGGGATAAGACCTTTATGCTTGGGAGGTTTTGTAATGAGACTACATGTGTTGAGACATGTTTATGATGCATGTTTAGACTTGTAAATTGTCTTTGCATGTTGAAGTATGGGTTGAAGTTTGACCGTTTTGTGTGGTTATGTTTAAATTGCTTTCATCTAGAATCTTGCCATGTTTATTCTTGTTGTGTTGATGTTGTTGTCATGCTTCTTGTGGCTTTGTGGTATGTTTGAGTAGTATGCATGTTTGTATCTCGTTTAGAGGGTCTTTAGGAGGCTAAGGTTGCAATAAACCAGCAAAGTGAGGCATTGCAGGTCGATTGTATCGATACAGTCTCGACTGTATAGATACGGGGGACCTGAAATGTCCTAAGTGTATCGATACGTTGAGGTCCATTCCGGTACATTTTGCTACTGGAAACCTCGGTACCGAAACGTCCCCGAGTGTGTTTCGATACGGGCTAGTGTTCTGAGCCCATTGAGTCTGTTTTGATACACATGTATCAGTACAGGGCAACCTGTATCGATACGGTTGGCAGTTTTGTTAGTTATTGGAATCTTTGAAGTTATGTTTTCTTACGTTTTAGTCCCTTTTTGTTATGTGATCGTTTATTTGGGTTCGGTTGGTTGTTTTAAGCCGCATTTTGGCATGCAAGCATGAAACCTGACTAATTTAAGATTGGTAACCTTAATTTCATGCTAGGCCTCTAATCTTCTTAGTTTTGCATTTGGGTCCCTTGATGCTTGAATCGCTTTTGTTGTCATTCTCGTTTTCTTCCGCCGCGAGTTCCTATCACATAGGATGTTAATGGCATTTAAAAAAAATAGGGTTGCTAATCGGAGGAAATCCTTCTTGAATTTTCTTCAGTTTTCCCCGTGCAACTTGTTTGGTTCGGTCTGGCGGCTAGAGCGGGCTAAGGGGGTTACACTAAGAGATTGATTTCGACAAGAAGTGGGTGTACGTATAATCTAAGCACAAAAATTTTTCTTCACTCAGCTTCCACATTACTTGTCGATTAAGAGTTGAAGACATTTAATTGATCAATGATAAGAGTTACATTATCATTTAACCGAGTGGAATTCAAGCTTGAATTGTAAGAAATTAATTAGAGTTGGAGTTTGTAATCCAAATACTCTTTGATATTTAAATCAGTGAAGAATTTTAAGCAAAATAACGGATGTTCAGCGTTTTCATTCCTTGGTAGAGCTGTAAATGAAATGGGAAAGATTACTCAAGTTTGTCTCGGTCAAAGCTCGGTTAATACTTTATTCGATTAGATTTGACTTTAGCTCGAACTTAGCTCGAGTTTTAACGAGCCGAGTCGAGCTACTCTATACCTGACTCGAAAAGCTCATGAGCTACTCAAAAATATAACATACAGATTTTTCTAAATTAAAGTGCACTCATTATTATTATTATTTTCATTGTTATTATGAATAGGGTTGTATCTAAAACAAGGCAGATCACGACCTATTCGAGTCCTACTCTATCAAAGCTCAGTCAACATTCGATGATTGGACTCAACTTAAGCTCAAACTCGACTCGATTTCTTAACGAGTTGGGTCGAACTCAAAGTAAAAAAGAAAGAGCTAGATAGAGAGACAAGGATTAACAATATGTTGGAGAAGATAAAGAAGCAATGCTTAAAAGAAATGTTGAGTTTTAAACGGTGAATTTGACAAATACTATATTAAGGTAAACCGAAACATCTTGAATATAGAGGGGTAACAAATCCCAACCCTTGATACTGCAACAAAGTAATATTTTGAAAATATAAAGTTGATTTCCCTACAATGGCGCTAGCTTAGGTTTCTTGGAAAAAAAAATTAAATAAAGCAGACAAGGCTGAGGACGACCACAGACTAGCCCCCAATAGCGCAATTGCTTCTACCTCGCCGATGCTAATTACTTTCTGTTCAACATCAACAAACGAGATCCCTAATTCCTTTAGTAAAGATATGCTAGAAACAGAGGACAGTTGTTTAACTACTAGATCATTTGTGACCACAAAATAATTTTTCTCGACATAGCCCCAATTTCCACAACATTTTCTTCAACCGGACAAGCATTCTCGAACCCCAAGTTGAGAAGGAATTGAACTAGATCTCCTAGAAAACCTTGCATCACTCTAAAATCATCCGTGATGAAAAACATTGATTTTCCCTTGTATAACACTCCCTCAGATCCATCTTTAACCACAACACTTTCCCGTAAAGTTGTAGCTCATACATTCATCAATTTTCCGCAGGTGCATCTTGGAGTGTCATAATAACTAAAAAAGCCATCTTGTTTTTTATTACATTGCCAATTTCCGCATACAAAATACCCTGTAGGATCTGTAAGATCCATGTTAAGCTTCAAATTCTTAAACATTTCTAGGATAAAGCAGCATACGCTTACAAGCTTCAGTCCGAAAACTTTCCAGGCCAAGATTTTGAACGCTGTTGTATAGGTTATTCAAGCAACCGGGCTGCAAACTCTGGTGCTTGTCAGCAAGTCGAGCAAGGTTTCCGAGGGACTATAGAGAGTATTAACAAAATCATTGCCAGCTTCAGCCAGAAGAACGCTGTTACTATCCTGGTCTATCAAAAGTTTGATTGAGATGGTAGGCGTTTCGGAAGCCATAGATATAATTAGAATGGGAAACCGAAGCAGGGTCAGACGGATGATTCTTGCATCACAGCAGAGAAGAATCCGAAACCAGTCTATTTATAGTGCGAGTGCATAACAGGGCTATTATTGCTTCCGGAATTATGCCTGTGATGTTCCCTATTCATCCTTTAATCCACAATTTTAAAAGTTTTAAGGTCAAAGTACATTGAATCGGTCAGCCCTATGCCTCAACACAAGAGTCTAGGAATTCAAATTAAATGTAATTAGTGTTTTTGTACATGTAATGCAACCACATTAAATAAGCTGTTGTATAGTTAATTTTTGTTTTCTTTATTATCATCTACGGTCGTGAATCTAAGAATGTAACATAAGAAAGAAGAGGGTTAGTGAAGCAAACGGATGGGGCAATTTTTCAGTAGGTTTTGGTGATAGTTTATTTTAAATTTTTAATGATTTCCATGTTAATATCACAATTTTTTATAGCTGATAGCAAATTACATTAACTGATAGTTGATTATATTAGTTGATTTGACTAGCTGATTGTATAAAAGTGTTTAGTAAAATTAATTGATAGATGTTTGATTGTTTAAACAAGCAAAATAGCGTATAAAGACATGATTATATTACCAAGCATATTAGCGAATTTAATTAGTTAACCTTCTAATTTCAAAAAGCTCTTATTAGCAGTTTTTTTCAAAATAAGGGGTTTCACCCCAATCCGATATTCATCAAACATCCAAATTAGCGAATTTGATTAGTCAACCTTCTAATTTTAGCTCAAACCATTATTTACCAAACATGGTCATAGCGGATTACATTAGCTGATTTGACCAGCCGATTGTACTAGCTCATTGTATTTGATACTTGTTTAATTAATTTTTAAAATATAACATTATTAAGCATATTTGAAGGATATATATATATTAATTTATTATTATATAATTATTTTTAATATAATTTACTTAATTATTAAATTTAAATACAAATATAAATATATAATAATAAAAAGAAAAAAAAGAAAAACTATTAATTTACAAATGTCATAGTGTAAATACATGGGAGAAGAATCAAAATAGAAAATGTTAAAATTTGTGGTATTTGGAGATTTTTTATAATTATTAAAGGTAAAATGATCTCATAATTCTTATGTCAAAATATTTAATTTTAAAAAGCTCATATTAGCAGTTTTTTTTTTTAAATGAGAGGTTTTACTCCAATCCGCTATTCATCAAACATCCAAATTAACGGATTTGACTGGTCAAACCTCTAATATTAGCTCAAACCTCTAATTTTAACTTAAACCGTTATTTACCAAACATGGTTATCTTCTCCCTTTTAGTGCTTTATTTATGTCTCTCCACTAAAAAAATAGATTTATGGTTAAGGTTTAAGATTAGAGTTTAGAGAATTAGAGATGTGATAGTATTTTTTAAGGTTGAAGGTTTAAGATGTAGAATACAGAGTTGGGACTTAATTTTTTTAAATTTTGTAACATAAAAAAATTCTAAAAAGGGACGGATAATTTTTGTTCTTGCAGGAGAGGTCAATGTCCCACACGGGAAACACCAATGTACTCATCCTAAAATTGACCATTCAAGAACCCGTGGAGTGAAAAGTCAAAAGTCACCCTTCTAAATTTGACCATTCAAACTCGAAATGCTTGATTCAATTCTTGAGCTATTCTACTGATGAATTAGAATGCTTGCATTCAGATAGTTAATAGCTCTACTCACTTGAGCTAATACCAGAAAAGTTAATTACTGATTGAGTGATTAGAACTGAGAGTTTTTGAAATGTAATTGTGAACGTGCCGGAGTGGTTATCAGGCATGACTAGAAATCATGTGGGCTCTGCCCGTGCAGATTCGAATCCTGCCGTTCACATTACTATTTTGTAAATGATCAACATGGGGCAACTCTCCTAGTTCACATTTCCTTATTCACAACGTCAAATTTAAATCCCTGACATTGCTTTAACCTTCGGCTAATGGCCAATCACTATGTTGCTATCTGCTACCAGTTCATCAGAGAAAATACCTTTTTTCTACAATTACTGCGACTGGCAAGACAATAATCTTTCAATTCTGAGAAAGGTACGGAAGTATCCGCCCTTTACTCGGAGCTTCTAAATAGTATATAAATGAACCCGGCATGCGAACGTCGGAAATGTAATTAAGATTCTATGTTGAAATTGATTTCCCATAATGGTTTGGAGGGAAATAAGTTAAGAATATTAGAAGGTTTGAACCAATGTTAAGAATGTAATTGCAGTGTAGGCATCTCTTCAATCTGCTAAGACATATACTGAATTGCATTCATTAATGCAGCACCTAATTTAAACTTAGAATAATTATATACCAGAAAACATAACTATGTATTTAATTTTTTTAATTTTCAAATATTTATATAGAAAGATTCCAATAGCAGCTATGATGCTTGTCTCTCTATAACTAGATGAAGTAATGCTTAGCTTCAAACTGAGAATTTGACAAATATTAGATGAAAGTAAATCAAAACATGTTGAACATAAAGGGATAACAAATCCAAACCCTTGATCCTACAACTACGACCCTATAATGGCTCTTGCTTTGGTTTCTTGGCAAAAAAGTTAAGTGAAGCAGACAAGGCTGAGGAAGACCGCAAACAAGCCCCCAACAAAGCAATAGCTTCAACCTCTCTGATGCTAATAACTTTTTGTTCGACATCATCAAGCAGAATCCCTAATTCCTTTAGTAAAGATATGCTAGAAAGCAAGGACAGTGATTTAACTACTAGATCATCTGTGATCACAAACGAGTTTTTCTCTAGATAACCTGAACTGTTTGTTGTGCTCGGAACTGGGGACTTGGGGTCGAATGGTTTGTTGACCACTCTAGTATCATAGGAAGTGCTGGAGAACTTGGCAAAACAATAATGAAATCCAGGAGGATCCCGAGAACGGATATTTGGAAACTCATTTGGACAGCTATAAAACGGAGGAAGAACACCTTTCTGGGAATTCTTTTGATTGGAAACTGAGAACATAGTGTTTAAATCTCTGAACAAGTTGGAGATGGATCCCAACGTGAGGTTACATTTGGCTCCTAAGATGAGTTCAAGTGCAGATTCCAGAGGGATGGTGAGGAAGCTAAATACAAGATCTACGAAATCTTCACTTGCTTCCACATGTAATAACTTCATATCTGACTTTCTCAGCATCAACTTCACTCTTGTTCTGCCATCCTTTTCTGCTGTTTCCTTTATAATTGGAGATATGAAACTCAGCCGTTTATTAAGTAGCAAGGAACTGCCTCCAATTCCTTGTTTCCTCAAGAAAGCGTCTGTCAGTGTAGTTTTTGAGATCAATGAATGGATCAAAATATCGGTCATCTCTCTCGAACCGATTTCCACAACTTTTTCTTCAATCGGATTAACATTCTTGATACCTAAATTGAGAAGGATTTGAATTAAATCTCCTGTAGAACCTTGCAGCACCCTTAAATCATCAGTGATGAAAAACATCGATTCACCCTTGTATAACAATCCCTCTGTTTCATCTTTGACCGCAACTCTTTCCTGTAATTTAGTAGCCCGTACATTCATCAACCGTCCGCAGGTGCATATTGGAGTATTATAATAACTAAACCAACCACCATGTTTTTCATTACAAAGTTGATTTCCGCATACAAAATGCCCTCTAGGCCCTGTAAGATCCATGTTAAGCTTCAATTTCGTAAACTCCACCTCATGAACATTACTAGGATACAGCAGCATACGCTTACATGCTTCAGTCCGAAAATTTTTCAAGGGAAGATTTTGAACGCTGTTGTATAGGTTCTTCAAGCAACCGGGCTGCAAACTCTGGTGCTGGTGGACAAGTCGTACAATGTTTCCTAGAGGAAGCTTAAGGAGACTATGGAGAGTATCAACAAAATCATTGCCAGCTTCAGCCAGAAGAACGGCGTTACTATTCTGGTCTATCAAAAGTTTGATTGAGATGGTAGGCGTTTCGAAAGCCATAGATATAATTAGAATGGGGAACGGAACAAAAGTGCGTAGATTCAGAAGAAGGATGCTTGCTTGGAGTAAGCAGAAAAGAATCCGAAACCAGTCTATTTATCGTGCGAGTGCATTACAGGGCTGTTCTTGCTTCAAGAATTAAGCCTTTAATGTTTCCAGTACATCATTTAATTGAGAATTTTAAAAGTTTAAGGTCAATTAAGAGGAAACGGATCATGTGCATGAACATGAGCTAAGTACATTGAATCGGAAAACCATCAATAAAACACATGTGACATAAAATAATTGGTGAAACACATAAAACAATGAAAATTATTAATACATGTGGCATATAAATTATTGGTGGAACACATAAAAAGACATAAATGACATAGAAATCGTCTGCTCCTTTTCGGTGTCCCTATTTATACCCCACATTCAAATATTATGTTCAGATTTAGGGTTAAAGTTTAAAGTTAGGGTTTAAGATTATGATTTAGGGAATTAAGGAGATGATGTATTTTTTAAGGTTTATGATTTAGAATTTAAATTTAGTTCTTAAAATTTAATTTTTTTAGTGTTAAACATAGAGAGACACCAAAAAAAGACAAGAGGATTTTATTCCAAATCGACCAAGGTCTCTACAAACTGACCCCTCCCGTGGAAAATCACATTCATTTTGCATTTTTAAGGGAAGAAAAGATACTAGCATGTGCTTCGTTAGAAATCACAATTTTTTATTTTACTTTGCCTTTAGTTTTTATTGTCGTTTTAAATATTTATTTATTTTTTTGTTGTTGTACAATAAGACAAACGAACAAGAAAATCAAACAAGCAAGAGCACAAGAAATTAACGAGGTTCAGCAATGTGCTTACGTCCTCAGGAGTAAGAGCGATTGTTTTTTTCTTATTAATTCAATCAATCATAAAATTAGGTTACAAATAAAAAATATATAAATAACTCTCCTCGATACATTTTTGTCCTTCATCAGTATATAAGTCATACTTAACAAATCTCCACTTTGACGAATATCATGCCCCTTTAGAGATAAACCTAGGAGTTTCTCAAACATCAAAGTGGGTTAGGCTACCGTGGTTCTCTAGCATTTGCAAACACTCAACAAGTCCAAGCAATGCATGAACTTGTCAATAGTAACAGGCTTGGTCAACATATCAGTTGCATTGTCTGTGGTATACACCTTCTGTAACAATATCTCACCAGATGCAATCAACTCTCTAATCTTGTGAAATCTCACATCAATATGCTTAGTTCTAGCGTGATACACTTGATTCTTAGCCAAATGAATAGCACTTTGGCTATCACAATGCAATTGAATTCCATCTTGCTGAATACCCAATTCCTTCACTAGTACAATGAGACATAAGGCTTCTTTTACAGCTTCAGCTACTGCCATGTACTCAGTTTCATATGTTGATAATGCTAAAATAGACTGAACAGTTGACTTTCAACATATAAGCCCTTCACCAAGAGTAAAAACATACACAGTTGTAGACCTTCTATCATCCAAATCACATGTATAGTCTGAATCCACATATCCTACAACCAAAGGATCATGTTGCTGACTACCAAAAATGATTCCATGTCCCACATTACTCTTCAATTACCTGAATATTCACTTGACTGCTTTCCTATGTGATATATCTAGTTTAGACATATATTTATAGACTTGACCAACAACATGAGCTAAATCAAGGCGAGTACATACCATTGCATACATCAGGCAACCAACAACACTAGTATTTGGAACCTTTGTCATCTCTTCAATTTCCTTATTTGTCTTCGCGCACTGTCCTGAAGAAAGCTTAAAATGATTTGCCAATGGAGTGCTCACGGGCTTTGCATTGCTCATCCCAAACATGTTTAACACTTTCTCAACAAAGCCTTGCTAAGAAAACCATAGTTTCCTTGAGCCTCTATCTTTCTGAATCTCCATTCCAAGAATTTTCTTTGCAGTTCCTAAGTCTTTTATTTCAAATTCTTGGCTCAATAAATCTTTCAAAGCGACAACATCATGCATATTCTTTGCAGCCAACAACATTTAATCAACATACAATAGCAGAAAAATAAAAGAACCATCATCAAGGCTCTTAACATAAACACAACAAGCATACTTACATCGGTTGTAGCCAATGTAAATCATGTAGGAGTCGAATCGCTTGTACCATTGTCTTGGAGACTGTTCCAACCCATACAAAGATTTCTTTAACCTGCAAACCAAATGCTCATGTTCTAATCGAGTGAACCCTTCTGGCTGCTGATATAAATCTGCTCCTCTAGATCATCATGCAAAAAAGCAATTTTAACATCCATTTGCTCTAAATGCAAATCCGAACTAGCTACAAGTGCACGTACTGCCATGATTGAAGTGTGTCTAACCACAGAAGAAAAGATTTCATCATAATCAACTCCCTTCTACTGTGAAAAACCCTTGGCTATGAATTAAGTCTTGAACTTTCCCCCCTCTTTTTCTGATACTGATGGTTTCTTTTTATACACTCATTTGCAACCAATAACCTTCTTTCCTTCAGGAAGCCTAACTAGCTCCCATGTATGATTTTTTTTAAAAGACGTCATCTCCTCAACCATTGCAGCCATCAATTTCTCTTTCTTCGGACTAGTGATAGCCCCTTGAAAAGTCACTAGATCATCATTGCTATTGTGAAGTGCAAAAGATACCATGTCTTCAAAGCCCAATCTGCATAGAGCCTTTATATTGGTGTGTCTCACTCTATCTCTAGCTAGATTATAATCTACAAAGCTTTGAAATTTTCTGCATACAAAATGCCCTCTAGGCCGTGTAAGATCCATGTTAAGCTTCAATTTTGTAAACTCCACGTCATGAACATTACTAGGATACAACATCATACGCTTACATGCTTCAGTCCAAAATTTTTTCAAGGGGAGATTTTGAACGTTGTTGTATAGGTTACTCAAGCAATCATGCTGCAAACTCTGGTGTTGGTCGACAAGTCATGCAATGTTTCCGAGAGGAAGCTTAAGAAGACTATATAGAGTATCAACAAAATCATTGCCAACTTCAGCCAGAAGAACGAAATTACTTTCCTAGTCTATCAAATGTTTGATTAAAATGGTTGGAGCACAGCTGAAATAAATCCAAAATGTAACCCCCTAGACCCGCCTATGCGTTACCACGGATCCTAGGAAGTCACAGTAGGGTCACCGAAGCGACCCACATTAAAATTTCAATCAAAACAAATTGTCAAACCATTTGAAACCATAAATCAAATTCCAAATTTAAAATACAATTTCAAAAGTCATTCAGACAATAAAACAGAAACTATGATACAAATTTCTAAAACAAGTTTTAGGCTCAAATATGAGACAAGATGTGACATACATGCCCCCTAATTACACAGGTATCGTACTCCACAAGCAAAGCCGTAGAAACTCACATACCGACGTTGATAACTGAAACATGAGCGATCTTTTAACATGTTATGGTAAAAACAATGTGAGCTTCGAAAAGCTCAGTAATACAAACCACCAAGAGATGCTAAAAAGAACAAGTAGGTAAATGGAAAGCTTAACATTGACATGATGAACTGGGCAATGGTAAGCTCAAATTACGATTCGATAGTTCAGTGAAGCATTATATTAGAAGGTAACATAGTTGTTCTTTATTTGATCACCCGAATCTTAAGAGATGAGTCTAAAGCAAGAGATTTAGATTCCAAAATTTGAATCAATGAGTTCAGAGTGGTTTATTAAGCGTGAATTGTAAGTTTACTGAGAGTTTCAACTTTGCTACATTAATTTAGTAGGGTATGTTTCAGAAGAGGTCAGAAAGTTTTATTAATTTACTTAACTACCCTCCAACCATACGCCAATATGCAGAAACCCAGAATAGTATCCAGAAAGACTTACCTTAGGCCCGTCAGGTGTAGAAGCTTACAAAAAGGCTTACCCTAGGCCCATTGGACGTAGGAGCTTAGGTCTAGAATGGCTTACCAGCGCTGAGCCTACAGATCTTCATTTATATCCCATATAATATACCCTAGGTGAATTCAGTTTATATTCAAAGTCAGTATTACAGAAAATTGACATCATATCTATTTTTATACCAGAAGAGATATGTCAATTTTTTTATTATTATTATTATTATTATTGTTATTATTATTATTATTATTATTATTATTCAAGGTAGTATATCAGATATATCTCTATATCAGAGGACAGAAGCCATTAATTTCTTTCTTTTCGAATAACAATATCGTACTTTTAATTTTAAGCAGATAGTCTTAGTTTAGAACAAATAACATTTATGAATACATGATATGTGCCTTATGACCCAATTTATTTCTCAGAGACACTCGATAATTATCAGAAAGAGAACACTTGACAGTTTCGAACTAATTTCAGAAACAAGTCCCATAAAAGGGAAGTTCGGTAACAATGACTCAAACCAGACATCAAAGTTGATACATCAGAATCATTGAGATTTAAGATATATCGAGAGTGATTCGATTGTTAGAGCCTACGAGGGTATTTTGGCCATTCTGACCTTCGAGAGTAATCTGGTAATTTAAACCAAGGTATAAACGGTGATGTACAAAATTCAAGAATTCTAGTTGCTCATCAGGTTTCTGAGTCCCTTTGAACTAATCGAAACCCATTAAC
Source organism: Hibiscus tridactylites (assembly GCA_958450335.1). NCBI lineage: Eukaryota > Viridiplantae > Streptophyta > Magnoliopsida > Malvales > Malvaceae > Hibiscus > Hibiscus tridactylites. The sequence goes on along the minus strand of OY288279.1, from coordinate 29,358,606 downwards.
ACAGTGTTTAGTATCTCACCGGATAGGTACACCTCAACCATCCATTTCTCAGAGCTAACTACAGAGTATAACAAAAATATATTACTTTCACCAATCGTCCACTAAACTTTTTACTAGAGATCGAGGATATATTCGAGCGGTATTTTCCAAGTATTCAAACATGTGCATTGTACCTAAACTCATTCCCAAAACATTGAATGTGCCTTAGGAGAACAAATCTCTCTCACTATTAACCATGTACTTTCTCCAAATAAATTGCACATGCATTCACATGGTATTCTTCCACTATCATTATAGTATCTGAATCAACCAACTGACACGAGTAGTATTTTATCACTTTTAGAGCCATTACATTTATTTGACTTTATTGAGATTTCTAATTCCATGTCTTAGAAGTATTCTTCGTCATTCTAGTATTTGAGGGTATTTCAGACATTATGATGCTAAAAAATATTTCAATTACTCAGGGTTTCTCGGTTCTTCCATCTATTCATTCGTTTTAGTCCTCGAGGATATGTCTCATATGTCGACCGACTGGCAATTAATGCCCGAAGAAAAATATCAATTTTTAGGGTCATTCTGACCCATTTTAGCCTTATCAGTATATTGAATCCTTTTTAGTCATTTCAATCAATTCAACAATTTATGCAACTTTAACTAATTCAAACATATAATTATTTTCTCATAAATGTCTTTAGAGATGTATTCAACTTCAAAAAGAATCTGAGCAATTTATAGTCTCAAAGGTGAAGCCTCGTTACTATAACTTCCCAAGCAAATTTCTAGATTTTCAGAAGAATCGATTGTTTTACCGGATCTAGTGTAGATTCTCAGACCACTTTCATTGATAGGGGTATTTTAGTCATTTTAATACATCGAGGATATTTTCGCAATTCATTAGCCAAAATGATAAAACTTGTCGATCAACCGTTTTTTATTAATCGTTTACTAAACTCGGAAGGCCTTTCGATATATCAAGCCCTTAATTGATTGACATTAGCAAAATTAACCATATGCTCAATCATGGTCGTGCAAGCATTAACTGAATACCAACAAATTTTAAAAGCATGCAGAAGGTAGTAATATATTACCTTAAATCTTTTTCACCTCGATCAACCCCTTGAAACGACATTCAAACACCCTTGGACTCGGATTTGATGCCCCTCAACAATTTGTATTCAAGAATCCGAGAACACCTTCAATCACACAATATCTCATTTTAGTCCTTATTCAAAGTACTCTTAGCTGAATAAATAAATACATATACAAGTTCGAGTTCAAGGTTGGATTCGGAGGCTTTCAGGTTCGAATTTCATGAAACGGGTTTCAAAATTGAACTCATGACGTCGAAAAATATAAAATATGGCTTTTCAGAAAATTTGACTTTTGGGTCAAAGTCAACGCTGACATCATGCTGACATCACTAGTAAACTTATCTGACTTAGCTAACTCAACTCAGGCGAGTTGACTCATCGAGTTGACCCGGACGAGTCGACTCACCGGGTCGACGAGTCTTGTTGGTCAATGGGTCAGGTCAGGCAGATAGTTCGGGTTAGGCAAACAGTTCGAGTCTAAATTAATGGTTCAGTGGCTCGGGTTTGGGGCTGGTTTGAACCCGGTTCACTTACCCTAACAAATCTCGCCGGTGATCCCCAAAACGCTCGATTCTGCCGAATTTTGAAAGCCCATCAGACACACGATTAAACAAAACCCAAATTCAGCGAAAACAAGTTGTAATATGGTCGGATCTTACCTAAATCGAGACAAGTCGGCCGAAAAAACGCGCGACTCCGATGTGGCCCTTACCAGAGTCGGATCGATGATCGGTAAAAATGGGGTTTTACTCCCCTCCACACGCTGAGCACGCCTGCATAGTCGACGCGCCTTGCCGACGACGGAGGCAGTCGAAACAGAGGAAAAATGATGACTGGTTCAAAGTGGATTTTAACAAAGCTTCAACCCTATCTCCACGACGAATGACAGTCATTCACTTCGAGTGGAAGGCAAGGTTGAAGTCGAGGAAAGGCGGTGGACAAGGCGGCAAAGGTGGTGCGACAAACGGTGGGTGAACGACGATGTAATCCTCGAAAAATAGAAGGGTCAAACCTTTAGGTTTCTACCGAATCTTTGAAACAAGCCTCACGACGGACGGTGGCGCTAACGCGCGAGTGGTGGCCAGAGATTTAACCCGGGTGCGACAACACTCCGTTTTCTACCGGCAATGACGACCACGGCGACGCGGTGGAGGAGATCGACGACATCAAGAGAGGTGGCTGAGGGAGATTAGAACCTTCAGGGTTCTCTCACCAACGAACCGACAACACTAAAGGGGTAGCTGAAGAGTCAAAACAATTTTATTATTTTGCATGTGCCCAATGGGTTTAATTTAAAACCAACTCGAGACAGATTTAAACTAAGAATGATCTTGGCCCTAATGATTAAGACCTTTATCCACAAGGTTGGAGGACACGGGTTCAGCCATTCACAGCCACAAATCCCTTTTGTTTATCATACAAATATATATTTGCATCCCAAAGTCTTGGGGTGTGACACAAAACCAGTCTATTTATTGTGCGAGTGCATAACAGGGCCATTATTGCTTCAAGAATTAAGCCTTTGATGTTCCCTGTGCATCCTTTAATTGAGAATTTTAAAAGTTTAAGGTGAATTAAGAGGGAACGGAGCATGTGCATGAACATGAGCTAATTAAGTACATTAAATCACAGTGAATCAGCTGCTTTAACACAATGGACATCACATTGGGATCAGTTTAAGGCAAAACCGACCACAGGAAGAAACACAAGGTGTCTTACATGAGAGCAAACAGTTCTCTCGGTCAGTTTTGCAACCAAATCGACTAATGTCCTTTGTAGAACAATAAAAAAGAAAATTTGCATCTAGATAGTCATGCATGATAAAAACAATAAGCTCCCAAATAAAATGATCAAGTCTGAAATTATATATAAATCCAGTGATAATAAATAAAGTCCATAAGTCAAAATAATCTATATTGATAACATGTAATACGTTTGATAAACGAGGTCCTCCAAGTAATGTAGCCTAAGTCCGATCATTATACTCAACCAAATAGTCATTCCAATAAACAGATATGTATGAAAAAGATGTATGTGACATGCACCCAACTACAACACCGTCCGAAAAGTAAGGTTCCCCAAAACCACTCTCTACATCGCCACCATCCGAAGTGGAACTCAACCTGAAAGGTGGAACCACTGATCCGAAGCAGGCTTCGACCCGAAGGAAAAAACCGTTGAACTTCCCCGTACAATTTCCCAACCCAATGATATGACATTATATCCGATTTTCTGAATCCAAATGCATTCTTGTTAATTTAACAAAGATGCATGCACACTTAGTCTGATATTAAATAGTCCGATTCTGAAATATGTTGCATGGCATATCATCATATAATTCATTAAATAGTCCGAAGCCATGTTCGTGTCTATCATGTTGAATCACTCGGTAAGGAAAGCCATAAAAGCATCATTGTTGGGAGCCGCAACGAGAGCCGAAGCTTGAGGTTGAGGCTCTACTTGAGGTGTTGGAGCTCTCCTATCAACACGAACCCAATTGCCAAGTGTGTAACGAAACCCAAACTTCACAAGAGAAGATTCACCAATCTTTTTCTTTCTGGGTTTTGGAGAATCATAGGAACAATCAAGACCGAGTCTAACGAAGATGTAGCTCAACATTGTCCCATAAGTGAAGGATGTAAGTGTGTCGGTTGTACGAATCTTCACTTGATGGACCATCTCGGCGAACATGATTTTGACTAAGTGCGGTCGTTGTGCTTGGCGAAAACACTCGAGCCAAAAGTGATCAACTTGTCAGATGTGGGCAAATTTACCTCCTGAAGGGCGAATGAACCAAGAGATGATCAAATGTAAGAATCAGTCATAAGCATCCAAGGTAAGAACCGATCTGGTGTGATCTCCAAAGTGATTTTCATCCTTAATACCTTCATCTTTGAGCCCAAGGGTGTTCTCTAGGACGGATGGATCAATACATAACTTCTTGCCCAAAAGATAAGACTCGATGCCAATGACCTCGGTATAATCCTCATTGTCGATAAGAACGTCATTTGAGTAAAAGAGCACGGCCATGTTCTTGTAGACGATGTCGAGAATGCTCAAAAAGGCTAAGAAACTCCATTCTTGCAAGATAGGTAGATAACGAAATTCAAAATGCTCAGAGTCAATAAAATCTATATCCACAACTCGCTCTCTTCGAATGGTAGAATAATGAATGATTTTGAATCGTTCCTTAGCATCTTGATTCTTAAGAATTTTTTGAGAAAGGAGGGTAAGGTTTGGACGAATATTGTCTTGGGTCGAACCTTCACTCGCTTGAGTCTTTCTTTTCTTGTTTTCCATTAAAAATTCCTAAAAGCACAAAGCAAGCAAAAGAAAATTTTGAGTGTATGCATTTAAATCCTAATTCAATCCAATAAAAATCCCATTAAGGTTTTAAAACTACTTTGAAATTATGCACATAATTTTTTTTGAAGAAAACAATTTTGAAAAATTGTGTTAAAAAATACGATTAAAATTAAATATATTCGAATTAAAAAATTAGAGTTTTTGAATTTTTTTTTACAATTTTTGGAAAACCCATGATGTAAAATATATATTCTATACAAAACTATAGTTTTTTAACGTAAGATTCGAATGAAATCAAAGGATAATGAAAAGGTTAGAAAATACCTTGAAATAGGGATTTTTGAAGAATTGATGGATGAAATTGCACCAAGTTGTTGAAGCTTGCTTAGATTTTTGTTTGGGAGTAAAAGCCTTCAAGATTTGATGAAAAATAATGAGGTTTGGAGGGTTTTTTTAGAGGAAAAACGATTTAGAGTTTTTAGGGTGTTTTAAGAGTTTGATAAAAAGTGAAACTAGGCATTTAAAACCCCTTAAAAAGGTTTTCCAAATATGTGTTTCGAAACATGTATCGAAACGCATATGGGTCGTTTCGATATATGTCTTGGCAAAACCAAAATGTTTCGAAACCCTTTGGGGTGTTTCAAAACACCCTAGTCACATTATATTCTTTTAAGGCACATGTATCGAAACATAGTGACTCGTTTTGATACGCCTAGGCCTGGAGGTGCAGATGAGGCTCTAAATTGCAGAAAAACTGAATTTTAATAGGTCCTAGATGCATAACTGATATGAATGAGCAAGAAAAACGTATCAAAACACAAACATACTCCCCTTAACTATAAGCATGAGTGAAATTAGGATGAAAAACACATAAGCATGACATTTTACAAGAAATCAAGCAATTTAAGCACAAAAGGTCCTAAAAGGTCAAGATAGGCTAGTTAGACCTAACTCTCTCCTAAGGGACCAAAAACGCTCCTTATCTAGAGGTTTGGTAAAGATGTTCGCTAATTGATTTAAGGTGTCTACATACTCTAAAATAACATCTTCCTTAAGGACATGATCTCTAATGAAATAATGCCTTATTTCTACGTGTTTAGTTCTAGAGTGTTGGATGGGATTTTTGGTAAGACATATAGCACTAGTGTTATAACACTTAAGGGGTATGGTGTCTACTTTAATTCCATAGTCTAAGAGTTGTTGTTTCATCCAAAGGACTTGAGCACAACAACTCCCTAAGGATATGTACTCGGCTTCGGTGGTAGATAAAGGTACACTATTTTGTTTCTTAGAGAACCAAGATATGAGCATACTACCTAGGAATTGGCAAGTGCCAGAAGTACTTTTCCTATCTATTTTGCAACCCCCGTAATCCGCATCCGAAAAAGCATGAATGTTAAAGGTAGAGTCTCTAGGGTACCAAAGACCTAAACAAGGAGTATCTCTAAGGTACTTAGAGATCCTTTTAACGGCTATAAGGTGAGACTCTCTAGGACTAGCTTGAAACCTAGCACGCAAGCAAACACTAAACAATATATCCGGTCTACTTGTGGTAAGGTAAAAAAAAGATCCAATCATAGAGCGATAAAGCTTACAGTCAACACATTTACCTCATTTATCTTTATCAAGCTTGGTGGATGAACTCATTGGTGTAGCTTGAGGCTTTGCTTGCTCCAAGCCGAACTTCTTGAGCATATCTTTGATATACTTAGCTTGATTGATGAAGATGACATCCTTAATTTGTTTGATTTGGAGTCCCAAAAAGAATGAGAGCTCTCCAATCATGCTCATTTCAAATTCACCTTGCATCAACTTAGAAAAATCTTGACAAAGCAATTCATTAGTAGAACCAAATATAATATCATCAACATAAATTTGAACTACTAAGATATATTTGCCATTGTTTTTAATAAAAAAAATGTTGTGTCCACCTTTCCTTTCTCAAAACCTTTTACAACTAGAAAACTTGAAAGTATTTCATACCAAGTGTAACCCCCTAGACCCGCCTATGCGTTGCAACGGATCCTAAGAAGTCACATTAGGGTCAAAAGAGCGACCCACAATAAAAATACACATAAAAACATTTTTATTTCCTCAAAACACTTATTAAACTGTAAAATCAACTTCTGTTTAAAATACTATTTCAGAAAATCATTTAAACACATAACAAGAATTGCAGAAAGTGCTTTACAGACTCTATCATAAAACAATTCGTGACATACATGACATACATGCCCACTAACTATATAGTACCGTACTCCAGAGGCAACGCCGAGGGAACTCCAAACACTGATGTCAAACATTATGTCATGCTATATTCTTTTAACCTGCGATAGTAAAAATAACGTGAGCTTGGAAAAGCTCAATAATACAGAACTACCAAAAGATGTTATAAGCTCATGCAGATGTATGGTAGGCATAACATTTACATGATGTTCCAAGCAGTGACAATCCTCTTTTCCTTTCTGTTATTTCAGGGTAACGTTATACTTGAGATTAACTATACATGTTCTTTATTCAATCATCAAGTAACAAACGAGAATTATACAAGTTGATAGTTTACGAAGATGGAAACGAGTTTAAAGTCTAGTGTGTCCCAAATGGTGCATATCAAATAGGCATAAATGCATACCAATCATATCATGAGAACACATAACAATTCAATGCAAATGTTCAAGTACATACAAGGGTTTACTAGTAACTACCCTCCAACCTTACACCAATATGTAGTCCCCCAAAACTGCATCCATAAGGACTTACCCTAGGCCCGATGGGCATAGGTGCCACCTAAGGGGCTGCCTTAGGTCCATAATGATTTACCCGTGCTAAAGCATCAGTACCTACTTAAGGGGAGACCTTGAGTCCATAAGGATTTACCAGCTGGATCAGGGTTGTACCGACAAAGACTTCATAATATAACCTAATAGTGTACCCCAGATAGAAATTGGTGTTCAGATTCCAGACATGAGTAACAGAATACATGTGACAGACATTCTATTCAGAGTATCAGAAACGGAAGATTCATGCTTTTGATAGATAAATGGGCATACCATTGAGCAGAGCAGACATTTTCATCATTCATCATGCAAACAGATTGTACCATAATAGGTCAAGCTAACAGATCATACTATCAAGTTCATCAGATAGTCAGACATACCATCACACATCAAACAATCACATAACAAGTATACAGATTGAGCAGACATACATCAAGTAGGCAGAAAATGTCATCATATATCTAGTTCATCATTTCATCTCATTTTCCAACATAGTGATGCAATCTCAATAACAATTGAAATGTTCATCAAACATAATATTATTCATGATTAAATCATTATACAATCCATTCAACAAAATATATCACACATGGAACACACTAGGTGGGACCGATCATTTCTTTGAGATACTTGGCATTTACGGAATGGGACACATTAAACTTTAAACAATTTGAACGGATTTTTGAAACGTGGCCCCTATTAAAAAGGGTTCATACTAACGGTTTAACCCAGATATTCAAGAGGTGATACCTCAAAATCTTTGAGAGTTTAGACGAATCATGAGTTATTTAGTCATTTAAGCCTACAAGGGCATTATGGTCATTTTATCATATATGGACATTTTGGTAATTTATACCAACAAAGCATAAATAGTCGCTCAGGAAATTCTATTTGCTCATCAGGCTTCCAATCAGGCATTCAGAGATTTCTCTTTCAAGATCTTTCACGATATCGAATACATTTAGGGCTATCTTAATTACCTTGGCCAACAAGAGCATTTTAGTCTTTTAATTATCAGGGGTGATTTTTGTAATTTAGCCCAATAATATAAAATGACGATTTACAATATTTAACATATATTTGAACAGTTGCTTTCATAATTCACCACAGGACTTGCCACAGAGTAGCCGAACTTATATTTTGTGCGGAAAACTTCCAACCTTATATTAATATCAGGAGTGATTAACATACATGAGTGTGCTTCCTAACACTTAGGGGCACTTTAGCCCTTAAAGTCTTATTAGAAATCCCAGAATTTCATCAACTGCATAACTGCATATTTAACTCAAAAAGGCTTTTCGGTCATTTTGGAAATTGGGATAAATCCACCACTTTTGTCAAATTTTACTATTTAGCACCTCTATCATTTACGTACTCAATAGAGATTAAGTCGTTTTGATCTCTTTGGACCTTACAGACGGTTTACTCATTTTAGAACTTAAGGGTAAAATTGTCATTCTCATTAATTAAGAATTTCGGTGCTCGAAGGCACTACAGTCTTTTTGGTCATTACGATCATTCCAATTAATTCATCCATTAGTGTCGTAAGGATCATCTCAAGAATACAACGATAATTCCAGTAAATTCATTTCATGTGTTATACAGAGCTTGGGGGAAAATCCAAGTTTCTTTTAGTATCACACGCATTTGAATAATGATTTCCAATAGAACATACATCTTAGGTGGGGTGATTTTTCAATCAATTCGAATGCAGATTTCAGGTCACTTCCTTTATTAGGGGCATCTTAGTCATTCTTATACCTCAAGGGCATTTCTGAAATCTCATATCCAATATCCTTTACTCCATATTATGGGCATTGAATCTTAGACTCCATTGATCGAGTTGCAGATTAAACTGTATTATTTATTACTATTAACTTTTGATACTTCAGGTCTATTAGTATTCTTATTCGAATATTTTGGTTTTAATAATTTTCATACTTATTTCTCGAATCTAATTCGGCTTAAGCAGAGTTTACAAAACACTTCATCATAAGCATGCATGCGTTAACCGGATATCGACATGTACATAAAGCATACAAGGGGTAGTAGTGTATTACCTTAACTCCGAGCTACATCAGTCGATTCATGATACGACATTTGAATACCCTCGAACCCGAATTCGACATTCCTTAGCATAGTACATCCAAGGAACCGAGAATACCCTAACAGATCTCGCCGGAAAAACTCGTCGGAAAGCCGCCGGTAGTGTCGCCGGAAGCCCAAAAGCCTCGATTTGGCTGGAAAAACAAAGGGAAAAGCATGGTTAGCTCACCAAAACACCCCATTCAACAACATCAACATAAAAGAAACCGGAATCTCATTGGATCTTATCTAAAACGAAGGTGAACGGTTGAAAATCTCGTTGCTCCGATGAGGCTCCTGTCGACGTCGGATGGGCGATCAAACATAGGGGTTTTTCTCGCCTTGGGACAAGGAGTTCGAAGGTGGCCTTGGCGTGGCGAACAGACGGCGGATGGTGACGAAATCTCTGGAAAAAGAAGGTTGCACTTAGGGTTTCTATCGAATTTTCGAACCATTCCTCGCGAAGGACGGCGACACTAACGCGCTAGTGGGACGGTGGGCTAGGAGCGGGGTCCAATGGCGATCGCAAAGGAGGTGGCGGTGCATGCCACGAACGACCGGAGAAGGAGATCGGAGTGGCGTTCGGTTTAGGTAGCTGGAGAGTTTGCGGAGGAGTTTTAGATCTAGAAAGTTCTCTCCATATTCGAAATGAGCAGACATAGGTAGATGAATGGTTCCATATTTTTATTATTTTCTGTATATCTGGACAAATAACTTAAGAGGGAAATGGTAGGCTACAACCAGAAATTACCTTAGCTCAAACGGTTAAGGCTTGCACTCTCTAACCTTAGGTCGGGGTTCAAACCCTCATACAAGCACCATTCTCTTCTCTCTTTTTTTAATATTTTATTTAGGAAAAACAAGGTGTTACACCAAGCTTATTTTAAACCATACAAAGCTTTTGACAATTTAAAGACATGGTTTGGAAAAATAAGATCTTCAAAACCCGGTTGTTGTTCCACATACACTTCGTCGTTTATAAAACCATTTAAAACACACTTTTGACATCCATTTGAAAAAGCTTGAAATCATGATAACATGCAAATACAAGTAGCATCCTAATGGTTTCCATTCTAGCTACGGGTGCATAGGTTTCATCAAAATCAATTCCCTCTTCTTGAGTGTAACCTTGAGCAACAAGCCTAGCTTTGTTTCTCACTATGTTACCACTCTCATCTAGTTTGTTTCTAAATACCCATTTAGTTCCTATAGTAGATTTATTTCTAGGCCTATCAACTAATGTCCACACTTTACTTATCTCAAATTGATTTAACTCATCTTGCATGGCCATAATCCAAAAGTCATCTTTTAATGCTGATTTAACATTCTTAGGTTCAATGCATGAGATAAATGCAACATGATTATGCATTTTAAAAGAAGAGCGAGTAGTTACCCCCTTGGATGGATCACCCAAGATCTCACCACCCTTGACATAGTTGTACTCCCTTGGGTAGCTCACTTTCTTTTCCTCAAGAGACATGTCTTGCAATGCTTCTAGAGGCAATTCTTGTGCTTCTTCCTCTTTGGTTGGAATCTTATTCACTTTTGATGATTCTCCACCATCATTGGCTTCAATGATCCATACATCCTCATCATCACAAGAATCCTTCCTCAGAAGGAGGTTATCATCGAAAACCGCATGAATAGATTCCTCTACAACTAAAGTTCTTTTGTTAAACACACAATAGGCTTTAGAGTTTAAAGATTAACCTAGGAAAATAGCTTCATCACTTTTAGCATCAAATTTACCTAAATTGTCTTTTCCATTATTTAAAACAAAACACTTGCAATCAAAAGGTTGAAAATAGCTAATGTTTGACTTTTTAGATTTTAAAATCTCATAAGGAGTTTTCTTCAAAATAAGCCTAATCATTACTCGATTTATAATATAGCAAGCGGTGTTAGTGGCTTCCACCCAAAAATACTTAGGTAAATTATTTTCACAAAGCATAGTCCTAGCCATTTCTTCTAAAGTTCTATTTTCCCTCTCAACTACCTCATTTTGTTGAGGAGTTCGAGGAGACAAAAAATTATGGCTAATCCCATTTTCATTACAAAACTCATCAAAACCCATATTTTGAAATTTCGTTCCATGATCACTTCTTATATGTGAAATTTTAAGTTCAAGATCATTTTGGGTTATTTTTGAAAATGAGATGAAGTTTTCTAAAGCCTCATCCTTGGTGCTTAAAAAGAGAACCCAAGTATATCTAGAGTAATCATCAACAAGTACAAAAGCATATGATTTTCCACCCAAGCTAGTAGTCCTAATCGACCCAAAGAGATCTATATGGATCAATTGCAAACACCTACTTGTAGAAACATCATTGATAGACTTAAATGAGGCTCTATGTTGTTTACCTTTAGCACATGCATCACAATTTTGATCTAATGAGAACTTGAGCTTAGGTAGACCTCTAACTAGATTAAGGGAAACTAATTTTTCCAAAACACTAATGCTAGCATGTCCTAGTGTCCTATGCCATAACCATGCAACATTTTCATTTTGTGCAACTAAGCATGCATGGGATGTATGAATGTCATCTAGATGCACCATATATATATTGCCTATGCGATGACCAATGAGCATTGTTTTATTAGATTTAATGTCAACTATTCTACACCCATTTTTATCAAACATTACATTAAATCCTTTAACACAAAGTTGACTTATGCTCAACAAGTTATGTTTTAGACCATTGACATACAAAACATTTTCAATGAGTATGGAAGAGTGATTACCTATGGAGCCAATACCTTCAATGTGGCCTTTGGAGTTGTCACCAAATGTTACTACTCCTCCACTTTTTGGCTTTAATTCCATGAATCGACTCTTGTCTCTGGTCATGTGCCTCAAGCATCCACTATCAAGGCACCACAAATTTTGACTTTGTGCTTTGGCTTTGTAGCAATGCTCCCCCTACAAACAAAGAAATTAGGCTTTGGTTTTTGGTACCCAAATCATTTTGGGTCTATGTGTGTTAGCCCTCAAAACTTTGGTTCCCTTAGGAATCCAAGAAGCAATAGCATTCATGTTATTAGAAATAATGAGTTCCTTAGGAACTCAAACACTCCTAATTCTTTGACTTTTAGATTGCTTAGAAAAATTTCTTTGTTTAGGATGAAAATATTTTCTTTTTACATATTGGGTTTTAGAAGAGTTTCCTTTTTCAAAATTGTTTCTCCCAATAGTAATAGAAGTTTTAAGATTATCCACTTCCTTTTTGTGATAATCTTGAAAATTGGAAAGAAGTTTTTCAATATCAAGATTTTTCTTCTTAAGATCATTTGAAAGATTTATTAATATAAAACATTTTTTTCCAATTCCGAGTTAGTTTTTGAAAGAGACTCATTTTGAATTTTTAAATCAGAAATATTTTTCTTATTTCTCAAAATTGACTCCTTATATGTTTCAACTAACTCATCATACACCTCTTGTAACTCATCGTATGCATCATGCAATTCATCAAATGTAAAATCAACGCAATATGAGTTAAAGGTTACCATCGAATCCTCCTCAAGAGCCATGATGCAAAGGTTGGCCACTTCATGTTCCTCGTCCTCGGATGACTCCGCATCACTCCAAGTAGCAAGCTTGGCTTTGAGCTTCTTCTTCTTCTCAAAGCCTTTCTTCTTGAGTTGAGGGCAATCGGAATGTATGTGACCCGACTTCTTGCACTCAAAGCAAATGATTGGATCCCTTTGTTCTTCTTTGCCTTTGTTCTTGAAGTTCGTCTTTCTTTGAAATTTTCTCCCTCGGTTGGACTTCATGAACCGTGAGAATCGTTTGGCTATCATAGCCAACTACTCAAAGTCTTCCTCCTCACTAGAAGAGCTCTCCTCTTGTAGAGAGGCTTTGAGAGCAACTCCTAGATTCTTCTTCTTTTCCACCTCATGCTTCTCTATTCTTGTCTTTTCCTTCTTCTTTTCTTCTTCTCTTCCTTGTTTCATGATCTCATGTGTAAGAAGAGACCCAACGAGCTCATCAAGCTTCAAAGTTTTCAAATTATTAGCTTCAATGGTGGTCATCCTTTTACCATCCCAAGACTCCGGGAGAGAGTGTAGAAGCTTCCTTACTAGCTTATCTTCGGGAATCACTTCACCGAATCCTTTAAGACCGTTGACGATGATCGAAAGTCGATCATACATCTTTGACTCGCTCTCATTGGGGTCCATCTTGAAATTTTCATAGCTTAAATTTAACAACTCGATCTTCGTCTCCTTCACATCGCTAGTACCTTCATAAATAATCTCTAAAGTATCCCACACTTTTTTCGCACTTTCGATAGATGAAACCTTCGAGTAGATATCCAGACCAAGTGCACAAAATATAATATGTAGAGCTTTGTCGTTGACTTGTATCCTTCGTCTATCTTCCTCGATCATCTCCGATTTCACCTTCGGAACTAGTCTTCCTTCATCATTTCTTTTAATCGGAATGTAAGGACCTTCTTCCACTACATCAAAAACCATATAATTTGTGGACTTGATGAAGAGACACATACGATTCTTCCAATATGGGTAGTTGTCCTCATTGAAGAAATGTGGTTTAGTGGTGGATTGTGACTCGTAAAGGTTAGAGGTTGAAGTAGATGTCATGTCTTGTCTTTGAAATTGATCACACTCTCCTAGGAACTCCTCTTGTGGTTGTTAATCCTTCAAAAGAGGTAGGCTATGATACCAATTGTTGAGTGGATCGTTGAATCGATTTAAGCTAAGAGGGGGTGAATTGGATTTTTAGAAAGTTTGGTGGTGAAGTGGAATAATAAAAATATCAAGACAAGGCATTTAGAGTGGTTCAAGATCCAATTGAACTATACATCCACTACCTTAGCTCCCACTAAGGATTTTCCAACAACTCCACTAGTTGATCTTCCCCTTTTTTAGGCTAAGGAGGAAAGCTTTACACAATGACCAATTTTTTACCCAAAAATTGACCAAACCCTCTCACTTGGTTACAAAGAAGATTAAGGAAAATAACTAGTATCTCTCAATACAAATGTTGCCCAATTACAAGCACTCAACCCAATTGAATAAAATAAAATGGAAAATACAAAGAACCACAATTGGGGTTTTACAAGGAATATGGAAATTTTGCACAAGAGCTTGAATTTGATATTTGGATGTTTCTCTTAGGATCAATAGTTGTTTCTGGTGCTTTTAGGACTCTCTTTTATACCTTTTCATTAAATTACAGTCGTTGGGGTTGTTGCCATCATAATTATAGCCGTTGGGATGCAATCTTCCCACCATAAATGCACTTCTACAACTACTCGTTTCGAAACGCTCGACCCTGTTTCGAAACAGACCAAAATATATATATTCGTTGGGGTGTAATTAAGAGACCATACCAAAACGGACCAGATCATTTCGATACGCTAAGAGCCTATTTCGAAACGTGCTAGAGCCCGTTTCGAAACATTTTGCCACCGCCAAAACCCGTATCGAAATGGCTTAAAAGGTTTCGATACACTCTAACCGTCTCTCTAAAAATTAGTTATAAAATTGCAACGGTCATATTTTGAATCCAAGTTTGAAAAACGTTTCGAAACGTTTAAGGTCATTTCGATATTGTCATATCAAAACGGTTCAACCTGTTATGTTGTTCTTCATCCGTTTCGAAACATGGAGACTTGTTTCGATACACCCGTATCGAAACAAGAAGGCTTGTTTCGAAACACATGTTAACTATTTCAAAACGTTCCGAAACGCCTAAGGGTCGTTCCGAAACGGTGACTCGAAAATCACTGTTTTGACTTGGAAAACACTTGGAAAATTTTGAATAAACTTAGGTTTTGACTTGGACAATTTGCTTAGAGACTTTGGGAAGTTTTGAGGACTTAAAATTTTATTTTCTCTTTTTCAATTTAGTCCTTAAAGCCTTTGTTATATCAAAATCGGTTCATTAGTTTTACACTTTCCTTGTGGCAAATCAGTCATGGTCCAAATTTGATTTTTCTCCAAAGCTTCAATCACTTCTTCTACTACTTTCTTCCATCTAGGATCCTTGAGATCATCTTCTATAGTCGTTGGAATTTGTATCTCATTTAAGTTGACTGTAAAAGCTTTGAAAGAAGATATTAAATTCCCATATGAATCAAATATTTGAATAGGATGTTTTGTATATTGTCTAACACCCTTCCTCTTAGCAATAGGTAACTCATTAGATTCCATATTAGTTGCAGAGACAATTGGACTTAGTTGCAATTCTCGGCAAATGTAAGACTGTAAGATGGCCTCTAGAATGAGTTTCTACCTCCTTTTATAGACACTCAGCATTTTACTCTCAAGTTGTGGAATTTGGGTTCTTTGAGGGTTCATAGGAGTAGATTTGAGACTTGTTGAAGGTCTAGTAATTATAGGATGAATAGAGCTAGGACTGGTAGAAACATCTAGTATTAGGGGAAACTACCTCAGTGACCGCCCAACTATTGGTCGTGATCTTTTTTGACCATCTAACTAAAAAATTCAAAATTTGACCACCAACTATTCAAATAGACCGATTTTGACCACCGACCGTTAAAATCTAACGGAAAGATGATGTGGCAATTAAAGTAAAATTTGTATAATTACCCTTTCAGTCCATGTCAATTACCTATTATATCAATTTGGTCCTAATTATAATTTAATTGAATAAAATTATTCAACTAATCAGATAACGATATGTGCCACCACCTAGTTAAAGGAAAATTCAAGAGAAACGAATATGTGCATGGTGTGGTTTGAACCCATGACCTCTTGGTTAAAAAGACAATAACTTAACCACTAAGCCAAGTACTCCTAAATGATATAAATTGCACTATTTTATATATATCTTATAATGAAGTCAGTGCTAGAGAAAAAAGATGAAAAATGTTTGAGAAGAGACTCGAACATGGATCACATGAGATATATAAAAACACGCATATAGAGGCTGAATATCGGGCAATGGCTTCTGCAACAAGTGAATTAGTTTGGCTTTCATCTCTCTTCATTTCCTTCCACGTTCTAGTTCCATTCATTTCTTTGTTTTGTGACAATCAATCGGCTATACACCTTGTTACAAATCAAGTTCCATGAACAGACTAAGCATATAGAGGTCGATTGTTATTTTATTCGTGACAAAATCAAGGATGGCTTTCTCAAATTGTATCATATTCGAACTCACACACTACAAAAAAATGTACATATACCGACGCTCGGTTATACCGACGGACAGATATCGTCGCTATAGATAATCTATACTGACGGAAAATAACACCATCGGTAAAAGTTCGGATGTGTACCGACGGATAAAGAATTTGACGGTATAGATGTAATATATACCGACGGAAAATAAGAATGCGTCGGTATAGATCTGATATATACCGACGACGTACTGAAACCGTCGGTATAGGTGCAGTTTATACCGACGGTTATTGTGACCGTCGGTATAGGTGACCCAGTTTGTCGGTATAAGTAAACTTGTGTGACGGTATAGATAAAATATTTACCGACGGTATTTACCACCGTCGGTATAGGCAGGTTAATTTTTTACCGTTTTTAATTATTTTCACGATATAGAATTCCCCAAAATCCAAATCCCTAAATTAAAATTTCACCCAAATAACTCTGCTCTCTCTCGCGCTCGTCGACGGCCGTGGCTTTGAACGCCGGTCTTGGCTCCAAGCCTACGTCTTCTGCTCTCTCTCGCGCTCGTCGACGGCCGTTGCTTTGAACGCCATCTTGGCTTCAAGCCCGCGTCTTCTGCTCTCTCTATTTGATTCCAGGTATGCTACAAAACCTTTTCTAATAAATTATTCGTTGAAAAAGAGTGGAATGATGAATTCCCACATATTGACTGAAAATGGTGGGGATTATAATTCCCTTGTATGCATTTTCGGTACGGTATTTTTGTTTGTAATCTCTTTCAGTTCTTGCAAATGAAAATTTATTAGCTAATATAGAGGAGTAGACTTAGAATTATAATATTAGTTCCACTTGTTTACTAGTACAGTTCTGTACTTGGTAGGATCTTGTTCCAGCGAACACAACTTACCATTGTTGATTAGCCAATAGCCTTTGTACGTGCTTCATTTATAAATTGCCATCACCTGGTCGAACTTTTTTCCCTCAGTTCAAATGATGCATGTTAATGACTTTGAAGAGATGCCTCCTGTAGTGTTGTTGCAATTTGGAACATGATTTTGGAAGTAGTTGGTAATGGTATATTACGTTTTTGGTTGTTCGTGTAACACATTAATGCCTCGTATTATCAGCACTTGTAAATGATGTTTGAATGCCATACTATATACAAATAATAGGCATGAAGATTGCAATAGCACCCTGGGAATGATGTCAGTTTAACTATAGGATCATGTAGAGTTTCTTTCGTATCTCATTTTGTACCAATGAAAAATAGATACAACAAGTTCAAGGGGATACAATTCTTGGCTTATAAGCTTTTGGATTTACCAAATGTTGCTTACTGCTTCCTCTCTCGATACTTATGGGTTAACTGAAACTGTTGGTTATGTTTTGACCTTACTGAAAGTCTGAAACTCAAGGAACTCAATCCCCCCTCCCCCCAGAAACACACACGAACACACGCACACACAAAATCGTTGTACACATTCTAACCTGTGCTTACATTGAAGGCCAAAGTGCAAGGGTAAGCTGCCGAGCAAACTTAACCTCCTCTTCACATTTTGTTTCATTCTGATTCATCACTATAATGATGACCACACCGAGGCCAACCCATTTACATATATCACTGTTCTCTTCGACAAAGGATCGGAAGCTATCAAGTTCTCCAGTTGGGTCAAATGGAAGATCCTGTCATAAAATACAGTATTTAGTTGTAAATGATAATCTGCACATGATCAAAACCACAACATCTCATGCTAAACTCAATGCACCAAGAAGTAAAAATTACCGTTTGGAGTATGAAACTAGTTGTAGACTCTAATTTTATTTTTTTAGTGACTAATTTGTGCAATTTGATGGTTTATTGGAGGTTCAGTAGTCATGATATACATAGGAAATTGTCTTTTAAACTTTTCCTTAATTGAAACATTAAGTGATTGTGTGACCAGCTGATGATCATAAAATCTTTTTGCTGTTACATGGAGAATCATATAAACACAGATAGTACTTTTACCATCATTCATACCCTGCTTCTTCCTAGGATTGCACTTATCTTATGTTAGGATGACAGCTTCAACGTGTAACCATTAAGTAGAATCTAAGCATCTACAAATAAAGCTTTACCAGCCACTTACTAGCTCCTGCACCACTCAACCGTAAGTTGTTTTTAGTATACAAACCTGCCTAATTTGGCTTAATAACCTTTATAAACAAAAATCTGATTTTTTTTATAGGTTAATAAGATTCTGTACTTAGACCTCCACCTTTGAACATAACTTCATTCTGTTTTAGTCTCCTTTTTAAGTTAAAACTTTCACAATTCCTTTCAACCTTCCTCTCTACACTTTCAATTTCGAAATCTATAACTATTTCTGATTTGATTTGATATTGATATTGAGAGCATACAAAAACAATATTAGAAAAAATGTGTTGGATAAACTTTCAGGGTCAACCTGGACTTATGACAGCTTTTATTCAATGAATTATTTGATAGTAAATTTGAATACATACATTATGCATATGGAAAACAAGTTTGATTCTTATTGAATGGGTTAGATAGAAGCTGGAATAGGAACTGATAATATTTATTAAGTTCATGTGTTGTCCCTTTTCATCTTTTAGGAAATGCCTAGCATATTTATATTGGATTCATTGCATCTGTTTGCTTGTAATTCCACAGATATTTATTAAGTTCATGTGTTGTCACCTTTCATCTTCCAATGAAATGATCACTGATACTTTTTTATTGGTTTAACAGTTCAATGTTTCTTTGCGGTGAATAGGTTACATTTCTAGTTTTTATTGGCATGTTTCTGTCCTACTAGCTTTGAGTTGATTTTCTTATTTGTTTGTTTGTCTTCTACAAGTTATTTGCTAATTGAACCTTCTTATTTGACGCCTATTCCAGGTTTTGTGGAGGCTAACTAGAAATCTGGTGTTTGTTTGTCCTTGATTATTTTTCAAAGGTGCGTTGTTGAGTTATCATCTCTTGTTGGATGCAAAAGCTATTAGAGTTCTGACTCATCTTCTTCTGATACGGGACGACAAGGTGAGTAAATAGATCATTTTATTTATTTATTTTATTTTAAATTATTAACATATGTTAATCTAAGTTTAAGCTATTAGAGTTGGATGCATAAGCTATTAGAGTTGGATGCATAAGCTATTAGAGTTTTGACCCATTTTGTCGTTTACTTTAATATACTAGATTAAGCTATTAGAGGTACCTCAAATAATTTATTGTAAGACTAAGAACTGCACATGATGGACAATAGTTAGTTTGAAATCACTGCAAAAATAAATTAAATTTAAAATGTCATTAGTTCATTGGTAATACAGGTATCATTGATGGATAAGACATGGATCAATCTCACATCAAGGGCAAGTGAAGAGTACATTAGAGGGGTTACTAGTTTTTTAAACTTAGCCTTTGAGAGAACTGAAGATGGAAAAATTTGGTGTCCTTGTGTGAATTGTGTAAACACTTATAGAGTATCTAGAAGAGATGCATTTGATCACTTAATATGTGACGGCTTTCTTAAGGGTTATGTCCGTTGGATTTTTCATGGGGAGCGATGTGATGGATCTACGCACAAATAGATCAAATAGGTCAAAGCTAAGTGAACCACATTGCACAGGAACAAGATCTTTCCCTAGGATTGTTGAAGATTTGGTGCGTATAATTTTCTTTATTATTATCATTGATTTGAAAATTTGTTTCTAATATCTCTCGATGTTTTCTTAATGTCAGACTGCAGAATCTAATGGAATCCCACCAACACGAGCTGATGTCTATGTTCGATCTCGTACACGCAAAGATGGAAGCATCGTGAATTCTAGGGCCGCAGTTGTTGTGGTAATTTATTATTATTATTATTAAGTTTTGTATATGTGTTCAGTATAAATATAATATAGTTATTATATTATATGTTTAACTTGCTTATATTTTTAGGAACGCATTCAAGAGAAGAGAAATGAAAGCTCGTCTTCTGAGAATTTATCACAAACTTCATGGTCAAATAATGTGTTTGCTCAAGTTAAGGGACCGGAAAGAAGAGGACGTGTTCGTTGTGTAGGGGCGGTTCACACCCGTTCTTCTCAAGAATCTGGACCTTCACAATCAGCTCAAAATACTGAAGAAGTGGAAGGGTTGAAATCTAAGGTTGCGAAATTAGAAAAACTTTTTGAAACTTGTTTTCTACCCTACTTTCAACAACAGCGTCCAGATCTACATGTGCCCGATATGGATGCTTTGCTTCGTATGGTTGATACAGAGGTATTCAAAATATTTTTCTTTCTTATTACTCCATTCATTTTTTATTTAAATTCATTTTTTTAATTACTTTTAATAGGCAACACCTGATGCTGGTAGTGCTTCAGCACCAGTCAATTGTATCAGTCCATCCTTGCCTTTAACAAATCAACAAAATACAAGTGGAAATGATGCTGGTAGACAATAGAGGGTGATTGTACTAAACTCGTAGGTACTTGTTTGCATATTACTTTTGTTTGTACTAAACTCGTGGGTACTAAACTCGTAGGTACTTGTTTGCATATTACTTTTGTTTGTACTAAACTCGTAGGTACTTGTTTTATTGATTATGTATTACATACTTTTTTTATTCGAACATTAAATCTAATATTTTCCCTTTATTAAAATAAAATTATTTTTGTTATTGTAGTTTTAGTAATTTTAATATTTAAAATAAAAAATATTAAATAAAAAATGGAATATATTAATAATTATTTAATATTTAAAAAAATAAAAAATACCAATTAAACCTATACCGACGGACAAAACTGTCAATAAAAGATAACCACTAGGAGCTATACCGACGGACAAACCGTCATTATAGATAACAGCTATACCAACGGATGCAACCGTTGGTATAGATCTATACCCCTATACCGACGGACAAACCGTCATTATAGATAACATCTATACCAACGGACACAACCGTTGGTATAGATCTATACCTCTATACCGACAGACAGACCGTCATTATAGATAACACCTATACCGACGGACAAAACCGTTGGTATAGGTATTCTGAGCCTATACCGACGGACCGAATGCGTCGGAATATATACCTTAATTTGTCGGGGTAGTCCACACCTATACCTACGGCTGTGTCCGTCGGTATAGGTTCAGAATACCTATACCAACGGTTTTGTCCGTCGGTATAACTTTATACCGACAAGCGTATTACCGACGGCGTTTTGTCTGTCGGAATTTCCCTTTTGTCTGTCGGTAAAAGTGTTTAGGGTATATACCGACGGATTTTTGGTGTTTTACCGATAAATTTGTGTCCGTCGGTATATGTCACTTTTTTTGTAGTGACAACCAACTCGTTGACCTCTTCACCAAACCTCTCCATACGCTAGCTTTTGATTCATTCATAATCAAGATGGGCTTGCTTAACATTCATCAGCGTCCATCTAGAGGGGGGTGTTACAGTTACATGTTTTCTAGAAAGTTAGTTTGTTTGTTAAGGTTCATAGGCAGCTTGTAAACTAGCTTATATAAATTCCTTGTATCTTCATTCATGATTCATTGATTTTGACAATAACAGAAACTGAGTTTTACTCTCGTTACAGTTCATAACAGCTGCATCCATCTATCAACATGAATGAATCAGAGGCTATGAGAAACTTGAATTCTTCCGAAGAGTTGATGTCGCCGTAGATGTTGCTCATGCACTCGAATATCCTCACCATCGTTGTGAAACGTCGATAGTTCATTGTGACCTCAAGCATTGTATCCTTAGCAGTTGGGGCAATAGGGCTTCCTTCTTACAACGTTTCCATTACGTTGGCAAGTATGACTTCAGTTAGGGTAAAAGACAAAGACCATAAAAACCAACCCCAAGTTGACGCATCTAACAAAAGCAGGCCCCTGGAAAACCAAAATTTTACTTGGTGGGTTGATGCAATACGGGATATTAGTTTTGTTTAGGTTTAGTGTCCTTGGTAATCTTAAGAGCCAAGAATTTTCTTATACTTGTTTTGTGAAATGAAAAAACATCAGTTTCATAGATTCCAATTTTTTTTGGGATAAATTGTGTGTTTTATTAATATCCAAGAAACATAAAGAAAAAAAACTGCTACGAAGAACATAAGCACCTAAAATTTATAGGGAAAATTATTCCAGTAACCACCCAACTATTGGTCGCGGCCTGTTTTGACCATCCAACTAAACAAATTTAAAATTAAAATTTGACCACCCAACTATTTAAATAGATCTACTTTGACCACCAGCCGTTGAAATCTAATGAAAAAGTGGCCTGACAGTTAAAGTAAAATTTGTATAATTACACTTTTAGTCCATGTTAATTATCTATTATATCAATTTGGTCCTAATTTTAATTTAATTAAATAAAATTAATCAACTAATCAGATAATGACATGTGTCATCACCCGATTGGATGAAATTACTTTAATTTTTAATTTAATTTATTTAATATTATATATATATATTCCACCAATCAGGTGGTGACGAAAAGAATATGGCCATGGTAGGGTTTAAACACATGACCTCTGAGGGGGGAAATCCAAGGCTTAACCACTACACCAACTACTAAGATGTGATGTAAACTGCACTCTATATATATCTTATAATGAAGTAAGTTTTAGGGAAAAAAGAAGAAAAATTGTTTGAGAGGAGACTCGAACATGGGTCACATGAGATTTATAAAAACAAACATATCACTAAATCAAATATATTCGATTTAATTAAAACCTAAAATTATTAGATATTCGATTTAAAATATTCGATTTTTTTTCTTTTTCATATTTAAATTAAATCGAATATTTATTAAATATTAAATATTTAATTTAAAAAATATTTGATTTAAAAGAAAATAAATTTGATTTAAAAAAGTATTCGAATATTTTAAAAATCCGATTTAATATTTTTAAATCAAATATTCGAATACTTTTTAAAAATATTTGAATACTTTTTAAAATCAAATTTCTTTTCATTTAAATCAAATATTTGATATGCATGTTTTTATATATATCTCATATGACCCATGTTAGAGTCTCCTATCAAACATTTTTTCCTCTTTTTCCCTAGAACTTACTTCATTATAAGATATATATATAGAATAGTGCAGTTTACATCACATCTTAGTAGTTGGTGTAGTGGTTAAGCCTTGGATGTTTCCCCTTAGGGGTCATGTGGCCAAACCTTACCATGGTCATATTCGTCATCTGATTAGTTGATTAATTTTATTTAATTAAAATAAGAATAGGACCAAATTGATATAATAGGTAATTAACAAGGACTA
The DNA here is from genome assembly GCA_958450335.1 of Hibiscus tridactylites. NCBI lineage: Eukaryota > Viridiplantae > Streptophyta > Magnoliopsida > Malvales > Malvaceae > Hibiscus > Hibiscus tridactylites. Next base: position 29,334,951 of record OY288279.1, on the reverse strand, counting down.
AAAGCGTAATTATATGAATTTTACTTTAACCGTCATGTCATCTTTTCGTTAAATTTTAACTGTCAGTGATCAAAATATGTCTATTTAAATAGTTGGGTGGTCAAATTTTGATTTTTTTTAGTTGGGTGGTCAAAACATGTCGCGACCAATAGTTGAGTGGTCACTGGGGTAGTTTTCCTAAATTTATATTCCCGCCACGTGTCTAGTTCTGATTGGACACTAATTTTTTTAAAACGGTCATGGATGGTCGGGCACCTAAAATTACAACGATTGAAACTTTAGGCACTTATTTTCTAAAAAAAATACTTTAGCCCATAAAGTTCAAAATTCATTTGAGCCTTCTTTGATTTATGAAACTTCAGAGAAATGACCCCTAGAACCAGAAAGAAAATTCAAAACTACAATAGTGAATGGTGGCTCCACAAACCACAATTGGGACCCTGCGGAAAGTATCGGCCTTTACTTTTACATGTGAAATGTAGAAAGTGGTGAAATATTTTATTTTTACCGTAAAGAATTTTTATAGTTATAAATGTAATATAATTATTATTTTTATTTTTTAATGAAATATTTTATTTTTTTAATATAATAAAAAGAGAAATTAAGCTAATTAAAAAAATATTTTGACTCGTCATATTTTTACCCTATAAAAATATTTTGCTTCAAATAATAGCCATTAAAGAAATATAATATTTCGAAATTAAGATAAAATAGTTGGTTTTTGTTCTTTTAGGAAAAAAAATAGTTCATGTATTCTAATTTCGATAGTTTCGATTCATATATTTTGCGGACAAAGCTGCTCGAATTCAGGTCCCTTAAGATAATTATAATATAATCTCTCTTTCCAATAACATCACTCGTTTAATCTTTAAAATTTCAATTCACTCATAATACCAAGACATTATAACTAAACCACATAACTTAAATTTATCAAATTGGAGAATGAGATCGCTGGTTGGGTTCAATTCATGTACTTTTTTAATTTGGAAGTTCTAATTGGCTCATAATACCAAGACAATATAACTTAAAATTATCAAATTAGAGAACGAGAACTAATCTTTAAGTAATATATAATGTAGGGAACATTTTAATTTAATAGATTTCATAATTATTGTACAACAAAAATAAAAATTAGATTTTATTAAATGTAAATAGGGCATAATGTTAAAAAGAAAACATAATTAATTAAATTTATGTGGCAATAATCCGTGAACGGGACAATGAATATGATAGAAAGTGAGGGTAGACGAATTCCTTTTGTTAGAAGTGAGCAAAACTCGATTCGACTTGAAAAATTTTCAATTAAAGTTTGAGTTGTAAAATGGAATTCGAAAAACTCCAAATTTTTAATAATTAATTGATTGATTTTTTAAGCTCGAGTCAACTTCCTGAAATTAGAATCAATCATATATGCATATCTTATATTATTAGAGAAATATGAAGAAATATGTAAAGCATATGAAAAATACGATGAAATATATATGCATATCTTATATGATTAGAGAAAGTTGTTTAAATTAGATTCAAATTTTACTGTAACATGATAAATAATTACAATTAAATTTGTATAAGAACTCGAAAACTTGACTCGAATCATAAAAATTTAAAATAAAGTTTGAGTTATAAAATATGACACATCAAATCGAATAACTCGAAATTTTTTTACTCGACTCGATCGAACGCTCACCCCTACCTTTTGTATATAAATGTAAGAGTATTTAATTTTTTTTCTAGACAATAATTTTGTCTAAATTTAAAAATAAAATTATATAATCATCTATGAAAACAAAATATTTTTTAATTATTTAAAAATAAATAAACATAAAAAGTAAGATTATGAGTATTTCCTAAAATTTATATCATATAAATAAAAAATAATTGAAAACGTTATTAAAAATGTTTGAATTAACAAAAAAAATAAACATTAACTAACACATTAATTAACATGTATGCTTTCTATAAAACATTAAATAAATTCAAGTGGGTAGATTAGGTAGAGAAAGTTTTCTCCTGCAATTTCTGCCCTTTGCTCGGAGATTCTAAATAGTATATAAATGAATCCGGCATGCGAACGTCGGAAATGATGTGAAATGTAGAAAGTGGAGGCAAAAGTGGGTTTATTGAAAGTCTCCAAAGTGAACTTTCACTTTAATTTCTAATATATTTTAGTTTTTCGAAGATTGAAATTAACGTTTTTGAATACATAATTGATAAATAAGAAATGTTGAAAGTGGTGGAAAATGGCATCAATTATTGCTTAATGAAATTCTGCTGCGTTAATGCAATCCTAATCTAGATGTCAGTTGTCAAGAATAACATCGCAGTTCCAAGGCTTTTCGTATATATATAATCTCGTTTTCTGGCTTTACAGACCAAAAATATTATTTTAATAAATAAAATATTTTATTAAAATAATTTCGTTTTAAAGTGATTCACTCACACTTTTTTTAAAAAGATTAGTGGCGATTCCGTTGTGATTTTTTAGGTTTTTCCAAATAACGTCGAGCTTAAAAAAGGTTGCGACAATTTATAAAAATATTCATTATAGATTTTATAGCGCATATATGGAGGTTGTATAATTTTTTTACACAGCTTGTGTATCAAAATATAATTTTTTTACATAAGTTGTATAAATATTTTGACACCCTAACCCCTTTTAACTATAAACCCTAAACTCTAAATTATAATTATAAACCTTAAATTCTACCCCCTACGCATTAAACTCCTAAACCCTAGAATTAAAAGGTTTGTGGAAACTAAAATTTACACAAGCTTGTGTATCAAAGTATTTTCTTATCTTAAAACCTAATCAGCTAGTATAATTCGATTATGATAATTAGTTTTTTTTTTGTTTGCAGCATATTCTTTTAATAATTTCTACCTAGGGGAGGGAGAAGGGGAATTTTGCTCATATTGGATCTTGAACCCTCAACCTAACAAAAGGAGAGGGTGTCAACTAAGAGCTTTATCCACATAATCTAGAGTTTATTGAGCAGCTTAGGAATAGAATTCCACCTGTCATGTATTATAAACAATTGGCTTTTCTTTTCTGTGGTAATAGCTTAACATTCTTTGATTTACGAAACTTCAGAGAAATGACCCCAAGAATCAAAACTAGAATAGTGAATGGTGGCTCCACAGTTGAAAGTATCAGCGTTTACTTGGAATGAATGTTAAATGTAGAAAGTGGTGGCAAAAGTGTGTGTATATATATAACCATTTTCTTTTACATGTGAAAGTGGTGGCAAATTAAAGTGTTTATTTGAAGTCTCTCTATATCATTTACTTTTACACGTGAAATGTAGAAAGTGGTGGCACAGCACAGGCCACAGTGCATAATTGTGACCCGGCTGAGAGCATCCTCCAAAGAATCTAGACTTTACTTTCAAGTCTCCCTCTTATCATTTTCTCATACAAGAAATTGATAGAAAAATATTTAAGTTATCAATCAAATATTATTTGATGCGTCTTTCTCATAACAATCTTAATGGACCTATACCCCCTCTACAGAAGTTGTTCTTGATTCATTGGACGTATCGGATAATAATCTTTCAGGCGAGATTCCAGAATTTTTTGTGAGCTTCAGGGCATTAAAGTATTTGATTTTGATGGAGTGATGCCAATCGAAGGAGTCTTTGGGAATGCAAGTGATTTTATATCCATTTTGAAAAATCCTATATTCGAAATCGGTTTGAAATATAAAACTCATCATTGCTTGCAAAACTTGGTTCTACATTTACTGGAATCCTTAGCAGTGGGGGTTCTGAACATGTGCAAGTGGAGCGACCGCACATAGCCCTAGAAAAGGAGGGCCCCAAAAAATAAGGATCATATATAAATTATATAGTTATAATTTTTTTGAATAAAAATAGTTATAAATTTTTATATTGATAATTAACAACTTACGAAAAAACTTAACACCGTCCTTCAAATTAATTGTAAAATACGAACAATAATATCTCCTAAGTTTATAATTAAATGTTTCTTATATATTATCGATTAAGTCATTATTTCTTTGGATAAGAAATTTGAACATCATTTATATGAGAATATTTATGACTTCTTGTTTCGTTATGATAAATCACTTTCATTAATAATTTTGAAAATGCTCTTAAGAAGGGTGAGTTATCTGATGTTGAAGGAAATACATCATTTATTGAGCTGGAATTATTTAGAGAATTTTTACATAAGGAAAAAATGAGAGCAATGAAATTATGAAGGTTTTAAAAACGTTTAATTGCTTTTCAAATGCGACAATTTCTTATAGAATCTTGTTGACTATTCTTATTATTTTTTTGCTCGGCAATGTTATATTTTATTAAATTTTAACAAACCTACACTAAATGTGCGTCTCATTAAAAACATCCCTAATCCTAATTGAAGGAAAAGAGTAACAAGACATACAAAGACATGATCATCACCCTAGCCAACCTTAAACCCCTACTAAAGCACGCCCAGTATACAACAAGTTGACCATATACCCTTAAACAAAGCAATACTGTCGGGCCAAAACCAATGCAATACAACCAAACTATCACAACAACAAACTTTTTAATTGAACCCAACCTATAACCATGCTTTGAACAGACTGGTACGTCTCATTCCATTTTTTGCCAAGTGATCCGCCATGATGTTATATTGTCAACAAACATGATGCTTTGAGAATGCAACAACACAGAAGCCAAAACCAAAAACCAACAACTTAAGCCTCTCCTTTACCAAGTACTTCATGACACATCCTTGAACTAGCTTGAACGAGAACTCACCTCTTAACTTGGTCGTATTTCCATAAAGTTTCAATTCCTTTTACAAACCATGTGCTTGACAAGATTAAATATGAATTAATCCACAAGCTTAGGATTAATAATTCAATCCTTCAATGTAGTAACTTCTTCATAACACTTTCTCAATCCAAACTAACCACAACTCAGACCCTAAAATTTCCAATGAAACCTATTAACTTAAAACCATTGAAGCTGCCAACTAAAATTCTATAGTGATGACTGATGACCTTAGAACATTTATCAACAAAATTAAAAAAGCACACCTTACCAAGGCTAAATAACTAATAAATTCTCATCTAATTTAAAAAGCATTCTCAAAGTGACCATCAAACTTTACAAACAACTCAACACCTTGCCTCTGTAGCTACTAGATATTTAACACCACCAGGCACAGAGACAACTCTCACCCAACCTTACTCCCACTAATTAGCATCCAGAAGTGTCATTTCCTTAACCACCACCTTCTCATCTCCCACAATCTGCATCCCGAGCCTCTTACTTAATTTAAGCGCCTTCCCCGCTTCCCTTGATATTGTTGCTTTTACATAATGAAATTTTTTAAAATTAAAGTTGTTGAAGTCATACTTACGGACAACTATGTCGCAAGAAAGGTTAAATAGACTTGCTTTGACGGCAATTGAAAGTGATATTTGGAAGAAGTTGATATTAAAAATGTTGTAAATGATTTTGCTCAAAACATGCAAAAAGGAGCAATACAAGATTGTTCCAAAAACCACGCCAAGGAATCCTTAGCAGTTGGGGCAATATGACTTCCATCTTACAACATTTCCATTACGTTGGCAAGTATGACATCAGTTAGGGTAAAAGACAAAGATCATAAAAAACAACCCCAAAGTTGACGCATCTAACTAAAGCAGGCCCCTGGAAAACGTTGCTGCATCACTTTCAAAGTCGGAAAACTCGAACCTATTGACGGGACATAGAATAGGATAACATCATAGTTCCATACTTATTTATATTGCACTCCACTTCTTGTTGATGAACCCAACAGGCCAACACTCTCAAATACAAACCTTTCTCGTCAATTAAGAAATTGTTTCAATTCAATGGAGCATTTTGAAGCATCCACCTCTTTCTTACTTGTTTACGTTGTTCAAGTTATGCTTCTTCTCTCATGCTTCAACTTGCAGGGTTTAGCAACAGCAAGCCCTGTAGTTAGAGGAAATGACACTGATCAACAAGCCTTACTCCAGTTCAAAGCCAAGATAACGGGTGATCAGCTGAAGATTATGGAGTCCTGGAATAGTTCTGTTCATTTCTGTCACTGGCGTGGTGTTACGTGCGGTCGCAAGCATCAGAGAGTCACCAAGTTGGAACTGCAGTTCCTCAAACTCTCAGGATCTATTTCACCATCCATTGGAAATTTGAGCTTTCTCAGGGAGTTGAATCTTTCAAACAACAACTTGTACAACCAGATTCCACGAGAAATCGGTCTCCTAAGAAGATTGGAAACGTTAGACCTCCTCAACAACTCCATCAGTGGTGAAATTCCTTCCAATTTATCTGCTTGTTCCAAGCTTGAAGTAGTTATTATGAGGAGCAACCAGCTAACAGGAGAAATACCTGCTTTCTTGGGCCTCTTGTCAAACCTTAAAGTCTTGTATTTTAGAAACAACAGTTTGAGAGGGAGTATCCCACCTTCCTTGGGGAACTTGTCATCCCTGGAGAAACTTGATTTGACATTGAATGCATTAAGTGGGATTATACCTGAAGCTCTTGGACAACTCACAAAGCTTTCAATTTTCTTGGCAGCAGAAAATGCAATTTCTGGTGTTGTTCCTGTCACAATGTTCAACCTCTCCAATATTAGACGTTTTGATATTGGTGGAAACAAGGTTCAAGGTACTCTTCCTTCTAACTTGGCAATCACTATGCCATATCTTGACTTCTTTTCGGTAGCAAGAAACCAAATCTCTGGACAAATCCCGATTTCAATATCCAATGCCTCGAATTTGAATGTACTTCAATTCCATAATAACAGTTTCAGTGGAAATGTACCTTCGTTAGAAAAGTTGGATAAATTGTTTAACCTTGAACTAGGCATAAACAATTTGGGACATGCAAGAGAAGGTGACTTGAACTTTCTCTGCACTTTACTCAATAAAACCAAACTAACATTTCTACACATAGCCAAGAATAATTTTGGAGGGGAACTTCCCAAATGCATTAGCAATTTTTCCAGCTCCATTCTGGGTTTAGCATTTGATTTTAACAAAATATGGGGAACGATCCCGGTTGGGATTGGAAGTCTTGTCAATTTGGAGGTGCTAGAGGCATCAGAAAATCAACTATCAGGTTCCATTCCCTTTGAAATTGGGAGGCTTCAGAAGCTGAACATATTTTTAGCTGATGCTAATTTTCTCTCTGGAACTATTCCTCATTCTATTGCAAATTTAACCCAGTTAATCAAACTTTCTTTAGATTTTAACAATCTTCAGGGCAAAATTCCTTCAGGTCTAGGTAACTGCCAAAATTTGCTTTTGATGAGTCTTTCTAATAACAATCTTAGTGGACCAATACCCCCTCAAGTACTCGGAATCCCGTCCTTGTCTATTATGTTAGACTTATCATCAAATGATTTAACTGGTGAACTGCCTGTTGCAGTAGAACATATGAAAAATCTAGGTGAATTCCATGTTTCTCAAAATAGGTTATCTGGCTTGATTCCAAACAACCTTGGTAGCTGTGTAAGTCTGGAGAAGTTGTTCTTGAATGACAATTTGTTTGAAGGGCCCATTCCTTCATCTCTGAGTTCATTGAAAGGTCTCGAGGCATTGGACATATCGGATAACAACCTTTCAGGTGGCATTCCACAATTTCTTGTGAGCTTCAGAGCATTAAAGTATTTGAATCTCTCTTTCAATGATTTTGAGGGAGTGATACCAAGTGAAGGAGTCTTTAAGAATGCAAGTATTACATTTGTTGAGGGAAACAGTAAGCTATGTGGAGGTATCCCGGGGTTACACTTATCAAGATGTAACACGAAAACATCATCAAGCACTTCCCGTAAAGTGAAAATTGCAACTGTTGTTGTGATTTTTGGAGTGGCTTCCGTTTTCACATGTCTACTCATCTTGTGGTTTAGAAAGAAGAAAGAGCAAAAGCCAACAGCAACTTGTGCAGAAAATTCGCTTTTACAATTATCATACCAAAGCATCCTAAGGGCTACTGATGGATTTTCCGTGCAAAATTTGGTTGGCTCGGGAAGTTTTGGTTCTGTATACAAAGGAATTCTTGAAGAGAGTGGAGCAACTATTGCTGTAAAGGTGCTTAATCTTCTGAGTCGTGGAGCATCAAAAAGTTTCTTGGTTGAATGTGAGGCCTTGAAGAATATTCGACATCGGAATCTTGTCAAGGTATTAGCAGCCATTTCGGGTGTCGATTATCAAGGCAATGATTTTAAAGCCTTGGTTTATGAGTTCATGGCAAATGGAAGCTTGGAGAATTGGCTGCACCCATCTATCAGTGTGAATGAACCGGAGACGATGAGAAACATCAACTTATTCCAAAGAGTTGATGTGACCATACATGTTGCTCATGCACTTGAATATCTGCACCATCATTGTGAGACGTCCATAATTCATTGTGACCTCAAGCCAAGCAATATTCTACTCGATGACGAAATGGTTGGCCATATAAGTGACTTCGGCTTAGCAAAGATCCTTTTTACAGATAGGCTAAACCATTATGCTAATCAGTCAAGCTCCCTTGGATTAAGAGGAACTATTGGTTATGCTCCACCAGGTAATTACATTTTAGTTTTTACTTCCATTCTTATAATCATTATTTATTTACTTTTGTATATGCGGAGGGTTTTCCTCTACAAATTTTTTTATCTGTAATTTGTGATGAATTAATTATAGAGTATGGTATGGGAAGCGAATTATCAACAAAAGGCGATGTGTATAGCTTTGGCATCCTTTTGCTGGAGATGTTTACAGGAAAAAGGCCAACCGATGAAAGGTTCAAAGAAGGTTTAAGTCTTCACACCTTTGTTAAGGCAGCTTTGCCTAATGGGGTGGTTGAGGTTATAGATCCCGTTCTACTTCAAGAGTGTGTCAGAGAAGGAAGAGTTGCAGGCATTGCTCGTAATGCAAACAACATGAGAAATGACAGCTGCCTTCATTGCTTGAATTCGGTATTCGAAATAGGACTTGCTTGTTCTGCTGAATCACCAAGTGAGCGCATAGACATGAGTGATGTTGTTGCCTATTGTGTTTAGAAGAAGTGGTTGTTATATTTGGTGGCTTTTCTGTTAGCCAATCTGTTGTGCTGTTTAAATGAGCTGTAACTTTTCTCTGTTGGGCCCACGTCTCTAACAGATTAGTTAATTAATAACTAGTTTGTTGGTCAGTGGGCTATATAAAGGATAGGGTCTATCGGCCCAGGCCAGTTAATTTTCTTTGGCCTACATTTCTTTGGCCTGTAAAGCTTGATCTGTTTTCTACAGATCCAAACAACAAAACTCCTCTTTGTTCTTTTGCTTTAGGGTTCATCGTCACCGTTCTTTCTGCCGCCGGTATGGAGAATCTCATTATGGTATCATTCGCCGGGACGGTTTCTGGTGCGATTCTCTGAGCTCTTTCTTTCTTCGTCCTTTTTTGTTTCTATTCTGTATCTCTTTCGTCTTCGATTGTGCTTCTTTGTTCTGTTCTTTTCTGTTACGATGCCGTCGTCTCCTCCGCTTGGATCTGGTGATGCTTCTGGCGATTTGTTGCCGCAATCCGGAAAGGCGTTTACCAATAAACGCGTCAATGTATTACTGGACGAATCCAATTTCTTGATTTGGAAGCAGCAAGTGCTGTTCACTGTACGCAGTCATCGTCTTGAGGGATTTCTGACTGGTGAGCGCAAGGCTCCGGCAAAGACGGTCCGTCGTCCTGATGGTTCTGAAGCTGTGAATGATGCGTATGAAGATTTCTTGGCTCAAGATAATGCCCTTGCCTCGTGGCTTCTGTCAACCATGAGTCCTTCCCTATTGTCGAACTTCGTCGGTGCCGAATCATCTGCTGAGATCTGGTCCATTCTTGTGGAATTTTTTAGCAGCCGTTCAACTACCACCGTTATGTCTCTCCATTTCAAATTGCGTTCTGTTCGGAAAGGCTCTCAAAGTATGCGATCGTACATTTCTCAGATGAAGGAGATTTGTAGTTCGCTTGCCTCGTGTGGTAGCCCTGTGTCCAAAACGGAGCAGGTTGCTACGATTCTTGCTGGTTTGCCGTCTGAGTATAAACCGTTTGTTGCGGTTATAACAGCAAGTCGTGAGTCACTTTCTGTTGATACAGTGACTACTATTCCGATAGATGCTGAAGCTCAGCAGACTCTTTTTGAACCAGAGAGTTCCTTGTCCCTCAGTGCTCACACAGTTCAATTGTCCTCTTCGAACTCTACTCAGTCGAGTGGCAATCTTTCTCAGAGACCTTACCGTCAACAGCAACAATCTGGTGGTCGTGGTCGTGGGCGTAACCGTTATCAGTGTCAGTTGTGCGGAAAGATGGGTCACCTTGTTGATCGGTGTTTCAAGCGTTTCGATCAGAACTTTCCAGGCGTTTCTGCTAGCCTGTACAAGTCCAATGCTTCTGATGAGTCCCCTGCTGCTAATCTATGTTCGCTTGACTCTGGTGTCTCTCCGAGGCTAGATTCTGTTTCTCCTTCGACTGGCCGTGGCAGTTCCTCTCCTGATGCTAGTGCTTCTGGTTGTGCTCAGTGCCTTCATGTTTCTTCGCACAGTGCTCCTGGTACCTCTGGACAGTGGTTTGCGGGCACCGGTGCAACTCATCATGTAACTCCGGAGGCCTCTAATGTTCATCAGTGCTCCGACTTCTCGGGACCAGGTAAGTTGTTGGTTGGTGATGGTAAGGGTCTGGATATTAGTAAAATTGGTTCTGCTCAGTTATGTTCTGCTTCTCGTAATTTAGTTTTACGAAATTTACTGCTCGTACCTCAAATCACTAAGAATCTTATTTCTGTTTCAAAGTGTGCTAGAGATAACGGCGTCTACTTTGAGTTTCATGCTGGTTATTGTGTGGTTCGGGATGAAGCGTCTGGTGTTGAACTGTTGCGTGGGACAGAGTCTGGTGGTTTGTATACGTTTTGTGATTCCTTTGCTTCTGTTAATAACACTGAGATGTCGTTAGCTTGGAATAAATGTGCTGAGTATGATATTTGGCATCGTAGGCTAGGACACCCTCATCATGCTTCCTTAGTTAAGGTTCTTAAGGATAAAAATGTTCCCTTGCCTGTGGTTAATAAAACTGATGATCATGTTTGTTCTGCTTGTCAACTTGGCAAGAGCCATAAGCTCCCTTTTTCTGATTCTCAAACTGTCTATGATGTGCCGTTTCAGTTAGTTTTTACTGATTTATGGGGTCCTGCGTATGTGAAATCTGATGGTTTTGCTTATTATATTGCGTTTGTTGATGCTTGTACTCGTCATACGTGGGTCTATTTGCTGAAAGATAAGTCACAGGCTGTTGCTGCATTTAAACTGTTTTCCCAGTTTGTTCTTACTCAGTTTGGTGCAGTCATTAAGGAAGTTCAAAGTGATTGGGGTGGGGAATTTCGAAGTTTGTCCAAGGTGCTCACTGAATCTGGTGTACGTCATCGTGTGTCTTGTCCACACACTTCGGAGCAGAATGGAGTGGTCGAGCGTAAACATCGTTATATCGTTGAGTCAGCTCTTACGCTCCTTGGCCAAGCATCCTTGCCTCTTCGTTTTTGGTCCCATGCTGTCATTACAGCCGTACACTTGATTAATCGCTTGCCTACACGAGCTCTTAATGGTCTTAGTCCTTATGAGAAGTTACATCAAAAGAAGCCTGATTATTCTTTTCTTCGTGTTTTCGGCTGCCGATGTTACCCTTATCTTCGTCCTTTTCAGAGTCACAAGTTAGAATTCCGTTCTCAACCGTGTGTTTTTTTGGGTTATAGCCCTCTTCAAAAAGGCTATAAATGTCTCACTCCTGCTGGGAAAGTTGTGTTGTCAAGACACGTTGTTTTTGATGAGTGTGTGTTCCCGTTTGCTAAGCCTGGGGTACATTCTGTGGATACTTTGCCCGTTGCTGCTGTTTCGCGTTCTGTGGCAGTGTCAAAGAGCCCTGATTCTCCAGCCTTTACATCGCCACCCTTGACTATTCCCGTCTCTGTGTCTCACTCCAACGCAGCTGCTGCTTGTGGTGGTTATTCCACTGGGTCTAGAGTCCTTGTTGGTGACTCGTTTGCTCCTGCAAATGTTGTCAATGACGCAGTAGTACCCTTGTCTTCTTCCAGCCCTGTTTCAAATGCTTCTTCTAATGTCCCTGCTGGGTCCCATTCTCCTGCGCGTGTTGCTCCTTGCTTGTCCAATGCTGCTGCTGCAAATGCTGTCAATGAAGAAGTTGTACCTTCGACTTCAAGACCTGGTTTCCCTGATGGCTCTCCTTCTCCTGCACGAGTTGCTTCGTGCTCGTCTGGTGGTGCTTGTCAACGTTCTGCTACTGGTTCAATGCTGGTTCCTCCATCAGACCCTACTGGTGCGTGTGACCTTGCTGGTGCTTGTGAGTCTGCTGGTGTGTGTGAATCTAATGGTGCTTGTGATTCTGCTGATGTTGTCGCTGCAGAAGACGATGCAGATACTGATCTGGTTGCTGCTCCCTCATCTCTTAATTTTCACCCTATGGTTACACGCAGCAAGCGCGGTATTTTTAAACCGAAGGTGTTTACTTCTGAACTTGCCTCTGATTTTGTTCCCTCTACCGTTGACCAAGCGTTGCAGTTCCCTGGTTGGAAGGCTGCTGTATTATCAGAATACAACGCTCTTCTTGACAACAATACTTGGACTCTTGTCTCGTTGCCTGAAGGTCGTCATCCGGTGGGCTGTAAATGGATTTTCCGGATCAAGTATAACCCCGATGGTTCTATTTCGCGCTATAAGGCGCGCCTAGTTGCAAAAGGTTTTTCTCAAGTGCCCGGACAGGACTTTGATGACACATTTAGTCCGGTTGTTCGATTCTTCACTCTCAACATTTTTCTGTCCTTGGCTGTTACGAACAAGTGGAAACTTCGACAAATTGACATTAATAACGCTTTTTTGAATGGAGGGCTGGATGAGGAAGTGTTTATGCAACAACCTCCGGGATTTGAACAATTTGCAGCCGATGGTTCACCTCTTGTTTGTTTGTTGAAAAAGGCTTTGTACGGATTGCGTCAAGCTCCACGCAATTGGTACACTAAGTTGCACGACTTTCTTTTGGAACTTGGTTTTAAGGAATCTGCTGCCGATACTTCTTTGTTTGTTCGTCTTAATGGTAGTGTTTCTACTTATTTGCTGGTCTATGTTGACGATATACTCGTCACCGGATCCTCCGCTGAAGTTGTTGAAGATGTGATCCGGCAACTTAACTCTAAGTTTTCTTTGAAAGACCTTGGGGAGTTGTCTTTTTTTCTTGGCATAGCTGTTCATCGTATCGGAGATTCCTTACTTCTAAGTCAGAAGAATTATGTGCTGGAATTGTTGGATAAGACCAAAATGAGACAGGCTACTCCTTCCCCAACACCCATGGTAACTTCTTCTAAACTTGTTAATAATGCTGGCTGTCCAGTTTCTGATCCTTATTTGTATCGAAGTATTGTTGGTGCTTTGCTATACGTTTGTCATACTCGTCCTGATATCGCTTTTAGTGTTCATCGTGTCGCACAATTTGTATCGAAGTATTATGGTTTGTTGTTTACTGCTTCTGATATTGGTCTTGGTCATATTACGGCCTTTGCTGACGCTGATTGGGGTAGCAATGTAGATGATCGCCGTTCGACTACTGGCTACTGCGTCTATGTTGATAACTGTCTTGTATCTTGGAATTCTAGGAAGCAAAAATCTGTTTCTCGGTCCACCTCTGAGGCCGAGTATCGCAGCGTTGCGGATGCTGTGTCTGAAGTTACCTGGGTCACTACTGTTTTGACTGACATGGGTGTTTCTCTTCCTACTGCTCCTGTTGTTTGGTGCGATAATACCAGTGCCGTTGCTATGTCGGCTAATCCGGTCTTTCACTCCAAGTCTAAACATGTGGAGTTGGATGTCCACTTTGTTCGCGAAAAGGTGGCTGCCAAGAAAGTGCAAGTCAATTATGTACCGGATGAACATCAAGTTGCGGATGGTCTTACTAAGCCATTGTCTAAGGCATATTTTCGTGAGTTTCGTCGAAAATTGAGTGTTCATTCTCTTGAAGATCTGTGATGCACTGAGAATAGAACGGGGAGGAGCAGGGGAAATATTGTGTTTAGAAGAAGTGGTTGTTATATTTGGTGGCTTTTCTGTTAGCCAATCTGTTGTGCTGTTTAAATGAGCTGTAACTTTTCTCTGTTGGGCCCACGTCTCTAACAGATTAGTTAATTAATAACTAGTTTGTTGGTCAGTGGGCTATATAAAGGATAGGGTCTATCGGCCCAGGCCAGTTAATTTTCTTTGGCCTACATTTCTTTGGCCTGTAAAGCTTGATCTGTTTTCTACAGATCCAAACAACAAAACTCCTCTTTGTTCTTTTGCTTTAGGGTTCATCGTCACCGTTCTTTCTGCCGCCGGTATGGAGAATCTCATTATTGCCAAGCTTTGTTCTGTTCGAGACAAGCTTCTTCGTCCAACTCGTCGTGGGTTTCGAACTCCATATGCTGCTCAAACGTCAGGTAATAAGGTCTTCTTATCTTAGCAAAATACGCAATCATATAATCATTAAGGCACATTTCAACTCCCTCTTTGATGGTATGGTGTGTTATGGTAAATCTTTGTTTCTTAAAGTTGCAGGTACCTAAGGTGTCGTATGGATGAACTTGGGATGCTTAATCAGGCAAAATGCTTGTTCACATTCTGCTTTGAGAAAAGATAATAGGACTTTTTTTCAGTGTACTTTGCTTTTATATTTGGTTCATGTATTTACTTCATAAGCTGAAGAATTTTCTGTTAGCTAACTTGAATACAAGTAGTATCTGTTTTGAATATACTCTCAACAATTTGACAATGCATGCTCAATCACCCTGCTGCAGCTGTTGGTGCTCAAACCCTTTTAAAGTTTTTATATTTCATAGCGCGATTAAGCATAAGTTGAATATGGTATGTAATTTTATAGCATCAACACTTGAAGCACCAGAATTGGCTGCATGTTTCAGCTCAACTTAAAACCTAAGACTTCCATTTGCTCCATCCCTCTACGGCCATGCCTCAATGTATTCATTGTAGGTACCGCATCGTGCCATCCTAGACGATCCTGTAATGTATACATCAAAACTACAATAGTGAATGGTGACCTCTAAAGTATTACCGTTTACTTAGAGTTAATGTGAAATGTAGAAAGTGATGGCACAGTGTAGTCAATAGGGGGTCCATAATTGTGACTCTGCTGAGAGTATTCTCCGTAGAATCTAGAGTTTGAAGTTTTCCTCTTATCATTTTCTCGTACAAGAAATTAGTAGAGTTGTGGAAAATTGCATCAATATTGCTTAAAAAATTATGCATTGAATTAAAAGCAGAAAACTTGAACCAATTGATGGGTTATAGAATAGGATAACATCAGTGGGAACAAAACTCGAATTGTAATTTTATAAATTTGACTCGAAATTTTTTAAATAAAGTTTAAGTTATAAAATCGGATAATTCAAAAAATTTATTAATTAGTGTATCGGTTATCAAGTTCAAGTCGAGTCCTTCGACTCTACAAGATATATGTATAAGACATATGAAGAAATATACATGTGTATCATGTATAGTCATAGAAAATCATTTAAATTCTAATCAATTAGTACCATAACATTATATATATAATTACAATTAAAAAAATTACTCGGTAAATACGAGTTTATTAGAGGAGAATCATACAAATCCTTAACCTGAATTGTGTGCCTTGTTAAAAACTTCCCTAATCTTATAGAAGAAAAGAGTACAACACAATCAGGCATTAAAAATAAGGTTAATACCAATGAGACTAAAACAACAAAAACAAAACACAATACCCTTCCTTCCCAACAAACAAATAACACATGTCCACCTGAAAGTTTAACGCTTCGACAATCTAATATTGTTGCTACCTTATTTTTAGATAGAATACACACACTCGACACATACAACGAGACCAACATAAAACAAAATAACTCATGTACTAATTATTAGTTTAACGCTTCGACAATCTTATTGTATCAGTAAATCTGTTGAACATGTTTATCCAAACTGATTGATCATGGTATTTTGTGGCTGTTAATGTCGAATGTTCCAGCAGCATCAATATACAGTGTTGAGATCAGCTCATGTAATTATTAGTGTCTTTACTACAAGCAGTAATGCTGGTTGGGAGCTTAGTGTCAATAATAGTACTGGCAGCGAGAGAGGTCGTGTACCCCCTGTCAACACTCAACATGCATGCCAGATGATGGCCAGGAGGTAAAGCCATGTGGTATGCTAATACAATATTGTTTTCAAATGTGCGGTATGTACCCTATTTGACATTTTGGAACAGAACAAGTTCGAGTAAACCACAAATCGAATCATTCTTCTGCTACAAATGTAATGCCGAGTGGGTTGGCTTATTGCTTTGTAAATCAAAACAATTGTATATTATTAGGGAAACCAGGGTAGATGCTAGGCATCTTTCTTCACCAATTTATACATGGTGAGTAGTTATGAACTAGCTTTAAAATGATTGAATCTTTTCAATTGAAAAGGGTGATCTTAAGGGCGAAGAATTTTCTTATATCTTTTTGGTGTTTAGAGCTTTATTTTTGAAATATTATTATTTTACAAGAAAGCATTGTGTTTATTTTTGGTTATAAATATCTTCTAGCTAGCTCTGTTTTAGTATCAGAATATCACAACCGAAGAACTGGTATTGTAACCCCCTAGGCCCGGAGCGACCCACGATAAAATTTTAAATAAACAATTTGTCAAATCATTTAAAATCATAAATCAAGTTTTGAATTAAAATACAATTCCAGAAAATATTTAGACAATGAAACAAAACTATGATACAAATTATTAATACAAGTTTCAGACTTGAATATAAACCAAAACATGACATACATGCCCCCTAATTACACAAATATCATACTCCGCGAGCGGGCCGAAGAAACTCTCATACCGACGTTGACAGCTGCCACGTGGTCGGTCTTTTAACCTGTGATGATAAAAAAACAATGTGAGCTTCGAAAATCTCAGTAATACAAACTACCAGGAGATGCCAAAAGCACAAGCAGGTATATGGCAAGCTTAACACTGTCATGAAGAACTGGGCAACGGTAATCTCAAATTACGATTCGAGATTTTATGGGAATATTATACTAGAAGGCAACAAAGTTATTCTTTAATTGATCACCCGAACCGTAAGAGGTGAGCCTAAAGCCAGAGATTCAAAAGAGATTCAGATTTTTAGAATTTGAATCAAGGAGTTCAGAGTGGTCCATTAAGCGCGAATTGTAAGCTTACTGAGAGTTCAACATTGATACATTAATTTAGTAGGGTAAGTTTCAGAAGAGGTCAGAAAGTTTTATTAATTTACTTAGCTACCCTCCAGCCGAACTCCAAAATGCAATTCCCCCTGAACTGCATACAGAAGGTCTTACCCTAGGCCTGAGGCGTAAGAGCCTACCTAAGGGGATGCCTTAGGTCCAGAAAGACTTACCCTAGGCCCATTGGGCGTAGGAGCTTAGGTCCAGAAGGACTTACCAGCGCTGAGCCTACAGATCATCATTCATATCCCAGATAATATACCCCAGATGATTTTAGTTTATATTCAGAAGACAATATTACAGAAAATAGATATCAAATATATTTTTATACCAGAAGACATATATCAATTTATTTTATTATCATTATTATCATTTCGTATTCAATGTCATATATCAGATATATTTTTCATATCAGAGGTAAAAAATCAAAGAATTACTTTCCTTTCGTATTACAGTATCGTACTTTTAAATTTTAAGCATATGGTCTTGATTTAGAACAGAAAGTATTTACGGATACATGGTACGGGCTTTATGGCTCAATTCATTTTCTAGAGGTACTTGATGGATATAAAAAAGATGACATTTGACGATTTTGGACAGATTTCAGAACGAGGTCCCTACGAATAGGGGAGTTTGATAATACGGGTCGAATCAACATCGAAAGTTGATGCATCAGAATCGTTGGGATTTCAGATATATTGATAAGTTCTCAAATGTGACATATTTCATTTGCTATTTTTCTAGTTATTAGGACTTCTTGCTGCTTAATACATGCTATTTTTGTTATATTTTGTGCAGGAACCCAATTCTGGAAATAGCAGTGAAAATGGGGCATTTCTGCAGTTTTTATTATAATTCTGTCATGACTGGCATCATGGGCACGACACCGGGCACGACGCGTCTGATGTGGCAGTGACGTGGCGACTTCTAGAAGCTTCTGGAACGTTCTGAGAGATCTTATCAGCTTATCCGTTTAGATTTCTTGCATTTAAATTTCAAAACATTTGAATTGTTTTATCTTTTGTTTATTATTTTAAATTATCTCATCACCTTATCTTTGTAAATCTAAGCCTATAAATACCACCCATTGGTAAAGGCTTAGATCATCAATCATTTTAGTTTTCATCTTCTAGCTTGAAACGTTTTTAGCTTTAATAAAAGTTCTTTTACTTTATTTTCTTGTTCCATTTTTATGCTATTTAATTATTTTTCAAAATCCAAGTTAAGTATGATAATTAATATCATGCTTAGCTAAATTTCTTGAGCCAAGAGCTAGCCAAATCAATTCTAATCGTGAGGATTGAACATTGCCTAAATTCCTTCGGGAATACATTTTTATCTTTCTGTTTAGATAGTTTGGCAATCGGCCTTACTAAAGTTTTTAATCGTTTTTCAAATCAAAAAGAGCTCGTTGGTCTGGAATCGTTTAAAGACATAGTTGGGAGGAAGGATCGGCCTGTGGCAATTTCGACTTCCTGTGAACACTCTTAGCGGCGGTCCGCTAAGGAAAGATAAAATCAGAAGTGATTCTTTTTAAGACAATTTCTGAGTCGGGCTTTTCCTGCTTTCAAAACTAAATACTTTAACGGCGATAGACGTGGTTAATTTGTTTAAGAATCAACCTTCGAAGATAGTCTTGGGAGGATTGGTTACTCGAGAGAGAAGCAAGTTGCGACGGGTTGGGCCTCGCAGACTGTAACCGACATGATCCCCGGAGTAAAAATCTATTTCAATGATCGAAGGAATTGAAAAGTCTAGCTCGAGGCTAATTTGCATATTTGGTTTTCTTATTATTTTTAATTCTTGCATTTTATTTTTTTTACTTCACTCAAAATCATATCACCCCCCCTTTTTTTATTTCTTTGTTTTTACAAATATTCCTGGGAATTCAAATCCGACAAATTCAAGTCAAGAATTCTGAATAATCTCCCTGTGGATCGACCCTCTTTCCCTATATTACTCAATTTCTTTATTTTATTTATTGTTGAAAGAGGTTAAATATTTATTTATTTTTTATCGGTTAAACGATGACTTGTCATATATCGAGAGTGATCCGGGCGTTAAAGCTTACGAGGGTATTGTTGGTCGTTCTGACCTTCGGGGGTAATTTGGTAAACTGAACCAACAAGGTATAAACGGTGATGTACCGAATTCAAGAATTCTAGCTGTTCATCAAGCTTCCGAGTCCCTCTGAACTAATTGAAACCATTAACGCAGAGTTTGAAATATAATCGGATAAGTGCATCTTAAGCATTCATTTCCAGAACTGATTACAGCGTAACAACAAAGTAGTTCGTCTTCATCATGCATCCACTGAACTTACTAGGAGAGATCAAACATGTATCCAAGCAGTAATTTTCCAAATTCATGAACATGTATATAACCCCCCAAACTCGTTCCATAGCATCGAATTTATCTTTTCGAGGAAACATGTTGCTCTTGCCAATAGCTGAGTACTTTCTCCAAATAACCCGAACATGTCGCCACATGGTGTCTTTCCAAAATTACGATAATATCAGAAATGACCAACAAACACGGACCATGAATTACCATTTTGGAGTCATTATATTGTCTAGCTTTATTGGTATTCCTTATTCTAGTCTTAGAGGTACCTTCAGCCATTTTCAACATTCGCAGGTATTTCAGATGCCTCATATCCGAAGGTGTTCCAAAAATTCTGAGCCTTTCGGTCGTTCCAACCATTCATTCCTTTCCGATCTCGAGGGTGTATTCGTCATTTCGATTAATTTGACAATTGGTGTCGATGATACATTATTCTTTTTAGTCATTATGGATATTTCGATCGATTCAACCTTATCAGTATTTCCAAACATTTCAGTCATCTCGATTAATTTAGCAATTTACGCGACTTTGTCTAATCCAAACATACAATTATTTTCTCGCAAATATCTTCAGAGAATATTCAATCTCAAAAAGAATCTGAGCAATTTACAGACTCAAATGTGTAGCCTCGCTACTATAACTTCCCAAGCAAATTTCAAGATTTTCAGAAGGATTAGTTGTTTTACCGGATCTGGTGTAGATTCTGAGACCACTTCCTTTAATATAGGTATTTTAGTCATTTTCACACATCAAGGGCCTTTTTGTAATTCATTAGCCAAAATAATCAGACCTAGAGATCAAACGTTTTTATTAATCGTTTACTGAACTCGGAAGTCCTTTCGATTTATCAAACCTCTTATTCGAATAATTGCCTTAGCCATTATTATTTTTATTTCATAATTGATCGACATAATCGAAAATAATCATATGCTCAAACATGGTCGTGTAAACATTAACTGAATACCAACATGTTGCAAAAGCATGCATAATGTAGTAATGTATTACCTTGGCTCCAAGCTACAACGATCGATCTGTGAACGACATTCGAACACCCTTGAACCCGGATTTGACATCCCTCAACAATTCGTATTCCATGAACTATGAGTACCTTCAATTACATAAATCCCAAGATCAGACCTCATTCACAAAGCACTTAACCAAATAATTAAATACATAAGCACTCTCGGGTTCAAGGTCAGATTCGGAGGCCTTCGGGTCAGAATTTTACGAAACGGGCTTCAAAATCGGACTCAAGACGTCGAAAAACATAAAATAAGAGTTTTCAGAAAATTTGGCTTTTTGGTCAACGGTCAAGGTCAACGCTGACGTCAGCAGGTCAACGGTCAACGAGGTCAGAGTCAACGCTGACGTCAGCAGTCAACTGGTGAGGGTCAACTGAGTTGACTCGGCTGACTCGGACGAGTTGACTAGGGCTGACTCGGTCAACGGGTTAACGAGTTGGGTCAACAGGTCGGGTCAGACACCAAACTGGGCTTGGTTTGGTTGGGCTTAGACCGGGTTTGATCAATGGGTTCAGACCGTTTAATTTATACCGGTTCAGACCGGTTCACTTACCCAATGGCAAAATGGTCGTCGAACGGTCGCCGGGGAAGGTCGTCGGAGGCACCGTTTGCGTCGATCTTGCCGGAAAAACATAGCTCATCAGCCGAGGGTGATAAGTATTTATTTTGGTTATGTTTTTAGTCCTTAATTTGATCGAATATATGTTTGAAGGACTTAATTGGGTTGTTTTTATGTTGTTCTCGTGCAGGTTACGTAATGCTGGAAATAAGTTGGAATGCTGCAGAAAATACTGAAGTCGTGGGCAGATTCATGGGCATGAACCAGGGCATGAATGCTGACTGGGCGCCACGTCAGCACCTTCTAGAAGATGACGTCAGCAACTCTGATAACTTATCAGTCCACTTATCAAGATAGCTTATCATCCGATTTTTATTTTAAATTTCAAACTTGGATATTTATCTTATGTAATTTTATTTAAATTTAGGATTTATCATCTTAGGTTTTTAGGGTTTTCAACTACTATAAAAACCCCACTTTGGGGGTGAATTAAATCATCAAACATTTTCCATTGTTCTCTTCTTCCTTGGGTTAATAAAGCTCTCTATTTTTCTCCATTTCTTTTTCTTTATTTCTTTATTTATTTTATTAAGTATGGTTTTTTCACAAACCATGCTTAACTAAATTCCCTTTAGCCAAAAGCAACGCCAAACCCGACAAATCTCGTGAGATTAGGAAAATACTTAAATCCTTCAACAACTCCTTTTTAGATTCTCTGTAAAATTGATTAGGCAATCGGCCTAATCTTTAGGCATCGCAATTGTTTCATTCCGAGAGAGCGCATCGGGTTGAAGTGGTTTAGATCCATCGTTGGGGACGAGGAAAAGCTTGTAGTCAATTCAACTCCCTAAGAACAAACTTAGTGGCGGTCCACTAAGGGGAATCAAAATCGGAAACAATTCTCATCGAGACGAATATCCGAGCACGGGCTTCTCCAGCACTAACTCAGATTTGAGTTAGCATCGATTGCCGTAGCTAATTCACTAAAGTTTGACTTCAAGGATTGCCCTGGGAGTCGAATTTACCAACGAGAAGTAAGTTACAAGGGTTGGGCCTTGTAGACTGTAACCTGCAGGAAAGTCGAAGAAAAATCAACTTCAGTGATCGAAGATGTCGTGGCAAAGCGTGGCTTGAGGCTATTTTAATCTATAATTCATTCTCAATATTTATTTTTACGTTCTTATTATTTTTCTCATTCAAATCACTACTCTAAAATCCCCTTTTATTTTCTACAGGTTATTAGTCTAAATCAGAACGAAAGGTGTTAGAATTCCTATTCCCTGCGGATCGACCCTTACTCTCGCTATATTATTTTAAATCTTATTTATTTTAAATCTTACTATCAACAGGAGAGCAACTCATTTTGGGCCGGAAAAACTCACCGAAATTTTACCCCAAACGTTGAGTCTCGGTCGTAAAGACGAAACTCCGGCGAACCTTCAATTGGCGTCAAACGAACAGTCGGTTGACTGGGTTCTGCTCACCGTGACGTGAGGAATCCGTTGACGGTGGTGGTGCGACGATAGGTCGACTGTGGTGGCCGGGATCGGTGAAAAGAGACGGCGATTGGGGAAAAACAACGAAACTTTCAAACCGTTGCCCACGGCAAACGGTTGCTCCGATGGGCGAGTGGCCGACGGGGTTTGGTCGGGACAACGCAACGCTTCCGATGATGTGGGTGATGAACACCACGGACCGACGGTGGCTTAGATCGGCAATTAAGTTTCCGGGGGAAACATAAAATGCACTCTGAAACTCTCTCCCTCATTCAATGACAGGGACGACAATTAATGCGATAGGTGGGGGTTGGTTGTTCTTTTAATTATTTTGAATAACAAAAAATTCAAAAACATAGACTTAAAAATAAGTCGAGGTAACTTATAACTAGATTGAGCTTTAGTTCTGTTGGTTAAAACATTACTTACCATACCAAGGACACGGGATCAAATCCCTATAGCGTTATATCCCTTTTTTTTTCATTTCATTTCCAAAGGCCAAGTGGTAAAGGTTCAATCAAGCCCAAGTCCTCAAACATCCAAAAGTTTTCAAGATTAGCTTTTAAAATTTAAAATCTTTCCAAACGAATCCCTGAAATGCAATTAAACAATTTCAAATAATTTACCCCACTTTGGGGTGTTACAGGTACAAGATTCTAAAGGTAACTAACCAGGCTATGTCCTTTATTTAGTGCAAATTCTATTGAATTCCGACCATTTCGAAGGGTTTAATCATGTCTTTCAGCTGCAGGTGCTGGTAGTCATGGCTTGAACTGAAGTTAGTCCAATGGCTTGTGAAAGGATTATCATTATCTCTAACTGCAGTAACTCGGTATCGTCTTACGAATCCCTGAAATGCAATTAAACAATTTCAAATAATTTACCCCACTTTGGGGTGTTACAGGTACAAGATTCTAAAGGTAACTAACCAGGCTATGTCCTTTATTTAGTGCAAATTCTATTGAAGTTATGATTCTTCTCTCATGCTTCAACTTGCAGGGTTTTAATCTGCTTCATTTAGCAACAGCAACCCCGGTAGTTAGAGGAAATGACACTGATCAACAAGCCTTACTCCAGTTCAAAGCCAAGTTAACTGGTGATCGGTTCAAGATTATGGAGTCCTGGAATAGTTCCATTCGCTTCTGTCAGTGGCACGGTGTCACGTGTGGTCGCAAGCATGAGAGGGTTACCAAGTTGGAACTGCAGTTCCTCAAACTCTCGGGATCTATTTCACCATCCATTGGAAATTTGAGCTTTCTCAGGGAGTTGACACTTGCTGGCAACAGCTTCCACAACCAGATTCCTCAAGAAATTGGTCGTTTAAGAAGATTGCAAACATTAGACACACCAATAACTCCATCAGTGGTGAAATTCCTTCCAATTTATCTGCTTGTTCTAAACTTGCATTGGTTGATATGACAAACAACCAGCTAACAGGAGAAATACCTACTTGGCTGGGTTTCTTGTCAAACCTGAGAGTCTTGGGGTTTAACTTCAACTGTTTGAGAGGGAGTATCCCACCTTCATTCGGGAACTTATCGTCTCTAGAGAAACTTGCTTTGACGCAGAACAGATTAACTGGGATTATACCTGAAGCTCTTGGACAGCTGACAAATCTTTCATATTTCTCGGCAGCAGGAAATGCAATTTCTGGTGTGGTTCCTGTCACAATGTTCAACCTCTCCAATATTAGAGGCTTTGATATTGGTGATAACAAGATTCAAGGTACTCTTCATTCTAACTTGGTAATCACGATGCCATATGTTGAATTCTTTAACATAGGGGGCAACCAAATCTCTGGACAAATCTCGATTTCATTATCCAATGCCTCAAATTTGGATGTACTTGACCTTTATAATAACAGTTTCAGTGGAAACGTGCCTTCCTTAGAGAAGTTGGATAAACTGTTTGACCTTGAACTAGGCATAAACCATTTTGGACACGGGAGAAAAGGTGACTTGAACTTTTTGTGCACCTTACTCAATAATACCAAACTAAGAATTTTGTCTATAGTTGCTAACAATTTTGGAGGAGAACTTCCCGAATGCATAAGCAACTTTTCCAGCACCCTTGTGAGTTTAGGAATGGAAGTGAACAAAATATGGGGAAGAATCCCGGCTGGGATTGGAAATATCATCAATTTGGAGTGGCTAAGGGTATATCAAAATCAACTATCAGGTCCCGTTCCCTTTGAAATTGGGAGGCTTCAGAAGCTAAATTTGTTTTTCGCTTATGAAAATTTTCTCTCTGGAAATATTCCTCATTCTATTGGAAATTTAACAGAGTTAACCAAACTTGATTTAAGTTTTAACAATCTTCAGGGCAACATTCCTTCAAGTTTAGGTAACTGCCAAAATTTGCTTTTAATGATTCTTTCTCATAACAATCTTAGTGGACCTATACCCTCTCAAGTACTTGGACTCCCATCCATGTCCATTGTATTAGATTTATCATCAAATGATTTGACCGGTGAACTCCCTGTTGCATTAGAATATATGAAAAATATAGGTCAATTCGATGTTTCTCAAAATAGGTTATCTGGCTTGGTTCCAAACAACCTTGGTAGTTGTGTAAGTCTGGAGATGTTGTTCTTGAATGGCAATTTGTTTGAAGGGCCCATTCCTTCATCTCTGAGTTCATTGAAAGGTCTTGAGATATTGGATGTATCTGATAATAATCTTTCAGGTGGGATTCCAAAATTTCTTGTGAGCTTCAGGGCATTAAAATATTTGAATCTCTCTTTCAATGATTTTGAGGGAGAAATGCCAATTCAAGGAGTCTTTAAGAATGCAAGTGCTACATTTGTTGAGGGAAACAATAAGCTTTGTGGAGGTATCCCGGAGTTACACTTGTCAAGATGTAACACAAAAACATCATCAAACACTTCCCTTAAATTGAAAATTGCAATTGTTGTTGTGGTTTTAGGAGTGGCTTTGGTTTTCATTTGTCTACTCATCTTGTGGTTTAGAAGGAAGAAAGAGGAAAAGCCAACAGCAACTTGTGCAGAAAATTCCCTTTTACAGTTATCATACCAAAGTGTCTTAAGGGCTACCAACGGATTCGCCATGCAAAATATGATTGGTTCAGGTAGTTTCGGTTCTGTATACAAAGGAATTCTTCAAGAGAGTGGAGCAGCTATTGCAGTAAAGGTGCTTAATCTTATGAATCGTGGAGCATCAAGAAGTTTCTTGGCTGAATGCGAGGCCTTGAAGAACATTCGACATCGAAATCTTGTCAAGGTATTAACAGCCATTTCAGGTGTCGATTATAAAGGCAATGATTTTAAAGCCTTAGTTTATGAGTTCATGGCAAATGGAAGCTTGGAGGACTGGCTGCATCCATCTATCAACATGAATGAACCAGAGACAATGAGAAACTTGAACTTCTTTCGAAGAGTTGATGTGGCCGTAGATATTGCTCATGCACTCGAATATCTGCACCATTGTTGTGAAACGCCGATAATTCATTGTGACCTCAAGCCAAGCAATGTTCTACTTGATGGCAAAATGGTTGGCCATATAAGTGACTTCGGCTTAGCAAAAATCCTTTTTGCAGACAGACTTAACCATTATGCTAATCAGTCAGCTCCCTTGGATTAAGAGGAACTATTGGTTATGCTCCACCAGGTAATTACATTGTGTTTTTTCTTCCATTTTTATTATAATTATTTATTTATTTTTGTATATTTAGAGGGTTTTCGTCTACAATTACTTGTCCATGTAATTTGTGATTGTAGAATATGGTTTGGGAAGTGAATTATCAACAAAAGGCGATGTGTACAGCTATGGCATCCTTTTGTTGGAGATGTTTACAGGGAAAAGGCCAACTGATGAAATGTTCAAAGAAGGTTTAAGTCTTCACACGAATCACACCTATGTTAAGGCAGCTTTGCCTGATCGAGTGGTGGAGATTATAGAACCCATTCTACTTCAAGAGAGTGTGAGAGAAGGAACAATCACAGACATCACTCGCAATGCAAATAGCACAGGAAATGACAGTTGCCTTCATTGCCTAAATTCGGTATTCGAAACAAGACTCACTTGTTCTGCTGAATCACCAAGTGAGCGGATGAACATGAGTGATGTTGTTACCAAGCTTTGTTCTGTTCGAGACAAGCTTCTTCGTCCATATCGGTTACGTCATGGGATTCGAACTCCATACTCTGCTCAATCAGCAGGTAATAAGGTCTTCTTATCTTAGCAAAAATACTAAATCATAGCACCACTTAAGGAACATTTCAACTACCACTTTGATGGTTTGATGTGTTCTGTTTTTTAAGTTGCAGGTATCTAAGGTGTCTTATTGATCAACTTGGGAGGCTTAGTCAGACAAAATGCTTGTTCACATTCAGCCTTAAAATAAGTTAATAATATGGGGTTTTCCAGTGTGATTTGGGTTTATATCTTGTTCATGTATTTGCACCATAAGCTACTGGATTATCATCAAACCAGAGTTCAAATAACAATATTGGGTTGAATATTTTGTTCATGTATTTGCACCATCAAGGACGGAGCCTTAAAAGTGGGAGACAAATTTAAAAATAAATTAATTTGTAAAGAAATTTATATAGGACAAAATTGAAAGAAAAAATTCTTCGGAGGTTAAGAGGGTATTTGTCCCTGTGGACCATAAGCTGCTGGATTATGCAAAATACATTTTTAAATTTTTTAACAATAAAATAAGCATAAGGGCACGACCGAATATGGGTCTGGACTTGACCATGGTCACCTCTACTCTAAATAGTTCAAATGGTATATATAAATTTACATTGAAAATAAGGGTAAAATTTTGATACACAGGCTGTGTAAAATTAATTTTATACAAGTCTGTATATTTATACTATAAAATTCAATTCTTAAAATCTTAACCCTAACCCTAAAAAATTAAACCCTAAATCTTAAATCATATATCTTAAATTCTAGACACTAACATTACATTTTGAACCCTACAACCTAAACCCCTAAATTAAAACCCTAACCCCTAAAACTAAAAGCCATTTTCCCGAACAATAATATTTGATTTTTTTATATTTGTGATTACATAATAGTATTTTTTTAATATTAATATTTTAAAAAGGTTTATATATTATATAGACAAGTTACTTGAATTCGAGTCTTCTAACGATAGCAACCTCTTTTTTTCTAGTGAGACATATAAAATTGATTGAGTTTAGTTTAATTGTCACCAGTATAACACATATATGAGATTGAAAGTGTTCAATGTTCTTAGATTTATCGGTAAGAATGATCTGGATAGTAAAAACATTGTACCAAAACTATATATTGAAAAGTATATAATATACCTTTATATTGCATATACAAATATATAATGGGTAAACTATACCGGTAGTCACTGAAATTTTAGGTCACTTTCAGTATGGTCACCTTACTTTTTAAATTTTCTTTGTAGTTACTCAACTTTAAAATTACTTTTAGTATGGTCACTGTCATCACTTTCTGTTAACAGAAGCTTATGTGGCATGCTCATTTATAATTTTTGTCAATAAAATAATGATGGCCATTATTTACATTTCCACGTCATTTAAAAATGTTGAAAATTCTAATCATTTATTGATTTGTTATAAAATGAAACAAAGCCTTAGAATCCTTTCATTTAACTTCATCTTTTTGTTTCATTGTCATCCTCTGTTGTAATGGAAAAACCAACTACAATCTCAATATGCTTTTATGGAATATCAACTGGGTTACCACTGCTTAGACAGACGACAATAGTAAAATAAGATTTTTTAGAAGCGTGAACCATGTGCATCATTTTAGAAGAAGCTGCAATTATTTTAGATGGTTTGATCCTCTTTTAAATCCATGTTCATGTATTGTAATAAGTAGTTTAATAAGAAAAATAAAAGGTATAGAGGGAAAAATTATTATGTTAAAATTTTCAAAATATATTAAAAACTCTCGGTTAATACACTCTCTTCCTTTTCAATGTGTGAGTTCAATAATAATTAGTAGTAAATTCAATTTTAAATTTTAAATTTTTATATTTTATTATTAAAAACAAAAAAACGAAGGTAATTTTAGTAGTATCTTTTTAGCATAGTTCAAGTAG
Source organism: Hibiscus tridactylites (assembly GCA_958450335.1). Classification (NCBI taxonomy): domain Eukaryota; kingdom Viridiplantae; phylum Streptophyta; class Magnoliopsida; order Malvales; family Malvaceae; genus Hibiscus; species Hibiscus tridactylites. Next base: position 29,306,195 of record OY288279.1, on the reverse strand, counting down.
TATTTAAATACCAGGGAATATAGGAGAAATCGTCTCAATATTGTACTTGAATAAAACATTTTTTAATTTATTGCATTAACCAAATTATTTTTAAATCTATTGTATTTTCAACGGTAATTTTAAAGTTGGATTAAAAAAATTCGGCTTTAAACAATATTTTAGATTTTTTTTATTAAAATTTAAAATCCACCTTACATTTACCTTATCTGCCGCCCTGCCGTTCTCAAAATTTTAATAAAAATACACGGATTCAAATCATTCGGTCTTCAGCTTTACTATAGAGATTACATAAATTTAAAAAGGGTAAATTACATAAATGATCATCATACTATTGGAAATGTTGTAATTTGACTACATTACTTTTTTTCGAAGCAATTAAACCATTATACTATTAAATTGAGTGCAATGTGACCACCAGCCGTTAGAGGTTAACGGTAAGGTGATGTGGCAGTTAAAAAATTAAGGGTATAATTACACATTTGGTCCTTACTATTTACATGTTCTTTCAATTTAATCCTAATTTTAAACTAATAAAATAAATTAATTAGGTGATGACACATGTCAACACTTTATTGGAGGAATTTAATTATTTAAAGGAGAAAAACAAAATCCCCAAACTTGGGCTAAAAGGAATCGAACCTGGGTGATAAAGGTAACACTTTAACCACTGCAACAAGCACATATTTATGTTATAAGTCACCAGTTATATTATTTGTCTTATTATTTGTTATTATTCAAACTTATCTTCTTCCTCGTCACTTTTTAATTGGGACCGGTTTTGTTTTCACATCATTTCAAACAAAATGCACAAGGTATATCAGTATCACTAACACACATACATTACATACTATCAGAATCTGGTAAATATTTATCTTGTTTAAGATCTCTCTCTCAAAATAAAAAAAAAACTAAAAGAATACAGTAAAAAAACTAAAAGAAGATCAAAGTGTGTTGTTTTGTTAGAAATTTAGTCTTCAATTCTTCATTTTTTTCCAGATTTCAGAAAACCAGATATTTTCAAAATCAGTTCACTTGAAACTAAAATTTTATTCTTGATCTCTCTCTGCATCGTTATTTTCAGAAATATTAAACGACGTTGTACTACAGCCGTTCAGATTATCTCAATTTTTGTATTTTCAATGGTCGATGAAAATTTCGATCAATCTCGTGTTCTCCTCCCCTCAAAAAACGCCTCTGACCACTCCTCCCTCAAAGGTAATTTACCATATCCTGATCCTCTCCTTTTTCCTCTTTGCAAGCATATTTTATTGTTTTCCCATATGGATTCAATCTTACATTCTCTTTTAATTCAAGCTTTGCTCCTTTTTTACAATATTTTTATTTATTCAAATTGTAATAGTTCAATTTAACTTGCTAAGAATTTATTTATTTTAATCCCAAAGATCTTCAGTTTTGCTTAAAACCTGTTGGCTCTTTGTACTGTAGCATCTTAAACGCAGAGGGAACAACTCTATAGCATCTTACTCCATACACACACACAAAAGTGACGAGGAAAAGGATGAGTTTGAATGGTAACAAAAAAATAAGACATATAATATTATTGGTGATTTATAACACAAAATGTGCTTGGTGCAGTGGTTAAAGTGTTGCATTTACCCATATTTCACCCAGGTTTGATTCCCTTCTAGTGCAAGTTTGGGAATTTTATTTTTCTCCTCTAAATATGTGTTGGCACGTGTCATTACCTAATTAATTTATTTTATTAGTTTAAAATTAGAACTAAATTGAAAGAACGTGTAAATAGTAAAGACCAAATGTGTAATTATACTCTTAAATTTTTAACTGCCACGTCACCCTACCGTTAACCTAACGGCTGGCGGTCACATTGCACCCAATTTAATAGTATGATGGTTTAATTGTTTCGAAAAAAAGTAAAGTGATCAAATCGCGACTTTTCCAATAGTATGGTGATCATTTATGTAGTTTACCCATTTAAAAATAATCTAACAAATACGATAAATTAAAAAAAGGGTAATCTTCACCAGTGGCCCCTTTCATTTAGGGTGTGTTTTATTTTGGTCACCAAAATTCAAAAAAGATTATTCTGGTCACTTACGTTTAGAATCATTTCTATTGGTTGTTAGTCTCCATTACTTAAAAAAATTAGTTTTTAATTTAGCCTTTAAACTTTCAAAATTTTATTTTTCACCATCTTCACAAAAAATTATAAAACTAAAACCCCAGAAAATTAATTCAAAACACTAACCTCTGCCTCTCCTCCCTACAAGTTCACTGCACACAAATAACACAGAAAATCACACAACCGTAAATTTATTGAGTCAGAAATATTAAATCGAATACAAAATGGTGCAACTAAATTCAAGTAATCAGCCATCAATAAAACTCGGGGGACAAAATGAGTCCTTATACGTGAAAGTTGGATCGGGGGATGGAGGCGGTGGTAGCAAGCAGCGAAAGAAAACCTCAAAGTTTCACCGAGCACGACTTGGTGTGGTGATGGTTCAATGGCATCACTACTGGATCTCAAAAATTCTGAGCCAGACTCTGAACCTAAACCATGAGATAACAAGGATGATGGCAGCCAGAACTCAACTGGAGCTTTGCCTGTACGGGGTGTTTGGAAGAAGGGAGCGAAAAATCTCTTTTCATGATAGGCGACAAAGTCAAAACCTTACCCGAAGATGGTGTTTGGCTCAAATATTTTTAAAAAAAGACTTGAAAGTGCTGTCAAGCGTGATCGATTTTGCTATGTTCTTGAAAGTTGTCAATAGATAGAGAAGATTTTGTTAATTGCCTGGGTTTTTAAGGAGTTGCAAGAAGTTTTTCTACTTATAATGATCAACGCTGTTACATTTTGCCCAACATGGTAATTATTTCAAGGTGAGAATGATCCTGGAGTATCATGTTTGTTACAAAGTTAGCATGCATTATTTCACCGAGTATAAAAAATAATACAAGGTTGAAGACACTTTTGGTTTGTTTTCTTATGAAGATTCTTGGTTTGTCTTCATATATATAATATGCCTTCTTAGTTCTTGTTCTTTTTCCTTGCTTCCATGCCGTGCAAGTAATTCCTTTGCTCTTATATGGCTTGTTGGACCATAGAAAATAAAACGATTTACAATAATTAAAATGGTTGGACTTGAGAAATTCTGCAACACCAAACTACTAGGCTGAGCTTTAACAACCGAAGGTTCTCTTGCTGCTGTTTGTAGCACATCCTCTTTGAAAGATTCGTAGGCCGAATCCATTAGAGTATCTGCAAACATGGCTCATAATAACTAGACTAGTTCCTCTTTGAAAATATTCGTAGACCGAATCCATTTATATTATATCAATTTTTTTGAGGTACAATGAGCCTTGTCTACGAATTTTCGGTTGTGTGATTTTCTGTGTTCTTTATGTGCAGTGAATTTATAGGGAGGGGAGGTATAGGTTAGGGTTTTAAATTAATTTTCTAGGGTTTTAGTTTTATAATTTTTGAGGAAGATGGTGAAAAATAAAAGTTTGAAAGTTTAGGGTTAAATTAGAAACTAATATTTTTTAAGTAACGGAAACTAACGGCCAAGAGACCAAAATAAAAACGATTCTAAACGTAAGTGACTAGAATAATCTTTTTTGAATTTTAGTGACAAAAATAGAACACGCCCTAAACAAAAGGGACCACTAGTTAAGATTACCCTTAAAAAAATCAACTATAATATTGATCTAAGGCTTCCGAATATAATATATATAACATTATCAATTTAATTTTCGTATTTGTTTCATCAGAAAATCGTCCGGTCTCAACTCTGTTTCCATAAATCCTCACCGGCCGCCTCCAAACAAGCCTCTCACTCTTCTCCGCCGCCGCCTCCTCATCCTCGTCCTCCACCCCCTGACCCAAAGCCTTTTATTGCCTTCAATTTTCCGACAGACTTGGAAATTAATTAAGGTAATATTGGAAACCCTAAATTTAAATTGAAGATTGATTTCTAATTGATTCATGCGATTTGAGTTATCCGATCTCTGTTATATTTTATTTTATGTTTTCGATCATATTGCTTGTTACTCCCTCTCTCTCTCTGTTTACTTTTTCATGTGAAATTTGTTCACACCACTATTGATTTGAATCTTTATTCATTGTGTTTGCCTTTTCTGTTCAATTGTAATTTCTGATAAACTTTTTTTCAAACCCTAGTTTTTTCGACTTGTTACCAGATGGGAAAAAACGATTTCTTAACCCCCAAAGCAATCGCAAATCGAATCAAAGCCAAAGGTCTCCAGAAGCTGCGATGGTATTGTCAAATGTGCCAAAAGCAATGCCGAGACGAGAACGGATTCAAATGCCACTGCATGAGTGAATCTCACCAACGCCAGATGCAAATCTTCGGGCAAAACCCTAACCGGATCGTATCTGGGTACTCTGAAGAGTTTGAGAGTAACTTCCTCGACCTTATGAAACGGAGCCACCGGTTCAGTCGTATTGCTGCCACTGTAGTGTACAATGAGTTTATTAATGACCGGCATCACGTCCATATGAACTCGACCCAGTGGGCTACATTAACGGAGTTCGTCAAGCATTTGGGAAGGACTGGGAAGTGTAAGGTTGACGAGACACCCAAAGGTTGGTTTATTACTTATATTGATAGGGATTCAGAGACGCTTTTTAAGGAGAAAATGAAGAATAAAAGAATCAAGTTGGATATGGTAGAGGAAGAGAAGCACGAGAGAGAAATTCAGAAGCAAATTGAGAAAGCTGAGCAGTTAAAAGCTCCTTCGGAAGTCGAGGAGAATGAAGAAAAGGCTGTAATCAAAGAGATAAATTTAGAGAGTGGAATGAAAATAGAGTTTTCTTTAGGAGGGGGAACTGCAGCAAAAGCAGAGAAAGGTGAGAGTTCTAGTACTGCTCGGTTGGTTTTTGAAGAGGAAGAGAACGAGAAGTCGAAGGCGAAGATTGAGAGGAAAGAAAATAGTGTGAGAAAAAGTGCATTGGAAGAGTTGATGAGGGAAGAAGAGAAGGCAAAGGAGAGGAGTAATAGGAAAGACTACTGGCTTTGTGAGGGAATCATTGTGAAGGTAATGAGTAAAGCATTGGCGCAAAAAGGATACTACAAGCAGAAGGGAGTTGTGAGGAAAGTTATTGACAGGTATGTAGGGGAGATTGAGATGCTCGAGAGTAAGCACGTATTGCGAGTTGACCAAGAAGAGCTTGAAACTGTTATTCCACAAATTGGGTGTATGGTAAAGATAGTCAATGGTGCATATCGTGGATCAACTGCAAGGTTGTTGGGCGTGGATACAGATAAGTTCTGTGCGAAGTTGCAGATCGAAAAAGGAGTCTACGATGGCAGGGTGCTCAAGGCTATCGAGTATGAGGATATCTGCAAAGTTGCTCAGTGAGTTCTGCCTAGAATTCTTGCTTATAGTGATGTAATTTGATGTTTGTTCTCTTTATCAGTTCATCAAAAATGTTCTTGTTTTGTGATGGTATCATTTGCTTGATAAATGCTCTGATAATCTATGCTAAAAACTTTCACTAGAAAACATTTAGCATTCTAAATCTACATTTGGTTACTTCTAGTGATGCCTTATGGAATTGTTTTGTAGCTTGAGAATTATAAGATTGTTTTGATCCCGGAAACCCTAATTTTTAATTTAGTTTGAAATTGAAATTCAATGCACCGCATAGTACTAAATTGAAGTTGAGGTGTCTGTTACGGTTGTGGTGTCATGGTGACTTTGAAAGATGTTATGATGCGACCACTACATTATGTTGCTGTCGTAATTTAATATTATAGTGCACTGGCATCGATATCATTCATTCGTGAGTATGGTTGAAGGCTGGTCCATAACTAAAATAAAAAAGGGTGCCTAAAACAGATTTCTTCCTAACTAATTGAAAAGTGATTGACCCATCAATTTATTATTGGCACATGACTGATTGACCAAGCAACATTATCATATTTATATACATTTATCATGATAACTAACCTAAGTGTGGGCTGGTAAGAAGTAGGAGCTCAACCCTTGAGGCTGCTGCCTGCTAGCCGCCAACGATCAAGCTAGAATTTTTGAAGAAAGGGGATTTCAAAATAGAGAAGATAGGTTTTAGGAGAGAACTATTTCATTTCATTCATCAAGCATGAAAAAGCACAGCTCAGTACAACCTTCTATATAAATGATCCGTACAAATTATATATAAACAAATGGCAAAACTAACTCTAACAACTAGGGTAAAGCATATTCCTTAATTCAGACTCCAACGGTAACATTTATTGGGCTTGATGGTCAGCCGACCCAATTTCCGCATCTCCAACCCACTCCTTTGGGCCCGTCTAGAGTTGACCGCGAGACAGTGTCGTTCTGCTTAATCGCGTTTAATCCCTCACGTGCGCCTGTCATTTGCGAACTCAACTCTTTAGTTTCACTTGCAGGGCTCTTCGAAGCTCCCAATTTCCAATTCTTTCTCGATCCCAAATCAAAAGACCCTAAATCCTTCAATTCTTCACATGCGTCCATAACATTCCCCTCTCCTTTCAGCAGATCCTTGTCCCCAAGGATCGAAATCTGGGAACTGCGACTTCAGCACGCTATAATCTTCCCAAGTGGCGTTCTCTAAGCTCAAGTTCGACCACTGTATTAGCAACTGAGTGACAGCCTTGTTATGTAGCTTGACCATCCTTTTATCCAACACCAGAGCAGGATAAACCTTTACTTTTCCATCGCTCGTCATCTCCGACGGTTCCAGCGAGGTAACGGTTCCCTTTCGCACTTTTTTCTTTAACAGACTTACGTGAAAAACGGAATGTAGTTTAGATTCCGGAGGTAATATGAGTCTATAAGCTACTAACCCAATTCTATGTTGAATCTTGTAAGGGCCATAATACTTTGCAGTCAGCTTCATATTCTTTCTCAAGGCCAGCGAGGTTTGTCGGTATGGCTGAAGCTTTAGGTAAACTTCACCTCCTTCGTTAAACTGTCTTTCGATCCTTTTCTTGTCTGCATAGTGTTTCATTCGATGCTGAGCTTTTTCTAGATTCTCCCTCAGTAGTTTATTCAACTGCTCTCTCTTTTGCTGCTCTTCTTGCACACTGTTCACTTTAGAATTAAGGTTCTATGTCTGTGTAGGGGGCTTATATCCATATAAAGCCTCAAAATGGGTTACTCCAATGGCGGTGTGATAGTTAGTATTATACCACTGATGCGTGTGAAAGAGTCCTATTAAATTGGAGCGCAAGTGTACACCCGTGTCAAGTTATAGTATAAAAGATATCGTCTCCACAAGGATTGGGCAACTTCATAATTAATTTTTCTGCACAAGGGAAAAGATAAATTTAATAAAGAGTTGTGAAAATTCTTGAATATAAACTAAAGTAAACGAGGAATTTAGATTGAGAAAATAGGCTGGTATTGATTTGCTCAGTAGTGCAGGTGTTGCACTGTTCAAAGGTCTTCTGTTGTGTCTGTCGTCAAGCCTGTCGTGGCAGCACCTGTCGATGTCGCGGCAGCGAACAACAACTATTTACTTCAAGTTCAGCATGAATCCCTGTTGTGACTCGTCCTATCCCTAGGTCCAAGTTCTGTCGATGAACACGTCTTGGACAATACTTCCCGACGTGAATCAAATGATGAACACCGATGTTTGTGGATTCTTCTTTAGCTGCTTAACCTTGTACCTATCCCTAGGCCAAGATAGTTTAACAATAAACTGGAAAACTCGTATTTACTCCATTCGTATACTTAACTCTCCCGATATTAAGTAAATAGATAACCTCACAATGCTCTCCCGATACTCTTATGAGATATGAAAACCAGAGTAAATAAACTGGAAGTTTTATTGAATTGAACAGAAAATCCTAAGAAATAGTTTAACCCTTACAACTACTTTACAAGATCAACCCTTAGCCCTAGGGAAGTTTAGAACATAATGGAGAAGGAGAAAACTAGGGTTTGTGATGGAAGACGACTATGAGCTAGGTTCCCTTTTTCTAGGTCGAATTACACGCATATATATAGGCCTTGGGTACAAGTTTTCTTAATGGCCAAGAATACTAGTTCGAATTAAAGTACGATTCATTAAAGACTAAATCTCTGAACAAACGTCCTTTAGTTCGTCATATCTTCTTGCTTTGACTTTCTCCTCAAACTTTGGGCAAGGCCTTCCTTATGCTTCTGGGCTCCAAAAATTATGCGAGTGGTCTCTAAAAATTAGGCTTGAAATCCTCTATCAGAAAACCCCACTTCGCATTTTCCATCTCTTCTCCTTCACTATCGCCACCTCTGTCACGACATATGTCACGACAACAAGTTATAAGGTAGTTTGCTTCAATATTGTCGCCACTTCTGTCACGACAACTGTCACGACAGTGATTTATAAGGCAGTTTTCTTCAACACTGTCGCCACTTCTGTCATGGCAGTTGTCACGACAGTGATGTATGAGGCAGTTTTCTTCAACACTGCCGCCACTTTTGTCACGTCAGTTATCTTCTGTTCCTCTACTGCCTTGGATTCTGTCACGACAATTATCTTATGTTCCTATGCTGCCCTGGATTCTACCACAACATTTATCTTTTGTTCCTCTGTTGCCATGGATTCTGCCACGATAGTTATCTTCTGTTCCTCTGCTGCCATGGATTCTGCCACGACAGTTACCTGCAAGAATTGACCGAAATCAGTAGCTTCTGTGCAAAATTATTCATCTGTGATGTTTATGCAAATTCTATCCTAAAATGCAACTAAACATGCATGAGTGCTTCAATAATATGGATAAATGAGGGTTAAAATATATAACATTTATTCACTCAACACACCCCCAAACTCAAATTATTTCTTGTCCTCAAGTAAATGCAATCTAACTAAGAATTTTTTTTGCTTTCGCTTAACTCAATGAACAACCATTACCTACAACATCTTCACCATCAAGATCAATACCTTTTCGAATGTTTATGGATTTATCCTGAGCAATACTATAATTCTTGTGTGCGGGTTTTGTGAACAAATATGATCTTAGACTTCTTAGCAACCAGAATAGTTACTTAACTTACTTGAGTTTTACTTAAAAAATATTTTTTAACTAGAGCCAATTTCGGGCACCTCTAGTTTTCTTCTAAAGTTTTTTTATTTTTACTAGAGTCAGTTTTGGGTACCTCTAGTTTAATTTCCTAGAGCTAGTGTTAGGCACCTCTAGGAGTACTTCTAGTTTTTTGCCTTGAGCCAGTGTTAGGCACCTCTAGGAGTACTTATAGTTTTTTTCCTAGAGCCAGTGTTAGGTACCTCTAGGAGTACTTCTAGTTTTTTGCCTGGAGCCAGTGTTAGGCACCTCTAGGAGTACTTCTAGTTTTTTTCCTAGAGCCAGTGTTAGGTACCTCTAGGAGTACTTCTAGTTTTTTGCCTGGAGCCAGTGTTAGGCACCTCTAGGAGTAAGACTGAATCTAAGTTTTCTTTCTAAGGCTTTGCTTCCTATTCTAAGTTTTCTAACAGAGTCTTAATAGCATATAAGACACAAAAAGTGTTTTGAGAGTTCAGAACTATATTAAGGCTCTAGATGCTTCCTAAAACATTCTAAAGCTACTGTCACGACAGTTAAGACCGCGACAAGTCAGAGAAATTCAAAAACTTAAGCCAATTTTTTTAGATACAAAAATAAATAGTTATAAACACATAATAATAAGAGGACTGTCTACCCCCAAACTCGAGGGTTACATTGTCCTCAATGCATGACAAACAAACAAAAACAAAAAAGATAAAAACATCACAAATGAAAAATAGAAACATAGAAGATAGGAGAAACAAGAAACTTAATTTGAGGTGCCATCATTGCTGTCGTCTATACGAAGCTGTCGGTAGGCGCAGGACGGCAGCATCAGTACTGCCGGGTGGCGGGTGTCTGGGTCGCCCTTCACAAATTTCCTATAGTACCCTGTTAGCCATAGGAAACCTCTCATGATTTGAGACTTTTAGGTACTGCCAGTTCCTCATTGCCTCTATTTTTTGTGGATCAGTAGGCACTCCTTCCTCAGAGGTATGTCCTAGGTATTCAATGTGTTTCTGACCAAAGAAGCATTTCTTTTTCTTTGCATACAACTGGTTATCTCTCAAGACTTGTAAGACCAGTCTCAAATGCTCACTGTGCTCATCTAAGTTTTTGCTATAAATCAGTATGTCATAAAAAAATACCAGCATAAACTTCCTCAGAAATGGACCAAACAACTCATTCATTAGGGCCTAGAAGGTGGTTGGGGCATTCGTTAGCCCAAAGGGCATTACCCTAAATTCATAGTACCCTTGGTGTATCCTAAATGATGTCTTAGGGATATTCTCTTTCTTAACCCTGATCTTCCAATATCCTAACCTTAAATCGATTTTTGAAAAATACCATGCCCTTTTCAGTTCATCAAGGAGATCATCAACAATGGGAATAAGGAATTTATTCTTTTCAGTAGCTGCATTCAGTTGTCTGTAGTATACACAGAACCTCCAGCTTTCATCTTTCTTCTTAACCATTAGGCAAGGGACAACAAAGGGGCTCTTGCTTGTTTGGATTACTGAGTTAGCCAACATTTCAGTGATCTGTTTTTCAATTTCTGCCTTCTGATGATAGGGAAACTTGTAGGGTCTCAAGTTGATAGGTTGTGTGTCTGGTTTAAGGGTAATAGCATGGTCATGTGACCTCTCTGAAGGTAGACCTTTAGGTTCTTCAAAAACGTTTGTGAATTCTGCTATGAGGGCCTGTAAGTGTTAGGGATCTCACTTTCTTCCCCTTCCAAGCTTAGCAAATACACTTCTCCACAACAATCAGGTTCCTTCTCAGCCAATTTCAGCATTCTCTTTTCAGATATCCACTTCACCTTAGTTGTTTTACTTTTTCCATGCAAGGTGATGTTCCTCCCCTCATTCTCAAAGCTGATGGTCATCTTTTTAAAATCTAAAAGTATAGGGTTGTATTTACTTATCCAATCTACCCCAAGAACCATGTCATTTCCTCTCATCCTTAGGACTCTAAAATCATGCTCAAACTCTTCCCCTTGCATCTTCTAGAGCAGCTGATTACTCTTTGCATTGCTATACAATTTCTCTCCATTAGCTACAGTGATAGCTAGTGGTGGATTTGAAAATAATTCTAACCAATCCTTGGCCCAAGTGGGGGTGATGAAACTGTGGGTACTTTCACTATCAACTAGGATGCTGAGGGCTCTCCCTCTGATGGATCCTGCTATCCTTTGGGTATTGAAACCCACACTTCCAATGAGAGAATTCATTGATATCTCTAAACCCACATCCTGCTATTTCTCCTCTTTTGTTACCCTTCCTTCTAAGTTATCCCCTTCTTCTTGTTCCTCCACCTCTTCTGACTGTTCTTCTTCCATCACATTCAATTGTTTGAGTTTACATTGATGGTCACGGCTGTACTTTTCCCTACACTTAAAGCATAGATTGTGTGATCTTCTGTATTCTATGAGAGACTATTTATGATTCAGTGTTGGGGTTGCAACTTTACTGTTCTGGTTTAAGCTAGCATTCCTCTGATTCCCTGGTGACCCTGTCGTGGAGGAACTCTTAACAGTGTACTTCTGTCGTTTATGCTCAAAATCTAGGGCCAACTCAAACAACTTAGCTTGCCTGAAAGCCTCTGCTAAGTCCTTGGGAGGGTGCACTTTAATTCTGTGTCTCAATTCTTCCTTTAACCCACTGACAAAGCTAGATACAAAATAATTTTCATCCAGGGTTGCATTCATTTGCAGCATAAATGGCTTTAACTCTTTAAACTTTTCTTGATACTCCTCTATTGAGGTTTTCTGGGCTAGTTTGTTAAACTCTTCGACAACATCACTAATATTTTTGCTGTGAAATCGGTGGCATAGATCAGCTACAAATTCTCGCCATTGGACTCTATGTTTTTGCATCATATAGCCATCGAACCATGTTTCAGCTCTCCCATTCAAATACATAGCAGCTATTTTTATTTTGTGGCTCTCTAGGATATTAAAGATAGCAAAATATTTCTCTCACTTTCTTACCCAGCCCCTAGATTTTCCCCATCGAACATTGATAGCTCAGTCTTTGGTTTCAGGTTAAAAGAGTTCCACATATTTTCCGGGCTACTCTTTTCTATTCTGAGGTTCTCCTGGGGGTTCAAAGTGTTTCCCTTTTCCTTCTTTGGGGAAGTGAGAGGTGGTTTATGTAACCCCTCGTCCCGACCTAGCTAACGGACCGGGCCGAAGGAGTTACACGGGGAAAACTGAAGCGAAACCCGTTAAGACCTCACTCTGATTAGCAACCCTATATTTTTTTATCCTGTCTAAATATCATTTTAATCCTATATATGAAGGTAAAAGTAGAGAAGCGAAGACGGAATACGAACCCAAGCAGACGACATACGAAAACTTAAACTTACCAATTAGCTTAATTTGTCAAATTGCATGCTCACGAGTCGAAACCATCACAAAGGGCACATATAACTTTATTTAGGAAGCATACAAGCTTTAGGGACTAAAACACAACATTTGGAAACCTTCTAAGATGCCTTGTAACTGTTTTAACCACATGCGTTTCGAAACAGGCCTGCACGTTCCAAAAAGCGGGCTCTATTTTAAAAGCAACATCAAGTCGTTCCGGAACGGTCCACCTTGTTTCGGAACAGGAACCTCCAGTGACCAAACGTACCGAAATGGCCCTATATGGTTCTGAAACAGGAACCTCGAGTGACAAATCGTACCAAAACGGCACCACCCACGTTCTGATACAAATACCCCTAGAGCATCGACCGTTCCAAAACTGTATCGAGCGTTCCGAAATGCCTGGGCACAGTTTGGCCCGAAAACATAATTTGACATCTCCAAACGTCCCCAAATTTGCACGAAACAACACAAACCACATGGCAACTCAAAATACAATCAATCTAGAGGCAAGACACCCTAAACGCGACCTCAAACATGTATACACACAACAAAATGGATTTAATGTTCAAAGCACATAAGAGCATTTAGCATTCAAAAACGCTAACAAGCCCAAATACAAAGTAATTCACCAAAAGCATAACAAACTTCAACTTAACATGGTTTCAATATTTAAAACATGTGAGCAACATAAACAAGGCCAAACATGGGAGTTTGAACACCAACTCCCTAACATAAAAGTCTAGTATTCTCATTGTCTAAGCATTATTACAAACACAAAACCATACTTGAGCTTAGCAAGAACTCCAAGAAACTCCTCACTTGCCCACTTGCCTCCCAAAGCCTCTAACGATATGCATTGTTGGAAAAGGAGAGAGAGCATAAGCTTAAAGCTTAGTGAGCGGAGCTCTAAACACAACAACAATGCAGTTTAAAGCAAACATTTTAGTTTTTGAAAATTAAAATCATATAAGTAAGAGATGAACTAAACACAAGCATAGACCAAACATGGTTTGCACATGCACAACCATTCCCGGTGGGACTACACATCACCGTTCACAACAACTAGTAGTTTTCTAATGGGACTACACATCATCGTACTCTTCTACTAGTCACTACCGGTGGGACTACACATCACCATAAGCAACGACAACCATCACGTGAGGCTTGACACCAACAACGACTACAAAACAACATTAGACGGAGAGTAAAGGCAATCCACATTTCACACAACAACACAAACAATTGCACACACCAACACTTAACGAGCAAGGTGAATTAGAAAACTTACACTTGGGTTTAGGTTAGCCCTTGTTGCGTGTAAAAGAATCTATCGCAATTGTAGTGCAAGTGTACACGACGCAAGTAGTAAAGTGATACGAAGTATCGGATATCGTCTCCACAGGGATTGGGCTAATGACTTCACCTTATTTCACTACACGAAAGTAAAGAAATATTTGAGAGTTGTCACGAGAATAATAAAATAAAACGTAAATAAAATAATTGGAATATCAAGATAGAGAGAATGGGCTGGTATTGAATTGCTCGGTAGTGTAGGTATTGGATTGCTTAGGAACTCCAGTTCTGTCGTCGCTCCTGTCGTCGACAGCACCTATCGCGGCGGCTGTCTGTTGGCTGTCGCGGCAGTGAACACACCAACTCCGTACTTCAAGTTTGGCAAGAATCCCAGATCTGCCTTGGCCTATCCCTAGGTCCAAGTCTGTCGATGATCACGTCTTTGATGATACCTCCCGGCGTGAATCGAAGGATGAACACCGATGTGTATGAATTCTTCTTTAGCCACTTAACCTTGCCCTATCCCTAGGCACAAGATAGTTCAACTATAAACTAGAGAACTTGCTCTTATTTCTTTCGTATACTTAACTCTCCCGATGCTAAGTAAATGGATAACCTCACAATGCTCTCCCGATGCTCTTGCAAGATATTAAAACCAAAATAAAAGAACTTGAAATCTATTTTATTGAACTGAAAATTCCTAAAACAAAACAACCCTTGCAACTACTTTACAAAACAACCCGTAGCCCTAGGGGGAATTTAGAACATGTCGGTGACGGGTAAACGGCAGGGGGGTTTAGGTTATCGGTTATGGTGTAGAATGAGGGCTCTCTCCCTAGGTTAAAACCTATGCCCTTATATAAGCTTTGGGCTCAAGTATTCTAAGTTAACAAGGATTACAACTTTAATTAAAAGTAAGATTCTAATAAATGTTTAATCTCTAAGGATTCCTACTTTTCAGCCGCCTCCTTGCTTTATGGGAATTCTTCTCCTTGAGCTTTGGCTTGACATATCTTTTGATCTGGGGCTTGGAAAAATATTTGGCTTTCACACGACAGACGAGCATATTTTTCTCTATCTATCGAGGTCCACTTTACTTTTCCTCTTCATAAATCTGCTGTCACCCTGCTGTCACGACAGATCCATGGCAGCTTCGTCTTCTTCGTCTGCTTGTCCAGTTCAGCTCTTCTGCTTCTCTGCCCTGCGCCTGCCTTCTTTGTCAACTATGGCAGATATCTGCAAAATAAGCCATCTTTTAGTAGAATCCGTGCTTTTAATCCATTTGTGATGTTTTACTGAAAACTAACCTAAATGCAATGCAATGATGCTTGAATGCAGCAGAAATATAGGTTAAAAAAGGTGTAAATAATATAACTTTTACACACTCAACACACCCCCAAACTCAAGTTTTTGCTTGCCCTCAAGCAATTAAAACTAAAAGAAAAATGAAAATTTTTGTGTTGGCCTTCAAACAGTGAACTGTCCCTTACCCGTCGCTCATTCTCTATGGCGGCAGCAACCTGTCGGAAAGGTTAGGATCTGTCCGGAATCTCCCTATAGCTCTCGTGCAGTGTGTGCATGCTTGTGAACAGTTATATGCTAAGACTCTCTTAGTTTTACTAGAATATTCAACTTCTTAACTCGAATTTTTATGCCAAAGTTTATTTTTGAAGACACATTTTCATGCTTCTTTTTCTTTCTATTTTTCAAGCTAAATTTTTCTAGAGCCAGTTTTGGGCACCTCTAGTTAGCTTCCTAGAGCCAGTTTCGGGCACCTCTAGGTTTTTGAGTTTCTTTTGCTAAACTTCTTTCCTAGAGCCAGTGTTAGGCACCTCTAGGGGCTATTCAAGTTCTAAGCTTCCTATTCTAGTTTGGCTAAGAGAAATCTAAGCTATATAACAGTCACAAAGGTGTTTAAATTTTCAGAACTATAGAAAGGCTCTAAACTTCTCCTTAAACTGTCCTAAAGATGCTGCCACGACAGAGCTGTCATGACAGGTAAGTTAACTTCACCGTTTTTAAGCCAACAGTTTAAGTTTTCTGATTTTTTTAGAGAACTTAAATAAATAAAAGACACAACAATTAATAAAAAGATGTACTTAAGACTTCATTAATGATGGAGGGTTGCCACCCCCAAACTCGAGGGTTGCATTGCCCTCAATGCAAAATGACAAATAAAAAAAAACAAAATATGAAGAAAAGTACATCACAAATAATAAAAACAGGCAACAATAAGAGGAAAATAAAAAACTTAAATTTTTAGTCGCTGTCCTTGCTGCTGCTGCTGACACGGATCTGACGGCGGCGTCTGGGCTGAGGAGGAGGCTGGGCAGGCTCAGAGGCAGGTTCAGGGGCAGACTGCTCCACGAGCTGGACGTCGGAACTGCTACCACTGTCCCAAGTGCTGCTGGTGGTTGTGCTAGCCTTGGGCAACCGTTTCTTGTCTGCCACGTGTTTTATCCGCTTGACAGGTGTAAACTCTCTCTCCAAATTCCTCCTGATCAGAGGGCTGTCATCGGAGGCAGGTCTCTTCGTTCCTCTGGCAGGGGTGTTGGCCGGTGGACTGTCTGCTGCCGTCGGGGCAGGTGATGTGGTGGAGGCAGTAGAGTGGGAATGTGGGGAGGCAGGTGGCGTAGGTGTGTGGACAGGGGTGTGGGCAGGGGAGGGGATATGGAAATAATGGGCAGGAAAAGAGGGAAATTGAACATCCGGAAAATTTAAAGTTTGGGTAATGAAGTTTACCGTCGAATTTGTGAAATCCCGAATGAAGGTCATCAATCCCATTTGTCTTTCCTCTACCCGTTGTAGCGCAGCAAGGATGTGGGCGGAGTGGTCTGTCGGAGCGGTGGCGGCAGCAGGTTCAGGGGCAGGCTCCTCTGATGATTCTGCTGGGGAGCCGGCTGGATTGAAAGATGAAACAGGTGTAGCCACGACCAGCTCCATGAGGCTATTGATGTTGTTGTCTGTCCAGCCTCTGCCTTTGATTATTTTGTCGGAGGGTTCCTCGGGGACAGCAGCACAGCGGCATAAAGAGGTTATTGTGAACGGCAGGTAGAGGCGTGATTCGGAGCAGAAGGTGCAGTCCAGGATGCTGTCCCTCATATAGCGGCCCACATTAATAGGCCTGTCGTGCATGATAGAGTGAATAAGGGCGAGCCGCTGCTGGTTGACTGTCGTGTGGTGGGAAGAAGGCATGATACGTTTTTTGATGAAAGCGTTCCAGAGTTTGGCTTCCGGAAGGAGCTGCCCCCTTTTGACAGAGTGGGGGTTCTTTTTGCTGGTTGTCCATGTGGTTCCTTCTTCTGTCACCTCCGTCATAACAGCACCATAGGCGGCAGCATCGAGGGTGTCGAGAAATTTCTGGTGGGCATCATCATCGGGGCCAAAGTAGAGGCCAAACATGTGGTTGATGCTGTCGGCAGTAAAGGGCACTTTCACTCCTCGGACGGTGACAGATGTTGCCGTTCTGCTGTCTATGGCAGCATAAAACTCCCGGACTAAGGTGTCGTTTAGCTCTGCCGGTTGTTCCGCGAAGTGCTCCCATAGTTGAGCCGTGATGGCCCTTGTGATGAACGGCCGGAGACCCATGTTGGGTGCCTTTCGGACATACACGAAACCACGTTCCTCCCATAACTCTTTTTTGGCGAAGGGCGTTGCTGCTGCCGACGAAGAGGCTGAGGCAGCACTACGGCGGGTCTGTCTAGACGACATTTTAGTAGCAAGAGTTGTAAAAATAAAGAAAGCAAATAAAACTAGAGGAGAAAGCAAGGAAGAATAAGCAGAAGTGAGAAAAAATGAAAATGAAAACGAGGTTTTATAGCGGTCGAGGGTCTGCCCGTTTAATGTTGTAACGGCAGGCGTGAATAACGGGGCGACGAATGGGATTTAGCGTGTCTGACGCGTCTGACACGCATTTATGCGTCTGTTGCGCGTCTGCCACACGCTTCTGCGTCTGCCATGTCAGTCTGTTGACAGCCTGTCTTATCCGTCCGCGGCGGCAGCCGAAACGACAGGTTTCAATAAATAGGCTCTGTTGGGCTTGATGGATGGATGGTGGGCTTGGATCACTTCTCCTTTTCTTCTTGACTCCTTTATTTCCTAAAAACAGAAAATATAAAAACATTATTCGAATAAAATAACCTAATGTCCTAATAAATAATACTAATAAATAATAAAAATAAAAATAAAACTTAGGTTAAATTAGGGTTGCCTTGTGGGGCATCTCCTAAAGTAACCACTTCCTGTATTCCTGGGGCTTCAGTCCCCTGATAGTGCTTGAGGCGCTGTCCATTGACTTGGAATTGGTGCCCGTCTTTTAATGATCGGATAGTGATGGCACCATGGGGAAAAGCTTGTACCACTTGGAAGGGGCCAGACCATCTAGACTTTAGCTTTCCTGGGAAGAGTTTAAGTCTAGAATTAAACAACAACACAAGCTGCCCTGGGCAAAACTGTCGTGGCAGCAGTTTCTTGTCATGCCACTTCTTAGTCTTTTCTTTGTAAATCCTTGCATTGTCGTAAGCCATTGTCCGTAATTCCTCAATCTCGTTCAGATCTAATAGCCTTTTCTGGCCTGCCTTGTCCAAGTCCATGTTCACTGCCTTGATTGCCCAATATGCTTTGTGCTCAATCTCGACAGGCAGGTGACAGGTTTTCCCATAAATCAGTCGGTATGGAGACATGCCCAATGGAGTTTTAAAAGCTGTCTGATATGCCCATAATGCATCGTTCAGAAGTAGAGACCAATCTTTCCTAGTGGGTGTAATCACTAATTTTGTCCGGGCTGATTAGCCCTTAAATATGCTTAAATAAGAGTGGGCTTTGTTTATTCGCATTGGGCTTTATTTGATTAATACACAGATATATACATATTACTTATTAGAATTTTGGGTTCTATTAGTAATTTTCTACTAATTACTATTATCTATCCCATTTACTATTATCTTATTACCATGGGCTATTATATTACCAGTATTTGCTATACGTATATTGTTCACTGCTATTAATCACCATATCATCACTATTTTATTATTATCATTATTGTCATTATCATTATTACTACTACTCATAAATCTGAAAACCAAAAAATATATAAATAAGCCCAATATACATTAATAAATGCAAAGCCCAATAGTTTATTCACAGTCCATTCACATTTGAAAACCCAAAAAGAGTACATAGCCCATTTTGACCCAACTTAAATAAAGGGAAACCCTAACAGCTGCCTTGCTCTCTTTGCAGCCGCCACTGGGTCTGACCATTGGATCTGAGCGCCAGATCAACGGTTCAGATGTGAAGACAGGAGAAACCCTAGAGAAGCCACCCGTTGCCCTAGCGCCGTATCATCGTCTGCCGTTGGATCCAGATCAAGATCAACGGCCAACATCGAGGTTCGAAAGCCTCCAGAAACTCCACGCGCCCACGCGCGTCCATCGGGCTCCCACACGCGCGCGTGTCCATCACGCTCGAGCCCCTTCGAATTACCCCAGTCGTCCAGATCCATCTCCGACGGTCTGGATCACTCCACGGCCGAGACTCTGGTCCCCCCTCTCCTCACGGGTCACATGCAGCAAAAAGAAAGCAAATATCAGATATGGCCAAAAAACTCAACAGAAATTCAGAAACGTACGAGGCATGCAACAACCAAAATGAATCCGGCTAAAATGTAATACGAACCAATGAGCTATTTTCATCATATTAACCAAAATGTAAAAAGCTTCGATTTTTCGGCTATAAAACCGAATCGACAGCTTCATTGTAAGGGATTCGTGAAACTCCCGTAAAAAAGCACGAAAAGCAATACCACATCAGAGCATTTGCAGGTATACCATTTACTACTATTGCATGTAAGAGAAAAAAGGATTGAAAGTATGTAAAGAGTTTTTTTTACCTTTTCTGTTTTGCTTCTCGTCGAACCGGTGCCTTCTTCCTCTCGGCAACAATCCCGGCCGTTCATCGGTTTCAAAGGGTGCGTCGGAGGAGGGGCTTAAAACCCTCTTCTCGTCTCGTAAACCGCTTTAAAAAATTTCTCAGTGGCTAGGTTTTTGTTAGGTTTTCGTGTTCCGGGAAGGTCGTTTTAGGTTTCGGGGAGTGAAATGTTGTTTTTTTGGGTTTCTTTAGGGTTAGGTTCGCTGGTCGGAGCGAGTTTAGGGCTCGCCGGACGGTGGTTAGCACCGGCCGGCGTTCGAGGTCGAGAGAGAAAAGAGAGAGAGTCAGAGAGTTTTTTTGGGGCGGCTAGGGTTTTATGTCGGGCAAAAGGGGGCGTTCGAATGGATTAGGTAGGGTTTTATAGAGTTCGTTTATTTTATTTTTTGGTCTATTAACACGTTTAGTCCCTCCGCGTCGGGATATTAGCATCATAAGGGTCGCCGCATGGTTAAATCGCGTCATAGGTCCCCCGTAGTTTGAGTCGGTTCGTCTCCTCGTCCCAGATCGAGCCTGCTTAGGGTCTTATTATTCGTCCAGTCCCTTTCCTTTCACCCCATGTTCAATTTGGTCCTCCCCACAGTTTTGAGTCTTTTTGTGTCTTTTCTAATTTAGCCACTGCCTTCTGTTTTTCTTTCAATTTAGTCACCATATTTTGTATGCTTGTTTCGTATGATGTTTGATTTATTTTCTTACTCAATGTTTTAATGTTGTTTTAATTTTGTTTGTTTGGTAGTATGTATGCTTTATGTCATGTGTTTGTTTTTTTGTTTTCAAATTGAATATATGTTGTTAATCCGTTTTTATGACTTTCGTGGGTCCCGCATGACTTGTTTTGTATCGAATATGTTTTGCTCGTACATGGTCAAAATGTTTATGTTCGTTAGATCTTGATAATATTGAATCGATATATGAGTAGAATCATGAACCTTTATCCATTAATTCCATATGCTAGAATTAATTAGTTTAATTAACTAATGGGTAGTTTTGACATGTTAGTTTAGGTCTTGTGTTTTAATATGTTTTGTTAGTTTGGGCCTTTGGGCCTTGAGTTTTTGTTCATATATGTTTGGGCTTACTCCTTATCAATTTTTGGCCTTCCCCTTATGTGCTTATTTTGAATGTTTTTATGGCATGCATGTGTATATATTTGTCATTCATATGACCTAAAATGTAAGCATGGTAATCAATTTAAAAAATCAAACCCGAGAGGGGTATTAATTAACTTCGGTATCCGAAAACGACAGTCCTAGCTTAATGGATGTCTATCGGATACTTAGGTTAATTTTCACCGCCTCTAGGTAAGCGAAAGCATAAAAATTAAAAATAACACGCATCATCTCTTATATGTTCGCATCATGCATAAAGGTGACGTACGGGATCCGAACCCTAAACTAACACGGCAGTCAGCCTTATTTGATGTCGGTTTAGTCTATGGTCCGGTGTACCGTCATCCTTTTTAATTAAATGATTAAGTAATTCCAATGCCACTATTCGATAAAGCCCGCGTTATTTAAGTTATATTTTCATTTAAGAACAATTATTAAATTCACTTCGATTTTTAAATAATTCCTATCGATCAAAAGGCAACAAGTAAACGAAAAGCCGGATGTTGCGAGGATACTAAATATGAAATCCCTATGTTCTACTTAGGCCAAGAGAGGAATGACAATGAGTGTTCAGGAATAATGGGCCACTCCCATTGAGTGAATTTTTCCTCTCGGGCATTGTCGTTCAAGGTCCTTGAATGAAGTGATAACCTTAAAACTTCTACCACGTGAAGACCAATTTTGATATCCGTGTATGGGAGGACATTTGGCATTCCTTCAATTCCATTCACATAGAAAGAAAATGAAAAAAAACCGTTGTTGTCCCCGTTTGAGCCTGTTAAACTTTTTTTCTTTTGATTGAACCCAAATCAAGGATCACCCATACACCGGGGGCAAATGAGATATAAAGCTATGGACAAATAAATGACATTGGATTCTGATTATGCTATGAGGATGATGTCTTGTGAACTAAGTGGATTAAAGGAGAACAGATTCATTGGATACACTTTCAGTTTGAGCAGCAAAAACGTCAAAAGGAAACAGCGAAAGAAAAGTGGATGCTAAAAGAGCTACCCCAAATCAGGTCAAAAGTTACCGACATAAAAGTTGAAGAAAAAGCACTAAAGTGAAAAGTGCAATTTTGTAAAAGGGGAAAATCGGACGAAGAAAAGGGACAAGAGGATTCCCTATGAATCTCTGCTTAGATGAGTCTCGAAAGGTTGATTCACCTTTGATCAAAAGTCTACACTAATACAATGCGAAGGTGCAAATAGATCCGAAACTACACTTGATGAAAGGAAATGAACTCTAGGGGTAAAAACCCCAAAAAAGGGTGCAGTCTAGAGCAGTCGAGAGAAATAAGAAAAGAGATAACATTTCATTGGAGCATAATTGCGACTTTAGATTGGAAGAATTGATCCTTGGTTTCACCACCCTCAAACACTTGTTTGGGCCTATTTACCTTTTCTTTCATAGCCATAAGCCTTAGCCTACATTACAAGCCATAAAAGACCATTTGGACCATACAATGATAGATGAATTTGTCTTCAGATCACATCCCGCATGTCAGGGTTAACCTTTCTTCAAGGATTGACACACTTCTAATGCCTGATTGAGACCAGAAAAGAGGGAAGGATGGGGCATGGTGAGTTAGTGAGCTAAATAGAGCCACTTTTAATCGGGTAGGCACTAGGAATGGGAGTCGCTCCTCTCGGAAGCCTAATAGCCCAGAAAAGATTTCATATGTGCATTCCTGCAACATTCGGAAAATGTCACTCGGGTTGACCTTTTTTCATGGACCCAAAACTTGATTTTCTTAAATATCACTTGCCGTTATTCTTTAAAATGTATATATATACATAATGAATTTATAAGTCTCTTATATTGGAATGAACAAGCGGACTGACCATGGCTCGAGGTAAAACCATCGGTACCATTGGGGCATCTTTGTCTGTGGGGCAACTAGGGCTTTACACATGGGATTTCAAATCAGTGAGAGATGGCATACAGCTTGAAGGTACTGGGCTAATGATTCTAATTGTGATTCAGGCCATTGGACTCAAGGAATAAGCAACACAAGTTGGGGACAAGTTTTGTCAAGACACGAGATTGATGAGTGGTTGTAGTCCCAAGATGGTGACCACCGACCTTAAAGAATAAAGACAAACTAAATTCATGCATCTTTGCATTCCCATGACATACGCATCATTGCATCATGAAGTATGTTCATGCATCATTGATAGTTAGACATCCCTATGTTAGGAGCATGCTAACTCATACCGTCATAGCATTTGTTTATTTTTGAACAGGTATTTGAAGATTGATAAAGGGGTGGATCTACGGCTCTACGAGAAGAGAAATAGATCTCAAGAATCCTTTGACTGGTATCAAGATTCTTAATCCCTGATTTTTTTTATCCTTTCTAAAGGATGTTTTTCCCAGAATTCAAATTTCTCAATTTTATCCTTTCTAAAGGATATTTTTCTCGGAATTTCTCAATTTTATCCTTTCTGAAGGACATTTTTCTTGAATTTTAATTTCTCAGCTTTATCCTTCATAAAGGATATTTTTTCTTGAAATTTTAATTTTGTCTTTTCAAAAAGGGTTTTTCTTAAAACTGGATTTCTCAATCCTATCCTTCCTAAAGGATGTTTTTTTTCTTAAAATTGAATTTCTCAATTCTATCCTTTCTAAAGGATGTTTTCCTTAAAACTGGATTTCTCAATCGTATCCTTTCTAAAGGATGTTTTTCTTAAAACTGGATTTCTCAATCCTATCCTTCCTAAAGGATGTTTTTTTTTCTTAAAATTGAATTTCTCAATTCTATCCTTTCTAAAGGATGTTTTCCTTAAAACTGGATTTCTCAATCCTGTCCTTCCTAAAGGATGTTTTTTCTTAAAATTGAATTTCTCAATTCTATCCTTTCTAAAGGATGTTTTCCTTAAAACTGGATTTCTCAATCCTATCCTTCCTAAAGGATGTTTTTCTTAAAACTGAATTTCTCAATTCTATCCTTTCTAAAGGATGTTTTCCTTAAAACTGGATTTCTCAATCCTGTCCTTCCTAAAGGATGTTTTTTCTTAAAATTGAATTTCTCAATTCTATCCTTTCTAAAGGATGTTTTCCTTAAAACTGGATTTCTCAATCCTATCCTTCCTAAAGGATGTTTTTCTTAAAACTGGATTTCTCAATCGTATCCTTTCTAAAGGATGTTCTTCTTAAAACTGGATTTCTCAATCCTGTCCTTCCAAAAGGACATTTTCCTCAAAATTTAAATTCTCAACTTTATCCCCTTTGGGACGTTTTTTTTAAATAATAATAAAAAATCAGGTTTCCTGGTTTTTAAATTAAAAGAAAAGAAAAAAAGAAGAAATGAGAGAGAAAGAGAGATCAAAAAAGAGAGAAAAAGAAAGAGAGAAGAATAAAAGGAAAAAAGAAAAAGAGAGAAAGAGAAAAAAAAGAGAAGACGAGAGAAAGAGGGAGAAGAAAATAAAAAATAAAAAAAAAAGAGAGAGAGGAAATAAGAAGAGAAAAAAAGAAGAAGAAGAAAGTAAACGAGAGAAAATAAAAAGAAAAAAGAAAAAAAAGAAGAAGAAGAAGAAGAAGAAGAAAAGAAGGAAAGAAGAAAGAAGAAAAGAAAAAAGACCCACAACAAGTATTTCCCAGCAGAAGAGCCAAAAGGCCTGCTCAGTTTATTCTTGCCACCACGCGAAAACAAGTTATTTGGGTTTATTCTTTGCCGCTTAGGGAGAATGAATCAGCCACGTCCTTTGCCGCTCAGGGAGGACATACCAACGTTGTCCAGATGCTATTGGAGGTTTATTCTTTGCCGCTCAGGGAGAATGAATCAGCTACGTCCTTTGCCGCTCAGGGAGGACATGTCAGCGTTGTCTAAGCTATTGAAGGTTTATTCTTTGCCGCTCAGGGAGAATGAATCAGCCACGTCCTTTGCCGCTCATGGAGGACATACCAACGTTGTCCAGTTGCTATTGGAAGTTTATTCTTTGCCGCTCAGGGAGAATGAATCAGCTACGTCCTTTACCGCTCAGGGAGGATATGCCAGCGTTGTCTAAGCTATTGAAGGTTTATTCTTTGCCGCTCAGGGAGAATGAATCAGTCACGTCCTTTGCCGCTCAGGGAGGATATACCAACGTTGTCCAGTTGCTATTGGAGGTTTATTCTTTGCCGCTCAGGGAGAATGAATCAGCTACGTCCTCTGCCGCTCAGGGAGGACATGTCAGCGTTGTCTAAGCTATTGAAGGTTTATTCTTTGCCGCTCAGGGAGAATGAATCAGCTACGTCCTTTACCGCTCAGGGAGGACACGCCAACGTTGACCAGATACTTTTAGAAGTTCGTTCTTTGCCGCTCAGGGAGAATGAATTAACTATGTCCCTTGCCGTTCAGGGAGGACATGCCGACGATACCCACACTGTTTCTGCCGCTTCGGAGGAGCAAATCACCCAAACAGGAAAGTTGGACAAAATTAGTGCTTATGGTCTTTGCTTTATTCTTGTTCCACAAGTATAAGCAAAGAGGGGCAACTGTAATCACTAATTTTGTCCGGGCTGATTAGCCCTTAAATATGCTTAAATAAGAGTGGGCTTTGTTTATTCGCATTGGGCTTTATTTGATTAATACACAGATATATACATATTACTTATTAGAATTTTGGGTTCTATTAGTAATTTTCTACTAATTACTATTATCTATCCCATTTACTATTATCTTATTACCATGGGCTATTATATTACCAGTATTTGCTATACGTATATTGTTCACTGCTATTAATCACCATATCATCACTATTTTATTATTATCATTATTGTCATTATCATTATTACTACTACTCATAAATCTGAAAACCAAAAAATATATAAATAAGCCCAATATACATTAATAAATGCAAAGCCCAATAGTTTATTCACAGTCCATTCACATTTGAAAACCCAAAAAGAGTACATAGCCCATTTTGACCCAACTTAAATAAAGGGAAACCCTAACAGCTGCCTTGCTCTCTTTGCAGTCGCCACTGGGTCTGACCATTGGATCTGAGCGCCAGATCAACGGTTCAGATGTGAAGACAGGAGAAACCCTAGAGAAGCCACCCGTTGCCCTAGCGCCGTATCATCGTCTGCCGTTGGATCCAGATCAAGATCAACGGCCAACATCGAGGTTCGGAAGCCTCCAGAAACTCCACGCGCCCACGCGCGTCCATCGGGCTCCCACACGCGCGCGTGTCCATCACGCTCGAGCCCCTTCGAATTACCCCAGTCGTCCAGATCCATCTCCGACGGTCTGGATCACTCCACGGCCGAGACTCTGGTCCCCCCTCTCCTCACGGGTCACATGCAGCAAAAAGAAAGCAAATATCAGATATGGCCAAAAAACTCAACAGAAATTCAGAAACGTACGAGGCATGCAACAACCAAAATGAATCCGGCTAAAATGTAATACGAACCAATGAGCTATTTTCATCATATTAACCAAAATGTAAAAAGCTTCGATTTTTCGGCTATAAAACCGAATCGACAGCTTCATTGTAAGGGATTCGTGAAACTCCCGTAAAAAAGCACGAAAAGCAATACCACATCAGAGCATTTGCAGGTATACCATTTACTACTATTGCATGTAAGAGAAAAAAGGATTGAAAGTATGTAAAGAGTTTTTTTTACCTTTTCTGTTTTGCTTCTCGTCGAACCGGTGCCTTCTTCCTCTCGGCAACAATCCCGGCCGTTCATCGGTTTCAAAGGGTGCGTCGGAGGAGGGGCTTAAAACCCTCTTCTCGTCTCGTAAACCGCTTTAAAAAATTTCTCAGTGGCTAGGTTTTTGTTAGGTTTTCGTGTTCCGGGAAGGTCGTTTTAGGTTTCGGGGAGTGAAATGTTGTTTTTTTGGGTTTCTTTAGGGTTAGGTTCGCTGGTCGGAGCGAGTTTAGGGCTCGCCGGACGGTGGTTAGCACCGGCCGGCGTTCGAGGTCGAGAGAGAAAAGAGAGAGAGTCAGAGAGTTTTTTTGGGGCGGCTAGGGTTTTATGTCGGGCAAAAGGGGGCGTTCGAATGGATTAGGTAGGGTTTTATAGAGTTCGTTTATTTTATTTTTTGGTCTATTAACACGTTTAGTCCCTCCGCGTCGGGATATTAGCATCATAAGGGTCGCCGCATGGTTAAATCGCGTCATAGGTCCCCCGTAGTTTGAGTCGGTTCGTCTCCTCGTCCCAGATCGAGCCTGCTTAGGGTCTTATTATTCGTCCAGTCCCTTTCCTTTCACCCCATGTTCAATTTGGTCCTCCCCACAGTTTTGAGTCTTTTTGTGTCTTTTCTAATTTAGCCACTGCCTTCTGTTTTTCTTTCAATTTAGTCACCATATTTTGTATGCTTGTTTCGTATGATGTTTGATTTATTTTCTTACTCAATGTTTTAATGTTGTTTTAATTTTGTTTGTTTGGTAGTATGTATGCTTTATGTCATGTGTTTGTTTTTTTGTTTTCAAATTGAATATATGTTGTTAATCCGTTTTTATGACTTTCGTGGGTCCCGCATGACTTGTTTTGTATCGAATATGTTTTGCTCGTACATGGTCAAAATGTTTATGTTCGTTAGATCTTGATAATATTGAATCGATATATGAGTAGAATCATGAACCTTTATCCATTAATTCCATATGCTAGAATTAATTAGTTTAATTAACTAATGGGTAGTTTTGACATGTTAGTTTAGGTCTTGTGTTTTAATATGTTTTGTTAGTTTGGGCCTTTGGGCCTTGAGTTTTTGTTCATATATGTTTGGGCTTACTCCTTATCAATTTTTGGCCTTCCCCTTATGTGCTTATTTTGAATGTTTTTATGGCATGCATGTGTATATATTTGTCATTCATATGACCTAAAATGTAAGCATGGTAATCAATTTAAAAAATCAAACCCGAGAGGGGTATTAATTAACTTCGGTATCCGAAAACGACAGTCCTAGCTTAATGGATGTCTATCGGATACTTAGGTTAATTTTCACCGCCTCTAGGTAAGCGAAAGCATAAAAATTAAAAATAACACGCATCATCTCTTATATGTTCGCATCATGCATAAAGGTGACGTACGGGATCCGAACCCTAAACTAACACGGCAGTCAGCCTTATTTGATGTCGGTTTAGTCTATGGTCCGGTGTACCGTCATCCTTTTTAATTAAATGATTAAGTAATTCCAATGCCACTATTCGATAAAGCCCGCGTTATTTAAGTTATATTTTCATTTAAGAACAATTATTAAATTCACTTCGATTTTTAAATAATTCCTATCGATCAAAAGGCAACAAGTAAACGAAAAGCCGGATGTTGCGAGGATACTAAATATGAAATCCCTATGTTCTACTTAGGCCAAGAGAGGAATGACAATGAGTGTTCAGGAATAATGGGCCACTCCCATTGAGTGAATTTTTCCTCTCGGGCATTGTCGTTCAAGGTCCTTGAATGAAGTGATAACCTTAAAACTTCTACCACGTGAAGACCAATTTTGATATCCGTGTATGGGAGGACATTTGGCATTCCTTCAATTCCATTCACATAGAAAGAAAATGAAAAAAAACCGTTGTTGTCCCCGTTTGAGCCTGTTAAACTTTTTTTCTTTTGATTGAACCCAAATCAAGGATCACCCATACACCGGGGGCAAATGAGATATAAAGCTATGGACAAATAAATGACATTGGATTCTGATTATGCTATGAGGATGATGTCTTGTGAACTAAGTGGATTAAAGGAGAACAGATTCATTGGATACACTTTCAGTTTGAGCAGCAAAAACGTCAAAAGGAAACAGCGAAAGAAAAGTGGATGCTAAAAGAGCTACCCCAAATCAGGTCAAAAGTTACCGACATAAAAGTTGAAGAAAAAGCACTAAAGTGAAAAGTGCAATTTTGTAAAAGGGGAAAATCGGACGAAGAAAAGGGACAAGAGGATTCCCTATGAATCTCTGCTTAGATGAGTCTCGAAAGGTTGATTCACCTTTGATCAAAAGTCTACACTAATACAATGCGAAGGTGCAAATAGATCCGAAACTACACTTGATGAAAGGAAATGAACTCTAGGGGTAAAAACCCCAAAAAAGGGTGCAGTCTAGAGCAGTCGAGAGAAATAAGAAAAGAGATAACATTTCATTGGAGCATAATTGCGACTTTAGATTGGAAGAATTGATCCTTGGTTTCACCACCCTCAAACACTTGTTTGGGCCTATTTACCTTTTCTTTCATAGCCATAAGCCTTAGCCTACATTACAAGCCATAAAAGACCATTTGGACCATACAATGATAGATGAATTTGTCTTCAGATCACATCCCGCATGTCAGGGTTAACCTTTCTTCAAGGATTGACACACTTCTAATGCCTGATTGAGACCAGAAAAGAGGGAAGGATGGGGCATGGTGAGTTAGTGAGCTAAATAGAGCCACTTTTAATCGGGTAGGCACTAGGAATGGGAGTCGCTCCTCTCGGAAGCCTAATAGCCCAGAAAAGATTTCATATGTGCATTCCTGCAACATTCGGAAAATGTCACTCGGGTTGACCTTTTTTCATGGACCCAAAACTTGATTTTCTTAAATATCACTTGCCGTTATTCTTTAAAATGTATATATATACATAATGAATTTATAAGTCTCTTATATTGGAATGAACAAGCGGACTGACCATGGCTCGAGGTAAAACCATCGGTACCATTGGGGCATCTTTGTCTGTGGGGCAACTAGGGCTTTACACATGGGATTTCAAATCAGTGAGAGATGGCATACAGCTTGAAGGTACTGGGCTAATGATTCTAATTGTGATTCAGGCCATTGGACTCAAGGAATAAGCAACACAAGTTGGGGACAAGTTTTGTCAAGACACGAGATTGATGAGTGGTTGTAGTCCCAAGATGGTGACCACCGACCTTAAAGAATAAAGACAAACTAAATTCATGCATCTTTGCATTCCCATGACATACGCATCATTGCATCATGAAGTATGTTCATGCATCATTGATAGTTAGACATCCCTATGTTAGGAGCATGCTAACTCATACCATCATAGCATTTGTTTATTTTTGAACAGGTATTTGAAGATTGATAAAGGGGTGGATCTACGGCTCTACGAGAAGAGAAATAGATCTCAAGAATCCTTTGACTGGTATCAAGATTCTTAATCCCTGATTTTTTTTATCCTTTCTAAAGGATGTTTTTCCCAGAATTCAAATTTCTCAATTTTATCCTTTCTAAAGGATATTTTTCTCGGAATTTCTCAATTTTATCCTTTCTGAAGGACATTTTTCTTGAATTTTAATTTCTCAGCTTTATCCTTCATAAAGGATATTTTTTCTTGAAATTTTAATTTTGTCTTTTCAAAAAGGGTTTTTCTTAAAACTGGATTTCTCAATCCTATCCTTCCTAAAGGATGTTTTTTTTCTTAAAATTGAATTTCTCAATTCTATCCTTTCTAAAGGATGTTTTCCTTAAAACTGGATTTCTCAATCGTATCCTTTCTAAAGGATGTTTTTCTTAAAACTGGATTTCTCAATCCTATCCTTCCTAAAGGATGTTTTTTTTTCTTAAAATTGAATTTCTCAATTCTATCCTTTCTAAAGGATGTTTTCCTTAAAACTGGATTTCTCAATCCTGTCCTTCCTAAAGGATGTTTTTTCTTAAAATTGAATTTCTCAATTCTATCCTTTCTAAAGGATGTTTTCCTTAAAACTGGATTTCTCAATCCTATCCTTCCTAAAGGATGTTT
The DNA here is from genome assembly GCA_958450335.1 of Hibiscus tridactylites. Classification (NCBI taxonomy): domain Eukaryota; kingdom Viridiplantae; phylum Streptophyta; class Magnoliopsida; order Malvales; family Malvaceae; genus Hibiscus; species Hibiscus tridactylites. The sequence continues at coordinate 29,275,824 of OY288279.1, read as the reverse complement.
TTCTTAAAACTGAATTTCTCAATTCTATCCTTTCTAAAGGATGTTTTCCTTAAAACTGGATTTCTCAATCCTGTCCTTCCTAAAGGATGTTTTTTCTTAAAATTGAATTTCTCAATTCTATCCTTTCTAAAGGATGTTTTCCTTAAAACTGGATTTCTCAATCCTATCCTTCCTAAAGGATGTTTTTCTTAAAACTGGATTTCTCAATCGTATCCTTTCTAAAGGATGTTCTTCTTAAAACTGGATTTCTCAATCCTGTCCTTCCAAAAGGACATTTTCCTCAAAATTTAAATTCTCAACTTTATCCCCTTTGGGACGTTTTTTTTTTAAATAATAATAAAAAATCAGGTTTCCTGGTTTTTAAATTAAAAGAAAAGAAAAAAAGAAGAAATGAGAGAGAAAGAGAGATCAAAAAAGAGAGAAAAAGAAAGAGAGAAGAATAAAAGGAAAAAAGAAAAAGAGAGAAAGAGAAAAAAAAAAGAGAAGACGAGAGAAAGAGGGAGAAGAAAATAAAAAATAAAAAAAAAAGAGAGAGAGGAAATAAGAAGAGAAAAAAAGAAGAAGAAGAAAGTAAACGAGAGAAAATAAAAAGAAAAAAGAAAAAAAAGAAGAAGAAGAAGAAGAAGAAGAAAAGAAGGAAAGAAGAAAGAAGAAAAGAAAAAAGACCCACAACAAGTATTTCCCAGCAGAAGAGCCAAAAGGCCTGCTCAGTTTATTCTTGCCACCACGCGAAAACAAGTTATTTGGGTTTATTCTTTGCCGCTTAGGGAGAATGAATCAGCCACGTCCTTTGCCGCTCAGGGAGGACATACCAACGTTGTCCAGTTGCTATTGGAGGTTTATTCTTTGCCGCTCAGGGAGAATGAATCAGCTACGTCCTTTGCCGCTCAGGGAGGACATGTCAGCGTTGTCTAAGCTATTGGAGGTTTATTCTTTGTCGCTCAGGGAGAATGAATCAGCCACGTCCTTTGCCGCTCATGGAGGACATACCAACGTTGTCCAGTTGCTATTGGAAGTTTATTCTTTGCCGCTCAGGGAGAATGAATCAGCTACGTCCTTTACCGCTCAGGGAGGATATGCCAGCGTTGTCTAAGCTATTGAAGGTTTATTCTTTGCCGCTCAGGGAGAATGAATCAGTCACGTCCTTTGCCGCTCAGGGAGGACATACCAACGTTGTCCAGTTGCTATTAGAGGTTTATTCTTTGCCGCTCAGGGAGAATGAATCAGCTACGTCCTCTGCCGCTCAGGGAGGACATGTCAGCGTTGTCTAAGCTATTGAAGGTTTATTCTTTGCCGCTCAGGGAGAATGAATCAGCTACGTCCTTTACCGCTCAGGGAGGACACGCCAACGTTGACCAGATACTTTTAGAAGTTCGTTCTTTGCCGCTCAGGGAGAATGAATTAACTATGTCCCTTGCCGTTCAGGGAGGACATGCCGACGATACCCACACTGTTTCTGCCGCTTCGGAGGAGCAAATCACCCAAACAGGAAAGTTGGACAAAATTAGTGCTTATGGTCTTTGCTTTATTCTTGTTCCACAAGTATAAGCAAAGAGGGGCAACTGTAATCACTAATTTTGTCCGGGCTGATTAGCCCTTAAATATGCTTAAATAAGAGTGGGCTTTGTTTATTCGCATTGGGCTTTATTTGATTAATACACAGATATATACATATTACTTATTAGAATTTTGGGTTCTATTAGTAATTTTCTACTAATTACTATTATCTATCCCATTTACTATTATCTTATTACCATGGGCTATTATATTACCAGTATTTGCTATACGTATATTGTTCACTGCTATTAATCACCATATCATCACTATTTTATTATTATCATTATTGTCATTATCATTATTACTACTACTCATAAATCTGAAAACCAAAAAATATATAAATAAGCCCAATATACATTAATAAATGCAAAGCCCAATAGTTTATTCACAGTCCATTCACATTTGAAAACCCAAAAAGAGTACATAGCCCATTTTGACCCAACTTAAATAAAGGGAAACCCTAACAGCTGCCTTGCTCTCTTTGCAGCCGCCACTGGGTCTGACCATTGGATCTGAGCGCCAGATCAACGGTTCAGATGTGAAGACAGGAGAAACCCTAGAGAAGCCACCCGTTGCCCTAGCGCCGTATCATCGTCTGCCGTTGGATCCAGATCAAGATCAACGGCCAACATCGAGGTTCGAAAGCCTCCAGAAACTCCACGCGCCCACGCGCGTCCATCGGGCTCCCACACGCGCGCGTGTCCATCACGCTCGAGCCCCTTCGAATTACCCCAGTCGTCCAGATCCATCTCCGACGGTCTGGATCACTCCACGGCCGAGACTCTGGTCCCCCCTCTCCTCACGGGTCACATGCAGCAAAAAGAAAGCAAATATCAGATATGGCCAAAAAACTCAACAGAAATTCAGAAACGTACGAGGCATGCAACAACCAAAATGAATCCGGCTAAAATGTAATACGAACCAATGAGCTATTTTCATCATATTAACCAAAATGTAAAAAGCTTCGATTTTTCGGCTATAAAACCGAATCGACAGCTTCATTGTAAGGGATTCGTGAAACTCCCGTAAAAAAGCACGAAAAGCAATACCACATCAGAGCATTTGCAGGTATACCATTTACTACTATTGCATGTAAGAGAAAAAAGGATTGAAAGTATGTAAAGAGTTTTTTTTACCTTTTCTGTTTTGCTTCTCGTCGAACCGGTGCCTTCTTCCTCTCGGCAACAATCCCGGCCGTTCATCGGTTTCAAAGGGTGCGTCGGAGGAGGGGCTTAAAACCCTCTTCTCGTCTCGTAAACCGCTTTAAAAAATTTCTCAGTGGCTAGGTTTTTGTTAGGTTTTCGTGTTCCGGGAAGGTCGTTTTAGGTTTCGGGGAGTGAAATGTTGTTTTTTTGGGTTTCTTTAGGGTTAGGTTCGCTGGTCGGAGCGAGTTTAGGGCTCGCCGGACGGTGGTTAGCACCGGCCGGCGTTCGAGGTCGAGAGAGAAAAGAGAGAGAGTCAGAGAGTTTTTTTGGGGCAGCTAGGGTTTTAAGTCGGGCAAAAGGGGGCGTTCGAATGGATTAGGTAGGGTTTTATAGAGTTCGTTTATTTTATTTTTTGGTCTATTAACACGTTTAGTCCCTCCGCGTCGGGATATTAGCATCATAAGGGTCGCCGCATGGTTAAATCGCGTCATAGGTCCCCCGTAGTTTGAGTCGGTTCGTCTCCTCGTCCCAGATCGAGCCTGCTTAGGGTCTTATTATTCGTCCAGTCCCTTTCCTTTCACCCCATGTTCAATTTGGTCCTCCCCACAGTTTTGAGTCTTTTTGTGTCTTTTCTAGTTTAGCCACTGCCTTATGTTTTTCTTTCAATTTAGTCACCATATTTTGTATGCTTGTTTCGTATGATGTTTGATTTATTTTCTTACTCAATGTTTTAATGTTGTTTTAATTTTGTTTGTTTGGTAGTATGTATGCTTTATGTCATGTGTTTGTTTTTTTGTTTTCAAATTGAATATATGTTGTTAATCCGTTTTTATGACTTTCGTGGGTCCCGCATGACTTGTTTTGTATCGAATATGTTTTGCTCGTACATGGTCAAAATGTTTATGTTCGTTAGATCTTGATAATATTGAATCGATATATGAGTAGAATCATGAACCTTTATCCATTAATTCCATATGCTAGAATTAATTAGTTTAATTAACTAATGGGTAGTTTTGACATGTTAGTTTAGGTCTTGTGTTTTAATATGTTTTGTTAGTTTGGGCCTTTGGGCCTTGAGTTTTTGTTCATATATGTTTGGGCTTACTCCTTATCAATTTTTGGCCTTCCCCTTATGTGCTTATTTTGAATGTTTTTATGGCATGCATGTGTATATATTTGTCATTCATATGACCTAAAATGTAAGCATGGTAATCAATTTAAAAAATCAAACCCGAGAGGGGTATTAATTAACTTCGGTATCCGAAAACGACAGTCCTAGCTTAATGGATGTCTATCGGATACTTAGGTTAATTTTCACCGCCTCTAGGTAAGCGAAAGCATAAAAATTAAAAATAACACGCATCATCTCTTATATGTTCGCATCATGCATAAAGGTGACGTACGGGATCCGAACCCTAAACTAACACGGCAGTCAGCCTTATTTGATGTCGGTTTAGTCTATGGTCCGGTGTACCGTCATCCTTTTTAATTAAATGATTAAGTAATTCCAATGCCACTATTCGATAAAGCCCGCGTTATTTAAGTTATATTTTCATTTAAGAACAATTATTAAATTCACTTCGATTTTTAAATAATTCCTATCGATCAAAAGGCAACAAGTAATTTGGTACCGATTTCCGGGCGTGATGGGGGCGCTAACCCTACCCCACGCGTAACCAACTCCCGAACCCGTTTTAAAATGAATCTCTGGTTTTATGGTGTCCGGCCTACCTTAGTGGCCGGTGGCGACTCCAAATTTTCACAAGTTTTCCAAAACATGAATTTCTCCCTTTTTTTAAATAAAACCCTTTTTCAAAAAGAAAATAGTGATAAGGCCCCTCACTTAGCGGTTTTCAAAAAAACCTTATCACAGCTTGGCGACTCCGCTGGGGACATAATTTTTGTTTTTTACAAAACAAAAAAAATGAGAGTTAAGCCAATAAAACGCTTGTTGCCATTTAATCGATAGAAAATATTTAAAATTCGAAGTGAAGCTAATAAGTTTGTTCTTTCATGAAAATATGACTTAAGTTGAACGGTCTTTGAAAATTTGTGGCATTCGAATTAATTTTCCATTTAATTATTAAGGAAGTCACCGACATGTGTTGCATCATGATCATCAAGCTCTATACCCGAGCTACCCTTTTTAAGTGAGAGTGAAACGCCCATACCCACGTGAGTATCCCTCCACGGGTCGGTAATTCACTTTCGGAATCCACGCCTTTTGACACGTGAGCAGCCCTCCACGTCATTAGGTCGTGCTTTCCCTCGAGCCGAAACCAATTCGCAAGCCTGTAATGGGCCAGAATTGGGGTTCTTATTGCCTTAGTAGGTGATGAGATAGGTTCGGGTACCCTTTATTAGAACCGAACTCATGTGTGAGAATATAAGAAGCCCACCCCATTAGAGCCATGCGGATAACCTTAGAGCTTAGAGTGTCTAGGTTTTTTCTTGCTAATTGCTTGTCTCTACGCTTCTTTTTCGTTAATACTCGAATTTCATTGCTTACCTATTGATTTATATTTATCATGCGACTAACACCTTTGCTTTTCTTCCCCTCTTATTTTGCATATTTCATCATTGCATAAAGGGCACATTGAGTTGGAAATAGTCTAAAATTAAAGACTTGATTAGTGGGAAATATGGTCTGTAACAATAGTGAGAAGGACCTCGACAAAGATGTAGCCACAAGGAGGCCAACCACATGGTTGGGTTTCCGAGACAAGAAACGCTTTCAAAAGCAAGAAAAGGCCACCTCACTTATTTGTTAGATGTCCCAGGCGAGTGACCATTACTTCAAATTTTGGAATTCAACCTACATTTGTTCCACGGTTGGCAGCTTTGGTTTGACTATAACAGTTGGGAAATACCGAGTCTTGCAAGGAAATTAGCGAGAACCACACCGAACAGCAACCAAGCTTTCCGGGGCAAGATCGAAAGTTTCTCGGGCACTTCGCCGCCTTTAGTTGACAATCAAGTCTCAACCTAGAACAAGGAAAAATACTTCAAGTCAGAGGGAATTCCGACCTCACCCCCGATGCGCTTTGAAGGTTAGGCTCAGTAGGACCCTTTCAAAGAGCAAGTCAAGAGTACCAATATCGACAGTGGATTAATCATAATTCGTCGCCTATACCACTTGGGGGCAAGACCGAGAGTTGGCCTATTTGTTAAACGTGGATATGAGAGAACGCCCGATTCCTAGCAAAAGATCATTTCAAGAAAGAAGAAGGGATTGGGTGAGTCTTGAATAAAATCGTCGACCTAGACGCCAGCTTAAGAACTGCATGTAGTAGGTTTCATCCTATCATTATAACGGACCAAGGTTCCCATTGATGAGTTGTTTAACGAGGATATTTGCCGAACTCAATGTTGCTCTTTGCATTTCATTTATGCATTTTTTTTTTACTACCTTTAGTCATGTGTTTCTGTTGTACATATAACACATTGCATTCATGCAATTAATGTCCAATGCATCTTTGCATTTCATTTATGCATTTCATTTATGCATTTTTTTGACTACCTTTAATCATGTGTTTCTGTTGTACATATGAAACATTCATTCATTCATTAAACAAATAAAATTAATGTTCAATGCACCTTTGCATTTAATTACATTTTGTATGATTACCTTTAATCATGTGTTTCTGTTGTACATATGAAACATTCATTCATTCATTTAAAATTAATGATCAATGCATCTTTGCATTCAATTGTACATATCTGTTTGATTACCTTTAATCACCTATCCATGTTGTGCATACAACACATTACATGCATTCATTCTTAAAAATGAATAAATGGAGGAAAGCTTTGCCAAGCCAGAGGCTGATTTGAGAGGTCGGATGAAACGAACTCAGCAAGAATTAAGGGGCACCATCATCAAGCCCCAACAAGATATGATGAAAGAAATACCCTAACTGTTACAGTCCAGCCTGAAAGAAAGGAGTGTTGCTCAAGAACCGGGAGACCACTCGGCCACCTCTATCTTTAAGAATTCTTTTGTTATTGGCCCCTCGTCCAGCCCACCCCAAGGGGCATCTTCTACATGTCAAGACGAAGCCTTTGCTCAGAGCTCGGCCTAGTATGACCTTTGGAGACGTTACATCGCTTCATGGAAGAAGAAGCGATGTTTGAGCAAGTCTGACAGAAATGTTGGTACAACGTGCTTAAACGCGGTAAAGTTTAAGACAATGGATAATTCAAATGTCCATCGAAAATCCATTTTTACGAATGGTCGAAGGAAAATAAATCCTTTGCAAAAATCCAATTCTCATTATTGGTGAAAACTGATTGTACCCAGGAGAATGGTACAACTAGCCCAGAGCAAACGGCTACCGGTAAAGGCGATTCAAATCCGTTAATCCCTGTGCATTTGGGAAAAATGCAAGTCTCGGTTCAAGAAAAGTGAATTGGAGACATTACATCGCTTCATGAAAGAAGAAGCGATGTTTGAACAAGTCCGATAGAAATGCCAGCACAACGTGCTTAAACGCGATAAAGTTTAAGACAATGGATAATTCAAATGTCCATCGAAAATCCATTTTTACGAATGGTCGAAGGAAAATAAATCCTTTGCAAAAATCCAATTCTCATTATTGGTGAAAACTGATTGTACCCAGGAGAATGGTACAACTAGCCCGGAGCAAACGGCTACCGGTAAAGGCATTTCAAATCCGTTAATCCCTGTGCATTTGGGAAAAATGCAAGTCTCGATTTCAAGAAAAGTTAATTGGAGACATTACATCGCTTCATGGAAGAAGAAGCGATGTTTGAGCAAGTCCGACAGAAATGTTGGCACAACGTGCTTAAACACGGTAAAGTTTAAGACAATGGATAATTCAAATGTCCATCAAAAATCCATTTTTACGAATGGTCGAAGGAAAATAAATCCTTTGCAAAAATCCAATTCTCATTATTGGTCAAAACTGATTGTACCCAGGGGAATGGTACAACTAGCCCGGAGCAAACGGCTACCGGTAAAGGCAGTTCAAATCCGTTGATCCCTGTGCATTTGGGAAAAATGCAAAAGAAATAAGCTGAGCTGCAGTTTTTTATCATAACGAGAGTTTCATTTTGTTATTTAGAAAATATTTTGGTATTCATTGATTCTTTAAACATTTCATTTATTGTTTATTATTATAAGCTTACTCTTGTTTTCCTATTACACATGTATATACTTTTTGTAAGATTAACTTTAATTCAATTTAAAAAGTTTTTTTTCGAAAAGCCGGATGTTGCGAGGATACTAAATATGAAATCCCTATGTTCTACTTAGGCCAAGAGAGGAATGACAGCAGTTTTATTGCCTCCTAAGTGACCTCCATATTGTGAAGCATGACAGTGATGGAGAATGTCTTCTTGTTCTTCTTGTAGTACACACCTCCTTATAACCTGATCTGCGCACATTTTGAAAAGAAGAGGTTCGTCCCAATAATAATGCTTAACATCATTTTGGAACCTCTTCCTGGCTTGATAATTAAGATCAGAAGGTAATATTCCGCTAACTATAAAATTAACGAAATCAGCATACCAGGGAAGGTCAGAAGACTTACCTGCCGCCATGGCTGTCGCGACAGCGATTGCGGCAGCAAAGAGCTGCTCATCAGGGAAGGTCTCCAGTATGTGTGTCTCATCTATTGGTAGACTCTGTCCCCTCTCCAACCTTGACAAGTGATCTGCCACCTGATTTTCTGTCCCTTTTTTGTCCTTGATCTCAAGGTCGAACTCTTGTAATAGCAAGATCCACCGTATCAATCTAGGTTTTGCATCCTTCTTTGCGAACAAATACTTTAGGGCAGAATGGTCGGTGTGTATTATTACTTTTGTCCCAAGTATGTAGGAACGAAACTTGTCGATGGAGAACACCACAGCTAACAGCTCCTTTTCTGTGGTGGTGTAGTTCACTTGGGCGTCATATAACGTTTTGCTGGCATAGTAGATGACGTGAAACAGCTTATCTCTGCGCTGCCCAAGTGCTGCCCCGACAGCATAGTCACTAGCATCACACATGATCTCAAATGGCTGTGTCCAGTCTGGTGGCTGTACTATGGGGGCTGTCACTAATTTTTCCTTTAGAACCTTGAATGCTTCAGTACATTCTTCATTAAAGTCAAAGGGTCGGTTCTGTTCTAAGAGATGGCATAGGGGTTTCATGATTTTCGAGAAATTTGCAATGAATCTCCGATAAAAACCCGCATGCCCTAAAAAACTTCTAATGCCCTTGACTGTGGTCGGCGGCGGCAGCTTCTCTATGACTTCTATTTTGGCCCTGTCGACTTCTATCCCACGTCAGCTAATCTTATGGCCAAGGACTATCCCTTCGTCCACCATATAGTGGCATTTTTCCCAATTTAGAACAAGATTAGCTTTTTCACATCTTTCAAGTACCTTTTGAAGATTGCCGAGGCAGCCCTCAAAATCGTCTCCAAAGACGGAAAAATCATCCATGAAGATCTCATGGAAGTCCTATACCATGTCGGAGAATATGGCCATCATGCACCTTTGGAAGGTGGCAGGTGCATTACAGAGTCCAAACGGCATCCTCCTAAACGCGTATGTTCCGTAGGGGCATGTGAAAGTCGTCTTTTCTTGATCCTCCGGTGCAATAGCAATTTGATTGTATCCTGAATAACCATCAAGAAAACAATAGTAAGGTCTACCCGCTAATCTATCAAGCATTTGATCAATAAAGGGTAAAGGAAAGTGGTCCTTTCGGGTGGCTTTGTTAAGCTTCCGATAGTCCATACAAACCCTCCAACCGGTCACAGTCCTAGTTGGTATTAACTCATTGTTTTCATTAGTTATCACGGTCATTCCTCCTTTCTTGGGAACACATTGCACCGGGCTCACCCATTTGCTGTCGGAGATGGCGTAAATGATACCAGCATCTAACCATTTAATTATGTCTTTACGCACTACCTCCTTCATCGCATGGTTTAACCGCCTTTGGGCATCTATAGTCGGCTTATGGTCTTCCTCAAGGAGGATTTTGTGCATGCATAATGCCGGACTAATGCCTTGTATGTCTGCTATCGTCCATCCAATTGCCTTTTTGTGCTGCCTTAGCATGTCGATTAGCTGTCGTTCCTGTTCCTGCGGCACCTTAGCAGAGATGATTACGGGCAGTGTGTCATTGGAACCAAGATAAGCATATTTTAACTGCCCTGGTAAGGGCTTAAGTTCTAAGACAGGTGGTTCAACAATAGATGGCTTTTGGATTACATGGTTATCCGAAGTATAATTCAAGGGTTCGAATAACTTATCTGGACGATTGCCTAACCAGTTTACCTCCTCCTGACCTTCAGTATCAGATGTATCAGATTCAGAGGAGTCGCTGTCATCGGTGCTGTCGTCGTTGCTGTCGTGACAGGCCTATAGGTGGCTATCGCGGCAGTGACCAAATTTTATATCACGGCAGCCCGACCTGATGCAGGGGTGATCAAAGGTCACCTCAATGATGGCCTTGCATTCCTCGTCCACATCAGCATGTTTCATTGTTTGGAGAACATTTAACTTAATCTCTTGATCATTCATGCGCATGGTGAGTTCTCCTTTCTCCACATCAATCAATGATCTTCCCGTGGCTAAGAAGGGTCGCCCAAGGATGACTAGTGCGTTTTCATCTGCCTCACAATCTAAGATAAGAAAGTCAGCAGGAAAAATAAGCTTATCCACTCTTACCAAAATATCTTCAATTTTTCCCTCGAGATGAACGTAAGAGCGGTCGGCTAGCTGCAGAGTTACTGTCGTGGGTCGCGCCTTCCCAATACCTAGTTTCTGAAAAACAGATTTGGGCATTAGATTAACACTGGCACCAAGATCACAAAGTGCCTTACCCACAAATTTGTCGCCGATTACACAAGGTATGATGAAGCTCCCCGGATCCTTCTTTTTCTGGGGCGGCTGCCTATGAAGAATACTCATGCAACCTTCTGTCATCTTTACCGTTTCAAATTCCCCAAGTTTAGATTTTTTCGACATAACATCCTTGAGAAATTTAGCATAACCGGGCATCTCTCTAACAGCATCTAACAACGGAATATTAATATGAACCTGTTTAAAAATATCATAAATCTTTTTAAGTTGAGATTCATGCTTAGCTTGCTGTATCCGTTGAGGAAAAGGTGGTGGAGGACGTTAATCAGCAATACGTCCTTCCCACTGCATGCGAATCTGAGGACGGTAATCATCTTTTTTCTCCTCTGTCGCTTCTGCTGTCGTGATAGGCTCATCGGCAGCAGTCTGTTTATCACCTGTCGGGGCAGCTTCCTCGGCAGGTTTATCCAAGGCAGGTTCCTTTTCTGTTTTAGCTTCTTTTTCCGGCCCTGGTAGCTTTTTCCCACTCCTAGTAGTAATCGCCTTACATTGCTCATGTGGGGGTGGTCTAGCATTTTCAGTATTACTAGGGAATCCTCCATTCTGCCTTGGCTTAATATGTTGCAACACCTGACCCATCTGTGTCTCTAGAGATTTCAACGTAGCCTCATGATTTGTCATTCTCATCTCGGTTTTATCTATAAAGGTTTCCGTCTTCTTGACAAATTGATTTATATTCTCCATATACGTACCGGTCTGAGACATAAAGGTGGCCAGAGTCTGTTCTAATATACTACTCGTGGCAGGTGGTGGCTGCTGTTGCTGCTGCGGCGACAGGTGTGGCGGCAGTTGCTGCGGCTGTTGCGGCGGCAGTTGCTGTCTTGTCAACAATCTAGGACCTCCCATTTTCTGATTATATGCTTGCGGATTCAGGGCATTGTTAGGGTTACTCCAGGAAAATTTGGGATCTTTCCTCCAATTGGGATTATAGTTGGAATTATAATTCGGCTTGTAATTTCCAACATATTTTCCCTCTTCTATATTTATCGGGCACTCATCCCTACTATGACTTCCCTCACAGACAGTGCAAACTTCCTCGACAGCAAATCCTCGTAATTCATCTTCATTTAATAAGTGTTTCATTGCCTTAGTAAGGAATGCTACCTGTGATTTCATAGTGCTGTCGGCCTCATAGTCCTTGACAGCAAGTACCCGTTTACCCCCTCTTCTTGCAGTCGGAAACTGCTCCTCATTCTTGGCCAGATTTTTCAAAACTTGCAATGCCTCGTCCGGATCTTTATCCAATAATAGTCCATTCGCTGCGGAATCAATCCGAATGCGAGTTTGTAAGTTAGCAGCATTATAGAACTTAGTTACCTGATTCCAGACGGGAAATCCATGCATTGGACAGTTCCGAAGAAGAGTAGTAAATCTGTCCCAGGCTTCGTGCATCGGCTCGTCGTCTTCCTGTTGAAAAGTAGCAATTTCGTTACGTAATCGCTCAGATAAATGCGAAGGATTAAAACGAGATAAGAATTCACGAGATAAATCTGCCCAAGTTCTAATTGAACCCGGCGTAAGTTTATTCCACCAAGTTTTAGCTCTGTCTCTCAACGAATGGGGGAATAACCGAAGCCTCAGTATCTCCGGACTAACTCCTGGTAGTCTAAACGAACCACAAATCTCCTGGAACGTTTTGAGATGCTCCCTAGCATCTTCTGTCGCAGAACCACTAAACTGCCCGACGTTGTTGATCATACTAAACATGACAGGTTTAAGCTCGAAGTTGTCAACATCAATATCCGGCAGCGTGGTCTCCAGCTCTACATGATCGTTCAGCATGTAGTCACGACATGACCGTCGTCCATCTGCTGCGGGCGGGTCACCGACAGGCGGGTGATTATCGCCAAGGGGTGGTATGTGACCGCCAATAGGTTGGTTATGGCCCATCTTCTCTAGCTGTTCCTCGAGGTATTCGTTTCTGTCTAAAAGTCGGCGAAGTTGTTTCTTGAGACTGAAGGAACGTTCGATTTCCTGATCTAATGGATACTCAGGATCTTCACCTCTTTTAGATCTGCGCATAAACAAGAAAACCTCGTGAAAAGCAAGAGTTGAAAGCACAAAAGAAAAATTAAAGAAAAATAGAAATTAAAACGAAAACAAAAAGAAAAACGAAAAACGAAAAATGCAATAAAAGAAAGGTGTAGTTATGTTGCCAATCCCCGGCAACGGCGCCAAAAACTTGTTGCGTGTAAAAGAATCTATCGCAATTGTAGTGCAAGTGTACACGACGCAAGTAGTAAAGTGATACGAAGTATCGGATATCGTCTTCACAGGGATTGGGCTAATCACTTCACCTTATTTCACTGCACGAAAGTAAAGAAATATTTGAGAGTTGTTACGAGAATAATAAAATAAAACGTAAATAAAATAATTGGAATATCAAGATAGAGAGAATGGGCTGGTATTGAATTACTCGGTAGTGCAGGTATTGGATTGCTTAGGAACTCTAGTTCTGTCGTCGCTCTCGTCGTCAACAGCATCTGTCGCGGCGGCTGTCTGTTGGCTGTCGCGGCAGCGAACACACCAACTCCGTACTTCAAGTTTGGCAAGAATCCCAGATCTGCCTTGGCCTATCCTTAGGTCCAAGTCTGTCGATGATCACGTCTTTGATGATACCTCCCGACGTGAATCGAAGGATGAACACCGATGTGTATGAATTCTTCTTTAGCCACTTAACCTTGCCCTATCCCTAGGCACAAGATAGTTCAACTATAAACTAGAGAACTTGCTCTTATTTCTTTCGTATACTTAACTCTCCCGATGCTAAGTAAATGGATAACCTCACAATGCTCTCCCGATGCTCTTGCAAGATATTAAAACCAAAATAAGAGAACTTGAAATCTATTTTATTGAACTGAAAATTCCTAAAACAAAACAACCCTTGCAACTACTTTACAAAACAACCCGTAGCCCTAGGGGGAATTTAGAACATGTCGGTGACGGGTAAACGGCAGGGGGGTTTAGGTTATCGGTTATGGTGTAGAATGAGGGCTCTCTCCCTAGGTTAAAACATATGCCCTTATATAAGCTTTGGGCTCAAGTATTCTAAGTTAACAAGGATTACAACTTTAATTAAAAGTAAGATTCTAATAAATGCTTAATCTCTAAGGATTCCTACTTTTCAGCCGCCTCCTTGCTTTATGGGAATTCCTCTCCTTGAGCTTTGGCTTGACATATCTTTTGATCTGGGGCTTGGAAAAATATTTGGCTTTCACACGACAGACGAGCAGATTTTTCACTATCTATCGAGGTCCACTTTACTTTTCCTCTTCATAAATCTGCTGTCACCCTGCTGTCACGACAGATCCATGGCAGCTTCGTCTTCTTCGTCTGCTTGTCCAGTTCAGCTCTTCTGCTTCTCTGCCCTGCGCCTGCCTTCTTTGTCAACTATGGCAGATATCTGCAAAATATGCCACTTTTAGTAGAATCCGTGCTTTTAATCCATTTGTGATGTTTTACTGAAAACTAACCTAAATGCAATGCAATGATGCTTGAATGCAGCAGAAATATGGGTTAAAAAAGGTGTAAATAATAGAACTTTTACACACTCAACAACCCTTAAGGCTCCACCAAAACCCCCAAGAACCCAATTTGAATCATTTAAAACTTCAAAATGTTACCACTCATCGATTAAGCCCAACATGACATTAAAATACCCACATAAAAATCCCATAGAAATACCCATTTCTCAAACCCAACACCAAATTAAAAATGTATTTTAATGGGTTTTAAAAGAAGATTTTCAATGAGTACAAGCTAAATATGCTAGAACCTAAGCAAGGAAGAGATTACCTTGAAAAATCTTGCTTGGTTGAGGGATTTGAGGCAATGGAATAATGGATTAGGGTTTATAAGAGGTTTTGTGGAAAAAAGGGATTTTTTTTGGAGAAGATGACACTTTTCAAACTTCTTTTTCTTTATTTCATTTAACTAAAAATTTCTATCTTCAAATTTCATTTATGACATTATTGTAAATAATGGCAATTTTTATAAAATCATCATTTTAATCTAAATTTAACCCGAAACTAATCCTAGATCAAAACCGATAAACTCACGGGCCCTAAACCGGGGCGTTACAACTCTCCTCCACTTAAGGAATTTTTTCCCCAAAATTACCTGACGAAAAATGATACGGAAATTGTTTCTCCATGTCTTCCTTTCTCTCCCAAGTAGCCTCTTCCACAGCTCGGTGTCTCCACAAGACCTTGACTAACTCGATAGATCTCTTACACAACACCTTCATATCCGTAGCAAGAATTTTAACCGACTCTTCATCGTATGACAGGTCGGGGTTCAACTCAATCTCTTCCACTGGCATTACATGAGACGAATCTGATCTATACTTTCAGAGCATCGAAACATGGAACACATCATGAATCTTCTCTAACTCTGCCAGTAGTCTCAATCTATACGCGACGAGACCGATTCTCTCAACTACCTCGTAAAGACCAATGAATCGTGGACTCAACTTACCTTTCCTACCAAACATCATCACCTTCTTCCAAGGTGAGACTTTCAAAAATACTTTTTCGCCCACGTCATACTCTATCCCCTTTCTCTTCAAGTCGGCATACGACTTCTGTCGGTCTGAAGCTGCCTTCAAGTGATCACATATCATTTTTACATTCTCGGTAGTGCCCTTAAGCAAGTCGGGCATCGGTACGAGCTTCTGTCCGGCCTCGGCCCAATAAAAAGGTGTTCTACACCTCCTACCATACAGAGCCTCATACAGTGTCATCTGAATACTAGCCTGATAACTGTTGTTGTATGCAAACTCTACTAACGGTAGGTGTTTCTCCAAAGTACCCTGAAAGTCGATGATACAACACCTCAACATGTCCTCCAACACATGAATAACTCTCTATGACTAACCACCTGACTGCGGATGATACGAACTATTGAAGTTCAACCAAGTACCCAGGGCACGATGCAAACACTCCCAAAATCTAGCTGCAAACCTCGGATCTTGGTCTGATACAATTGATTTCGGTACCCCATGCAATCTCACTATCTCGCTGATGTACAGATCGGCCAACTTATCTAAGGTGTAGGTAGTATGAAATGGGCACACTTAGTGAATCTATCGACTATCACCCACACTGAATTCTTCTTCAAAGAAGTCAACGGTAAACCCGACAGAAAGTACATGGTGATACGTTCCCACTTCTATTTTGGGATCTTCAACGGCTGTAACAAACCTGAAGGAAATTGATGCTCGGCTTTAACTCGCTGACATACCACACACTTACTCACAAACTCGGTCACATCTCTCTTCAACCCAATCCATTAATACTCTTCTTTTAACCCACGGTACACCTTCGTACTACCCGGATGTATAGAAAAAGGACTGTTATGTGCTTCATTCAAAATAGTACGCCTTAACTCGGCATCTTCTAGGACTACTACCCTATCCTTGAAACATAGGATCTCGTTCTCACCAAAACAGAAATCTATGGGTCTACCCTCGGCTATATCTTGCACGTGAGGTGCCAAAGACCCGTCTTGCAACTGTTTCTCTCAAATCAACTGAACCAACGAAAGTTTAACCTGTAACTCGACTATCAAACCGCCATCTCGTGACACACTCAATATCGCAAACATAGCTCGCAACTCAACTGCCACTTTTCTACTCAAAGCATCGACCACTACGTTTGCCTTACCCGGATGGTACTCTATCGTAAGGTCATAGTCCTTAAGAAGTTCTATCCAGCTACGTTGTCTAAGGTCCAGCTCTCTCTAAGTCATCAAGTATTTCAAACTCTTGTGGTCGGTATAAACTGTGCACTTCTCACCATTAAGATGGTGTCTCCAAATATTCAAAGCAAACACGACTACGACTAACTCAATATCATGAGTGGGGTAGTTCTTCTCGTGAATCTTCAACTGTCTCGAAGCATAAGCTACAACCTTACCTTCTTGCATAAGCACACAACATAAACCTACATACGATGTATCACTATAACTCACAAACTCTTTCCCTGGTTCAGGTTGAATCAAAATAGGAGCTTCAATCAAAGCTTTCTTCAACTTCTCAAACGCTTGTTGTCTTGCATCCGACCACTCACACGGAACATTCTCTGAAGCAATTTAGTTAAGGATGCGGTAATCTTCAAAAATCCTTCGACAAATCTTTGATAATACCCCGCCAATCTTAGGAAACTACGAATTTCGGTCACTGACTTCGGTTGCTTCCAACTCACTATGGCTTCTATCTTCTTGGGATCCACACTAATTCCATTGGCCGAGATCACATGACCTAGGAAGACTACCTCCTTAATACAAAACTCGCACTTACTCAACTTGGCACACAACTGATTTTCAAGCAAAGTCTGAAGCACTAGCCGCAAATGCTCATCATGTTCTTCCTCGATCCTAGAGTACACTAAGATATCATCTATGAACACTACCACAAACATATCCAAAAACTCGTAGAACACTCGATTCATCATATCCATAAATGCAGCTCAAGCATTAGTCAACCCGAAAGGCATTACCAAGAACTCATAGTGCCCATAACGTGTACGGAAAGCGGTCTTCGGTATGTCCACATCTTTTACCTTCAACTGATAGTAACCAAATCTTAAATAAATCTTCAAAAACACTGAAGCACCTCTCAACTGATCAAGCAAGTCATCTATCTGAGGCAAAGGGTACTTGTTCTTCACCGTTACCTTGTTCAACTGCCTATAGTTTATACACATTCTCATATTGTTGTCCTTTTTCTTCACAAACAAGACCGGAGCACCCCACGGAGAAACATTAGGCCTAATGAAACCTCTGTCTGACAATTCTTGAAGCTATGTCTTCAACTCTTTCAACTCTTTCGGTGTCATTCTATACGGAGCAATAGACACGGGTGTAGAATCAGAATACGTCTCAATAGCAAACTCAACTTCCGTATTTGGAGGCAAACCCGACAACTCTTCCGGAAAAACACTTGGAAAATAACAAATTGTTCTGATGTCTTGTGGTCTAACCTTACTCATATTCGGATTCATCACATAAGCCAAGTACACCTGACAACTCGAATCCATCAATCTCTGAGCTTCTAAAGCAAATACAACATTGGACAAGAACTTAATGTTCTCGCCCACCATTACAACTTCAAAATCATCCGTAAGCCTCAATGAGACTCTCTTGGTCTCAAAATCTACCCTACCTATATGCTCTACGAGCCAATCCATGCCCAAAATCACATCAAATCCATAGAACGGTAACTTCATCATGTCAATCGAAAACACGTGGCCCTGAATCATCAAAGGACACCTCCTATACATCTTCCTAACTACCACGGTCTCACCGAAAGAACTAGTAACATTTACACCTAACTCTAACCACTCATATGGTAGACCTAGGGACCTTGCATGTTCACCCAAAATATACGAATATGTCGAACCTGAATCTATCAAAGAAAGCAAAGTCAAAGACTGTAACGAGAAATTACCTACGATGACATCTATGTCATTCCCAGCCTCTCGATGTGCATACACCCTAGCCGGTCCTCCACCCTCGGACTGAACTGCCACCACATGAGCTAAGTTCCTCTGACCATCATTCCTCGGCTGAAAATTACCACGACCGCGCCCACAACCTCTCTGATGCTCAACACCCCTAGCTGGAGTCGGTCCGCCCCTAGTCGGGTGTAGACAGTTACGCATAAAATGATCTCGGGAAACACAGTTCCAACATACCCCAAAGGTACCAATACACTCGCCCTGATGGCGTCTCCCGCATCTAGTGCACTCAGAATTGTGAACAATAGCCCCTTGGCCCTGGTGGCCCCGTCTATGGTTACCGCCCCTATGTCTCGAATCGGGCTATAGTCTGAGGTGGTGCTGTAGCATGCATATCGGCCAAAGCTTTCTGAAAAGCCCTGGCTATAGTCTGAATCAAATGAGTCATGTCCGCACCTACAGGACCCTGACCTGCCTGAGGTCCATTACCCCGAACATTTACACCGGCCTAAGGTCTATTACCATCACCTCCATTATTCGTACCGGTCTGAAGCTCATTACCTTCGCCACCCACCCCATTACCATGGGGAACAAGATGGACATGAGGCACATCCCCGAGTGCCTGGTCACCCGCTCTAGGTTGTCCTTTCGGTCTTACCATAATGAAGATAAAATCTAAAACAACAAACACATCACACACAAGAAAACATGAGGTTAGCAAGGGCAAGGACACAAGTTCTCAAGCTCTTTAAACCAAAACCATTTTCCAATAACAACACCTAACAATGGGAACACTAACCTAAACTTCAATTAACAACAAGGACAATACAACATGCTTTCATACACCGTGCAATAGCAACCAACCAAACAAACCAACTTACCTTCCTGAGAGACCTCGTAACCGAGGCTCTGATACCACTAAATGTAACCCCCTCATCCCGGCCTAGCCAACGGACCGGACCGAACGGGTTACACGGGGAAAACCGAAGCGAAACCCGTTAAGGCCTCACTCCGATTAGCAACCCTATATTTTTTTATTTATCTTGTCTAAATATCATTTTAATCCTATGTGTGAAGGTAACAACGGAGAAGAGAAGACGGAATACGAACCCAAGCAGAGAGCATACGATAACTTAAACTTACCAATTAGCTTAATTTGTCAAATTGCATGCTCACGAGTCGAAACCATCACAAAGGGGCACATATAACTTATTTAGGAAACATACAAGCTTTAGGGACTAAAACGCAACATTCAAAAACCTTCTATTATGCCTTGTAACTGTTTTAACCATCTGCGTTTCGAAACAGACCTACCCTTTCTGAAACTCGGGCTCCATTTTAAAAGCAACATCAAGCCGTTCCAGAACGGTCCCACCATGTTCCGGAACGGGAACCTCCAGTGGCCAAACGTACCGAAACGACCTTATATGGTTCCGAAACAGGAACCTCCATTGGCAGATCGTACCGAAACAACACCACCCCCCTTCCGATATGGATACCCCTGGAGCATCGACCGTTTCGAAACCGTTTCGAGCATTCCGAAACGTATGGGCATAGTTTGGCCCGAAAACATAATTTGACATCTCCAAACGTCCCCAAATTTGCCCGAAAGAACACAGGCCACATGACAACTCAAAATACAATCAATCTAGAGGCAAGACACCCTAAACGCGACCTCAAACATGCATACACCCAACAAAATGGATTTCATGTTCAAAGCACATAAGAGCACTTAGCATTCAAAAACGCCAACAAGCCCAAATACAAAGTAATCCACCAAAAGCATAACAAACATCAACTTAACATGGTTTCAACATTTAAAACATGTGAGCAACATAAACAAGGCCAAATATAGGAGTTTGATGACCAACTCCGTAACATAAAAGTCTAGTATTCTCATTGTCTAAGCATTATTACAAACACAAAATCATACTTGAGCTTAGCAAGAACTCCAAGAAACTCCTCCCTTGCCCACTTGCCTCCCAAAGCCTCTAACGATCTGCATTGTTGGAAAATAAGAGAGCGTAAGCTTAAATCTTAGTGAGTGGAGCTCTAAACACAACAACAATGTAGTTTAAAGCAAACATTTTAGTTTTTGTAAATCAAAATCATATAAGTAAGAGATGAACTAAACACAAGCATAGACCAAACATGGTTTGCACATGCACAACCATTCCCGATGGGACTACACATCACCGTTCACAACAACTAGTAGTTTTTCGATGGGACTACACATCACCGTACTCTTCTACTAGTCACTACCGGTGGGACTACACATCACCGTAAGCAACGACAAGCATCACGCGAGGCTTGACACCAACAATGACTACACAAAAACATTAGACAGAGAGTAAAGGCAATCCACATTTCACAAAACAACACAAACAATTGCACACACCAACACTTAACGAGCAAGGTGAAATAGCAATCTTACACTTGGGTTTAGGTTAGCCCTTAAGGCTCCACCCAAACCCCCAAGAACCCACTTTGAATCATTTAAAACTTCAAAACATTACCACTCACCGATTAAGCCTAAACGTAAGCTGAAACACCGTTCTCAAGCCTCCGCAACACCCGATATCGCGCCCAAAGTAACCAAATCAATCTCCTCTGCTTCAAGACAACCCAAAACAAACTATTAGGATGCTAATACACTTGTAAACCAGCAACAACTCGGAAATTCACTCCTTGCAACCAAAACACATTGATTCGAACTCAAATTTCACTAAAAACTCCATCAATTTCGTTCTAGCCAAACCCTAAACTGAATCCATCGATTTCAACCATCGAAACACATCCAAAATCATCTAGAAACACCCCTCAATATCAAAGGAACCACCAGTCACGTCTTCAACCCAAAACTAACCCAAAAACTCAACCTTTTCAACCCCAAAATCCCATTTTTATACCCATTTCGGGTTTCCCACTATTAGCCACCATTTTAACATTTTTAAGACACCAAAGCATGATTAAAAACACCCTTAAACATGACATTAAAATACCCACACGAAAATCCCATAGAAATACCCATTTCTCAAACCCAACACCAAATTAAAAATGCATTTTAATGAGTTTTAAAAGAAGGTTTTCAATGAGTACAAGCTAAATATGCAAGAACCTAATCAAGGAAGAGATTACCTTGAAAAATCTTGCTTGGACGAGGGATTTGGGGTAATGGAATGGTGGATTAGGGTTTATGAGAGGTTTTGTGAAAAAAGGGTTTTTTTTAGAATATGACACTTTTCAAACTTCTTTTTCATTTAACTAAAAATTCTCATCTTCAAATTTCATTAATGACATTATTTTAAATAATGACAATTTTTATAAAATCATCATTTTAATCTAAATTTAACTCGAAACTAATCCTAGATCAAAACCAATAAACTCCCAAGCCCTAAACCGGAGCGTTACAGTTTAGATGACAAAATTCTAGGTTCATGGAATATCTTTCATGGTTATCAATATAAGTAACTAACACAAGTTTCTTACCCTCTTGTTTTGGCTGAGTATTGGCTGTTGGCTGCTTGTTCTTTTCAGGTGTCACTGGTTCAGGGCTTTCACTCGATCTGGTCACGGCCTTAATAATCTTCCTCCGATCCTCTTCGACTTCATTCATCCTGGTGTCGAATCTATCCATTTTGTCCATCAGCGTGTCCTTATCTTTCATCATCTCGTCCATTTGGTGTTGCAAGGCGGCCAAGTCTGCGTCACCTATTTGCTGTGACTTCTTAGATTTTCCCAGTGTACTTGTTGGATCTTAAAACCCGCTCTGATTATCAATTGTAACGATCAAGCTAGAATTTTTAAAGAAAGGAGATTTCAGAATAGAGAAGATAGGTTTTAGGAGAGAACAATTTTATTTCATTCATCAAGTATAAAAAAACACAGCTCAGTACAACCCTCTATATAAATGGTTCGTACAAATTATATATAAACAGTTGGAAAAACTAACTCTAACAACCAGGGTAAAGCATATCCCTTAATTCAAACTCCAATGATAATAACTATTGGGCTTGATGGTCAGCCGGCCTAATTTTCGCGTCTCCAACCCACTCCCTTGGGCCCGTCCAGAGTTGACCGCGAGACGGCGTCGTTTTGCTTAATCGCGTTTAGTCCCTCATGTGCGCTCGACATTTGCGAACTCAGCTCTTCAGTTTCACTTGCAAGGCTCTTCGAAGCTTCCAATTTCCCCTTCTTTCTCGATCCCAAATTAGAAAACCCTAAGTCTTTCAATTATTCACATGCGTCCATAACAGGTACCCACGATTCCATCAGAGTTAGGATACATAGCACTCAATTCGAAGAGAAAAAAAAAATCAATTTTTAATTCGAGTCGATTCAATGCAATACTCATATTACAAACCACAGGCTGGGGACTACAGCATACGGATAATTGGTTTCTCACCACATGGAAGTCTTAAGCTAACTCTGATTTTTTTTTTTGGTAATAAAAGTAAAGGCAACAGAGTTAAAACTAACTACAATGCCCTATTAAGAGGAATAAAGATATTATGTTGTTGTAGCTAGACCTGGCAAACTTGACCCGAGACCCGAAACCCGAACCGAATTATCCGAACTGAAACCCGATTTTGACCCGAACATGATGATTCGAAGTTGACCCGAAACCCGAACCGACCCGAATCGAACCGAACCGAAATTTTTTGTTGAACCGAAATGGACCCGAACCGAAATAGACCCGAACCGAAATAGACCCGAACCGAATAGACCCGAACCGAATGCTACCCGAACCGAAAGCTAAACCGAAAGCTGAACCGAATATCGACCCGGTTTTAACCCGATTTTGACCCGATTTTAACCCGAATATCTATTGTTAACAATATAATAAATAATAAAATGAAGTATAGAAAATTGAGATCTTGGTGACCAATTTTATAATTTCATCATAAAATATAGCATAAAATTGAAATTGTAGACTAAATTGACAATTTGGAAGTGAAGAAATTTGAGAGTCCAATGATCAATTTTGTAATTATACCATATAAATAAATAGGGGTCAATTTTGCCTAAAAATTAAATCTTTGAAATTAAAATGAACGAAAAATATCAATATATTAAATTAATAGACTAAATTACAAAGATTAGTCAATTTCAACTAAAAGTAAATTTTTAGAGACTAAATATCACTACGGGGAGGGGATTTCTATATCGAAGTCTAAACCGTGGGAATACTTGTGACTAAATTAAATTAAACTAAAACTTATAGTTGACTAAAATGTAACATTTTAAATGCAACATGACCTAAAAAGTAATTAATCTCTTGCTTAAAAAATTGGTGGCTTATTTCCCTCCAAAATTTTATCTTTTCTCTCTCTATTTTTTCCAATTGTCTTTTTCTTTTTTTTTTCAATTTAGCTTAAAAAATTGGTGGCTTATTTCCCTCTAAAATTTTGTTTTTTCCCTCTCTATTTTTACCAATTGTCTTTCTATTTTTCTTGATTTAATTGAGTTTCAATTTAGATTAATTTAATTGAAATTTCACATTTAGTTTTAAAATTATTTTAATTATGTCCGTGATTTATGCTTTTAGATTTTAGTTAGTTCAATTAGATCCTAAGTTTAATAAATTAATTCATTTCAGACATTATTATTATTATTATTATTATTATTATTATTATTATTATTATTATAAACTTTGATTCAATATAATTATACAAAAAAAATTATATGGATACATGAAGCTTTGATTTAAATATTTAATTAAATTCAAATGCATAGATTGACAAGTTGAATCAGAATTAATCTCATACACCAATAACTCTAAACTAAACCATAATTACTAAACCTCAAACCTTTAACCCAACTCAAATCAAATTGCCCCGAAAATTTAAATGTTGACCCGACCCGAAATTGACTCGATTTTAACCCGAACCGAAAGCGACCCGAACGACCCGATTTTGACCCGAACCGAAAGCGACCGATCCGATATTGACCCGACCCGAAAACAACCGATCGGATTTTGACCCGATCCAATACCCGAACCGAATCCGACTCATCACAGACCCGAATTAAACCCGAACATGAACCGAACCGACCCGAACCGAATCTAAACCGATTCTAGATAGACTCGAAATGACCCGAACCGAAACGACCCGAACCGAACCCGAACCGAATGACCCGATTGCCACCTCTAGTTGTAGCAGCAATCGTAGTTCCGAGGACGACCAATGAAGTAGCTGCAATCCATTCCCAAGGATTGGTGAGCGCATTGCTTTGTTTGCTTCACGAGGTGTACGTCCCACTCCTGAGCAAGAAAATGAACCAAAATTTAATTCATAACTTACATGATGCAAAAATTGAAATGTATATGTGTTTTTTAAGTGTTAAGATTAATGAACAAATTTTACAACATTTTCTTGATATCAGTCTCAAATCTGCCACAAATATGATTGATAGGATCCCACCGGATGAACCATAAACTAAAGATCCAACCAATCCAAAATTATGTGAATCATTGTAAATTATTAAAAACCGAAACTGGGGTAAAAATCTACGATTGAACTAGTTTTTATTTATTTTTTTATTTAATAATTATCCAATATCAATTGATCCAGTTAACAAAAACAAAAGAAAAAGTGATCACCTATTCGATCTGTAAAACAAGGTCACCTTTCTTATATCATTGTAGGTTTAAATGAAAAATAGGTGCCCAAAGTATATTTTTTTGAATTTTAGGTACTTAAAGTATTTTTTTTGTAAAAATAGGTGCTCAAAGTTTCAACCGTTATAATTTTAGATGCCTGACCGTTAAAGAGTGTTAAAAAAATTGTTGAACAACCACTGCTTGACACGTGACATATTTTTTTCAAAATTAAAAATTTTAAATAAAAAACTCTCAGTTTTTACAACACAGTCCCCAAATCCTTAAAGTTACCTAAATCCAAACTTTCAAATCGCCGCCGTTTGCCGCCCCTGAGCACACCCCTTTGGTTGTCGGATCAAGGCGGTCATTTTCTCTAATACGGCGTCGTCGGAAATGGTGAACGGCGTACAACAAAACGTCAAATGCGAAATCGACGTTCAGCTAGCACGTCGTTCGCCGTTTTCGACAACGCCGTGTTGGGAGAAATGACCGCTTTGGTCCGACGACCAAAGGGGTATGCTCAAAAGCGACGATTAGGGAGTTTGGGTAATTTTAAGGATTTGAGGACTGTTTTGCAAGATTTTTAAAATTTTGAGATTTTATGTAAAACTAAATTTTTTGGGTGTTTTTCTTTAAAAAAAAATTTAAAAAAATCAAATTAGTGTCACGTGTCAAACATTGATTGATTAAAAAAATTTTAACATCTATTAACGATTAAACACTTAAAATTATAACTTTTTGATATTTTTTTTGTTCAAAGGGGACTTTCATTAAACGCGGGAAAAGAAAAATAAAAAACATGAAACATAACCAGCAACCGCTGGGGATAGGCAAAGGAAAGCCGAAAACAAGAAAATGGCCACACAGGGCCTTACAAATCTCAGAGAACAACAAGGCGAAGCCACATCACCGAGGGCCAAGGATAAAGGCCTAACGGCCACACAGAGCCAAACCGAAAACAAACACAGCAACACCGAAAAAACACCTGAGATAGCCCAGAAAGACACTTCCTTCGGCTCAACCGTGGATCGTGTTACCAAGACGACAAAGCCTGGACGATGCTGGAATAGGTCACAAGGGAATCTCCATAATTTCTTCCCGGGATAGAAAACAACAGTCGTGCCTGAGAGCTCTATCCAGAGGCAGGCTTCCAATGCATAGTCATTGGTCCTTATCAAGGCATCATCCGCTGAACCCCGAATGTGAAGAAAGCATAAGTCAACCGAACCTACTCCCAGTCCTGGTTTATCGCAAACATAGAGAAAATAACAAGAAGACCTATAGAAAAACCCAGCACAAACTAAAACCAAACAACACGATGAAGGGCTTGAAAGCACCGCTACCAACCGCTCCTTCCAAAAGTCAATAGCGAGATCCAAAAGCATCACTCATGATGCGGATAGCTCCTAAGAGAGCTATCCGCGTTAACGTAAAAGAAGGTCGAAATCTTGGACAAAACTCGAATTGGCAACATTAAGCGTATCCCCCACTTGACAACATTTGTAGGCTTGAAAAAGATCAGCCAAAGATCTGGGCCAGATGACGCCAAAGGAGAGGATAAAAACACATGAAACAGCTTAAGGCCCAGTTTGAACCGGGGGGACCAGATTCCATAATTTCCGTGATACACCAGCTGGGAATCTACGGGTTCGCCAGCTGTCCACTGTGCAGCACGGTGCCAAACTGAAAACCGGGGAAAAGATCGAAATGCCCTTCTCAGAAAAACCTTCCCCACGAAACCTTCAAGCTGTGACGACGAAGACGCTCTTGAACAGTTTCCAGCCGAAACACCAAGTTCAGCCCAGGGACTAGCTGCCGGGCTAGGTAACAGAGCTTTCGGATCACAGCCTACCCACCCTATTTTCCATACTCGTCGTCCGAGCCTGTCACCTGTGGCCTTGGCTATTCCGACGTTCGTGGCCCGTAACAGAATCTGCCTAGCTTTGCTTTTTACCGTCACCGACTCGCCGGAGAAACGACGGTTTCCCTCATCGCCACCGCCCCTACAAGACTCAAACTCGGAAACACGCAAGAAACCACCAAAACGGAGCGCATCTCTGCAGATCCGGCACCGACGCACAGACTCCGGGGTAGGCGACGCAACCACCGGCTCACAACATACGACTGGTGGAGAGAAGACTGATCCGACTCCTAATTTGAGCCAACACCAATCGAGGATGAGGCTCTGTGAGGGAGCGCGTGAGAGCGCGTTCAAAAGGTCACGAACCATCGAATCAGCAAGGCACAAACTAAAACATAACTTTTTGATACTTTAGACACCTAATTTTATAAAAAAAAATATTTTAAATACCTACAATTCAAAAAAGTTATACTTTGTGTAACTATTTTTGATTTAAGCCTATCATGTAATACAAACTTTATGAAAATGGAAAGAGAAACAAGATAGATGATGTGTCAAGATCATCACCGTCGAAATCCATGAGCCACCCCCAAATGGTCCCCCCTGCATTCACTCAACCAACCAAGTCAGCAGCCATTAAAGAAATCGGCGTTGGTTCATCGGCCAAGATAGTTAGCTCTCCTACCCTAACCATACGCCTTTAATAATCTCTCAATTCCAGCAGTTCCCCCATTTCTTAAATTAACACCAACTTTCTCACGTTCTTTTTATCCAAGTTCTAATCTTTGAGATCTGGGGAACTCTAAAGATCCAAACTTTTCCAACTTCCAAGCTTAAATCTTCAAAGGGTTAGTTTATTTTGCCATTACAAAAACTGGGTTTAGAAAGGATGAAGGTCACTCTGGTTTCTCGCAGTGGGAGAGAGTTCATCAAAGGTGGCCTTGAGCTTAATGACTCGGTATGCCTTTCTTTATCTTCATTGTGATTTGTTTGTTTTTAATTGTTTGCTTTGAAAAGAAAGAAAGGAAATTTATTGTGTTTCTTTGTTTTTATTTTTGTTTTGCAGGCTACTGTGGCTGATCTGCAGGAGGCAATTCACAAGAGAAGTAAGTGATTTCGTTGTAGTTGTCAATTAAGTTCTAATTTACAAAACTATAATTCTGAAATTGGGGAGAATAATTGCTTGTTTGTTGGAATTTCTTGTCATTATGCTGTGTTTTTGTTTTGGGTATTCTCTTTTGCTTCAAATCTTTACAAATAGAATCAATTAGATGCTCTTTTCACCCCCTTTCTATTCCATATTGTATTGCATGGATCATGATTTCCTAATTTTGTTGACTCGAGTTGCAATACTTGACTCGGCATGTCGATATTTTGATTGGCTTTTGTATGTCTTTTATGTTGTTATCTTAATTCCTCGAGAGGTGTTTGTGATTGCGTCGGTGTAGGCGGTTTCGTTGGTCATTAGGTTCTTTCTAATCGAGTTCTTGTGTGTTGTTATAACAGCTAAAAAGTTCTATCCGTCGAGACAAAGACTAACTCTTCCCGTGCCATCGGGATCAAAGGAGAGGCCTGTTGTCCTTAACTACAAGAAGAATCTCAAAGACTACTGTGATGGGAACGAAAACAGCTTAACTTTAGTGTTCAAGGACTTGGGTCCACAAGTGTCTTACCGAACACTTTTCTTCTTTGAGTACTTGGGTCCTTTGATCCTCTATCCCGTCTTCTACTACTTCCCGGTGTATAAGTTCTTTGGATACGAAGAGAAGCATGTCATCCA
The DNA here is from genome assembly GCA_958450335.1 of Hibiscus tridactylites. Lineage (NCBI taxonomy): Eukaryota > Viridiplantae > Streptophyta > Magnoliopsida > Malvales > Malvaceae > Hibiscus > Hibiscus tridactylites. The sequence goes on along the minus strand of OY288279.1, from coordinate 29,247,548 downwards.
CCCTGTTCAAACATATGCTTTATATTACTGGTGTTTCCACTACTTCAAACGAATTATGGAAACATTCTTCATCCATCGTTTCAGCCATGCGACATCTCCAGTATCAAATGTCTTCAGGAATTGTGCTTATTACTGGACCTTTGGTTCGTACATTGCTTACTACGTCAACCACCCACTTTATACGCCTGTCGGTGACCTTCAGATGAAGATTGGCTTTGGGTTCGGAGTGGTTTGTCAACTTGCAAACTTCTATTGTCATATCATACTGAAGAATCTACGCAGTCCTGACGGCAGTGGCGGGTATCAAATTCCTCGTGGCTTTCTGTTCAACATCGTGACATGCGCGAATTACACAACCGAGATTTATCAGTGGTTGGGTTTCAATATTGCCACTCAGACAGTTGCAGGCTATGTATTTGTTGTGGTTGCTACTTCTATCATGACAAACTGGGCCCTTGCAAAGCATCGCCGATTGAAGAAGGTATTTCCTTTCCGCCTTAATGTGAAAGTAAATTAGATAAACAAGTATGCACTATTATTTAGTATGTCGAGCACGCAGCGGATTCGGATTTCTTTGAGTAACATATTAAGTTGCTTCCTTGTGTTAATCGAATGCGTAGGCAAAGCTCGCTGCATATAAACTCCTATAAGTTCATAAACGAAGGAAAATTAACTGTTTAGGAATCTTGCTATGGTTGGGGCTTATCGTTTAGTTTATGTTGTGGTTCATTATTCCCTTCTTCAATTGAAGTTTACTCGTTGCTTGCAGCTATTTGACGGTAAGGATGGAAGGCCGAGGTACCCCCGAAGATGGGTGATTCTTCCCCCATTCCTGTAGATCGGATCGGATCGGAGAACATGCTACTTGTTAGTCTTTTCGACATTAAATTTACGGTGCTGAAGCCGGGTTTCCGAGTTTATTGAAGATGAATTCTTGTTAGATTTTGAATTTCAGTTTACTCTTGAATCAATGTAGGATAATTATTTGATACACGCCTTAGTTTTACTTGGTTTAAGGTGTATGGTTTAGGGGTTTAGAATTTAGGGTTTGTGAATAGAATTTAGTGTTTAGGGTTAGAATTTAGGGTTTGTAGGTTAAAACTTAAATCTTCAATATATTATTCTAATATCTAAACCCTAACCTTTAAACCCTAAATCTAAACCTTTACTTTTAAACCCTAATCATCACCTCTAAAATTATAAACACCTACACCTAAACTCTTAAACCATACACTTTAAACTAAGCCCCTAAACCTTAAAACTAAGGCGCTTGTGGTAACTAAACGCTAGTATATTGGATATAAATCCGTCAATGTAATGCATTTGACATGCCATTAGGATGGATGTTTTCCTCCCTCATTTAAAATCATTGCTGATTTACACTATTAGTGTTGGTTGTTATTTTGATTGATGAATTTTGTTCTATTAATGTTTCAATTTCATAATGCAGATGCCATTATCATAGATTTTAATATATATATATATATATATATATATATATATATATATAATTTGAGAGAAATTTAATCCTAATTTGAAAAAACTAATAAATTGAACTTTTAATAATATGCATGTATGTTTTACGGTTCATGTTCGGGGTTTAAGCGTTCGAGGCTTCTCTCAATATCTCATTGGAGTACAATTTGTCCTATCAATGCACCTAACACTTGTTGGTAATAAGGGTCTGTTTGTTTCCCTGTAATTGGTTTTCCTGAAAACGTTTTCACAGCTTTCCGTTGTTTGGTTCATGGAAAATGAAAAGTCAACGGAAAATCAACTACAATCAATGGAAAACAGACCTTGTTTTAGTGTAAAATGACTTACCCATTGATTTTCGGTAAGTCGCTTTCCTTCCTCTCATTCTCTTTACAAATACTAACCTAAACCATAAACCTTAAAACCTAAACCCTAAATACTAACATAAAAACTAAACCCTAAATACTAACATAAAAACTAAACCCTAAACCCTAAACTCTAAACCATAAACCTTAAACTATAAACATTAAATCATAAACCCTAAACCTTAAACATAAAACATTAACCAATAAATATTAAATCTTAAACATTAAAAATCGTAAACCCTAAATGTTAAACCATAAACACTACCCTAACCCTAAACCATAAACAATGATCCATAAAAACAAAACCCTAAATGGTATATCATAAACACAAAAGCCTAAAACAAAACCCTAAACCCTGAATGTTAAACCATAAACACTAAATGCTAACATAAACACTAACATAAACCTTAAACCCTAAATGTTAAACCATATATATTAAACCCCAAACACTAGCATAAACCCTTACCCTAAACACTAACCCATAAAACATAAATGCTAACATAAACACTAAACCATAAACAATAAACACTAACATAAACACTAAACCATAAACAATAAACACGAACATAAACCATAATCCCTAAATACTAATATAAACAATAAGCCTTAAAACCTAAACACTAAACCTTAACATAAACCCTAAACTTTAAATGTTAAACCTTAAACACTAACATAACCCCTAAACAATAAACATTAACCCCTAAATCCTAAATGCTAACATAAATACTAAACAATAAACATTAAGCACTAACATAAACCTTAAACTCTAAATGATAACCTAAACCCTAAACACTAAACCCTAAACACTGATATAACCCTAAACCATAAATGATAAACCCTAAACATTAACCATAGACTCTAAATGCTACCATAAACTCTAATAACTAAACCCTAAACCCTAAATGTTGCCATAAAACCTTAAATCCTAAACCCTAAATGTTGCCATGAAACCTTAAATCATAAACCCTAAACCATAACCACCAACATAAACCCTAAACCTTAAACACTAACATAAACCATAAACACTAATCTAAACCCTAAATCTATACCTTAAATACTAATCCCTAAATGCTACCATAAACACTAAATACTAGTCTAAACCATAAACCATAAATGATATCCTAAACCCTAAACACTAACCTAAACATTAAACCATGTTTTGATTGGAACTTGTTTTTACCATTATCGATGCTTGTTTCTGGATTGTTCATGAAATTTTCAGGAAACTCTACCAAACAGTGTAAAATGAATTGTACAACATCATCCAAACACCGGAAAATAATTTCTGTAATTAGTTTTCCAACAACTGTAATTCATTTTCCAGAATTCATTTTCCGGAAACAGTTTTCAGTGAAACAAACAGACCCTAAATTTTAATTAAAATAATTTTTCAATTTGATCATGGAAAATTCTAAAAGATGACCTCTTAAAAAGAGGCTAAAAAATAATTGTACATAAATTCTTACAAAAATCGTGAACTCGATATATGTACACAAATATTTATCATTTTTGTAAGAATTTCGGTACATGTACACAAATTCTTACGATTTATTGTAAGAATTTGTGTACACGTCTTTTTTTAGCCTCTTAAATTAAGAGGTCTTACCCAATAATTTTTCATTTGATCCTCCATTAGTGTTGTGTTAAATTGTTACGATGGTTTTCACATCAGCACAGCGAAAAATTTAACAATTTAAGACGTTTCTAATTAAAACACAACAAATTGATTTAAACAAGTTGAAGGTTAAATTTAGATAAAATGATAGGATCAAATTGATAAAGGTGTAAATATATGAAGACTAAATTATACATTATTCCAAACCAATAAAACTAAAACCCTGCAAATCTACTTTACTCTCTGCCTCTCTCACTCACCGTCCTAAACCTAAACATCCTTGAATTGAAGTACTAAACCCAACGTCGGCCGACAACAGCTCGTCGGCGTCAAGCCATTGCTTGCTCGAAGACCTCGGTCGCCTCGTCGGCGTTTGGCTCTGCCACTGTAAGCTCTTTTTAAAATTCAAGCTTAACCTTTTGTAATGGTGAAATGTAGAAAATGAGAATTTGGAGATTTCAGTGAGAGTAGAGATTAGGTTTTAGAAGAGAAAAGTTGTAATTTCATTCATCAGATAAAATTTTCTCTGTCTAGTACAACTCATAATATAGCTGTTGGCACTGTGGACAATTTGTTTATTTACAGCTGGCAATTAACAACTAACTCGTAACAAAAATTTCACTATTCAGCTGACTAGGCTTCCTCTTGATTACTGGATCTCGTGGTAATTGGGGCGAATCCCGTCTCAAGCCCAATTCTTTCCAACCAACGTGAGGCCCATTTTTGCCTTGGCGCCCGGTTCGTTTCCTTTAATCAGTACGACGTCGTTCAACTCCTCTTTGGATAGCCCACGAATGTTCTCAGAATCCCCAATCTTCAGATATTGAATCCCTAATTCTTTTGAACTTTCCCTCGCGAACATGACATTTCCCTCCCCTTCAACAGATCCTTGTCCCCAAGGATCAAAGTCTGGAAATTGAGACTGAAGCACACTGTAATCTTCCCAGGTGGCGTTCTCCTCTCCAAGATTTGACCATTGGATCAGCAGCTATGTCACCGCCCGATTGTTCCGTTTCACCATCGTCTTGTCCAGAACTAGGGCGGGATAAACCTTCACTTGGCCGTCGTTGGTGGTCTCAGGTGGTTCCATCGAGGTAACTTCTCTGTGCCCAATTTTCTTCTTCAACAGACTCACGTGAAACACGGGGTGTAACCTGGAACCTTTCGGCAATTGCAGTTTATACGCTACTAACCCTATCCTCTATATCACCTTGCAGGGTCCATAAAATTTCACGAACAACTTCAAGTTCTTCCTCAACGCCAGGGTCGTTTGTCGGTAAGGTTGTAATTTTAAATAAACCTCATCTCCTACATTAAACTGCCTTTATGATCTATGTTTCATCCTTTGCTGTGCTTTCTCCAACTGTTCCTTTAGTATTTTCCCCATGTGTTCATGATTTGCCCTCTCTTTCTGTACACTGTTGACAGTAGTGTCTAGATTCCAAGCTAGGTTAGGAGGCTTGTACCCATAAAGTGCTTCAAATGGGGTAACTCCCATAGCAGTGTGGTAGCTAGTATTGCACCACCATTCTACTTGGGGTAGGTACTTAGCCCAAGCATTAGGCTTTAGGAAACACATGCCTCGGAGGTACTGTTCGAGGCATTGATTCAACCTTTCACTCTGTACATCCGTCTTAAGGTGGTATGCTGTGCTGAAATGAATTGATGTCCCTGCCTGTTTCATGAGTTCTTTCCAAAACAGACTTGTGAATACCTTGTCCCTGTCTGAAATAGCCATCTTAGGGGTCCGTGAAGCTTGTAGACCTGATCCAGGTAGGCTCGGGCAACATCCATAGCAGTGTAAGGATGGGATAAGCCTAGGAAATGTGCACACTTTGTGTACTTGTCTATAATTACCAGGGCACAGTTGTACTTCATAGAGGTAGGAAGGCCCTTAATGAAGTCCATAGTGATAACTTCCCAGGCCTGAGTAGGAACTGCAATAGGTTGTAGCAGCCCTGGCTTAGCAACATGTTCTCCTTTTGTCCTTTGACACACCTCACACTGCTGTATATAGGTTCTAACAGAGTTCTTCATTCCAGGCTAATAGAAAGTACTCTTCAATCTCAGAAGGGTGGCCTGGATCCCTGAATGCTCTCCTTGTGGGGAGTCATGCAACTCTTTAAGCAGTTGTGCTCTTAACTCCCCTGTTTCCTCAACATAGACTTTATCCTCAAATCTCAGTACTGCTTTAGAGTGTGTCCAACCTGATTTGTAAATCTGACTCACAGTTAGAGCTGATATAGCTTCATGGGCTAAGCTATCTTGCTCATAGCTTCTTTCTATCTCCTTGACCCATTCTGGTACTAAGCTAGTCACTATGAGGCCCAGTAACTCAGGACAACCTTCTTCTTGTCTGGACAGTGCATCTGCAACCACATTTGTTCTTCCCTTCCTGTACTGGATGGTGTAGTCCAACCACAGCAATTTAGTAAGCCCTTTCTTCTGTATAGTAGTGGTCAACTTTTTCTCCAGTAGATGTTTAAGTGCTTCATGGTCTGTCTTTATAATGAAAGAGTTTCCCTCTAAATAGTGCCTCCACTTAGTGACTGCTAGGAGGATTGCCAAATATTCTTTTTCATATATGGATAAGTCAGCATCTTTAGGGTCTAAGGCTTTACTCTAGTAGGCAATGGGCCTTCCATCCTGAGATAGCACAACTCCAATTCCTTTAGCACTGGCATCTGTTTCTAAACAAAAAGCCTTGTTGAAATTTGGTAAAGCTAGCACTGGGGGCTTACACATGGCCTCTTTTAGGATTTCAAATGCCTTCTTGGATTCTTCTGACCAACTGAAACCTTCCTTCTTAAACATGCTAGTGAGTGGCTTACTAATTGTTCCATAGTCTCGGATGAACTTTCTGTAGTAGCCTGTTAGGCCTAAAAATCCCCTTAAGGACTTGAGATTTGCAGGCAAAGCCCAGTTCTTCATGTCCTCAATCTTAGAGGGATCAGTGGCTACCCCTTGATTTGTGATAATATGCCCCAAGTACTCCACATGTCTCTGTCCAAAGAAGCATTTTTTCTTTTTGCAAACAACTTGTTCTCCTTCAACACCTTCAAAACAACTCTGACATGCCCTTCATGCTCCTTCATCCCCTTGCTGTAGATTAGGATATCATCAAAGAACACCAATACAAACTTCCTCAAGTAAGGTTCAAATAGTTCATTCATTAATGCTTGGAAGGTAGCAGGGGCATTGGTTAGCCCAAAAGGCATAACCCTGAACTCATAGTGCCCTTGATGGGTTCTAAAGGCTATTTTGGGAATGTCTTTCTCCTTGACCCTAATCTGCCAATATCCTGATCTAAGGTCAACCTTTGAGAAATACCCAACATCCTTTAGTTCATCCAGCAGGTCTTCTACTATAGGAGTAGGAAACCTGTTCTTCTCAGTTGCTGAATTGAGTTGCCTGTAGTCTACATAGAACCTCCAGCTCCCATCCTTCTTCTTGACCATCAAACAAGGTGCAGCAAAAGGGTTCTTGCTAGTCTGGATTACAGAGTTGGCTAGCATCTCAGTTACTTGCTTTTCAATCTCTGTTTTCTGGTGGTAGGGATATCTGTAGGGCCTCAGGTTGATAGGAGAGGTTTCTGGTTTGAGTATGATAGCATGATCAGGGGTCCTGGTGGGTGGGAGTCCCTTAGGCTCTTCAAATACATCAGAAAATTCCACTAGAATATCTCTGAGGTTATTAAGAACTTCTGTCAAATCTCCTTCTATGTTTAGCAAGTATACTTCCCCAAAATAGTCAGGGTTTTTTTTTTTTCTATCAATTTCAGCATCTTATTACTGGAAATTTCCTTGATTTTGTCTGTCTTCCTCCCACCTTGTAGCTCTACTATCTTCCCCTGCTTCTCAAAGCTCAGGGTCATCTTCTTGAAGTCCATTAAAATGGGATTGTACCTGCTCATCCAATCAACTCCTAGGACTATATCACTCCCTCCTAGTCTTAAGATTCTGAAATCATGTTCAAAGTCCTGGCCCTGCATCTTCCAACTCAATTTGTTGCACTTGCCTGTGCTATATAGTTTTTCACCATTTGCAACAGTGATTGTTAAAGGTGGTGTTTGTACAAGTTCCACTCCTCCTCTTGCCCAACTAGGAGTGATGAAGCAATGTGTGCTCCCACTGTCTACCAATATACTGAGCATCTTTCCTTTAATTGTTCCAGGGATCCTGAGGGTGTTGTGCCCAATGCTGCCAGTCAAGGCATTCATAGGAATTTCCAGATATGTCTCCTTTGGTTTCTCCTCCCCCATTTCCTCCACTTCTTCCTTTGTTTCTATTTCTTCCGTGTCTTCCTCTTCCATCACATTTAACTGCTTAACTTTGCACTGGTGCCTAGGAGAGTATTTCTCACCACATCTGAAACAAAGATTATGAGTCCTCCTATGTTTCAACAGTGTTTGTCTGTTGCCCTGCAGCTGGGGAGCATTTCTTGCATTCATGGGAATTCCTGGTGGTCTGTTGTTTCCTGATGAGCTAGCTGGAGTGAAGCTTTTAGTGGAATATTTCTATTTCTTATGTTCAAAGTCCAGGGATAGTTCGATTAACCTTGCTTGTCTAAAAGCCTTCAAGAGGTTCTTTGGGGGATGGACCTTGATTCTGTGCCTCAACTCCTCCTTCAACCTACTAACAAAACTAGAGACAAAATAGTTTTCACTTAGGGATGAATTCAGCTGCAGCATATATGGCTTCAATTCTTCAAATTTGTCATGATACTCTTCAACAGTTGGCCTCTGAGTCAGCTTGTTAAACTCCTCAATCACATCACTAGTGGTCCTGTTACAGAACCTGTGGCATAAGTCAGCTATGAACTCATGCCAGCTCATTCTGTGTTTCTGCATCATATAGTCATCAAACCATGTCTCTGACCTTCCACTCAAATGCATTGCAGCTATCTCCATCTTGTGATTTTTTGGTATATTGAAAATGGCAAAGTATTTTTCACACCTTATCCAGCCTCTCGGGTTCTCCCTTTCGAACATGCTCAACTTTATTTTAGGTCTTAGATTTAAAGAGTTCTACCAGTTCTCCTGACTTTCTCCTTCCACTCTTTGGCTTCCTTGGGGATTCGAAGTATTCCCCTTTTCATTCCACATCCCTTCAGGTTTCCATTTCCCTTCAGATGACATGTTACCTTGTGGTTTTGATGCTAAGACTCCCGGGTCGTCCAGATTAATGGAGTATCTTTCCTTATCATCAATGAAAGTTACTTGAATAGGCTTCTTATCTTCTTGTTTCGTTTGGTGCTCGACTGATGATTGTTTGTTCTTCTCAGGTGTTACTAGGTCTGGGCTTCCCACCTCTCTTGTCACAGCAGCAACGATCTTCCTCAGATCTTCCTGGACCTCATCCATTCGAGAATTGATTTTGTCAATCCTTTCCTTCAAGCTATCCTTGTCTGCTTTCATCTCATCCATTTGGCGTTGCAGGGTGTTTAAGTCCACGTTATCCCTCATTGGTTGTGTCTTCTTTTATTTTCCTAGCGTGACTGTTGAATCATGGACCTGGCTCTGATTACCAAATGCAATGGTGAAGTGTAGAAAATGAGAATTTGGAGATTTCAGAGAGAGAGTAGAGATTAGGTTTTAGAAGAGAAAAGTTGTAATTTCATTCATCAGATAAAATTTTCTCTGTTTAGTACAACTCATAATATAGCTGTTGGCACTGTGGACAATTTGTTATTTACAGCTGGCAATTAACAACTAACTCGTAATAAGAATTTCACTATTCAGCTGACTAGGCTTCCTACTGATTACTGGATCTCGCGGTAATTGGGGCGAATCCCGTGTCAAGCCCAATTCTTTCCAACCAACGTGAGGCCCATTTTTGTCTTGGCGCCCGATCCGTTTCTTTTAATCAGCACAGCGTCGTTCAGCTCCTCTTTGGATAGCCCACGAATGTTCTCAGAATCCTCAATCTTCAAAGATTGAATCCCTAATTCTTTTGAACTTTTCCTCGCGAACATGACACATTTCTTTGAAACACATGTTACTCAGTTGACACCAAATGGTCTCATTTGAAAACAATTTGCAGCTATTAATTTTGTGTTTGTAATTTAGTTTTCCATGATTTGTACACCCAAAAGCAACATATTAGAAGGGAAGAACTTTAGTCATTTTTGTTAATTCTCCTTAACCATTAACCGTTAGCTAGGGTTTGAGTAGGGGCGTTTGTGACGGAGCTGAGACGGACACAAAATTTTATGTCCGATATACGAATTATTAGGAGTTATATTAGAAATTTAAGACTGCAAAATTATAAAACTTCAAGGTGTGAAGATCATCGATAAACAAAATACATAAATTATAATTGATAATTAGAAATTGGGTGCCACAGCCCTTAGCACCCTCTCGGTCCATCCATGGCTAAAGGCTTCCATAGTGGTCTAATCTAATCTCTCATTTTTAGGTTTCATCTTCTTTCCCTACGTTGCTGGTGATGATTCATTAAAGTGATCATCTCTCTTTTTGTTTTTCATCTTCTGCAGCAATTGTTGTAATTATAATGGACACTGAGGATTGGGAAAGTTGTTCAGACAACGAGGTTTATCTTGAAGACGGAAACGAGGATGACGATGATGATGAAGAGGATTTCTACTCGCCCGGACTCATATCCAGGTTACAGTTTAGGTACTCTTTGTTTTATTAGCTATCTGCTTAGAATTGTTCTTCCTTGCATGAAACCATGCCATTTTGCTTTTGTTTTATAGCAAACATCTTAGGAAAGTAAAAGTTAGTATCTGTTTTCAGGAACGATAACTCAAAGGCTCAATGGATCAAGTCTGGAACCTGTTCACTCGAGAGCAGTCAAAAGTGCAATGAATTGCTAGAAATGGAGCAAGACAACAAGAACTCCATCATTGAGTTCAATAATTTGCAGATTACAGAAGTGACTCCGGCTTTTCATGTTTATCTTCCAATTTTCCAAACAGCAAGTTTAGAAAGTCTTCTCTGGGTGATCCAAGTTTTATTCTATGCATGAGTAGGTAAGATCATATTACTTATTAACGATAGTTCGGAAAGTCTTGTACACTCATGAATATGGTGATTCACTGCATACCTTTCGTTTATGTTGTTGAATATCTGTCTTTGTGTTGGATTCCAACATAAGATTGTTTTCCCTTGATGTTGAATGGTTAACGGTGCAAGTGTATTGGAGAAGGATATACTGTTGCTTACGCATCACGGTAACCTTTTTGCGGAAGGTCTAGTCATGAAATGATTGTTCAAATTCCCAATTCTTTGCATTAATTTTAGAACTTGTTGCATTTTGAGACGCATAAGGCTGAGGTCTATTGGCCTGCAAAATCGTCGTGGTAAAGACAAGCAATTTAAAACCTGGATTCATTAGAATGCCTTGTGAACTTCTCTTAATTTCTCTGTTCTTCCTATTGCACTCAACTTGGGACTATCCTGATCTTTTCTATAGACAACTGAATACAGAATCACCCCTCTTTCATGACTGAAATTAATAATGTTCTTCTCATTTTGTTTATCTCTATAAGCTATTGTCTTGTTATTATAATTCTTTTCCAGAACCGGCTGAAAAGAAAACAGTTTATGCAGAGCTTTTCTTCGACTGTTAATTATCATATGCTAGCTTTCCTGACTCAATGAGGCTTATTCTATTCTATCATCCTTTATTATTGAATACGAATTCTATTCGACGCATAAATACTCTGTTATGCTAAGTTACTTGGACTCGGGTGTGAGTGTCGGATATGTCTATGGTTACACTGTGCATTGCATTGTTTGATTTGTGGACTTAGGACTGCCTTGCATTCTTGAAATGAACTTGTATGGCTGTATAGAGAAAGCATGTATATACTCATGTGTAAGATTCTTTATCCGTCTATGTAGAAATTTCACTTTTTGCTCGACTTGTCTTCTCATACAGGGGTAGACCACCATCCAGAGTAGAAATCGAGGCTGTTGAAAGAAAGCACTGCGCCGTCCCTTTGAAGTTTTGTGACGTAGAAAACGGGCGTGTCAGTTTCTTCTCCTTTGCAAAGGTCGAGCTGCCAGTTTTACCTTGAATCGTTTAGCTATCTTACAGAGAACAAACCAAAGAGTTATCGGAGTTGCCGATCCTTGTGTGTGAAGCTCCTGGGTTGGGTATTTTCATCTCTCTTCAACAGATATACTCAGATCTCGATTATGTACTATGTGAAGAATGTTTTTATTTGTGTGAAGATTTCTCTCTAGTTTATGTTTAGTTACTGGTTAAAGATCATACAATATGAGGAATCACAAAGTCCTTACTTTTCGGAATAGACACCACTCCCAAACATGTATTGCAGGGGATGAACACATCGAGCAGCATACAATTGGTGGCTGGCTGGCTGGCTGTTGTCGATGAGAAGACCGGTCAAATACACACCATCTATCTTCCAGCGTTATAATTGCCTCACGGCATAGATGGAGTGTGTGAGTCTTGGAACGCAGGCTATCAGCTTTGGGACAATCTGAAAGTGAGACATCGGTACTACATGGTGCATACGAGCAGTTCTCAAATGACCCTCTACATGCCGATCGGGTTCAAGGATTTTACTCATATTTCGTTTGTCCGAAGAGTTAACTCAAGACTACAAAGAAAAAAGCTCGGATAAACTGATTTCAGCTAACTGTAAAAGGTTTTTTCCCTAAAGAATGTAACCTAGGGTTATCAAACCACTACATTTCTTCTCTTTTGTCCCGAAAAAATGCAACATCTGGAGTTAATTATCCACATACGAGTTCTGTATCCGACGGACATGAGGGCAAGTTCCCAAAGCATGTTCGGTATACTCAATACGTTTACCTTGGATCCCGGAATTTCAGACCCGTTAACGGATACCTCCAGCACCGGAGTACAAAACCATTTGCAGAGGAAATCTAGCTCGACATCGAAACACCACCTGCATGCATAATCCAATATGAGAAACAACTCATAATCATGAAAGTAAGAGCTCCATCTATTACTTACAAACCATATTCTATGTTCCACCGTTTAAGATCAAATATTACTGTGGTAAGGATTTTTTTTTTAAGAAAACCTTCGAGGGTACCACTTTTTGAAACGGGAATTTTTAAAAGTTCGAGTATCGAAAAAACTTTTAAGAAATATTTTGGAGTTACCACCGGTCACTAAGGTAGGTCGGATACCGTAAAAATAAAACCAGAAATTCATTTGAAAGGGTTCGGAAGTTGGTTACGTGTGGGGAAGGGTTAGCACCCCCATCACGCCCGAAAATCGGTACCAAAACAATTGTTGCTTTTGATCGATGGAAATTATTTAAAATTTAAAATGAATTTAATTAGGGGTTCTTAATCGAAAATTAAACTTTAATTATACGAGCTTATTTAAATTGGCGGTTTCAAATTAATTAGACATTTAATTAAAAAGGATGACGGTACATCGGACCAAAGACTAAACCGACATCATATAAGTCTGACTGGCGTGTTAGTTTGGGGTTCGGATCCCGTACATCACCTTTATGCATTATGCAAGTAGATAAAGTATGATGTCATGGTCTTGTTCGTTTTAATTACGAATTTTACCTTTAGACGATGCAAATTAATCCGAATATTCGAGGAATATCCAATAAGCTAGAATATTTCGACTCGAATACACGAATTAATAAGTATCTCCTTTTTATGATATTAATTAATTATTATGCTGTTGAGTGGATCGAAAGATCGATATAAACCAAAAGAGGGGGTGAATTGGAAATTTAAAGGGGTATCGATACGCACGTAAGCGTATCGGTACAGGGTATCGAAACGGTAAAGGCCGTATCGATACCTTTTTCTCAACTTAGCTCACTGTCGATATCCGTATCGGTACGGGGGTTAGGCGTATCGATACGGGTCAACGACCTTTTAAAGTTTGGTTACCAACCAACTGACACCAACGTTCATATTTTTTAAACCGACTTATATTTAAAAATTATAAAGCCCGTATCGATACGAGGGTTTTCCGTATCGGTACGCTATTCAAACTCTTTGAATTTTAACACAGGGGCGTATCGATACGAGGGTTTACCGTATCGATACGTGTTCCGACAGTAACCAAGTTTGGCAAAAAGGTATCGATACGCTTGGGAGTGTATCGATACACTTGAACGATTTTCAATGGTTTTTCCTTGGAACACTTAGAAAATATTTTGAGTTTGAGTTTTACAAATCAGTTTTAAAGTGTTGGTGTTTTAAAACTTATTAAGGGACTTATAAAAACAATTTTAAGTTTTTCAAATTGATCCTTAAAGATCTAGTTATATCAAAATCAAACATAGGTTTTACAATCTCCCCATTTTTGATATAACAAAACTAAAATTTAAAATTTTTGATATTTTGAAAAATCTTTTTACAAAGTTAACTCCCCCTTAATATAAGCTTGGTAACCTTGAGTTAAAATCAAAATATTTGAAGTGTGAGCTAGTTTCTCTCCCCCTTTTCTTTAGATCAAAAAATCTTGAGACAATTAAGTGCATAAGGAAGGCAAAGGTATAAATAAGCAACATAATTTTATTCATCATAGCATCAAACTTGAAATCCAAACAAAAGCAAAAAGAAATCAAAGCATAGGTTTAATCCTAAAACAAACTTAATCCTAAGAACATAAAGCAAAGGTGCATAAAATAGAAAATCCTAAATGATATGCATGATATGCAAGAAGAAACGTTTAGGCATCGTCTTCGCCGTCTTCATCATCTTCATCATCATCTCCCATAGGCTCATTATCCCGCATACTATTGCGCCACTCATCATGGAAAACGGCAATGGAAATATTCAAAGAATTGTGCCCGCTTTCAAGGGATGTGAGGCGATTCTCCATACCCGTCATCCTTGTATCAAAGGTAGTTTCCATGGAAGTAAGACGAGTATTCATGTCCGTGCGCAACCCGGTAAATTGCTCATTGAGATAGGTCATGAGAGCATCCATGGAGGGTTGTGGGACTTGAGGAGCTTGAGGCTCTTCAAATACGGCGGCGGCCTCGGGTGGGAACTCGGCAAGACGTAGCCATTCACCATTAAGATAATGAAATTATGCCCGAGCAAGAGATCGTTCATCAATGGGATCGGTGAGGGGAGTTGGGTAGTCATAAGAGCAATCAATATCCTTTTTAAGAAAGAAATAACTCAAAGCCGTACCATATGTAAAGGAGGAAACGAGAGTTGTGTGACGATTTTGCACGAGGTAGGCGATCTCCGCGAACATAAGTCGAGCAAGATTTGGGCGTCTTTTCTCACGGAAGCACCGAATCCAAAAATCATCCACTTGACGGATGGTGGAATATTTTCCTCCGGGGGGACGAAACCACCAAGACACCATCAAATGTAAGATCCGGTCTTGAGCATTTAGGGCGGTGACGGATCCATGAAGAACATGCCCCAAAGCATGCTCATCATCAAGGCCTTCATCTTCTAATTTGAAAACCTCACAAATGGATTTTACATCAAGAATAATTTTCTTCCCCACGAGGAAAGAGCTAATTGCAACAACTTCCCCATCACGAGTAATACATTTGGCATTAGCATAGAAAATCAAAACCAAAAGGCGATAGAAAAAACCGGGAATAGAGATGAAATCCATGAAGTTCCATCGATGAAATAAAGGAAGATATTCAAACTTAAAACGCTCAGAGTCGAGAAAAGGAACGGATATTACCCTTTCGGCACGGATCTTATAATTCTCATATTGACGAAAATGAGTTAGACCCGAGTTGCCATCAAAGCATTGCTCATAGATGATAGAGTAGTTCGGACGAGCAATCACTCCAAGGGTGGATGATTCACCGGCTTGAGAAACCCTTGAACGCTTCCTCGAAGGTTCTTTTGGTGCCATGATCTAAAAGAGAAATAAGCAAGAGGATTTCTTCAATTTTGAGTAAAAAGCAAGGTAAAAAAAATTTGAGAAAAATTTGAAGAAAATTTTTGAAAAACAAAAAAATTTAATAGAAAAAAAGAAACAAAACAATAAACCAAAAAAAATTGAAAAAGAAAAAAGAAGGAAAAAGATTACCTTGATAGAACTTGGGAGATTGAAGAAAAACTAGCACAATAGATGAGAGAGAGAGAGCACAAAGCCTTGCTTGATTCAAAAACTCTTTTAGATTTGAGTTGAGGTGTGAAAAATATGAAAGAGGAAGGGCCTTTTTATAGGCAAAAACGGCTAGGGTTAATTAGGTTTTGAAGAGTTTTACTTTAGGTAAAAGTTGAACTCATTAAAAGCCAAATTTAATGCCATCAGCGCAATCGAGTATCGATACGCCTGAGGGTGTATCGATACGGGGGTAGAATCATCTTTTCTGCAAAAATGCCTGTTGGAAAGTCGTATCGAAACGGAGGGGTCCGTATCGAAACGACCTGTATCGATACGAGATTAATCGTATCGATACCCGTGAAGCGTAGAAAATTCTAGGAAACTGAATGAAGAACACGTATCGATACGCGTAGATCCGTATCGATACCGTATGCCCAGAAATGCATATTTGGTTCAAAGAACAACCAAAGGCTCGAACTTAACATCTCCTAAGAGTATGCAAATGATGAATGAACAGTTCTAAGCATATTTTAACAGAAGCATACTCCTCCTAACTATAGGCAAGGATGAAATTAGGAGTCTAAACACATAAACATGACATTTCACAAGATCATGCAAATTTAAGCACATAAGAGGTCCTAAAAGGTCAAGATAGGCTAGCTAGACCTAACTCTCTCCTAAGGGACAAAAAACGCTCTTTGTCTAAGGGTTTTGTAAATATGTCCGCTAATTGATTCAAGGTGTCTACATACTCTATAACCACATCTTCCTTAAGGACATGGACTCTAATGAAATGATGCCTTATTTCTATGTGTTTGGTTCTAGAGTGTTGGATGGGATTTTTAGTTAAACATATTGCACTAGTGTTGTCACATTTTAGGGGTATGGTTTCAACTTTAATTCCATAATCTAAGAGTTGTTGCTTCATCCAAAGGACTTGAGCACAACAACTCCCTAAGGATATGTACTCGGCTTCGGTGGTAGATAAGGCTACACTATTTTGGTTCTTAGAGAACCAAGATATGAGCATAATACCTAAGAATTGACAAGTTCCCGAAGTACTTTTCCTATCGATTTTACAACCCCCATAATCCGCATCCGAGTAAGCATGAAGGTTGAAGGTAGAGTCTTTAGGATACCAAAGACCTAAACAAGGAGTATCTCTATGCTATCTAAAGATTCTCTTAACGGCTATAAGGTGAGACTCTCTAGGACTAGCTTGAAACCTAGCACACAAGCAAACACTAAACAAGATATCCGGTCTACTTGCGGTAAGGTAAAGCAAAGATCCAATCATAGAACGATAAAGCTTAGAGTCAACACACTTACCTCCTTCATCTTTGTCAAGCTTTGTAGATGAGCTCATAGGAGTGGCTTGAGGCTTTGCATTCTCCAAGCCAAACTTCTTGAGCATATCCTATATGTATTTTGCTTGGTTGATGAAGGTGCCATCCTTTTTTTGCTTGATTTGGAGTCCCAAAAAGAATGAGAGCTCCCCCATCATGCTCATCTCAAATTCACCTTGCATTAACTTAGCAAACTCTTGACAATGACATTCATTAGTAGAACATGTAACCCCCTTAACCCGGCCTAGACGGTTGACCCGAATTAAGAAAGTCACACGGGGAAAACCAAAGTCAACCCGAAAGTCAACCTTGATTAACGACCCTTTTTTTTCTTTTTAATCTTGTCTAGATGCACATTAATCCTAATTGTGATCACACAAACATCATACTCAAAGATCACAAACATCAGAGATCAAACAGGGACCCAATTGAACAAATTACAACTTTAGGGACCAAATTGTAATTTCTGATAATTAAAAGGACTTAACCCAAATTAAAGTTACCATCTTGAAATTAATCAGGTTTCATGCTTCTCTGTGAAATTTCAGCTCAAAAGGACCTTCCAAGCTCAAGCAATTGAACAAACAAGATTGAGGACCAAAACGTAAACAAATCAAAACATATAACTGCCAATGTCAGCCCCTAACGGTCGGCCGTTCCGAAACCAATCAACCCCGTTCCGAAACACGGGCCGTTCCGAAACCGATCGACACCGTTCCGAAACACGGCCTTGGCAGAGACCAAACCGTTTCGAAACGGTGCATACCGTTTCGGACGCCTGGGTTCATGTAAGGCACCCGTTCCGAAACGGTACACACTGTTCCGAAACGCCTGCACAGATTGCAGCAAACAAGCATACCAAAACATGCAATTGATCATTCAAACATGCTCCAAATGTCACCAAACTTTACCAGCATGCAATTAAACATATTTAAGACTTATAGGCACCATCACAACATCAATCTAACATCATATGCAAAAAGCCCCAATTCTATAGGCATGCTTCCTACACAAGCTAGCTATTCAACACCAAACTTCCAACACAAGCATATAAGGTTCCAATCCATAAACCAGCAATCTTAACAACATTCAACATACTTAGGGAGTCTCATACACCTCCCAAAACATACACATTGGTCCCCCATTGCCAAATCACACAAAAGCTAAAATGTACTTATAAAACCTTCATACATTGAGCTTCACTTGAACTTGATTGCTTGCCCTTTCTTGCTGCCCCTCAAGGTACTCTAATGCTCTGCATTATTGAATTAAGAAAACGTAGAGAGCGTAAGCAAAAGCTTAGTGAGGCATGCTCATTAAAAACAATTCAATAATGCAATTAAAACCATTTATAAACCATGCTTAAAATCAATCCTTGCACATGCTCAAAAGCATACTTAAAACAAGCAATCTCATGCTTCAACATAATCATTAAAACAAGCATCTCATGCTTCATAATATACTTAACATGTCATATTGGCTCAAGTGATACATTTCATTTCTTAAAACAAGTTCAACAACTTTCCCAAGGACTTTTAAACACCTTGGCCCCAAGGACTTTTAAACACCTTGGCCATGGACTTTTAAACACCATGAATAAGGACCACACAAGGACTTTTAACCACCTTTGTGTCCAATGCTTGAATCACCCCAAGGACTTTTAAACACCTTGGCCCCAAGGACTTTTAAACACCTTGGCCCCATGGACTTTTAAACACCATGGAATGGATCACCTAAGGACTTTTAACCACCTTAGTGTCCGCAACAAGACTCATCCAAGGACTTTTAACCACCTTGATGATCTTAAGTAACAAGGCTCACTCAAGGACTTTTAACCACCTTAGTGACCTTAATCTTTTCAAAACATCACTTGCCAATATACATCATATTCATCATTTAATCCACTGTTTTTAAAGCATTAAACCAAGCCATTTTCATCATGCGTTTCAAAGCATCAAACCACATTATTTCAATGTATAAAAGCAAGGTACTCCTACCTAGAGTTACCTTCAACATATGGCTTACAACATCAGCAAAATCCATGCTAAAACATGCTTTCAAAACAGTAATTAAAACATGCAAATCATCATTTTGCAACACATCAAAGTCATGGCCACCACTAGAGAGAAAATCCGAAAACTTACACTTGAGCTTAGCAAAGTTGTTTAGACTTAAACTAAGCTCCCAAAACCTTCAAACCTTGGTTTTAAAGCTGAAAATCCAATTTCCACAAATGCACTCACCGATTTCCACTTTGCTTCAAGCCAAAGCACCAAATCAAGCTTCCGGATCAACCAACCTTGGATCCAAAGATGCCTCCCCTGTTTCAACACATCAAAGCAGAGGATTAATGCATCATCATGCATTAATTGCTTCAATGAAAGCACCTAAACTCGCTGCTCTCATCCAACGTCCATTTTCGGCCACCAAACACAACCAAAAATGCATCCAAACCACTTCTAAACAAAGCCCAGCCATAAACCAGCAAAACCTCACTTCCATTAACATCATATAACATCTAAAAACAACCTATTAACAACCTTATACCTCCAGCAACATCAGATCACCAAGATCACCTCAAAAACTACCTTGAAACACAAGCTAAACTTAGGAAACTCAACCTATCCGGGATTGCATCAATCAAAACTCAATTCTACATCATTTTAGAGATCATTTAACATCAAAAACACCTCTTAAATCACAGATTACTCAGATCTAACGAAAATCATCAAAAATCATCAAAATCTTGCATAATAAGCCAAGATCCATAAATCAACTTAAAAGCCTTTAATTAAACATCAATTAAGGATTGAAAACTTAGGAATTTCAGTAAAGAACTGATAGTTTAGAGGAGAAGGACGTTCTTACCTCTAAACTTGTGTTTCTCCACTTTTTGCAATGAAAACCTTGAAGAATCAAGAAGCAATTGAAGAGGTTTTGAAGATATGTTGATTTGGAATCAAATATGAGTTGAAAGGAGGAATTTAGGTGAGAAAATCAGAAACAAATCTCTGGAAATGTAGTGTTTGGTTTGAGAGAAAATGAGAGAAGGAAAATGAGAAGTTAGTTGAGAAAATTGCCAAATGAGCTTTTCCCTCCTTTTAGATATCTTTAAAATCAGAAAATAGCTTATAATATCTTAGAAAAATCTGGAGAAACCACTTTTGGATTAATAGCTCCTTAAAGATTCAAAGTTCCAACCCTTTATAAAACAGCCACCAAACTTGCGAAAATTACATTTTGGTCACTAGCCAAAATGTCACACTTCCAAAACTCATTTTCCAAAATTGATTTCACAGTTCACTTAATTATATTAAAAGATGATTTTAGAACATTTTTCCATATTTTTAATGCAACCCGAACTAGGCTTTCCTAATTTAACCTCTTAAGATTCGAACAGCACTTTGACCAACCGGTCAACGCCCAAAACTCCTAAGCCCAAAACCGGGGCGTTACAGAACAAAAAATAATATCATCAACATAAATTTGAACTACTAAGATGTCATTTTTATACATTTTTATAAAAAGTGTAGTGTCCACCTTTCCTTTTTCAATTAGAAAGTTTGAAAGTCTTTCATACCAAGCTCTAGGAGCTTGTTTTAAACCATAAAGAGCTTTGGTAAGTTTGAAAACATGATTTGGAAATTTTGAGTCTTCAAAACCCGGTGGTTGTTCCACATACACTTCTTCATTTATAAAACCATTTAAAAATGCGCTTTTAACATCCATTTGAAAAAGCTTGAAATTATGATAACATGCATATGCAAGCAACATCTTAATGGCTTCCATTCTAGCTACGGGTGCATAGGTTTCATCAGAATCTATTCCCTCTTCTTGAGTGTAACCTTGTGCTACTAGTCTAGCTTTATTTCTCACAATGTTACCACTCTCATCTAGCTTGTTCCTAAAGACCCATTTAGTTCCTATTGTAGATTGATTACTAGGCCTATCAACTAATGTCCAAACATTACTTCTCTCAAATTGATTTAACTCTTCTTGCATAGCCATAATCCAAAAGTCATCTTTCAATGCTTCTTTAATATTTTTAGGCTCTATGCATGAGATAAATGCAACATGATTCATTAATCTAAGAGAAGATCGAGTGGTTACCCCCTTGGATGGATCACCCAAGATTTCACCATCTTTGACATAGTTCAACTCCCTTGGGTAGCTCACTTCCTTTTCCTCAAGAGCCAAGTCCTTCAAGGCTTCAAGAGGTGGATCTTGTGTGTCCTCTTCTTTTGTTGGAATCTCATCCTCCATTGAAGTTTGTCCTCCATCAAAGGCATTTATGATTCTTACATCATCATCATCACAAGAATCCTTCCTAGGAAGGAGGTTATCATCGAATACAACATGAATAGATTCTTCTACTACTAAAGTTCTTTTGTTAAATACTCGATAGGCTTTAGAGGTTAAAGAGTAACCTATAAAAATAGCTTCATCACTTTTTGCATCAAATTTACCTAAGTTGCCTTTTCCATTATTTAAAACAAAACACTTGCAACCAAAAGGGTGAAAATAGATAATGTTACGCTTTTTAGATTTTAAAATCTCATAAGGTGTTTTCTTTAAAATTGGCCTAATCATTACTCGATTTACAATATAGCAAGCGGTGTTTGTGGCTTCCGCCCAAAAATATTTAGGTAAATTGTTTTCACAAAGCATAGTTCTAGCCATTTCTTGCAAAGTTCTATTTTCCCTCTCAACTACCCCATTTTGTTGAGGGGTTCGAGGAGCCGAAAAGTTATGGCTAATACCATTTTCATTTAAAAAATCTTCAAACCCTAAATTTTGAAACTCGGTTCCATGATCACTTCTAATATGTGAAAGAGTTCAAGATCATTTTGGGTTAATTTTGAAAATGTGATGAATTTTTCCAAAGCCTCATCTTTAGTATTTAAAAATAGAACCCAAGTAAATCTAGAAAAATCATCAACAAGTACAAAGGCATAAGACTTACCACCCAAGCTCATAGTCCTAATTGGCCCAAATAAATCTATATGGATTAGTTGTAAGCATCTACTAGTAGAAACATCATTAATGGATTTAAAGGAAGATCTATGTTGTTTACCCTTTGAGCATGCATCACAAATTTTATCATTTGAAAATTTTATCTTGGGTAAACCTCTAACTAGATTAAGGGAGACTAGTTTTTCTAAAACACTTATGCTAGCATGTCCTAGCTTCCTATGCCACAACCATGCATCATTTTCATTTTGTGCAACTAAGCATGCATGAGATGTATGAATTTCATCTAGATGCACCATGTATATGTTCCCTATGCGATGACCTATGAGCATAATATTATTAGATTTAATGTCCACAATTTTGCATCCATTTTATCAAATAAAACATTAAATACTTTATCACACAATTGACTTATGCTCAATAAATTGTGTTTAAGACCATCGACATATAAGACATTTTCAATGAGAATAGTAGAGTGATTACCTATGGAGCCAATACCTTTAATGTGGCCTTTGGAGTTGTCACCAAATGTTACTACTCCTCCACTTTTTGGCTTTAGATCCATGAATCTACTCTTGTCTTCGGTCATGTGCCTCGAGCATCCACTATCAAGGTACCATGAGTTTTGACTTTGTGCTTTGGCCTTGTAGCAATGCTCCCCCTACAAATAAAGATATTAAGCTTTTGTTTTTGGTACCCAAATCATTTTGGGTCCATGAGTGTTAGCTCCCAAAACCTTGGTTCCCTTAGGAATCCAAGATGACATAGCAATAATATTATTAGATTTTACAAGTTCCTTAGGAACTCATACACTTCTAATTCTTTTAGCTCTACTATGTCTAGGATAGCTACCTTGTTTGTAGTAGTTAGTCTTTTTCTTAGGTTGGTGTGTTCTAGAGGATTCACCTATTTCATGCTTGACACTACCAACATTTTTCAAAGACTTTTTGAGCTCATTTAGCTCAACCAACACCTTTTGGTGTTCACTACTACATTGAGATAAAAGATTATTAAGATCAACATTTTCATCTTGAAAGAATTTTAGTTCATCTTTTAATCCTAATATTTTTTTCTCAAATTTTGAATTAGCTTGAGTGAGTGAGTCATTTTTCTCATTTAGTTCTAAAATAATCTTTTTATTCCTAATGACCGGCTCTTTATATTTCTCAACTAATTCATCATAGACCACTTGTAACTCATCATATGCATCATTTAATTCTTCAAAATCTAAAGTAGATGAGTTAGAGGTTACCATGGAGGAATCTTCTTCAAGTGCCATGAGGCAAAGGTTAGCCACTTCTTGTTCGTCATCCTCCGATGACTCCTCATCACTCCAAGTAGCAAGCTTGGCTTTGAGCTTCTTCTTCTTCTTCTTCTCAAAGCCCTTCTTCTTGAGTTGAGGGCACTCCGAACGTATGTGGCCGGGTTGTTTGCACTCAAAGCAAATGATAGGATCCCTTCCTTCCTCTTTGTTCTTGCTTTTGAAGTCCATCTTTCTTTGGATTTTTCTTCCCCGGTTGGACCTCATAAAACGTGAGAATCGTTTGGCTATCATAGCCAATTCTTCGAGTTCATCCTCCTCACTAGATGAGCTCTCTTCATGTTGTGAAGCTTTAGCCTTGAGAGCTATTCCCATCTTCTTCTTCTTATCAACCTCAAGCTTCTCTACCCGTTTCTCTTCTTTCTTCTTCTCATCTTCCATTCCTTGCTTCATGATCTCATGAGTAAGGAGAGAACCCACAAGCTCATCAAGCTTCAAAGTTTTCAAATTCTTTGCTTCGATGATAGCGATTGTCTTACCATCCCAAGACTCAGGAAGTGAATAGAGTAGCTTCCGGACAAGCTTGTCTTCCGGTATGATTTCTCCAAAACCCTTTAACCCATTGACAATCGTGGAGAAACGATCAAACATCTTTGACACCGTCTCATCGGGCTCCATCTTGAAATTTTCATAACTAAGATTGAGAATTCCAATCTTAGTTTCTTTAACATCATTGGTGCCTTCATAAGTAGTCTCAAGAGTGTCCCACACTTCTTTGGCACTCTCGATGGATGAGACCTTTGAATAGATGTCCGGACCGAAAGAACAAAATAGCATGTGGAGAGCTTTATCATTGACTTGAATCTTTTTCCTCTCCTCTTCACTCATCTCCACCTTCTTCTTCAAAATCATCTTGCCTTCAACATCTTGCTTCAATGGAATATAAGGTCCATCTTCAATCACATCCCACACTAGGTAGTCATTTGACTTGATGAAAAGACGCATTCTATTCTTCCAAAAAGAATAGTTATCACCATTAAAGAAGGGATGCTTTGTTGTGGATTGAGACTCATACATGCCGGAACCGGAGGTTGAAGTCATCTCTTGATATTTTGATGATCACACTCTTCCAAGGAACTCCTCTTGTGGTTGTTAATCCTCAAAGAGGTAGGCTCTGATACCAATTGTTGATTGGATCGAAAGATCGATATAAACCAAGAGGGGGTGAATTGGAAATTTAAAGGTTTTGTGGTGGAAATTGTAAATTAAAAATGTAGACAAGAGATTTTAGAGTGGTTCAAGTTCCAAATGAACTCTACATCCACTACCTTAGCTTCACTAAGGATTTGCAACAATTCCACTAATTGCTCTTCCCCTTTTCTAGGCTAAGGAGGCAACCCTTACAATATCGGTTAAATTTTCTACCCAAAATTCAACCCAATCCTCACAACAAGAGAACAAAGAAATTTGTTGGCTAATAAGGTATCTCTCAATACAAATGATAGCCCAATTACAAGCACTCAACCCAATTGAACAAGATAAGAATGAAAATTACAATTGGGGTTTCTAGACAATATGAATTTTTGCACAATTGCTTGGATTTGATGAATAGATGTTTTCTTGAAGATCAATAATTGTTGTTGTAGCTTTTGGATGTGTCTTTTATACCTCCTCATTGATTTCTAGTCGTTTGGGTGGTTAGGAACATAAATGGAGCTGTTAGAACCCTCTCTTACCACCATAAATGCACTTCTGCAGCTATGCGTATCGGTACGCGGGAAGGTGTATCGATACCTGTCTCAGAAAAGAAAGAGCCGTTGTGTGCAATAAATAAGGGGTATCGATACGCACGTAAGCGTATCGGTACGGGATATCGAAACGGTAAAGGCCGTATGATACCTTTTTCTCAACTTAGCTCACTGTCGATATCCGTATCGGTACGAGGGTTAGGCATATCGATACGGGTCAACGACCTTTTAAAGTTTTTTACCAACCAACTGACACCGACGTTCATATTTTTTAAACCGACTTATATTTAAAAATTATAAAGCCCGTATCGATACGAGGGTTTTCCGTATCGGTACGCTATTCAAACTCTTTGAATTTTAACACAAGGACGTATCGATACGAGGGTTTACCGTATCGATACGTGTTCCGACAATAACCAAGTTTGGCAAAAAGGTATCGATACGCTTGGGAGTGTATCGATACACCTGAACGATTTTCAATGGTTTTGCCTTGGAACACTTAGAAAATATTTTGAGTTTGAGTTTTACAAATCAGTTTTAAAGTGTTGGTGTTTTAAAACTTATTAAGGGACTTATAAAAACAATTTTAAGTTTTCAAATTGATCCTTAAAGATCTAGTTATATCAAAATCAAACATAGGTTTTACAAATGCACATCAGAATATCAAAAGTCACACGATGACCATTTAAAATACATATCACACATATTCGAACAACATAAAAAAATAGCTATGCCCACATATTAAACACTATGTATTATATGCATAATGAAACTATATATCATAAAAACACACTTTGCAAGAACCATATATTAAACAAGATTATGTAAAAAGCATACAATCATAAAATACAATATATCAAGTGCCACACCAACTATACAATATCAACCAAACATAAATAAAACAAATAAAATAAAACAGGGTCCAAAATTAAGGAAATACAAAATGCAAGACAAAAATTAAAATGCATGACTAAAGGGAAAAAACTGAAAAATAGACTAAATTAAAACAAGAACGGAAATTTGAGGGACCAAAACAGTGATAAATCCATAAAAAACCAATTAAATTAAAGATTAAGAACCAAAATAAAAAGACGCGAAAAGCCTAAAGGACCAAAATGAGAATTAACCCACTCGAAATCTGATCAAAACCAAATTGGTGACAAGATTGAAAACATTTAAAAAGCTGGAGGGACCGCGGAAAAGGTTTTGAAATGCGGAAGCCCTTATGAGTGTAATTAAAGGGACACGGTGGTCCTTAAAACGTAGTTAGACCAATTTTAAAACCTTAAAACACTATAAAAGCTTAGTTAAAAAAACATTTCAGCCCTTTTCTTCATTTTGTTAATCCTAAACACTCCCCATCCTTTTTGCTTCTCACCTCTCTCAGGACGCCGACACCCGGCAGCCGGCGAACCCCTAAACCTAAAAACAGAACATTTTTTGAAACCTTTCGAACCTCAAAAACAAAAAAAAAACCCTTTCCCCTTCGTTTTTAAAAGAAAACGGAGACCCAAAAAATCCAAATCGATCGAAAAGCCAAATCCTCAAAACGATCTCTTTTTTTGTTATCGTCCCCTCCGACTCACCATGCACAGCCTCTGGAGGCTGAAAAGCTTATCATCGATGAGGGAACGTGAATCGACGCGAAGGTAAAAATACCCAACTCACTGTTTTTTTGCTTCAAAATGAAGAAATGGGAAGACGATGATATACCTCTGTAAACTTGAGGTTTTGGTTGCTTCTATTGCTATATGTATTTTTCCCGTAAAACTTGGGATTACAATGGTTGGTTTCGGCTTTTATAGCCCGAAAAATTACATTTTTTGAATTATATGTAATTGTCAAAATATGCTATTGGTTGCCTCTGATTTTTTTGGCCGGATTCATCTATGAAAATTCATTATATTTTCTGGAATTTGTTGCGCATTCTGACATTCTGTTTTTTCTTCACTTGTTTGCATGTGACGGCTCGAACGAGGGGGAGGGAGGACCAGAGGACAAACCAAGGGACGTGGAGCCGATCTCGACTGTCGATGGGGATCTGGACGATCGATGTGGGAGCTGGAGCAGCTCGGGCGTGTCTCATACGCGCGCGTGGAGAAGGTGGATGGTCGTGCGTGGATCTCACGCACGAGGGGGATTGATCCTGGCCGTCAGATCGCGAGCCCGATCTAACGGTCCTGATCGATGCGGCGCTGAGGGACTTGGGGGGCTTCTAGGGTTTCTATCCACGGCGTGATCTGGACCGTTAGATCTAAATGAGATCTGACGGTGGTGCTTTGGCTGCGTAAGACACAAAGAAACCATCAGATTAGGTTTTTTTTGTTAGGTTGGGCCTAAACGAGCCTTGTAATTAATATTTATTTTTTTGGGCTTTGTATATAGACTTTACTAAACCGTTGGGCTTGTATTATTTGTATTGGCTTTTATTTATTCGATTGGGGCATATATATTCAAATATATTAGTCTTTTTTTTTTCTTTTCTAGTTTTCAGATTTGTTTTAAAATAATAATAATAATAATAATAATAATAATAATGTTATGAATAATAATAATAATAAAGGTAATAAGAGGAGACGGTGATAATACTGATGATAATAATATGGATAATAATAATAATAATGGCTAATAATATGTTAATAATATAGTAAATACAACATTAATAATAATACTATACATATATTGTTTGTTTTTTTTAGTTTTT
Organism: Hibiscus tridactylites; assembly: GCA_958450335.1. Lineage (NCBI taxonomy): Eukaryota > Viridiplantae > Streptophyta > Magnoliopsida > Malvales > Malvaceae > Hibiscus > Hibiscus tridactylites. Next base: position 29,220,030 of record OY288279.1, on the reverse strand, counting down.
TAATTATTTGATATATATATATATATATAATTAAGAAGCGTAAGAAAACCCATTATTAAAAAAATGAAAACTAGTTAACACCCCGTACAAAATAGGTGATAACAATTACTACACTTAAGCATAATCTTTTAGTAGGTAAAGAAACAGCTCATAATAAACGATACATGTTAGCATTTTGAGATATTAATGAGTATTGGAAATATGCATCCTGGACTAAGACTTCGTTCAGCTACACAGTTGGACATCATTTGCGATGACAAAATTGCGACATCGGAGAAGCGAAAAAAATTGGCGGTGAAAAAGCCAATTTTTAAGACACAAAATCCAACAAAAACGGCGGTAACGCGATTTTATCGAAACCGTTCAACAATGTTTTAACGTTTGCGTGCGAAACGGCCGTTCTTGCAGCAATGCTAAACGAGTCTTAAGAAATATAAAACCTAAGTTTGTTTCCACACCATCCTTCTAAAGCACATATGGAGCAGACATTAGGATTAGGGGGTTTAAAAGGGGATCATTAACTTACTTCATGGTTTCGCAGACGAAGCCTATGTTCTTCATTGAAAGCAGGAATGATCAACGTCAAGTATTTCTCGACAGGATTACATATATCAGGACATGGAATCTGGTAAAAAGAATATGCATCCGGAAAAGAAAAGTATTAGCATCCATACCCATTTTGTATACATCATTATCCCCATAAATAAATCAAAATAGAAAACTCATTATATACAGAACGAAGTTGGAAATGGTGTTAGAACATTCTAATTTAGCATTATTTCTTAGAGACACACACATATATATATAACTTAAAAGTTTTACTCATTTTAAAATGGTGTTAGGAAAATTCTAATTTAATAGTGTTCTTCAGCTTTTCCTCAACATAGACTGAAATTTCAAATTTATTATTTTAACGATTTGGATATTTATAATGAACGACAAAATCAAAGCCCGTCTAGCTCAGTCGGTAGAGCGCAAGGCTCTTAACCTTGTGGTCGTGGGTTCGAGCCCCACGGTGGGCGTTATAAATTTTGTCCTTTTTCTTCACTTCGTTTCCTCTTAATAGACTCGGCCATTGAAAGGTTTCAAGTTTGGCCCGGTTTAACCCTGTTATTATTTAGTTGATACAATAATCTTTTTGTTATAAAATAATTTACGCACTATCAACATATTTTTGAGAATATTGATTGCAATGCTACTTTATTATATATATAAAATATATAGATAGAGATATAATCCACTTATACTACATAAAACTCAATTAATTTTAAACCCGTAGAGTGATATTAGTGGTAAAGAATGATTTATTTCATCAAGATAATCTATGTATGTATGTTGTAGTTTGGGGATGTTTTTGGAATCATAGTTTGGGGATCATGGGCGAAACATCACGGGGTCTACGGGGATGTGGCCCCCTCCAACTTGCTAATTTCTTTAGGAAAAAAGGTAAAATCAGTGTTGTAATCCTTCAATTTTTATAAAATTTTATTTTAGCCCCCCCTCAAAACTTTTAGTCTCATTTTGGCCCCCTCCTTTACAAATTTCTAGTTCCACCCCTTTCGGGGATGAAATTAAAACATTCAAAAGTTCAGAGGCCAATTTAAAATAAGCCTTAGTTTAAGGATGAAATTAAAACTTTAAAAATTTTAGAAACTAATTCAAAATAAAATTATAATTCAAAGACGTGTAATGCAATTAAATCTTTATAAAATAAGTTGAATTACATTGCATGTTAACGATCAATTTATTTATCTTAATACAATATATAAATTACTTATAAATTCTAAAACTCTAAACTAATTAAATTTAAATAATTGCACACTTAAAATAACTCGAACCTACAAGCTCATTATTTTAGCAACAAACTCGTCCAATTCTTCAAGCATATTTGCATTCTCCATGACCTGCATAAAAATGAATACGCAATCAAATAAAGAAAATTAAACTATGCCGTCATTGAATTTTAATTAGATAAATTATATAAATTATCATTAAACTTTATTCTCAAATCTATTTTGGTACTGAAATTTCAAAATATTTAATTTATTCATTAAAATTTAGACATTGAACGTTTTTAGTCACTTAACTTTACTCTCAAACCTATTTTGGTCATTGAAGTTTAGACATTGAACGTAGATGGTGGTCGTTCGGTCCCAAATTTCACCAGTCATTTTATCTCGGCCCCTGAATTCGAATCCGACCTTCATTTCGTCGAAAAGTACCCCAAAGTCCACGGATTAGGAAAAAAACCTTTGGGTTTCTCTCTCGCCGGTCTTCCTCCTCCGCCGTCGGATGGAGTCCGTTTCCTAGTAAATAGCTTCCCTCATGTCGATGAAGCTTTCCACATTTCGGATCTTGAAGAAGTTCATCCGTTTGCCAATAAATAGACGCCGTCAAGAAGTTAACGAATAGGTGATCAAAAACGTTCAATGTCTAAACTTCAGTGAGTAAATTGAACGTTTTAAAACTTTAATGACCAAAATAAGTTTGAGAGGAAAGTTCAGTGATAATTTACGTGATTTACCCATTTTTATTCAGACCTTTCTATTTTAGTCATCAAATTAAATTAAATTCTTGAAATATCAAATTTGATTCTATTTTTTCTTTTAATTTAATTCAGATAATCAAATTCCTTAGTTATTTCAATTAAAATGATATATGTGTCAACATTTTGACTGAAATATTCGACGTGTTGTCTATTTCAATTAACTGACTCACACAATAAAATTAGAAATCAAATTAAATTAAATAAAATATGGGGACTAAATATAAAATTTAAAATAAGCGAGAGATCAAAACCAAAGTTTTTCCAGCTTACTTGGATCGTTGGCTGTGATCAGACCAGTGCCCTCAAAATCACAGCTTCCTTTAAGCCTAAAGTAAGAGTTCATGGCGAATGATGCATAAGACCTGGCGTCGGACGGTTGGGCACAAGCGCCGCCGGTGTCAATCGGACCGCAATCGGCGCCTTGGTTGCATGCAATATCGATGTTCCTCAAGAGTTCGTCGTTGCTAGTTCCGGGTTTTGGCAGACAAAAACTCTTGGTATCGGCAGCGAGTGAGCCTCCTCTAATCATTCCTGCTGCGGCGGAGGAGAAGAGGTGGAAGACGACTGTGCCGAGGAGGAGGAAAGAAACTCTGCTCAATGAATTCATGATTCCAATTTTATTATTATTTGACACTTGATTATGTTTTGGAGGGTATAATTGGTGGATATATAGAGAAGATGAATAAACTATGGAAGGTAGTTATTTGTTAGTATTTTGACATATGGGGAACTCAGAGATTTTACAGCTTCATTGATCCATAATTTTTGTTTCATTTTTAGTTAAAACGTAGGGGAAAAATCGTATCCGACGGAATCATCACTCAATTTTACTCTTAAACTTATTTTGGTCACCAAAATTTCAAAACGTTCAATTTATTCGCTAAGTTTATACATTGAACGTTTTTGGTCACTCCTCTCTTAATTTTTTGACGACGTGCATTTACTAGCGAACGAAAAAACTTCTCCAAGATTGAAACGGTGGAAAACTTCATCAACACAAGAATAGTAACACAACGAGAAACGGGCTTCATCCGACGACGGAGGAGGGAGATCGACGAGAGAGAAACCGAAAGATTTTTGTCGATTCGTGAACTTCTAAGTACTTTTCGGAAAAATGGAGGTTGAATTCAGACTCAGGGGCCGAGACGAAGTGGCTGGTGAAATTTGGGACCGAATGACCACCATCTACGACTGTTTGGGGTTTAAGAGTGACAAAAACATTCAATGTCTGAAATTTACTTACAAAAAACATTTAATGTCTAAATTTCAGTGAGTAAATGGAACGTTTTGAAACTTTAGTGACCAAAATAGGTTTAAAAATAAAGTTAAATGATGATTTACGTAATTTACCTTATATTTTACATTATTAGTTAAATTTTGATAAAAAATCTAAAACATATACATATATAAGGTACTAAAATTATGATATTGAATTAAATTATATGTCGATTTTATTTTACTTATTTTAATAAATGATTATTATATAATTTTTTGAAAAAATTAAAAAATATACAAATTATATTAAATTAAGTCGGAGTTAAGCTTTCAATTAAAATTTCAAGTTGGATAAAATTATGTTATAGGATTTCAATTTAAATACTATAAAAGGATTTCAATTGGAACGATTTTATTTTAAAAGAAAATGGTAAGATTTTATTGAGACTACAAGGTGGATTAAGACACCGACATGAGCCTAATGGAGGAACGATTCAGTTTAATGGTGTTATCAATTCCTATTTTTTCGCATGTTCATTTATAAATTTTGAGTAAACTACTTTTTCCACCATTTAATTTTGTTTGTGTTTCTATTTTCATCACTCAACTTTAAAAAAATTTAATTTCATTATTCAACTTTTGGATTGTATTTTTAATCACTCCAGCGTTCAGTAACAAACAACAGGGTGACATGGACATTTTTGCTTTTTTTCATCACTCAACTCTGTACGTATTTCTGTTTCGATCACTTAAGTTTGATTTTTTTTTTAATTTCATAACTTAACTTTCTAAATTGTTTTTAGTCACTCGAGCATTAAGTGAAATCAACGGAGAGAAATGGACTTTTTTTTCGATGTGGTTTTTATTCTCTATTTTTTTAAATTTATTTCATTGTCTTCCCCACAAAAACAAACTTTAAGAATTTTATCTTCATGTCACATTATTGTCGAAACCGTCATTCGTCGGTGACTTCTTTGACCACTCCAAACATTGACGAACTGCTCTCACCATTTCCTATTACTTTATTAGTTTATATTTTCCCAAAAATTTATTTAAAGCTCGCAAAACGTCAACTCAAACTTAGAAAAAATGAACACGATCTATAATCTTCACCGTACGTATGAACAACGTGGAATCAAAATATATTGTTTGTCCTCCTCCTTTCCACCTTCCCACCATTAGGATTTAGAAGAAAATGCTCCAATATCAGAGAAATGAAGAGAAGCTAAAAAGCTAGGTTTAACTTTTAGGAAGAAAGATTACATGGGTTTTCACAAAATAGAAGAAAGTTTTGGGATTTTTTCCCTATAAATTAAAAAATGTCTTGCGGTAACACTGTTAAATTATTAACGGTATAGTGACTTAAAACCCAATTTCAAAAGTTGAGTGATAAAATTAAACTTTTTAAAAGTTCAGTGGTGAGAAAAATAGTTTACCCACAAATTTTGACGTATTGATGAGTTTCTCAAACCAAATACAAACCTTGTTTGATAAATAGCGATTTGACCAAAATTAGACGTTTAAACGGTCAAATTTGTTAATTTAAATGTTTGGTGAATAGCGGATTGAAGTAAAACCTTTAATTTAAAAAAAATGCTAATAAGAGCTTTTTAAAATTAGAGATTTTGACATAAGAGTTATAAAGACCCTTTACTCTCAACAATTATCAAAAATCTCCAAATAACCTAAACTTAACATTTTCTATTTTAATTCTTCACCCTTACGTATTTACAATTTTACATTGTAACTGTAACACCCCAAAAATTACGCCCAAATTGTAAACCCTAGATTTGAAAAATATCCTTAATTTAGAAACCTAATTTTGAAATCCCTAACTAAAAACTCTAACAATTGAGAAATTAGGATTTCATGGGCAAATCGTAATTTTTAAAAATTCGAGGATAATCCTGCGATTTTCTAAAATGTATCGGTCATCATAGTAACTTTATTTAAATTTTTGACTAATCCCCAAATTAACAAGTTTCATTTAAAATTGAATTCCTCGTAAAAGTCATCATCATTTGTTTATTTTTTTTAACTTTATTTTCCCTTTTAATTATTATTATGTATTCTATTCCTAATTGAAAACTTAAACCTAAACGTTTGTATATATATATAAACTCACAGCTGAATGAATGTAAAATCTCTTTAAATTTCTATAACACTTAAACAACTCGATCTCTCCCTCTCCCAATTCCAAACCCGCCGAAGCCATGAAAACCCCTTGGCATCCATCATATTTTTTTTAAATTTCTATTATCTTCAAATCGTGTGGGGGTATCTCCACTAAATTCTTTGTCAAAGTTGTTCTCAAAATAAACTTAATATCCTTGATTTGAACCATTGTTAATCTCGGCTATGAAATTCAATTACCGTACATGTGCAACATGTTTCTATCCGGTAGAACTTAATATTAAATTTCAGTGTAAAAGACATTCGTTCAGACGTTAGAGCTATTGTGGCTAAGGTGTGTTTTTTTCTTGTGCTATAATTAAATTATATACTATTTTCTATGTGCTGGTGTTTTACCTCTTGTGTGATTATTTATACGTATTATGGCTGATATGGTTGACATCATATGCATCCGATTTCAGAATTTGTTTTGGTTATGTATTACGAACATTTGATTTATGAAACATCGAATTTTCAGAACTATGATTTATGAATTTATGGACTATGGTTTATGAAGTATGTTTACGGAAATATCGAATTTATGGAACTGTGTTTATGGAATCTGATTTTTAAACATTATATATGTATGAGCATGGGTTGGGATTTGTACGGAGGAAGTTCAGTGGTTTCATCCTTCGGGCTGAATTCCACTTCGGATCAGTGGTTCCACCCTTCGGGTTGAGTTCCACTTCGGACTGGTGACGATGTAGAGAGTGGTTCTGGGGAACCTTACTCTTCGGATGGTGATGTAGTTGGGTGCATTACACTGCGTTTGTGATTTGTGTTATGGTTTAAAAGATTTCATTCAAAATAATATTATGTTTTATAATTATGGTTTTTCTTGCACTCTAAAGACATACTAAGCTCTTTAGCTTACTCCCACATAGTTTCCTCTTATAGATATCTTTGGGCTTTAGGCGACGTGGTACTTGGAGGATCTCAATTTTATCCGGTTATTTTATTATGAACTATTTTTAATTATTAAGATTAATATTTATTATTTTGAGACATGGATGTAATTTTAGACTATTTATGTTTTGGGGTTATTTTTAGCATTTATTTACTGTTACTTTAATTCAGAGTTTTTATATAATCATTCGAATATTTATTATTATATTTTTATTTGTTACTAAATTTATGTTATTTTATTCTAATTAAAGTATAATTTTTAAAATTGGATTTCTTGAGGAAAATGTTTTCAAATGTAACTTCCTAAATTCGGTCTATTCTTCTAGGCCGGGTTTAAGGGGTTACATTTAGTGGTATCAGAGCTAAGTTCAACCCTCGGACTGTGAGGCTCATATAAAAATTTAAGTCGAAAATGATTTTTGCATGCATATTAAATGTTTTAGGGCAAAATGAGAATTTTTGATAAATTTATTATATTAAAGAATTAAAGATTTGTTTTGAATAGAAACTCCAAGTACCAACTCTAATTCTAGGATTGTCCCTTTTGTAGATAGACTATTATGTCACCTCGTAGGAGTTCTAGATTAGTGACCGATCGTGATCATACTCGTTCTTATGAAATTGAGATCAAAGTCTATTTGAAAGCCCTCTGTTGTCATTTGTGACCAGATCTAAAATGTCTTTTTAAAATTGTTATCAAAACTTTTATTTTTTTTGAAGTATGTCGTTAGTCTGAAAATTTTGAGGACAAAATTTCTTTTAAGGGTGGGAGAGTTGTAACACCCCAAAAATTACGCCCAAATTGTAAACCCTAGATTTGAAAAATATCCTTAATTTAGAAACCTAATTTTGAAATCCCTAATTAAAAACTCTAACAATTGAGAAATTTGGATTTCATGAGCAAATCGTAATTTTTAAAAATTCGAGGATAATCCTGCGATTTTCTAAAATATATCGGTCATCATAGTAACTTTATTTAAATTTTGGACTAATCCCCAAATTAACAAGTTTCATTTAAAATTGAATTCCTCGTAAAAGTCATCATCATTTGTTTATTTTTTTTTAACTTTATTTTTCCTTTTAATTATTATTATGTATTCTATTCCTAATTGAAAACTTAAACCTAAACGTGTGTATATATATATAAACTCACAGCTGAATGAATGTAAAATCTCTTTAAATTTCTAAAACACTTATACAAATCGATCTCTCCCTCTCCCAATTCCAAACCTGCCGAAGCCATGAAAACCCCTTGGCATCCATCATATTTTTTTTAGATTTCTATTATCTTCAAATCGTGTGGGGTATCCCCACTAAATTCTTTGTCAAAGTTGTTCTCAAAATAAACTTAATATCCTTGATTTGAACCATTGTTATTCTCGGCTATGAAATTCAATTACCATACATGTGCATCATGCTTCTATCCGGTAGAACTTAATATTAAATTTGAGCGTAAAAGACATTCGTTCAGACGTTAGAGCTATTGTAGCTAAGGTGTGTTTTCTTCCTGTGCTATAATTAAATTATATACTATTTTCTATGTGCTGGTGTTTTACCTCTTGTGTGATTATTTATACGTATTATGGCTGATATGGTTGACATCATATGCATCCGATTTCAGAATTTGTTTTGGTTATGTATTACGAACATTTGATTTATGAAACATCGGATTTTCAGAACTATGATTTATGAATTTATGGACTATGGTTTATGAAGTATGTTTACGGAATATCGGATTTATGGAACTGTGTTTATGAAATTTGATTTTAAACATCATATATGTATGAGCATGGGTTGGGATTTGTACGGAGGAAGTTCAGTGGTTTCATCCTTCGGGCTGAATTCCACTTCGGATCAGTGGTTCCACCCTTCGGGTTGAGTTCCACTTCGGACTGGTGACGATGTAGAGAGTGGTTCTGGGGAACCTTACTCTTCGGATGGTGATGTAGTTGGGTGCATTACACTGCGTTTGTGATTTGTGTTATGGTTTAAAAGATTTCATTCAAAATAATATTATGTTTTATAATTATGGTTTTTCTTGCACTCTAGATACACACTAAGCTCTTTAGCTTACTCCCACATAGTTTCCTCTTACAGATATCTTTGGGCTTTAGGCGACGTGGTACTTGGAGGATCTCAATTTTATCCGGTTATTTTATTATGAACTATTTTTAATTATTAAGATTAATATTTATTATTTTGAGACATGGATGCAATTAGACTATTTATGTTTTGAGGTTATTTTTAGCATTTATTTACTGTTACTTTAATTCAGAGTTTTTATATAATCATTCGAATATTTATTATTATATTTTTATTTGTTACTAAATTTATGTTATTTTATTCTAATTAAAGTATAATTTTTAAAATTGGATTTCTTGAGGAAAATGTTTTCAAATGTAACTTCCTAAATTCGGTCTATTCTTCTAGGCCAGGTTTAAGGGGTTACAGTAACATTTGTAAACTAATATTTTTTGTTTTTTAATCTCACACATTTGGTTTTGTATTTAAATTTAGGGAAAACTACATAAATGACTATTATACTATGAGTTTGGACTCGATTTGACCACTATACTTCTAATTGTAACAATTAAACCACTGAAATATTAAATTGGACTCAATGTGACCTTCAACCGTTAGAAACCAACAGAGGGAGTAACGTGACCGTTAGTAAAAGTTTGAATAATTCCACATTTGGTCCCCGCTATTTACACATTTTATCAATTTAGTCCTAATTTTATTTAATAAAATAATTTAATTACTTAATTAGGCGACGACACGTGTCACCACCTTATTGGAGGACTTTATTTATATTTTTTTGAATATATATTTAATTTAATTAATTTTTCTCCTCCAATCAGGTGATGACATGTGTCACCTAATTGGACTCAATGTGACCTTCAATCGTTAGAAACCAACAGAGAGAGTGACGTGGCCGTTAGTAAAAATGTGAATAATTCCACATTTGGTCCCCGCTATTTACATATTTTATCAATTTGGTCCTAATTTTATTTAATAAAATAATTTAATTCTTTAATTAGGTGACAACACGTGTCACCACCTTATCATCACTTGATTGGAGGAGGAAAAATGAAAGCAAAAGAAAATGGCCCTAGGCAGACTCAAACTAGGGTCTTTGGAGTGCAAGTGGCAAGTGTTTACCACTAGGCCAAGCGTTTTTTTTTGTGTTATAAAATAAAACATTTAATATATGTGTTAGATGGTTGTTAATGCATGGAAAAAGGAAGGAAATGTGGTTTTAGGGAATTCGAACATAGCATACTTATGATGCATAAAAACATCTAACCCAATTAAATAAATTTAATAATTAAATTAAAGTTAACAATATTTTTATATTTTTTAAATTATAGTTAGTGCACGATTTAAAATCAAACATTTAAAATTATATTCATTTAGCGAATATAAACTCGTGTTTGAATCCGCCTAGGGCCATTTGCTTTGCTTCCATTTTCCTTCTCCAATTAGGCGACACATGTCATCACCTGATTGGAGGAGGAAAATTAATTAATTAAATCAAATATATGTTCAAAAATTATAAATAAATTCTTCCAATTAGGTGGCGACAGTCGCCACCTAATTAAATAATCAAATTAATTTATTAAATAAAATTAGGGCCAAATTGGTAAAAATGTGTAAATAGCGGGGACCAAATGTGAAATTATACAAATTTTTACTAACGGCCACGTCACTCCCTCTGTTGGTTTCTAATGGTCAGTGGTCACATTGAGTCCAATTTAATAGTTTAGTGGTTTAATTGCTTCAATTAGAAGTATAGTAGTCAAATCAAGTCCAAACACATAGTATAGTGGTCATTTATGTAGTTTACCCTTAAATTTAATAATTAATTAAATTGTATTAAAAATGATTATATAAATAATAAATTATTATATAGATACTTCAAATATGTTTAGTAATATATTAAAAAATATTTTTCATAATCTAATTAATATTAATAGATAAAAAATATTGATAACTAATAAACTATTCAAACAAGTATCGAATATAATCATGTCCTTAAATGTCTTTTTGCTTGTTTAAATAATCAAACAACTATCAGCTATCAGTTAATTTTACCAAATATTTTTATACAATCAGCTAGTGAAATCAACTAATGAAATTCGCTATCAGCTATCCGCTATTTGTCAAATAAGGCCATTGTATTTTTCTCTAAATTTATTTTTTAGGGAACAACCATACAACTTTATTAATAAAGAAAAAGTAAAACAATAACATAACCTATCAAAAGTTTTAAAACATCCAAAAAAACAACAAAAAAAAGAAAATGATATATTAAGAAAAGATAAGCGTTGCACATGTCAGATCATACGCTTCCTCTTTGTATTAAAGAAAATCTTTGCGATCCGTTGTAAGAAAGGATCATTGGGAGTTGTCAAAACACAAACTAGATGAAATTCCCAAAATCAGTCATCACATTTCACGCTTATTCTCAAAGGCAATGATCCGCAACAGAGTTCTGATTACATCATTTAACAACTCAAAAAGGATCAAAAATATTTAAGACCGCCGACAAACACAAATCAAAAACAAAACCGTGAGAATCACTGAACTAACATCTGTAAAAATAATCATAAAACGTACCCTATTACAAAAAAACGTGCTCTAAAGTAAAGGAAAATGCAACAAAATTCTCACCAAATATGCATGACATGAAGACAACGCACATTCAATGCTCAAAACAAAACAGCCGATAGAGTCGAGCTATGCTCTTTGCCGGCTACAAAAAAACCAATTGAAGGGCAACACAAGATGATCATCTTATTATATATATATATATATATATATATATATATATATATATATAATTCTCAACACAAATTTATCATCATTTCTGACAGAATCGCCTCGACATTAATAACCTCATCTCCACAGGTTATGTCTGAGCAGCTTCCAAACTATCAAACACATGTAGAGATATCTCACCCTTATCAATATCATTATCAAGAGTACTTGCACACCACTCTACGGACAACCTTGTTCTTTTACTAACCTTGGTACTTGGTAGGACACTGCAATTTTGTCAACATCTATGGTTCAATCCCTATATATACTTTAAACTGGTCAATTTTAATTTACGTATTTTTTAATTTTAATATTCATCCAAACGAAGTAGTGGATATTGACATTTGACTTTGAGGGGCAATTAGAGATTTTTTTTCTTTTAAAAGAGTTATAAATATTAGGTAATTATTCAATACACATGCATGCAATAGAAACAAATAGTTTCAACAAGCGCCTTAAGGTTAGATTTTAGGGTTTAAATGTTAGGGGTTTATGTTTAGTTGGTTTAAAATTGACGTATTGTGGTTAGAATTTAGGGACCGAGTTATAATTTATAGTTTATAGGTTAAAACTAAAGTCTAACCTTTGAACCCTAACCCTAAACCATATATTCCTAACCCCTAACATCTATATAAAACAAAATTTTGACGGTTTCTTCAATATATAACTACTATAAAAATTTTTAAGGAAATAATTGAAATATTTTAAATATTTGAGGGACCTGATGATATTTTAAAAATTTTTAAAGAGTCAAATGACAATTTTTCAAATTTTGTAGGAGCCATAACCCACACATGTCCTTACAGTGTTTCGTCGTTGCCCAAACAATACATGATGATTTTTTGGTAGAAAAGCTTGCAACAAATCTGATTTTTCATTGAAACTTAGAACGTTGAAGAGCATATTGATGAATTGATACTCTAAGGGTGCGTTCGGTTTTAGAGAATGAAGTCTATTTTTATTTTATTTTTTTTAAAAAAAATAAAAAACGATGAAGAAAACATGTTTAGTTGAAAAATGATAAATGATTTTTAGAAAATAAAAACAAAAATAAGTGAAAATTTGATAAAATAAAAAAGATGTTTTCATTGAAAATATTTTAGGAAAATGGAAAATATGAAAACTGTTATGAATATTTATCTACGTGGATGTCTATCATGATAAGAACTTTATCAATGAGATTTGACTTACTTTATCATTATGAATATTATCTACAATAATTAGAGTTTAATGTATTATGTACTTCTTATGCCTATAAATAGATGATTTACTGAAGGCATTGTATACAAGTCTATATTTGAGAATAATACAAATCTCCCTCTTTCTCTCATCTCTTTGTTCTTCCATTCTTGTTCTTTGTTCTTATTCTTGTTCTTTATTTTATTCACAACACGTTATCAGCACAATCTCGCTCAACTATTATGATTCTACTTTCAACACCTCAAGCAATGCTTCTCCTTTTGCAATATTTTTTCTTGGTTCACGGTAATTTCAAACTTCATCTTTTAGGTAATATTATATTTATCTTATCGTAAATTAATTTCTATTTTTCGTTATCAATGTGTTTTGAAAATCACAATATTTCTCCTAACGGATATCACAACATTTTTTTAAAAATAAAATCTTGGAAAGCATATCCATATAGTAATGCGTTTGATAAACTTATCCATATATAACCGATTGAATTTGTAATGTATTTGAAAGTTGAGTTTCTTGGTTATCGGGTATGTCTTCTATTTATATTTATTTTACAACAAAGTTAAAATAAGTCTAGACGCAGATTTTTTTGAAAGGAAGACGCCCATATTTGTTTTGACACGCATGATTCGCATCGCTAATAATTATGCTTATACGCTAAAGTTAAAATCATGGAAGAAAAACTCAGTCTGTTTGTGCGCTCAAATTGTATGAGTATATGATATGTTTCTTCCATAATTAAGAACAAAATTAATGTTTCATATTTTATATTGGATTTATTTATTTTATAATAGTTGATATTTTTAACCGTGTTTTGAGTTTTTGCATGATATAATGACTTGGAAAGAGACAAGACATTATGAGAAGTTGTCTTGGTCATTTGCTACGTCTCAATTATCCTCGAGAGGAAAACCAATATCGGTAAATTTTGATTTTATTTTTTTCCTTTAAATTATGATTTTAATGTGTGATAAATCATGGTGAATTTCAATCTATAAAAAGATTGTTATAAAGCCTATATTTGCTCGAAAGCAATATTTCTTCTTCGTTGAAAGCATGATGTTTATTCCAAGCGATTATCAATGATGGAGCATTCCCTGAAGTGAATGCAAGTATGATGTTTATTCCATGCGATTATTGGAACTGTTTCATTCCCTGAAGTGAATGCAAACATGGTAAATCATTATTCAATTAGAGACATAATTTCGGTATAATCCAAGTATATTGGCTGGACATCCCGTTCTGCGTGGCTACTGGTCTCAAAGGAGGTTTTTAAAGGACCTTGTGGACATGTTTAACAATGCCACGTACGAGGATTAAATCTTTGTTCTCTGTGATAAGGATATGTGAAAAAGGTTTCAAAGGCCCACTGACTCTACTCCATTCCCTGAAGTGAATGTGAGATTATATTATGGAAGGAATAAAAACCACATTAGAAGTTGTGGTCGTGGTCGAGACTATGAATATAGACATGAAAAATATGGTCATTTTAAAAATACTTCTACCCACCGGTAGTGAGGTTATAAGGATGACAAGAGTGATAAAGATCATTCTATTAAAGTAAAACTCTTCTTATTACCAATGCGATGTTATAAACCATTAGTCTCGTATGTGTTGTGCGTTGAAAAATCAAGAATCATTGAATGATAAAGGAAAGAAAATATAAGCAAATTTTGTTTGCGAAACATGATGAAGATAATACTGGTCCAACTTTATTTGGACATTGCTGGTCCAACTCATTTGGACGTTGTTGATTTTCTTATAACCCTCGAAAGAAATAAATCATCTTCTAAGTATTCTCATAACTTTGAAGAGAATTATTTATTTATTTATATTTATTTTGCTTTACGTTTATTTATTTTACACGCATTAATTATTTACGTTTTATATTTACATTTATATATTATGATATTTATTTATTTTGTTTAACATGATTACTTGTCAAATACAATCTATGGTGACGATTTATGCTCAACATAAGCATAAGATATGTAACCCCCTTAACCCGGCCTAGACGATTGACCCGAATTAAGAAAGTCACACGGGGAAAACCAAAGTCAACCCGAAAGTCAACCTTGATTAACGACCCTTTTTTTTCTTTTTAATCTTGTCTAGATGCACATTAGCCCTAATTGTGATTACAAAAACATCATAATCAAAGATCACAAACATCAGAGATCAAACAGGGACCCAATTGAACAAATTACAACTTTAGGGACCAAATTGTAATTTCTGATAATTAAAAAAACTTAACCCAAATTAAAGTTACCAACTTGAAATTAATCAGGTTTCATGCTTCTCTGTGAAATTTCAGCTCAAAAGGACTTCCCAAGCTCATGCAATTGAACAAACAAGTTTCAGGACCAAAACGCAAACAATTCAAAACATATAACTGCTAATGTCAGCCCCCAACGGTCGACCGTTCCGAAACAGGTAGACCCCGTTTCGAAACACGGGCCGTTCCGCAACGGGTTCCGAAACATGGCCTTGGCAGAGGCCAAACCGTTTCGAAACGGTGCATACCGTTTCGGATGCCTGGGTTCATGCAAGGCACCCGTTCCGAAAC
Organism: Hibiscus tridactylites; assembly: GCA_958450335.1. Classification (NCBI taxonomy): domain Eukaryota; kingdom Viridiplantae; phylum Streptophyta; class Magnoliopsida; order Malvales; family Malvaceae; genus Hibiscus; species Hibiscus tridactylites. The sequence goes on along the minus strand of OY288279.1, from coordinate 29,204,602 downwards.
GGTGCACACTGTTCCGAAACGCCTGCACAGATTGCAGCAAAATGCATTCCAAAACATGCAATAGATCATTCAAACATGCTCCAAATGCTACCAAACTTTACCAGCATGCAATTAAACATATTTAGGACTTATAGGCATCATCAAATCAACAAACTAACATCATATGCAAAAAGCCCCAATTCTATAGGCATGCTTCCTACACAAGCTAGCTATTCAAGCACAAAACTTTCAAAACAAGCATGTAATGATCCAATTCAAAAACCAGCATTCATATCATCATTCAACATACTTAGGGAGTTCCAAACACCTCCCAAAACATACACATTGGTCCCCCATTGCCAAATTACCCAAAAGCTAAAAAGTACTTATAAAACCTTCCATACATTGAGCTTTACTTGTACTTGAATGCTTGCCCTCCTTGCTGCCCCTCAAGGTTCTCTAATGCTCTGCATTATTGAATTAAGAAAACGAAGAGAGCGTAAGCAAAAGCTTAGTGAGGAATGCTCTTAAAAACCATTCAATAATGCAATTCAAAACATTTACAAAACATGCTTTAAATCAACCTTTGCACATGCTCAAAAGCATATTTTAAACAAGCAATCTCATGCTTCAACATAAACATAACATGTCATATTGGCTCAAGTGATACATTCCATTTCTTAAAACAAGTTCATCAACTTCCCAAGGATTTTTAAACACCTTGGCCCCAAGGACTTTTAAACACCTTGGCCATGGACTTTTAAACACCATGAATGAGGACCACACAAGGACTTTTAACCACCTTTGTGTCCATAGCTTGAATCACCCCAAGGACTTTTAAACACCTTGGCCCCAAGGACTTTTAAACACCTTGGCCCCATGGACTTTTAAACACCATGGCCCCATGGACTTTTAAACACCATGGAAAGGATCACCTAAGGACTTTTAACCACCTTAGTGTCTGCAACAAGAATCATCCAAGGACTTTTAACCACCTTGATGTTCTTAAGTAACAAGGCTCACTCAAGGACTTTTAACCACCTTAGTGACCTTAACCTTTTCAAAACATCACTTGCCAATACACATCATTTTCATCAATTAATCCACTGTTTTAAAGCATTAAACCAAGCCATTTTCATCATGCATTTCAAAGCATCAAACCACATTTAATCAATGTACATAATCAAGGAACTCCTACCTAGAGTTACCTTCAACATATGGCTTACACCATCAGCAAAAACCATGCTAAAACATGCTTTCAAAACAGTAATTAAAACATGCAAATAACCATTTCGCATCACAACAAAATCATGGCCACCACTAGAGAGAAATTCCGAAAACTTACACTTGAGCTTAGAAAAGTTGTTTAGACTTAAACTAAGCTCCCAAAACCTTCAAACCTTGGTTTAAAAGCTGAAAACCCAACTTCACAAACGCACTCACCGATTTCCACTTTGCTTTAAGCCAAAGCACCAAATCAAGCTTCCGGATCAACAATTCTTGGATCCAAAGATGCCTCCCCTGTTTCAACACATCAAAGAAGAGGATTAATGCATCATCATGCATTAATTGCTTCAATGAAAGCACCTAAACTCGCTGCTCTCATCCAACCTCCATTTTCGGCCACCAAACACAACCGAAAATGCATCCAAAACACTTCTAAACCATGCCCAGCCATAAACCAGCAAAACCACACTTCCATAAACATCATAACACATCTAAAAACAACCTATTAACATCCTTATACCTCCAGCAACAACAGATCACCAAGATCACCTCAAAAACAACCTTGAAACACAAGCTAAACTTAGGAAACTCAACCTATCCGGGATTGCATCAATCAAAACTCAATTCCTTATCAATTTAGAGTTCATTTAACATCAAAAACACATCTCAAATCACAGATTAATCAGATCTAACGAAAATCATCAAAAATCACCAAAATCTTGCATTATAAGCCAAGATCCATTTCACCACTTAAAAACCTTTAATTAAACATCAATTAAGGATTGAAAACTTAGGAATTTCAGTAAAGAACTGATAGTTTAGAGGAGAAGGACGTTCTTACCTCCAAACTTGAGTTTCTCCTCTTTTTGGAATCAAAATCCTTGTTGAAACAATTAGCAATTGAAGAGGTTTTGAAGATACAATGATTAGGAATCAAATGAGAGTTGAAAGGAGGGATTTAGGTGAAGAAATCAGAACCAATTCTCTGGAAAAGAAGTGTTTGGGTTGAGAGAAAATGAGAGAAAGAAAATTAGGAAAAGTTGGTTACAAAATCCAAAAATAGCCAAATGGCTTTCCCTCCACTTTTAATATCCTTTAAAATCAGAATTTAGACTTAAAATATCTTAGAAAAATCTGGAGAAACTCCCTTTGGGTAAATAGCTCCTTAAAGATTCAAAGTTTCAACCCTTTATAAAACAGTCACCAAACTTGCGAAAATTACATTTTGGTCACTAGCCAAAATGTCACACTTCCAAAACTCATTTTCCAAAATTGATTTCACAGTTCACTTAATTATATTAAAAGATGATTTTAGAACATTTTTCCATATTTTTAATGCAACCCGAACTAGGCTTTCCTAATTTCACCTCTTTAGATTCGAACAGCACTTTGACCAACCGGTCAACGCCCAAAACTCCTAAGCCCAAAATCGGGGCGTTACAACTCTCCCCCCCTTAAGAAATGTCGTCCTCGAAATTTACCTGAAGGAAAGAGATAAGGAAACTGCTTCAGCATGACTTCCTTCCGCTCCCACGTGGCTTCCTCAACACCTCGATGCTTCCACAGCACCTTCAACAACTCAATGGTCTTGCCACGAAGAACCTTGCTATCCAAATCCAGAACCTTCCCCGGTTCCTCATCATAGGTCAAATCCGGATTCAAAACCACTTCCTCCACAGGCATCACATGCGAAGGATCAGATCTATACTTCCGGAGCATAGAAACATGGAACACATCATGAATCTTCTCCAACTCCTGAGGTAACCTCAGCCGATACGCAACAGGACCCACACGCTCAACCACCTCATATGGTCCAATGTACCGAGGGCTCAACTTACCCTTCCGGCCAAACCTCATCACCTTCTTCCAAGGCGAAACCTTCAAGAACACACGGTCACCCACCGCATACTCTATCTCCTTACGCTTCAAATCCGCGTAAGACTTTTGCCGATCAGAGGCAGCCTTCAACCGCTCACAAATGAGCTTCACCTTCTCGGTGGTCCCTTTCAACAAGGCCGGCATCGAAACCAACTTTTGACCAGTTTTAGCCCAGCAAAGAGGAGTCCTACACTTCCTCCCATATAGAGCCTCATAAGGTGCCATCTGTATACTCGCCTGATAACTATTGTTATAAGCGAACTCAACCAAAGGCAGATGCTTCTCCCAAGAACCTTGGAACTCAATCACGCAGCACCTCAACATATCCTCCAAAATCTGGATAACCCGCTCAGACTGACCATCCGACTGAGGATGATAAGATGTACTGAAATGCAACCTTGTACACAGAGCTTGATGCAAACGCTGCCAGAAACGCGATGTGAACCTCGGATCCCTATCCGACACAATCGACTTAGGCACACCATGCAGCCGCACAATCTCAGCAATATACAGCTCTGCCAGCTTATCCAAAGAAAACGTAGTATGCACAGGCAAGAAATGCGCACACTTCGTCAAGCGATCCACAATCACCCAAACAGAATTCTTCTTTGATGGAGACAAAGGTAAACCAGATACAAAATCCATGGTAACCCTCTCCCACTTCCATTCAGGAATTTTCAACGGTTGCAACAAACCAGAAGGAACCTGATGTTCAGCCTTAACTCGCTGACACACCAAACACTTGCTCACAAACTCTGCAACATCCTTCTTCAAACCCACCCAATAGTACTCATCACGCAGATCACGGTACATCTTAGTACTACCAGGGTGCATAGCAAAAGGACTACTATGACCTTCAGTCAGAATAGCACGCCTCAACTCAACATCAGTAGGCACTACTATCCGACTACCAAAACACAACACACCATCCTCATTAAAGCAGAAATCCGAAGGTCTACCCTCCGCGATATCCTGAACATGAGACACCAAGGAATCATCCAACAACTGCTTTTCCTTGATCAACTGAACCAACGATGGTTTCACTTGCAACTCAGCAACAAGACCACCATCTCGCGATATGCTCAAGCTAGCAAACATAGCTCTCAGCTCAACAGCTACCTTCCTACTCAAGGCATCCGCAACAACATTAGCTTTTCCAGGGTGATACTCAATCGTCAGATCATAATCCTTGAGCAACTCCAACCAACGCCGCTGTCTAAGATTCAACTCTTTCTGAGACATCAGATACCTCAAACTCTTGTGATCCGTGTACACAGTACACTTTTCACCATACAGATAATGTCTCCAGATCTTCAGAGCAAAAACCACTGCAGCCAGCTCAATGTCATGCGTAGGATAGTTGCGCTCATGCACCTTCAACTGCCGTGACGCATAAGCCACAACCTTACCCTCTTGCATCAGCACACATCCCAAACCAACATAGGATGCATCACTATAGACCACAAACTCTTTCCCTGATTCAGGCTGAATCAAGATAGGAGCTTGCGTCAAAGCCGCCTTAAGCTTCTCAAAAGCCTGCTGTCTCGCTTCCGTCCACTCATACTTAACATCCTTCTGCAACAGCTTCGTCAAAGGAGCATCAATCTTGGAAAAACCATCCACAAACCTCCGGTAGTATCCCGCCAAACCAAGGAAACTACGGACCTCATGAACAGACTTAGGAACTTTCCAGTTCATCACCGCCTCAATCTTCTGAGGATCAACACGAATCCCAATAGCTGAGACCACATGCCCAAGAAACACCACCTCCTTAAGCCAGAACTCACACTTGCTCAACTTAGCATAAAGCTGATTCTCCAACAAGGCTTGCAAAACAATCCTCAAATGCTCTTCGTGCTCCTCCTCAGTACGCGAGTACACGAGGATATCATCAATGAACACCACAACGAACTTGTCCCGGTATTCATGAAACACACGATTCATCAAGTCCATGAAAGCAGCAGGAGCATTTGTCAAACCAAACGGCATCACAAGGAACTCATAATGCCCATACCTTGTCCTAAAAGCTGTCTTAGGCACATCCACATCCTTCACCTTCAACTGATAATACCCTGACCTCAAGTCAATCTTAGAGAACACTGCAACTCCCCGAAATTGATCAAAGAGATCATCAATCCTCGGCAAAGGATACCGATTCTTGATAGTCAACTTGTTCAGCTGACGGTAATCAATGCACATCCTCATAGTGCCATCTTTCTTCTTCACAAACAAGACTGGTGCTCCCCAAGGTGACACACTCGGCCGGATGAAACCATGATCTAACAGCTCTTGCAACTGCGTCTTCAGCTCCTTCAGCTCCTTAGGTGCCATTCTATAGGGAGTAATGGACACAGGAGTTGTATTCTCATACAGCTCAATTCCAAACTCCACCTCGCGATTAGGAGGTAAACCAGGCAACTCCTCAGGAAAAACACCAGGAAACTCTTTCACAACCTTGATATCTTGCACCCTCAACTCCTTAGAGCTAGGATTCATCACAAAAGCTAGATAAGCTTCGCAACCCTGCCTCAGCATCCTACTCGCCTCCAAGGTAGACACCACATTAGCAAGAAACTTCACATTCTCACCAACCACAACAACTTCATAATCATCCGCAAGCTTAAGCAAAACCCGCTTATTTTCACAATCTACCACAGCACGATGCTCAGCAAGCCAATCCATACCAAGGATCACATCAAAACCATAAAAGGGCAACTCCATAAGATCAACATGAAAGACATGTTCTTGAACAACCAAGGGACACCTTCTATAAAGCTTTCGAGTCACAACAGTTTCACCAAAAGAACTAGTGACACGAACACCAACATCCAAAGACTCAACAGGCAAACCAAGCAATTCAGCATGCTCACGCAAAATGTATGAATGCGTAGATCCAGAATCAATCAAAGAAAGCAATGACAAGGATTGCAAAGTAAAGGTACCTGCAATCACATCTGCATCATTCCTTCCCTCGCGCTGAGCATACACCCTAGCCTGGCCTCCACCCTCAGGCTGAATAGCCACAACATGGGCTACTCCACGACCACCTTCCTCTCGCCTCTGGAAATTACCACGGCCGCGCCCACGACCTCTCTGCGGTGCAGCAACAACAGGAGCACGCTCTTGGCCACCAGCCAACCTCGGACAATCTCACCTCAAATGGTCAACAGAACCACAATTCCAACATCCATTACCAGCTGCCGCAACAGGAGCTTGCACCTCCCTCACAGCACGAGGACAGTCACGCTTCATGTGACCACGCGAACCACAGATCCAGCAAGCACTAGGATCAGCTCTAGCATAACCACCTCTAGCAGGTGCACCGCCACCTCTCTTGGCTGAGGACTAATACCTCTGATCACGTCCCCTCTTGTTCCGTCCGGAGGACTGATACCTCTGATCACGTCCCCTCTTGTTCCGTCCACCTCCGGAACTATACTCAGCAGCTCTCTTGCCAGAACTTGCTCCAGCACCTTTCGCAGATAAACCCAAGTTCATCTCAATGTCCTTGGATCGGCTTACCAATACATCAAAATCATTATACTCAGCTGCCAACATATATGTCTTTACTTCCGTCACCAATCCATAACGGAACCTTTCACACCTCTCCCGCTCATCAGGTATTAGCTCCGGTGCATACTGACTGAGTCGCACAAACTGCACTTCATACTCAGCCACACTCATGCTCCCTTGGGTAAGAGACATGAATTCACGCTTTTTCTCATCCAGATATCTCACTCCAAGATATCTCCTCTTGAACGCATTCTGGAAGAATGTCCAAGTAACATCAGCTTCAGCCATCCCAGCTATGGTGGTCGTCCACCACGTATACGCATCGTCCTGCAGCAAGGACACAACACATCCCATCTTTTGTACATCCGTGCAGCTCATCTGACCCAAGATACACTTGGTACTCTCTAGCCAAGCTTCCGAACTCTCAGCAGACATACCCCTGAACTCAGTCCCACCAAGACTGCGCAAACGCTCCAAAGGTAGTCTAACTCCAGCATCTCCCTGATGCCCAGCTCCTTGAGCTCCAGCTACTGCTGCTCGAAAAGCACCCGCAATAGCTTGTACCAGCATAGACATATCAGGCATAGCTTGCCCCTGACCAACCTCTGGTCCCGCAGCTCCAGCACCAGCTGCAGCTTCAGCTCTTTCACCTCTAGCACCACCACCAGGCGGAGGAGGGGGGTAACACTGCACTACCCGTGTTCTCTTCATTCTCGTTCTCATTGGCACTACAACAAAATTGCTTATTAATGGCATCTATAATATTGTCACTGAAAATTGAGTTTACGTCACTATTTGTATTTTGTGACGTAAAATTTGATGTCACGGCCTTCGTCACGCTAGGTGTGTCACTAAATGTCAAGCATGACAATGTACTTTTTTTCGTCACATATTGTTGAAGATATGGTGACACCGATATATAACGTCACTTATAATTTGTATCCAGTGACAACTAATTATGTCACTAAATGATATAAAATTTCGTCATTGGTTATTAGTATCGTCACCAATAATGAAATAGCTCCGTTACATATTTGACGAACGAAATATCGTCACAATTTTAATGGCGTAACATATCGTCACCTAATAGTAATATAAATGACGATAATACATAGTGTCACCTTATACTTTATATTAGGTGACAACTAATTACGCCACAAAATAATATAAGTTTTTGTTATTGATAATTAGTTTGGTCACCAATTACGCAATAACTTTCATATTATTATTTTCGTTACTAATAATTAAATCCATGACAATCGACAATTTGCTTACAATCAAACTGGAAATAAAAGAAATTTTGGATCAAATTACATTCAGATTTGGATTGAGTTTTGATTTTGGACTCTAGAATTATTCAAACAAATTTTAATTTTTAATTAAAAATAAAATACTTTTCTAAAAGGTTTAAACATTTTAAATATTACAATGAATTCCTAAACTTGTACAATTTTTACAATTTGATCTCTTCCCTCTAAAATGTCAAAAACAAATACACCTGGCATCCAATACCTAAGATAATAAAACATATATTCGCAATAAACAGATGATAGCCACACTAGATAACTAAATGTACTAGTCAGTGTCTTTGGTAATCTCGTCTTTCATTTTAGCTTCAGCTTCTTCTTTTTTTGGAAGCTCTTTCCTTCTAGCTCTCTTATTTAACTCAACTCGAGTCACCCTCTTAGTCTTGAGAGGCCTACAACATGATAGAAGAAGAGTCGATAAATAAATCAACTGTTCATGATAAAATCGAAAAGAAATATGAGTTCTTTAAGCTCTTGAATAATCCCACAAATTAGCCATCCACATACAAAAGTTGGCATGAGATTATAGAATTTTGAGTCTCATCTTTAACCAAAAGAACATATCATAAGCTAAATCATGATCTTCTACTAATGTTTATCTAGAAATGTATCTTGCAGCTAAATTTTTTTTTGAATCACAAGAAAATAAAAAAAAAGGTGTGTGTACAAGGCAACAGATTAAGTAAACATTACACAAGCCAATAAAAATGCATAGATAATAAAAATAAAAAATTATAAGGAGCACAAGGAACAACTAATATTATCACTAAGATTTATCCACATTACCATAATGGTTAAATAAAATATTAAGTATCTACTTAGCAATACACAAAAACTGTTAAATGCTACAATTCTTAAGCTACTCGGCAATACTCAAATTATTTAACCAAACCATTTTAATTATTTTTTAAAGAAAAAAGATGACATAAAACATCAAAATGTTGAAAAAGGATCATTCCATAATTCAAAGTTAATATCTGAATCCAAAAAATAAAAGAAATGACTGTGGATCAAGGATGCTTCTAGCTAATTTATATCTTTTAAATCCTAAAACACCCAAAATGGCCCAGATTTTTTTTCTTCCACTCACATTCCCATTCAAGAGCATTATCTACTTCAAATAACAAAACCAACTCGAACAAATACAAATCCAAGAGAATTTGATAATTGCTTATGAAATTGTATGAGCTAACCTCCCATATCAACAGCTATCAAAATCCCATCTTTATACTTTAAAGCCGCGACTGATGTTCCGCTTACATATGGGTACCTATCAATTAAAAAGAAGAAGGAACATCAAGTCAAAAAATAAAATTTTCAAATACCTAATATCAAAAGGAAACCCTAGTTCAACTGTAAACAAATAAATAACATACGGAGTCCTTTGAGATTTAGTTTCGGGGCCGAGCAAACTATTTTCAGGTTGATTTGAAGCCATGAACTGAATTAGGGGAAGAATCAACAAAGAAGGGGGGAAGTAAAAAAAAATTCTATGCTATTTGTGTAGTGGGAAGTGCGAGACTAAGAAAAAAAATAGTGGGTATTTACAGACAATTAATAGAATCACTTACATTCATTCCGATGTAAGGGTATAGATCGTTCAATTGAAGAAGAAGAAAAACGATGGAGAGAATATGATGCCATATAAAAATTCTAGGTTTTGGTTTCCTCTTCTTTCAGGGAACTCCCTTTTATGAAAAAGGGCCCTGCCCAACCAACTCAAAATCGTCTGATTATTGTTGTACTAAGTAAATAATTAAAACAACATAAGTAAATAATTTTAGGTCGCATCATTTCTTTTAATGTAAATTATTTGATATGTTTGCGGAGAAACTTTTAGTTTCTATAAGCGCTTTAGCTTTAGGGTTTAAAGACTCAATTTAGGATGTAAGATTTAAGGGTTTAAGTTTAATAGTTTAAAATTTAGGGATTATGAATAAAATTTAAGGTTTGGGGTTAGAATTTATGGTTTATAGGTTAAAATCTAAATTCTCAACATATTACCTTAAAACCTAAACCTTAACCTATAAACCTTAAATCCTAACCCACGCCCCTAAATTCTAAATCCATACACCTAAACACATAAATCCTACACCTCAAATTGAGTCTCTAAACCCTGAAACTAATGTGCTTGTGGAAACTGAAAGTGTCCACCGGCACCGCTAGTGTATTTAGTGTATTTGAATATTTGATACAAATCCTTCTTTTAAAATATAAAAGGATTTTAATTTGTTATTATAGAAAAAAATATTTTCTCAACAAGAATAAATTATTTATTTATTTATTGATAAATAATTATTTTATTTTTCTTTAAATTTTATTTTTTTAAAATACATCTAATTACTTAGGTCGAACTCTTTCAATTTTAAAATTAGGCAAATTAACCCCTCTAAAAAGAACAAGTAATTTAGTTTCTGTACATTTCAAAAGTGAGAAAATAAGGACAATTAATAACGACATTAACTATTTCTCTTTATACATCATATATGTTAAACTATGATAGGATCAGTCTTAATGAAATATTAAAATATCCAAACAATTTGAATAATAATAAATTTTTTAAATAAATTTTAAAACCAATAAAATTGAAAAATATATTTAAAATAATTATTTTTCAAATAAATATGAAATTCATAATTGTGTTTTCGTGTTAATTCTTGGCGCCAAACATTAAGTAACATAGACTCATGATGTCTTTTAAAACCGTCATATAAAATATAAGATATATAACAATGAGTGACAAATAATTATTTTTTCACATAAAAACTATTTTTTGACACAAATAAAACATCACATTTTATGTCCTGTAAAATATGACAAATCAAATTGTCACAAATAGTGTTTATTGGTGACGATTTTGCAACGTCACTAATTCAAATAAAATCTTCATAATAATAATAATTCGTCACTAATGCTTCCGTTTCTTTGGCGACGATTTTACAACGTCGTCATTTCATCTAAACGTCATTGAAAAGTTTCCCACCAAATTTTTTTGGAGAGAGAATTTGGCTCCAAATATATAGTGACGAAAATCAATGACATTTTTTAAAATTGTCAAGAAAGATATACCATCAATCACTAAATGTGACAAAAACAAAAAATCGTCACATTTATAGTATGTTTTGTGACGTTATTTATAACGTCATTTAGAAATTTTGTCACTAATTAATCGATTTGTTGTAGTGTGGGAGCCGTAGCTCGCACACTACCTCTTAACTCTCTACGTGGTGCCATACTTTTACCATGCAATCACAATGCAAAATAAAACAAGTCAGGCCCAGCAAGGTAAGCAATCCAAGTATTCAAGCTCAATTTCATTCAAAATCAACATCATTTCATTAGCTTTTGTTTGGCAATGGGTACCCTCAACATGCAACATCACAACATACAACTCAATTGCATCAACATCTCAAGCCACTGAACATGCTTTCACACAACAAGCATACAAGGAAAACATACTTCAACCATGCATACATTCATTCCCAATTACTCGAGAACTCAGCTCTGATACCACCAAATGTAACCCCCTTAACCCGGCCTAGACGATTGACCCGAATTAAGAAAGTCACACGGGGAAAACCAAAGTCAACCCGAAAGTCAACCTTGATTAACGACCCTTTTTTTTTCTTTTTAATCTTGTCTAGATGCACATTAGCCCTAATTGTGATCACACAAACATCATACTCAAAGATCACAAACATCAGAGATCAAACAGGGACCCAATTGAACAAATTACAACTTTAGGGACCAAATTGTAATTTCTGATAATTAAAAGGACTTAACCCAAATTAAAGTTACCAACTTGAAATTAATCAGGTTTCATGCTTCTCTGTGAAATTTCAGCTCAAAAGGACTTCCCAAGCTCATGCAATTGAACAAACAAGTTTCAGGACCAAAACGCAAACAATTCAAAACATATAACTGCTAATGTCAGCCCCCAACGGTCGACCGTTCCGAAACAGGTAGACCCCGTTTCGAAACACGGGCCGTTCCGCAACGGGTTCCGAAACATGGCCTTGGCAGAGGCCAAACCGTTTCGAAACGGTGCATACCGTTTCGGATGCCTGGGTTCATGCAAGGCACCCGTTCCGAAACGGTGCACACTGTTCCGAAACGCCTGCACAGATTGCAGCAAAATGCATTCCAAAACATGCAATAGATCATTCAAACATGCTCCAAATGCTACCAAACTTTACCAGCATGCAATTAAACATATTTAGGACTTATAGGCATCATCAAATCAACAAACTAACATCATATGCAAAAAGCCCCAATTCTATAGGCATGCTTCCTACACAAGCTAGCTATTCAAGCACAAAACTTTCAAAACAAGCATGTAATGATCCAATTCAAAAACCAGCATTCATATCATCATTCAACATACTTAGGGAGTTCCAAACACCTCCCAAAACATACACATTGGTCCCCCATTGCCAAATTACCCAAAAGCTAAAAAGTACTTATAAAACCTTCCATACATTGAGCTTTACTTGTACTTGAATGATTGCCCTCCTTGCTGCCCCTCAAGGTTCTCTAATGCTCTGCATTATTGAATTAAGAAAACGAAGAGAGCGTAAGCAAAAGCTTAGTGAGGAATGCTCTTAAAAACCATTCAATAATGCAATTCAAAACATTTACAAAACATGCTTTAAATCAACCTTTGCACATGCTCAAAAGCATATTTTAAACAAGCAATCTCATGCTTCAACATAAACATAACATGTCATATTGGCTCAAGTGATACATTCCATTTCTTAAAACAAGTTCATCAACTTCCCAAGGACTTTTAAACACCTTGGCCCCAAGGACTTTTAAACACCTTGGCCATGGACTTTTAAACACCATGAATGAGGACCACACAAGGACTTTTAACCACCTTTGTGTCCATAGCTTGAATCACCCCAAGGACTTTTAAACACCTTGGCCCCAAGGACTTTTAAACACCTTGGCCCCATGGACTTTTAAACACCATGGCCCCATAGACTTTTAAACACCATGGAAAGGATCACCTAAGGACTTTTAACCACCTTAGTGTCCGCAACAAGAATCATCCAAGGACTTTTAACCACCTTGATGTTCTTAAGTAACAAGGCTCACTCAAGGACTTTTAACCACCTTAGTGACCTTAACCTTTTCAAAACATCACTTGCCAATACACATCATTTTCATCAATTAATCCACTGTTTTAAAGCATTAAACCAAGCCATTTTCATCATGCATTTCAAAGCATCAAACCACATTTAATCAATGTACAAAATCAAGGAACTCCTACCTAGAGTTACCTTCAACATATGGCTTACATCATCAGCAAAAACCATGCTAAAACATGCTTTCAAAACAGTAATTAAAACATGCAAATAACCATTTCGCATCACAACAAAATCATGGCCACCACTAGAGAGAAATTCCGAAAACTTACACTTGAGCTTAGCAAAGTTGTTTAGACTTAAACTAAGCTCCCAAAACCTTCAAACCTTGGTTTAAAAGCTGAAAACCCAACTTCACAAATGCACTCACCGATTTCCACTTTGCTTTAAGCCAAAGCACCAAATCAAGCTTCCGGATCAACAATTCTTGGATCCAAAGATGCCTCCCCTGTTTCAACACATCAAAGCAGAGGATTAATGCATCATCATGCATTAATTGCTTCAATGAAAGCACCTAAACTCGCTGCTCTCATCCAACCTCCATTTTCGGCCACCAAACACAACCGAAAATGCATCCAAAACACTTCTAAACCATGCCCAGCCATAAACCAGCAAAACCACACTTCCATAAACATCATAACACATCTAAAAACAACCTATTAACATCCTTATACCTCCAGCAACAACAGATCACCAAGATCACCTCAAAAACAACCTTGAAACACAAGCTAAACTTAGGAAACTCAACCTATCCGGGATTGCATCAATCAAAACTCAATTCCTTATCAATTTAGAGTTCATTTAACATCAAAAACACATCTCAAATCACAGATTAATCAGATCTAACGAAAATCATCAAAAATCACCAAAATCTTGCATTATAAGCCAAGATCCATTTCACCACTTAAAAACCTTTAATTAAACATCAATTAAGGATTGAAAACTTAGGAATTTCAGTAAAGAACTGATAGTTTAGAGGAGAAGGACGTTCTTACCTCCAAACTTGAGTTTCTCCTCTTTTTGGAATCAAAATCCTTGTTGAAACAATTAGCAATTGAAGAGGTTTTGAAGATACAATGATTAGGAATCAAATGAGAGTTGAAAGGAGGGATTTAGGTGAAGAAATCAGAACCAATTCTCTGGAAAAGAAGTGTTTGGGTTGAGAGAAAATGAGAGAAAGAAAATTAGGAAAAGTTGGTTACAAAATCCAAAAATAGCCAAATGGCTTTCCCTCCACTTTTAATATCCTTTAAAATCAGAATTTAGACTTAAAATATCTTAGAAAAATCTGGAGAAACTCCCTTTGGGTAAATAGCTCCTTAAAGATTCAAAGTTTCAACCCTTTATAAAACAGTCACCAAACTTGCGAAAATTACATTTTGGTCGCTAGGCAAAATGTCACACTTCCAAAACTCATTTTCCAAAATTGATTTCGCAGTTCACTTAATTATATTAAAAGATGATTTTAGAACATTTTTCCATATTTTTAATGCAACCCGAACTAGGCTTTCCTAATTTCATCTCTTTAGATTCGAACAGCACTTTGACCAACCGGTCAACGCCCAAAACTCCTAAGCCCAAAACCGGGGCGTTACAAGATATATTTTCCCATTTAGATGCAAGGGAATAATGTGAGTACTATATCTCAAAGTACTGAAAATAGTGATGCTCTAGAAGAGCAATAAATTCTTGAGAGAAAGCACATTATGAAAAGTGCAGAATTGAGAATATTGCAATAATTATCGCTAATGGTAATAATATCGTCATGACTATAAGTGGAAATTTTAAGAGAGCAATATGAGTTCGCAAAATATCCCTTTAGAAATTATAGATAACATATGTTATCAATTAGCATTTGAAATAAGCCATTGTGGATATAAATTTTGGTAGTCAAAAAGTCAGTTGAAAGCTCTAAAAAAGCTATATATATTGCTACCAAAAGATAATTTCCATTGAAAGCTCCAAAAGAGCTAAATATATTCCTATTCAAAGGAACAATTTTGATGATCGTACTAGACATGTACGAGTGAGATTGAATCACATGTTATGGTAAACCAGAAGTTTACAAAATTCAGAAATGTATATACACACTTGTATGTAGTTGGTATGATCATTTAGACCATCCTGATCAATAATGATGCGAAAGCTATTGAGATTTACATGCACATATATTAAAAGAACATGGAGTTCTTATGTTGCTTATTCTCAAAGGAATGAATTAAATTCTACTTATTAAAGAATGTGAAGTTCTTGTGTTGCTTAAAGGAATTGATTAAATTCCATTTACTAAAAGAACCTGAAGTTCTTGTGTTGTTTGTTCTCAAAGGATATAGATATTCCAACTTACCAAAAGAATTAGAACTTGAAGTTCTTGTAATGAAGTTGAGACTGTATGTCTTGCATATCTAAACGAAATATGAGCCCATATATCCATAAATGTGGAAAGTTTTATATGATTTTAGTAGATGCATCTACATTGTTTTATCAACTTACAACCAGAAGTTTGTGAGATTGATTCTAAAAGGATTCAGATTATGTAATTAGACTATTCGTTTTGCAAAAGCTTGTGGGTTAATATTTTAGCCTATATCGGTTGTTACAAAGCCTATTGATTATGAAAAATACGATTTACCAAATTTTAAATTTGATGCCTCCTATTTAATAGCTAAACTGTGAGAACAAAACATTTATTATTTAGGGTAAAATACTGAAATCATCACTGAACTTTGGTCATTTGACCTATTTTAGTCACTCAATTTTAAAAACGCTCAATTTACTCATTAAACTTTACTTTTTGATCTATTTTGGTCACTTTGGATTATTTTATTAATATTTAAGTATGACATGATATATTTTATTATTATATATAAAAATAATTTAAAATAAAAATAAATAATATTTTTTTATTAAAAAATAAAATGTAATTTAAAATAAAAAACATAATCCCAAACACCCTAAATATCCCAAATCCTAAAACCCAAATTCTCAAACCCTTACCCGTGTCACTCTCACCCAAATTCTCAAACGAGCAACTGCAAATGCCAAGTCTTGAACCGGGCGGCGGTGAATTGCACCACCAAATTCTATAAACCTTCTCGTTGTTGAGTGCAGAAATATCAAATCAATAAACAAGCATTACATTACATCTTTAAGCAGTGACAAATTAAGTACTCACCAGCCACTCCAAGCCTCGGTCCACAATGTAGGTTTGTAAGGTTTGTTAGGAGAGAATGCATCACCGTAAAAGCCATTACATGTGTTTATCTGTATTCAAGATGTGAAGGGAAACCAAGTCAGGGTCTTCTTTGTCCACATGAAATTTAATAAGAAGTCAGTCAAACGACGAAAATCCGGGAAGGAGAGGGCGTGAGACAACTTACCACAGGGTCTGGGGCATCATCTTCCTTGCACATTATCCCAAAGTGATGGTTTTGATAACCAAACACCCTTACCAGTGTCACTCTTACCGTCGGCGGCGAGCGAAGTTGTCGGCGGCAGCAGAGGGGGTGGTGGCCGCCGGTGAGAGTGATGCTAGTAAGGGTTTGAGAGTTTGGGTGGTTGAGATTTGGGATATTTAGGGTGTTTGGGGTTAGGGTTTTTATTTTAAATTGCTTTTTATTTATTAATAAATAAAATATAATTTATTTTTTATTTTAAATTATTTTTATATTTAATAATAATAAAATATGCCATGTCATACTTAAATATTAATAAAATAATCTAAAGTGACCAAAATAGGTCAAAAAAATAAAGTTTAATGAGTAAATTGAGCGTTTTTAAAGTTGAGTGATTAAAATAGGTCAAATGACCAAAGTTGAGTGATTATTTCAGTATTTGCCCTATTATTTATATGGTATTTCCATATAGCAACACTTATACGCATCAAGCCAACGAGTTATAATAAACTCCCCATTATGATTTGACTTTTGGTCAGAAGTCATATTTTCCATTTTTGAATTTTTGAATGTGCGATATATAGTTGAATTGCTCCACCATAACGTACAAAATAGGCAAGTAAAAAGGGTTGAGAATATATATTGAGTACGAGTCTCCTTTTATGTTTAAATTCTAAACATTAATTGTAGAATCATTTATTAGATGATTTTTCTCAACATCAGGGGGAGAGAATAATCAGTTAGATAAAGAAGGAAATGAATTATCATTATCTAGATCCTCGATTATGAACTAAAAGTTCACAAGATAATTCATGTTATTTCATGTCAACTGCCAGACATATTTACTGACCCAATGAGAGTAATTAAGTCTCAAATACCAGCTGAAATGCTCTAAGTTTAAATTACATGTTAGAGCAAGTGGATGTAAATCATGCTTGAAGCATGATAGTTGAAATGGTTCCAATGATACAAATTCTCGTAAATGAAAAGTATTATGAGATGTTCATATATTGGAGGCAGATGCTCCTAAAGAGACCCAAGACATAACTAATAATAAAACTCTTGAAGAGTTTCATGTACCTGAAATAAAGATTGAAATCTTGAAGAGATCTTGATGAGTTATGTCATTACGAGAATGGAACCAGAAAATTGGAAAGTTGTCGATAACGATTTTACATAAAATACTTCTATAGAAGTAAAGAAAGAAATCGAGGATCTTGTATAAAGTCTATCCAGAAGTATAGATATTGAATTGACCGATGTTGAAAGACGCTTTAAACTTCTAAAATAGAAGTATTTGGACCGGCAGTCCAAACACCTAAAAGTGTAATGCAAGTGAGGCTCAAATAAGTAGTCGTAAATACGACTTGAACTATGATTTATGAAAAGTTTTAGGATAAACTACTTCATTGACCACCATACTATTAGAAAAGTTGCGATTTGACCACATTACTTTTTTTTTCTAAGCAATTAAACCATCAAACTATTTAAATGGTATCAATGTGACCACCAACCGTTAAAAGTAACAAAAAAGTTGGCGGAGATGTTAAATAAAATTTGTATAATTACACATTTGGTCCCTTATATTTAAAAAATCTATCAATTTAATTCTAATTTTAGTCTAATAAAATAAATTAATTATTTAATTAAGTGGTGACACGTGTCACCACCTGATTAGAGGCCTTTAACTATATATATTTGATTTAATAATTTTATTTCCTTCTCCAATCAAGTAGTGACACGTGTCACAACCTTTGGAGAAAGAAAATTAAATAAATTTGAGGCTTGCCCACGCTGGGGTTTGAACCTGGGCATTGAGGAAGTTAGAGCAATGGGTTTACCACTGCATCAAACTCAGTTCTAAATCATAAGCTTCAAAATAAAATATGAATCATAATATTTAAATACAGTAAATTGTTGAACACAAGCTGAAGTCATGATCATGCACTTGAGCTCCTGTTTTCTTTTGTAGAGCTTGCTTATACCATGCAAGTCAATGAAAAATGTGATGTCTTTAGCTTTGGAGTGGTGACATTGGAAACTCTCATGGGTAGGCATCCTGGGAATCTGATTTCTTTCTTGTCGTCATCATTTTCTTCACTCTCACCATCATGTTCATCATCAGCAACCTTTAATCATTTACAACTGAAGGATCTGTTAGACCAGCGTCTTCCATCTCCTAGGAAACAAAAAGCTGCAGAAGTGGTCTCCATTGTAAAACTAACATCTCTATGCTTACGCACCAATTCACAATCTCGACCAAGCATGCAACATGTTTCTCAGGAACTGTCAACTCCGAATCCACCATCATTGAAGCAGTTTCACACAATAACAGTAAGCCAACTGCATGATTCCAGCAGTTATACATCCTGAAGCCTACATATGTAATTGCTTGGCTCCAAGTATGTTCTCTTTTCTTTTCTTTCAATCTATTCTTTTTTTTTAAGCTGCAATTGTCTTGAATTTTGAGTTGGAGGCCTAAAAACATCTGTAACACCCTGATAAATATATATATACATGTGCTAAAAAAAGAGAAAAGAAGGTGAGGGTCTGGGGGCTCGAAACTACGACCTCACCCCTCACCATTCAACGTTCCTGCCATTGAGCTTAGAGCTCATTTTTGTTAAAGGTTGCCAAACCTTGATTTTAACATAGTTAAAAATAACTCTGAACCCCATTAATTTTTATCTGCCTTTCCACCTACCCGCAATTAATTCCTACCCATTTCGAACTTTGAATCATCCCCTCATCTCCCTCACAGACCCCTCTCCCTCTTCAGTTCCGACAAACCCTTACCGTCCACACCGTCGTCCGGTATGCACCACCGCTTGCGCCGGCGAACGCGCGTCGCTGCTTCGAACCCTTTGACGTCTGTGACGCGCCCTTCTGTGCCGTCGTCTGCATTAGAAATCAAGTTGAAGTTTCGAGTCGGGCCGCCTCTGATTTCTCGTCCGTGCCGTCGTTGTCTTGATTTGTCGTCGGTACGACGACGCTCCCCTCGACGAGCTGATCAAAACCTACCCGGCCGATTAGCGTTCCGACACCGGGAAGGGTTCCATCGGAGCTTCGAACATTCCGACCGTTTCGAACTTTAAAGGTAAGGTCTGACCTATTTTCCAGCTTGTTTCGGATTAAAAATGTATGGGTTGGAATTGTGGTCTAATGATCTTTGTTTTTCCGAAGAGTTTTCCGGCCACCGTCCGACGACGCCCGATCTCCTAGGGTAAGAATCGGTCTAAACCGGTGGGCCCGAGTAGTTCGAACTGAACCAGTCCAACCCGACCTGAGTCCGACCCGACCCAAGATTGAGTCAACTCGGTGAGTCAACTTAGTGAGTCAACTCACCGAGTCGACTCAGTTGACCTTATGCTAATCGCTGATGTCAGCATGACGTCAGCATTGACCCTGTCCCCCCGTTGACCTTGACCTGCTGACGTCAACGTTGACTTTGACCAAAATGTCAAAATTTTCGAAAAAGCCCTATTTAATGGTTCTCGACGTCCCAAGACCATTTTTGAAGCCCGTTTTACGAAATTCTAACTCGGAGACCTCCGAATCTGTCTCTAAACCCAAACCATGCATATGTGCTTAATTGTTTCATTGAGTTAAATGTAAATCGAATAAATGACTAATATATGCTTTTATCTGTTTAAAGGTAATCGAGACTCCCCTGACCGTTCGTCTGCTCAGCCTAGTTCCTCCCAATCCGCTCCTCCGCGCATTCCGATAGTTACTAGTATGAATCTGTAAACCTTGTAAGCTATTAGAGTTAACACTTATACCTTGTAGTAACCATAATCTTTTATTGATCTAGGATCTAGTACTGTGGCAAATCATAGCGAGGCAGGAGCCCGATAGATTCTCTGACCAACTTTTGAGGTGTGTTCCGTGTGTGCTACATTTCTGTTTTGCTTGTTTACTTGAATGTACTTATCTGAACATAGATATGAAAATGTATGAATTATGAGATAATTTCTGAATTAAGGACATGACTACCTTTTTATTGAAAGCATGACTATTCTGTTGAAAGCGTGACTATTTTGTTGAAAACATGATTGCTGTTTGAGAGCATAGTTGTGTTATATCTGATAGCATGCCCATGCCTGATCTGGAATTGAAATATCTAATTTCTGGTTGATGTGATTAAACATATGTCTGCCATCTGAATTCTGATGCCTATGTTTATTGAACAAAACTGTACTGTTTGGGGGTATATTCTGGGGATATGATTTGAAGTGTCTGCAGGTACAACCCTGATCCAGCTGGTAAACCCTTCTGTTAAGCTTCTAGGCCCACGGGCCTAGGGTAAGTCTTTCTGGACCTAAGGCATTCCCTTAGGTAGGCTCATACGCCTCAAGCCTAGGGTAAGACCTTCTGTATGCAGTTCATGGGGAATTGCATTTTGGTGTTCGATTGGAGGGTAGATAGGTTAAATTGGAATCTTGGTTGCTCTTATGGCATGTTTGTAATGTCTTATGCATATTTGAATTGTATATATATGTTTCCTTGCACTTCTTGGAACACACTGAGCTTCCTAGCTCACACCCCCAAACTTTCCCCTTTCAGATACTTTTGGATAGGCTACCCGTGGACTTGGCACTTGGAGGATCGGCATATTCTTACTATACTTTTGTTGTAATGTTCTTATCCACCATACTGTCTATTTTGGGTGACATGAGCCTATATTATGTTATGATATACCTTACTAGTTAGCCATGATGGCGTTATTTTGTAACTTAAACTTTGAAATGGTTTTAGATTATGTACTTGATAGTTGATTCGATGGTATGTGAGTATCATCATTACGGGACTTTAGAATGGATATGTTTTTATCTATCATTATCTTGATCACTCTATAGTGATGTCTGATTTTCATGAAAACTGAATACATGTCACATATATATGTTATGATAATCTTTGGTTCTCGACGTCAACGTTGACTTTGACCAAAATGTCAAAATTTTCGAAAAAGCCCTGAAAAAGAAAAATGCCGCAAGTTTGCACTCGGACTCCGTCATGAGTTGTGCGTACAAGTTATCGGCCACCTTGATAAGGATTTTGATAAGGTGATCGAGTTGGCAAAAGATTTAGAGGAGGTTGAGTTAATGGCCGCAGAGAGCGATAGAGTAGATCGAGACCGATCTAGGAGGCCTTCTAGCACCGAGTTTTCAGCACGGGCAAGTAAGAAGGCTCGCACTACTGCACCTCGAGGAGTGACACCGGTTCTAGGCCTCCAGCCCCTCGGCCCTCGACAGCTAGTCGAGGTGGTTCATCAAGTTTTTCTAAGGCACCTCTTTGTGAGCATTGTGGCAAATGGCATCAAGGGGAGTGTAGGAGGAAGGCGGGCACATGTTTCCGTTGCGGTTCTGGAGATCATTTCTTGAAGGGTTGCCCTGTTCCACCATCTTCTCATCGAGCATCTCCTCAGACTCATGCCCGTTCATAGGCTTCTGTTCAGACTCCAGCTAGGGGTCGTAGTTAGGGTAGACCTTTTGCATCTGTTGCCAGGACTGACACCAGAGCTCGATCATATCAGAGTGGAGGACCAGTTTTATCTAAGGCTAGACAGCCGACACTTGTGTATGCCACCAGACGCTGGGATGACAGAGACGAGCTAGATGTTATTGCAGGTACCTTTACCATTTATTATGTTCCATACTTTGCATTGCTCGACAATGGTTCCACCCACTCCTATATTTCAAAATCAGTATCCCAAGACCTTCAGATTCCCTTAGGAGCCACAGAAAGTGTTGTTACAGTCATGAGCCCAGTGGGTCAGTCAGTGAATGTGGACAAAGTACTTAAGCGATGTCCTCTTGAGGTTCAAGGGGAGATCTTTCTGGCCGATCTCATGGAACTTCCGTTGGAGGAGTTCGATCTGATTCTGGGTATGGATTGGCTGACGGAGCATCAAGTTAGTCTGGATTGTGAGTCAAAAAGGGATACCTTGAAGACTTCAGATGGTCGATTAGTGATCTTAGTCGGAGAGCGTCGAGGTTACTTGTCCAATGTGGTATCCGCTCTGACTGATGATAGGATGATCCGGAAAGGATATGAAACCTTCATTGCTTGTTTCTTGAACACGAAGGGCTCTTTATCTAAGATTGAGGACATACGCACTGTTAGCGAGTTTCCCGATGTGTTCCCTGAAGAGTTATCCAGGTTACCGCCAGACAAGGATGTTGAGTTTGAAATCGAGACTTATCCGGGGTCTGCGCCGGTGTCCATGAATCCTTATCGTATGGCCCCTAAAGAGCTCAAGGAGTTAAAGGTCCAGTTACAAGAGCTTCTTGACCGAGGCTTTATTCGACCTAGCTCGTCGCCTTGGGGAGCTCCTGTTCTCTTCGTAAAGAAGAAAGATGGTTCACTTCGGTTATGTATTGATTACCGGAAGTTGAATAAATTGACTGTGAAGAACAAATATCCGTTACCCAGGATTGATGACTTATTTGATCAATTTCGGGGAGCCACAATTTTCTCAAAGATTGATCTTCGATCTGGGTATTATCAGTTAAAAATAAAAGATTCTGATGTTGCTAAGACGACCATCCGTACTAGATACGGGCATTACGAGTTTCTAGTGATGCCTTTTGGTCTTACTAATGCACCAGATGCTTTTATGGACATGATGAATCGTGTGTTCCGACCCTTTATAGACCAGTTTGTTGTGGTTTTCATTGACGATATTTTGGTCTATTCTTAGACAGAGACAGAGCATGTTGAGCACTTGAGGATTGTTCTGCAAACCTTGAGAGAGAATCGTTTGTATGCTAAGTTGAGCAAATGTGAATTTTGGCTCAGAGAAGTTACATTTCTGGGGCATGTTGTATCTGCTCGAGGCACTTAGGTTGATCCAAGTAAGATCGAGGCCATCACCAATTGGAAGCAACCTAAAAATGTCTCTGAGATCCGTAGCTTCTTGGGTTTGGCTGGATACTACCGACGCTTTGTCAAGGGTTTCTCCATCATTGCCACCCCTTTGACAAAGCTACTGAGGAAGAATGTTCCTTTTGTTTGGTCTGATGCCCAGCAAGCTAGTTTTGAGAAACTGAAGGCAGCCTTGACTCAAGCCCCAGTTCTTACACAACCCGAGTCTGGAAAGGACTTCTCATTGTACAATGATGCATAACACTCCGGGCTCGGTTGTGTACTGATGCAGGATGGGAAGGTTATCGCTTATGTATCACGTCAGTTACGACCTCATGAGTGTAACTATCCGACCCATGACCTCGAGTTAGCTGCGGTGATCTTTGCTCTGAAGATCTGGAGGCACTATCTTTACGGAGTGAAGTGCTATATCTTTACTGATCACAAGAGCTTAAAGTACATCCTCACTCAGAGGGATTTAAATATGAGGCAACATCATTGGGTGGAACTTCTAAAGGACTATGATTGTGTGTTTGAGTACCATCCGGGAAAAGCCAATGTCGTTGCCGATGCCTTGAGTCGTAAAGCCATATCCGACCTGAGATCCCTATTTTCCAGGATGAGCATTTTTAGCGATGGCGGTTTGCTAGCGGAATTGCAAGTTAAACCAACTTTGGCCGATGAGATTAAGGCCAATCAACTCTTAGACAGTTCCCTACTTCCAGTTATACAACAAGTTGAGCAGGGATCCACATCTGTTTATGCCTTCGATCAGGATGGCGTGTTGTGCTTTAAGGGTCGTTATTGTGTCCCTGATGATGCTGACCTGAAGCGAGCCATACTCAGTGAGGCTCATAGCACCCCTTATGCCATGCATCCTGGTGGAGACAAGATGTACCAGAATCTTAAGCAAAGGTACCGTTGGGAGGGTATGAAGAAGGATATATCGGATTATGTATCAAAGTGTATGACCTGTCAGCAAGTCAAAGCTGAACATCAACATCGTTCTGGTTTATTACAACCCATTAAGATTCCCGAGTGGAAGTGGGAGCGTATCACGATGGATTTCGTTACCGGGTTGCCTCTAACTCCTTCTAAAAAGGATTCGGTCTGGGTTATTGTTGATCGACTCACCAAGTCAGCTCACTTTATTCATGTACGAGTTACTTATTCTCTGGAGAAGCTGGCTAGGCTATATATCTCAGAGATTGTCAGGTTGCATGGTGTACCTTTATCTATTATATCCGATCGAGACTTGAGGTTCACTTCTCAATTCTGGTCGGCCTTGCATAATGCTTTGGGTACACGTTTGAATTTCAGTACATCCTTCCATCCATAGACCGATGGTCAGTCCGAGAGGGTAATTCAAGTTCTTGAAGATATGTTGAGGGGGTGTGTGATAGACTTCCGTGGTAGTTGGGAAGATTTCTTACCCTTGGCCGAGTTTGCTTATAATAACAGCTACCAGGCTAGTATTCGCATGGCACCTTATGAAGCTTTGTATGGTTGCAAGTGCCGAACTCCTATCTATTGGACTGAGTTGTATGATAAGAAGACTTTGGGTCCGGAGTTGATCCAAGAGACCGAAGATACTGTCAGATTAATTCGTGATCG
The DNA here is from genome assembly GCA_958450335.1 of Hibiscus tridactylites. NCBI lineage: Eukaryota > Viridiplantae > Streptophyta > Magnoliopsida > Malvales > Malvaceae > Hibiscus > Hibiscus tridactylites. The sequence goes on along the minus strand of OY288279.1, from coordinate 29,179,675 downwards.
TCTGAAGGAGGCGTTTGACAGACAAAAGTCTTATGCTGATCGGAGAAGGAAGGATATCGAGTTTGAGGTCGGTGACCAGGTTTTTCTAAAAGTATCACCATGGAAGAAAGTTTTGAGGTTTGGGAAAAAGGGTAAGTTGAGTCCGAGATTTATTGGGTCGTATCGTATTGTGAAGAGAGTTGGGCAAGTTGCCTATCAGCTTGAGTTGCCTCCCCAGCTTAACCGTATCCATGATGTCTTCCATGTGTCCATGTTGAGGCAATACCCTGATCCGAGCCTTGTCATTCAGGTCCAGGATATGGAGTTGAGGCCAGACTTGTCCTATGAGGAGGAACCAATAGAGATTCTAGACTCAGACGAGAGGGTTTTGAGGAACAGACGTATTCCTATGGTTAAAGTTCTGTGGCGCAATCGTAGCCCTGCACATGCTACTTGGGAGATCGAAGGACCCATGAGAAAGCAGTTTCCACATCTGTTTGATTCAGGTAAATTTCGAGGACGAAATTTTCTTAAGGTAGGGAGAGTTGTAACACCCTGATAAATATATATACATGTGCTAAAAAAAGAGAAAAGAAGGTGAGGGTGTGGGGGCTCGAACCTACGACCTCACCCCTCACCATTCAACGTTCCTGCCGTTGAGCTTAGAGCTCATTTTAGTCAAAGGTTGCCAAACCTTGATTTTAACTTAGCTAAAAATAACTCTAAACATCATTAATTTTTATCTGCCTTTCCACCTACCCGCAATTAATTCCTACCCATTTCGAACTTTGAATCGTCCCCTCATCTCCCTCACAGACCCCTCTCCCTCCTCAGTTCCGGCAAACCCTTACCGTCCACACCGCCGTCCGGTGTGCACCACCGCTTGCGCCGGCGAACGCGCGTCGCCGCTTCGAGCCCTTTGACGTCTATGACGCGCCCTTTCGTGCTGTCGTCTGCGTTAGAAATCAAGTTGAAGTTTCGAGTTGGGCCGCCTCTGATTTCTCGTCCGTGCCGTCGTCGTCTTGATTTGTCGTCGGTACGACGACGCTCCCCTCGGCGAGCTGATCAAAACCCACCAGGCCGATTAACATTCCGACACCGGGAAGGGTTCCATCGAAGCTTCAAACATTCCGACCGTTTCGAACCTTAAAGGTAAGGTCCGACCTATTTTCCGGCTTGTTTCGGATTAAAAATGTATGGGTTGGAATTGTGGTCTAATGATCTATGATTTTTCGGCAGAACCGCGTCTGTTGAGCTATCCGACGAGTTTTCCGGCCACCGTCGGACGACGCCCGATCTCCTAGGGTAAGAATCCGTCTGAACCGGCCGGCCCAAGTAGTCCGAACTGAACCGGTCCAACCCGACCCGAGTGCGACCCGACCCAAGATTGAGTCAACTCGTTGAGTCAACTCAATGAATCAACTCGCCCGAGTTGACTCAGTGAGTTAACTCACCGAGTCGACTCAATTGACCTTCTGTTGATCGCTGATGTTAGCATGACGTCAGCGTTGACCCTGTCTCCCGTTGACCTTGACCTGCTGACGTCAGCATTGACTTGCTGACATCAGCGTTGACTTTGACCAAAAAGTCAAAATTTTCGAAAATGCCCTATTTTATGTTTTTCGACGTCCTGAGTTCATTTTTGAAGCTCGTTTTGCGAAATTCTAACTCGAAGACCTCCGACTCTGTCTCTAAACCCAAACCATGCATATGTGCTTAATTGTTTCATTGAGTTAAATGTAAATCGAATAAATGACTAATATACGCTTTTATCTATTTAAAGGTAATCGAGACTCCCCTAACCGTTCGTCTGCTCAGCCTAGTTTCTCCCGATCCGCTCCTCCGCGCGTTTCGGTAGTTACTAGTATGAATCTGTAAACCTTGTAAGCTATTAGAGTTAACACTTATACCTTGTAGTAACCATAATCTTTTATTGATCTAGGATCTAGTACTGTGGCAAATCATAGCGAGGCAGGAGCCCGATAGATTCTCTGACCAACTTTTGAGGTGTGTTCCGTGTGTGCTACATTTCTGTTTTGCTTGTTTACTTGAATGTACTTATCTGAACATAGATATGAAAATGTATGAATTATGAGATAATTTCTGAATTAAGGACATGACTACCTTTTTATTGAAAGCATGACTATTCTGTTGAAAGCGTGACTATTTTGTTGAAAACATGATTGCTGTTTGAGAGCATAGTTGTGTTATATCTGATAGCATGCCCATGCCTGATCTGGAATTGAAATATCTAATTTCTGGTTGATGTGATTAAACATATGTCTGCCATCTGAATTCTGATGCCTATGTTTATTGAACAAAACTGTACTGTTTGGGGGTATATTCTGGGGATATGATTTGAAGTGTCTGCAGGTACAACCCTGATCCAGCTGGTAAACCCTTCTGTTAAGCTTCTAGGCCCACGGGCCTAGGGTAAGTCTTTCTGGACCTAAGGCATTCCCTTAGGTAGGCTCATACGCCTCAAGCCTAGGGTAAGACCTTCTGTATGCAGTTCATGGGGAATTGCATTTTGGTGTTCGATTGGAGGGTAGATAGGTTAAATTGGAATCTTGGTTGCTCTTATGGCATGTTTGTAATGTCTTATGCATATTTGAATTGTATATATATGTTTCCTTGCACTTCTTGGAACACACTGAGCTTCCTAGCTCACACCCCCAAACTTTCCCCTTTCAGATACTTTTGGATAGGCTACCCGTGGACTTGGCACTTGGAGGATCGGCATATTCTTACTATACTTTTGTTGTAATGTTCTTATCCACCATACTGTCTATTTTGGGTGACATGAGCCTATATTATGTTATGATATACCTTACTAGTTAGCCATGATGGCGTTATTTTGTAACTTAAACTTTGAAATGGTTTTAGATTATGTACTTGATAGTTGATTCGATGGTATGTGAGTATCATCATTACGGGACTTTAGAATGGATATGTTTTTATCTATCATTATCTTGATCACTCTATAGTGATGTCTGATTTTCATGAAAACTGAATACATGTCACATATATATGTTATGATAATCTTTGGTTCTCGACGTCAACGTTGACTTTGACCAAAATGTCAAAATTTTCGAAAAAGCCCTGAAAAAGAAAAATGCCGCAAGTTTGCACTCGGACTCCGTCATGAGTTGTGCGTACAAGTTATCGGCCACCTTGATAAGGATTTTGATAAGGTGATCGAGTTGGCAAAAGATTTAGAGGAGGTTGAGTTAATGGCCGCAGAGAGCGATAGAGTAGATCGAGACCGATCTAGGAGGCCTTCTAGCACCGAGTTTTCAGCACGGGCAAGTAAGAAGGCTCGCACTACTGCACCTCGAGGAGTGACACCGGTTCTAGGCCTCCAGCCCCTCGGCCCTCGACAGCTAGTCGAGGTGGTTCATCAAGTTTTTCTAAGGCACCTCTTTGTGAGCATTGTGGCAAATGGCATCAAGGGGAGTGTAGGAGGAAGGCGGGCACATGTTTCCGTTGCGGTTCTGGAGATCATTTCTTGAAGGGTTGCCCTGTTCCACCATCTTCTCATCGAGCATCTCCTCAGACTCATGCCCGTTCATAGGCTTCTGTTCAGACTCCAGCTAGGGGTCGTAGTTAGGGTAGACCTTTTGCATCTGTTGCCAGGACTGACACCAGAGCTCGATCATATCAGAGTGGAGGACCAGTTTTATCTAAGGCTAGACAGCCGACACTTGTGTATGCCACCAGACGCTGGGATGACAGAGACGAGCTAGATGTTATTGCAGGTACCTTTACCATTTATTATGTTCCATACTTTGCATTGCTCGACAATGGTTCCACCCACTCCTATATTTCAAAATCAGTATCCCAAGACCTTCAGATTCCCTTAGGAGCCACAGAAAGTGTTGTTACAGTCATGAGCCCAGTGGGTCAGTCAGTGAATGTGGACAAAGTACTTAAGCGATGTCCTCTTGAGGTTCAAGGGGAGATCTTTCTGGCCGATCTCATGGAACTTCCGTTGGAGGAGTTCGATCTGATTCTGGGTATGGATTGGCTGACGGAGCATCAAGTTAGTCTGGATTGTGAGTCAAAAAGGGATACCTTGAAGACTTCAGATGGTCGATTAGTGATCTTAGTCGGAGAGCGTCGAGGTTACTTGTCCAATGTGGTATCCGCTCTGACTGATGATAGGATGATCCGGAAAGGATATGAAACCTTCATTGCTTGTTTCTTGAACACGAAGGGCTCTTTATCTAAGATTGAGGACATACGCACTGTTAGCGAGTTTCCCGATGTGTTCCCTGAAGAGTTATCCAGGTTACCGCCAGACAAGGATGTTGAGTTTGAAATCGAGACTTATCCGGGGTCTGCGCCGGTGTCCATGAATCCTTATCGTATGGCCCCTAAAGAGCTCAAGGAGTTAAAGGTCCAGTTACAAGAGCTTCTTGACCGAGGCTTTATTCGACCTAGCTCGTCGCCTTGGGGAGCTCCTGTTCTCTTCGTAAAGAAGAAAGATGGTTCACTTCGGTTATGTATTGATTACCGGAAGTTGAATAAATTGACTCTGTCTCTAAACCCAAACCATGCATATGTGCTTAATTGTTTCATTGAGTTAAATGTAAATCGAATAAATGACTAATATACGCTTTTATCTGTTTAAAGGTAATCGAGACTCCCCTAACCGTTCGTCTGCTCAGCCTAGTTTCTCCCGATCCGCTCCTCCGCGCGTTTCGGTAGTTACTAGTATGAATCTGTAAACCTTGTAAGCTATTAGAGTTAACACTTATACCTTGTAGTAACCATAATCTTTTATTGATCTAGGATCTAGTATTGTGGCAGATCATAGCGAGGCAGGAGCCCGATAGATTCTCTAACCAGCTTTTGAGGTGTGTTCCGTGTGTGCTACATTTCTATTTTGCTTGTTTACTTGAATGTACTTATCTGAACATAGATATGAAAATGTATGAATTATGAGATAATTTCTGAATTAAGGACATGACTACCTTTTTATTGAAAGCATGACTATTCTGTTGAAAGCATGACTATTTTGTTGAAAGCATGATTGTTGTTTGAGAGCATAGTTGGGTTATATCTGATAGCATGCCCATGTCTGATCTGGAATTGAAATATTTGATTTCTGGTTGATGTGATTAAACATATGCCTGCCATCTAAATTCTGATGCCTATGTTTATTGAACAAAACTGTACTGTTTGGGGGTATATTCTGGGATATGATTTGAAGTGTCTGGAGGTACAGCCCTGATCCAGCTGGTAAACCCTTCTGTTAAGCTCCTACGCCCACGGGCCTAGGGTAAGTCTTTCTGGACCTAAGGCATTCCCTTAGGTAGGCTCCTACGCCTCAGGCCTAGGTTAAGACCTTTTGTATGCAGTTCATGGGGAATTGCATTTTGGTGTTCGGTTGGAGGGTAGATAGGTTAAATTGGAACCTTGGTTGCTCTTATGGCATGTTTGTAATGTCTTATGCATATTTGAACTGTATATATATGTTTCCTTGCACTTATTGGAACACACTGAGCTTCCTAGCTCATAGCCCCAAACTTTCCCCTTTCAGATACTTTTGGATAGGCTACCCGTGGACATGGCACTTGGAGGATCGGTACATTCTTACTATACTTTTGTTGTAATGTTCTTATCCACCATACTGTCTATTTTGGGTGACATGAGCCTATATTTTGTTATGATATACCTTACTAGTTAGCCATGATGGCGTTATTTTGTAACTTAAACTTTGAAATGGTTTTAGATTATGTACTTGATAGTTGATTCGATGGTATGTGAGTATCATCGTTACGGGACTTTAGAATGGATATGTTTTTATCTATCATTATCTTGATCACTCTATAGTGATGTTTGATTTCATGAAAAATGAATACATGTCACATATATATGTTATGATAATCTTTGGTAACTTAGGTGTAACGCATAGGTAGGTACATGGGGTTACAACATCCCCGTGCACCAGCTTTCACCCTATCTCCTCTTGTGCTTCTTCTTGTGTTTCGAGTTGGTTGTACTTGGAGATGTCCCGATATAGAGTTCGTAGCATGATCATAGCCACCATCCCCGAGAGGAGAATCACAATCATCAAAGAATTAACTATCGAGAACCAATAGATCTGATCATTAGCCATTATAAAGTGAAAACACTCGAGGAGTAGACCTTAAAGAAATCAATGGAAATTTTGAATTTATGATCTTGAGTAACCTGGAATAATCTGGAGAATCAAATAAGCGGGTATTATTGAAACTCTGGGTAACTTGACTAAAGAGACTTAGATATAGTGTTTTATTGCAACAATTACCATTTTTGTGTTATCCCCTTTTTTTCATTTTGCACCTCGTGTATACCAGGTAACCTTGACTAAGAAGGTTGCTGAACAAGTTAGACTACTTGCCATGAATGACAAGAATCTTACAGAAGCGAGCCCATATGATGTGATTCCAAGCACAAGCTCTTGGCAAGACAAATATTGACATTGATCGTATTGCTGCTGGATTATTCCAGCTTTTCAAGTTGGTAGTCAGAAAACTTGAAATAGATTTGTATAATGAACGTAAAGGGTATGTATCTACGATGTGTGATATTCTTCTTCCTTGAGTATGCTCTGCTTTGCTTGAATGTTGTTGTCCTCTTTTGCTTAGGAGTTTATACCAGTGGAGCTTGGGAAAGTGCCCATGCTATTATACCAAATGCTGTCTATTTTGCGCTCTGCATTTTCCCATTAGAATGTGACTGGACATATTATGATATTTATTGTATTTTGAAGCATATGATTAAAATTGAGTTTGGTGCAGTGGTAAACCCATTGCTCTAACTCCTTCAATGCCCAGGTTCAAACCCTAGCCTGGGCAAGCCTCAAATTTATTCAATTTTCTTTCTCCAAAGGTTGTGACACGTGTCACTACTTGATTGGAGGAGGAAATAAAATTATTAAATCAAATATATATATATATATATAGTTAAAGGCCTCCAATCAGGTGGTGACACGTGTCACCACTTAATTAAATAATTAATTTATTTTATTAGACTAAAATTAGAATTAAATTGATAGATTTTTTAAATATAAGGGACCAAATGTGTAATTATACAAATTTTATTTAACAGCCCCGTCAACTTTTCTGTTACTTTTAACGGTTGGTGGTCACATTGATACTATTTAAATAGTTTGATGGTTTAATTGCTTCGGAAAAAAAGTAATGTGGTCAAATCGCAATTTTCTAATAGTATGGTGGTCAATGAAGTAGTTTACCCAAAGTTTTAATTACTTTGTAACACCCCAATTCTGGGCTTAGAAGTTTTGGGTTTGGACCGGGTCGGTCAGAGTGCGGTTCGAATATAAAAGGTGATTTTAGGAAAGCCTAGTTCGGGTTGCATTAAAAATATGGAAAAATGTCTTAAAATCCTCTTTTATTATATATAAGAGAAAGGTGAAATCAATTTTACAAAATGAGGTTTGGAAGAGTGACATTTTGGGTTAGTGACCAAAATGTTATTTTCGAAAACTGGGTGACTGTTTTAAAAAGGATTGAAACTTTGAATCTTTAAGGAGCTATTTACCCAAAAGAGTTTCTCCAGAATTTTCTTATTATTAATCAATTTAATTAATGGTTTTAAATTAAATGTAAAAGGAGGGAAAATATATTTTTGGCATTTTAACTAACTTTTCTCTAAATTTCCATTTTCTTTTCTCTCAACTTATCTCTCAACCCAAACACATTTCTCCAGCAAAATTTCCTCTGATTTTGACAACTAAAGATGAGATTTCAATCCTCATTTGATCTCTAATCAATTCTACAACAAAACCTTGGCATTAGCTTATTGAATTTTCAAGAATCTTGGTTCCAAAAAGGGAGAAACTCAAGTTTAGAGGTATGAACGTCCTTCTCCTCTAAATTCTCAGTTCTTTACTGAAATTCTCAAGTTCTCAATCCTTGATTTGTGTTTTATTAAAGGCTTTACAATTGTGTTCTTGATCTTGGCTTTAAAATGCAAGATTTGCTTTTATTTTTGATGAAATTCGTATGATCTGATTGGGCATTGTTTTGAGATGTCATTTTGATGTAAAATGAATGTATAATTGATGAGAAATTGAGGTTTGATTAATGCAATCCCGGATAGGTTGATTTTCCTAAGATTTTACTTGTGAAAATGGTGGTTTTTGGGGTGATCTTGGTGATCTGTTATAGCTGGAGGTATAAGGATGTGTTTGAGATCATTTTGGATGTTAATTGATGTTTAAAAATAGTTAGAAGTGATGGATCTTGGCTGGGTTAAGTTTTGGAAGTGTTTGGAGGTGTTTTTGGTTGTGTTTGGTAGCCGAAATGTTGGATTTGCAAAGAGCAGCGAGTTTAGGTGTGTTGCTGGTGTTTTTAATGCATTATGATGCATTAATCCTCTGTTGTTATGTGCTTGAAACAGGGGAGAATGATCCGTGAGCAATAGAGGTGGCGTGGAAGGTTTCGGATGCTTGGAAGGCTTGTTGGCTAGCCTTGTTTTGTGTATCGGTGAGTGAAGTTGGGTTTTCAGCTTTAAAACCAAAGTTTGAAGGTTTTGGGAGCTTAGTTTAAGTCTAAACAACTTAGCTAAGCTCAAGAGTAAGTAAATGGAATTTCTCTCTTGGTTTGTGTTGTGAATTGGTTTTTAAAGCACTTGTGATCGTTGGATGCAATGCATGTGTTTTGCATGTTTTAGATTCTGTTTCGAAAGCATATTTTAGCATGGTTTAATGCTGGTTTGGAAAGCCAAGTGTGAAGGATGCTCAAGGTAAGAGATCTTTGGTTTTGTACATTGGAATTGTGGAATTGTTGCATAGTGTTGCATGTTGTTTAATGGCTTTGTGTTAATGCTTCAAAAACAATGGATTGACGATGATAATTGGTGGTTTTGTCATTTTGGTTATGCTTGTAAAATAATGGATTAATGTGGTAAGATGATTACATTGGCAAGTGATGTAAATGGTTCTTGGTTACTTGAATCGGATATAGTTAGCCGGCTATAGGATTGGGTGCACCGTGAATAAAGTCGCCTTGGATGTGGAGTGGTAGTGATTGTACCGGTAACTCCATCCAAGTACACTAACGAGATGGTTTAGAACACCATGGTGGTTAAAATTCCATGGGTGGGTCTTGTGTTAAGGTCATATGGTGGTTAAAATTCCATATGAGGACCTTGTGTATGTTAAGGTCATAATGGTGGTTTAAATTCCATTTGAAGACCTTGTGTTTGTTAAGATCACAATGGTGGTGTAAAGTCCATGTGTGGATCTTGTGTTGTATGTCCCGGGATCTCGTTAGTGATGTTATACAACTACCAATGGGTAATGGTAAGGTCATAATGGTGGTTAAAATTCCATTTGAGGACCTTGTGAATGTTAAGGTCATATGGTGGTTAAAATTCCATATGAGGACCTTGTGTATGGTAAGGTCATAATGCTGGTTAAAATTCCATTTGGGGACCTTGAGATTAGTAGTGTGTATGAAGCGTGGGGACAACGCTTGTAATCCGTGTATCCGATTGTATTTGGTGTTGTGGTGGTTTATGAATTATCACTTGGAAGCCAATGTAATGTCCTTGAATATGATGAAGCATGAGATGCTTGAAATGATGCATGGTTGCATGAGAAGTGTATAATGTACCAAGAATGCATGTATTACTTGTTAGCATTGAACAAGTATTTATTTTCTGTTGAGAATGGTGCATGTGTGCATGAAATCTCTTTAGTGCATTAAAGTCTTGTGAATGCTTGTTTTAAAAAAAGGCATGTAATGCAATTATTGATTTTGTGGGTCATGTGTTGCATTTGTTTAGTGCATGAGATAGATTGACTGAGTAAGTGGTTTTTAAAGGTTCCTTGCTTTGAAATGATTTTCAATGTATGAGAAAAGTATGATGTGAAGTGGAAGTGTTTTCCAAGGATCTTGTTTTTAGCTTTGCATATGATGTTCATGCATGGAATGGTTAAATTGATGGTTTTGCAAGGTCGTGCTTTGAAGTGAATTGCTTAGTTTTTCTAAGCTAAGGGTTGGTTTCATGATGAGCAATGCATGATTTAAAGCATGTTGCTAAAAAGAGGTTTTCAAACCGTGATATCTCTGATGTGGATTTTAGTGCTACTAATCTCAATGCTTAATAGAAGATATAACAAAGGAAATAAATCATTAAATTTATTTCTATGCTAAAATTATGCGTTGATTTTAACTTGTTAAGGGAAATAAATCGTTGGATTTAATTTCGTTAGAATCTAGAATGATTCAATTTTGAAATAAATTGATGAATTAATTTTGGAAAAAGAAATAACTCAAATTTATTATTTCTTAAGAATCAAGTATGATTCTATATTAGAAATAAATCGGTGAATTTATTTTTGGAAGTAACATTGGTTACCAAATTCAAAGAGTTGATTCCGACCGAGTTCTCGAATCAAAGCATAGAAGAAATTTGTTCTCTATGTCAAATTAAATTCTTAAAACCTATTCTGATGCATGCTATGAAGTGCACAATGTTTAAAAAATGGCTAAAGAATTGTGAGGATCGTTGGACTATAAATACAAAATAGAAAAATCAGTAAAATTCATTGGAAAGAATTTTAAAATGTGGAAACAAAAGATGTTGTATATTTGACCATGATAAATCTCGATCAAAGATCTGAAGGATGTTCCTCCTATTATTTAGAGAGGATATGGTAAATTTTGTTACCACCTTCAAATGTTATTAAGGTAAATATTGCTAAGGCAAATATTACCATGACAAACGTAGCGGAAGTCAAAAATGACTTCAAAATGCAAATTAGGCAGTGTGTTCAAGAAACAAAAAATTCACGAGAAACATTTCAATTGTCATAAGATGGGGAACATGTCTTTGGACTATTGATCGATGTTATGACAATATTTTCTCATAACAATTGATATGGCAAACAAGTGTTTGAAGGAAAATTTATATTACCTTCATGCTATAGAGGAATTATTCTCTATAAGTAGGATGTTGAAACTCAAACTTAACAAATTGATTAATTTTGGGGAAGAAAACTTTATGTGAGTAACGCTGCAACATTTAAGGGAACAATGATATTGAAGATAACTTCTAAAAGGAACTGGATCTTCAAAATGTGCCTGATTTGGGGGAAGTTGTTCTATCAGCTAATTACCTTTATTAAGGTATCTCAAAACAAACAAGACACCGTATGAGTTATGGAAGGAAATAAAACCTTCCTACAACTAAACAAAAATGTGGGGGTCTTGCAAAGGTAATATTCTCATTACTGAAGTACATGAAAAATAAGTGAACTATATTTTCATTGACTATGTAGAACATATTAACAAATATCATTTTCTTATGTACAAATAGATTCACAAGAATGTGATAATAAAGAATGGCTCATTCTTTGAAAATATATTTAAGGAAGCTGATCCAAATTCAATGAAACAAACTTTGGAGACCTTGATGAAGAAATATATTTAACACAGTCACAGTATGTGGACAAGATTCTTGAGAAATTTGGCAAGGATGATTTTGGTATAGCCAAAACTCCAATAGACGCATGCCAACATTTGTCCAAGGCATTGGCTAAGTGGAATATGCAAGGGTCATAGGCAATCTAATGTACCTCGTGAGGTGCACTAGATCGGATATTGCTTTTACTGTGAGCAGTTTAAGTAGATTCACAAACAATCCAGGTGAAAACCATTGGAAAATGATTGTGAGGGTACTGGATATCTTAGATATACTCGGAACTACAGATTGCATTATTCCAGAGATCCTACTATTTTAGAAGGATACTCCAATGCCAGTTGGATATCTGACATTCAAGATACCAATGGTACAAGTGGATATGTCTTCACTTTGGGAGAAGGAGTCGTGTCATGGAAATCATCAAGACAAACGATCATAACCAAATCTACGATGGAATTTGAGTTCGTTGCTCTGGATAAATGCGAAGAGGAAGCCGAATGTATTAGGAAATTTCTTGAGGATATTCCTGAATGGCCGAAACATGTGCCCACAATATGTATATATTGCGATAATCAAGCAACGATTGCTAGGGCACAAATTTGTATGTACAAAGGTAAGTCGAGACATATGCGTCGACGACATAATACCGTTAGACAACTGATCTCAAATGAAGTTATCTCTATTGATTATTTAAGATCAAAAGATAATGTTGCGGATTTGTTAACCAAAGGGTTAAATTGAGATCAAGTTAAGAAAACATCTAAAGGAATGAGACCAAAGCCCATGGAAAAATAAAGGCACTATATGAAGGAAAACCCTACCTAGCTGACTGGAGATCCCAAGATCTAGGTTCAAAGGGACAACCTAATTGCATAGACCTGTCAGTCACTGTGGGGGTATTCATCTCCAAGTCCGTTCCTATGATGTAAACAATGAAAAAAATAGTTTAGGCTAATCAAATTCTTTTAATGACCATTGTGTGCTTTGGTGAGCCAAGCAACATAAGTCACCTATGTGAGAGTGAAGTGGGGCCGCTTCAAGGAGACTATTGGGCATAGTTCTTTCAAACTCTTGCAGAACCAGGCGATGTCCACTACCATATGGACATAACCATGAGAACAAATACTCTTGTCAGAGAGTTAGTTGTGTGGAGTATATCATCATTTACACAAACGACAGAGTAGTTCAAGGACATCACGTCTACTAGATAGCTAGTAAAGTAAATATACTTTCAAAAGGGAATGTTCAAAGGAGGAAACCTACCTATCCTATGCAACTATCAATCATAGAATTGTTGGAAAATGTGAGGAAAATGATAACTTTGAGCCATATTTCGAATGGGTAAAGGTGGAGATTTGTTAACAACTCTATTGGGTCTTATTCTACTCCATAAGACCTTTACAATGGTATCTTATATGCTCAAAACGGTTGAGTAATGAATGAGAAATTGATGCTCAAAGGAAGGTAGTTGTGAATTGAATAAGGAAGTGGAAAACCCCCTATCCCACATTGATGGGATAAATGGAATGAGAAGTGTTTATATACACCTACCCTCTTTGTGGTCATAGAATGACTTGGATTGAAATTGTGCCTCGCGTGTAAGGGGTGTGAATCAATCCTATTCGGGTTGGGGCGCACTCGCACAACGTGGGAAACGTGAAAGTCTAGACTGATCGGGTTCTTCGTGGGCATGCGGATATTTTTCCTACGTTGAATATTTTTTTCTTTATAAATGACATATATTGTGAATATTCCGAATTAAATAGGACATTTTTTTATTTTCCATTTAAATTCGGATATTAAAAGGTAATGAGTGCAATTCACGAGAGTTGTAACCCCCTCGTCCCGGTCTGGGCGGCCGACCGGTTCGAGTGGGCTACACGGGGATAACCGAGGCGAAACCAGTTAAGGCTCCACTTTGGTTAACAACCCGAGAAAACTTTTTCTTTAAATATCTTGTCTAGATGGATTCAATTAGACCTATGTGAGAAGCGACAACGGAAAACAAGACTAAACCATACAAACGACACGTAATTGATTTAAACTTACCATGTATTCAAGTTAGGTTGATTCCTTGCACACGCGACCAAAAACACACCTAAACGATTACTAATAAGGCTCATAAGAAAGCTAACATCGAACAGGGCCTAATGCCCAACACTTGAGAACCTTTAGAGATGTCAAAAGCCCACATTTCATGCATGTGTTTCGAAACAGGCTTGCCCGTTTCGATACACGGGCCCTAGTTTAAAAAGCTAGACCATCCGTTCCGATACGCTCCACCCCGTTTCAGAACAGGGGTCTATTTCGCCTAGGAGTTCTGAAATAGGCTCTCACAGTAGCCAAAATGTTTCGATACTCGTATCAGAACAGGGGTTCACAGTAGCCAAACCGTACCGGAACGCGTTCTGATACGGGTGTCCCTAGAACCACACTCGTTCTGAAACGCCTGCAGTCTGTGTGTTACTAAAACTAGATTTTCACATCTCCAAAAGCTCCCAACATGCCTCAATCATCAAGAAACAAGATATAACATGCAACCACGTACTTTAGAGGCGTTTACCCTACTCCAAACATGGTCAACACACAACATACATGAAAAGTGCATACATTCAAAGGGATCAAGCATTCACCATAAAGAGACATATATTGCAAACAAGGTTTCATGCCTTAGAACAAAACATTCACAAAAACATGAAGATAGAGGCACAAGGCAAACATACATGGCATGAACAAACTACCACCACACATCAACATACCAAAGGAGTCTAAACAAGCTCCTAACACAAAACAACAACACATATCCCATTGCTTATCCATTACATCTCATAACTTAAAAGTTCATACTTGACGATTAAGATAGAACACTTGGAGGCCTTCTCCTTGACCAAGCAACCCACGAACTAAGGATCTATATTGTCGAACAAAAGAGAGTGTAAGCATAAAGCTTAGTGAGGGTAAGCTCATAAAACAAACCTCGATAATGTAGGGTCTAAGCACGAGCAACATAACCAAGGAAGAATGCATGTTTCCTTACCTTCGAAGCCACAAGAGTCAAATATATAATGCATGAACATAACATCAAATATCATGCCATGCTCAACATGTCCATAAATACGACCATATGAAATACATTCAACAAATGTATTGGCACCTAGCTATGACCCGAATACGCAGATAACAACTGTTGGAACTCAAATCCAACAACTCAACCATTACTTTACGGTGGGATTACACTCATCACCGTTTCACGCGGAGGGGATTCCACTCATCCTCATGCCCCGTCGATGGGATTCCACTCATCATCGACTAAAATATAAATGAAGATTTCCAGGTGTACCTGTACTCCATCTTGATGACTACCATCACCAAGACCACACACGCATTTCGTCACTCGTGTGCACACTAACTTTCTAATGATCGATCATTTGTACCCAAGCATACTAGTGCCAATACTAACTCATTACAAGCTCATCATAACAATATGTTCTTACCATTTCCCGTGCCTAGCATGTAGCCACCATGATTTACCATCATGCACTCACATTTCATCAAACACATGCATATCACAATGCATAAATGAATTATCATACCTCATCACAACACATATGCACAAAATGCATAGCAACATCATTCACATTTAACATATGAGGCATAACACCACATTTAGAAGTTCAACCAAAGTCTTCTAAACTAAAGCTTGAGATTAGACTACCAATCTAATCCCAACTCTAGGTGGGTTTACCAGTCCCGACCTAGGTCCACATGCTCGAACCAACATTTGAAAACCAATTTAAAATCGAAGAACCACTCACCGAACTTTCCAAACACAAGCAAACAACCGATCAAGCTCCCAACGGTTCCAGATTGATTCCTGAAGATTTTCCAACACCAAATCTTGATGCTAGTCAATCAAAGCCAACAAAACAAACACAAATCAGCCCACAAATCACTGTAGCAACCCTCGGAGCACAAAACAAGCATTTAGCCAACTAAGAACACCCTAAAACACTTATTTTCGAGCAGCCCATTTGCACAGCTAATAACCATTGATTCCAACACTTTTAACACACCTAAAAGCTTCCAAAATAACCCTTAAATATCACACAAACATCAGCAATCAATTTCCAACACTAAACAGCCCCATAACTTGCCATTTGAACCATCTAAAACCTTCCTAAAACCCATATCCGAAAATCATTATAAAACCATGTAAAAATTAGATATGTTGGACCATTTGAGTTACTAAACACTTATCTAACTTCAAAGAATCAAAAGCTCGATCAAAAGTCAATAAAGTTTGGATTTTTATTCTTTAAACTCAAAAACTCAAAACACAAAATAAAGGGCTTCGTGGAAAACTAAAAGCATGAGTAGCAAGGGGAAGATGAGGACAACTCAAAAACGTTATTACCTTTCAAAAATCTTCAAAGATGAAGCAAGGGGAAATAGAATAGTAACTTGAGATGAAGGAGGAAACTTGTCGTTGGTTTGAAAATGGGTGGGGAAGAAGATGATGAAAATTGGGTGTTTTATTTGTTGTGTTTTATTTTTAAAAGCCAAAAGTCACTTTTACCCTTAATGAAATTGGGTTATTACCATAGTATAAAATCCATGGCTATTTGGGTTTAATTTAAAACAAGCCCAACATAATTTATTTGTTTTGAAAATACAAGGCCCAAAATAATATTTTAATAATTTAATTTCACCCGACCCACAAACCTAGGTGTTACAACTCTCCCTCACTTAAGGAATTTCATCCCCGAAATTACCTGACGGAAACAAGTACGGAAACTGCTCAAGCATATCCACTTTCCTCTCCCACGTGGCCTCTTCCACTCGCTTCTATGTCTCCACAACACATTGACCAACTCTATGGTCTTGCCACGCAACACCTTGCTATCAGAAGCAAGTATCTCAACTGGTTCTTCATTGTAAGAAAAATCTGGATTCAGTTCTATCTCCTAAACGGGCATAACATGAGACGAATATGATCTATATCTCTTGAGCATCGATACATGGAAAACACTGTGGATCTTCTCTAACTCTGAAGGCAATCTCAAACGGTAAGCTACTAGCCCAATCCGCTCAACTATCTCATACGGACCGATAAACCTCGGACTCAACTTGCCTTTCCGGCCAAATCGCATTACCTTCTTCCACGGAGACACTTTCAGAAACACCTTCTCGCCCACTGAAAACTCAATCTCTTTTCTCTTCAAATATGCGTAAGATTTCTGACAATCGGAAGCTGCTTTCAAACGGTCGCAGATCAACTTCACCTTGTCGGTAGTTCCTTTAAGCAAATCCGGCATAGGTAACAATTTCTGACCCATTTCGGCCCAACAGATCAGAGTCCTACATCGTCTACCATACAATGCCTCATAAGGAGCCATCTGGATACTAGTCTGGTAACTGTTGTTGTAAGCAATCTCGACTAAGGGTAAATGCTTCTCCCAATAACCCTAGAAGTCAATCACACAACAACGGAGCATATCCTCTAATAGATGTATCACTCGCTCTGACTGACCATCTGACTGCGGATGATATGAAGTACTGAAATGCAAACGACTACCTAGGGCACTATGCAAACAACCCTAGAACCTCGATGTGAATCTCAGATCTCTGTCTGATACAATAGACTTTGGAACTCCATGCAGTCTCACAATCTCGCGGATGTACAAATCTGCCAACTTGTCTAAAGGACTTGTGGTGTTCACTGCTAAGAAATGGGCACACTTAGTGAATCTATCAACTATCACCATGACAGAATTCTTCTTCGAAGGAGACAACGACAATCTTGACACAAAGTCCATAGTGATTCTTTCCCATTTCCATTCCAGAATTTTCAAAGGCTGTAACAAACCTGAAGGAACCTGATGTTCTACCTTTACCCTTTGACAAACCATGCAACGGCTCACATGCTCGGCTACATCCTTCTTCAAACCAACCCAGAAATAATCACTCTTTAGATCTCGGTACATCTTAGTACTGCCCGGATGCATAGAAAAAGGACTCGAATGTGCTTCGCTCATAATCATACGTCTCAACTCAACATCTTTAAGTACTACAATTCTGTCTTTAAAACACAACATGTTCTCATCACTTAAATTGTACTCTGTCGATCTACCTTCTGCAATGTCCTGAACATATGAAGCTAAAGATATGTCTTGCAATTGTTTCTCTTTGATCATCTGAATCAACGAAGGCTTCACTTGCAACTCTGTAATCAAACCACCATCCCCTGATACACTCAGCCTAGCAAACATAGCTCGCAACTCGACTGCAACTTTTCTGCTCAACGCATCGGCCACTACATTTGCCTTACCCGGATGGTACTCAATAGTCAAATCATAGTCTTTCAACAGTTCAAGCCATCTTCTTTGTCTCAAGTTCAGCTCTCTCTGAGTCATCAGATACTTCAAGCTTTTATGATCAGTGTAAACCGTGCACTTCTCACCATAAAACTAGTGACGCCAAATCTTCAACGCAAACACAACTGCTGCTAACTCAATATCGTGCGTAGGGTAGTTCTTCTCGTGCACCTTCAACTGTCTCGAAGCATAAGCAACAACTCTCATTTCTTGCATAAGAACACAACTTAAACCTACGTAGGAAGCATCCCTATAGATCACGAACTCTTTCCCTGAAACTGGTTGTACTAACACTGGAGCATTCGTCAAAGCTTCTTTTAATTTCTCAAATGCCTTCTGTCTCGCATCTGACCACTCAAACTTAACTCGTTTTTGCAACAATTTAGTCAACAGAGCAGCTACTCTAGAGAAACCATCAACGAACCTCCTATAGTAACCCGCTAGTCCTAGGAAACTCCTAATCTATGTCACTGACTTAGGTTGTTTCCACCCAACAATGGCTTCAATCTTCATCGGTTCAACACGGATACCTTCAACTGACACAACATGGCTAAGAAACACAACCTCTCTAATCCAGAACTCGCATTTACTCAACTTAGCATACAATTGATTACTCATCAATCTCTGCAAAACAAGTCTCAAATGCTTATCATGTTCTTCTTCTGATCTCGAGTAGATAAGGATGTCGTCTATGAAAACAGCTACAAATCGGTCTAGATAGTCTTGGAAAACTCTGTTCATCATGTCCATGAAAGATGCTAGTGCGTTCGTGATCCCAAACGGTATCACAAGGAACTCATAATGACCGTATCTAGTTCTAAAAGTTGTCTTCAGAACATCACACTCTTTTACCTTCAACTGATAGTACCCTGATCTCAAATTTATCTTTGAAAACATTGAGGCACCCCTCAACTGATCAAACAGGTCATCTATACGAGGCAACATATACATGTTTTTCACTGTCAACTAGTTCAACTGCCTATAGTCGATACACATTCTCATACTGCCATCCTTCTTCTTCACAAACAACACGGGAGCACCCAAGGCGAACTACTAGGCCTAATAAAACCTTGTTCTAACAACTCCTCAAGCTGACTTTTCAACTCTTTCGGAGCCATACGGTACGGAGCAATAGAAACTAGAGTAGACCCTGAAACAGTCTCAATCACAAACTCTACATCTCTGTCAGGAGGCAAACCCGGTAATTCTTCTGGAAACACATCCGGATAATCACAGACTGTCCTGATATCTTTCGGCTTAACCTCACTCATATTCGGATTCATCACATACGCTAAATAAGCCCCACAACCGAAGTTCACCAACCTATGAGCCTCTAAAGCCGACACAACGTTCGACAAGAACTTAACGTTTTCGCCTACAACTACTACCTCGTAGCTATCGGAAAGCTTCAACGAAATTCTCTTTGTCTCAAAATCTACTCTAGCTCTGTGCTCAACCAACCAATCCATACCCAAAATGATATCAAAACCGTAGAACGGAAGCTTCATCATATCAATAGGAAACGCATGACCCTGAATCTTCAACAGACACCTTCTATACTTCCGTCTAACTACAACTGTCTCACCAAAGTAACTAGTCACATGCATCTCTATGTCTAGAATCTCAACAGGTATGTCTAACTTCTTTGCATGCTCACTCAAAATATAAGAAAGCGTGGAACCCGAATCAACTAAGGAAAGCAAAGACATGGATTGTAACTCAAACTTACCTGCTATCACATCTGTGTAATTCTCTGCCTCTCTCTGTGCGTATACTCTAGTTGGTCCACTGGTCTCTGGCTGAACTGCCACTACATGAGCAAGATTCCTCGGTGCCTCTATCCTAGGTGCATCTGCCCTCGGCTAGAAGTAACCACGACCGCGCCCACGGCCTCTCTGATAGTCAATCGCTCTCGCAGGAGCCTGTGCCTGAATCGGTGCCTGTGCCACCTGATGCGGACACTCTCTCCTGAAGTGGTCTCTCGATCCACAGTTCCAGCAAGCATGATAGTTTCTCCAACCCTCTTCTGAATGTTGTCTCCGACATCGGGCACACTCGGGCAAACTCGGGCAAACGCCCTCCAGCTCTCTGGCCTTGATGGCCTCTACCATGGTGGCCACCACCATGCCTATGATCAAACTGTTGTCCACATCCCCAATGCCTCTTGGCATCACCACGATCAAAGTTGTTGTGCCTCTTCCCTAAATTGGATCCTCCCGAACGCTTGGTCAGCCCCAAGCTATGCTCGATGTCCTTGGCCCTAGCAACCAAGACATCAAAATCAGAATAATCAGTAGCCAAGGTGTACCTCTTGACTTCCTCATGAAGTCCATACCTGAACCGATCACAACGGTCCCTCTTAGTAAGAACCAACTCCGGAGCATACTGACTCAATCGGACAAAGCGGATCTCGTAATCTCTCACTGATGTGTCTCCTTGAACAAGAGCCATGAACTCCCTCTTCTTCTCATCTAAATATCTCGGGCCCAAATACCTCTTTCAGAAAGCAGTCTCAAAGAAATTCCAACTGATCTCGGCCTCAGGCACACCGGTAGTAATGTTGACCCACCAGGTGTAGGCATCACCCTGAAGCAACGAAACAACACAACCCAACTTACGAGCCCCAACATATCTCATCTGAGCCAAAATACGGACTATCTTCTCTAGCCACAACTCTGATCTCTCAGGCGTAGATCCCCTGAACTCATCCGCTCCGAGGCTACGGAGCCTCTCTAAAGGTAAGCTAGCATCATCCCCTTTCGACTGAGCTGCAGCCTGAGCTCCGGCAACTGCAGCCTAAAACGCTCCCGCTATAGCTTGAACTAGCAGAGCCATGTCTATCCCTGCAGGATCTTAGCCACCCTGGCCAACCCGAGGTCCCGCTCCCTCAGCTCCAGCCTCGCCTTCCTCATCAGGCTGGAGAGGTGGTGGTGGAGGAGCTCCAACTCGGACAGCAGGCTCTTCCACAGGAGCCTCTACTCCAACCACCAGCTCATCAGCAGGAGCCGCAACACGAGGTTCCTGACGAACCAACCTCGGTCTACCTCTAGGCCTTGACAAAACCGCTCACAGATAACAACTACAATAACAACATACAAAAATTGGGTTAGCAAGGGCAAGGGTCCAAGTGGCTCAAGTATGTTTCCCTCACTTAAAAATCTCTTTTTCTGATGTAATAGAAGCAATGGGACTCTACTCAACATGCTTCAAACAACACACATATTAAGCAAACATCGAAGCATACTTGATAAGCAAGCAAACATACTTACATGGCAAGCAAACACCGTACAATTGCAGTACAAGAGTTTAACTTACCTCACTTACCTGCCCGAGGTCTCGGAAACCTCAGGCTCTGATACCAACAAGTGTAACCCCCTCGTCTCGACCTGGGCGGTCGACCAGTCCGAGTGGGCTACACGAGGATAACTAAGGCGAAAATCGTTAAGGCTCCACTTCGGTTAACAACCCGAGAAAACTTTTTCTTTATTTATCTTATCTAGATGGATTCAATTAGACCTATGTGAGAAGCGACAGCAGAAAACAAGACTAAACCATACAAACGACACGTAATTGATTTAAACTTACCATGTATTCAAGTTAGGTTGATTCCTTGCACGCGCGACCAAAACACACCTAAACGATTACTAATAAGGCTCACGAGAAAGCTAACATCGAACAGGGCCTAATACCCAACACTTGAGAACCTTTAGAGATGTCAAAAGCCCATATTTCAGGCATGTGTTTCAAAACAGGCTTGCTCGTTTCGATACACGGGCCCCAGTTTAAAAAGCTAGACCATCCGTTCAGATACACTCCACCCCATTTCAGAACAGGGGTCCATTTCGCCTAGGTGTTCCGAAACATGTTCCGGAACAGGCTCTCATAGTAGCCGAAACGTTTCGATACTCGTATCGGAACAAGAGTTCACAGTAGCCAAATCGTACCGGAACGTGTTCCGATACGGGTGCCCTAGAACCACACCCGTTCCGAAACAACCTTACCCGTTCCGAAACGCCTGCAGTCTGTGTATTACTAAAACTAGATTTTCACATCTCCAAAAGCTCCCAACATGCCTCAATCATCAAGAAACAAGATATAACATGCAACCACGTACTCTAGAGGCGTTTACCCTACTCCAAACATGGTCAACACACAACATACATGAAAAGGGCATACATTCAAAGGGATCAAGCATTCACCATAAAGAGACATACATTGCAAACAAGGTTTCATGCCTTAGAACAAAACATACACAAAAACATGAAGATAGGGGCACAAGGCCAACATACATGGCATAAACAAACCACCACCACACATCAACGTACAAAAGGAGTCTAAACAAGCTCCTAACACAAAACAACAACACATATCCCATTGCTTATCCATTACATCTCATAACTTAAAAGTTCATACTTGAGGATTAAGATAGCACACTTGGAGGCCTTCTCCTTACACAAGCAACCCACGAACTAAGGATCTGCATTGTCGAACAAAAGAGAGCGTAAGCGTAAATCTTAGTGAGGGTAAGCTCATAAAACAAACCTCGACAATGCAGGGTCCAAGCACGAGCAACATAACCAAGGAAGAATGCATGTTTTCTTACTTTCGAAGCCACAAGAGTCAAATATATAATGCATGAACATAACATCAAATATCCTGCCATGCTCAACATGTCTATAAATACGACCATATGAAACACATTCAACAAATGTATTGGCACCTAGCTATGACCCGAATACGCGGATAACAACTGTTTGAACTCACATCAAACAACTCAACCATTACCTTACAGTGGGATTACACTCATTACTATTTTACGCGGAGGGGATTCCACTCATCCTCACGCCCCGTCGATGAGATTCCACTCATCCCCGACTAAAATATAAATGAAGATTTACGGGCGTACCCGTACTCCATCTTGATGACTACCATCACCAAGACCACGCACGCATTTCGACACTCGTGTGCACACTAACATCCTAATGATCGATCATTTGTACCCAAGCATACTAGTGCCAATACTAACTCATCACAAGCTCATCATAACACTATGCTCTTACCATTTCCCGTGCCTAGCACGTAGCCACCATGATTTACCATCATGCACTCACATTTCATCAAACACATGCATATCACAATGCATAAATGAATTATCATACCTCATCACAACACATATGCACAAAATGCATAGCAACATCATTCACATTTAACACATGAGGCATAACACCACATTTAGAAGTTCAACCAAAGTCTTCTAAACTAAAGCTTGAGATTAGACTACCAATCTAATCCCAACTCTAGGTGGGTTTACCAATCCCGACCTAGGTCTACATGCTCGAACCAACATTTGAAAACCAATTTAAAATCGAAGAACCACTCACCAAACTTTCCAAACACAAGCAAACAACCGATCAAGCTCCCAACGGTTCCGGATTGATTCCTGAAGATTCTCCAACACCAAATCTCGATGCTAGTCAATCAAAGCCAACAAAACAAACACAAATCAGCCCACAAATCACTATAGCAACCCTCGGAGCACAAAACAAGCATTTAGCCAACTAAGAACACCCTTAAACACATATTTTCGAGCAGCCCATTTGCACAGCTAATAACCATTGATTCCAACACTTTTAACACACCTAAGAGCTTCCAAAATAACCCTTAAACATCACACAAACATCAACCATCATTTTCCAACACTTATCAAACTTCAAAGAATAAAAAAAAACTCGATAAAAAGTCAATAAAGTTTGGATTTTTATTCTTTAAACTCAAAAAATCAAAACACAAAATAATGGGCTTCGTGGAAAACTAAAAACATGAGCAACAAGGGGAAGATGAGGACAACTCAAAAACGTTATTACCTTTCAAAAATCTTCAAAGATGAAGCAAGGGGGAAATGGAGTAGTAACTTGAGATGAAGGAGGAAACTTGTCGTTGGTTTGAAAATGGGCGGGGAAGAAGATGATGAAAAATGGGTGTTTTATTTGTTGTGTTTTATTTTTAAAAGCCAAAAGTCAATTTTACCCTTAATGAAATTGGGTTATTACCATAGTATAAAATCCATGGCTATTTGGGTTTAATTTAAAACAATTCCAACATAATTTATTTGTTTTGAAAATACAAGGCCCAAAATAATATTTTAATAATTTAATTTCACCCGACCCACAAACTCGGGTGTTACAAGAGTATTTCAGTTTAATGTGGTATTAATAGTTTTTTTTCCGAATTAAATCAGACGGAGATTTAATAGCCATATTTTTGGAATATTTTTTCCGCATTTAACCTACCTCACTCCCTTATAAATATTATATTAAGTTAGTTTTTATCACGTGTGAATGTATGCACAAACAATAGATTAAACTTTATGTAAAAGGAAAGCCAACAAAACAAACAACAAAGCAATGAAAATGCATGAATGTAGTCGAAGGGCCATTAATTCCATAAAACATTTGCTCATAGAAACAACTCTCTTTATTGAATATCAAAAGGTCCTTTATTACAAGAATTTTTTAAAAAGAAATCACAAATACTTCTCGGCCCGAGCACCCAACTCCTTGATTTCCTCGATCAGCCTCATAAGACTTGGTCCTCCTTCTCCTATGGGCCTAATGTAACGATGGAGAGTTGTGGCTTCAGTTGCCAACATCACTACATGCATGGCCACATCTTGGATCTGTGTCATTACAGACTTATTGAACTCATCTCG
Source organism: Hibiscus tridactylites (assembly GCA_958450335.1). Classification (NCBI taxonomy): domain Eukaryota; kingdom Viridiplantae; phylum Streptophyta; class Magnoliopsida; order Malvales; family Malvaceae; genus Hibiscus; species Hibiscus tridactylites. Next base: position 29,155,171 of record OY288279.1, on the reverse strand, counting down.
CTCCTGGAACCTTCGGGCGTTGTCTATGAGACGAGTGGACCAGTAATCATTTCCTCCTTCAGCAACATCTTCAAGGACTAAGATCTTTGTTCTGTATTCTTGGATGATGTTGTCCATTTCCTCCATTCGTTCCTTTAGGAAATCATTCTCATTCAAACTAGCCTGAAGCTTCTCATAAGTCTAATCACTCCGTATCTTGTGAAGCGTCTGGTTAAGATCCTCTATCTTGGCCTCTAACTCAGTAACAAAAATATGGCTTTGCTTCAATTTCTCGCAGGCTTCATCATAGGCTGACTGCAACTCCAGCAAGCGCATCTTGTTGTCGTGTACCTTTTTATTCCATGCAGCCACATTTTTCTTCTCTTCCTCACAGAGTCGTTTGCCCTTCTCATTTTCTACTGGTTGTTTCCCCTTCTTTCTCTCATTTTCTACTTCTTGTTTCCCCTTCTTTCAAGATAACTGGATTGAGTGGGCAAAAGATCAGAAATTTCCTTAATAAGGCAAAAAAAGAGTTATGACGCTAAACCCATATTGTGGCCCTATGGCGTTTTGGTGAATTCTAATTCCCCCTAATCTCTTATGTTAAGAGTAGGCAATGGCAAAGATTTTTTTCCAAGAAATGGTCTATGTAATTTTAACAAACAAGAAATTTGTGGAGCCAACTAGAATTGAAAGATGGGATGTTGCTAGCTTGTGATCCTAATAACATTGTGCAAAGTCTGATTCGGTGTGAAGGAATGAAAAGGAGTTCATATTAGTTGGGCGAGCATAGACGCCTACCATTTTTACTAGAGTTGAGAAAATTCTTGATATGATGCAATCCAAGTACCTCAGAGCTTCATAGTTCATTCTGTGTTGGTCGCATGACAAAAAACTAATTCTTGCAAAAAGATTCTTTTTTTAAAAGGAAAAACACGAAGCTCGACATGCATTCATGTTTTAGGCATCCCTAGGGGCATGCACATTATAATTGCATTGTGTATCGTATTTTTTAGGTATACGAAAGACTTTTCAGCAGAAGAACCTGCCAATCTATTCAGGCATGAGAAGAATAGAAGTTGCCTATCTATTCAGGCATGAGGAGAATAGAACATGCTTATCTATTCAAGCATAAGAAGAATAGAACATGCCTATCCGTTCAGGCATTTGGAGAATGGAACCCGCTTATCTATTCGAGCATAAGGAGAATAGAAACCGCATATCCGTTTGGGCGTTTAGAGAATGGAACCCGCTTATCTATTCGAGCATAAGGAGAATAGAACTCGTCTTGTAACACCCGTGTTTTGGGCCTAGGAGTTAACCGGGTTTTAATTCGAGTCAATAAAATTTAATTAAATCAATTCAACTTTAACTAATGACATAATTGAGCGTTAGAAAGAGGGGAGGGACTAATGCTGAAATTTTACCCAAATGTTTTAAAATGCAAGACCACTTTTAACTAAAGGTTGTCTTCTCCTTCCCCCTAAAACCCCCACCAACGTTAGAATCATCTTCCTACTCTCTCCAAGCTCAAGCTACTATTCCATTGGGTTTCTTCATCCTCCCAAGGTCTTTTTGAAAGGTAACAATGTTTTCTAATTCTCCTTTTCATCCTCTATCTCCCAATAGTCTTAGATTTCATAAATGTGAGTTCTTGAAATGTTAGGGTTTTGACAAAGTTTGAGTTTTTATGAAAATTTCCTTTCCATTTCAAAATAGGGAGTTGGGTTTATGATTCTCCACCCTAAAATGTATATTATATGTCAAAATGAGTGGGTTTTGTTGAGGAATCCGAAATGGGTTCTTGGAACTATTTTTAAGATGTCAAAAAAAATTGGGTTTTGGTAGGTTTAAGGGTGAAATTGATGGGCTGTTGGTTTACCTATGGTATGAGAGTGTTTTGGGATGTTTTGGAAGCCATTTGGATGTTTGGAAATTGATTTTTCAGCAAGTTCTTAGGGGAGCACGAAAATTGGGATTTTTAGAGATGTTATGTGGTTTAGAAATTGTGGAATTTGGGTTGTGAATGTAAAGTGGGTTGAAGGTTGAATTAGCATCGAATTGGGAAGTAATATATGTGCTTTTGTTTGACTAGAAGCAAGAGGAAACGCGGAAGAGGCTTTGGGACCGAATCCGGGTTCGTAGGAAGATTGGTTCGAATTGCTAAGGAAGGGCGGTGAGTGGTTTCAACTTGTTTTTAAAGTTTGGTTCGAGTGTGTGTGTGTGGGTGAAGCGAGCTTGGTAAGCCACTTCTAGTTGATTCAAGTTGATAGCTTAGCCTTTGATAACCATGTGCTCTTGTGCTTACTAGCTATACTCTTGATTTGTGGTTAATTGATACTTGTATATATATCATGATGAGTTGATATGTGATGAGCATGTATTGTGGTTGATGATGTTTATATATGATGTGGTTATGATAATTGGCACTAAAAATTACCGGTTGTAAATGATCGATCATTAGGATAGTGTGCACACAAATTGAGTCAAAACGTACGTGGCCTTGATGGCGTTAAGTCATCAAGGAGGAGTACGGTGATGTAGCATTCCACCGGAAGCTTATTATATTTCTACGGGATGATGAGTGGAATCCCATCCGTAGGGCATGTGGCGATGAGTGGAATCCCGCACATGCAAGGTCCGGTGATGAGTGGAATCCCACCGAGGTAAAGTGTTGTCAAGGTTTATATCCGCACAATCGGGGTAATTAAAGTGGCCAATTAAACTTGTTTATGTAATGTGATATATGATGGTGATATGTGGTTTTGATATATGGTTTTGTGCATGATAATTGATATTGATGTGTAGTTTTGCTAGGATTGAGAGACCATATATGCCACTTGAAAGACTAGCTAGGTCTACTTGTTTTTATGCAATGCTTGATATGTATGAGATTAGGATTGCATGCTTGAACCCTGCATTGTTGTTGTTTTCGTTTTAGAGCACCCTCACTAAGCTTATAGCTTACGCTCTCAATGTTCAACAATGCAGATCATTAGCGTGGTGTTAGCTCGAGGCAAGGCAAGAAGGGCTTCCAAGTTTGTAGCTCAAGTATGGTTACCGATTTTGTAATAGCTAGCAATGTGGCAAGTGTCTTTGTATGAGCATGTGTGACTCATATGATTGATGTTGTTTTTGGTTTGATTATGGATTGTATGCATGTAATACCTTGATGATTGTTGGTGTGTATGATGGCATGCTTTAGGGTGTTTAGGTTGCCTTATGTATGGATGCAAACCTCTTGTGTTTGACTTGTGCTTTTAAGACCATTTGAGCCTTCAAGTATGCTTATTAATGCCTATATTGCTCATTGAATTGAATGCTATGTATGATTGCTGAAATCCATGTTTGATTGACTCCCTTGGCTTAAATATGCATGCTTTATGGTTGGCTTGCCTTAGGGTTTGATGATAGTGTGTTGGTTGAAGGGTTAGAGGGATTTAGGGGCCTCCTTGTGCTCTAAATCAGCTCAAACCTGCAGTTTCGTAGCTGGGGTATCGATACCGTTGATCTGGTATCGATACTACCCTGTGGTTTCAGGCCTCGTGTATCGATACTCGAGGGGGAGTATCGATACCTTTTTGGCCACTGGAGCTACTGTCGATTTTGGTATCGATACTCATCTCAAGGGTATCGATACCGTTGTCTTGGCTTTGACCGGGGAAAGTCAACTTTAGGGGAGGGTATCGATACCCTCATTTGGGGTATCGATACTGTCTCCTCAGGTTGACCAAACCTTGTTGACCTAGTCACAGGGGTATCGATACCCCTCTTAAGGGTATCGATACCGCCTGCAGTTTAACTTTAAAAATGGGCTTTTAAGTGTTAGTTTGGGTTCGATTGATTGATTCGTAAATATTGTTCCACTGTATGTCCACTTAGGATGTAAATCTCATCTAGACAAGATTAAAATGAAAAAAATAGGGTTGCTAACCGAGGGAGAGTTCCTTAGGGAGTTTTCACTCGGTTTTCCCTGTGTAGCTCACTCGGACCGGTCATCCGGCCAGACCGGGACGAGGGGGTTACATTTGTTGGTATCAGAGCCTGAGGTTACCGAGACCTCCGGCAGGTAAGTGAGGTAAGATTAATGTGTTAAATGCTTGTGTTGTTCGATGCATGATTTGCCATGAATCCTTGATGCTTGATTGATCGTATGATGTTTTGAATGCATGAATGGTCGTGTCTCGTGTGAGTGTGTGCCCATTGCTACTACTACTTAATTTAAAAAGGATTTTTGAAAGAGGAATACTTGAGCACTATTGGACCCTTGCTTTGACTAACGTAATCCTTATCTGTTTCTTGTTGTAGTTTACCTTGCTAGTTGAACCATGAGACCACGTGGGAGGCCTAGGATGGTTCAACTGGAACCACGGGCAGAGGCTCCGAGGGTTGAGCCGGTAGTTGGGGTTGGAGCACAAGTGGGAGTGCATGTGGTTGGAGTTGGAGCTCCTCCACCACCTCCACCACCTCCACCACCACCACCTCCTCCACCGGGAGCGGGAGGTGAGGCCGGGGCCGAAGGTGAGGGACCACAAGGAGGTCAAGGTGGCCAAGGACCGGCCGGAATTGACTTAGCCCCGTTGGTTCAGGCAATAGCCGGGGCATTCCAGGCTGCAGTAGCTGGAGGTCAGGCAGCTCATCATCAGGGTGAGGGCACTGGATTGCCATTAGAGAGACTCCGGGGCCTTGGGGCCGAAGAGTTTAGAGGTGCTACACCGGAGAGGTCAGAGTTGTGGTTTGAGAAGACCGTCCGCATCCTTGCTCAGATGGGGTGTACTGGTGATCGTAAGTTGGGTTGTGTTGAGTCCTTGCTTCAGGGTGATGCCTACACCTGGTGGGTCACCGTTACTTCGGGGATGGATGAGACCGAGATCACTTGGGGGTTCTTTGAGACAGCTTTCCGGAAGAAGTATTTGGGTCCGCGATACCTCGATGAGAGGAAGAGAGAGTTTATGGCATTGCTTCAGGGGAGTATGTCCGTGACTGATTATGAGATCCGTTTTGTCAGGCTGAGTCAGTATGCACCTGAACTTGTACCTACTGAGGTGGAGCGTTGTAACCGCTTCCGATATGGGCTGAATGAGGAGATCAAGACCTATACTCTAGCTTCTGATTACTTTGATTTTGATGTCTTGGTCTCGAGGGCCAAGGACTTGGAGCACAATTTGAGTTTGACCAGGCGGTCAGGTGGATCTAGTTCAAGTAAGAGGTCCAGCAACTTTGATAGAGGTGATGCCAAGAGGCATCGGGACAACCGGCATCAGTTCGATCATAGGCGTGGTAGCGGTAACCACGGTAGGGGCCATCAGGGTCAGAGAGCTGGTGGGAAGTTGCCCACATGTGCTACTTGCGGGAGGAACCACACCGGTGAGTGTTGGGGAAATTACCATTCCTGTTGGAGTTGTGGTGCTAGAGACCACATTAGGCGTGACTGTCCACATCAGGTGGGACAGGCACCAGCTCAGGCTCCTGCTAGAGCTAATGATTTTCAGAGAGGCCGCGGGCGTGGTAGAGGTAATTTCCAGCCGAGGAACGATGGTCAGAGGAATTTAGCTCATGTTGTTGCAGTCCAGCCGGAGGGCGGAGGACAGGCTAGGGTTTACGCTCAGCGCGGGGAGCAGCATGACACCGATGTGATCGCAGGTAACTTCTCGATACAGTCTTTGGGTTTGCTTTCTTTGATTGACTCTGGGTCTACACATTCCTACATATTGAGTGAGCATGCACAGTCTTTGAATTTGCCTTGTGAGTTGTTAGAGGTAGGAGTTAGTGTTACTAGTTCTTTTGGGGACACGGTAGTGGTTAGGAAGATGTACCGAAGGTGTCCGTTGATGGTTCAGGGACATGTGTTTCCGGTGGATATGATGGAACTTCCCTTCTATGGTTTTGATGTAATTCTGGGTATGGACTGGCTCACGGAGCATAGAGCTAGGATAGACTTTGAAACTAAACAGATTTCTTTGAAGCTCACAGATGATTATGAGATTGTTGTGGTGGGTGAGAATGTGAAATTCTTATCCAATGTGGTTTCAGTGTTAGAGGCTAAGAGGTTAGTGGAGTTGGGGTGTGAAGCATACTTAGCGTATGTGATGAACCCTAACATGAGTGAGGTTAGACCTCAGGACATCCGGACAGTATGTGATTTTCCTAGTGTGTTTCCGGAAGAATTGCCAGGGTTACCACCGGACAGAGAGGTAGAGTTATGCATTGAGACTTATTCTGATTCTGCTCCTGTTTCGATTGCTCCGTATCGTATGGCACCGAAAGAATTGAAAGAGTTGAAGACTCAGTTGCAAGAATTGACAGATAGAGGTTTTATTAGGCCTAGTTCTTCACCTTGGGGTGCACCAGTGTTGTTTGTGAAGAAGAAAGATGGGAGTATGAGAATGTGCATAGATTACAGACAGTTGAATCAGTTGACAGTGAAAAACAAATATCCTTTGCCTAGAATTGATGACTTGTTTGATCAGTTGAGGGGAGCATCGGTCTTTTCGAAGATTGATTTGAGATCAGGTTACTACCAGCTAAAGGTTAGAGAGGTTGATGTACCGAAGACGGCCTTTAGGACTAGGTATGGACACTATGAGTTCTTAGTCATGCCCTTTGGGTTGACTAATGCACCGGCAGCTTTCATGGACATGATGAATAGGATTTTTCATCAGTATCTAGATCAGTTTGTGGTTGTATTTATTGATGATATCTTGGTGTACTCGCGAACTGAAGAAGACCACGACCGACATTTGAGACTTGTTTTGAAGACTTTGCTAGATCATCAGATGTATGCGAAGCTCAGCAAGTGTGAATTCTGGATACGAGAGGTAGTCTTCTTAGGACATGTAGTGTCAACTGAAGGCATTAGAGTTGATCCGAAGAAGATTGAAGCCATTGTTGAGTGGAAGCAACCGAAGTCAGTGACAGAAGTACGTAGCTTCCTAGGCTTAGCCGGATACTATAGAAGATTTGTAGAGGGTTTCTCTAAGCTAGCCGCTCCATTGACACAATTACTTCAGAAGAGTGTTCAGTTTGAGTGGACAGATGCAAGACAGAGAGCCTTTGAGAAATTGAAAGAAGCTTTGACCCAAGCTCCGATTTTGATTCAGCCTGAGTCCGGGAAGGACTATGTGATTTATAGTGATGCCTCGTATGTAGGGTTAGGATGTGTTCTGATGCAAGACCGAAGAGTAGTGGCTTATGCCTCAAGACAGTTGAAGACTCATGAGCGCAACTATCCGACCCATGACATAAAGTTAGCGGCAGTTGTGTTTGCTTTGAAGATTTGGAAACATTATTTGTATGGTGAGAAATGCACAGTGTACACCGATCACAAGAGTTTGAAGTACATTATGACTCAACGAGATTTGAATCTCAGACAGCGTAGGTGGTTAGAGTTGCTAAAAGACTATGATCTTACTATTGAGTACCATCCGGGTAAGGCCAATGTAGTGGTCGATGCATTGAGTAGGAAGATGGCCGTGGACTTGAGAGCTATGTTTGCTAGATTGAGTTTGTCCGGAGATGGTGGCTTGATAGCCGAGCTTCAGGTTAGACCTACTCTAGGTCAGTTGATTCGAGAGAAACAGCTCTTAGATAGATCTTTGGCACCTCACGTGCAAGATATAGCCGAGGGTAGATCTTCGGATTACAGCTTCAACACTAATGGGGTTCTGTGTTTCAAAGATAAAATAGTTGTGCCACAAGACAGTGACTTGAGACGTACGATCTTGACTGAAGCCCACAGTAGTCCGTTTGCTATGCATCCTGGAAGTACGAAGATGTACCGTGATTTGAAGAATGAGTACTTTTGGGTTGGCTTGAAGAGAGATGTAGCCGACTTTGTGAGTAAGTGCTTAGTGTGTCAGAGGGTGAAGGCGGAACATCAGGTTCCCTCAGGTTTGTTACAACCGTTGAGAATTCCGGAATGGAAATGGGAGAACATCACCATGGATTTTGTTTCGGGTTTGCCTTTGACTCCTACGAAGAAGAACTCAGTTTTGGTGATAGTAGATCGTTTTACGAAGTGTGCTCACTTCTTGGCAGTCAACACTACTTACACCTTAGATAGATTGGCCGATTTGTACATTGGTGAGATTGTGAGGCTTCATGGTGTGCCGAAGTCCATTGTGTCAGATAGAGATCCGCGGTTTACTTCGAGATTTTGGGAGTGTCTGCATACAGCTTTGGGTACCCGTTTGAACGTCAGCACTTCTTATCATCCTCAGTCAGATGGTCAATCAGAGAGGGTTATTCAGATCTTAGAGGACATGTTGCACTGTTGTATCATTGACTTTCAGGGTACTTGGGAGAAGCATTTGCCTCTAGTAGAGTTTGCGTACAATAATAGTTTTCAGTCGAGCATTCAGATGGCTCCATATGAGGCCTTGTATGGCCGGAAGTGTAGAACTCCAGTGTGTTGGGCCGAGGTAGGACAGAAACTGTTGCCTATGCCGGATTTGCTAAAGGGGACAACCGACAAGGTAAAATTGATTTGTGATCGCTTGAAGGCTGCTTCGGATAGGCAGAAGTCCTATGCCGATTTGAAGAGGAAGGAAGTTGAGTTCTCAGTGGGTGAGAAGGTGTTCTTGAAAGTGTCTCCGTGGAAGAAAGTGATGAGATTTGGCCGAAAGGGGAAGTTGAGTCCGAGGTACATAGGGCCGTATGAGATTGTGAAGAGAGTTGGTCCCGTTGCCTATCAGTTGCGTTTGCCATCCGAGTTAGAGAAGATACACGATGTGTTCCATGTATCCATGCTTCGTAAGTATAGGTCCGATCCATCACATGTTATGCCCGTAGAAGAAATTGAATTGAATCCGGATTTGACATATGAGGAAGAGCCCGTTGAGATCTTGGCCTCTGACAGTAAAGTGTTGAGGGGTAGATCTATTGAGCTAGTGAAGGTGCGGTGGCAACGTAGAGGTGTGGACGAGGCCACTTGGGAGAGGAAGGAGGATATGGAAAAGCAGTTTCCGTATCTCTTTCAGTCAGGTAATTTCGGGGACGAAATTCCTTAAGTGGGAGAGAGTTGTAACACCCGTGTTTTGGGCCTAGGAGTTAACCGGGTTTTAATTCGAGTCAATAAAATTTAATTAAATCAATTCAACTTTAACTAATGACATAATTGAGCGTTAGAAAGAGGGGAGGGACTAATGTTGAAAATTTACCCAAATGTTTTAAAATGCAAGACCACTTTTAACTAAAGGTTGTCTTCTCCTTCCCCCTAAAACCCCCACCAACGTTAGAATCATCTTCCTACTCTCTCCAAGCTCAAGCTACTATTCCATTGGGTTTCTTCATCCTCCCAAGGTCTTTTTGAAAGGTAACAATGTTTTCTAATTCTCCTTTTCATCCTCTATCTCCCAATAGTCTTAGATTTCATAAATGTGAGTTCTTGAAATGTTAGGGTTTTGACAAAGTTTGAGTTTTTATGAAAATTTCCTTTCCATTTCGAAATAGGGAGTTGGGTTTATGATTCTCCACCCTAAAATGTATATTATATGTCAAAATGAGTGGGTTTTGTTGAGGAATCCGAAATGGGTTCTTGGAACTATTTTTAAGATGTCAAAAAAAATTGGGTTTTGGTAGGTTTAAGGGTGAAATTGATGGGCTGTTGGTTTACCTATGGTATGAGAGTGTTTTGGGATGTTTTGGAAGCCATTTGGATGTTTGGAAATTGATTTTTCAGCAAGTTCTTAGGGGGGCACGAAAATTGGGATTTTTAGAGATGTTATGTGGTTTAGAAATTGTGGAATTTGGGTTGTGAATGTAAAGTGGGTTGAAGGTTGAATTAGCATCGAATTGGGAAGTAATATATGTGCTTTTGTTTGACTAGAAGCAAGAGGAAACGCGGAAGAGGCTTTGGGACCGAATCCGGGTTCGTAGGAAGATTGGTTCGAATTGCTAAGGAAGGGCGGTGAGTGGTTTCAACTTGTTTTTAAAGTTTGGTTCGAGTGTGTGTGTGTGGGTGAAGCGAGCTTGGTAAGCCACTTCTAGTTGATTCAAGTTGATAGCTTAGCCTTTGATAACCATGTGCTCTTGTGCTTACTAGCTATACTCTTGATTTGTGGTTAATTGATACTTGTATATATATCATGCTGAGTTGATATGTGATGAGCATGTATTGTGGTTGATGATGTTTATATATGATGTGGTTATGATAATTGGCACTAAAAATTACCGGTTGTAAATGATCGATCATTAGGATAGTGTGCACACAAATTGAGTCAAAACGTACGTGGCCTTGATGGCGTTAAGTCATCAAGGAGGAGTACGGTGATGTAGCATTCCACCGGAAGCTTATTATATTTCTACGGGTTGATGAGTGGAATCCCATCCGTAGGGCATGTGGCGATGAGTGGAATCCCGCACATGCAAGGTCCGGTGATGAGTGGAATCCCACCGAGGTAAAGTGTTGTCAAGGTTTATATCCGCACAATCGGGGTAATTAAAGTGGCCAATTAAACTTGTTTATGTAATGTGATATATGATGGTGATATGTGGTTTTGATATATGGTTTTGTGCATGATAATTGATATTGATGTGTAGTTTTGCTAGGATTGAGAGACCATATATGCCACTTGAAAGACTAGCTAGGTCTACTTGTTTTTATGCAATGCTTGATATGTATGAGATTAGGATTGCATGCTTGAACCCTGCATTGTTGTTGTTTTCGTTTTAGAGCACCCTCACTAAGCTTATAGCTTACGCTCTCAATGTTCAACAATGCAGATCATTAGCGTGGTGTTAGCTCGAGGCAAGGCAAGAAGGGCTTCCAAGTTTGTAGCTCAAGTATGGTTACCGATTTTGTAATAGCTAGCAATGTGGCAAGTGTCTTTGTATGAGCATGTGTGACTCATATGATTGATGTTGTTTTTGGTTTGATTATGGATTGTATGCATGTAATACCTTGATGATTGTTGGTGTGTATGATGGCATGCTTTAGGGTGTTTAGGTTGCCTTATGTATGGATGCAAACCTCTTGTGTTTGACTTGTGCTTTTAAGACCATTTGAGCCTTCAAGTATGCTTATTAATGCCTATATTGCTCATTGAATTGAATGCTATGTATGATTGCTGAAATCCATGTTTGATTGACTCCCTTGGCTTAAATATGCATGCTTTATGGTTGGCTTGCCTTAGGGTTTGATGATAGTGTGTTGGTTGAAGGGTTAGAGGGATTTAGGGGCCTCCTTGTGCTCTAAATCAGCTCAAACCTGCAGTTTCGTAGCTGGGGTATCGATACCGTTGATCTGGTATCGATACTACCCTGTGGTTTCAGGCCTCGTGTATCGATACTCGAGGGGGAGTATCGATACCTTTTTGGCCACTGGAGCTACTGTCGATTTCGGTATCGATACTCATCTCAAGGGTATCGATACTGTTGTCTTGGCTTTGACTGGGGAAAGTCAACTTTAGGGGAGGGTATCGATACCCTCATTTGGGGTATCGATACTGTCTCCTCAGGTTGACCAAACCTTGTTGACCTAGTCACAGGGGTATCGATACCCCTCTTAAGGGTATCGATACCGCCTGCAGTTTAACTTTAAAAATGGGCTTTTAAGTGTTAGTTTGGGTTCGATTGACTGATTCGTAAATATTGTTCCGCTGTATGTCCACTTAGGATGTAAATCTCATCTAGACAAGATTAAAATGAAAAAAAATAGGGTTGCTAACCGAGGGAGAGTTCCTTAGGGAGTTTTCACTCGGTTTTCCCCGTGTAGCTCACTCGGACCGGTCATCCGGCCAGACCGGGATGAGGGGGTTACACGTCTATCTGTTCGGGTGTTTGGAAAATGGGACCTACTAATCTATTCGAGCATAAGGAGAATAGAACCCGACTATCCGTTTGGGCGTTTGGAGAATAGAACCCGCTTATCTATTCGAGCGTTTGGAGAATAAAATTCGCCTATCCATTCGGGCATTTGGAGAATGAAACTTGCTTTTTGTTTGAGCAAAAGGAGAACGAAGCCTGCCTCCTCGTCGATACCAGAAGTTTTGACGATTTGGTCATTGGTGAAAATTAGTGTCCTTTTGTTCTTTGTTCTATTCACGTTTCACCAGAATGACCAAAGAGGGGCATTTGTTGTCACTAAATTTTCACCTAACCTTTTACGTGTTTTTATTGTCTTCATTTTATTACTTTTGGTTTAATTTTGTTATGTATTATAATTGGTGTTAGTTTTGTATCATAATTAATTAGCTAATATAATCATAAAAAACAAGTTTTGTATGGCAAGATAAATAATTTTGTGGACTCTATAATATTTAGGTCCTTTTGCATTTAGGCAAATCCATTATATTAGGTTACAAGATATTAACAAAGTGTTGATCTGCCCATTTTTGTAAGTTTTGTATAATATTAGCAAAAATCCAAGAATGTAAAAAACAACCTGTTTGTATTAAAATAAAGTTAAAAAGATCCGTTATAAGAATAAATAAAGAGTCTATTATAATTAGTAAAGAGTCCATTAAATAAACACATACAATTAGAGCATGTTTGGCCCATTTCCTTATCTAAGCCGAAACCCTAATTATCTTTATGCTTATGTGCAACCAAAGGATGATCGTTGGATTAGTCCCCTGATCCTACGGCGCAAAGCACGACCAAACTAGAAGGGTAAACGCCACATCTTCCTTCCCATTCGATCGGGGGAAATCTAACGGCCTAGATTGATCACCAGTGATACACGCAGATCGCCACTCGCGCGTGGAAGCCACACACGTGTCGCTTCAGCTTCCAGTGGATGTTTCGTCTTCTTCAATGAACGCCTGACTATTTTTGCCTCGGACCGCTCCTCGCCGGTGTTTCCCCCATGATTTGCAGATACAAGAAACAAAGACAAGAAGAGGGTTAAATCCTGAAACTGAAGCTCAACAACTCAGTCAAAAATCAAGCTAAAATTAAGAGAGTATCCCAAAATTGAAGCTAGGGCAAGGATCAAGCAAAATCTGAATCAAATTCGAGGAAGAAATCAGGTATTCGAGTTTAGAATTCAAGCAAATTTGCACCTATAAAAACCCTTGTAATTTTCATGTAAAGGACACGATACATACGAAAATACACGAAAATTATACTAAAAAGCATTCGTAATAGCAAGAAACAATTGTATTTGGGCGCTTCAGAGGAATAAAACAAGCCTTTTTTTCTGGTAATCACTTTCGCTTTACATTCGTATGCATGCATGTTAAAACAGAAATAGAAAGGTTTATTTTTTACTTGACCGTCGAATAAGCGCCGCCGTGCGTGACGGCCGGGGCCACAACTCCGATGACAGTTGCATGTTTTACTCGTCGGATTTTGAACTATATTTCTAAAAAGGGGTCATTTTTTTCTTTTTTCTCGTGCAGATTCAAGGTTTTCAACCAATTTTGGGGGTAAAGATCTCAAAAAGGAATTGGAAAAGCATTTTTTATCATTAAAAACGTTGGCCGGGGTCGATAAACGGTGACCGACACGAAGGATTTCGGAGGAGAAATGGAGGAGTGCTCTCGGTTTTTGGGGGGAAATGAGATGAAAATGATTTTTTTGTTATGTCTTATACTAAACCCGACAACCTAATTTAGATCTGATTAAAGATCCGCACATATCCGTTTTCATCCATGGATCTTGCATCGCGAGCCTTCATTTTTTAAATCATTCAATTTTGTCCTTTTTCTTTTGAATTTTGTCCCAACATTCTGTTTTTCTCTCAATTTGGTCACTTTTTATATTTATTGAGTTTTTTAAAATTATATTTATTTTACCTTATATACTAAAAATAAAATAAAATGATAGAAAGTTTTTTTTTAAATAAAAATCATGTCATTTATTCGTTTAATTCAGCTTTTATTATTTGTATATCTTTTTACGTATTCTTGTTCTATTTATTAGTTCGTTTAGTTTTGGGTTGAACCTTTAAGAATAAGTCCCAAAAAACCTTAGATTAGAGCCTTTGTTTGTTGAAAAGTATTCATCTCATAAAAATAATACACACTTAAATTAAACTTTAATCCAAATGAAGAATTTTAAATTATGTAGACATTTTCTTTAGGGTGTAATCACTAATTTGGTTTTAATAAAAAAATTAAAACATTTAATACTCTTGTTTTTATGTATACATATGTTTGAAGCCTTAGGATTAGGGTCTTTGAATTTAGATTAGAAACTTGGTTGACAAAATGTTCTTCACCTGTTGAAATAAAATACACTTTAAATATTATAACTTTAACAAATAAAATGAATTTAGATATTTCCTAGGATTTAAACACTAAATTCTAAAAAACCACAACCCACTAACCTTTTCTTTGGTTTGTTTAAAAAAGTGAAAATTTAATCAATGTGGTGTCTTGTCAAACGAGAATGACGGGTTAGTGCTAGAAGTGTTGGTGGTGATGAAGTTCATTTCCTGGGCGATAAGGCCGTTAAAATATATTTATATTCATTAAACGGACAAATAAAATCGAAACTTTTGTGAACTTGAAAATTCCAATTTTGAAAATTCTTTTGAAATCAATAAGGTACCAATTTTTTGGTGTCGTAGGGGTGCTAACCCTTCTCCACACGTAACCAACCCCCTAAACTATTTTCTGATTTTGGTAGACCAAAATGTTGTTTTAATAAATAAAACGTTTTATTAAAATGACTTTTTAAAGTGATCCAATCACATTTTAAAAAAAAAGATTAGTGGCGACTCTATATTTTTTTAGTTTTCAAAAGTCGAGCTCGTAAGGATTGCGACAACCTTGATTTTTTTTTTGTGTGGGTGGGGTGAGGAGGGGGTTCATCATTCTTTTGTATTTCTAGACTTTGCGGTAGAAAGTATTGTCTGTGAATTGTATACGGGTTGTGTGTATTATTTTCTTCTATTTTAAATTAGGAAAGTTTTTATTTTTAATGAGGCATACCATCGGTTTGAACTTTGGCTTTCGTATGGCCATTTAATAAAATCCACTTTGCCTAGCAGAAAAAAAGATACATGATAATTCGACTAAATTACAGGAAATAAAAACAATCAATTTGGAGAACAAAACTAAATCTACGAAAGGACTCCCGACTCTTGAAACATTGTTTTGAGTTGCTAATAAATACCCTCTATTGATACCATCTTCACTAGGCAATTATGAAAAATTCACCTGGAAACCACTTCACAATACATTTTTTTTTGCTAGCATATTTTTTATGGCAGCTTCATGGTGGCGTCTCGTTTTCAGATTGGAGTTTAGTTTGGTACAAAATAAGAGTGACTAATAGTTTTCATTCGCATAAAGATAATTTTGACTCAAAATAAATTGTTGAAATTAAATTGGTTCAAAAAAATATGAGTCAAAATATGGGTGATGAACATTATTATTATTATTATTGTATAAATTTTAATCTTAATCTTACCAGAGTGGGAGAAGGAAAGACTCTAGGGGCAGAGCCACATTAAACATTGGGTGTCTGTTGACACCCCAAATTTTTTTGGAATTTGTATTTTTTTATATAATTTGTATATAAAAAATAAAAATATATATAAGTGAGATCCCTTTACAAATAAAATGACACCACTATATAAATAATATTAATTCATGTTAAATTTCATTTAAAAAATAACACTCTTTAAATAAATTTCTGGCTCCACCCCGTCTCTAAGAGAATGGAGAAAGTGCTCTTAATGAGTCTAAAACTTATGACATAAAAAATATAAAAAAATATGACCAATTTGTTTAACTGACCAAATATATTTGTTCATTTATGTCTCAATAGACAAATGGTCTTCTTACTTTTTGTTTATCTCACTATGGACTGCTTTTCGCTGGTCTATAGTTTTTGTACCGCTACTTTTGCGGTTCATTGTATCAATAAAATGATGTTTGCTGAGCAAAAATAATTTTACGCATTTTACAAGGATTAATAATAAAATTTAACTTAATAAAATTAACAGGTTTTGTTTTGATTAAGATCAAAATTTGAAAAATGCAAAGATTAAAAATGATATCAGAGTGTAAAGATTAAATATGTAATTTATCATAATACTTGAACTAGGATAATTTTACGGTAAATACCTTATACAACAATGTACTATTATTTATATGTACTGTATTGTATTACTAACTGTTTTAATTAGATTCAAAATCTTAAGGACTAGAAGTGTTATTATCTCATTTAAGAATAAAATTTTAAAAAATAATTTTTATTAATTTTTCAGATTTTCTTTTATTTTTTTAATTCAAAAAATAATTAAACTTTTATTATTATAATAATTCCTACATTCACTTTAATTTAAGGATAAAGTTCACATGTAACACCCTGAATTTTTGCCCCAAATTTAAAACCCTAATTTTGGAATTCTTAATTCTAAAACCCTAACTTTTAGAGATTTTTGATCTCATGGTCTAATTTTAGTAATTTAAATTTGGTGGCTAAAATTATAAATTTGGAAGGTTCAAGGATTTCTTTGCAATTTTATTTAACTTTAGGGTTAATTTGTAATTTTTTTAAGTATAGAGATTATGTTTTTATTTATTTTTCTTAAGCTTAAAGCTTAATTTGTGATTTTATAAAAATTTTGAGCTCAAACTATATTTTTTTTGTTCCTTTTTCAAAGCCCTATAAAGATTGGGGACTTCTTGCAAAAGTAACCCTTTTTGTTTTAGATTAAATTCAATTCTCCTAGTTCTCTACTGGAAACGAATCTTCTACCCTTTCTAATATTAAATTATTTTATTTATTTTACTATATAAATTAAAACCCTTGAAACTCTTTTGTCTAATCTTATATTGAAATTCACCCGCACCGTTGTTCATCTTTTCCCCTATCGGCGCAACACTATTTTTTTTATGAAAGCTAAAGTGAATATAAGTAGTATCTGTTTTAAATATACTCTCAACCATTTGACAATGAACACTCAATCACCCTGCTGCAGCTGCTGGTGCTCGAACTCGTGTCCTCTAGAAGCAACACTGTTTTTTGTTATCATTATTCGATCCAATATTTTGATCTCGTGCAATATCATCTCCTACTGTTTGAGTTTTTGTTGGATAAAAGTTTTCTTTCTCGAATTTAATATAGTTACACCCAGTACTTCTGGATGTGGAAAACATGATAATCAGTAGATTGAGTTGTTTGGGCTAATGTGTGTTTCTTTCGGTGCTATAAATAAATGATTTTATTTGTGTGTTCTCTTTCCATGCTACTTACTTTATTTTTTTGTGACCGTAATTTTTAACTGTGTTTTAATTTTACATTATATTTTTCGTGAAAATTATTTTCAGGTTGTCATTTAAAATAAATGAGTTGTGAAGCTTTGATTTATTATCGGACTGTGCTGAGACTGTAGAAATTGTGATATATTTTTTTACTGTGTTATCATGGGTTAGGATTGTACGGAGGAAGTTTAATGGTTTTACACTACTTGCGTTGGTGACTATGTGGTGAGGGGTTATGGAGAACCTACTATTTTTGGTGACTATGTAGTATGAATACATTGCATTGTGATTTCATAAAACTGTGTTTAAACATAATTTGTGTCTTTAAAATATTTTTATGAGAATTGTTGTGAAACTGAGTTTGTGATTGCTTGCACTTTAGAGACACACTGAGCCTTATAGTTTACTCCTTATAGCTTTCTCTTATAGATTTTTTGGACACTAGACGACTTGGTACTCGGAGGATCTTTTTATTTTATTAATTCTATTTTGTCTTCAGTATGGACATATTTTATTTTTAAGAATATTTTACTATTAAGGTTAATTTGGGGTTTTTATGTAATTTTAGATTTAAAATTTATGAGATTTGTATTTATTTTTCAGTATATATTAAGTAATTCTTATTCATGTTAAATTATTAAATTTTCAGTTATTATTTCAACGTTTTAGTTTTGACGAACTATTAAATATTTAATTATTTCACAATTATTATGAAATATATAGATTAAATTGGTTTCTTGAGGATAAAGTTTAATTGTGACTTCCTAAATTTGACATTTTCTTTTTAAGTCGGGTTTAGGGTGTTACATTACAAGTGGTCACTAGACTTTGATTAATTATTCAATTTGATAATTAAACTTTCAATTGCTTCAATGTCACTATTAAACTTTTAATTTTGTTTTAATTTGGTCACTGACCCATTAACAACTGTTAAAGGAGTGGCATGGCTTTTAAAATATTTTGTATAATAGCATATTTAGCCCTCCACGTTTACACACTCAAACAACTTAGTCCTAATTCGAAAGAAATAATAAATTTAACCCTCATTATTTCAATTTGACCCTATTTTTAGTTAGAGATATTTAATATTTCATTTTCATCCCTCAATTATAATTAATGTTGTCTTGTCCCTCCAAGTCCCAGCCATACCCAATCCATCCTTTAAAATTTTGATGACCCATAATTAGCATAATATTTTAAAAATATCATTTTGCTATTAATTTATCTTGATTCGGTTGATGTCAAGATATTCTGAAAATATTATGCTAATTACGGGTCATCAAAATTTTAAAGGATGAATTGGGTATGGTTGGGATTGGAAGGACAAGATAACGCTATTTATAACTTAGAGATCAAAATAAAATAATAAATTATCTCTAATTAAAAATAGGGTCAAATTGAAATAATGAGGGTTAAATTTATTATTTCTTTCGAATTAGGACTACATTGTTTGAATATGTAAACGTGGAGAACCAAATGTATTATTATACAAAATATTTTAACAGTCACATCACCCTTTTAACAATGGTTAACGGGTCAGTGGCCAAATTGAAACAAAACTAAAAGTTTAATGGTAAATTTGAAACAATTAGAAGTTTAGTTACCAAATTAAATAATTGATCAAAGTTTAGTGACCATTTGTAAAGTTTACCCAAATTAAAGTGAATGTAGCAATTATTATAGAAATAAAAGTTTAATTATTTTTTGAATTAAAATATAAATGAAATTTTGAAAATATTTTTTTAAGATTTTATTATAAAAGGGGATAATAACACTTTTGGTCCTTAGAATTTCAAAACTAATTAAAACAGTTAATGGTACATTGCTGTATATATGAATAGTGATACAATACATGTCATTTATCGTAGAATTATCCCTCTAACTAATAGTAAAATTTAACCAAACAAAAATATCCAACCAAACATATAAAGCACAATTATTTCAAAAAGATCATTTAATCAGATTATGTAATTACATGGCATAATAAGGATCTATTTATTTAGTAAAAAAACTAATTTCCTTTTTCAATTTAGGATTTTTTTCTAATAATTTTTACATAAAATTATCCTTTTTTAAGAATTTCTACAAGCAAAGTAAAACCTTCACTCATAACTAATCTTTCCTCATCCAATTCTTCAAACATATTTGCATTTTCCATAACCTGCAAGAAATATAAAATAAAGCAATTTAATGTAGACAAAAATTACCAACAACGATGTGATTTATGGTTTAAATAGATGATTAAAATTTTAATTCCTAAATACGAAAAATACTTTTTGTCAAATTATGATTTTGGCCCCTATACTATATTCACATTTAGTATTTAGTCCTTATACTTTAATTTAAGGTAATTCGGTTCCTCTACTTTCATAATATCATTAGTTAGTTCAAATGGTTAACATTGTCAACTATTTCGGTTAAAGTGCTGACTTGTTTTTTTCTCCTTAAAAATATCTCTATGTGACTATGTCAACAATTTAATCTAAATACTTAATGGTATTAACTATTTGGATTCACTAATTGTATTATAAAATTAGAGATCAAATTATTTCAAATGAAAATATAGGGACTAAATAACAAAAAATCCAAATTGTTTTTAGCTTACTTGGATCCTTGGTGGTGGTCTGAGCAGTGCTTCTAAAATCGCAGGCGCTCTCAATATCTCCTTTCCTCCTATGGTAAGAATTCATGGCGAATGTTGCGCGAGATCTGACGGTGGCCGGCCCGACGTAAACAACATCGGGTTGAATCGGACT
Organism: Hibiscus tridactylites; assembly: GCA_958450335.1. Lineage (NCBI taxonomy): Eukaryota > Viridiplantae > Streptophyta > Magnoliopsida > Malvales > Malvaceae > Hibiscus > Hibiscus tridactylites. The sequence continues at coordinate 29,135,277 of OY288279.1, read as the reverse complement.
GCGATCGATGCCTTGACCGCAAACCCAATCAAAGTTTTTCTGCATTGTAGCATCGCCAACTCCATCTTTCGGCACGCAAAGCTTCTTTTTTCCCATATTATTTTTACCTCCGAATGGATCGCCCTTTTTCCTGTATGAATTCCAAGACGCTGCTCTATGACTTCATGAATCCAATTTTATTTTATTTTATTCCAATTTTATTTTTGATCCTTGATATTGTTTTGGGGTTGTAATTCGTGTGTTTATATAGAGTAGTTTATGATCAATATTTTGACATATGGAAAACTCTGAGAATTTACCTATAATTTCAACGCAATGCTCGGATCGATTTTAGGGTGGGTATAACTATATGTTTGATTAAAAATCATTATTGTTATTGTTTTTGTTTTGACAATTATTGTTATTATTATTCTGGTGAATCATATGTGTTTCATTATTCATTTAACGGTCTAAATAAACATAAATATTATTAAACCAATTAGGACCACAAATATAATCGAACTCTCACATTAAATATATAACATAACTTTGATTCAAAAACCATTAATGTATTTCAAGATTTCGAACCTAAGGCTTGACCGATAGTGTGGAAAGAAAATTGGAATGATGAGAAACTAAAGGGATAGATGGAAAAATAAAAAATTTCTTTTCATTGGTGTGTTTTGGTAATAAGGATGGAAAAAATCGAAAGAAAATGTATTTTTTTCCATTCATTCAGGGACGGAGCCATAATCGAATATCGGGAGGTTTCAAATTATTGAACTTAAAATTATAAGGCTTTATTAAGTAGTTAAACTCAAAATTTAGAGGCAATGCCTAATTTATCTAATATTTAAATTTATAAGGACATAAATTGGCATTAGACTAAAAAATTGAAGGGGCCAAATTAAAAATATTAGAGGATTTAATTAAAAATATTTAAAAGAATTAATGTTAAATATGATTTTTTTTAAAATTTGAGGGGTCAAGTTAAAATTTTCAGAAAAATAAAGGACATATTACAAATTTTCCAAATTATTGGGGGCCAATGCCCTTAAACCTAGAGGTGGCAATCAGGTCATTCGGTTCGGGTTCAATTCAGGTCATTTCGGTTTGGGTCATTTCGGGTCTATCTAGAATCGGTTTAGATTCGGTTCGGGTCTAATTCGGGTATGTGTTGCGTCGGATTCGGTTCGGGTATTGGATCGGGTCAAAATCGGATCGGTTGTTTTCGGGTCGGGTCAATATCGTATCGGTCACTTTCGGTTTGGGTCAAAATCGGGTCGTTCGGGTCGCTTTCGGGTCGGGTCAACATTTAAATTTTCGGGTCAATTCGATTTGAGTTGGGTTAAAGGTTTGAGGTTTAGTATTTATGGTTTAGTTTAGAGTTATTGATGTATGAGATTAATTCTGATTCAACTTGTTAATCTATGCATTTGAATTTGATTAAATATTTAAATCAAAGCTTCATGTATCCATATCAATTTTTTTTGTATAATTATATTAAATCAAAGTTTATTATATGTAATAATAATAATAATAATAATAATTTCTGAAATGAATTAATTTATTAAACTTAAGATCTAATTGAGCTAACTAAAATCTAAAAGCATAAATCACGGACATAATTAAAATAATTCTAAAACTAAATGTGAAATTTCAATTAAATTAATCTAAATTGAAACTCAATTAAATTTAAAAAAAAAAGAAAAAAGAGAAAGACAATTGGTAAAAATAAAGAGGGAAAAGACAAAAATTTGGAGGGAAATAAGCCACCAATTTTTTAAGCTAGATTGAAAAAAAGAAAAAGACAATTGGAAAAATAGAGAGAGAAAATATAAAATTTTGGAGGGAAATAAGCCACAAATTTTTTAAGCTAGAGATTAATTACTTTTTAGGTCATGATGCATTTAAAATATTACATTTTAGTCAACTTTAAGTTTTAGTTTAATTTAATTTAGTCACAAGTATCCCCACGGTTTAGACTTCGGATATAGAAATCCCCTCCCCGTAGTGATATTTAGTCTCTAAAAATTTACTTTTAGTCGAAATTAACTAATCTTTGTAATTTAGTCTATTAATTTAATATAATGATATTTTTGTTCATTTTAATTTCTAAGATTTAATTTTTAGCCAAAATTGACCCCTATTTAGTTATATGGTATAATTATAAAATTGGTCATTGGACTCTCAAATTTCTCCACTTCCAAATTGTCAATTTAGTCCACAATTTCAATTTTATGCTATATTTTATGGTGAAATTATAAAATTGGTCACCAAGATCTCAAATTTCTATACTTTCAAATTGTCAAGTTGGTCTCTAATTCCGGTTTTAGCTATATTTTATGGTAAGATTGTAAAAATTATCTCTAATTTTAGTTTATGGTTTATGGTTTAGGCCTTAGTGTTAATGGTTTAGGGTTATTGATTTTATATTAATTTCTACGGCTTAAGCTTAAGGATGAAATTTAGGGTTTATGAGTTTAGTGTTTAATTAAGCCCCTATAAATCTTTTTTAGGGGTCATATATGTTATTTTTGTCCAATCTATTTCATAAAATTATATTCTTATCTAAAATTGACTCATATCATATTTATTTATAATTTTTATAATTATATTTTTGTAAAATTTAAAATTAACTCGAACTCGAACTTAATCAACACACAATATCACGTCACCATATCTCTTCTAGATTATATACACGTTTTAGTTTTTTTTTTGTAATTATACTTATATTGTTATACACGTTTAATTATAACCTATTAAAAATATATTATAAAGTAACTATTAAATTTGATTTTTTGTAAGAGATAATTTTAATTATAATTTTAGTCCTTCAAATTTTTAAAATTTAAAAAAAAATTAATGGTGTTCATCGGTAAGAATGCTTGTAATCTACTAGGATCATGTTGATCAAACCATTTGAGTCATGTTTGTTTTGTGTGTGTTGAACTAGTTTTTGCAATGCATGGACTAGTGATGCAATTAAAGGTTGCCCCTATGAATTGGTCTATTATGTATCCATTCCTTTTAATGCAATCTTTCGACATTTTTTTCTTTGTAAATGTAAGATTAAATATTGGGAGAGAAAATAGTACATTGAAACTCTAAATTTAAAAATTAGTTTATTTAATTATTATTGAAACGTAAAATAACATAAAATGTTATTATACCACAACATTGACAAGAGGAACAGTCTCTTCTATGATATAGAATAAAAAGATAATAAAAATACTTCTTTTTATTATTTATTATATTGTTAAAAATAGATATTCGGGTTAAAATCGGGTCGATATTCGGTTCAGCTTTCGGTTCAACTTTCGGTTCGGGTAGCATTCGGTTCGGGTCCATTTCGGTTCAACAAAAAATTTCAGTTCGGTTCGGTTTATTTCGGGTTTCGGGTCAACTTCGGATCATCATGTTCGGGTCAAAATCGAATTTCGGTTCAGATAATTCGGTTCGAGTTTCGGGTCTCGGGTCAAGTTTGTCAAGTCTACTTAAACCCTCATTATGCTCTGTTTCTGCATTCATTGCTGGGTAGAATTGAGAAACGAAAAGAAAAAAAAAATTATGATAAAAAAAAGAAAAGAAAGAAAATTAAACTTAAAAGTTTTTTAATCTTGAATTAACTCATTCTCTCTTCTCTTCCTTTCAAGTTAAAATGATTTATTTTTAAACGAGGATGAAAAATAATAATTTCTTATTTTATTTTATTTTTTGTTTCACTTTTTTTTCTTGCCAAACGCATTTGAAATTTATTTTCATTCTATTTTTTCACTCCTTCCTTTCGTTCATTTTTCTCTCTCTCATTTTACCAAATAAAGTACAATTGTAGAAGAAAAATGGGTCACGGAATCAGGAATTCAAACATTGAAAATAAGCCAAGCAGTGGCAACGAAGATGTGGCTATTCCAAAATGGAATATTTATGTAACACCCTAAAATAAAAAGTAGAGGCTTAAAAGGGGAAGTAAGTAAAAAAATATATATTTAGTAAGTGTGGCTGTGAAGATTGGAACTCATAACCTATGCTTGGTAAACCTAAACTTTAACCATCTAAGCTACGGCAATTCATAACTTTAGTTTACTCCTGTTTTTATTTAATTATGGTTTAATTGTCTCATTCAAAATCGCATAAAAGTGAGACTCCTCACCTACCCGAAAACAATGAACATTCAAGATAAAAAAAATCAGATTGCTTAGTTTTTTTAAAGCGACCTTTCACCTTCCCGATCGGCCGCCGTCCATCTCCGTCACCGTCGGGTGGTGGTGGTCACCGCCTACATCACCGATGGCGTCGCGTCGCCACGATCCCAGCCATAACCACCACGCGTGTAGTCGAGCCGTCTTTCGCCGGCAAACCCCGTTTGAAGCGGCTGCGAGAAACCCAATCGTCGTCGTCGTTTCTTGCTTTTTCCGGCCTCGGTTGTCGGCCGTTTGTGAAACGGGCACCAGATCCGGGCCCTTGACGTGACGGCAAGTAAAACCCAGCTGACCGCTTGCCCGTCCGACGCCGGCAAACTCCTCATCGGAGTCTTGTCGTTTTTTTTGGCCGTTCGAGTGCGTGATAGGTAATTTCCGATAGATTTCCGGCTTGTTTCGCGTTACATTTGTATGGGTTGAAATCGTAGTTGATCGATCTATATTTTTATTGCAGAATCGTGTCCGTCGAGATCTCCGACGACCATTTTTCTGGCGACTTGAGATTTTGGGTAAGTGAACCGGCCTGGACCGGTTAAACCGGTCGGCCCATGACCCAGACCCAAACCGTCCTGACCCGACCCGCCTCTAACCCGCATCCGACCCCACTGAGTCAACTCGCTGAGTCAACTCAGTTAACCTTGACTGATGATGTCATGCTGACGTCAGCGTTAACTTGACTGCTGACGTCCGTGTTGACTTGACCGCTGACGTCAGCGTTGACTTTGGCCGTTGACCAAAAAGTCAATTTTTCCGAAAACTTTTGTTTTATGTTTTTCGACGTTCTAAATCCGACTTTGAAGCCCGTTTCGTAAATTTTTGACCCGAAAGCCTCCAAATCTGACCTTGAACCCGGACTTGTTTATATATTTATCTATTCAGTTAAGTGTTCTATGAATAAGGACTAAAATGGGATATTGTGTGATTGAAGGTACTCACAATTCCTTGAATACGAATGGTGGAGGGACGCCAAATCCGGGTTCAAGGGTGTTCAAATGTAATTTGAGGGTCAACCGATACAACAAGGATTCAAGGTAATACATCACTACCTTTTGCATGCTTTTGTAACATGTTGGTAATTGGTTAACGCTTGCACGACCATGTTTGAGCATGTGATTACTTCCGCAATATGTCGATCATTTATGAGTTAAAAATAATAATGACCAGTACAAATACTCGAATAAGAGGTTTGATAAATCGAAAGGGCTTTCGAGTTCAGTAAGCGATTACTAAAAATGATTGATCTCCAAATCTGATTATGTTGGCTATGAATTACGAAAATGCCCTTGATGTATGAAAATGACTAAAATACCCATATCATTGAAAGTGGTCTAAGAATTTACACTAGATTCGATATTTCAACTAATTCCTCTGAAAATCTTGAAACTAGCTTCGGAAGTTATAATAACGAGGCTTCACCTTTGAGATTGTAAATTGCTCAAATTCTTTTTTAAACTGAATAAATTTCTAAAGACGTTTGCGAGAAAATATTTGTATGTTGAATTAGTCAAAATTGCGTAAATTGCTGAATTGATTAAAATGACAAAAATATTTGGAAATACTGATGATGTTGAACTGATCATAATATCCATAATGACCAAAAAGAATAATCCATCCTCCGCACTAGTTGCCAAATTAATCAAAGTGATGGTTTACCCTCGAGAACTTAAATGAATGAATAGTTGGAAGGATCAGAAGACTCTGAACAATCGTAGCACCTTCGAGCATCGAATTGTCTAAAATACCCTCGGATATTATAGTGATTGAGAATATTTTTAAGACATGGAATTGAGAACTCCAAATAAAGCCAACCATGTGATGGCTCAAATAAAAAGTGGTAATATACCACCCGTGTCTGTTGGTTGTTTCTGATACTAAGATGATATTGGAGGAATACCATATGAAGGCGTACAATTTATTGGAAGAAAGTACATAGTTAATAGTAAGAGAGATTTGTTCTCTTAAGGCACATTTGATGTTTTGGAATGAGTTCAAGTGTAATGCACATGTTCGAATACTTGGAAAATACCGTTCGAATATATGCTCGATTCCTGGTAATAAGTTTAGTGGGCGATTAGTGAAAGGCGAACTACTTTTGGTTGTACGTTGTGATCAGTTATGCGAAACAAATGTTTAAGGCATACCTATCTGGTTAAATAATAAACATCGATTTTGTAACACCGATGTTTTGGGGTTAGGAGTTAGTCGGGTTAGTGGTCCGAGTCAGTAAAATTGAATTAAATCAATTCAACCTTAATTAGGGTCTAATTGGGTTGTAACTCCCTTTCCAACGTTAGAACCCCACATCCCTTTTTTCAAACTCTCCCAAATTCAAAATCACTATTCCATTAAATCTCACCTTCATTCCAAGGCCATTTTGAGAGGTAAAAACATTTTCTAACTCTCCTTTTCATTCTCTATCTGTCCATGGTTTTAGATTTTAAAACTACACACTTTTGAAAATTTAGGGTTTGGTAAAAGTTTGAGTTTTTATGGGGATTTTCAAGTTGTTTTGAAATGTAATGTTGGGTTTTAGTTTATTTACCTTATAATGAATATAATATGTCAAAATGGTTAGGTTTTGGTAAAAACCCGAAATGGGTTCTTGAAGCAATTTTTGGGATGTCTAAAACTTGGTTTTTGGTGGGTTTTAGGTTGAAATTAGAAGACTGATGGTTTATATATGTTAGGAGGGTGTTTTAGGACCATTTGGGGGTCATTTGGATGATTGAAAATGGAAATTTCAGCTAGGGTTTGAGGGAGCACGAAAATTGGTATGTTTGAGGGATTATTTTGATTGGGAAATTGGTTGAAGTTAGTTTGAGCTCAAGGGTTGAGTGTTGATTGAATTTTAGCATTGATTAGTAATAATGGTTGTGTTTTTTCTTGGCTAGAAGCAAGAGGAGACGTTGAAGAAGCATTGGAATCGAATCTGGGCTTGTAGGAGACTTGTTTTGGTTGCTAAGGAAGGGCGGGGAGTGGTTTTAAACATGTTTTAAAGTTTGGTTCGAGTGTGTGGAGTGTGTGAGTTGAAATGTGCTTGGTAGGGCATTTCTATGTGAATTCAAGTTGTTAATCTAGCTATTGATTTCCATTAAATGCTATGTGTATTGCCTATTTATGCTCTTGTGATATGTGGTTGTTTTGCACATGTATACCTTGATATGTGTATGTGATGAGCATGAGATAAGGTTGATGGATATGTGATGTGGTAAATGTAAATTGGCACTAATTAACTTACCGGGTGTAAATGATCGATCATTAGGATTAGTGTGCACACAGATTGAGTCAAAACGTACGTGGCCTTGATGGCGTTAAGTCATCAAGGAGGAGTACGGTGATGTAATATTCCACCGGAAGCTATTAAATATTCTACGGGATGATGAGTGGAATCCCATCCGTAGGGCATGTGGTGATGAGTGGAATCCCGCCCATGCAAGGTCCGGTGATGAGTGTAATCCCACCGAGGTAAAGTGATTGTTGAGATTGAATCCGCACATCCGGGTAACTAATAGTGGCCAATTAAACTTGTTCATATGATTGTGATTTATGATGCTAATATATGATGTTGATTTTGATGTTCGAGCTTAGTATGATGTGAGATGCCATACATGACTCTTGAAAGACTAGCTAGGTCTACTTGTGAAATTACATATGCATGTTAGATATGAGATTTAGGGAATACATGCTTGAACCCTGCATTGTTGATGTTTTCGGTTTTAGAGCATCCTCACTAAGCTTATAGCTTACTCTCTCATTTTCAACAATGCAGATCTTTGCGTGGTGTTAGCTCGGAGCAAGGCAAGAAGGGCTTTCCAAGTTTGTTTCTCAAGTACGATTAATTATTATGTAGTAGTTAAGCAATGTGGCAAGAGAGTGTGTTTGTATGAGCTTTGTATGACTCATGTGTTATTTTGATGTTTATGGTTTGACTTGGTTTGTAAGCATGATATACCTTGACAAATGCTCATTTGATGTATGTCTTTTAGATGTTTAAGGCTGTTTGATGGCATGTTAAACTATATGTGATGATTGGTATCTTTTGTCTATTTAAGGGTCTTCAAGTATGCTCTTCATGATATGTTTCTATTGAGTATTTGCCATGTATGAGTGATTGTTCAAAACCATGCCTTGTATACGTTCGAGCATGCTAAACATAGGGTGTATGCCTCTAGACCTTGTTTGATGGTGTTGTGTGCCTTTAGGGGTCCTAGGGGACCTTTAGACTTGTTGAAATTCCCCTAAATCTATCTTTCAAAGGTTGTAGGCAGCCCGCGTTTCGAAACGCGTTTTGATACGGTTTGGCCTCTGAGAGCCCCTATTCCGATACGGGTTTCGGACCGATTTGGCTACTGGAATTCTGAGAAAATGACGAGATAAAGGCGTTTCGAAACAGGTCTGAGGGTTTCGAAACGGTCAAAATCTCGTTGACCATGAGAAGTTAACCGTTGAGGGCGTTTCGGAACGGTTGACCACCGTTTCGATACAGCCTCTTGTGTAGGCTCTGGGGCAGTTGACCTGGTCAAGGCGTTTCGATACGCCTCAAGGATGTTTCGAAACGACGTGTTTAAAAGATTAAAATTGGGCTGTTTAAATGATGTTTTGGGTTCGAATGTTTACCTCATGTATTTTATTCCGCTGTTTGATCACATAAGACTTAAATGAACTTTTAGAAAAGATTAAGTTAAAGAAAAAAATAGGGTTGCTAACCGAGGGGGAACCTTAACGAGTTTCGCTTCGGTTTTCCCCGTGTGGCCCACTCGGACCGGTCATCCGGCCAGACCGAGACGAGGGGGTTACATTTGTTGGTATCAGAGCCTAAGGTTATCAAGACCTCGGGCATGTAAGTGAGGTAAGCTTGATGTGCTAATTAATTTTATTGCTCGATGTATTCTTGCCATGAAATTCTTGATGTTTGACTGTTCGTATGATGTTTCGAAGCATGAATTGTTGTGTCTGGTGTAGAGTGTGTGCCCATTTCTACTATTACTTAATTTAAAAAGATTTTTGGTAAAGGGAGTACTTGAGCACTATTGGACCCTTGCTTTGGCTAACGTAATCCTTATTTGTTTGTTGTTGTAGTTATTACCTTGCTAGTTGTATCATGAGACCACACGGGAGGCCTAAGATGGTTCGAACGGAACCACAGTCAGCGGCTCCAGGAGTTGAGCCAGTAGTTAGGGTTGAGGCTCAAGTGGGAGAGCCTGTGGTTGGAGTTGGAGCTCCTCCACCACCTCCACCACCACCACCTCCTCCACCAGGAGTAGGAGGCGAGGTCATGGCCGAAGGAGAGGGACCTCAGGGAGGCTAAGGTGGCTAAGGACCGACCGAAATAGACTTAGCTCCCTTGGTTCAGGCGATAGCAGGGGCATTTCAGGCTGTATTGGCTGGGGGTCAGGCAGCAGCACACCATCAGGGTGAGGGCACTGGTTTGTCTTTAGAGAGACTTCGGGGCCTAGGGGCCGAAGAGTTTAGAGGGTCTACTCCAGAGAGGTCAGAGTTGTGGTTTGAGAAGACTGTCCGTATTCTCGCTCAGATGGGATGTACTGGCGAGTGCAAGTTGGGATGTGTTGAGTCCTTGCTTCAGGGTGATGCCTACATTTGGTGGGTCACCATTACTACGGGTATGGATGAGGCCGAGATTACTTAGGAGTTCTTTGAGACAGCATTCCGAGTATCTGGGTCCGTGATACCTCGATGAAAGGAAGAGGGAGTTTATGGCTCTGCTTCAGAGGAGTATGTCCGTGACAGACTATGAGATTCGATTTGTCAGACTGAGTCAGTATGCATCTGGGCTTGTTCCTACTGAGGTGGAACGTTGTAACCATTTTCGTTATGGGCTGAGTGAAGAGATCAAGACGTATACTTTAGCTTCAGACTACACTGATCTTGATGTCTTGGTCGCGAGGGCCAAGGACTTAGAGCACAATTTGAGCTTGACCAAGCGGTCTGGTGGATCTAGTTCGGGTAAGAGGTCCAGTAACTTGAATAGAGGTGATGCTAAGAGGCATCGGGACAACAAGCATCATTATGATCATAGGTGTGGCGGCGGTAACCACGGTAGGGGCCAACAGGGCCAGAGAGCTGGTGGGAAGTTGCCCACGTGTGCTACTTGCGGGAGGAACCACACCGGTGAGTGTTGGGGAAATTTCCACTCGTGTTGGAGTTGTGGAGCTAGGGATCATATTAGGCTTGACTGTCCACATCTGGTGGGACAGGCACCAGCTCAGGCTCCTTCTAGAGCTAATGACTTTTAGAGAGGCCGCAGGCGCGGTAGAGGTAACTTCCAGCCGAGGAACGATGGTCAGAGGAACATAGCACATGTAGTTGCAGTTCAGCCGGAGGGCGGAGGTCAGGCCAGAGTTTACACTCAGCGTGGGGATCAGCATGACACCAATGTGATCGCAGGTAACTTCTCGATACAGTTCTTGGGTTTGCTTTCTTTGATTGACTCCGGGTCTACACATTCCTACATATTGAGTGAGCATGCACAGTCTTTGAATTTGCTTTGTGAAATGTTATAGGTAGGAGTTAGTGTTACTAGTTCTTTTGAGGACACGGTAGTGGTTAGGAAGATGTACCGAAGGTGTCCGTTGATGGTTCAGGGACATGTGTTTCCAGTAGATATGATGGAGCTACCTTTCTATGGTTTTGATGTGATTCTGGGTATGGATTGGCTCACGAAGCATAGAGCTAGGATAGATTTTGAAACTAAGAGGTTTTCTTTGAGGCTCGCAGATGACTATGAGATTGTAGTGGTGGGTGAGAACGTGAAGTTCTTGTCCAACGTGGTTTCAGTTTTAGAAGCTAAGAGGTTAGTTGAGTTGGGGTGTGAAGCATACTTGGCGTATGTGATGAACCCTAACATGAGTGAGGTTAGACCTCAGGACATCCGGACAATATGTGACTTTCCTAGTGTGTTTCCGGAAGAGTTGTCAGGGTTACCACCGGACAGAGAGGTGAAGTTCACTATTGAGACTTATTTTGATTTGGCTCTTGTTTCGATTGCTCCGTATCGCATGACACTGAAAGAATTGAAAGAGTTGAAGACTCAGTTGCAAGAATTGACTGATAGAGGTTTTATTCGGCCTAGTTCTTCACCTTGGGGTGCGCCAGTTTTGTTTGTGAAGAAGAAAGATGGAAGTATGAGAATGTGTATAGATTATAGATAGTTGAATTAGTTGACAATGAAGAATAAATATCCGTTGCCTAGAATTGATGACTTGTTCGATCACTTGAGAGGAGCATCGTTTTTTTCGAAGATTGACTTGAGATCGGGCTATTACCAGCTAAAGGTAAGAGAGGTTGATGTACCGAAGACGGCCTTTAGGACTAGGTATGGTCACTATGAGTTCTTAGTCATGCCTTTTGGGTTGACTAATGCACCGACTACTTTCATGGACATGATGAACATGGTTTTTCATCAGTATTTAGACCAGTTTGTAGTTGTGTTTATAGATGACATCTTGGTGTATTCGCGAACTGAAGAAGACCATGACCGACACTTGAGACTAGTTTTGAAGACTTTGCTAGATCACCAGTTGTATGTGAAGCTAAGCAAGTGTGAATTCTGGATCCGAGAGGTAGTCTTCTTAGGACTTGTAGTGTCAGCCGATGGGATTAGAGTTGATCTGAAGAAGATTGAGGCCATTGTTGAATGGAAGCAACAGAAGTCTGTAACAGAGGTACATAGCTTCCTAGGCTTAGCCGGAAACTATAGGAGATTTGTAGAGGGTTTCTCTAAGTTAGCTGCTCCATTGACACAGATGCTTCAGAAGAGTGTTTAGTTTGAGTGGACAGATGCAAGACAGAGAGCCTTCGAGAGATTGAAAGAAGCTTTGACCCAGGCACCGATCTTGATTCAGCCAGAGTCCGGGAAGGACTATGTAGTTTACAGTGATGCTTCTTATGTAGGGCTAGGGTGTGTTCTCATACAAGACAAGAGAGTAGTGGCTTATGCCTCAAGACAGTTGAAGACCCATGAGCGCAACTATCCGACCCATGACATAGAGTTAGCTGCAGTTGTGTTTGCTCTGAAGATTTGGAGGCACTATTTGTACAATGAGAAATACACAGTGTACACCAATCACAAGAGTTTGAAGTACATTATGACTCAGCGAGGTTTGAATCTCAGACATCGTAGGTGGTTAGAGTTGCTAAAAGACTATGATCTTACCATCGAGTACCATCCGGGTAAGGCCAATGTAGTGGCCGATGCATTGAGTAGAAAGATAGTCGTGGATTTGAGGGCCATGTTCGCTAGATTGAGTTTGTCCGGAGATGGTGGCTTGGTAGCCGAGCTTCAGGTTAGACCTACTCTAGGTCAGTTGATTAGAGAAAAACAGCTCCTAGATAGATCTTTGGCACCTCACGTGCAAGATATAGCCGAGGGTAGATCTTCAGACTACAGTTTCAACACCGATGGGGTTTTGTGTTTCAAGGATAGAATAGTTGTGCCAGAGGACAGTGACTTGAGACGTACGATCTTGACTGAAGCCCACAATAGTCCGTTTGCTATGCATCCTGGAAGTACGAAGATGTACCGTGATTTGAAGAATAGGTACTTTTGGGTTGGCTTGAAGAGAGATGTAGCCGACTTTGTGAGTAAGTGCTTAGTGTGTCAGAGAGTGATGGCAGAACATCAGGTTCCCTCAGGTTTGTTACAGCCGTTGAGAATTCCAGAATGGAAATGGGAGAACATCACCATGGATTTTGTTTCGGGCTTTCCTTCGACTCCTACGAAGAAGAACTCAATGTGAGTTATTGTGGATCGTTTTACGAAGTGTGCTCACTTCTTGGCAGTCAATACTACTTACACTTTAGATAGATTGGCCGATTTGTACATTGGTGAGATAATTAGACTGTATGGTGTGCCGAAGTTCATTGTGTCAGATAGAGATCCGTGATTTACTTCTTGATTTTGGGAGTGTCTGCATACAGCCTTGGGTACCCGTTTGAACTTCAGCACGTCTTATCATCCTCAGTCAGATGATCTGTCAGAAAGGGTTATTCAGATCTTAGAGGATATGTTGCGTTGTTGCATCATAGATTTTCAGGGTACGTGGGAGAAGCACTTGCCTCTAGTAGAGTTTGCTTACAATAATAGCTTTCACTCGAGCATTGAAATGGCTCCGTATGAGGCCTTGTATGGCCGAAAGTGTAGAACTCCAGTTTGTTGGGCCGAAGTGGGACAAAAGTTGTTACCTATGCCGGATTTGCTCAATGGGACAACTGACAAGGTAAAATTGATTTGTGATCGTTTGAAAGTTGCTTCGGGTAGGCAGAAGTCCTATGCCGATTTGAAGAGGAAGGAAGTTGAGTTCTCAGTGGGTGAGAAGGTATTCTTGAAAGTGTCTCCGTGGAAGAAAGTAATGAGGTTTGGCCGAAAAGGGAAGTTGAGTCCGAGGTACATAGGACCGTATGAGATTATGAAGAGGGTTGGTCTGGTTGCATATCAGTTGCGGTTACCATCCGAGCTAGAGAAGATACACGATGTGTTCCATGTTTCGATGCTTTGTAAGTATAGGTCTGATCCATCACATGTTATGCCCGTGGAGGAGATTGAATTGAATCCAGATTTGACTTATGAGGAAGAGCCAGTTGAGATCTTAGCTTCTGACAGTAAGGTGTTGCGGGGTAGATCGATTGACTTAGTAAATGTGCGGTGGCAACGTCGAGGTGTTGACGAGGCCACTTGGGAGAGGAAGGAGGATATGGAAAAGCAGTTTTCGTATCTCTTTCAGTCAGGTAATTTCGGGGACGAAATTCCTTAAGTGGGAGAGAGTTGTAACACCCGTGTTTTGGGGTTAGGAGTTAGTCATGTTAGTGGTCCGAGTCTGTAAAATTGAATTAAATCAATTCAACCTTAATTAGGGTCTAATTGGGTTTTAACAAAAAGAGGAGGGACCAATGTGGTAATTTGACCCAAAAGAATTTTAAAAGCAAGACCACTTTTAAGAAAAAGTTGTCATCTTCTCTCTCCCCACTCCCTTTCCAACGTTAGAACCCCACATCCCTTTTTCAATCTCTCCCAAACTCAAAATCACTATTCCATTGAATCTCACCTTCATTCCAAGGCCATTTTGAGAGGTAAAAACATTTTCTAACTCTCCTCTTCATTCTCTATCTATCCATGGTTTTAGATTTTAAAACTACACACTTTTGAAAAGTTAAGGTTTGGTAAAAGTTTGAGTTTTTATGGGGATTTTTAAGTTGTTTTGAAATGTAACATTGGGTTTTAGTTTATTTACCTTATAATGAATATAATATGTCAAAATGGTTAGGTTTTGGTAAAAACCCGAAATGGGTTCTTGAAGCAATTTTTGGGATGTCTAAAACTTTGTTTTTGGTAGGTTTTAGGTTGAAATTAGAGGGCTGATGGTTTATATATTTTAGGAGGGTGTTTTAGGACCATTTGGGGTCATTTGGATGATTGAAAATGGAAATTTCAGCTAGGTTTTGAGGGAGCACGAAAATTTGTATGTTTGGGGGATTATTTTGATTGGGAAATTGGTTAGTTTGAGCTCAAGGGTTGAGTGTTGATTGAATTTTAGCATTGATTGGGAATAATGGTTGTGTTTTTTCTTGGCTAGAAGCAAGAGGAGAGGTTGGAGAAGCATTGGAATCGAATCCGGGCTTGTAGGAGACTTGTTTTGGTTGCTAAGGAAGGGCGGTGAGTGGTTTTAAACACGTTTTAAAGTTTGGTTCCAGTGTGTGGAGTGTGTGAGTTGAAATGTGCTTGGTAGGCCATTTCTATGTGAATTCAAGTTGTTAATCTAGCTATTGATTTCCATTAAATGCTGTGTGTATTGCCTATTTATGCTCTTGTGATATGTGGTTGTTTTGCACATGTATACCTTGATATGTGTATGTGATGAGCATGAGATAAGGTTGATGGATATGTGATGTGGTAAATGTAAATTGGCATTAATTAACTTACCGGGTATAAATGATCGATCATTAGGATTAGTGTGCACACAAATTGAGTCAAAACGTACGTGGCCTTGATGGCGTTAAGTCATCAAGGAGGAGTACGGTGATGTAATATTCCACCGGAAGCTATTAAATATTCTACGGGATGATGAGTGGAATCCCATCCGTAGGGCATGTGGTGATGAGTGGAATCCCGCCCATGCAAGGTTCGGGGATGAGTGTAATCCCACCGAAGTAAAGTGATTGTTGAGATTAAATCCGCACATCCGGGTAACTAATAGTGGCCAATTAAACTTGTTCATATGATTGTGATTTATGATGCTAATATATGATGTTGATTTTGATGTTCGAGCTTAGTATGATGTGAGATGCCATACATGACTCTTGAAAGACTAGCTAGGTCTACTTGTGAAATTACCTATGCATGTTAGATATGAGATTTAGGGAATACATGCTTGAACCCTGAATTGTTGTGGTTTCGGTTTTAGAGCATCCTCACTAAGCTTATAGCTTACGCTCTCATTTTCAACAATGCAAATCATTAGCGTGATGTTAGCTCGGAGCAAGGCAAGAAGGGCTTTCCAAGTTTGTTGCTCAAGTACGATTAATTATTATGTAGTAGTTAAGCAATGTGGCAAGAGAGTATGTTTGTATGAGCTTTGTATGACTCATGTGTGATTTTGATGTTTATGGTTTGACTTGGTTTGTAAGCATGATATACCTTGCCAAATGCTCATTTGATGTATGTCTTTTAGATGTTTTAGGTTGTTTGATGGCATGTTAAACTATATGTGATGATTGGTATCTTTTGTCTATTTAAGGGTCTTCAAGTATGCTCTTCATGATATGTTTCTATTGAGTATTTGCCATGTATGAGTGATTGTTCAAAACCATGCCTTGTATATGTTCGAGCATGCTAAACATAGGATGTATGCCTCTAGACCTTGTTTGATGGTGTTGTGTTCCTTTAGGGGTCCTAGGGGACCTTTAGACTTGTTGAAATTCCCCTAAATATGTCTTTCAAAGGTTGCAGGCAGCCCACGTTTCGAAACGGGCTGGGTCGTTTCGGAACGGGCAGGCTTCAGAGACCCCGTATCGAAACGCGTTTCGATACGGTTTGGCCTCTGAGAGCCCCTGTTCCGATACGGGTTTCAGAACGATTTGGCTATTGGAATTCTGAGAAAATGACGAGATGAAGGCGTTTTGAAACGGGTCTGAGGGTTTCGAAACGGTCAAAATTTTGTTGACCACGAGAATTTGACCGTTGAGGGCGTTTCGGAACGGTTGACCACCGTTTCGATATGGCCCCTTGTGTAGGCTCTGAGGCAGTTGACCTGGTCAAGGCGTTTCGATACGCCTCAAGGGTATTTCGAAACGGCCTGTTTAAAAGATTAAAATTGGGCTGTTTAAATGTTGTTTTGGGTTCGAATGTTTACCTCATGTATTTTATTCTGCTGTTTGATAACATAGGACTTAAATGAACTTTTAGAAAAGATTAAGTTAAAGAAAAAAAATAGGGTTGCTAACCGAGGGGGAACCTTAACGGGTTTCGCTTCGGTTTTCCCCGTGTGGCCTACTCGGACCGGTCATCCGGCCAGACCGGGACGAGGGGGTTACAGAATTGTTGGGTTCTGAATAGTTTAAGGGACTCGGAAACCTGAAGAGCAACTCGAATTCTTAAATTCTGTGTATCGTTACTTATGATTGGTTTGTCTAAATTATCAAATTACCCATGAAGGTCAAAACGACCATAATACCCTCGTAAGTTGTAACGTTTGATTTGCTCACGATATATCTGAAATCCTGATAATCTTGATGCCTCAACTTCCGATGTTTGGTCTGAGTCGTTTTTATCAAACTCCCCTATTCGTAGGTATCTCGTTCTGAAATCTGTCCAAAGATTACCGAATGCCTCTTTTTGATACTTATCGAGTGTCTCTGAAAAATAAATAGAGTCGAAAGGCATATACTATGTATCCGTAAATACTCTTTGTTCTAAACCAAGACCATATGCTAAAAATTAAAAGTACAACTATGTTATTCGAAAGGGAAGCAATTCCCTGGTTTCTAACCTCTGATATGAAAAATATATCTGATATATGACATTGAATATGAAATAATAATAATAAAAATAATTTGACATCTGTCTTCTGGTATAAAAATAGATCTAACATCTATTTTCTGTAATACTGTCTTATGAATATAAACTGAAATCATATTGGGTATATTATCTTGGATATGAATGAAGATCTGTAGGCTCAGCACTGGTAAGTCCTTCTGGACCTAAGCTCCTATACCCACGGGCCTAGGGTAAGTCTTTCTGGACCTAAGGCATTCCCTTAGGTAGGCTCCTACGCCTCAGGCCTAGGGTAAGACCTTCTGTATGCAGTTGAGGGGGAATTGTATTTTGGAGTTCGGTTGGAGGGTAGTTAAGTAAATTAATAAAACTTTATGGCCTCTTATGAAAATACCTTACTAAATTAATATATCAAAGTCGGACTCCCCGTAAACTTACAATTTGCGCTTAATGAACCACTGTGAACTCCTTGATTCAACTTTTGAAATCTGAATCTCTTTAAATCTCCGGCTTTAGACTCATCTCTTAAGGTCCGGGTGATCAAATGAAGAACAACTCTGTTACCTTCTGGCATAATGCTGTTCTGAAATCTCGAATCGTAATTTGAGCTTATCGTTGCTCGGTTCTTTATGACAATGTAAAGCTTGCCATATACCTTTTTGTGATTTTAGCATCTCTTGGTAGTTTTTATTACTGAGCTTTCCGAAGCTCACGTTGTTTTTACCATCACATGTCAGAAGATCGACTTTGTCGCAGCTGTCAACGTCGGTATGAGAGTTTCTTCGGCTTGCTTGCGGAGTATAGTATCTGTATAATTAGGGGCATGTATGTCATGTTTTGATTTATATTCGAGTTTGAAACTTGTATTAATAATTTGTATTAGAGTTTTGTTTCATTGTCTAAATGTTTTTTTTCTTCTGAATTTGTATTTTAATTCAAAACATGATTTATGATTTCAAATAGTTTAGCAAATTTGTTTATTAGAAATTTTTATCGTGGGTCGCTCCAGTGACCCTAATGTGACTTCCTAGGATCCGTATTAATGCATAGGCGGGTCTAAGGGTTACAATTTACGAATGATTACCAAGATCAAATTAATTCAATGTAAAATGTTGAATGTTATTTTTTTAGAATTAAGAATAAATTAATGTAATATATAACTATTAAGAATTAAATGTATTATCGTGTTAAATTTATAAAACATCACATTAACATTTTTGTTAATTTGTTAAGAGCTGATAAAAAACAATATCAATGTCGAATAATCAAAACTTTTGATAGTCGAAACTAAAATAGAAAATTGCTAATAGTCGAGTGACTTTTAAAATATATATGACTTTTAAATTGGTTCTAAATTTAGCTTTTATTTTTAAATGAAATGAGGATCAATTTTACTGTTTATAATGACTATTTTTTTTAATTTATGGTTGTTATTTCTAACAACATTTTTTAGCACTCTCTTCTAACAATCTAATAAATCCTTAACTAAAGTTGATAACCGTTAGAATATAGAATTAAATCTAAGGGTAAAATACACAAATGACCACCTAGTTATGGGACCAATATCGATATGATCACTATATTTTTAATTTTATCAAATATACCATTAAACTATTTAATTGGTTCCAATCAGGCCACCAACCGTTAAAAAACGAAAAAAATAACTTGGCTGTTAAATAAAATTGGTATAATCACATTTGGTTCCCGTTATTTATACAATATATCAATTTGGTCCTAATTTTAATTTAATAAAATAAACTAATTTGGTCCTAATTTTTTATTAGTTGTGGCAATATATCAATGTGTCACCACCTTATTGGAGCACTTTATTAATTTTTATTTGTCACCGCTTGGTTGGAGGAAGAAAAATAAAAAACAAGCAATTGACATAACTGATGCTAAGAGGATTCAAACCAAGGACTCCCCAATGCCTGTTGCACATGCTTTCCACTGGGCTAAACACGATTTAGTAATACAAAACCCCAAATTTTATATATGTTTTAGTTACTTGTTAATGCAAGAAAAAAATGAAGTGTGGTTTTAGGGGACTCGAACATGACACACTTATGATACATAAAACATCTAACCTAATTAAATAAATCTAATAAATAAATTAAAATTAACAATACATTTTATATATTTTTAAAATTATAGTAAATGCACGATTTAAAATAAAAAAATTAAAATTATACTAAATTCATTTAGCGAATTCAAACTCACGAACATAATTCAAAATTATATTTTGTTCATGAGTTTGGATTCACTAAATGATTTTGATATAATTTTAAATTTTTTATTTTTTAATATAATTATATATATAATCATTGGATTAATTTTTCAATAAATATTGAAATTACTAATTAAGTTAAATTTATTAAAATGATTAATAAAGTTAAAAAATTAATTCAATAATTATATATATAATTATATTAAAAAATAAAAAAATTATATCAAATTCATTCGGTGAATTCAATGATTCATTGAGTGAATCCAAACTATAATTTTAAAATTTTAAATCATATCAAATTCATTTAGTGAATCCAAATTATAATTATAATTTTTTTTATTTTAAATTGTGCACTAACTATAGTTTAAAAAATATATACAAAATATTGTTAAGTTTTATTTATTTATTAGATTTATTTAATTATGTTAAATATTTTTATGTATCATAAGTGTGTCATGTTTGAGTCCCCTAAAACCACACTTTCTTTTTCCTTGCATTAGCAACTAACTAAAAAATATATAAAATTTTGGGTTTCATATCATTAAATTGTAACGCCTCGGTTTTGGGCTTAGGAGTTTTGGGTTTCGGACCGGTTCGGTCGGAGTGCGATTCGAATATATAAAAGTGAATTTAGGGAAGCCTAGTTCGGGTTGCATTAAAAATATGGAAAAATATCTTAAAATCCTCTTTTATTATATATAAGAGTGTGGTGAAATCAATTTTACAAAATGAGGTTTTGAAGGGTGACATTTTGGCTAGTGACCAAAATGTAATTTTTGAAAACTGCGTGACTGTTTTAAAAAGGATTGAAACTTTGAATCTTTAAGGAGCTATTTACCCAATGGGAGTTTCTCCAGATTTTTCTAATATAATTAAATGATTAATTAAAGGTTTTTAAATAAAACTAAAAGGAGGGAAGATATTTTGGAATTTCCAACTAACTTTCCATATTTTCCATTTTCACGTTTCTCTCATCTTTTCTCTCAAACCAAACATCTTTTTCCAGAACTTTTCCCTCTGGTTTTGTCATCTAAATCACTCATTTCATTTTCCCTTTTGATCTTCAATCATCTCTTCATCAAATCCTTTGCATTTGCTAATTGGATCTTCAAGCTTTTTGATTCTAAAAAGGGAGAAACTCAAGTTTGGAGGTAAGAACGTCCTTCTCCTCTAAACTCTCAGTTCTTTATTGAAATTCCTAAGTTCTCAATCCTTAATTTGTGTTTTATAAAAGGTTTTAAAGTTGTGTTATTGATCTTGGCTTTTAAATGCAAGATTTGGTTGATTTTGATGAAATTTCGCATGATCTGATTGGGCAGTGTTTTGAGGTGTCAATTTGATGTTAAATGAATGTTAAATTGATGAGAAATTGAGTTTTAATTAATGCAATCCCGGATAGGTTGAATTTCCTAAGTTTAGCTTGTGTTCTTGGTTGTTTTTGGAGTGATCTTGTGGATCTGTTATAGCTGGAGGTATAAGGATGATGTTAGATCCTTTTTGGATGTTAAATGATGCTTAAGGATGTTTAGATTTGATGGATCTCTGCTGGGCGATGTTGTGGAGTTGTTTGTATGCATTTTCGGTTGTGTTTGGTAGCCGAAAATGGGGTGTGGATGAGAGCAGCCAGTTTATATGCTTTCATTGAAGATATTAATGCATGATGATGCATTAATCCTCTGCTTTGATGTGTTTAAAACATGGGAGTCATCTTTGGATCATAGTGGTGGTGATCCGGAAGCTTGATTGGTGTTTCGGCAAGAGGCGAAACGGAATCGGTGAGTGGATTTTGGTTTTCGGCTTTGAAACCAGTGTTTTGAAGGTTTGGGAGCTTAGTTTAAGTCTAAGCAACTTAGCTAAGCTCAAGAGTAAGTTTTCGGAAAAACTCTCTTGGTGATGAACCATGGATTGGTTGTATGCAATGTGATAGTTTGCATGTTTTAAATTCTGTTTTGAAAGCATATCTAGCATGTTTATTTGCTGAGATTATAAGCCATGTGTTGAAGGAAGCTCAAGGTAAGAGTTCCTTGTTTTTGAACATTGTTTTAATGTGGTTTGATGCTTAAAGATGCATGATGTTTATGGCTTTGTTAAATGCTTTAAAACAGTGGAATATTGATGTTAATGATGCATATTGGCAAGTGATGGTTAAGGTCACAAAGGTGGTTAAAAGTCCTTGTGTGAGCCTTGTATATTTAAGAACATCAAGGTGTTTAAAAGTCCTTGGATGGTTCTTGGTTAAGATCACAAAGGTGGTTAAAAGTCCTTGTGTGAATCTTGTGAATTTTAAGAACAACATGGTGTTTAAAAGTCCATGGTTGGTTCTTGGTTAAGGTTCAAGGTGGTTAAAATTCCTTGTGTAAGCCTTGTTTACTTAAGAACTCCAAGGTGTTTAAAAGTCCTTGGGAGATTCTTGTTAAGGACACAAAGGTGTTTAAAAGTCCTTGTGTGGTCCTTGCCATGGTGTTTAAAAGTCCATGGGTTAAGGACACAATGGTGTTTAAAAGTCCATGTGTGGTCCTTGGAAAGTATAAGATCACAATGATGTTTAAAAGTCCATGTGTGGATCTTATGTGGAATGTATCACTTGTTGCCAATATGACATGTAATGAAAGTGAAGCATGAAATGCTTGTTTTAAATGTTTATGAGCATGTATAAATGTTGCTTGAAGAATGGTTTATAAATGTGTTTTATAAATGCATTATTGTATGGTTTTAAATGAGCATTCCTCACTAAGCTTTTGCTTACGCTCTCTCTCTCTATTCTTAAACCAATAATGCAGAGCATTAAGGTGCATTGAGGGCAGCAAGGAGGGCAAGCATCCAAGTGGACAACTAAGCTCAAGTATGGTGAAGGTTTCCTAAACACTATTAGCTTTTGGCATTTGGCAATGGGGGACCTATGTTGTTGTTTTGGGAGATGTTTTGGACTCCCTAAGTTGCATATATGTTGTTGTTAAGGTTGGAACTTGTAAATGGCCTTTATGAAGTGGATTTGGTATTTTGATGCTTGGATGGCTTGATAAGTAGGATGCATGCCTATAGAATTGGGGATTTTCATGATTGATGCTATGTTAATGTTTTGTTGATGCAATTATGTTCCTTGCATGTTGAATGTCTTGCTGGTAAAGTTTGGTTGCGTTTGGAGCATGTTTGATAGGTCAATTGTATGATAAACCAACAAATTTTTTGCAATCTGGGCAACCTGTTTCGGAACAGGTGCTACCGTATCGGAACGGGGGCCTGAAATGGCCTGGGCGTTCCGAAACGAGAGGCACTGTTCCGGAACGGATATGCCACTGCCAGGCACTGTTTCGGTACCTGTTGCAGAACGGTCTCGCGTTTCGGAACGGGTCTTCCCTGTTCCGAAACACTCGACCGTTGGGCACTGAAATTGTTGGTTATATGTTCTGAAATGTTTGCATTTTGGTCCTAAAACATGTTTATGCAATTGTATGAGTTTGAGATGTCCGTTTGAGCTGAAATTTGACAGAGAAGCATGAAAGATGATTAATTTCAAGTTGGTAACTTTAAATTGGATTAAGTCCTTATAATTTACAGAATTTACAATTTGGTCCCTAAAGTTGTAATTTGTGCAATTGGGTCCCTGAATGTTCTCTGATGGTTATGATCTTTGAGTATGCTGTTTGTAAGATCATATATAGGGTTAATGTGCATCTAGACAAGTTTTAAAAAAGAAAAAAAAGGTCGTTAATCAAGGTTGACTTTCGGGTTGACTTTGGTTTTCCCCGTGTGATCTTCTTAATTCGGGTCGACCGTCTAGGCCGGGTTAAAGGGGTTACATTTGGTGGTATCAGAGTTGAGTTCTCGAGTAATTGGGAATGATTGTGTGCATGATTTAAGTATGTGTGCTTTATATGCTTGTTGGGTGAAAGCATGTTGAGTGGTTTGTGAATATGTTGAAATTGAGGTGTATGCTGTGGTGAAGCATGTTGTGGGTACCCATTGCTAAATCAAAGCTAATGAAATGATGTTGTTTTTAAGTGAAAATGAGCTTGAGTACTTGGATTGCTTACCTTGCTGGGCCTGACTTTGTTTATTTGCATTGTGATTGCATTGTTAGAGTATGGCACCTCGTAGAGAGTTGAGGAGTAATGTGCGAGCTACGGCTCAGAATGAGAATAAGAATGAGGAGAATGTCGAAAGTGCGGTGGATTTACCTTCTCCACCTGGTGTTGGTGATGCTGGGGGTGAAGGAGCTGGAGCTGCAGCTGGTGCTGGGGTCGCTGGACCTGAGGCTGGTCAGGGGCAAGCTGTTCATGACATGACGGTGTTGATACAAGCTATTGCTGGAGCTTTTCAAGCGGCGGTAGCTGGAGCTCAAGGAGCTGGGCATCAGGGATATGCTGGAGTTAGACTACCCTTGGAACGTTTGCGCAGTCTGGGAGGGACTGAGTTCAGGGGTTTGTCAGCTGAAGGTTCGGAGTCTTGGTTAGAGGGTACCAAGAGAATCTTGGGTCAGATGAATTACACTGATGTGCAAAAGCTCGGCTGTGTGGTATCATTGTTGCAAGATGATGCTTATACATGGTGGACAACCAGTATCGCTGGGATGGCGGAAGCTGGTGTAACTTGGACGTTCTTTCAGAATGTGTTCAAGAGAAGGTACCTAGGTGTAAGGTACCTAGATGAAAAGAAGAGGGAGTTTATGTCTCTTACCCAATGGAGCATGTCTGTGGCTGAGTATGAGGTCCAGTTTGTTCGACTCAGTCAGTACGCACCTGAGCTTGTTCTGGATGAGCAGGAAAGGTGTGAAAGGTTCCGTTATGGTTTAGTGACTGAAGTTAAGATGTATGTGCTGGCTACCGAGTATGATGATTTTGATGTGCTGGTGGGCCGAGCAAAGGATATTGAGATGAACTTGGGTTTATCTGCTAGAAGTGCTGGGTCAAGTGCTGGTAAGCGAGCAGCTGAGTATAGTTCCGGTGGTGGACGGAACAAGAGGGGACGTGATCAGAAGTATCAGTCCTCAGCTAAGCGAGGTGGTGGTGCGCCTGCTCGGGGAGGCAACGCGAGAGTTGATCCGAGTGCCTGTTGGATATGTGGTTCGCGAGGCCATATGAAACGTGATTGTCCTCGAGCTGTGAGGGAGGTGCAAGCTCCTGTTGCGGCAGCTGGTAACGAGTGCTGGAACTGTGGATCTACGGATCACATGAGGCGAGAGTGTCCTATGTTGGCTGGTGGCCAAGTGCGTGCTCCTGTTGTTGCTGCACCACAGAGAGGTCGTGGGCGCGACCGTGGTAATTTCCAGTGGAGAGAGGAAGGTGGTAGGGGCGTGGCTCATGTTGTGGCTATTCAGCCTGAGGGTGGTGGCCAAGCCAGGGTGTATGCTCAGCGGGAAGGGAGGAATGACGCGGATGTGATCGCAGGTACTTTTACTTGGCAATCCTTGTCATTGCTTTCCTTGATTGATTCTGGATCTACGCACTCTTACATTTTGCGTGAGCATGCTGAATTGCTTGGTTTGCCTGTTGAGTCTTTGGATGTTGGTGTTCGTGTCACTAGTTCTTTCGGTGAGACTGTTGTGACTCGAAAGCTTTATAGAAGATGTCCTTTGGTTGTTCAAGATCATGTTTTTCATGTTGACCTTATGGAGTTGCCTTTCTATGGTTTTGATGTAATCCTTGGTATGGATTGGCTTGCTGAGCATCGTGCTATTGTGGATTGTGAGAATAAGCGAGTTTCGCTGAAGCTTGCGGATGATTATGAGGTGGTTGTGGTTGGTGAGAATGTGAAGTTTCTTGCCAATGTGGTGTCTACGTTGGAGGCAAGCCGGATGCTGAGGCAAGGATGTGAAGCTTATCTAGCTTTTGTGGTGAATCCTAGCTCTAAGGAGTTGCGTGTGCAAGATGTCAGGATTGTGCGAGAGTTTCCTGGTGTGTTTCCTAAGGAGTTGCCTGGGTTACCTCCTAATCGTGAGGTGGAGTTTGGAATTGAGCTGTATGAGAATACAACTCCTGTGTCCATTACCCCTTATAGAATGGCACCTAAGGAGTTGAAGGAGCTGAAGATGCAGTTGCAAGAGTTGCTTGATCGTGGGTTCATTCGGCCGAGTGTGTCGCCTTGGGGTGCACCGGTCTTGTTTGTGAAGAAGAAGGATGGCACTATGAGAATGTGCATTGATTATCATCAACTGAACAAGTTGACTATCAAGAATCGGTATCCTTTGCCGAGAATTGATGATCTCTTTGATCAATTTCGGGGAGCAGCTGTGTTCTCTAAGATTGACTTGAGGTCAGGGTATTACCAGTTGAAGGTAAAGGATGTGGATGTGCCTAAGACAGCTTTCAGGACAAGGTATGGGCATTATGAGTTCCTTGTGATGCCGTTTGGTTTGACAAATGCTCCTGCGGCTTTCATGGACATGATGAACCGTGTGTTTCATGAATACCTGGATAAGTTTGTTGTGGTGTTCATTGATGATATCCTCGTGTACTCGCGTACTGAGGAGGAGCATGAAGAGCATTTGAGGATTGTGCTGCAAGCTTTGTTGGAGAATCAGCTTTATGCTAAGCTGAGCAAGTGTGAGTTCTGGCTTAAGGAGGTGGTGTTTCTTGGGCATGTGGTTTCGGCTGAAGGGATTCGTGTTGATCCTCAGAAGATTGAGGCGGTAATGAATTGGAAGGTTCCTAAGTCTGTTTATGAGGTTCGTAGTTTCCTTGGTTTGGCGGGATACTACCGGAGGTTTGTGGATGGGTTTTCTAAGATTGTTGCACCTTTGACAAAGTTGTTGCAAAAGGATGTTAAGTATGAATGGATGGAAGCGAGACAGCAGGCTTTTGAGAAGCTTAAGGTAGCTTTGACGCAAGCTCCTATCTTGGTTCAACCTGAATCAGGGAAAGAGTTTGTGGTCTATAGTGATGCGTCCTATGTGGGTTTGGGATGTGTGTTGATGCAAGAGGGTAAGGTGGTAGCTTATGCATCACGACAGTTGAAGGTGCCTGAGCGCAATTATCCTACGCATGATATTGAGTTGGCTGCAGTGGTTTTTGCTTTTAAGATCTGGAGACATTATCTGTATGGTGAGAAGTGTACTGTGTATACGGATCACAAGAGTTTGAAGTATCTAATGTCTCAGAAGGAGTTGAATCTTAGGCACCGACGTTGGGTGGAGTTGCTCAAGGATTATGATTTGACGATTGAGTATCATCCTGGAAAATCTAATGTTGTAGCGGATGCCTTGAGTAGGAAGGTAGCTGTTGAGTTGAGGGCTATGTTTGCCAGTTTGAGTATTTCGCGTGATGGTGGTCTTGTGGCTGAGTTGCAAGTGAAACCATCTTTGGTTCAGTTGATCAAGGAAAAGCAGTTGTTGGATGATTCCTTGGTACCGCATGTTCAGGATATCGCGGAGGGTAGGCCTTCGGATTTCTGCTTTAATGATGATGGTGTGTTGTGTTTTGGGAGTCGGATAGTAGTGCCCAATGATGCTGAGTTGAGGCGTGCTATTCTGACTGAAGGTCATAGTAGTCCTTTTGCTATGCACCCAGGTAGTACTAAGATGTATCGTGATCTTCGTGATGAGTACTATTGGGTGGGCTTGAAGAAGGATGTTGCTGAGTTTGTGAGCAAGTGTATTGTGTGTCAGCGAGTTAAGGCTGAGCATCAGGTTCCTTCAGGTTTGTTGCAACCGTTGAGGATTCCTGAATGGAAGTGGGAAAGGATTACCATGGATTTTGTATCTGGTTTACCCTTGTCACCATCGAAGAGGAATTCGGTGTGGGTGATTGTGGATCGCCTGACGAAGTGTGCGCATTTCTTGCCTGTGCATACTACGTTTTCTTTGGATAAGCTTGCGGAGCTGTACATTGCTGAGATTGTGCGGCTGCATGGTGTGCCTAAGTCGATTGTGTCGGATAGGGATCCGAGGTTTACATCGCGTTTTTGGCAGTGTTTGCATCAAGCTTTGGGTACACGGTTGAATTTCAGTACATCCTATCATCCTCAATCGGATGGTCAGTCAGAGCGTGTTATCCAGATTTTGGAGGATATGTTGAGGTGCTGCGTGATTGAGTTCCAAGGCTCTTGGGAGAAGCATTTGCCTTTGGTGGAGTTTGCTTATAATAATAGTTATCAGGCAAGTATTCAAATGGCACCTTATGAGGCTTTGTACGGGAGGAAGTGTAGGACTCCTCTTTGTTGGGCTGAAACGGGTCAAAAGTTGGTTTCGATGCCAGCTTTGTTGAAAGGAACCACCGAGAAGGTGAAGCTCATTTGTGAGCGTTTGAAGGCAGCTTCTGATCGGCAAAAGTCTTACGCGGATTTGAAGCGTAAGGAGATTGAGTATGCGGTGGGTGACCGTGTGTTTTTGAAGGTTTCGCCTTGGAAAAAGGTGATGAGGTTTGGCCGGAAGGGTAAGTTAAGCCCTAGGTACATTGGACCATACGAGGTGGTTGAGCGTGTGGGTCCTGTTGCGTACAAGTTGAGGTTACCTCAGGAGTTGGAGAAGATTCATGATGTGTTTCATGTTTCTATGCTTCGGAAGTATAGATCAGATCCTTCGCATGTGATGCCTGTGGAAGAAGTGGAATTGAATCCGGATTTGTCTTATGATGATGAACCGGTGAGGATTCTGGATTCGGATAGCAAGGTTCTTCGTGGCAAGACCATTGAGTTGGTAAAGGTGTTGTGGAAGCATCGTGGTGTTGAGAAAGCCACGTGGGAACGAAAGGATGACATGCTGAAGCAGTTTCCTTATCTCTTTCCTTCAGGTAAATTTCGAGGACGAAATTTCTTAAGGGGGGAGAGTTGTAACGCCCCGGTTTTGGGCTTAGGAGTTTTGGGTTTCGGATCGGTTCGGTCGGAGTGCGGTTCGAATATATAAAAGTGAATTTAGGGAAGCCTAGTTCGGGTTGCATTAAAAATATGGAAAAATGTCTTAAAATCCTCTTTTATTATATATAAGAGTGTGGTGAAATCAATTTTACAAAATGAGGTTTGGAAGGGTGACATTTTGGCTAGTGACCAAAATGTAATTTTTGAAAACTGCGTGACTGTTTTAAAAAGGATTGAAACTTTGAATCTTTAAGGAGCTATTTACCCAATGGGAGTTTCTCCAGATTTTTCTAAGATAATTAAATGATTAATTAAAGGTTTTTAAATAAAACTAAAAGGAGGGAAGATATTTTGGAATTTCCAACTAACTTTCCATATTTTCCATTTTCACTTTTCTCTCATCTTTTCTCTCAAACCAAACATCTTTTTCCAGAACTTTTCCCTCTGGTTTTGTCATCTAAATCACTCATTTCATTTTCCCTTTTGATCTTCAATCATCTCTTCATCAAATCCTTTGCATTTGCTAATTGGATCTTCAAGCTTTTTGATTCTAAAAAGGGAGAAACTCAAGTTTGGAGGTAAGAACGTCCTTCTCCTCTAAACTCTCAGTTCTTTACTGAAATTCCTAAGCTCTCAATCCTTAATTTGTGTTTTATAAAAGGTTTTAAAGTTGTGTTATTGATCTTGGCTTTTAAATGCAAGATTTGGTTGATTTTGATGAAATTTCGTATGATCTGATTGGGCAGTGTTTTGAGGTGTCAATTTGATGTTAAATGAATGTTAAATTGATGAGAAATTGAGTTTTAATTAATGCAATCCCGGATAGGTTGAATTTCCTAAGTTTAGCTTGTGTTCTTGGTTGTTTTTGGAGTGATCTTGTGGATCTGTTATAGCTGGAGGTATAAGGATGATGTTAGATCCTTTTTGGATGTTAAATGATGCTTAAGGATGTTTAGATTTGATGGATCTTGGCTGGGCGATGTTGTGGAGTTGTTTGGATGCATTTTCAGTTGTGTTTGGTAGCCGAAAATGGGGTGTGGATCCTAGTGGTGGTGATCCGGAAGCTTGATTGGTGTTTCGGCAAGAGGCGAAACGGAATCGGTGAGTGGATTTTGGTTTTCGGCTTTGAAACCAGTGTTTTGAAGGTTTGGGAGCTTAGTTTAAGTCTAAGCAACTTAGCTAAGCTCAAGAGTAAGTTTTCGGAAAAACTCTCTTGGTGATGAACCATGGATTGGTTGTATGCAATGTGATAGTTTGCATGTTTTAAATTCTGTTTTGAAAGCATATCTAGCATGTTTATTTGCTGAGATTATAAGCCATGTGTTGAAGGAAGCTCAAGGTAAGAGTTCCTTGTTTTTGAACATTGTTTTAATGTGGTTTGATGCTTAAAGATGCATGATGTTTATGGCTTTGTTAAATGCTTTAAAACAGTGGAATATTGATGTTAATGATGCATATTGGCAAGTGATGGTTAAGGTCACAAAGGTGGTTAAAAGTCCTTGTGTGAGCCTTGTATATTTAAGAACATCAAGGTGTTTAAAAGTCCTTGGATGGTTCTTGGTTAAGATCACAAAGGTGGTTAAAAGTCCTTGTGTGAATCTTGTGAATTTTAAGAACAACATGGTGTTTAAAAGTCCATGGTTGGTTCTTGGTTAAGGTTCAAGGTGGTTAAAATTCCTTGTGTAAGCCTTGTTTACTTAAGAACTCCAAGGTGTTTAAAAGTCCTTGGGAGATTCTTGTTAAGGACACAAAGGTGTTTAAAAGTCCTTGTGTGGTCCTTGCCATGGTGTTTAAAAGTCCATGGGTTAAGGACACAATGGTGTTTAAAAGTCCATGTGTGGTCCTTGGAAAGTATAAGATCACAATGGTGTTTAAAAGTCCATGTGTGGATCTTATGTGGAATGTATCACTTGTTGCCAATATGACATGTAATGAAAGTGAAGCATGAAATGCTTGTTTTAAATGTTTATGAGCATGTATAAATGTTGCTTGAAGAATGGTTTATAAATGTGTTTTATAAATGCATTATTGTATGGTTTTAAATGAGCATTCCTCACTAAGCTTTTGCTTACGCTCTCTCTCTTTTCTTAAACCAATAATGCAGAGCATTAAGGTGCATTGAGGGCAGCAAGGAGGGCAAGCATCCAAGTGGACAACTAAGCTCAAGTATGGTGAAGGTTTCCTAAACACTATTAGCTTTTGGCATTTGGCAATGAGGGACCTATGTTGTTGTTTTGGGAGATGTTTTGGACTCCCTAAGTTGCATATATGTTGTTGTTAAGGTTGGAACTTGTAAATGGCCTTTATGAAGTGGATTTGGTATTTTGATGCTTGGATGGCTTGATAAGTAGGATGCATGCCTATAGAATTGGGGATTTTCATGATTGATGCTATGTTAATGTTTTGTTGATGCAATTATGTTCCTTGCATGTTGAATGTCTTGCTGGTAAAGTTTGGTTGCGTTTGGAGCATGTTTGATAGGTCAATTGTATGATAAACCAGCAAATTTTCTGCAATCTGGGCAACCTGTTTCGGAACAGGTACTACCGTATCGGAACGGGGGCCTGAAATGGCCTGGGCGTTCCGAAATGAGAGGCACTGTTCCGGAACGGATATGCCACTGCCAGGCACTGTTTCGGTACCTGTTGCGGAACGGTCCCGCGTTTCGGAACGGGTCTTCCCTGTTCCGAAACACTCGACCGTTGGGCACTGAAATTGTTGGTTATATGTTCTGAAATGTTTGCATTTTGGTCCTGAAACATGTTTATGCAATTGTATGAGTTTGAGATGTCCGTTTGAGCTGAAATTTGACAGAGAAGCATGAAAGATGATTAATTTCAATTTGGTAACTTTAAATTGGATTAAGTCCTTATAATTTACAGAATTTACAATTTGGTCCCTAAAGTTGTAATCTATGCAATTGGGTCCCTGAATGTTCTCTGATGGTTATGATCTTTGGGTATGCTATTTGTAAGATCATATCTAGGGTTAATGTGCATCTAGACAAGTTTTAAAAAAGAAAAAAAGGGTTGTTAATCAAGGTTGACTTTCGGGTTGACTTTGGTTTTCCCCGTGTGATCTTCTTAATTCGGGTCGACCGTCTAGGCCGGGTTAAGGGGGTTACATAAATTGTGTTTGTCTCAGTGGCAAGCACATGCAGCATTTATTAGGGGAGTCCTTGGTTTGAGTCCCCTCAACAAAAAATGCATGGTTTTTTATTTTTCCCTGCATTAACAAGTAATTAACACATATATAATTTTTAGGGTTTTATATCACTAAATTGTACTTGGCCCAGTGACAAGCACATGCATCATGCTTTAAGGGAGTCCTTTGTTCAAATCCCCACAACATCAATTGCTTGGTTTTAATTTTTCTTCCTCTAATCAAGTGACACATGTCACCACCTTATTAATAATTAGTTTATTTTATTAAATTAAAATTAGAACCAAATTGATATATTTTGTAAATAACGAGGACCAAATGTGTGATTATGCCAATTTTATTTAACAACCATGTTAGTTTTTTCGTTTTTATCGGTCGGTGGCTTGATTGGAACCAATTAAATAGTTTAGTGGTATATTTGCCAAAATTAAAAGTATAATGATCATATCGACACCAACCCCATAGTTAGATGATCATTTGTGTAGTTTACCCTAAATGCAATAAATTAGTAGGTTGTTGCAAATCTGTTAGTATTGTTGTATTAGTTATAATTTGTAACGCCCCGGTTTTGGGCTTGGTAGTTTGAGCGTTGACCGGTTTGGTCAAAGTGCTGGTCGAATCTAAAGATGTGAAATTAGGAAAGCTTAGTTCGGGTTGCATTAAAAATATGGAAAAATGTTCTAAAATCATCTTTTAATATATATAAGTGAACTGTGAAATCAATTTTACAAAATGAGGTTTGGAAGGCTGATATTTTGGTTAGTGACCAAAATGTAATTTTTGAAAGTTGAGTGACTGTTTTAGAAAGGGTTGAAACTTTGAATCTTTAAGGAGCTATTATTCCAAAAAGAGTTTCTCCAGATTTTTCTAAGATATTTTAATGTATAATTCTGATTTTAAAGCTTAAGAAAAGGGGAGGCATCTTTGGATCTAAGAGTTGTTGATCCGGAAGCTTGAATTGGTGCTTCGGCAAGAGGCGAAGTGGAATCGGTGAGTGAAATTGGGTTTTCGGCTTTGAAACCAATGTCTTGGGAGCTTAGTTTAAGTCTAAACAACCTTGCTAAGCTCAAGTGTAAGTTTTCGGAAAAACTCTCTAGTGGTGGCCATGGTCTTGTTGTGATGCAATGTGGTTTATTGCATGTTTTAAATTCTGTTTTGTAAGCATGTTTTAGCATGGTAAATGCTGATTTTGTAAGCCATATGTTGAAGGAAGCTCAAGGTAAGAGTTCCTTGTTTTTGAACATTGACTAAATGTGGTTTGATGCTTCGAAATGCATGTTGAATATGGTTTGGTTTAATGCTTTAAAACAGTGGGTTATTTGATGATAATGATGAATATTGGCGAGTGATGTTTTGAAAAAGGTCAAGGTCACTAAGGTGGTTAAAAGTCCTTGAGTGAGCCTTGTGGATTCTAAGAACTTCATGGTGGTTAAAAGTCCATGATGATTCTTGTAAGGTCACTAAGGTGGTTAAAAGTCCATGATGATTCTTGTAAGGTCACTAAGGTGGTTAAAAGTCCTTGAGTGAGCCTTGTTACTTAAGAACATCAAGGTGGTTAAAAGTCCTTGGATGGTTCTTGTTAAGGACACAAAGGTGGTTAAAAGTCCTTGTGTGGTCCTTGCCATGGTGTTTAAAAGTCCATGGGCCAAGGTGTTTAAAAGTCCTTGGGAAGAACACAAAGGTGGTTAAAAGTCCTTGTGTGTTCTTGGAATCTATAAGATCACAATGGTGTTTAAAAGTCCATGTGTGAGTCTTATGTTGAACATGTTGTTTTTAAAAGATGAAACTTATCACTTGTGGCCAATATGATATGAAATGATGTGGAAGCATGTATTGCTTGTTTAAATTGCTTTTGAGCATGAGTAAAGTATGATTTGAAGCATGATTTTTAAAGTGTTTTGTAAATGCATTATTGAATGGTTTTAATGAGCATTCCTCACTAAGCTATTGCTTACGCTCTCTTCGTTTTCTTAAACCAATAATGCAGAGCATTAAGGAGCTTTGAGGGCAGCAAGGAAGGCAAGCAACCAAGTGAGAAGTTAAGCTCAAGTATGGGAAGGTTTTCTTTGAACACACTTTAGCTTTTGGGCATTTGGCAATGGGGGACCTTTGGAATGTTTTGGGAGAGGTTTTGGACTCCCTAAGTATGTTGAATGTTGATGAGATTTCTGGATTTTGTAATTGGCCACTATATGCTTGTTTTGGAAGTTTATGCTTGAATGACTTGCTTGTGTAGGAAGCATGCCTATAGAATTGGGGCTTTTCTTATATGTGGTTAATATGTTGATTGGTTGATGCAAACATGTCTCATGTATGTTGAATTTCATGCTGGTAAAGTTTGGTAGCACTTGGAGCATGTTTGGCTGATCAATTGTGTGTTTGAGTATGTAAAATACAGCTTTTTGTGCAGGCTGTTTCGGAACAGTAGCCCTCGTTTCGGAACGGGTGCCCTGAACCAGCCCAGGCGTCCGAAACGGGTGACACCGTTCCGAAACGGAATGGTCACTGCCAGCCCCTGTTTCGGTACGCGTTGCGGAACGGCCCCGCGTTTCGAAACAGGCTCTGTCTGTTCCGGAACGGTCGACCGTTGGAAGCTAACATTGGCAGTTGATTATTTTGGATTGTTTGCATTTTGGTCCTGAATCTTGTTAGTGCAATTGTGTGAGTTTGGAATGTCCGTTTGAGCTGAAATTTGGTAGAGAAACATGAAACCTGATTAATTACAAGATGGTAACTTTAATTTGGGTTAAGCCCTCCTAATTTACAGAATTTACAATTTGGTCCCTAAAGTTGTAATTTGTTCAATTGGGTCCCTGATTGATCTCTGATGTTTATGATCTTTGAGTATGTTGTTAGTATGATCACAATTAGGGTTAATGTGCATCTAGACAAGATTAAAAAGAAAAAAAAGGGTCGTTAATCAAGGTTGACTTTCGGGTTGACTTTGGTTTTCCCCGTGTGACTTTCTTAATTCGGGTCAACCGTCTAGGCCGGGTTAAGGGGGTTACATTTGGTGGTATCAGAGCTGAGTTCTCGAGTAATTGGGAATGATTGTGTGCATGTTTGAAGTATGTATACTATGTATGCTTGGTTGATTGGAAGCATGTTTAATGGCTTGTGATTTTGATGCAATTGAGTTGTATGCTGTGATGTAGCATGTTGTGGGTACCCATTGCCAAATCAAAGTTAAGTAATGATGTTGATTTTAAATGAAGTTGAGCTTGAATACTTGGATTGCTTACCTTGCTGGGCCTGACCTTGTTTATTTGCATTGTGATTGCATGGTTAAAGTATGGCACCACGTAGAGAGTTGAGAGGTAATGTGCGAGCTACGGCTCCTAATGAGAACGAGAATGAGGAAAACACGGGTAGTGCGGTGTTACCTCCTCCTCCGCCTGGTGGTGGTGGTGCTGGGGGTGAAAGAGCTGAAGCTGCAGCTGGTGCTAGAGCTGCTGGACCTGAGGTTGGTCAGGGGCAAGCTATGCCTGATATGTCGATGTTGGTACAAGCTATTGCGGGTGCTTTTCGAGCAGCAGTAGCTGGAGCTCAAGGAGCTGGGCATCAGGGAGATGTTGGTGTTAGACTACCTTTGGAGCGCTTACGCAGTCTTGGTGGGACTGAGTTCAGGGGTATGTCTGCTGAAGGTTCTGAAGCTTGGCTAGAGAGTACCAAGAGGATTTTGGGACAGATGAGTTGCACGGATGTGCAAAAGCTGGGTTGTGTTGTATCCTTGCTTCAGGATGATGCTTATACGTGGTGGACGACCACTATAGCTGGGATGGCTGAGGCTGACATCACTTGGACATTCTTCCAAAATGTGTTCAAGAGGAGATATCTTGGTGTGAGATATCTTGATGAAAAGAAGCGTGAGTTCATGTCTCTTACCCAAGGGAGCATGAGTGTGGCTGAGTATGAAGTGCAGTTTGTGCGACTCAGTCAATATGCACCTGAGCTGGTACCTGATGAGCGGGCGAGGTGCGAGAGGTTCCGTTATGGTTTAGTGACAGACGTGAAGATGTATATGCTGGTCACTAAATATGATGATTTTGATGTGTTGGTGGGCCGAGCCAAGGACATTGAGATGAACTTGGGTTTATCTGTTAAAGGTGCTGGAGCAAGTTCTGGTAAGAGAGCTGCTGAGTATAGTTTCGGGGGTGGACGGAACAAGAGGGGACGTGATCAGAAGTATCAGTCCTCAGCTAAGAGAGGTGGTGGTGCACCTGCTCGAGGAGGCAATGCTAGAGCTAATCCGAGTGCTTGTTGGATCTGTGGTTCACGTGGTCACAAGAACCGTGACTGTCCTCGCGCTGTGAGGGAGGTACAAGCTCCTGTTGCGGCAGCTGGGAATGGGTGCTGGAATTGTGGATCTGTGGACCATTTGAGGCGAGATTGTCCTATGTTGGCCGGTGGCCAAGTTCGTGCTCCTGTTGTTGCTGCACCGCAGAGGGGTCGTGGGCGTGGCCGTGGTAATTTCCAGAGAAGGGAGGAAGGTGGCCGAGGAGTGGCCCATGTTGTGTCTATTTAGCCTGAAGGTGGTGGTCAAGCGAGGGTGTATGCTCAACGTGAAGGGAGGAATGATACGGATGTGATTGCAGGTACCTTTACTTTGCAATCCTTGTCATTACTTTCCTTGATAGATTCTGGATCTACACATTCATACATCTTGCGTGAGCATGCTGAATTGCTTGGTTTGCCTGTTGAGTCTTTGGATGTTGGTGTTCGTGTCACTAGTTCTTTTGGTGAGACTGTTGTGACTCGAAAGTTGTATAGAAGGTGTCCTTTGGTTGTTCAAGAACATGTTTTTCATGTTGATCTTATGGAGTTGCTTTTCTATGGTTTTGATGTAATCCTTGGTATGGATTGGCTTGCTGAGCATCATGCTGTTGTGGATTGTGAAAATAAGCGTGTTTCGCTTAAGCTTGCGGATGATTATGAAGTTGTTGTGGTTGGTGAGAATGTGAAGTTTCTTGCCAATGTGGTGTCTACCTTGGAGGCGAGTAGGATGCTGAGGCAGGGCTGTGAAGCTTATCTAGCTTTTGTGATGAATCCTAGCTCTAAGGAGTTGAGGGTGCAAGATATCAGGGTTGTGAAGGAGTTTCCTGGAGTGTTTCTTGAGGAGTTGCCTGGTTTACCTCCTAATCGCGAGGTGGAGTTTGGAATTGAGCTGTATGAGAATACAACTCCTGTGTCCATTACCCCCTATAGAATGGCACCTAAGGAGCTGAAGGAGCTGAAGACGTAGTTGCAAGAGCTGCTTGGTCGTGGTTTCATTCGGCCAAGTGTGTCACCTTGGGGTGCACCGGTCTTATTTGTGAAGAAAAAGGATGGCACTATGAGAATGTGCACTGATTACCGTCAGCTGAACAAGTTGACTATCAAGAATCGGTATCCTTTGCCGAGGATTGATGATCTCTTTGATCAATTTCGGGGAGCTGCTGTGTTCTCTAAGATTGACTTGAGGTCAGGGTATTACCAGTTGAAGGTGAAGGATGTGGATGTGCCTAAGACAGCTTTCAGGACAAGGTATGGGCATTATGAATTTCTTGTGATGCCGTTTGGTTTGACAAATGCTCCTGCTGCTTTCATGGACATGATGAATCGTGTGTTTCATGAATACCTGGACAAGTTCGTTGTGGTGTTCATTGATGATATCCTCGTGTACTCGCGTACTGAGGAGGAGCATGAGGAGCATTTGAGGATTGTGCTGCAAGCTTTGTTGGAAAATCAGCTTTATGCTAAGCTGAGCAAGTGTGAGTTCTGGCTTAAAGAGGTGGTGTTTCTTGGGCATGTTGTTTCTGCTGAGGGGATTCGTGTTGATCCTCAGAAGGTTGAGGCGGTGATGAATTGGAAGGTTCCTAAGTCTGTTCATGAGGTCCGTAGTTTCCTTGGTTTGGCAGGATACTACCGGAGGTTTGTGGATGGTTTTTCCAGGATTGCTGCACCTTTGACAAAGTTGTTGCAAAAGGATGTTAAGTATGAGTGGACAGAAGCGAGACAACAGGCTTTTGAGAAGCTGAAGGCAGCTTTGACGCAAGCTCCTATCTTGGTTCAGCCTGAATCAGGGAAAGAGTTTGTGGTCTATAGTGATGCATCCTATGTTGGTTTGGGA
Source organism: Hibiscus tridactylites (assembly GCA_958450335.1). Taxonomy (NCBI): domain Eukaryota; kingdom Viridiplantae; phylum Streptophyta; class Magnoliopsida; order Malvales; family Malvaceae; genus Hibiscus; species Hibiscus tridactylites. Next base: position 29,097,802 of record OY288279.1, on the reverse strand, counting down.
TGTGTGATGATGCAAGAGGGTAAGGTTGTGGCTTATGCATCGCGGCAGTTGAAAGTGCATGAGCGCAATTATCCTACGCATGATATTGAGTTGGCTGCAATGGTTTTTGCTCTGAAGATTTAGAGACATTATCTGTATGGTGAGAAGTGTACTGTGTACACGGATCATAAGAGTTTGAGGTATCTAATGTCTCAGAAGGAGTTGAATCTTAGGCAGCGGCGTTGGTTGGAGTTGCTCAAAGATTATGATCTGACGATTGAGTACCATCCTGGAAAGGCTAATGTTGTTGCGGATGCCTTGAGTAGGAAGGTAGCTGTTGAGCTAAGGGCTATGTTTGCTAGCTTGAGTATTTCGCGTGATGGTGGTCTTGTAGCTGAGTTGCAAGTGAAACAATCTATGGTTCAGTTGATCAAGGAAAAGCAGTTGCTGGATGATTCCTTGGTGTCTCATGTTCAGGATATCGCGGAGGGTAGACCTTGGGATTTCTGCTTTAATGATGATGGTGTGTTGTGTTTTGGGAGTCGAATAGTAGTGCCCAATGATGTTGAGTTGAGGCGTGCTATTCTGACTGAAGGTCATAGTAGTCCTTTTGCTATGCACCCTGGTAGTACTAAGATGTATCGTGATCTTCGTGATGAGTATTATTGGGTGGGTTTGAAAAAGGATGTTGCAGAGTTTGTGAGCAAGTGTATGGTGTGTCAGCGAGTTAAGGCTGAGCATCAGGTTCCTTCAGAATTGTTGCAACCGTTGAGAATCCCTGAATGGAAGTGGGAGAGGGTTACCATGGATTTTGTATCTGGTTTACCTTTGTCTCCATCGAAGAAGAATTCGGTTTGGGTGATTGTGGATCGCCTGACGAAGTGTGCGCATTTCTTTCCTGTGCATACTACGTTTTCTTTGGATAAGCTTGCGGAGCTGTACATTGCTGAGATTGTGCGGCTGCATGGTGTGCCTAAGTCGATTGTGTCGGATAGAGATCCGAGGTTCACATCGCGTTTTTGGCAGTGTTTGCATCAAGCTCTGGGTACAAGGTTGAATTTTAGTACATCCTATCATCCTCAGTCGGATGGTCAGTCTGAGAGAGTTATTCAGATTTTGGAGGATATGTTGAGGTGTTGCGTGATTGAGTTCCAAGGTTCTTGGGAGAAGCATCTGCCTTTGGTTGAATTTGCTTATAACAACAGTTATCAGGCGAGTATTCAAATGGCACCTTATGAGGCTTTGTATGGGAGGAAGTGTAGGACTCCTCTTTGTTGGGCTGAAACTGGTCAAAAGTTGGTTTCGATGCCAGCTTTGTTGAAAGGAACCACCGAGAAGGTGAAGCTCATTTGTGAGCGGCTGAAGGCAGCCTCTGATCGGCAAAAGTCTTACGCGGATTTGAAGCGTAAGGAGATAGAGTATGCGGTGGGTGACCGTGTGTTCTTGAAGGTTTCGCCTTGGAAGAAGGTGATGAGGTTTGGCCGGAAGGGTAAGTTGAGCCCTAGGTACATTGGACCATATGAGGTGGTTGAGCGTGTGGGTCCTGTTGCGTATCGGTTGAGGTTACCTCAAGAGTTGGAGAAGATTCATGATGTGTTCCATGTTTCTATGCTCCGGAAGTATAGATCTGATCCTTCGCATATGATGCCTGTGGAGGAAGTGGAATTGAATCCGGATTTGACCTATGATGAGGAACCGATGAAGATTCTGGATTCGGATAGCAAGGTTCTTCGTGGCAAGACCATTGAGTTGGTGAAGGTGCTGTGGAAGCATCGAGGTGTTGAGGAAGCCACGTGGGAGCGGAAGGAAGACATGCTGAAGCAGTTTCCTTATCTCTTTCCTTCAGGTAAATTTCGAGGACGAAATTTCTTAAGGGGGGGAGAGTTGTAACGCCCCAGTTTTGGGCTTGGTAGTTTGAGCGTTGACCGGTTTGGTCAAAGTGCTGGTCGAATCTAAAGAGGTGAAATTAGGAAAGCTTAGTTCGGGTTGCATTAAAAATATGGAAAAATGTTCTAAAATCATCTTTTAATATATATAAGTGAACTGTGAAATCAATTTTACAAAATGAGGTTTGGAAGGCTGATATTCTGGTTAGTGACCAAAATGTATTTTTTGAAAGTTGAGTGACTGTTTTAGAAAGGGTTGAAACTTTGAATCTTTAAGGAGCTATTATTCCAAAAAGAGTTTCTCCAGATTTTTCTAAGATATTTTAATTTATAATTCTGATTTTAAAGCTTAAGAAAAGTGGAGGGAAATCATTTTACTATTTTGTAACCAACTTTCCATTTTCTTCCAATTTTCCTTTTCTCTCATTTTCTCTCAACCCAAACACTTTCTCTCCAGAGATTTCTTTCTGATTTTGTCACTCAAGTCTATCTTTTCAATTCTCTTTGGATTCCTAATCATTTCAACAACAAAACCTTGCAATTTGCTAATTGGATTTTCAAGCTTTTTGGCTCTAAAGAGGAGAAACTCAAGTTTGGAGGTAAGAACGTCCTTCTCCTCTAAACTATCAGTTCTTTACTGAAATTCCTAAGTTCTCAATCCTTAATTGATGTTTTATAAATGTCTTTTAAGTTGTTTAATGGATCTTGGCTTAAAATGCAAGATTTGGTGATTTTTGATGAATTTTCGTTGGATCTGTTAAAGCAGTGTTTTAAGGTGTTAAAATGATGATTAATGAAGGATAATTTGATGAGGAATTGAGTTTTGATTAATGCAATTCCGGATAGGTTGAATTTCCTACGTTTAGCTTATGATTCTAGGTTGTTTTTGGTGTGATCTTGTGGATCTGTTGTTGCTAGAGGTATAAGGATGTTGTTAAGCTCTTTTTAGATGTTAAATGATGTTAAAGGATGTTAGGTTTTGATGGTTAATGGCTGGGCTTTGTTGAGAAGTTGTTTGGAGGCATTTTCGGTTGTGTTTGGTGGCCGAAAATGGAGTGTGGATGAGAGCAGCGAGTTTAGGTGCTTTCATTGAAGCTATTAATGCATGATGATGCATTAATCCTCTGCTTTGATGTGTTAAAACAGGGGAGGCATCTTTGGATCCAAGAGTTGTTGATCCGGAAGCTTGAATTGGTGCTTCGGCAAGAGGCGAAGTGGAATCGGTGAGTGAAATTGGGTTTTCGGCTTTGAAACCAATGTCTTGGGAGCTTAGTTTAAGTCTAAACAACTTTGCTAAGCTCAAGTGTAAGTTTTCGGAAAAACTCTCTAGTGGTGGCCATGGTCTTGTTGTGATGCAATGTGGTTTATTGCATGTTTTAAATTCTGTTTTGTAAGCATGTTTTAGCATGGTAAATGCTGATTTTGTAAGCCATATGTTGAAGGAAGCTCAAGGTAAGAGTTCCTTGTTTTTGAACATTGACTAAATGTGGTTTGATGCTTCGAAATGCATGTTGAATATGGTTTGGTTTAATGCTTTAAAACAGTGGGTTATTTGATGATAATGATGAATATTGGCAAGTGATGTTTTGAAAAAGGTCAAGGTCACTAAGGTGGTTAAAAGTCCTTGAGTGAGCCTTGTGGATTCTAAGAACTTCATGGTGGTTAAAAGTCCATGATGATTCTTGTAAGGTCACTAAGGTGGTTAAAAGTCCTTGAGTGAGCCTTGTTACTTAAGAACATCAAGGTGGTTAAAAGTCCTTGGATGGTTCTTGTTAAGGACACAAAGGTGGTTAAAAGTCCTTGTGTGGTCCTTGCCATGGTGTTTAAAAGTCCATGGGCCAAGGTGTTTAAAAGTCCTTGGGGCCAAGGTGTTTAAAAGTCCTTGGGAAGAACACAAAGGTGGTTAAAAGTCCTTGTGTGTTCTTGGAATCTATAAGATCACAATGGTGTTTAAAAGTCCATGTGTGAGTCTTATGTTGAACATGTTGTTTTTAAAAGATGAAACTTATCACTTGTGGCCAATATGATATGAAATGATGTGGAAGCATGTATTGCTTGTTTAAATTGCTTTTGAGCATGAGTAAAGTATGATTTGAAGCATGATTTTTAAAGTGTTTTGTAAATGCATTATTGAATGGTTTTAATGAGCATTCCTCACTAAGCTATTGCTTACGCTCTCTTCGTTTTCTTAAACCAATAATGCAGAGCATTAAGGAGCTTTGAGGGCAGCAAGGAAGGCAAGCAACCAAGTGAGAAGTTAAGCTCAAGTATGGGAAGGTTTTCTTTGAACACACTTTAGCTTTTGGGCATTTGGCAATGGGGGACCTTTGTGAATGTTTTGGGAGAGGTTTTGGACTCCCTAAGTATGTTGAATGTTGATGAGATTTCTGGATTTTGTAATTGGCCACTATATGCTTGATTTGGAAGTTTATGCTTGAATGACTTGCTTGTGTAGGAAGCATGCCTATAGAATTGGGGCTTTTCTTATATGTGGTTAATATGTTGATTGGTTGATGCAAACATGTCTCATGTATGTTGAATTTCATGCTGGTAAAGTTTGGTAGCACTTGGAGCATGTTTGGCTGATCAATTGGTTGATGCAAACATGTCTCATGTATGTTGAATTGTATGTTGAATTTCATGCTGGTAAAACACTTCTTAAACTGTAAAACAAACTTCTGCTTAAATATCATTTCAGGAAATCATATAAACATACAACAGTAATTTCAGAAAAAAATTTATAGACACTATCATAAAACTATACATGACAAACATGCCCACTAACTGTACCAGTACCGTACTCCCAAGCAACGCCGAGAGAACTTCAAACACTGATATCGATCATTATAACATGATAGATTTCTACTAACATGCGAGGGTAAAAACAACGTGAGCTTTGAAAAGCTCAGTAATACAGAACTATCAATGAATGCTATGAGTAACATGTATGTATGTGGTAAGCATAACATCATCATGATGTTTCGGGCAACAATAGGTTCCAAAAATACGATCAGATATTTCAAAGAAGCGATATACATGAAGATAATAGAATTGTTCTTTATTCAATCACTAAGTATCGTACTAGGAACATATAGACCAAAGTGTTAGACAAGATATGGATTACGATAGCTAAATCAGGGGCTTAATGTGTGTTCCAACGGTGCAAAGTTAACACATATAAAGTAACGATGTGGTGAACGCTATTTCACGGTTATATAATGTTAGCGATAAGGTTCATTTTAGATTTTCTTTCTACCCTCCAACCAAACTCTGGTATGCAGTTCCCCAAAACAGCAACTATAACGGGCATTAACCTAGGCCCATTAAGCGTAGGTGCTAGCCTAAGAGATACCTTAGGTACGATAAGGAATTACCCTAGCCGGAGCATAGGAACCTGAAACGGTAAGGAATTACCAGCCTGATCAGGGCTGAATCTACGGTAACTTTATACTCTATCCCAAATATCTCGGTAATAGTCTAGGCAGTGACAATAGTAATCAGTAGTAATCGTTAATAACAATAATTAGTAGTAATCAATAATAATCGGTTATAACAGTAGATATGAAGCAATCTTTAGTTTCAGTTCTAATACAAAGGCATATTTCGGTTAATTAATAGTCATGATTGAGATCATGAGACAACCTACGATTCAAGCGGAGAGGATATTTATGTGCACTTGGAACACACTAGGTGGAACGATTTATTTCTTAGAGATACTTGGTATTCACAAGGAGAGATGAAACACTAAACTTTTGATAATTCTAAATTGATTTCAGAAACGATGTCCCTATATAAAGGGGGCCTCGTAATCAATGTCTCCGACCAAGCATTTGAAAATCGATACGATACGATCAATTAGGATTTCAAATATATCAAGATTGTTATGATCATTTGGCCAATAATGACATTTTGGCCGTTTAACACTCCGGGTCAGTTCCATAATCTGATCCCGAGAGGATAGGTCAATGATTTGTCGCGCTGAAGAATTTTGACGATTTACTAGGCTTCCAAGACCATTCCACTATACTAATCTCACCAATACATTACTTTCCAGGCATTCAAATTGGTGCACTTTCTCTGGGTATACTATTTAATTCTGACTGTGTTGTACATCTGTATAAATTGTTGTCGCATTATCTCGGAACATGACTCGAGAGATTGAACATGCATTTATGCCATTTTGGGTATTAAGAAATGATTGACACACATAACCCATACTTCAACCCATTTGAATATTACAATAACTTGCATGTGATCAGAAGTTCAAGATTTCAAAGCTTTAACTTATCTCAGTCAAAGAGGGTATCCCGATTATTTAAAGTGCAGTCATTATAACGCCACGGTTTAGGGCCTGGGAGTTATCATTTTAGATATAGGTTTAGTCCGGGTTAAATTTAGATTTAAAATGATGATTTTATAAAATTGCCATTAATTACAAAATGCCATTAATAAAATTTGAAGAGGGGAATTTTTAGTTAAATGAAATAAAGAAAAGAAGTTTGAAAAAGTTTCATCTTCTCCAAAAGAAAATCCCTTTTTTCCACAAAACCTCTCCTAAACCCTAATCCACTATTTCATTACCTCAAGTCCCTTATCCAATCAATAATTTTCAAGGTAATATCTTCCTTGCTTAGGTTCTTGCATATTTAGCTTGCACTCATTGAAAACCTTCTTTTAAAACTCATTAAAATGCATTTTTAATTTGGTGTTGGGTTTGAGAAATGGGTATTTCTATGGGATTTTCATGTGGGTATTTTAATGACATGTTTAAGGGTGTTTTTAATCATGCTTTGGTGTCTTAAAAATGTTAAAATGTTGGTTAATAGTGGGAAACCCGAAATGGGTATACAAATGGGATTTTTGGTTTGAAAATGTTGAGTTTTTGGATTGGTTTTGGGTTGAAAACGTGGCTGGTGGTTTCTATGATGTTGGGGGATGTTTCTAGATGATTTTTGATGTGTTTTGATGGTTGAAATTGTTGGATTCAGCGTGGGGTTTGTCTAGAACGAAAATGGTGAAGTTTTGGATGAAATTTGGGTTTGAATTAATGTGTTTTGGTTGCAAGGAGTAGATTTCTAGGTTGTTGCTGGTTTAAAAGTGTATTAACATCCTAATAGTTTGTTTTGGGTTGTCTTGAAGCAGAGGAGATTGATTCGGGTACTTTAGGCGCGATACCGTGTGTTGCTAACTCACTTTGTTCGTTAAGTGTTGGTGCGTGCGATTATTTGTGTTGTGTTGTGAAATGTGGATTGCCTTTACTCTCCGTTTAATGTTATTGTGTAGTCATTGTTGGTGTCAAGCCTCACGTGATGGTTGTCGTTGCTACGGTGATGTGTAGTCCCATCGGTAGTGACTAGTAGAAGAGTACAATGATGTGTAGTCCCATCGAAAAACTACTAGTTGTTGTGAACGGTGATGTGTAGTCCCACCGGAAATGGTTGTACATGTGCAAAAACTAAAATGTTTTCTTTAAATTGCATTTTTGTTGTGTTTAGAGCTCCGCTCACTAAGATTTAAGCTTATGCTCTCTCCTTTTCCAACAATGCAGATCGTTAGTGGCTTTGGGAGGCAAGTGGGCAAGAGAGGAGTTTCTCGGAGTTATTGGGTGGCTCAAAGTATGGTTTTATTAGTTGTAATAACACTTAGACAATGGGATTGCTAGGCTTGTCATTAGGGAGTTGGTGTTCAAACTCCTATACTTTGGCTTTGTTTATGTTGCTAGCATGTTTTAAATGTTGATGCTATGTTATGCTGAGGTTTGATGTGGACTCGTAGGAATTGCCTTGCGTTTTGCCTTGTTAGTATTTTGGGAAGCTAAGTGTTCTTGTGAGCTTTGGACTTGAAAACCATTTTGTTGCTAGCATGTTTTAAATGTTGATGCTATGTTCAAAGTATGATATGTTGCTATGTGGTTTGTGATGTTTTGGGGCGAGTTTGGGGACGTTTGGAGATACCAAAACATGTTTTCGGGCCAAACTATGTGTAGGCGTTTCGAAACGCCTGATATGGTTTCGGAACGGTCGAGCTCCAGTGGTACCCATATCGCAACGGAGGTGGTGCTGTTTCGGTACGATTTGCCACTAGAGGCTCCTGCTTCGAAACCATATAGGACCGTTTCGATTTGATTTTCCACTGGAGGCTCTCGTTCTGGAACAAGGTGGGATTTTTACGGAACGGCTTGGTTTTACCTTTTTGAATGGAGCCCGCGTTTCAGAACGAGCAAGCTTGTTTTGAAACGCATTTAGCTAAAATGGATAAACAACATCTTTGAGGGTTTTAGTCCCTAAAGCTTGTATGCTTCCTAAATAAGTGGTATGTGCCCCCCTTTGTAAATGTTTTGCTTCGAGAGCATGAAAATTGACAAATGAGCTATTGGTAAGTTTAAGATATCGTATGCCCTACTCGGTTAGTGTCTATGTCCGCTTCTCCGCTGTTGCCTTCACACATAGGATTAAGGGTGACATTTAGACAAGATAAATAAATGAAAAAAATTAGAGTTGCTAATTGGAGTGAGGCCTTAGCGGGTTTCGCTTCGGTTTTCCCCGTGTAACATGTTCAGTTCAGTCTGTTGGCTAGACCGAGACGAGAGGGTTACATTTGGTGGTATCAGAGCCTCGGTTACGAGGTCTCCCGAGAAGGTAAGTCAGGTAAGTTGGCTTGTTCGTATTGGTTTCCATTGCACGGTGTATGAAAGCATGCTTTAATTGTTCTTGTTGTTGGTTAGAGTTTAGTCGAGTGTTCCCATTGTTAGGTGTTGTTATTGGAAAATGGTTTTGGTTTAAGGAGCTTGAGAACTTGGATCCTTTCCCTTGCTAACCTCATGTTTTCTTGTGTTTGATGTTTTAGATTTTATCTTCGTTATGGTAAGACCGAGAGGACGGCCTAGAGCGGGTGACCAGGCACCCGGAGATGTGCCTCATGTTCCTCCTGCTCCCGATGGTAATGGGGTCGGTGGAGAAGGTAATAGACCTCAAGCCGGTGCAAATGTTAGGGGTAATAGAGCTCAGACGGGTTAGGGTTCGGTAGGTGCGGACATGACTAATTTGATTCAGACTATAGTCGTGGCTTTTCAGACAGCCTTAGCCGGTATGCATGCTGCAGCACCACCTCAGGGTGCGAGGACTGGTTTACCCCTTGAGAGGCTTCGTAGCTTGGGTGGAGTCAAGTTTCATGGTTTGACTCCCGAGGGTTCAGTATCTTGGCTCGAGAGTACTACACGCATCTTGGGTCAGATGTAGTGCTCAGACACTCGTAAGTTGGGTTGTATTGTTTCCTTGCTTTAGGGAGATGTGTATGCTTGGTGGACCACCGTTACTTCGGGTATGGCAGAGGCGGATGCCACTTGGGAATTCTTCATAACTGCCTTTAAGAAGAAGTATCTTGGAGTTCGATATCAGGATGAGAAGAAGAGAGAATTTATGGCCTTGGTTCAAGGTAGCAAGACGGTGTCTGAGTATGAGGTTCAGTTTGCGAGGTTAAGCCAGTATGCTCCCGAGTTGGTTCCCAGTGAGAGGGAACGGTGTGAGCATTTTCGATATGGGTTGACTAGAGATGTGAAGACTTATATGCTTTCCTCTGACTACACTAAGTTTGATGTTTTGGTCTCTAGGGCCAAGGATATTGTGCAGAACTTGAGCTCGAGTACCCGTGCTAGTGGGTCTGATTCCGGGAAGAGACATGCGGATTGGAACAGAGATCATGCCAAGAGGCACAGAGATAGGAGGTATTAGCTCGATTTGAGACATAGGGGCGGTAACCATGGACGGGGCCACCAGGGCCAAGGGGCTGTTGTTCACACTTCTGAGTGCACTAGATGTGGGATACGCCATCAGGACGAGTGTATGGATACCTTTTGGGTATGTTGGAACTGTGGTTCCCGAGATCATTTGAGGCGTAACTGTTCACATCTGGCTAGGGGCGGACCGACTCCAGCTAGGGGTTTTGAGCATCAGAGAGGTCGTGGGCGCGGTCGAGGTAATTTTCAGCCGAGGAACGATGGTCAGAGGAACTTAGCTCATGTGGTGGCAGTTCAGCCCGAGGGTGAAGGACCGGCTTGGGTGTATGCACAGCGAGAGGCTGGGATTGACACGAATGTCATTGCAGGTAATTTCTTGTTACAGTCTTTGACTTTTCTTCCTTTGATAGATTCGGGGTCAACACATTCGCTTATTTTGGGTGAACATGCAAGGTCTCCAGGTTTACCGTATGAGTGGTTAGAAGTAGGTGTGAATGTTACTAGTTCTTTCGGCGAGACCGTGGTAGTTCGGAAGATGTATAGGAGGTGTCCTTTGAAGGTTTAAGGCCATGTGTTTCTGGTTGACATGATGGAGTTACTGTTCTATGGTTTTGATGTGATTTTGGGTATAGATTGGCTCGTAGAGCATAGAACTAAGGTAGACTTTGAGACCAAGAGAGTCTCCTTGAGGCCTACGGATGATTTTGAAGTTGTAGTGGTGGGCGAGAACATTAAGTTCTTGTCCAATGTTGTATCTGCTTTAGAAGCTGAGAGATTGATGGATTCAGGTTGTCAGGCGTACTTGGCTTATGTGATGAATCTGAATATGAGTGAGGTTAGGCCGCAAGACATCAGAAATGTTTGTGATTTTCTGAGTGTTTTTCTGGAAGAGTTGTCGGGTTTGCCTCCAGATAGGGAAGTTGAGTTTGCAATTGAGACGTATTCCGATTCTGTCCTCGTGTCTATTGCTCCGTATAGAATGGCACCGAAAGATTTGAAAGAATTGAAGACACAACTTCAGGAACTGTTAGATAGAGGTTTCATTAGGCCTAGTATTTCTCCGTGGGGTGCTCCGGTCTTGTTTGCGAAGAAAACGGACGACAATATGAGGATGTGTATAGACTATAGGCAGTTGAACAAGGTAACATTGAAAAACAAGTACCCTTTGCCTCAGATAGATGACTTGCTTGGGAGGTGCTTCAGTGTTTTCGAAGATTGATTTGAGATCGGGTTACTACCAGTTGAAGGTGAAAGATGTGGACTTACCGAAGACAGCTTTCCGTACACGTTATGGGCACTATGAGTTCTTGGTAATGCCTTTCAGTTTGACTAATGCTTCAGCAGCATTTATGGGCATGATGAATCGAGTGTTCCACGAGTTTTTTGATAGGTTTGTGGTAGTGTTCATAGATGACATCTTAGTGTACTTTTGGATCGAGGAGGAGCATGATGAGCATTTACGGTTAGTGCTTCAGACTTTGCTTGAGAATTAGTTGTATGCCAAGTTGAGTAAATGCGAGTTTTGGATTAAGGAGGTAGTCTTCGTAGGTCATGTGATCTCGGCCCATGGAATTAGTGTGGACCCCAAGAAAATAGAATCCATAGTGAGTTGGAAGCAATCAAAGTAAGTGACAAAAATCTGTAGTTTCCTAGGCTTGGCGAGGTATTACCAAAGATTTGTTGAAGGATTTTTGAAGATTGCGGCAACTTTTACTAAATTTCTACAGAAAAATGTTCCGTATGAGTGGTCGGATGCAAGACAACAAGCGTTTGAGAAGTTGAAGAAAGCTTTGACTGGAGCTCCTATTTCGATTCAGCCTGAACCGGGAAAAAAGTTTGTGATTTACAGTGATGCTTCGTATGTAGTTTTAGGTTGTGTGCTTATGAAAGAAGGTAAGGTTGTAGCTTATGCTTCGAGACAGTTGAAGATTTACGAGAAGAACTACCCCACTCAAGATATTGAGTTAGCCGTAGTCGTGTTTGCTTTGAAGATTTGGAGACAACATCTTTATGGTGAGAAGTGCACAATTTATACCGACCACAAGAGTTTGAAATACTTGATTACTCAGAGAGAGTTGAACCTTAGACAACGCATGTGGTTAGAGCTTCTTAAGGACTATGACCTTACGATATAATACCATCCAGGTAAGGCAAATGTAGTGGGCGATGCTTTGAGTAGAAAAGTGGCAGTTGAGTTGTGAGCCATGTTTGTGAGATTGAGTGTGTCACGGGATGGTGGTTTGATAGCCAAGTTACATGTTAGACCTTTGTTGGCTCAGTTGATCCGAGAGAAATAGTTGCAAGGTGAGTCTTTGGCACCTCACGTGCAAGATATAGCCGAGGGTAGACCCACAGATTTTTGCTTTGGTGTGAACGTGATCCTATGTTTCAAGGATAGGATAGTAGTCCCAGAAGATGCCGAGATAAGGCCCACCATCTTGAATGAAGCCCATAATAGTCCTTTTGTTATGCATCCGGGTAGTACGAAGATGTACCGTGGGTTAAAAGAAGAATACTACTAGATTGGGTTGAAGAGAGATGTGGTCGAGTTTGTGAGTAAGTGTATGGTTTTTCAGCGAGTCAAGACCGAGCATCAGTTTCCTTCAGGTTTGCTACAGCCGTTGAAGATTTCAGAATGGAAGTGGGAGCGTATTACCATAGATTTTGTGTCGGGTTTACCGTTGACTCCTTCAAAGAAGAATTCGGTGTGGGTGATAGTCGATAGATTCACTAAGTGTGCCCATTTCATACCTGTTCATACTACCTACACCTTAGATAAGTTGGTTGATCTGTACATCAGTGGGTTAGTGAGGTTGCATGAGGTACCGAAGTTGATTGTATCAGACCGAGATCCGAGGTTTACAACTAGATTTTGGGAGTGTTTGCATCGTGCCTTGGGTACTTGGTTGAACTTTAGTACTTCGTATCATCCGCAGTCAGATGGTCAGTCTGAGAGAGTTATTTAGGTGTTGGAGGACATGTTGAGGTGTTGTATCATTAACTTTCAGGGTTCTTGGGAGAAACATCTACCGTTAGTAGAGTTTGCGTACAACAACAATTATCAGGCTAGTATTCAGATGGCACCGTATGAGGCTCTGTATGGTAGGAGGTGTAGAACACCTGTTTGTTGGGCCGAGGTCGGACATAAGCTTGTACTAATGCCCGACTTGCTTAAGGGCACTACCGAGAAGGTAAAACTAATATGTGATTGCTTGAAGACGGCTTCAGACCGACAGATGTCGTATCCCGACTTGAAGAGAAAGGAGATAGAGTATGCCGTGGGCGGAAAAGTGTTTTTGAAAGTCTCACCTTGGAAGAAGGTGATGAGGTTTGGTAGGAAAGGTAAGTTGAGTCCGCGATTTATTGGTCCTTACAAGGTAGTTGAGAGGACCAGGCCCGTTGCTTATAGATTGAGAATTTCGACAGAGTTAGAAAAGATTCATGATGTGTTCTGTAACCCCCTATACCGGCCTATGCGAATTGACCGTGTCTAGTAAGGCACATCCCAATTAAATCTCAAGAGGAAAACCTGTTCGCAATTTAAATATTAATTTTGACAGCATGACGACAGGACTCGATAAAAACAATCAAGTTAGATAAACCTGTTGAGTACATCAAGCAGTATTTCCAAAGTCATTCATAACATAATATAAACAGCCATGACCACATAAGTAAGCCCATCATATGATAGTAACAAAATAAGTATCAATTAGCGTATCGAAATATTTCTAGTTAAATACCATACATCTCAAAATATAATCACATGTCACCCTGAAAGTACAAACGGTGGATAGAAACATTACATTCGAAATGAATACCAAATGTGTTGATCCTTCAAGTGTCAGCTACGGGGTGGCCTATCCAAAATATCTGAAAGGGGAAAGTTTGGGGAGTGTGAGCTAGGAAGCTCAATGTGTTCCAAAAGTGCAAGCAAGAACATGTACAACAACAGTATAATATACAATATGGTTCGGTTTAATCTTCTATCTACCCTCCAACCATACTCCAAGAGGCAGTTCCCCAAAACTGCGCCAAAGGCATTAACCTGTGCCCATTGGGCAGAGGTGCCAACCTAATGGAATACCTTAGGAACGGTACGGTAGGAATTACCCTAGCCAAAGCATAGGAACCTGTAACGGTAAGGAATTATCAGCTAGATCAGAGCTTAACCTACGGTCACTTCATATTCTATCCCAAGTACCCTAGTATTGACTTATGTAGTAGTTTGATAATCAATAGCAATTGTAATTTCGGTAAATATAAAATAGGCATGCATTTCCAATAAAACGGTAATCAGAGAGCATATCGTTCAACCAAAACTAAGATGTATCACACATATAATACAATTATGCTTATTTTAGAAATCATATCATAATCATGCGAAAACACCTTATCAATCATGAGCATATGTTTAGTTTAATAACATACTTTCATCATGTAAAACAATATTTAAACGGTTATATAGCACACAAGGAACAGACCTCAAAAGATCAGATCGGTCGGTCAGAAGATCTACCGAGCACTGGGATCATGCTCCGCTATAGTACTGGAACCTAGATAGACAAGGGTTATGGTTACTATCAACTTTACATCTTGATCGTAACAAAAATACTAAGTTTTTGGGTCGTACGAGTGACGATAGGATCATGAGGTGGTACGGATCGGGACGAGCTGGGCTGGGCGTAGGCACAGTCGGGAGATCCACGAGTACCTATTAAATAAGAAAATCAATATCAGTCCTTAATCATCAATTTCTCTTGAAAGACACAACTTATACATATGCATGTTTGGGATCAACGTCTAATTTGGAGGCTTTCGAGTTAGAATTTCGCGAGACGGGCTTCAAAATCGGACTCAGGATGTCGAAAAAATAAAAATAGGGCTTTTCTGGAAAAGTTGACTTTTTGGTCAAAGTCAATTCTGACGCCATGCTGAAGTCACTGGTCCAAGGCTGAATCGGCGAGTTGACTCACTAGGTTGACTCGGGCAGGTTGACTCACTGGGTTGACTCGGGCGAGTCGGGTCGGTCAACGGGTCGGGTTGGGTTACCACTGAGCTTGGGCCGGTTTGTTTGGACCGGTTTGGGCGACTCGGTTCAAAGCCAGATCGGGTCTGTGCCGGCCAGTTCCGCATCCACCGTTCAAGTCGGCCAAAAGTCACCTTGGACGGCGCGTGAAGCCCACGCGCGGCCTTTCCCGGTCAAAAAACACGTCGAACAGCAGAAAAAAAAAAGACAGAAATAGCCTCAAATCTAACATATTTCAACTGGAAACCCACAAATTTAACCCAGAACTCATCAAACTTACCAAATCTTAAAAATAAGTACTCAAAACTGCCGTAGTTCCGACGACGGTCTAAACGGTTGCCGTTCGTCGTCCGATGATATGAGTTTTGCTCGATTTGTAATGGAGAGGCCAGGGGTGGCGACGGCGTGGCGAACGGACGCCCACAGCGGCCAAAAAATTCGATAAACCGAACCCTAGGTTCACCGAACGTATTTCCTTCGATTTCCGGTGATCGGAGCGGCGAAAGCGAGAGAAGGTTGAGGGGTTTTGATCGGCGATCGACGGTGAACTTGTCGGTGGCAGCGGTGCACGAAACTACTAGACGGTGAGCGAAAAAAGGGACGATGGTCGATTAGGGAATATGAACGGTCGGGTGGGGTTTCTACAAAACTCAGGGAGGGGTATTCGAACCGAAATAAATGCCACTAAATGGGTAGGTGGGATATTTTAAATCTATTACTATTTTATTTCCAAAGGAAAGGTTGGTTTAAAATAAACCGTGGATAAAACTAGAGCTAAGAGCTTTCTTAGCTTAGTGGCTGGGCACCCGGCTAAAGAAGCAGAGGTTGTGGGTTCAATTCCCACAACTCTCACTTCCACTTCCTTTCTTTTCTCTTTTTTTTTCATTTCATTTCATTTTATTTATTATTATTATTTTTTAAGGGTTTTACAACTCTCCCCCCTAAAAAGAAATTTCGGCCTCGAAATTTACATGAGTTGAACAGATGTGGGAACTACTCCTCTATTGACTCAAGAGTCTCCCATGTAGCCTCTTCTGGACCGCGATTACTCCACTGTACTTTGACCATAGAAATGCGTTAGTTCCTTAGAACTCTCTCATCTTGATCCAAGATCTGAACATGTTCCTCCTCATAAGACAAATTTGGTCTCAACTCCACATCCTGTACATGAATAACATGGCTCGGATCTGGGTGGTACTACCTTAACATAGATACATGAAATACATCATGAATACGACTAAGATGAGGAGGTAACTCAAGCTGATAAGCAACATGCCCGACTCTCTTCCGAATACGGTACGGTCCGATAAATCTTGGGCTCAATTTGCCTTTGCTCCCAAATCTCAAAACTTTCTTCCATGTAGACACCTTCAGAAAAACCTGATCACCAACCTCGAACTCAATGTGTTTCCTCCTCCGATTAACATAAGACTTCTGTCTATCAAAAGCCTCTTTCAGACGGTTGCGGATCAATCTGACTGTCTCCTTGGTCTCTCGAACCAACTCTGGGCCCAAACTCTTCTTCTCATACAACTCTGTCCAACATATAGGAGTACGACACTTACGGCCATACAGAGCCTCATATGGTGCCATGCGGATACTAGCCTGATAGCTCTTATTGTATGCAAACTCAGCCAAGGGCAAGAAATCCTCCCAACTACCACGAAAATCAATCACACATCCCTGTAACATGTCCTCAAGAATCTGTATCACCATTCTAATTGTCCATTTGTCTGTGGATAGAAGGATGTACTAAAATTCATTCGAGTACCTAAAGCACTGTGCAAGGCCAACCCGAATCGAGAAGTAAACCTTGGATCTCGATCAGAGATGATAGATAAAGGTACCCCATATAGTCTGACAATCTCAGAGATGTACAGTTTAGCCAACTTCTCCAAAGAGTAGGTGACTCGAACTGGAATAAAATGAGCTGACTTGGTGAGTCAGTCAACAACCACCCAGATAGAAACCTTTTTAGAAGGTGTCAGAGGAAGCCCTATAACAAAATCCATCGTGACACGTTCTCATTTCCACTCGGGGATCTTAATGGGCTGCAATAAACCAGAAGGATGTTGATGTTCCGCCTTAACCTGCTGGCAAGTCAAACACCGAGATACATAATCTTAAATGTCCTTACCTTCCCAACGATATATTTGCCTTAGGTTTTGGTACATCTTGTCCCCACCGGAATGCATAGCATAAGAGCTGTTATGAGCCTAACTAAGAATGACCCGCTTCAACTCGGCATCATCTGGTACACAGTAACGGCTCTTGAAGCACAGAATCCCATCCTTATCAAAGGCATAGATAGAAGTAGATCCCTGTTCAACCTGCTGCATGACAGGGAGTAAGGAACTGTCTAGAAGTTGTTTGGCCTTAATTTCCTCGGCCAATGCCGGTTTAACCTGCAGCTCAGCTAATAAACTGCCATCACTGTATATGCTCATCCTGGCAAACAAGGATCTCAAGTCTGATATAGCCTTATGACTCAAAGCATCAGCAACAACATTAGCCTTCCCCGGGTGGTACTCAATCACACAATCATAGTCCTTAAGAAGCTCAATGCAACGACGTTGTCTCAGATTAAGCTCTCTCTATGTAAGAATGTACTTTAGGCTCTTGTGATCTGTGTAGATATAACACTTCTCTCCGTAGAGATAGTGTCTCCAAATCTTCAGGGTAAAGACCACATCGGCCAGCACTAGATCATGGGTAGGATAATTACACTCATGCGGTCTCAACTGACGAGACGCATAAGCTATTACTCTGCCATCCTGCATCAAAACACATCCAAGCCTAGAGCGTGATGCATCACTATAATTTGAAAAATCCTTCCCAGATTCGGGCTGCGTCAAGACTAGAGCTTGTGTTAGAGCTGTCTTCAACTTCTCAAAACTATCCTGCTGAGCATCTGTCTTGATGAATGGAACATCCTTCCTCAACAACTTCGTCAAGGGAGCAGCAATAATGGAAAAGCTCTCGACCAAACGCCTGTAATACCTAGCTAAACCCAAGAAACTACGGATCTCGGAAACATTCTTGGGTTGCTTCCAACTCACAATGGCCTCTATCTTGCTCGGATCAACCTAAATACCCCGAGCCGATACCACATGCCCCAAAAATGTCACCTCGTTGAGCCAAAATTCACACTTGCTCAACTTAGCATACAATTTGGGTTCTCTAAGAGTCTGCAGAACAATCCTTAAATGCTCAACATATTCTGCTTCAGTCCGGGAGTAGATTATGATGTCATAAATGAACACCACTACAAACTGATCCAAATAGGGCCGGAACACACGGTTCATCAGATCCATAAAAGCGGCGGGAGCATTCGTTAGACCAAACAACATCACTAAAAACTCGTAATGCCCATATTTGGTGTGAATGACCGTCTTTGCTACATCAAACCCCTTTATCTTTAGCTAATAGTACCCGGAACGAAGATCAATCTTCGAGAAAACTGAGGCTCCTCTAAACTGATCAAACAAGTCATCAATCCTGGGTAGAGGATACTTGTTCTTGACTGTCAGCTTGTTTAGCTTACGATAATCGATGCACAACCGAAGGGAACCATCCTTCTTTTTCACAAAGAAGATCGGAGCTCCCCAAGGCGAAAAGCTTGGTCGGATGAAACCTCGGTCAAGGAGCTCTTGCAACTGAATCTTCAGCTCTTTAAGTTCCTTTGGAGTCATACTGTAAGGGTTCATAGAGACTGGTGCAGATCCATGATAGGTATCAATTTCAAACTCAACATCTCTATCCTGTGGCAACCCAGGTAACTCCTAGGGAAAAACATCAGGGAATTCGCTAACAGTGCGAATCTCCTCGATCTTTGATAGAGAACCCTTGGTATTCAAGAAACATGCGATGAAAGTCTGATAGCCCTTTCGGATCATCCTGTCGGCTGCCAAAGAAGATATCACATTAGACAGATATCCTCGGCGCTCACCAACAAGAACCATTGTGCGATCTCATCAGAGGTTTTCAGGGTTGCTCTCTTGGACTCAAAATCCAGGTTAACCCGGTGTTCAATCAACCAATCCATGCCAAGAATCAAATCAAACTCTTCTAATGGTAGTTTCATAAGGTCAGCGGGGAAGATTTCCCCTTGAACCTCGATGGGACATCGCATGAAAACCTTATTTACAACCACAGACTGTCCCACCAGACTTATAAGGGTAATTGCATTCTCGGTGGTCTCATCAGGAATCTGGAGGTCTCGGGACACAAATCTTGATACATAGGAATGGGTAGAACCATTGTCGAGCAGTGCAAAGTGTGGAACAGAAAACATAGTAAATGTATCTGCAATGACGTCTGGCTCATCTCTGTCATCTCGACGTCTGGTGGCATAAACAGGTACATGTTGCCTAGCCTCAGTCATAATTGGTCCACCACTCTGATAGGATCGGCCTCTACTCTCAGATCTAACAACAGAGCCAGAATCTCTACCCTTATTACGACCTCTAGCCAGAGTCTGAACAGATGTCTGTCAACGAGCAGGTGTCTGAGTACGGGTAGGAGTCTGAGTGGACACCCCCGTGGGAGGTGAGCATGGGCAATCCTTAAAGAAATGATCCATAAACCCACACCGGAAGCAAGCACCAATCATCTTCCAACACTCTCCTTCGTGTTTCCTACCACAGTGCTCACATGCAGGCATAGATGAAAATCCCAAAGAATCACCTCGACTGGTAGCTGGGACAGAAGGTGCTAAAGGCCTAGAACTCGTATTACTCTTCTGAGAGTCAGCGGTGCGGGTTCTCTTATCTGGACGTCCGTAGAACTCACCTTGACTAGGTCTCCTAGATCGATCCCAATCTCGGCCTCGGTCTCGACCTCGTTCTCGGTTTCTATCCCTGCCGCACTGACTAGCTGCCAAAATCTCCATTTGTTCTGCATTCTTAGCCCGACCTACTAAATTCTCAAATACCTCATCGTGATGTGTAGCCACTCTTTTATGTACCCCAATACGGAGGCCCTCTAAGAACTTTTCACATTTGTCCTTCTCGGTAGAAACCAAACCAGGACCATACTTTTGTAACTCCAGAAACTGTATCTCGTACTCGGCCACTGTCAAAGAACCCTGCACCAAGTCCTTGAATGCCTGACGTCTCTCCCTCAAGAACTGCTCGCCCAGATAACGGTTTCTAAAACGCTCCTTAAAGAAATCCCATGTCAACCGATCAGAGGGAACGCTACTCATAATAGACTCCCACCAGGTGCGGGCATTCATGTTCAGCGTAGATACAACACCCAAGTATTTCTTGGATGGCTCAAAACCCATCTCTATCATACGCTGCTCGATATCATACAACTACTCCTCAGCCCCGGTCGGTGCTCCACTAAGAGATTCGGAAAAAGTCTTGATCCCGTTAACAAACAAAGTCTGAGAGATAAGGACTTCTGGAGCGACACTCGATGCTCTAACTACACTCTGAATCAACTGAAGAAATTGTCTACTCAAACCCTCATCAGTAACCCCAGTCGTAGGCTCGGGCCCAGAAATCGTCGCTCCTCTAACCAGAGTAGTCACATCAACATAAGGAGTAGATGACAGAGCTGTCGGGATAGATGTCAGAGCAGTCGGGGTGGTCGAAACTGAAGGACCACGAAAGGCAGAAGGCTCGGTAGAGGCTGGAGGATATATAGGGGCAAGAGTATCAACATGAGTAGATGGAGCAATCACCGGATCGTCCATCGAGTCTGCAAATCTAACGGGTCGACCTCGCCTACGAGCGGGTCGACGACCCCTGCTGGTGCTCATCTCAGAGAATCTCTACAAAGATAAAACTTAGGATCAATTTATAACACCGGAGAATCGAACACAATTAAACAGGTAAAGCTGGGTGACATGGCCTCTTTCCATAATACTTTGAAAAACGTTCTAAAACAGTACATTAAAAGGACTTTTCCACACTCCCAGGTTTTAAAACCAAAAGCTCTGATACCAATCAAATGTAACCCCTAGACTGGCCTATGCGAATTGACCGTGTCTAGTAAGGTACATCACAATTAAATCTCAAGAGGAAAACCTGTTGGCAATTTAAATATTTATTTCGACAGCATGACGACAGGACTCGGTAAAAACCATCAAGTTTGATAAACATGTTCAGTGCATCAAGCAATATTTCTAAAGTCATTCATAACATAATATAAACAACCATGACCACATAAGTAAGCCCATCATATGATAGTCACAAAATAAGTATCAATTAGCGTATCGAAATATTTCTAGTTAAATACCTTACATCTCAAAATATAGGCTAATGTCACCCTGAAAGTACAAACGGTGGATAGAGACATTACATTCGAAATGAATACCAAATGTGTCGGTCCTCCAAGTGTCAGCTACGGGATGGCCTATCCAAAATATCTGAAAGGGGAAAAGTTTGGGGAGTGTGAGCTAGGAAGCTCAATGTGTTCCATAAGTGCAAGCAAGAACATGTACAACAACAATATAATATATATTTCTAGTTCAAACATAAAATTCAAGTAACAATACAGTTCGGTTTAATCTTCTATCTACCCTCCAACCATACTCCAAGAGGCAGTTCCCCAAAACTGCGTCAAAGGCATTAACCTGTGCCCATTGGGCATATGTGCCAACCTAAGGGAATACCTTAGGAACAATACGGTAGGAATTACCCTAGCCGAAGCATAGGAACCTGTAACGGTAAGGAATTACCAGATGGATCAGAGCTGAACCTGCGGTCACTTCATATTTTATCCCAAGTACCCCCAGTATCGACATATGTAGTAGTTCGATAATCAATAGCAACTGTAATTTCGGTAAATATAAAATAGGCATGTATTTCCAATAAAACGGTAATCAGAGAGCATATCGTTCAACCAAAACTAAGATGTATCACACACATAATACAATCATGCTCATTTTAGAAATAATATCATAATCATGCGAAAACACCTTATCAATCATGAGCATGTGTTTAGTTTAATAGCATACTTTCATCATGTAAAACAATATTTAAACGGTTATATAGCACACAAGGAACACGCCTCAAAAGATTAGATCGGTCGGTCAGAAGATCTACCGAGCACTGGGATCACGCTCCGCTATAGTACTGGAATCTAGATAGACAAGGGTTATTGTAACACCCCAATTTTGGGCTTGGAAGTTTAGGGTCTGAACCGGACCGGTTTAAATTACGGTTCGAATATAAAAGGTGGTTTTAGGGAAAGCCTAGTTCGGGATGCATTAAAAATATGGAAAAATATCTAAAAATCCTCTTTTATTATATATAAGAGAGTGGTGAAATCAATTTTACAAAATGGGGTTTGAAAATATGACATTTCAAGTTAGTGACTAAAATGTAATTTTTGAAAAGTTGGTGACTGTTTTAAAAGGATTGAAACTTTGAATCTTTAAGGAGCTAATTTACCCAAGGGAGGGTTTCTCCAGATTTTTATTAGATTTTAAAGATTTATTTAATGTTGTTTAATAAAAAGAAAGGAGGGAAAAGAGATATTTTGTTTTCATAACTAACTTTTGGCAAAATTTTCCCATTTCATTTTCTCTCAATTTTCCCTCAGCCAAACACACTTCCACATCCACTTTCCTTTGATTTTCACACCTAAAGTTGAGATTTCAATCTCTAAATGGTTTCTAATCATTTCTACATCAAATCCTCATCATTTGCTTATGGAATTTTCAAGAATTTTGGCTCTAAACAAAGAGAAACTCACATTTAGAGGTATGAACGTCCTTCTCCTCTAAATACTCAGTTCTTTACTGAAATTCCCAAGTTCTCAATCCTTAAATTGAGTTTTATTAAAGGTTTTAATGTTGTGATCTTGATTTTGGCTTAAAATGCAAGATTTGGATTTAATTTTGAAGAAATTCGTATTAAATGATTGGGCTATGTTTTGAGATGTCTTTTTGATGTATTTTGGATGTCTAATTGATGTGTAATTGAGGTTTAATCAATGCAATCCCGAATAGGTTGATTTTTCTAAGTTTTTGCTTGAGTTAATGGTGGTTTTTGGGGTGATTTTGATGTTCTGCTATAGCTGGAGGTATAAGGACGTGATTAGGTCCTTTTTGGATGTTAATTGATGTTTAAGAATGATTGGAATTGATGGATCTTGGCTGGGTAATGTTGTAGAGGTGTTTGGATGTGATTTCGGTTGTGTTTGGTAGCCGAAATGTGAGTTTTGATGAGAGCAGCGAGTTTAGGTGTTTTGGCTGGAGATTTTAATACATGATGGTGCATTAATCCTCTACTTTGATGTTTTTAAAACAGGGGAGACATCTTCGGATCCTTGTGGTGTTGATCCGGAGGCTTGATCGGTGTTTCGGCAAGCTTGCAAAACGGAATCGGTGAGTGAAGTTTGGTTTTCAGCTTTGAAACCAATGTTTGAAGGTTATGGGAGCTTAGTTTAAGTCTAAACAACTTAGCTAAGCTCAAGAGTAAGTTTTCGGAAAAACTCTCTTTTTGATGAACCATGAGATGGTTGGATGCAATGTGTTTAATTTGCATGTTTATATTCTGTTTTGAAAGCATATTTTAGCATGTTTAATGCTGGTTTTGAAAGCCATGTGTTGAAGGATGCTCAAGGTAAGAGATCCTTGGTTTGACATTGATAAATGTGGTTTTGATGCATAGTGATGCATGATGGTTTAATGGCTTTGTTAAATGCTTTAAAATAGTGGATTGATGATGTTAAATGATGTATATTGGCAAGTGATGTGTTGGTTTAAAAGTACTTGAATCGGATATAGTTAGCCGGCTATAGGATTGGGTGCACCGTGAATAAAGTCGCCTTGGATGTTGAGGGGTTGTGATTGTATCGTAAACTCCATCCAAGTACACTAACGAGATGGTTAAGATCACAATGATGGTTAAAAGTCCATGTGTGGATCTTGTGTTGTGTGTCCCGTGTTCTCGTTAGTGATGTTATACAACTACCAACTAGTGATGTGGAGGGGTTGTGATTGTACCGTAGACTCCATCACGAGTGTTGAGGGGTTGTGATTGTACCGGTAAACTCCACCTTGAGTGTTGGTAGTGTGTATGAAGCGTAAGGGACAACGCTTGTAATCCGCGTATCCGATTGTGTTTTGAGTTGAAAAATGGTTATGGATTATCACTTGAAAGCCAATATGACATGTTGATGAATTGAAGCATGAGATGCTTGGTTGGTATGCATAATTGCATGATAAATGATGTTTTGAAATTAAAGGCCTTGGATAGATGTTTTTACAAAGTGCATTATTGTGATGTTTTATTAGAGCATTCCTCACTAAGCATTTGTGCTTACGCTCTCTCTTTCTTAAACCAATAATGCAGAGCATTGAAGTGCTTAAAGGGCAGCAAGGAGGTCAAGGATCCAAGTGAAAGACTAAGCTCATGTATGGTGACTATTTTCACAACACTTTTAGCTTTTGGTATTTGGCAATGGGAACCTAGGTTGTGGTTTTGGGAGATGTTTTGGACTCCCTAAGTTTGGCTTAATGCCTATGATATTTTGGTTATGTAATTGGCCACTTTGGGTGTTTGCTTTGATGATTTGATGTTTGGTTGGTGTTGAGTATTAGGTTGCATGCCTATAGTTTGAGGTTTTTCCTAATCGATGCTATGGATGTGTTTTGATGTTGCTATTATGTTCCCTTAGTACATAATGACTTGTTGGCATGTTTTGGGCATCTTAGGAATGCGTTTGATAAGTCGATTGTATGTTAAACCAGTCAAATTCTGCATTTCTGGGCATGTCGTATCGGAACAGGTGCTATCGTTTCAAAACAAGGGTCTGAAATGGCCTTGGCGTTCCGAAACGGGCAGAGCCGTTCCGAAACGTTTTTGCCACTGCCAAGCCCTGTTTTGGAACAGGTTGCGAAACGGTCCCGCGTTTTGGAACGGTCAATCCCCGTTTCGGAACACTCGACCGTTGGGCACTGAATCTGATGGTTATATGTTTTGAAATCTTCACGTTTTGGTCCTGATTTTTGTATGTGCAATTGCTTGAGTTTGGAATGTCCGTTTAAGATGAAATTTGGCAGAGAAGCATGAATCCTGATTAATTTCATAATGGTAACTTAAAAATTGGCAAGGTCCTCTTAATTTCCAGAATTTACAATTTGGTCCCTAAATTCGTATGTTGTGCAATTGAGTCCCTTATTGATTTCCGTTTGCTGTGATTTTTGAGTATGCTGATATCAAGAGTACGCCTAGGGTTAATATGCATCTAGACAGGTTTTAAAAAGAAAAAAAGGTCGTTAATCAAGGTTGACTTTGGTTTTCCCCGTGTAATCTTCGTAGTTCGGGTCAACCGTCTAGGCCGGGCTAAGGGGGTTACAGTTATGGTTACTATCAATGTTACATCTTGATCGTAACAAAAATACCAAGTTTTTGGGTCGTACGAGTGACGATAGGATCACGAGGTGGTACAGATCGGGACGAGCTGGGCTAGGCGTAGGCACAGTCGGGAGATTCACGAGTACCTATTAAATCAGAAAATTAATATCAGTCCTTAATCATCAATTTCTCTTGAAAGACATAACTTATACATATGCATGTTTGGGATCAACGTCTAATTTGGAGGCATTCAGGTTAGAATTTCGTGAAACGGACTTCAAAATTGGACTCAGGACGTCGAAAAACATAAAATAGGGCTTTTTAGGAAAAGTTGACTTTTTGGTCAAAGTCAACGCTGACGTCATGCTGACATCACTGGTCCAAGGCTGACTCGGCGAGTTGACTCACTGGGTTGACTCAGACGGGTTGACTCACTGAGTTGACTCGGGAGAGTCGGGTCGGTCAACGGGTCGGGTTGGGTTACCACTGGGCTTGGGCCGGTTTGTTTGGACCAGTTGGGGCGGCTCGGTTCAAGGCCAGGCTGGGTCTGGGTCGGCCAGTTCCACAGCCACTGTCCAAGGCGGCCGGAAATCACCTTGGACGGCGCGTGAAGCCCATGCGCGGCCTTTCCCGGTCGGAAAACACGTCGAATAGTAGAAAAAAAGACAGAAACAGCCTCAAATCTAACATATTTCAACTAGAAACCCACAAATTTAACCCAGAACTCATCAGACTTACCAAATCTTAAAAATAAGTACTCAAAACTGTCGTAGCTCCGACGACGGTCTAAACGGTGGTCGTTCGTCATCCGGTGATATGAGTTTTTCTTGATTTAGAATGGAGAGGCCAGGGGTGGCGAACGGACGCCCACAGCGGCCGGAAAATTTGATAAACCGAACCCTAGGTTCACCGAACGTATTTCCTTCGATTTCCGGTGATCGGAGCGGCGAAAGCGAGAGAATGTTGAGGGGTTTTGATCGGCGACCGACGGTGAACTCGTCGGTGGCGGCGGTGCACGAAACAACTAGACGGTGAGCGAAAAAAAAGGACGGTGGTCGATTAGGGAATATGAACGGTCGGGTGGGGTTTTTGGAAAACTCAGGGAGGGGTATTCAAACCGAAATAAATGCCACTAAATGGGTAGGTAGGATATTTTAAATCTATTACTATTCTATTTTGAAAGGAAAGGTTGGTTTAAAATAAACCGTGGATAAAACTAGAGCCAAGAGCTCTCTTGGCTCAGTGGCTGGGCACCCGGTTAAACAAGCAAAGGTTGTGGGTTCAATTCCCACAACTCTCACTTACTCTTCCTTTCTTTTCTTTTTTTTTCATTTCATTATTATTATTATTATTATTATTATTATTATTATTATTATTATTATTATTATTATTTAAGGTGTTACATGTTCCACGTTTCGATGCTTCAGAAGTATAAGTCGGATCAGTCTCATGTAATGCCAGTAGAAGAGATTGAGTTGAACCCCGACCTGTCATATGATGAAGAGCCGGTTGAAATTCTTGCTATGGATAGGAAGGTGTTGCGTGGGAGATATATCGAGTTAGTCAAGGTCTTGTGGAAACACTGAGGTGTGGAAGAGGCCACTTGGGAGAGGAAGGAAGACAAGGAAAAACAGTTTCCGTATCTTTTACCGTCAGGTAGTTTCAGGGATGAATTTCCTTAAGTGGGGAAGAGTTGTAACGCCCCAGTTTAAGGCCCGGGAGTTATCGGTTTAGATCTAGATTTAGTCCGGGTTAAATTTAAATTTAAAATGATGATTTTATAAAAATTGTCACTAATTAAAAAAATGCCATTAATGAAATTTGAAGAGGGAAATTTTTAGTTAAATGAAATAAAGAAAAAAAGTTTAAAAAAGTGTCATCTTCTTCGAAAGAAAATCCTTTTTTTTCACAAAATCTCTCCTAATAAACTAGCCTTTTGCACTAATTGTAACAATATTTATTTAAATAAACAATTAAAACATAACAAATAAAAATTAATATTTTCTAATTAAAGAAGTCAATTTATTTCCTAATAACTTTTAGGAACTAAATTGATCCTTCTAGGAATTATTTATAGCAAAGCAAACCTTCACTCATAACTGATCTTTCGTTATCCAATTCTTCAGTAATATTTGCAGTTGCCATAACCTGTATAAACATTAAATAAAGAAGAATTAAACAATAATATAATTGAACTTTTGATTTTATTGTTTAAATTAAATTAAAAATAATTTTCGTTGCATGATTGCTAAGTTAGTTTTTTATTCCAAAATGTCACAGTAGTTAATTTAACAGAAGAATTTTAATGTCATAACAATTGAACTTGAATTTTTAGATGTTATAAGTAGATGAAATAAATTCCTAGAAATAAAAAGTAGAAAGACTACATTCCAATTATATGAAGGGTATAGGGGCTTGAAGCATATTTTAACATTTTTAATAGTCTTATTTGGTTTGATTAATACTAAATTATTAATAATTCGATGAACATTTAAAAAAAAAAAGTTACCAAAAATCATAAGATTTATTGATAAATGGGTTATTAGGATTCAGTTACTAAACCTTGAAAGATAATTTTTTAATCAAATTATGATTTTAATTCTTCTATTATGTTTAAATTTGAAAATCAATCCTTAAACTTCAATCTAAAGTAATTTAACCAAATGTTTTCAGCTTACTTGGATTGTCGGTGGTAAGCTCAGCAACGCCACTAAAGTCGCAGGAGTTAAGCTCCTGGAAATGCTGCTGGTAATAAGCATTCATGGCGAATTTTGCACGAGACCTGACGGTGACTGGTTCGGAGCAAACAGCACCAGGTTGAATTGGACCGCAATCGACCTCTGGTCGACTGCAGGCCCAATCCAAGGCTTTCTGCAAATCAGCATCGCTAGCTCCAATTTTCGGCACACACCAAAATTCGGGCAATGTTTTACCATCAGGAAGTACAACTCCGTGGGCTTATACGACGCCGGAGGAGGAGAAGAGATGGAAGACGACGATGGTGGCGAGGAGGAGGAAAGAAATTCTGCTCAACGACTCCATGCTAATAGTATTCTTCTTCTTTGAATTTGCTTTGTGTTTATAAGTCGTGTGTGTGTGTGTATATACGGGGAGATGAGTAAATCATGTAACATAGTGTATGATCAATACTTTGACATGTGGAAAACTCTGAGAATTAACAGGATGCAATGGCGGATCATAGAAAGAGTCAAAAGAAAGGCCTTGTAATTTTCATTTAAGTCCTTTTAAACTAAGGGCAAATTATGTAAATCATCATTAAACTTTACTTTCAAACCTATTTTGGTCACTAAAGTTTTAAAACGTTTAATTTACTCGCTGAAGTTTAGTCATTGAAAGTTTTTGGTCATTCCATCATTAACCGTTGTCGAACATGCATTGTAGATGATGGCCGTTCGATACCGAATTTCACATGTTGTTTCGTCTCTTCCCATGAGCCCGAATCCGACCTCCATTTCGCCAGAAGTGCCTTAAAGTCCACGAATCGGGCAATAACCTTGTTGTATCTCTCTTACCGATCTCCCTCAACAGTCGCACGATGGAGCCCGTTTCTCAATATATTGATTCCCTTGTGCCGGTGATGCTTCTCACCGTTCGAATCTTGGAGAAAATCATTCGTTCTCTAGTAAATGAACGCCGCCAAAAAGTTATCGAAAAAGTGACCAAATACGTTCCATGTCTGAACTTCAGTGATTAAATTGAATATTTTAAAACTTCAGTAATCAAAATATGTTTGAAAGTAAAGTTCAGTGATGATTTACATAATTTACCCTTAAATTAAATTTTAACCTTTATCATTCATTTTGCAATCTACGAATAATTCTTTTCAACCGAGTGATATTCGGGTAAAATCTTTGTTTTATGGTACGAGAGTAATTATGTTCGAACCGCAAGTGATATTCACATATAATCCTTTCAAGTCAAGTTTATGAAATTTGAGTTGGGTCGTATTGTTTGAGTTTATGTTCAAATTTAATTGTAAATACTATAATGCTATGATACTAATTGGTTCTAATTTATACGACTTTCTATAGTCATATACCATATACATATTTATATTTCTTCATATTTTATCTAACGCGCGGATTTGGGGCTCAAGAGATATTCAGGTTAGATAGGCTGGTTCGGGTTAAGCAATTTTAGGGAAACAATTAAATTAAAATCAATTTTAGATATTTTGAAGGAAAGAGATTTTAAAAAGGGGTCTTTTGGTAAAATAAGGAAGAACATGTTTTTAAGATAAATTTTGAATTAAAATAAAATAATATATTTCAAAAGTTTGTCATCTCATCTTCTTCCCCCAAATCTCATTTCACGTTAAACCCTCCAAAACCATAGCCACACCCACTTTTTCAACAAGCTTCATCATTTTTGGAGATTTCAAAGAGGTAGGCACTTGGTTTTATTCCTCTCTTCATTTTAGTCTTGTTTATAACATTATTCTTTCAAGTTTTGAAGATTTTCTCAAGTTCTCCATTGAGTAAAAAAATGAGGTTTCTGAAGGGTTTAAGCTTTTTGATGAAAACAACGTTTTGGGTTAGTTGAAATCATATTTTGAGGGTAAAATGGTGTTGAGATATTGGGTTTAGCATAAAATCCCGGATTTTGGAGAAATGAGTATTTTGACTAATGGGTATTTTGGTTATTGGCTTAGAAATGGTGGAGAAGGATTCCTAATGTTTTGGTGTTGTTGGGTCGATGTTTTTAGAGTGTTTGAACGTGGTTTGGATGGTAAATTGATGGGGAAATGGCTGACTTGAAGTTAGAGTATGTTTGAAGATGGTTTTGGATAGTTGGAAAATAAATAGATGGATAGTTGTTGTCGGATTTTGATGGAATTGATTTCAGCAAGTTTGAGTGTTGAAAGATGTATTAATCACTTGTTTTGATTTGGGTAGAAGCAGCAGATAACGATTCGGGTCCTTCGGACGTCACACCGGGAGTTGCAGAAGCTTGATGGGGAACCACTAGCTTGTTTCGGGCTTTTGAGTTGGTGAGTGGAAATTGTTTTGAAGCTTTAATTGCTAACTGAGGTTTCTTGGGGTTTGGGTGGAGCCTTAGGGGCCAACCTAAACCTGAGCGTAAGTTGTCTATGTTCGTCTCGTTTACTAAATTGTTGGCTTATGAGTTTATTTGTGTTGTGGTGTGAATTATGAAAAGTTTTTGCCTCTCTTTTTAATGTTCTTGCGTTGTCGTAGTTGTTGTCGAGCCTCACGTGATGGTTAGTCGTTGTTGAATATGATGATGTGTAGTCCCACCGAAGAGGACTAGTAGATGAGTACGGTGATGTGTAGTCCCATTACAAATATGCTAGTTGTTGTGTACGATGATCTGTAGTCCCACCGAAATTGGTTATACATGTGCGAACCATGTTTTGTCCATGTTTCCATTTATCGTACTTCCCCCTCAAATGGTTTTGTATTTAAAACTATATATATGTTTTGAAATGCATTGTTGTTGTTGTGTTTTAGAGCTCCATTCACTAAGCTTTTAAGCTTGCGCTCTCTTTTTCCAACAATGTAGATCGTTAGTAGCTTCGGAGGCGAGCGGGGCAAGGGAGGGGTTCTTTGCTAGCTCAAAGTATGATTTTCTTAGTTGTAATAATACTTAGGTAATGTGAATGCTAGAATTGTTGCTATGGAGTTGGTGTCCAAACGATTATGTTTTGCTATTGTTAATGTTGTTAACATGTTTAAAGTGTTGAAGTATGCTTGATTTGGCTTTTGACCTTTTCGTTGGATGTTAAGCATGTTTGGTTGCTTATTAAACCTTGTTTGATGAATTGAGCCTTGCTGCATGTTTGATTGCCTTAAATGAGTGTTACTTGATTGCTCTATGTTGGCCCGTGTATGTATGCATGTTTAGAGGTTTTAAATTGGTGTTATGGTGTTGCTTTTTGGCTTAAACCAGCAAATTTCTGCATTGTCGAGTAAGGGGTATCGATACACGGGAAGACGTACCGATACTATTTTGCTACTGGAAATCTGAGAAATTGATGAGAAATCAGGGTAACGGTACGGGCCTCAGGCGTACCGATACAGTCTTGGGGTTGACTTTGAGAATATGACCATTGGGTGCGTATCGATACCAGCTTGTAGGGTATCGGTACGGACTCTCAAAGTTGACGTTGGGGAAGGTTGACCGTTGAAGGCGTATCGACACGATCCCTTGGAGTATCGACACGATCCCTTGGAGTATCGATACGGCCTGAGGTAAATGGCTAAAACTTGTCTTTTATTGTCTGATATGTTTGGTTCGTATTCTTGTTGCTCTTCCCCTGTTTGCTTTTCTCACATAGGGTCGAATGAAGCATATAGACTAGATAAATAAAGAAAAAAAGGGTTTCTAATCGGAGTGAGATCCTAACGGGTTCGCTTTGGTTTTCCCTGTGTGACCTGTTCGATTCGGTTTGTTGGCTAGACCGGGATGAGGAGGTTACATTTTAACATGTGATTTATCAGGCAAAGTTGAGATACTCTTCTCGAACCTCAAAAGCTATAGACTAATTACTAAAAAAATTGAATTATTCAAGTCTCATTTTAAAATTTAAAGTTCATTTTTTAAAAAATCGAATCGAATTGATGAAATTACGATTTGGGTTTTTTGAAATATACATTAACCTATCGAAATGTATTAACTTTTGAATATAACTTTCGAAAGAAGTTTGAGACAAAGTTAGCACATTTGACCAATTAGCTAAGTTGTTCATCTTTGTTCCGTATTTTCCTTAGGTTATGGGTTCTAGAATCACTAGGAACACCCTCTTCCTTCCTCTCCCATCTAGGTTAGATTGGGATTAGAATTAGGATATATATATATATATATATATAATGTTTGTGACAATTATTCACATATAACTTTTGAAATTATAATTAAATATTTTTTCTCTTTCATGTTTGTAATTTCTAATAAGAATTAGAGATTATGATGTAAGTAAAATTACTATATTTCAAAATTAGTCAGTGACATACATATAATTATTTTAGGCTTAAATGCACGTTTGGCTTCTGAAATATACACAAAATATCGAACTGTTCTTAAATTACTTTTTTGGAACGTTTTGCCCCCTGAACTGAGAATCGTTATCCTGTTTGGCCCCTCCGTCTAACACCGTTTATAAAAATTCATGGACCAATCAGAACACACCATGTGTCATTTTATTAACAAAAAAATAATTTGACTTAAATGAAAGGGGTAAATTACACGTTAAGTATGCTAAAATTTATTTGTTGTTCATTTTAGTCACTAACTATTCATCTTATTAACAAAAAAATATGCACGATTCAAGATTATCTAAACCCCCTCCATTTTTCTTAGAATCAGAAGTAAAAAGGCTTAATGGTCTGTTTCGCCCTCGAAGTATACACAAAATATCGAACTACCCCTAAAGTATTTTTTGGACGTTTTGCTCCCTAAACTAAAAATCGTGACATTCGTTGGCCCCTAAACTAAAAATCATAACCTCATATACCCCTTTCGTTAAAATAAATTCTCACAGACCAATTATAACATGCCACATGTCACTAATAAAAAACCAGCTAACTTATTTTAAAGGGGTAAATTGCACGCCAAGTCTATAAAATTTTTATTTTTGTTCAATTTAGTCCTAAAATCTTTATCTAACTCGAATTGACCCAAATTGCTTTCTAATTTTTATAAATTAGTCTATTATTTTTAATATGTTCATGTTTTATTTTTCAATTTAGTCCTCAAAAAATTTATTTAACCCACAATTAAGCCCTACTACTTATTTATAAATTAGTTCAATATTTTTAATATGCTGATATTTTTGTTCAATTATTTCATCAAAATCTTTATTTAACTCACAATTAATCCATACTAATTTATAATTTTTATAATTTAGTCCAATATTTTAAATATAATTATATATTTTTCAATTTAGTCCTAAAATCTCTATTTAACCCAAAATTGACCCATATTTCTTTATAAATTTTATAATTTAGTCCAATGTTTTAAATATAATCATATTTTTGTTCAATTTAGTCAAAAAAATAATTTTTAACATGAAATTAACCCCAATTTCTTTCTAATTTTTATAATTTAGTCCAATATTTTAAATATAATTATATTTTTGTTCAATTGAACAAAATACGATTACATTTAAAATATATATTTAGCCCGAAATTGACCTTTATTGGACTGAATTGAACAAAAATATAATTATATTTAAAATATTGGAATGAATTATAAAAATTATAAAGAAATATGGGTCAATTTCGGGTTAAATAAATATTTTGAGGACTAAATTGAACAAAAATATCAACATATTAAAAATATTAGACTAATTTATAAAAATTATAAATAAATTGAGGTTAATGACGGGTTAAATAAAGATATTTTGGACTGAATTGAACAAAAATATAATTATATTTAAAATATTGGAATGAATTATAAAAATTAGAAAGAAATTAGGGTTAATTTTAGGTGAAATTGATTTTTTTTACTAAATTGAACAAAAATATGATTATATTTAAAATATTGGACTAAATTATAAAGAAATATGGGTCAATTTTGGGTTAAATAGAGATTTTAGTACTAAATTGAACAAAAAAATATAATTATAATTAAAATATTAGACTAAATTATAAAATAATAAAGTAGTAGGGATCATTTGTGAGTTAAATAAAGATTTTGATGACAAAATTGAACAAAAATATCAGCATATTAAAATATTAGACTAATTTATAAAAATTATAAAGTAGTAGGGGTCAATTGTGGGTTAAATAAAGTTTTTGAGGACTAAATTGAACAAAAATGTTTGCATATTAAAAATACTGGACTAATTTATAAAAATTAGAAAGCAATTTAGGTCAATTCGGGTTAAATAAAGATTTTTAGAACTAAATTGAACAAAAATAAAAAATTTAGCGTAAAATTTACCCCTTTAAAATAAGTCAATTGATTTTTTTATTAGTGGCACGTGGCACGCTCTGATTAGTCTGTGAGATTTTTTTTAACGAAATGGGCATACGAGGTCACGATTTTTAGTTCAGGGGCCAACGGAGGTCACGATTTATACTTCAGGGGACAAAACATCCCAAAAAATACTTTAAGGGGAATTCGGTATTTTATGTATACTTTAAAGGCCAAACAAGCCATTAAGCCAAGTAAAAATTCCTAAACTTCAAGGAAAACCAATGATGATTATCTAAAACCCAGAAAACAATCATTAAAATGAATCAAACTTTATCAACAAAACCCAGCAAGCTAAAAGAAACAAGTGAAGCACAAAAGTCCTAAAAGGCAGCAAAGACAAAAGCTTGAATAATACTAAATTACTATACTAATACATGTACTAGTTTAAATGATAGAGCAACATGTGACTCTCCATTCCCTGTATCAAAAAGCCCGAACAATCAAACAAATAAAAGAAACATCCTATGAAAGATACGAAATGCTTTTTGTCTTGGTATGGTAAATAACAAAGAAAAACGATTTATACTGTAACACCTCGAAAATCGGTCAAGTAGTATGTAGTTATTCTTGGATGTTTTTAGTTTAAACTGAAAATTTTTAGATCAAATTATTAAAATCTTTGGGGTTAAATTAGAATAGAAGAGAATTGTAATACCCTAAACTACGACATAAGAGAAGGTCACTTTGGATCTTAAGTTAAGATATTATAGATTGTAAAATCAATTAGACATATTAAGTAGGGGTGGGAGAAATTATCCGACCCGATTGACCCGGTCCAAATACCCGATGACCCGAATTAAATTAGACGGGTAATATCCTAAGAAATATTTTTTTTCAGGTCGGGTACCCAGCCCGGTTTTTATCCCGGGTACTCGGGTCGGGACTGGGCCGAAAAAGTGGTCCCAGTCGGGTACCCGGTGACCCGATTATATATATATATATATTTTATTTATTTTAATTATAATTATAATATATATTTTATTTTATTATTTTTAATTAAAAAAATTAAAATTAAAACTATCAAAAACATCACGAGTCTGCACTATCTTCTTAGTCCTGACATTTTGAATTTTCCCCCAAATCTTAGTCCTCAAATCCCTAATCTAAATCTAGGCAGTCCCCACTCCCCGGCGGTCCTCCACCACAGCTCCACCTTGTCGTCGACTCGTCGCCGCCGGCTTCAGCACTCAGCATCAGCAAGTCAGCAGCACTGCAGCAGTCCACCCTCGTTCGCCCTCACCAGTCGGTCGGCAGTCAGTCAGTCACCACTGGTTTGCAGTCGAGCAGAAGCCTGCCGCCGCCCGCCGGTCCGTCGTTCGCCCACCGCCACCAGTCAGTCGTTCGCCCACCGCCACTGGTCAGTCTTGTTTTATGCTGAGTTGCTTAATGAATGCTGAGTTGCTGACTAATGTTACTGTAAATCTGTAATTGAATTTGTATGCTTTTGAATTTTGATTAAATGAATGCTGAGTTGCTGACTAATGTTACTGTAAATCTGTAATTGAATTTGTATGCTTTTGAATTTTGATTAAATGAATGCTTAATTATGTAATTTTCACAAAAGAAACTGTATAAGCTGAATTGAACCGTGTGATCTTGTGCATATTCTAGATTTTCCCTTGTACTTTAGAATAATATTAGGGAGGTTTAAATTACTGCGTCTTTTATAAATTGAACCGTGTGATCTTGACTTATAAAAAACCACCTATTAACAATTGGTATCACTTTAAATAATAATGAATAGTATTGTTAAAACAAATAAAATTATTGTTGATACTATTTAGTTCTGTTTGTAAATTATTCTATATTGATGTTAATTAGTCACAATTCAAATCATTCATCTTCTAATAATGCTGCTTCCAACAATGCTCGTCACAGATCTAAAAGCTTTTCATTTAGAGCTCCTCAAGAGAATTTCAGTATCCAGGATTTTGAATTGGGCAAGATATATGGTGTTGGTTTTTCCAACGCCTGATTATTTATTTACATATGCATGTCATAGCTTTAAGATTTTGATGGAAAGTATTATTTCTGATAAATTGTGATGTAGTAGACTTGATATGATGTTTGCAACATGTTGGATTTTGATCTCTTTGAATATATATCATTTTTTTTTTCTGAAAATTCATTCTTTTGTGCTATTTTACAGGATCTTGGAAGCATTTAGAAGGATCCAAGAAGCTTGTTAGAGACTTATATTTGTGTGTTTGTGTGTTTGAAACTTATGTGTTTGAAACTTCTTAGAGACTTATATTCGAAGGATCTTGTTTAAGATTATGGTAATATGGTATTTGTGTGTTTGAAACTTGTTAGAGACTTATATTTGTGTGTTTGAAACTTGTTAGAGACTTATATTTGTGTGTTTGAAACTTGTTTAAGATTATGAATTTTAATGTTGTTTGTGTTTTTTATTAGAATTATTGACTCTAATGTTATTTGAGTTTGATATTTCGAATATTAAACTTTATGTTGGATTATATAATTTGAATTTTTCTTTTTTTAGGTATATTTAAATCATTCGAATTATAAAAAAACTGGCGGGTACCCGGTACCCGATTAGACGGGTACCCGGAAAAAGTGGGCCGGGACACGGGCCTTTATTTGAGGTACCCGGATGAACCGGGTATCCGAAACCCGGGTACCCAACAATTCCCACCCTTAATATTAAGTGACATGGGGTCAAATTGTAATTAAGGAAATTTGAGTAGCTAACTACGAAATGACCAAGCTGAAAATTGTGCAAACAAATAGATTGCATGTTAAATAATTAAAAATCTAAGGAGTGATACACATGTCATGCCAAGACAATGGCAAGTGTGGTTGGGGTGGGGGAGAAGGATCCCTCGGCATTTTGGAAGGGAAAAAGGAAATGGAAGACTATCATCTTCCTCTTCCACCCTCTCCTTAATCGAAACTCCTAATTTAGTGAAAGAAAGGTGTGTTGCAAAGGAAGCTTAAAGGAATTAAGCTCAAGGTAATTAGATCCTACGTTTAGTAGATGGAATAACTTTAAGAGAAGGTAAGCTTTATCATTCTACCATGGAAATTGTATGCATAAATGTGAAATTTGTGAAATAAGGACTGTTTCATAAGTAGGAACAATTGATTGTAGTTGAGGCTGTTTCGAGAGGATATACGTACAGTTTATTGGCTGTTTTGCATCTGAAATTGAGGCACATACATGTAATGGGACTATTTTCAAACATGTTTGTATATACATATGAAAAGGGACTGTTTTACATATTAATCATGTATTTGGGGACTGATTTTAATGATCACAAAATAGGGGAGATTGATTTGGTAACATTTGACACTGTTTTATTAAACCTTTGGGCTGGTTGGTGAGAATATAAATGAATACCAATAAATCGGTGCATGAAATTGTTTGAATTGAGATTTATAAATTGAGAAAACATGTGTGTAAAGTTTACTTGGGGTTCCATATTGGAATGTGAATTTGTAAATAAAAAAAAAAGATACTATTCTGGTTTGAATGCTTGAATATGTCTTGTATATGTGTAAAAGTATCATGTTTAGAGTACATGGAGATTATGTTAAACTGGTTGAATTTAGAACTGCACATTTAAGTTATTGGACAGACTATAGATTTATCTTAAGAGTGAGTGAACTAGGAAATGGCTACATTGCTCATTACTTATTTTGTTTCAAGCTATTTTTAATGTTTTTAAATGTGTATAACCTGTAGACGAGTACAAATTGAGTCTGCTTAATATTATTG
Organism: Hibiscus tridactylites; assembly: GCA_958450335.1. NCBI lineage: Eukaryota > Viridiplantae > Streptophyta > Magnoliopsida > Malvales > Malvaceae > Hibiscus > Hibiscus tridactylites. The sequence goes on along the minus strand of OY288279.1, from coordinate 29,060,166 downwards.
TAACCATGGAAAAATACTGGTAAGCATATATGTGAATAAAAGCTGTTTAAAAGTACAGATTTCATGTTAGAAATACAGTTTTGACAAGCATAAAAGTGCAGTGTAGAGTCTTTAACAGTACAGTTTTGAATTACATATAAAAGTAATACAATAGGCCAAATGATTGTAAGTGGTTTAAGCTTTGAGGGACACATAATAAAAGATCAGTTTAATAAACGGTTGAGATGAAACCTGAATTGAGGAATTGTACAGTAAAAGATTGAAAATGTGAAACTGTAACCCCCTATTGAGGTTTGCTTAAATTATATTTGTCATTTTAGGAAATTTTCCCCTCAAGAAAGATCACTTAAAAGAAAAACGTGTCAAAATTTATTATTCAATTGTAAAGTCCTTTGAAGTTTCGTCATAAAACAATGCATGCGGAAATTAGTTCATCAATCGCAAAATAAAAGTCCAAAGTCTAAATTTACAACCAAGTCCGAAATACATAAATATTGAAAAAAACTTGAATAATCTATACTGAATAATAATATCAAATCCGTTCGAATGAGGTCCTCCAAGTACCGAATCCTAAGTTTGGAAATCTGAAATAGATACTAAGGGGAGTCAACTATAAAGCTCAGTATGTCTCTAGAGTGCATAACATAGGTATAACCAACAATTCATCAACAATCAAGATTAAACAGTTATTCCAAAGCATTACAAGCAAGGCATAATGTTAGCATAACATGACATGCAGTCATCTACATCACCATCCGAAGAGTGAGGTTCCCATGAACCACTCTACACCGCAACACCATGTCCGAAGCAGAACTCATCCCAAAAGATGAAACTACTAATCTGAAGCGAAGTTCAACCCGAAGGATGAAGTCACTGAGCTTCCTCCATACGATATCACATCCCAATTATATGACATGTTATCCGATTTCAGAGTCCGAATGCAATCTTGTTAAACAACTAAGATGCATGTACATAATAGTCTGATTCCGATATGTGTTACATAACATGATCACAACATTCGAGTCATAAAATATATTTAGCAGATAACATAGCAGGATAGCACATAAATATATATATCATACAGAACATGCAATCAGACAAGAAAGACATGTAGCACATGCAGAGAACACACCTTAGGCAGCTAAACTATCAACGTCGGTAGTGACGTCTCCCACTCTTAATTCTAGCAGAAGGTCGAACAGAATCAGCTCCTAAAACCAAGAACACTATATAAGATTCCTACTATGCCACATTTGAATAAGCTATGCTAACAGAAATCTTACTAGCAGAAATCGAAGACTATGCCACTGGAGGTCTGCCTGGAGGAGGAGGAGGTAAAGTCTCGGGGTCAGAGTCCATGTCACCTGAACACATAAATAACTGAGTCAAACTGTAACCCCTAGACTGGCCTATGCGGAATGACCAAGTCTAGTAAGGCACATTAAAATTTAAAACTCAAGTGGAAAACATGTTTGCAAACTAAGCGTTAATTTCGACAGCATAACGGCAGGACTTAGTGAAAACCATCAAGTTAAATAAACATGTTTAATACGTCAAGCAATAATATTATCCAAGTCATTCACAACATAGACATCACAAATAACATAGGCAACCATGATTACTTAAATAAACCCATCATATGATAGTTACAAAATAAGTATCAGTTAGAATATCAAAATACTTCTAGTTTAATACCATACATAACAAAATATAGGCACATGTCACCCTGAAAGTACAAACGGTGGATAGAAACATTACAATCAAAAAGAAATACCAAATGAGTCGATCCTCCAAGTGTCAGCTACGGGGTGGCCTATCCAAAATATCTAAAAGGGGAAAGAATTTGGGGCGTGAGCTAGAAAGCTCAGTGTGTTCCAACAGTGCAAGTAAAACAGTTGCATCAATAAATAATAAATCATGTTATGCAAAACATATCATAAAAGCATTAAAGTTTTCATGCAACCTATCTACCCTCCAACCGAACACCATGATACAATTCCCAAGAACAATATCTTATACTAGCATTAACCCAAGCCCAATTGGGCGGGGTACCATCCTAAGGTTATACCTTAGAATACGGGTGGCCATAGTAGAAACTTAGGAACCGAAAACGGGCGGACCTGGCCAAAGCCTAGGTTCTGAATACAGGCGGACCTAGCCGAAGCTTAGGATCCGAATACGGGCGGACCTAGCCGAAGCTTAGAATCCGAATACGGGCGGTCTTACCAGCTGGATCAGGGCTGAGCCGATAGTCTCCAAATCATACCCCCAAGTACCTCTACTAATTAGTCCGGGTAATAACATAATATGCAACAATAATAGACATAGCAATGCTCAACAATATATTTCTACACTGATAATCGAAAATCATAGGCATGCTTGTCATATCGAATGCTAGGGCATAATTCAAACATACATCACAATCGTATTTCTTTCATAAACAAAAAACATGCTAACTTTTCACAAAATCAAGTTTAGCAATCATATACACATAGTATGTTTTATTAAATCATGTGAAGCATGTAAAACAGTAAATGTGCAACAGTCATATAGCACACAAGGAACACACCTCAAAAGATGAGATCGGTCAGTCAAAAGGTCTATCGAGCATCGGGATCACGCTCCGCTATAGTACTGGAACCTAAATAGACAAGGATTATGGTTACAATCAAATTTACACCTTGATTCGTATTAAAATACTAAGTTTAGGGTCGTACGAGTGACGATCGGATCACGAGGCGGTACGGATCGAGACGAGCTGGGCTGGGCGTAGGCACGATTGGGAGATCCACGAGTACCTATTAAATCAGAAGATTAATATCAGTCCTTAATCATCAATTTCTCTTAAATAACATAACTTATACATATGCATGCTAGGGTTCAACGTCCAATTTGGAGGCTTTCGGGTTAGAATTTCACGAAACGAGCTTCAAAATCGGACTCAGTACGTCGAAAAACATAAAATTGGACTTTTTGGAAAAAGTTGACTTTTTGGTCAAAGTCAATGCTAACTTCAGCGGTCAAAGTCAACGCTAACGTCAGCGGTCAAAGTCAACACTGACGACATGCTGACGTCACTGGTCCAAGGCTAACTCGGCGAGTTGACTCACTGGGTTGACTCGGACGAGTTGACTCATTGAGTTAACTCGGACGAGTTGACTCACTAGGTTGACTCGGTTAACGGGTCGGGTCGGGTCGGTCAACGGGTTAACGGGTCAATGGGTTTGACTGAGTTGACCGGTCCAGTCGGTTCAGACCGGTTCGGTCTACGCGGACCGGCTCTTACCTTAAAGAACCCGAAGGTCGCCGGATGGTCACTGAAACATCGCCGGAAATGTCTGTTTCACTTCGCTTCTGCTGGAAAAAGAATGCAAATCATCAGGCCATCATTTAATACACCTCTACGAATCGAAAAGACACTAGAAATCGACGAAACTTACCAGATTTAGTCATAACCGTTCGAATACGTCGAAACAATGACGTAGCTCTGACGACTAGGCAAACCACGACGAACAGGCGAAAAAAAACCTGGGTTTTGTTTGGCTTGCGACGGGGAGTCCAACGGCGGTGGTGGCGCGGCGAACGGACGTCTATCGGCGCCGGAAAATTCAAAGGAAAGATTGATCAAAATAGCCCTATGTTCGCGAATCTTTAACGGTCAATTGCCGGTGAAGGGGACGGTGGCTGAGCGCGTGGTTTGAGGGGTTTTGCTAGGGGTTTAACGGTGAACGTTTTAACGTCGGCGGTGAGCGTCACGACGCGGCGGTGAGGGCAGATCGACGGTGGCCAGTTTGGTTCAAGGGAGAGGGACGTGAATCGATGGGGGTGTTTCTGGAACTTTTGGGGAAAATGATCCCAATTAAATTACACTCAACAGGTTAGGTAGGATATTTTAATTATTTAATTATTATTATTTTATTTTCGGTTCTAATATAATTTAGTTGGGGTGGCCTATAACTAAGAGCTTTAATAGCTCAATTGGTTTGGCACCCAGCTGAAACCACTTGAGGTTGTGGGTTCGATTCCCACAACCCTCACTTCCTCCTCTTTTCTTTCTTTCTATTTTTTAATTATTATTATTATTATTATTATTATATTTTTTAACAGTGTTACACAAACTCTGATGCAACACTTAAAAAAATTCTAAGTTCAACAAATAATCTTGATCCAAAAAGGTATTTCGGGTTTGAATTTAAAGAAACAGACAGCGGAAACGGAACTAGAACGTCGAAAAACATAAAGGTGAACTCGGCCGAAAAAGTCAACCCAAAAGTCAACATTGACGTCATAATTGACCACGATGACATCATCGCTGACGCCAGCCTGCATCACCATTACAACAACAGATGATGTCACTGCTGACATCATCCATCTCAGTCAAAGCTGACCGGTTTGGTTCAGCGTTCTGGTCCGGTTCAACTACCTAACCCGGTTCAGTTTAATCACCAACCCAAATCAGATTCAGCCTAATCCTCAAATTAACCAAAACCCTAAACAAACATCCCCCAAAACCAAACCCTAATCGGTTGACCCATTTCGACGACAACCAGCAAGGATTCACGGCAGCCGACAAACCGACGGCGGCGGCAATCGAAAACCCATCAGGCTCGACCACGATACTCTTCCAAACCCAGGAAGGAAGTAGCGTACGAGGAGGACGGCGGCGACAGAGCATGATGAAACGAACGATTTTGAACCGTTTCCAGCGAAGAAAGATGGCGCGACGAGAGTTGGGTGGACGACTTTTATCGCGCGGTCACGATAAGCGCCCCGGTAACCTTGAAACGCTGAACGGACGATGATGGCCCCTTGGCCGGATCTTCAACAGAAAATGGGGAAAAAATGGGGTGTTCGATTTGCTTTGGAGAGAAGAGGGAGAAGAGATAACGAGTGCGGCGTTCAAAAGTAAAACAGAGACAAAAGGGTGTTTACCCTAAACAAATAGGAAAATTACAGAAGAAGGGTCCCAACTTTAGCCCGCCTAACAAATTGCCACCAACTTTTAACTTTAATGAATTAGGTCCCGAATTCAAATTAGGTTAAAATCCGAGATTTCCCCCAAATTCTAGGGTTTCCAATTGGGAATTTTCACGATTATGGTTTACAAATTGGGGCTAAAATGGGGTGTTACAACTCCCCCCCCCCCCCCGTAAAAAGAAATTTCGGCCTCAAAATTTACTTGGAGCAAACAAATGTGGATACTGAGCTTTGATGACAGCTTTGGGCTCCCAGGTAGCCTCATCATGACTGCGGCCACACCACAAGACTTTGACCATTTTAATGGTCTTCCATTTGAGAACTTTCTTATCCTGAGCAAGAATCTCGATAGGCTCCTCCTCAAAGCGCAAATTGGGATGAATCTCAATCTCCTCCACATGCAAAACATGAGACAGGTCAGCATGGTAGCGTCTCAACACAGAAACATGGAAAACATCATGAATACACTGAAGCTCTGGTGGTAACTCAAGCTGATAGGCAACAGGTCCAACCCGGCAAAGAATCCGATAAGGGTCAATATATCGAGGACTCAGCTTGCCCTTCCGACCAAACCGAAGTACCTTCCTCCAAGGAGATACTTTCAGGAAAACCTCATCACCGACCTCAAATTCAAGATCTCGGCGTCTCAAGTCAAAATAATACTTCTGTCTGTCAAAAGCAACCTTAAGCCAATCTCGAATCAATTTGACTGTCTGCTCGGCCTCACGAACTATGTTTGGTCCCAACAATCTATGCTCATTAAGTTCAGTCCATCCAATCGGTGACCTACACTTACGTCCATACAGAGCCTCATACGGTGCCAGCTTGATATTGGCTTAATAGCTGTTATTACATACAAACTCTGTGAGCGGCAAGAAATCCTTCTAACTACCACTATAATCGAGAACATAACCTCTCAACATGTCCTCAAGAATCTGAATCACACGCTCGGACTGCCCGTCAGTCTGCGGATGATAAGATGTACTAAAGTTCAATCGGGTACACAAAGCAGAGTGAAGTGCCTTCCAGAACTTCGCTGTAAATCTCGGATCAAAATCAGAAATAATCGATATTGGTACCCCATGAAGTCGAACAATCTAGAAATATATATTCGAGCCAACTTACACAAAGGATAGTTAACTCAAATAGGAATGAAATGCGCAGACTTAGTCAAACGGTCCACTATAACCCAGATGGAATCCTTCTTAGACGGAGTCATCGGAAGACCACTAAAAAATCCATAGTCACACGCTCCCACTTCCACTGAGGAATCTCGATGTGTTGAAGCAACCCAGATGGACACTGATGTTCTGCCTTGACTCTCTGACAAGTCATACACTTAGACACGAATCCGACAACATCCTATTTAAGACCTTTCCATCAGTACCTCTGACGAAGGTTCTTATACATCTTATCACCACCAGGATGCATAAAATAAGGGTTGTCATGTGCCTCGTGAAGAATAACCTGTTTCAACCCAGATTTCCTCGAAATTCAATACCGGCCTTGAAAACACAAAACACCATCCCGATCAATAGTAAAATCCACAGATGTACCCTCAGAAACCTCTCTAATACGGTGCATAAGAAAAGGATCAGTAGGCCGCTCAGCTCGAATATCAGATATCAGTGTAGGAATAACTCGAAGTTCTGCCATCAAACTACCATCCTCAAACAAACTCATCCGAGCAAACAAGGTCCTCAATTCCGAGATGGCGTTACGACTCAAGGCATCGACAATCATGTTTGCCTTTCCTGGGTGATACTCTATCTCACAGTCATAATCCTTGAGAAGTTCCAACCAGGGACGTTGTCTCAGATTCAACTCTTTCTGCATAAGGAGGTACTTTAGACTTTTGTGATCGGTGAAAATATAGCACTTCTCTCCGTAGAGATATTGTCTCTAGATTTTCAGAGCAAAGATCACAGCAGCAAGCTCCAAATCATAGGTAGGGTAGTTGCACTCATGCGCTTTCAACTAACGAGACGCATAAGCCACTACCTTCCCCTCCTGCATCAGAACACATCCTAATCTTGTGTGGGAGGCATCACTGTATATCGTATAAGCCTTCCCAGGCTCAGGCTGAATCAGAACCGGTGCTTCAGTCAACACGGTCTTAAGCTTCTCAAAACTAGTTTGCTGAGCCTCAGTCCAGACAAAAGGATTATCCTTCCTCAGAAGTTTAGTCAAAGAAGCTGCAATAATCGAGAAACCCTCCACAAACCTCGGATAGTAGCCAGCTAAACCCAAGAAGCTTCGAATCTCAGGAACATTCTTGGGCTGCTTCTAGCTCAAAATAGCCTCAATCTTCTTTGGATCAACCTGAATACCATTAGTAGAAACCACGTGTCCCAAGAAGGTAACCTCGATCAACCAAAATTCACATTTACTGAACTTTGCATACAACTGCTTCTCTCGCAAAGTTTGTAGGACAATTTGGAGATGTTCCTCATGTTTTGCCTCCGATTTTGAATAAACCAATATGTCGTCAATGAAAACCACCACGAACTGATCCAGGTAGTGTTGAAACACCCTATTCATCATATCCATAAATGTTGCAGAAGCATTAGTCAATCCAAACGGCATCACCAGAAACTCGTAATGACCATAACGAGTCTGAAAAGCGGTCTTGAACACATCAGAATCCTTAACCTTAAGTTGGTAATAACCCGATCTCAGGTCTATCTTAGAGAATATTGTAGCTCCCCGGAACTGGTCGAACAAGTAATCAATACGAGGAAGGGGATACCTGTTCTTGATCGTTAGCTTGTTCAGCTTCTGATAGTCAATACAAAGCCGAAGTGTTCCATCCTTCTTCTTCACAAATAAAACAAGGGCTCCTCAGGGGGAAACACTAGGTCGGATGAAACCCCTATCTAGAAATTCTTGCAACTGAATCTTCAATTCTTTAAGCTCTTTTGGAGCCATCCTATAAGGAGCCATAGAGACAGGGGATGTATTTGGATAAACATTTATGCCAAACTCAACCTCGTCACGTTTTGGCGGTACCCCCGGCAATTACTCCGGAAAAAACATCTGGAAAATCCCTAACCACTCGGATCTTATCCAAACCAGAATTTGACTGCCTCGAGTAAAGAATATAAGCAAGGTAGGCAATGGCCCCATGTAAAATCATCTTTTCTGCTTTGAGAGCCGAAAGAACATTGGACATGTAACCTCTACGCTCTCCCACCAGAATCACCTTGCACCCATCTGAGGTTTTCAGAGTCGCCCTTTTCTTTTCACAATCCAAACTAACTCGATGAGCGGATAATCAATCCATTCCGAGAATAAGATCGAACTCTTTGAAAGGTAACTCCATCAAATCAGTAGAAAATATTTTCCCTCGAATCACCAAAGGGCAATTCTTGTACACTTTAGTAACCTCGACATGGTCACCCACTGGACTATAAACTGAAACCGCGTTCAAAGTATTCTCAACCAGAATTTCAAGTCCCTCAGATACCGAACTCGCAACATACGAATGAGTGGAACCAATATCCAATAATGAAAAATACGATATAGAGTGAATAGAAAAGGTACCGTCAATTACATCTGGCTCATCACGATCATCATGTCTCCTAGTAGCATAAACCAATCATGGCTGTCTCACCCCAGATCCAGCTGATCCTCCACTCTAAGTTGGCCTGCCCCTACCAGCAGAAACTGTAATGTCAGATCTACCTCGACCTCTACCTCTAGCAGGAGTCTGTACCGATGCCTGTGACTGACTCGTCATATGAGCTGACGGAGGTGCAAGCGAACAATCTCTGAAAAGATGGTCGAACGACCCACGACAAAAACAAGCCCCATATTGTATCCTACACTCTCCTAAATTTCATTTCTTGCAGAAAGAACATTGTGATACCCCTCGTGTTCTAGTCGATCCTCCAACACTAGAAGTCGGAACAACAGTGGTCACCGGTCTGGCTCTGGAATAACTCTGATAATCACTCTCATCTCTTGCCCTCTTCCTGGTCTGATTACCTTGGCTCTACTGAACTGACGTGGTCGACTGCCTTTTACCCCGATCCATACCCTGAGACTCAACTTGCCTCAACTCTGCCTCATTGCGTCCAGCAGTCCTAGCTCGCAAGGTAATGTCCTTGTACTCTTTGTCCAAATGCAAAGCAACAAAGTCTTGATCGAAGGTCGCAGACCCCTCAGAAACCAGTCGCACTTCTTTTTCTCTGTAGTAACTAACCCAGGGACGTACTGTATCAGCCTCAAAAACTCGATCTCATACTGATTCACGGTCATCTCATTTTGCTTCAGTTTCATAAAGTCCTCTCGACACTTGGCTAGATACTCTGCCCCAACATATCTGTCTCTGAAAGCTTGACGAAAATGATCCTATGTGACCCGACTAGTAGAAATAACAGTCTCCTCAGCCTTCCACCAGTTATGGGCTTCACCCTTCAATAATGATACAACTGCTCTTAATTTTCTGTCAGTAGAATAGTCCATCTCATCAAATAACTATTGTAATTTCTTCAGCCAATACTCTGCGTCAGCCGGATCTGCAACCGTCTTACCATCAACCATCGACATCCCAATAGACAAAAACTCAGCAGATATGGGTCTCCTAGAACCCTATCGAAGATACTCAAGTAACACCAAATGCACTGCAGCAACATCAACTCCAGCAGTCTTACTGTTACCGACTGCACGAGGACCTCCGCTCTGAGTTTGCTGACCAGGGTGATCGGTCTGTTGATCACTTGTATGATCCTCAGGTTGCTCCTTAGCCTGCTCATGTTGTGGGTCCTCCTGATGTTGTGGCGAATGCTCATGAGGATTAATGTCGCTTGTATCCACAACAGTACGACCTCGTCTATGACCTCGACCTCAGCCAGCCGTAACTCCAGTAGTCCTACTAGGTGGCATAGTAGTCTATCTACAAAAAGAAAAATCCTAAAGTCAGAATTGGTACTTGGAGTCTCTAATTCGGAAATTTATCTTAAAATCTTGTAGTTACCAAAAACATATATTATGCATGTAAAATTTTGAAAACATTAAAAATCAAATTTTGTCGAGCCACACGGGCCGAGGGGTGTAACCTGGCTCTGATACCACTAAATGTAACCCCATATTTTTACCTAAGAGGTTTGCTTAAATTATATTTTTTGTTTTAGGAAACTTGCCCCTCAAGAAAGATCACTTAAAAGAAAAACGTGTCGAAATTTATTATTCAATTGTAAAGTCCTTTGAAGTTTCTTCATAAAACAATGCATGCAGAAATTAGTTCATCAATCCCAAAATAAAAGTCCAAAGTCGAAATTTACAACCAAGTCCGAAATACATAAATAATGAAAAGAAACTTGAAATAATCCATACTAAATAATAATATCAAATCCGTTAAAATGAGGTCCTCCAAGTACTGAATCCTATGTTTGGAAATCTGAAACAGATACTAAGGGGAAGTCAGCTATAAAGCTCAGTGTGTCTCTATAGTGCATAATAGAGGTATAACCAACAGCCCATCAACAATCAAGATTAAACAGTTATTCTGAAGTAGTACAAGCAAGGCATAATGTTAGCATAACATGACATGCACCCATCTACTTCACCATCCGAAGAGTGTGGTTCCCCTGAACCACTCTACACCGCAACACCATGTCTGAAGCAGAACTCATCCTGAAAGATGGAACTACTAATCCGAAGCGATGTTCAACCCGAAGGATGAAGTCGTTGAGCTTCCTCCATACAATATCCCATCCTAATGATACGACATGTTATCTGATTTTAGAGTCTGAATACAATCTTATTAAATAACTAAGATGCATGTACATAATAGTCTGATTCCGATATGTGTTACATAACATGATCACAACATTCGAGTCATAAAATATATTTAGCAGATAACAGAGCAGGATAGCACATAAATATATATATCATACAGATCATACAATCAGACAACAAAGACATGTAGCACAGACAGAGAACACACCTTAGGCAGCTAAACAATAAACATCGATAGTAACGTCTCCCACGCTCAGTTCTAGCGGAAGGTCTGCTTGGCGGATCTTACTATATAAGATCACTATATAAGAAATCTTACTAACGGACCTCGAAGACTGTGCCACCGGAGGTTTGCTTGGCGGAGGATGAGGTAAAGTCTCAGGGTCAGAGTCCACGTCACTTGAACACATAAATAACTGAGTCAAACTCTATTGCAACACTTAACAAAATTTTGAGTTCAACAAATAAACTTGATCAAAAAGAGGTATTTCAGGTTCGAATTTGAAGAAACGGACAGCGGAAATTGTAACACCCCAATTTTGGGCTTAGAAGTTTTGGGTCTAAACCGGACCGTTCGGATTTTCGGTTCGAATATAAAAGGTGGTTTTAAGGAAAGCCTAGTTCGGGATGCATTAAAAATATGGAAAAATATCTAAAAATCCTCTTTTAATATATATAAGAGGGTGGTGAAATCAATTTTACAAAATGAGGTTTGAAAATATGACATTTTGAGTTAGTAACTAAAATGTAATTTTTGAAAAGTTCGTGACTGTTTTAAAAGGATTGAAACTTTGAATCTTTAAGGAGCTAATTTACCCAAGGGAGGATTTCTCCAGATTTTTCTTGATTTTTAAAGACTCATTTAATGTTTAATTAATAAAAAGAAAAGAGGCAAAAATATATTTTTAGTTTCATAACTAACTTTTACCAAAATTTTCCTATTTCATTTTCTCTCAAAATTCCCTCAGCCAAACACATTTCCACAACAATTTTTCCTTATATTTTCACAGCTAAAGTTGAGATATCAATTCCTAAATGATTCCTAATCATTTCTACATCAAATCATCATCATTTGCTTAATGAATTTTCAAGGATTTTGGCTCTAAACAAGGAGAAATCCACATTTAGAGGTATGAACGTTCTTCTCCTCTAAATACTCAGTTCTTTACTGAAATTCCCAAGTTCTCAATCCTTAAATTAAGTTTTATTAAAGGTTTTAATGTTGTGATCTTGATTTTGGCTTAAAATGCAAGATTTGGATTTAATTTTGAAGAAATTTGTATTGGATGATTGGGCTCTGTTTTGAGATGTCTTTTTGATGTATTTTGGATGTATAAATGATGTGTGATTGAGGTTTAATCAATGCAATCCCGAATAGGTTGATTTTCCTAAGTTTTTACTTGTGAAAATGGTGGTTTTGGGGTGATCTTGGTGTTTTGTTAATGTTGGAGGTATAAGGACGAGTTTGAGTTTATTTTGGATGTTAATTGATGTTTAATAATGGTTAGAAGTGATGGATCTTGGCTGGGTTAAGTCTTGGAAGTGTTTGGAGGTGATTTCGGTTGTGTTTGGTAGCCGAAATGTTGGATTTGCAAAGAGCAGCGAGTTTGGGTGTGTTGCTGGTGTTTTTAATGCATGATGATGCATTAATCCTCTGTTGTTATGTGCTTGAAACAGGGGGGATGATCCGTGAGCAATAGAGGTGGCGTTGATGGTTTTGGATGCTTGGAAGGCTTGTTGGCTAGCCTAGTTTTATGTATCGGTGAGTGAAGTTGGGGTTTTCAGCTTTAAAACCAATGTTTGAAGGTTTTGGGAGCTTAGTTTATGTCTAAGCAACTTATCTAAGCTCAAGAGTAAGTAAATGGAATTTCTCTCTTGGTTTGTGTTATGAATTGGTTTTTAAAGCACTTGTGATTGTTGGATGCAATGCATGTGATTTGCATGTTTAAATTCTGTTTTGAAAGCATGTTTTAGCATGGTTTAGTGCTGGTTTTGAAAGTCATGTGTTGAAGGATGCTCAAGGTAAGAGATCCTTGGTTTTGTACTTTTGAATTGTGGAATTGATGCATAGTGTTGCATGTTGTTTAATGGTTTTGTTTAATGCTTTAAAACAGTGAATTGATGATGGTAATTGATGATATTGGCAAGTGATGTAAGTGATTGTTGGTTACTTTAATCGGATATAGTTAGCCGGCTATAGGATTGGGTGCACTGTGAATTGAGTCGCCTTGGATGTCGAGGGGGTTGTAATTGTACCGTAAACTCCATCCAAGAATCCTAGCGATTGAAGAAATTGGTATCACCACGATGGAGGATGGCTCTCGTGGGTGAACCTTGTTAAAAGTCACCATGATGGAGGGTGGCTCTCGTGGGTGGACTTTGTTAAGCGTCACAACGGTGGAGGGTTGCTCCCGTGTGTGAGCTTGGTTAAGGTGATTACAATGGTTGTGGTAGCTTCCATGTGTAAGCCTTGTGATGTGTCCCGGCTCTCGCTAGTGTATTATACAACTTCCGATGAGTGATGTTGAGGGGTTGTGATTGTACCGTTAAACTCCATCACGGGTGTTGAGGGGTTGTGAATGTACCGGTAAACTCCACCTTGTGTTGTTCGGAAGTGTGTATGGAGCGTGTGGGACAACGCTTGTAATCCGCGTATCCGATTGTGTCTTGTGTTATGATGGTTTGTGAATTATCACTTGGAAGCCAATATAATGTTCTTGAATGTAATGAAGCATGAGATGCTTGAAATGATGCATGGTTGCATGGGAAGTGTGTGATGTTCTAAGAATGCATGTATTACTTGTTAACTTGTACAAGTGTTTATCTTATATTAAGAATGGTGCATATGTGCATGGGAATCTCTTTAGTGCATTGAAGTCTTGTGAAGGCTTGTTTTTAAAAGGCATGTAATGCAAATGTTGATTTTGTGGTTCATGTATTGCATTTGTTTAATGCATGAGATAGATTGAAGGAGTAAGTGGTTTTCAAAGGTTTCTTGCTTTGAGATGATTTTCAAGAATGAGAAAAGTATAATGTGAAGTGGAAGTGTTTTCCAAGGAATTTGTATTTAACTTTGCATATGATGTTCATGCATGGAAAGGTTAAATTGATGGTTTTGCAAGGATGTGCTTTGAAGTGAGCTACTTAGCTTTTCTAAGCTAAGGGTTGGTTTTCATGTTTGAGCAATGCATGATTTAAAGCATGTTGTTTAAAAAGGGGTTTTCAAACATTGCTTTGGTTTATCGAAATATGTTTACTTTTTTAAGAGGTTTTACGACTCGCTGCATTGATGGTGTTTTGGTTTTAAGCATTCCTCACTAAGCATTATGTGCTTACGCTCCTTTTTGTCCATCAATGCAGATATTTGAAGTTGGGACAGCAAGAAGCAAGGGATTCAAGGAGAGCTCCACTTGAGATGTATGTCTTGGTTAATAGCTATAGATAATAAAGGCAATGGGGGGGGAGAGTCTTTTATGTTGATGTTTAATGAGATTTTGTATGTTGGACAAGTTTGGTTTATGATTTGAACTACGTGGTTTAACGCTTGCAACATTTGAATCTTCTTATTCATAAGTCGTTATGATATGCTTCTTGTTTTAAAAGCATGTTTAAGTGTTGGATGTGTGGAAGGAGTTGGTGCACCTAGGAGTTGTTTTGTATCTAGATTTTAATGCAATTTGGTAGTTATGATGCTTGGCATGTTGTTGCTTTGTTGAGGATTGATTTGGAGCATGTTCGATGGGGTTTAAATGTGTTAAAACAGGCCTATCTGCTGTTTCTGGGCAGGGTGTTTCGAAACACCCTTGCCTGTTTCGAAACAGGGGCATGATTTGGCCTGGGTGTTTCAAAACGGGTAGAGGTGTTTCGAAACACTTTGGCTACTGCCAAGCCCCGTTTCTGAACGGGCTAACCCCGTTTCGAAACACTTTACCGTTGGGCACTGATTTGAATGGTTTTGAAGTTTGCAAGCTTTACGTTTTAGTCTTGATTTTTGTATGTGCAATTGCTTGAGTTCGAGATGTCCGTTTAAGGTGAAATTTGGCAGAGATGCATGAAACATGTCTAATTTCATAATGGTAACTTAAAATTGGTAAAGTCCTCTTAATTTCCAGAATTTACAAAATGGTCCCTAAATTCGTATGTTGTGCAATTGGGTCCCTTATTGTTTTCCGATTGTGGTGATTTTTGAGTATGCTTATCTCAAGAGTATGCCTAGGTTTAATGTGCATCTAGACAAGTTTAAAAAGAAAAAAAAAGGGTCGTTAATCAAGGTTGACTTTCGGGTTGACTTTGGTTTTCCCCGTGTAATCTTCGTAATCCGGGTCAACCGTCTAGGCCGGGCTAAGGGGGTTACAGAAATGGAACCAGAACGTTGAAAAACATAATGATGAACTCGGCCGAAAAAGTCAACCCAAAAGTCAACGCTGACATCATCATTGACCATGATGACGCCATCGTTGATGCCAGCCTGCATCACCATTATAGCAGATGATGCCACTGCTGATCTCATCCATCTCGGTCAAAGCTGACCGATTTGGTTCAGCGTTCTGGTATGGTTCAACTACCCAACCCGGTTCAGTTCAATCACCAACCCAAATCAGATTCAGCCTAATCCCCAAATTAACCAAAACCCTAAACAAACATCCCCCAAAACCAAACCCTAGTCAATTGACCCATCCCGACGGCAACTAGTAAGGATTCACGGTGAACGACAAACCGACGGCGGCGACAATTGAAAACCCATCATGCTCGACCACGATACTCACCCAAACCCGGGACGGAAGCGGCATACTAGGAGGACGGCGGCGACAAAGCATGATTAAACGAACAGTTTTGAACCATTTCCATCGAAGAACGACGACACGACGAGAGTTGGGTGGGCGGCTTTGATTGCACGGTCACTATAATCGCACCGGTAACCTTGAAATGTTGAATAGACGATGCTGGCCCCTTGGCTGGAGCTTCAACGGAAAACGAGGAAAAAAGGGGGTGTTTGATTTGCTTTGGAGAGAAGAGGGAGAACAGATAATGAGTTTGGCGTTTAAAAGTAAAATTGAGACAAAAGGGTGTTTACCCTAAACAAATGGGAAAATTACAGAAGAAGGGTCCCAACTTTACCCCGCCTAACAAATTGCCACCAAGTTTTAACTTTAATCAATTAGGTCCCGAATTCAAATTAGGTTAAAATATGAGATTTCCCCCCAAATTCTAGGGTTTCCAATTGGGAATCTTTACGATTAGTGTTTACAAATTAGGGCTAAAATGGGGTGTTACAGAAACTATGTTTATGAAATCTAATTTGTAATGATAATATTGGTATGTTAATATATATATATATATATACATGTTACGAGATTGTTTTCTATGCATACAAAAATTTAGGGATACTTCTGAAGTATAAAATACAAATACTAATGTTTAAAAGACTGCTTGTGTTAAAGGAGTATGATTGGTTCATGAAAATGTTTGAATCAGATTGATTAGCTTAGTGATGCTGATTGTGTAAGCTAAATTATGTTGTAAATCTCGTATGTTATATACTGCAATATGTGTACATATTGAATACATGTAAAATGTAAATTTGATACAGTAAACAGTTAGGATACTGCAGAAAACCAGTTCGAATTAGTATAGTAAAGCATGTATTCAGTTTAGATTATACAAATAATGCAATTTGTTATGAATGCGGAAAACTTATACTAGGAAACTGTATTGAATACCAAAATGATGTAGAAACTGTAGGAATATGTGTCAAGAAATAGTTTAAATTAGGAATGCTTTTAATAGGATTTTATGAATATTTCTTGTAGTTACAATCCCTAGAATTAGTTTCTTTCCCAACTTAAAGTTTCCTAAGATATAGATATAGCTTGTATAAAATATGTAACAAATCCTACTGATTATGTAATGAAATAACATAGAATTACTCTGATTTCTCACATGGTATCATATTAGGTTTCGACCATTCTAGATCCTAATCGATGGCTAATACTTCTTCCTCTTCCTCCTCCTCTTCTATTGAGAATATCTCTTCGTTAGAATTTGTTTATGGTTCTGATGACCTTCATGAATCTTCCAATTTGGTCATTACCTGCCATTGACTGAATGGTAATAATTATATCGAATGGTCTCAATTCGTGAAAATCTTCCTTGCGGGAGGAGAAAGATTGGGATATGTCATTGTGGACATCGTAAAACCTACTGTTGGAGCCTCTAGTTATGCCAAATGGATGCGAGAGAATAGTCAGGTAATGACGTTGCTTATTAATTCTATGTTTCCTAGTATGGGTCGTAACTTTCTTCTTTATCAAACTACAGATGATATTTGGCGTGCTGCTCAATAAACTTATTCTAGCACAGACAACATCTCTGAATTATATGGGATTGAAAGCCAGACAGCAGCTCTCAAACAAGAAGGGATAACTGTCACTTTATACTATAACACCCTCAATGCACTATGGCAGCAGCTTGATCTTTATGGTCAAAACTAATGGCAAAATCTAGCTAATGCTGCTCTTTTCTAGAAAATCACTACTCATAAGGGGATTTTCCAAATCTTTCAACGACTTAATAAGGAATTAGATGAGGTTCGTGGCAGAATCCTTGGAACTTCTCCCCTTCCATCGATTAGAGAAGTGTTCTCCATAGTTAAGAAAAAAGCTAGCATAAGATTTGTCGTGCTCCTTGAAATTCTTTATGATGAAGAATCTGCCCCTTTTTCCCAAGCATCCTCCAACTCACATAAGAAGGGAAGGCCTTGGTGTGATCACTGTAAGAAACCAGGCCACTCCAAAGAAAATGTTGTAAGCTTGATGGTAAACTAGTTGACTGGAAATCCAAGTCCTCTACAGCAACTCAGTCCACCTCGTCTTCTGCCACTACTGTTTCTAATTTCACCAAGGAACAAATTGCAGATCTTCAGAGGATGTTTAGTCAATTAGAAGGGCCTCGAGTGGGTAATCTAGTCATGGTTGAACCATAAGGTAAAACCTTTCCTACAACCCTTCTTTCTGAACAGTTAACCTCCACTTGGGTCCTTGACTCTAGGGCTTCAGATCACATGATTGGCAACAAGACATTGTTTAAAACTTTTCAGCTACATTTGGCAGGGCTATTAAAACTGCAGATGGTTCCCTTTTCTAGATTCATGGACATGGTTCTATCTCTCTCAATAAGAATTTGATTCTTGATTCTTGATAATGTCCTTTTTGTACCAAATCTTGCTTGCAACCTCATATATGTCAGTAAACTTTCGAAGGATTTAAATTGTACTATCAATTTTAATGGATCTAGTTGTACTTTGCAAGCACTGGACATGAAGAAGATGATTGGCAATGCTAGCTTGCACAATGACCTCTATATCCTAAATGACCCTCCATCGGCTTTCGAACAGCCACCTCCCACTTCTTTCACAGCCTTAGAAAAAATTGACACAGTTATGTTATGGCATTTTAGGTTAGGCCATCCTAGTTTTCAATATCTTGCAAAGTTATATCCTTCTCTTTTTATTAATAAAAAGCCACATTTTTATAAATGTCATATTTTTTCTCTTGCCAAACATACCAAAGCATCATATTCACCATCTAAATATAAGCCTTCACGCCCTTTTTCTTTGATTCATAGTGAAATTTGGGGCCCTTCTAGAGTGAAGAATGCTAATGGTTGTAAGTGGTTCTTTACATTTATCGATGACCATAGTAGGCTAACTTGGACTTATTTGATGCGAGACAAATATGAAACTTCCATTATATTTGAGCAATTTTATACCATGGTTGACACCCAATTTCATTCCAAAATTCAACTTTTTCATTCTGATAATGGTAGTGAATTCTTTGCTACATCGTTGGGTGTTTTTTTCAAAACCAAAGGAATAGTTCACATTAGTTCTTGTGTTGACACTCCACAGCAAAATGGCATTGTCGAGAAGAAAAAATAGACACCTTCTTGATGTTACTCGTTCCCTTCTCTTCACCAACAACGTTCCAACCTACATGTGAGCAGAGGCCTTGTTATCTGACACATATTTGATAATTTGTATGCCTAGTAAGGCCTTGAATTTCCATACTCCTCAATCCAATTTCTTGGAGAGTTACCCCCACTTCCAGCCTATTTCTTCTATTTTACCTCTTAAAGTCTTTGGTTGCACTGTTTTTATCCATAATTCTGCTCCTAATAGGTCCAAGTTTGATCCTAGATCCTTAAAATGTGTTCTAGTATGGAATTATTTCCTAAAGAAGGGTTATAAATGCGATCATCCACCTTCTAAACGATTTTATGTCACTATGGATCTCACGTTTTTTAGCAGGACCCTTATTTTACTAAAGCTGAAATTCAGGGGGAGACATTGACTGATTTTCAACCTTATCATCAACATCAAGTAACCTCTCCTAATTTTCCAATACCTTCAGATTTGTCACCTTCAAATCCACCTTTGTTATCTACACCTACTACCTTTCCTTTTACACCTTATGATTCTTCTACACCCACTCCTAATAATTATCCTGATACTTCCAAAACTACACCCCCTAAACAACTTCTGGTTTACACAAGGAAAAAGAAAACTATATCTAGGGCTATTCTGCAATCTGACACTTTCTGAGAGTTAGATTTAGGTCCAGCTGCCAATGTGGAAGAAGAAGGAAATGAGTACAATAAGTCCACTTCTCCTAATCTTGATGTTTTTCCTATTCCCATTAGAAAGGGAGTAAGGCAATGCACGAAACACCCTATTCAGAGATTTGCTGGTTACAGCTCTTTATTGCCTTCTTTCCAAGCCTTTACAGCTAGCTTAAATGAAGAACAAATCCTCTCAAATATTAATGAAGCATTAAAGGATTCTAAATAGAGAAGGGTAGTTGAAGAGGAAATCAGTGCACTCGAGAAGAATGCTACATGAACTATAACAAACCTTCCGCA
Organism: Hibiscus tridactylites; assembly: GCA_958450335.1. Taxonomy (NCBI): domain Eukaryota; kingdom Viridiplantae; phylum Streptophyta; class Magnoliopsida; order Malvales; family Malvaceae; genus Hibiscus; species Hibiscus tridactylites. The sequence continues at coordinate 29,040,531 of OY288279.1, read as the reverse complement.
AGATAAAAAAACCGGTTGGTTGTAAATGGATCTTTGTTGTGAACTATAATTCTAATGGCAGTGTATAGAGATACAAAGCGAGACTAGTGGCTAAAGGATATACACAAACCTATGGAGTAGATTTTACAAATACTTTTGCTACAGTAGCTAAACTCAATACAGTTCGGGTACTATTAAGTCTTGCTGTCAACCATGACTAGAAACTACATCAACTTGATGTCAAAAATGCCTTTCTCAATGGCAAACTCGAGGAGGAGGTCTATATAATGGTACCACCTGGTTTGGAGTCTATTGAAGGAAATCAGAAAGTGTGCAAGCTTAATAGGTCACTATATGGGCTAAAACAGTCCCCTAGGACCTGGTTTGAAAGGTTTACCTAAGTGATCCTAAGAAATGGCTACAAGCAGTCCCTTGCCGATCATACACTCTTCATCAAGAAAAATTCCAAAAACAAAAGAGCTATCCTAATTGTTTATGTGGATGACATAATCCTAACTGGAGATGATGATGAGAAAATTAGCTTAAAAACACTCATAAACAGGGAGGTTGCAAAATCTAAAGAGGGTCTCGAGATCAACCAAAGAAAGTATGTTCTTGACTTACTCAATGAAGCAGGTTTTTTAGGGTGTAAGCCAGTAGATACACCAATGGAAGCCAGCCTGGAATTCAACAAGGGGGCAGCAAGCTCCTTAGCAGATAAAGATAGATTTCAAAGGTTAGCTGGAATCTAATCTACTTGTCATTAACAAGGCCGGATATAGGTTTTTCAATAAATATAATTAGTCAACATATGGCTAATCCTAATGAAGAACACATGGCAGCAGCTAACAGGATCCTGAAGAACTTGAAGAAAACTCTTGGTCATGGTTTAATGTTCAAAAAGTCACAAGACAGATCTGTGAAAGTCTTTACAAACTCTAGCTGGGCAGGGGACTTAACAGAAAGGAGGTCTACTAGTGGCTATTGCACATTTGTGTGTGGAAACCTTGTTACCTGGAGAAGTAAGAAACAAACAGTTGTTTCAAGAAGTAGTGCTGAGACAAAATTTAGAGCCTTGGCATTGGGAATCTGTGAAGGAATCTGGATACTTAAGCTGCTAAAAGAATTATACCCTGAATAAGAAGACTGTTTTGAAATTGTAAAACTAATATTTGATTTTGATATAACAAGTAATTCAATGACTAAATTATAAAGTGAATAATTTTTGAAGTAATCAAAATACTCGATTTTGACAAGTACAATTTATTCTTAAAATGTTTTCAAGTCAAAACTTAAACTCCATAAATTTTTCTAAGTGTTTCAATGCCAAAATATAGAAAATCGCCCAGGCATTTTGAAACATCCTCAAAGTGTTTCGATATGTTTTGCCACTAGAGTCACCTATTTTGAAATGATTCACAACCTTTTTGATACGTCTTGCCACTAGAGACACTTGTTTCCAAACGGCTCACACCCGTTTCGATACGACCTTTATCTGGGCTTTGATTTTTTAGTATTGTTTCGAAAGGGATCACACCCATTTTGATACAAGGGTTAAGTAAATTTAAAAATTGGGCATTAAATGAACTAGTCGTTACTTCTCAAAAACTGATTTTTGAAGATTTGGTTAAGTGCTTCGATACACCCTTAAGCTGTTTTGAAACACTAGTTTATAGTTTCAAAACATTTCGATGCAACCTTCTTTTTGCCTTTACTATTTCGATACAGCCTATAACCGTTTCAATACGGGCCCTTTTTACATATAACAAATCTTTCTTTTTTGAGTGCTCGTTTTGATACAAGGGTGTGAAACAAATATTTTAATTTTGATATAACTAAAAACCTAAGGACTAAATTGAAAATGTCAAAACGAATTTTAAGTCCTCAAAATATTCCCATATAAATTTAAGATTATGCCCAAGTTAAAAACAAAGTTCTTCAAATATTTTTCTAAGTGTTTCAAGCTAAAACAGTGATTTTCAAGCTCCTGTTTCGAAACGGCCCTCAGGCGTTTCGAAACGTTTTCATCACTGTCAACCACCGTTCCGAAATGTGTATCGAAACACTTGACCCCGTTCCAAAACGGGCTCTCACGTTTCGAAACTGTTCTTCATACTTGATTTGAAAAGGCACAACGGTTAAGATATTTTTACTGAATATTTAAAGATAAATAGGGTGTTTCGAAACAGGCTAAGGCCGTTCCGAAATGACCCTTGACAGTAGCAAATCCGTTTCGAAACGAAGCCAAAGCGTTTCGAAACAGGTCTTAAGTTTAAATTTAAAATATGACCGTTGAAGTTGTTTTTAACTGATTTTCTGAAAACCGTTAAGGTGTTTCGAAACGGGCTAAGACCGTTTCGAAACGACCCTTGACAGTGGCAAAAGTGTTTTGAAACGGCCCTAAGGCGTTTCGAAACGATGCACCCCAACGGCTCTTTCTATTATAGTCCGTTTCGAAACAGGTACCCCGCGTTTCGAAACAGGTTGTTGCAGACTACATTTATGGTGGTGAGATAACATCCCCAACGGCTCTATTGATGAGTGCAACAACCACAACGGCTAGAATTCAATGAGAAGGTATAAAAGAGACCTCTAAAAGCTCCAGCAACAACTATTGATCCAAAAGAAAACATCCAAACATCAAATCCAAGCAATTGTGCAAAAATCCCATTTTGTCTAAAATCCCAATTGTAATTTTTCATTCATATCTTGTTCAATTGGTTTGAGTGCTTGTATTTGAGTTATTATTTGTATTGAGAGATATCTAATTAGCCATTAAATTTCTTTGTTCACTTGTGTGAGGATTGGGTTGATTTTTGGGTAGAAAAATCAACCGAAATTGTAAAGGGTTGCCTCCTTGTCCTAGAAAAGGGGAAGAGCAATTAGTGGAATTGTTGCAAATCCTTAGTGAAGCTAAGGTAGTGGATGTAGAGTTCATTTGGAACTTGAACCACTCTAAATCCCTTGTCCATCATTTTTAATTTGCAATTTCCACCACAAAACTCTAAATTTCCAATTCACCCCCCCTCTTGGTCAATATCGATCTTGCGATCCACTCAACAATTGGTATCAGAGCCTAACTCTTTGGGGATTAACAACCACAAGAGGAGTTCCTTGGAAGAGTGTGATCATCAAAATATCAAGAGATGACTTCAACCTCCGGTTCTGGCATGTACGAGTCACAATCCACTACAAAGCCTCCCTTCTTCAACGGTGATAACTATTCTTTTTGGAAGAATAGAATGCGTCTATTCATCAAGTCAAGTGACTATCTTGTGTGGGATGTCATTGAGGATGGGCCATATATTCCATTGAAGCAAGATGGTGAAGGCAAGATGGTGCTAAAGAAGAAAGTGGAAATGAGTGAAGAGGAGAGGAAAAAGATTCAAGTCAATGATAAAGCTCTCCACATGTTATTTTGTGCTTTCGGTCCGGACATCTACTCAAAGGTCTCATCTATTGAAAGTGCCAAAGAAGTGTGGGACACTCTTGGGACCACTTATGAAGGCACCAATGATGTTAAAGAAACTAAGATTGGACTTCTCAATCTTAGCTATGAAAATTTCAAGATGGAGCCCGATGAGACGGTGTCAAAGATGTTTGATCGTTTCTCCACAATTGTCAATGGTCTAAAGGGCTTTGGAGAGATCATGCCGGAAGACAAGCTTGTCCGGAAGCTACTCTATTCACTTCCCGAGTCTTGGGATAGGAAGAGAACCGCTATCATCGAAGCAAAGAACTTGAAAACGTTGAAGCTTGATGAGCTTGTGGGTTCTCTCCTTACTCATGAGATCATGAAGCAAGGAAGGGAAGATGAGAAGAAGAAAGAAGAGAAAAGGGTAGAGAAGCTTGAGGTTGAGAAGAAGAAGAAGATGGGAATAGTTCTCAAGGCTAAAGCTTCACAACATGATGAGAGCTCATCTTGTGAGGAGGATGAACTCGAAGAATTGGCTATGATAGCCAAACGATTCTCACGTTTCATGAGGTCCAACCGGGGAAGAAAAATTCAAAGGAAGATGGACTTCAAAGGGAAGAACAAAGAAGAAGGAAAGGATCCTATCATTTGCTTTGAGTGCAAACAACTCGGCCACATACGTTCGGAATACCCTCAACTCAAGAAGAAGGGCTTTGAGAAGAAGAAGAGACTCAAAGCCAAGCTTGCTACTTGGAGTGATGAGGAGTCATCGAAGGATGACGAACAAGAAGTGGCTAATCTTTGCCTCATGGCACTTGAGGAAGATTCCTCCTTGGTAACCTCTAACTCATCTACTTTAGATTTTTCATATGAAGAATTAAATGATGCATATGATGAGTTACAAGAGGTATATGATGAATTAGTTGAGAAATACAAGGAGTCGGTCATTAGGAATAAAAAGATTATTCTAGAACTAAATGAGAAAAATGACTCACTTACTCAAGCTAATTCTAAATTTGAGAAAAAGATATTAGGATTAAAAGTTGAACTTAAATTTTTTCAAGATGAAAATGTTGATCTTATTAATCTTTTATCTCAATGTAATTGTGAACACCAAAAGGTGTTGGGTGAGCTAAATGAGCTCAAGAAGTCTTTAAAAAATGTTGGTAGTGTCAAGCATGAAGTAGGAGAATCATCTAGAACACACCAACATAAGAAAAAGACTAACTACTACAAACAAGGTGGCTATCCTAGACATAGTAGAGCTAAAAGAATTAGAAGTGTATGGGTTCCTAAGGAACTTGTTATATCTAATAATATTATTGCTATGTCATCTTGGATTCCTAAGGGAACCAAGGTTTTGGGAGCTAACACTCATGGACCCAAAATGATTTGGGTACCAAAAACCAAAGTTTAATATCTTTGTTTGTAGGGGAGCATTGCTACAAGGCCAAAGCACAAAGTCAAAACTCATGGTACCTTGATAGTGGATGCTCGAGGCACATGACCGGAGACAAGAGTCGATTCATGGATCTAAAGCCAAAAAGTGGAGGAGTAGTAACATTTGGTGACAACTCCAAAGGCCACATTAAAGGTATTGGCTCCATAGGTAATCACTCTACCATTCTCATTGAAAATGTCTTATATGTCGATGGTCTTAAACACAATTTATTGAGCATAAGTCAATTGTGTGATAAAGGATTTAATGTTTTATTTGATAAAAATAGATGCAAAATTGTAGACATTAAATCTAATAATATTATGCTCATAGGTCATCGCATAGGAAACATATACATGGTGCATTTAGATGACATACATACATCTCATGCATGCTTAGTTGCTCAAAATGAAAATGATGCATGGTTGTGGCATAGGAAGCTAGGACATGCTAGCATAAGTGTTTTAGAAAAACTAGTCTCTCTAAATCTAGTTAGAGGTTTACCCAAGATAAAATTTTCAAATGATAAAATTTGTGATGCATGCTCAAAGGGTAAACAACATAGGTCTTCCTTTAAATCCATTAATGATGTTTCTACTAGTAGATGTTTACAACTAATTCACATGGATTTATTTGGGCCAATTAGGACTATGAGCTTGGGTGGTAAGTCTTATGCTTTTGTGCTAGTTGATGATTTTTCTAGATTTACTTGGGTTCTCTTTTTAAGTACTAAAGATGAGGCTTTGGAAAAATTCATCACATTTTCAAAACTAACCCAAAATGATCTTGAACTTAGAATTTCACATATTAGAAGTGATCATGGAACCGAGTTTCAAAATTTAGGGTTTGAAGATTTTTTAAATGAAAATGGTATTAGCCATAATTTTTCAGCTCCTCGAACTCCTCAACAAAATGGGGTAGTTGAGAGGAAAAATAGAACTTTACAAGAAATGGCTAGAACTATGCTTTGTGAAAACAATTTACCTAAATATTTTTGAGCGGAAGCCACAAACACCGATTGTTATATTGTAAATCGAGTAATGATTAGGCTAATTTTAAAGAAAACACCTTATGAGATTTTAAAATCCAAAAAGCCTAACATTAGCTATTTCCACCCTTTTGGGTGCAAGTGTTTTGTTTTAAATAATGGAAAAGATAACTTAGGTAAATTTGATGCAAAAAGTGATGAAGCCGTTTTTATAGGCTACTCTTTAACCTTTAAAGCCTATCGAGTATTTAACAAAATAACTTTAGTAGTAGAAGAATCTATTCATGTTGTATTCGATGATAACCTCCTTCCTAGGAAGGATTCTTGTGATGATGATGATGTAGGGATCATAAATGCCTTTGATGGAGGTCAAACTTCAAAGGAGGATGAGATTCCAACAAAGGAAGACGACTCACAAGATCCACCTCTTGAAGCCTTGAAGGACTTGGCTATAGAGGAAAAGGAAGTGAGCTACCCAAGGGAGTTGAACTATGTCAAAGATGGTGAAATCTTGGGTGATCCATCCAAGGGGGTAACCACTCGTTCTTCTCTTAGATTAATGAACCATGTTTCATTTATCTCATGCATAGAGCCTAAAAATATAAAAGAAGCATTGAAAGATGACTTTTGGATTATGGCTATGCAAGAAGAGTTAAATCAATTTGAGAGAAGCAATGTTTGGACATTAGTTGATAGGCCTAGTAATCAATCTACAATAGGAACTAAATGGGTCTTTAGGAACAAACTAGATGAGAGCGGTAACATTGTGAGAAATAAAGCTAGACTTGTAGCACAAGGTTACACTCAAGAAGAGGGAATAGATTTTGATGAAACCTATGCACCCGTAGCTAGAATGGAAGCCATTAGGATGTTGCTTGCATATGCATGTTATCATAATTTCAAGCTTTTTCAAATGGATGTTAAAAGCGCATTTTTAAATGGTTTTATAAATGAAGAAGTGTATGTGGAACAACCACCAGGTTTTGAAGATTCAAAATTTCCAAATCATGTTTTCAAACTTACCAAAGCTCTTTATGGTTTAAAACAAGCTCCTAGAGCTTGGTATGAAAGGCTTTCAAATTTTTTGATTGAAAAAGGATTTGAAAAAGGTAAGGTGGACACTACACTCTTTATAAAAATGTATAAAAATGACATCTTGGTAGTTCAAATCTATGTTGATGATATTATTTTTGGTTCTACTAATGAATGTCATTGTCAAGAGTTTGCTAAGTTAATGCAAGGTGAATTTGAGATGAGCATGATGGGGGAGCTTTCATTCTTTTTGGGACTCCAAATCAAGCAAAAGAAGGATGGCACCTTCATCAACCAAGCAAAATACATAAAGGATATGCTCAAGAAGTTTGGCTTGGAGAATGCAAAGCCTCAAGCCACTCCTATGAGCTTATCTACAAAGCTTGACAAAGATGAAGGAGGTAAGTGTGTTGACTCTAAGCTTTATCGTTCTATGATTGGATCTTTGCTTTACCTTACCGCAAGTAGACCGGATATCTTGTTTAGTGTTTGCTTGTGTGCTAGGTTTCAAGCTAGTCCTAGAGACACTCCTTGTTTAGGTCTTTGGTATCCTAGAGACTCTACCTTCAACCTTCATGCTTACTCGGATGCGGATTATGGGGGTTGCAAAATTGATAGGAAATGTACTTCGGGAACTTGTCAATTCTTAGGTAGTATGCTCATATCTTGGTTCTCTAAGAAACAAAATAGTGTAGCCTTATCTACCACCGAAGCCGAGTACATATCCTTAGGGAGTTGTTGTGCTCAAGTCCTTTGGATGAAGCAACAACTCTTAGATTATGGAATTAAAGTTGAAACCATACCCCTAAAATGTGACAACACTAGTGCAATATGTTTAACTAAAAATCCCATTCAACACTCTAGAACCAAACACATAGAAATAAGGCATCATTTCATTAGAGATTATGTCCTTAAGGAAGATGTGGTTATAGAGTACGTAGACACCTTGAATCAATTAGCGAACATATTTACAAAACCCTTAGACAAAGAGCGTTTTTGGTCTCTTAGGAGAGAGTTAGGTCTAGCTAGCCTATCTTGACCTTTTAGGACCTCTTTTGTGCTTAAATATGCTTGATTTTGTGAAATGCCATGTTTATGTGTTTAAACTCCTAATTTCATCCATGCTTATAGTTAGGGGGAGTATGTTTATGCTTGAACATGTTTATCCTGCTCATTCATGACATTTATGCATGTTAGGCCTATTAAAACTTCTTTTTTCTGCACTTTTAGAGCCTCATCTGCACTTCCAGGCCCAGGTGTATCGAAACGGGTGACCCTGTTTCGATACGGATACCTTAAATCCAGTTCTGAGAGAAGGGCGTTTCGAAACGCCTCCAATGCGTTTCGAAACGTTTTGGCTACTGCCAAGGGGTGTATCGAAACGAGTTTCGATACGGGTCAACAGGGCTTCGATACGGTCAACACCGTATCGAAACGGTCAGCCTATGGTCTCAAAACGGTCAAACCCTAGTCGTCCCGTTTCGAAACGGTCCTGACTGTTCCGAAACAGCATCGCAGACTGCTTTATTTAGGGCTTTTAATGATAAAGTTCACTTTTTATCAAACTCTTAAAACCCTAAACCGCCTCCCTCTTTGTAAATACCCTCTCAAACTCATTGATTTTCACAAAATTGTGAGGGGTTTTACTCTAAAACTCAAGTCTAAGCAAGTTTCATCAACATTGTGCAAGGATTTTCATCAAATCATCCAAAATCCCAAACTAAGGTATTTTTTTTCTTTTCTTTTTCCTTCAATTTATGTTCGAATCTTAGGTTAGGAAATTTTATTTTTGTATAAATTATATGTTTTTCTTTGTGGGTTTTCCATATCTTGTAAAAAAAATTCAAAATCTCAAAATTTTTTATTCGAATATAAAATTTTCCAGTCGTCTTTTTCTTTACTGTTTTTTTTATAATTTTGTTTCAAAAACGTAAGTGGGATTTATTATTGGATTGATTTTAAATATCAATACTTACACTTAATTTTAAAATATACTTGCTTAATGTTTTTAGATGGCGGATCAAGCTAACAAAAAGCGCAAGGCCGTTCAAACCGGTGATTCGAGTGTTCGTCCGAATCTTCCTCTGCTTTTTCAGAAATCCCTTAAAACTTCGGAGATGCGTGCTCGCTTCTCTTATGTCAAGGATTTCGAAATTCGTAAAGAACGTGTCATTGATCTTGATTTCCTCAATTCCGAGCGATTCCTATTCCGTTATCTCGACCGTTTGAGTGAGTGGAATCTTATCTTGTTCTTGAGCATTCATGATATTCGCTACAAACACATGGTACTCCTTTTTTACTCTAATGCTCGTTTTATTTATGATGAGACCAAAATCGAGATTATAGGAATTGAATCTTCCTTATTGGGCAAAAAGTTTGTTGTTAATGTTGCTCTCTTGGAGTCTATTTTTAAACTTAAGGATGAGGGTCTTGAGGATGAACGCCACTTTGGCACTTTCACCGGTCGGGCACTTACTTTGGATATGCACGATCGCGTTCTTCACTTGATGGTTTATTGGTTCATTCGACCTTCCGGAGGTAAATACTCTCATATTCGTCAAACTGGTCATTTTTGGCTTGAGTGTTTCCGTAAGGGTGAGCGCCCAAATGTGCCTAAAATATTTTTTTCCGAGATAGTCAATAATATTAAGCTTATTGACACAAATGAGTTGAAGTCTTTTACCTATGGCATACGTTTGAGCTACATCTTTCATGATCTTGGTATCAATTGTACCTACGACTCTCCGGAACCTCGCAAGACCAAGATTGGTGAGTCATCCCTTCGCAAGTCCGGGTTACATATGTGAATGATGTTTGGGAAAGAATTGATAGAGAAGCCGTTCCTCCTCCCGTTGCTCCTCCACCGCAAGTTCAAGTTGCAAACAATGAAGCCCTCACGGCTCTCATTACCGAGCGGTTCAATGCTTTGGATACTAGCATTGCTTCGGGTTTTACTGCTATGGACAATCGTTTGAAGAATGTCGAGGATCGTCTTCATACTCTTGAGACTTCCCATTCAAACTTGGATCTATCCTTCTCTACTCTCTATGGGCAATGGACGAAGTTTCACCGTTCTCAAGTCAAGAGCGATGATGATATTTCGGATGATGATGACGAGGCCTAGGATCTTCATATCATATCATATCATATTATCTATGCATTTTAGGATTAAGATTGCATCTTTATGTTTTATTATGTTTTAGGAACCTATGCTTTTGGCTTTTTATTTGGGATTTTATGTTGAACTTAATGTTGGTTTATGTTTTGGATATTTTGATATTATGAATTAATATTATTGTTGCTTATTAATGCTTATTGGTACTAATCTTTTGTCTTCTCTATGAGCTTTCATTATTCTTTTTAATCTAACAAAAAGGGGGAGAAGAAATTTAAGAGCCACAAACTAAAATTCGTTTTAAATTTTAAAAGGTTTTTTTAAGCTTTACAACTTGGATTTCAAATCAAAAATTTCTTTTAACTTTAAAAACCTATCTTAAATTAAGGGGGAGTTAGAATATTTTCAAAACTTTAAAAATTCTTAAAAATTCTAACTTTGGTTTTGTTATATCAAAAAGGGGGAGATTGTGAAACAAATATTTTAATTTTGATATAACTAAAAACCTAAGGACTAAATTGAAAATGTCAAAACGAATTTTAAGTCCTCAAAATATCCCCATATAATTTTAAGATAATGCCCAAGTTAAAAACAAAGTTTTTCAAATATTTTTCTAAGTTTTTCAAGCTAAAACAGTGATTTTCAAGCTTCTGTTTCAAAACGGCCCTCAGGCGTTTCGAAACGTTTTCATCACTGTCAACCACCGTTCCGAAACGTGTATCGAAACACTTGACCCCGTTTCGAAACGGGCTCTCACGTTTCGAAACGGTTCTTCATATTTGATTTGAAAAGGCACAACGGTTAAGATATTTTTGCTGAATATTTAAAGATAAATAGGGTGTTTCGAAACGGGCTAAGGTCGTTCCAAAACGACCCTTGACAGTAGCAAATCCGTTCGAAACGAAGCCAAAGCGTTTCGAAACAGGTCTTAAGTTTAAATTTAAAATATGACCGTTGAAGTTGTTTTTAACTGATTTTCTGAAAACCGTTAAGGTGTTTCAAAACGGGCTAAGACCGTTTCGAAACGACCCTTGACAGTGGCAAAAGTGTTTCGAAACGGCCCTAAGGCGTTTTGAAACGAGCTCTTAAATGCACCCCAATGGCTCTTTCTATTTTAGTCAGTTCCGAAACAGGTACCCCGCGTTTCGAAACGGGTTGTTGCAGACTGCATTTATGGTGGTGAGATAACATCCCCAACGGCTCTATTGATGAGTGCAACAACCACAACGGCTAGAATTCAATGAGAAGGTATAAAAGATACCTCTAAAAGCTCCAGCAACAACTATTGATCCAAAAGAAAACATCCAAACATCAAATCCAAGCAATTGTGCAAAAATCCCATTTTGTCTAAAACCCCAATTGTAATTTTTCATTCATATCTTGTTCAATTGGGTTGAGTGCTTGTATTTGGGCTATTATTTGTATTGAGAGATATCTAATTAGCCATTAAATTTCTTTGTTCACTTGTGTGAGGATTGGGTTGATTTTTGGGTAGAAAAATCAACCGAAATTGTAAAGGGTTGCCTCCTTGTCCTAGAAAAGGGGAAGAGCAATTAGTGGAATTGTTGCAAATCCTTAGTGAAGCTAAGGTTGTGGATGTAGAGTTCATTTGGAACTTGAACCACTCTAAATCCCTTGTTCATCATTTTTAATTTGCAATTTCCACCACAAAACTCTAAATTTCCAATTCACCCCCCATCTTAGTCAATATCGATCTTGCGATCCACTCAACAAAGGGTCTCGTGTTCTGATACGGGTAGTTGCAAAACTGCGTTTATGACGGGAAAAGAGAGCCCCAACGGCTCTATTGATGATCTCAACCACTCAAACGGCTAGAAATCAATGAGAAGGTATAAAAACAAGTCTCAAAAGCTACAACAGAAACTATTAAGCCTTCGAGCAACATCAAAGCATTCAAATCTAAACCTTGATCATTTAGAGTCAAATCTTTGTACCCAACTCAATTGTGTTTTTCATTGTAATTTTTATTGAGAGCTTGGGGTGTGATTGTTTGTATTTGGGTAAACATCAACCTTTGAGAGGTAATTGTAAGGTTTGCCAAATTCCATCTTTTTAAAGAGTGTGTTGGATTAAGCTTTGGGTAGAAAGCTTAATCGGTCTTGTAAGGTTTCCCCCTCATCTAAGAAAAAGGGAAGAGTCAATTAGTGAATTGGTTGAAAATCCTTAGTGGGAGCTAAGGTATTGAATGTAGAGTTTATTTAGAAACTTGCACCACTATAAATTTCCTTGTGTCAAAATTTTCATTCATCTAATCTCTCCCTTCAAATTTTAATTGCTAATTCACCCCCTCTTGGCCATTTGTAATCGTTTGATCAACTCAACAATTGGTATTAGAGTCACACTTATTGGAAGGATTACAACCCACTTGAGTCGATTCTAGGAGAGTTTGACTAACAACAAATTGAAGCAATGACATCCACCAACGGTCCCAACCTCTATGAGTCTCAATCCACCACCAAACCACCATTCTTCAATGGGGATAACTACTCATATTGGAAGAATCGGATGCGACTCTTCATCAAATCTAATGACTACATGGTATGAGACGTTGTAGAAGACGAACCAAGCATTCCTATGAAGAGAGATGGTGAAGGAAGATTAGTCTCGAAGATCAAAGTCGAGATGACTGACGAAGATAGAAGACAGTTGCAAGTCAATGATAAAGCCTTGCATATGATCTTTTGTGCTCTCGGTCCTGATATCTATTCAAAGGTGTCTTTAATCGAAAGCGCCAAGGAAGTTTGGGATACTCTTGAGACCACATATGAGGAAACTAGCGATGTTAAAGAGACGAAGATCGGACTGCTCAATTTAAGCTATGAAAATTTCAAGATGGACCCCGATGAAAGCGTCTCCAAGATGTTTGATCGGTTCTCGGTCATCATCAATGGATTAAAGGGTTTTGGTGAAGTCAATCCTGAAGACAAGCTAGTTCGGAAACTCCTATATTCTCTTTCGGAATCTTGGGATGGAAAAAGAACGACCATCATCGAAGCTAGAGATTTGAAGACTCTCAAGCTTGATGCCCTTGTTGGATCTCTACTCACTCATGAGATCAAGAAACAAGGGAGGGAAGAAGAGAAGAAGAAGAAAGAAGAAAGAAGAGAGGAAGGTTGAGAAGAATGAGGTTAAAAAGAAGAAGATTGGAATCGCACTTAAAGCTTTATAAAACGATAGCGATTCTAGTGAAGAGGAAGATGAGAAGATGGTCATGTTGGTCAAAAGATTCACACGATTCATGAATTCCAATAGAGGAAGAAAATTCAATACAAAAGGGGACTTCAAGAATAGGGGTAAAGAAGAAGAAAAGGACCAAATCATTTGTTATGAGCACAAGAAGACCGACCATATCCGATCCGAGTGCCTTCAATTGAGAAAGAAAAGCTTTGGGAAGAAGAACAAGCTCAAATATCAAGTGGCAACTTAGAGTGACAAGGAGTCATCCGAAGAGGAGGAGGAAGTGGCCAACCTTTGTCTCATGACATTTGAAGAGGAACCAATGGTAAACCCTAACTCATCATCTCTTACTTACAATGAATTATATGATGCTTATGATCAGTTACAAGATGTTTATGACGAGTTGGTTGAAAATACAAAGAGTCTATTTTGAAAATTAAGAAAAATATTTCTAATTTGAAAAATCAAAATGAGTCTCTTTCAAAAACCAATTTCGAATTGGAAAAGAAGATTTTGTATTTGATTAATCTTTCAAATGATATCAAAAATTAAAATCTTGATTTAGAAAAACTTCTTTCCGATTTTCAAGATTATCACACCAATGAGGTATATAATCTCAAAACTTCTCTTACTATTGGGAAACATATTTTTGAAAAATAAAGTTCTTCAAAAACTCAATATTTTAAGAGGTTTTCAAAAGCAATCCAAAGTTAAAAGAGTTAAGAGTGTATGGGTTCCTAGGGAACTCATTGTTTCTAATAATGTAAATGATATTGCTTCTTGGATTCCTAAGGGAACCAAGCTTTTGGGAGCTAAAACTCATAGACCCAAAATGATTTGGGTACCAAAATCAAGAAACTAATCTCTGTTTGTAGGGGGCAATGCTACAAGGTCAAAGCTTCAAGTCAAAACACATGGTACTTTAATAGTGGATGCTCGAGAACATGACCAGAGACAAGAGTAGATTCTTAGAGCTTAAACCAAAAAGTGGAGGATGTGTGACATTTGTTGACAACTCCAAAGGGCACATTGAAGGCATAGGCTCCATTGGTAATCTCTCATCTACATTCATTGAAAATGTGTTAAATGTCAATGGTCTAAAACATAATTTTTTGAGCATTAGTCAACTTTGTGATAAAGGCTTTATTGTTCATTTTGATAAAAATGGGTGTAAAATTGTGAACATTAAAACAAATAAATTAATGTTCATTGGTCATCGCATAGAAAATATCTATATGGTGCATTTAGATGACATACATTCATTCTATGCATGTTTAGTTGCACATGATGAGAATGATGCATGGTTGTGGCATAGGAAACTTGGGCATGCTAGCATAAGTGTTTTAGAAAAATTAGCTTCCATAAATCTAGTTAGAGGTTTACCCAAACTAAAATTTTCATTAGATAAAATATGGGATGCTTGTGTTAAGGGTAAACAAAGGAGAACTTCATTTAAACCCTTTAATGATGTTTCGACTAGTAGGGTATTACAACTAATCCAAATGGATTTGTTTGGGCCTATTAGAACTATGAGCTTGGGTGGTAACTCATATGCATTTGTATTGGTAGATGACTTTTCTAGATAGACTTGGGTTATATTCTTAAGTACTAAGGATGAGGCTTTAGAAAATTTTATTACATTTACAAAAATTACCCAAAATGATCTTGATCATAAAATTTCACACATCAGAACTGATCAGGGAACCGAATTTCAAAATATGGGTTTTGAAGATTTTTGTAATGAAAATGGTATTAGCCATAATTTTTCGGCTCCTCGCACTCCTCAACAAATGGGGTAGTTAAGAGGAAAAATAGAACTTTAGAAGAAATGGCTAGGACTATGCTTTGTGAAAACAACTTACCTAAGTATTTTTTGGTGAAAGCCACTAATACAGCTTGTTATATTATTAATAGAGTAATGATTAGGCCTATTTTAAAGAA
This sequence comes from Hibiscus tridactylites, assembly GCA_958450335.1. NCBI lineage: Eukaryota > Viridiplantae > Streptophyta > Magnoliopsida > Malvales > Malvaceae > Hibiscus > Hibiscus tridactylites. Next base: position 29,025,425 of record OY288279.1, on the reverse strand, counting down.
AACACCTTATGAGATTTTAAAATCCAAAAAGCCTAACATTATCTATTTCCACCCTTTGGTTGTAAATGTTTTGTTTAAAACAATGGAAAAACAAATTAGGTAAATTTGATGCTAAAAGTGATGAAGCAATATTTTTGGGTTATTCTCTAAACTCTAAAGCCTACCATGTATTTAATAAAAGAACTTTGGTTGTTGAAGAGTCTATACATGTTGTTTTAGATGATAACCTCCTTTCGATGAATGAATCTTGTGATGATGATGATGTAGGGATCGTTGAAGTCATTGATGAAGGAAAAACATCAAAGGTGGATGAGATTCCAACCAAAGAAGAAGATGCACAAGATCCACCTCTTGAAGCCTTGAAGGACTTGGCTCTTGAGGAAAAGAAGGTGACATACCCAAGGGAGTTCAACTATGTCAAAGGTGGTGAAATCTTGGGTGATTCATCTAAGGGGGTAACTACTAGATCCTCTCTCAAACTAATAAACCATGTTGCATTTATTTCATGCATTGAGCTTAAAAATATCAAAGAAGCATTACAAGATGATTTTTGGATTTTGTCCATGCAAGAAGAACTTTGTAACACCCTTAAAAATGAAATGAAATGGAAATTAAAAAAAGGAGGGCTGTGGGAATCAAACCCACATCCTCAAGTGGTTTTAACCGGGTGCCCGACCAATTGAGCTGATGAGGCTCTTGGTTATAAGCCACCCCTATTAAATTTTATTAGATCATAAAATAATAGAATAATAAAATAATTAAAATATCCTACCTACCATCTTATTGGAAATTAATGAGCATGTCGTCCCGAAAGATTCCAGAAACACCCTCTCTCATCGTCATTCGCTTTATTTCCTTAAATCGATCGGGCCACTATCGATCAGCCCTCACCGCCGTGTCGTGTCGCTCACCGCAAGTGCCCTTAAAATCACCGTCACACACCGACCAAAACCTCTAAGGCCACTCGCGCGTTCGTTGCACCAATCACCGGCAATCGACCGTTGGAGGTTTGTCGAACCTAGGGTTAAGACCCTATTGGCTTTTTGAAGATTTCGGCTGCCGTGGGCATCCATTCGCTGTGCCACCACCATCATTGGGTTCCCCGTCCCAAGTCGATCAAAACCCCTACAAATTCTCGTCGTATCGGCGCCGGAAGAGCTTGTCGGAGTTACGTATTTTCCGGCGAGTTTGAAGCTTTAAGGTAAGATTTTATCGATTTCTGACTTTATTTTCGTGTTTTAATCATGTAAGTTAAATTGTTGGTCTAAGAATATATGTTTTTCAGGCAGAAACGATGTGAAATGGAAATTTCGGCGATGTTCCAGTGACTGTCTAGCGACCTTCGATTCCTGAGGGTAAGAACCGGTTCACGTAGACCAAACCGATCTGAACCGGCTGGACTGGTTGAACCGGTGAACTCAGTCAAAGTCGTTGACTCGACCTGTTGACTGATCTGACACATTGACCGACCCGACCCATTGACCCGACCCGCAAACCAAGTCAACTCGCCCGAGTCAACTCAGTAAGTCAACTCGCCCGAGTCAACCTAGTGAGTCAACTCGTCGAGTCAGCCTTTGTACTAGTGAAGTCAGCGTTGACTTTGACCAAAAAGTCCTATTTTATGTTTTTTGACGTCCTGAGTCTGATTTTGAAGCCTGTTTTGCGAAATTCTAATCTAAAAGCCTCTGAATTGGACGTTGAACCCGAACATGCATATGTATAAAGTTATGTCATTTAAGAGAAATTGATGATTAAGGACTGATATTGATCTTCTGATTTAATAGGTACTCATGGATCTCCTGATCGTGCCTACGCTCAACCTAGCTCGTTCCGATCTGTACCGCCTCGTGATCTTATCGTCACTCGTACTACCCTAAAACTTAGTATTTTATTACGATCAAGGTGTAAATCTGGTAGTAACCATAATCCTTGTTTATTTAGGTTCCAGTACTGTAGTGGAGCGTAATCCCGGTGCTCGATAGACCTTTCGACCGACCGATCTGATCTTTTCAAGTGTGTTCCTTGTGTGCTATATGACTGTTGCATATTTACTGTTTTTACATGCTTCATATGTTTTAATAAAACATACTATGTGCACATGATTGTTAAACTTGATTTTGTGTAAAACTAGCATGTTTTCTTCTTATGAAAGAAACACGATTGCACTGTATGTTTGATTTATGCCCTAGCATTCGATATGACAAGCATGCTCTATGGTTTTCAGTTATCGGTGTAGAAATATATTGTTAAGCATAGCTATGATTGTTATTGTTGCGTACTATGTTATTGCCCGGTCTAATTAGTAGAGGTACTTGGGGTATGATGTGGAGACTATCAGCTCAGCCCTGATCCAGCTAGTAAGATCGCCCGTATTCGGATCCTAAGCTTCGGCTAGGTCCACCCGTATTCGGATCCTAGGCTTCGGCCAGGTCCACCCGTTTTCAGTTCCTAAGTTTTGACTAGAATCACCCGTATTCTAAGGTATTTCCTTAAGATGGTACCCGCGCTCAATGGGCTTGGGTTAATGCTAGTATGCGATATTGTTCTGGGGAACTGTATCATGGTGTTCGATTGGAGGGTAGATAGGTTGCATGGAAACTTAGATATTTTTTATGATATGTTTGCATGACATGATTTATTATGAAATAATGCAATTGTTTTACTTGCATTGTTGGAACATACTGAGCTTTCTAGCTCACGCCCCCAAATTCTTTCCCCTTTCAGATATTTTGGATAGGCCACCCCGTAGCTGACACTTGGAGGATCGATACATTTGGTATTCTTTTTTAATGTAATGTTTCTATCCACCGTTTGTACTTTCAGGGTGACATGTGCCTATATTTTGTTATGTATGGTATTAAACTTAAAATATTTTGATATACTAATTGATACTTATTTTGTAACCACCCTATGATAGGTTTACTTATGTGGTCACGGCTGTCTATATCATTTATGAGCTTGTGTTATGATTAACTTTGGAAATGCTACTTGATGCACTAAACAAGTGTATCTAACTTGATGGATTTTATCGAGTCATGTTGTTATGCTGTCGGAATAGATATTTAATTTGCCAACAAATTTTCCACTTAAGTTTTAAATGTGATGTGCCTTGCTAGACATGGCCAATCCGCATAGGTCGGTCTAGGGGGTTAGAAACTTAATCAATTTGAGAGAAGTAAAGTATGGACATTAGTTGAAAGGCCTAGTAATCAATCTACTATAGGAACTAAATGGGTCTTTAAGAACAAATTAGATGACTGGTAACAAAAGTGAGAAACAAGGCTAGGCTTGTTGCTCAAGGTTACACTCAAGAAGAGGGAATTGATTTTGATGAAACGTATGCACTCGTAGCTAGAATGGAAGCTATTAGGATGCTTCTAGCATTTGCATGTTACCATGATTTCAAGCTTTTTCAAATTGATGTAAAAAGTGCTTTTGTAAATGGTTTTTTAAATGAAGAAGTGTATGTTGAACAACCACTGGTTTTGAGGATCCTAAATTTCCGAATCGTGTTTTTAAATTAACCAAAGCTCCTTATGGTTTAAAACAAGCTCCTAGAACATGATATGAAAGGCTTTCAAACTTTTTTATTGAAAAGGATTTTGAAAAAGGCAAGGTGGACACTACACTTTTCATAAAAAATATATTGTAATGACATTTTAGTAGTACAAATTTATGTTGATGATATCATTTTTGGTTCTACTAATGAATGTTATTGCAAAGAATTTTATAAGCTAATGCAAGGTGAGTTCGAGATGAGCATGATGGGGGAGCTCTCATTCTTTTTGGGGCTCAAAATCAAACAAAGAAAGGATGACACCTTCATCAATTAGGCAAAGTACGTGAATGATATGCTCAAGAAGTTTGGCTTGGAGAATGTGAAACCCCAAGCCACTCCTATGAGCTCTTCTATAAAGCTTGACAAAGATGAAAGAGGTAAGTGTGTCGATTCTAAGCTTTATAGATCTATGATAGGTTATTTGCTTTACCTTACACAAGTAGATCGAATATTATGTTTAGTGTTTGCTTGTGTGCTAGGTTCCGAGCTAGTCCTAGAGAAACACACTTAGTAGCCATTTAGAGAATTTTTAGATACCTTAGAGACACGCCTAACTTAGGTCTTTGGTATCCTAAGGATTCTTCCTTTAGCCTTCATGCTTATTTGGATGCGGATTATGGGGGATGCAAGATAGATAGGAAAAGTACCTTTGGAACATGTCAATTCTTAGGTAGTATGCTCGTATCTTGGTTCTCTAAGAAACAAAATAACGTAGCCTTATCTACCACCGAAGCAGAGTACATATCCTTAGGGAGTTGTTGTGCTCAAGTCCCTTGGATGAAGCGACAACTCTTACATTATGGTGTTCAATTAGATGTAATACCCTTTAGGTGTGACAACACTAGTGCCATTTGTCTCACTAAGAATCCCATCCAACACTCTAGAACTAAACATATAGAAATTAGACATCATTTTATTAGAGGCCATGTTTTGAAAAATGATGTTGTTCTAGAATATGTTGACACCTTGAACCAATTAGCGGATATATTTACCAAATTCTTAGATAAAGAGCGTTTTTGGACCCTTAGGAGAGAGTTAGGTTTAACTAGCCTTTCTTGACCCCATTAGGTCCCAAATGGTCAAAATTTTGCTTGAACTTGGTTGATATACACGCTTATGTTAACTTGCCTCAATTTGCTTCTATGCATGTTGCTAGGGGGAGTATGCATTAGTTTTAATCATTAAATCTTGCTCATATATCATTCACATGCATTTAGGCTCGATCTAAGTTGGCTCTTTGAATATGAAACTGTCCAAAATGTAGTTTCTGGTAAGGGTGTATCGAAACGGCTAAATTTGTTTCGACACAGGCTTAATTTAGGGTGATTCCAGTAGTGAATCATATCGAAACGGGCTCTTCGCATTTCGTTACGAGTTTGTGGTATCGTTCCAAAACAGGGTCAACCCGTATCGAAATGATTCTAGTACCGAAACGACTCGGTAGCGTTTCGAAATAGGCGTTCCGATACGCCAAGTGACGTATCGAAACACGATCGCGTAGACTGCTTTAAATAGGCATCAAATTTTAATTAAAACACCAACTCTTTTTCTATCAAACCTAACCGCAAAACCCTTATAAAACTCTTCAAATCACATAATTTTTTCACATCAAAACTTAATTTTTAGGGTTTTCAATCTACATATCAAGGATAGAGCTTTGCAAGCAATTTGGTGCATCAATCATCTCTCATTCATCCTTATCCCATATCAAGGTATAAATTTTTTTCTTTTTATTTTCAATTCTCTTTTAAATTTATAGGTTGTTTTTAATTCCTTTTTGTATAAAACATATACATATAGTATAGTTTTTCAAGTTTTTGCAAAATAAAATAAATTTTGAATTTTTTTTAATTCGAATATAAATTTATATCGTATAATTTTTAAATCTTTTTAAATTCTTTTCATCAAATTTTTTTATGTTTATATATATTTTTAAAACTATATTGTATAGTTTTTATTAATACCTTGATTATATGATTGTATATTGGATTGAATTTGGTTGATTTACGCATACATATTTTTTTGCCTTGATTTCATTTCAGATTTTAAACATGACTTCTAGGAAGAGAGTTAGAACCAATGAGGCTGGTGGGAGCTCCAACGTTGATGACGATTCTACTCGTCCAAATCTTACTTTGCTCTACCAAAAGTCTATCCGCAAGAAAGATGCCTATACAAATTTTAAGCTATTTCAAGATCATGATATTCGACGTGAGCGTATCGTTTCTCTTCCCTTTTTGGATTCCGAGCGTTTTTCAATTCCACTATCTTGATCTATTGAGGCGTTGGAATTTTAAAGTTTTCTTGGGCTTACCTGGTACCTTGTACCGTAACATGGTGCTTCTATTTTATGCCAATGCTCGTTGCATTTCCAATGCCGGTCAAGTGCTTGTTATTGAGTTCTATATCATGGGAAAGAAGTTTAGGGTTGATTCATAAGTTTTGTGCGATGTGTTCATGTTTGAAGATGAGGGAATCTCGGATGAGAACTCATTAGGTCATACCCTTGGTGGCTCCGTCATGGTTCTTGATGCTCATGATCACATCCTACATCTCATGGTATCGTGGTGGTTTTGCCCTTCTGGAGGCAAGTTCTTTCACATTAGGCAAGTGGATGATTTTCGGATTCAGTGCTTTCGTGAAGAACATCGTCCGAATCTATGTCAAATTATATTTGCCGAGATGGTGTACCTTGTCCAAAATAGCAACTCTGATCTTGTTACCTCTTTCACCTATGGCACGGCTTTGAGCTACTTGTTTTCTAAGTTGGGAATTGATTGCTCGCTTGACTATCCGGAACGACTCAAAGATCCCATCGATGAGCACTCACTTGTCCGAAGCAAATTTCATTTTATTGATGGAGAGTGGACCCATGTCGAGAATCCTCCACTCGTTGTTGCCCTCGAACCTCCACCTCAAGTTGCTCCGCAAAACAACGAAGCCCTCGTGACCTTCATTACCGATCAATTTAACGGCTTGCGCACCCACATGAAATCTAGTTTTGCTACTATTGATACTCGCCTCACTTCTATGGAGGGACGTATCCAAAATGTTGAGAATCGCCTCACCTCGGTTGAAACTCAACAAACCTTTATGGACATGTCCTTTACCGGTTTCTATGGCGAATGGAGACAATTCCGAATGAGCAATGTCAATGATGAAGATGACGAAGATGGTGAGCCTTAGATCATTGCATTCCATTGCATCTCATCTAGCTTAGGATTTTCCTATTTTTATGCACCTATTTATGTTAAGACCTATGCTTTGATTTATGTTTGGATGTTATGGTTTGGATATTATGTTTTGAATTTATGAACTTAGTTTGCTTTGGTTTTTAATGCTTAATGAAATTATGTTGCTTTAATTGTGGTTTGACTTGTGCTATAGTGCTATATTCCTTCATTAATTTTAATCTAACAAAAGGGGGAGAAGGGTGTTAAGAAAAAAATTTAATTTTTTTTAAAACTAGCTTAAATTTATGGGGAGTTTACTTAAAAAATTTCTTTGGTTTTGTTATATCAAAAAGGGGAGATTGTAAAACTAAAATTTGATTTTTGATATAACAAGTAATTCAAGGACTAAATTGTAAAGTAAATAAATTTTTAAGTAATCAAAATACTCAATTTTGACAAGTACAATTTATACTTAAAATGTTTTCAAGTCAAAACTTAAACCCCATAAATTTTTCTAAGTGATTCAAGGCCAAAATATACAAAATCGCTCAGGCATTTCGAAACAACCTCAAAGTGTTTCGATACATTTTGTCACTGGAGACACATGTTTCGAAACAGCTCACAACTATTTCGATACGTTTTGCCACTAGAGACACCTATTTCGAAACGACTCACACCCGTTTTGATACGACTTTTATCTGGGCTTTTGATTTTTGAGTATAGTTTCGAAACGGCTCACACCAGTTTCGATGCAGGGATTAAGTAAATTTAAAAATTGGGCATTAAATGAACTAGTTGTTACTTGTCAAAAACTGAATTTTGAAGATTTGGTTAAGTGTTTCGATACACCCCTAAGCTGTTTCGAAACACCAATTTACATTTTTAAAACGTTTCGATACAGCCCTTATTTGTTTCGATACAACCTTCTTTTTGCCTTTACTGTTTTGATACGGCCTATAACTGTTTCAATACGGGCACGTTTTACACATAACGAATATTTCTTTTTTGGGTGTCCGTTTCAGTATAGGGGTCTCGTGTTTCGATACTGATAGTTGCAAAACTGCATTTATGGAGAGAAAAGAGAGCCTCAACGGCTCTATTGATGATCTCAACCACCCAAACGGCTAGAAATCAATGAGAAGGTATAAAAACAAGTCTCAAAAGCTACAACAACAACTATTGAGCCTTCAAGCAACATCAAAGCATTCAAATCCAAACCTTGATCATTTAGAGTCAAATCTTTGTACCCAACTCAATTGAGTTTTTCATTGTAATTTTTATTGAGAGTTTGGGGTGTGATTGCTTGTATTTGGGTAAGCATCAACCTTTGAGAGGTAATTGTAAGGTTTTCCAAATTCCATCTTTGTAAAGAGTGTGTTTGATTAAGCTTTGGGTAGAAAGCTTAATCGGTCTTGTAAGGTTTCCTCTTTATCCAAGAAAAGGGGAAGAATCAATTAGTGAATTGGTTGAAAATCCTTAGTGGGAGCTAAGGTAGTGAATGTAGAGTTCATTTAGGAACTTGAACCACTATAAATTGCCTTGTGCCAAATTTTTCATTCATCCAATTTCTCTCTTCAAATTTTAATCGTCAATTCACCCCCCTCTTGGCCATTTGAAATCGTTTGATCAACTCAACAGAAGTTCTGTGTGACAATCAATCTGCATTTCAGATCGCCAAAAATCCAGTTCAACATGATAGAACAAAACATGTTGAAATTGATAGGCACTTCATTTTAGAGAAAGTAAACAAAGGGATAGTTGCTCTATCTTACATCCCTTCAAAATGACAGTTAGCAGACATGTTTACAAAAGCCTTATCAAAACATGTATTTGACAATTTTGTATCCAAGTCGGGATTATACTATGTATATTCTCCAGCTTGAGGTATAGCTTGTATATAAATATGTAACAAATCCTACTAATTATGTAATAAAATAATAGAGAATTACTCCGATTTCTCACAGAAACGGTACATGAAAGGTTCTAAATGTGCAATATTGTGCTTCTAAATTGTGTAGTTTTGAAGTGTGTAAAAATAAGCAAAATTTGGTGTTTAAAAACTATCCAGAATTTTAGTAAATATAAGTGCAGTTTCATAAGGAAAACTGGGCAGATTCAAGTTTAAAACTGTGCAGTTTCATAAGGAAAACTGGGCAGATTCAAGTTTAAAACTGTGCAGTTTCGAACAGCTTTGAATGCAGACTTGTATGTATGGTTTTGAATGTTAAAAAATGAAGTTTTGTGTATGTATATATGTTAGAAGTTGTTGTGTTAAAATAATGCACTATAAAGGACTGATTTCACAAGAATATGGATTGTTTTTTATGTTAGTAAAATGTTATGGATTGTGTTAAGCATGTTTAGTTGTATGCCTATAAATTTAATGTTGTCTGATTGTATTTAAACATGTACAAGAACTATTTTGATTACCTACATGAATATGAAAATTGTTTTGTGCTTCTATGCGTACACATACTTGATTTGGGTTGTTTTGGGTAGATTATAATGAGTTACTATTTTTTTGAGGTACACACGTTATAAGGAAAGCTAGGATTTGGAAGTGTTGGGAAAGAACGATAGAATTGTGGACTCAAGTATCCCGTAACTTCGGGATAAGAGGTGAGTGCAGTTATGTTTGACTCGGGTAACTTAGAGTTATCCCGATGTTTAATTCGTTATTGTTAAATATTAATTGTTTGTGGATGAATTGCATTATATACATGCATTGTGTAAAATGCTCAAATAGTGCTAATTGAGGTTGAACGTACATCTATAGTATGGCATTCATGTTTAGATTTGAATGATGTTGCAATCCTTATGTTTTAATGTCCTGCTATGCTTGAGTGATCGATTATAGAATGTCTTGATGTGGAGAGGAATGTATAATTGATAATAAGCTTGAATGTGTTAAAAGCTATTGAAATAAGAAAAGAAATAAGGTTACTTGTAACCTAAGAAATATATGTAAGCTTTAAAAGTAAAGCTACTTGTACAACAAGCAACTTCCCGAATATCAAACTAAGATAAAACTTATAAGTTGCCTCTAAAAATGGAAGACCTTGGATCTAATGGATGACGCCTGAATTGTTTAGACTACGGTCTCTTGTTATTAAGATCAGATGATCTTTTAGTACCTCTGGTACTCTAGTTTAAGCAATTACTTAGGGGACGCCCTATTGATATGTTTTGATATTAGCCTCTGCTATGTGCTCTGAGCTAAGTATCGTTTGAATTAATGTTATTCATCACCAATGGTGATCCAAGGCAAACCCGTAAAAGATCTAAAATGTTCACATTAAGTAAAGAATTCAAAAGAATTATAATCAAGTATATGCAATGATAGCTCAAGGTGAGCCCGGAATGGATAAAGCTCTTGGTGAGCCCGGGATCGATAAAGCTTTGGCTAAGCCTGAAATTGATAAAGCTTCTGGCGAGTCCGGAAATGATAAGCTCTTGGAGAGCCTGGAATTGTTAAACCCTGAAAGCCTAGAAGTACTAATAAGATTTATTTAAGAAATGAAATTAAAGAATATCGGTCAAGTCTAATGAAGACTCCAGTGTGCCAAGTTGATCTTCGAAAAGATCAAATTATTGTAAAATGAAGTTTGAAAGAGCCAATGTACTCCTTAAAACTCATAAATTTAATTAACTCAATGACAAAAATTAATATCTGATTGTATTCCTAAGTGTATGTTACTTTGATATTATGTATGAAATGCTTTATATGTCGATGTTTATTGCCTTACTTAGGCTATATAAGCCTAATGCATTCCATGATCATGTATTGCAGGTCATAAAGCTTGTGTATGTTAATTGGGATCGAGGATTTCAAGTTGCTACTTTGGATTCAAGTATAATTTTAGAAGCTCTTGTTAGAAACTCCTAGGATGGTGGCACTTAGGTTGTTGTATAGGTTTATATGACCTATTTGTCTTGGTATGTAAGGAAATTACAAGTGGAATCTATGTTGTAAAATTTTAATTTTGTTGGTTTAAGTAGATTTGGTTCAATGATTTTGATAAGAAGACGATAGTTACTTGATGAATTCGTAAACAACAATGTGTGTGAGTAAGTATATTTGGCATGCTTGAGTTGTTCGAACATGTGGTAGTGAAATGCTTTGATTTGAATATAATTGGATTGCTTTGATACGTATAAATGTTTATACATGTCTAATGGATTGATTTTGTCATGAGCTGAATATATTTGGTCTATCTTGTCATGCTTAAATTGATAGAAAGGAAAATGAACTAATTTGAGTAATTACTTGAATGTGTGGACTATTTTTACATATCTCTTTGTGTACATGAATATGTCCTAATTGAATGATTGAGTAGCTATTCGAATATGTATATGATCTGAATGCACTTTAATGACTTACATGTCTAGTAATTTATATTACGGGGAGGACTTTGACTGCTTTGGCATTGGCGGTGCCTAGGAATCTTGTGTTGGCGGCCATTGAAGCTCTGATCCATTAATGTGTTGTTGTTCGAGCTTATGGTACTGTAGCGATGGTGATTTTAGTGGGTTTTCTATGTCTTTGAAAGGGGTTTTGATTGCTTATTTGTACTCCATTTTTGTTGTTCTTGATACTGTGGTGAGCTCCATGTTCTTCAAGAGCTGCAAAACTGGGAATTTGGTGAATCGAGAAGGGAGATATTATTACATGGTTGAGATTGTTGCAGAGGAAGATAGGAATGCTGATGTGATGTTGAAGAATATTGAAGAATTTCCATATATCAAAGTCTTGAAATTGAAGCTACATGTTGCAGAGAAAGATAGGAATGTTGAAGAAGATGAATAGTTAGTGACTAAAATGAACAACAAATAAATTATGGCATACTTAACGTGTAATTTACCCCTTTCAATTAAGTTATATTATTTTTTTGTTAATAAAATAACATGTGGCGTGTTCTAATTGGTCCATGAATTTTTTTAAACGGTATTAGACGAAGAGGCCAAACGAAGTAACGATTCTTAGTTCAAAGGGCAAAACGTCCCAAAAAATACTTTAAGGGGCAGTTCGGTATTTTATGTATACTTCAGGGGCAAACAAGACATTAAGTCATTATTTTATCTTAAGTCTCGGGTGTATTGTGTAACTAGTTTATTTTATTTTAGTGTTTTTATGCTATTTTCAGAGTTATTTTCGGGATTTGTCTATTGTTTTCGTGGGCCTTTTCATTCATAGAAGTTAAGTAAAACCTCTATAAATTCTATTAAATAATAAATTTCTTCGGTCCCGACTTGGGTCAATGTATAAAATCATCAAATTCAATAAGATAATAATATAATAATTTTTTGGAGACCCCCTTTATAAATATAAAGGTCCCATCAAAACTATAAATTAATAATTCATAAATATTACAATTACTACTTTAGTAACTTGCTAAAATATGAATCTATTGTAATATGTTTCTTTTTAAAATTCAAATCTAATTCAATTTCATCTCTAACTTTTCTAATTGCACCCACAAGTTCCGGCGTTGAGGTCTCCAACTGCAATAAAAAGTTGTGAAGAGTTGTTGCCGCATTCAATGCTTCCTTTCGCGTGACTAGTTCAAGTGGTGTTGAATCATCTTCAACTTCATCATTAGTAGATCTTTCAACAATATTAGCCACAATTTCCTCTAAACTTTGAACTTGTAAACATTCGTCATTTTCACCTGGATAATCCAACAAGTTATTGACGTCCATTTTATTGTGATAGCCAATGTCGTTGATCATATTCTCAAGTTCATGTAAGCCTTCTTCAAAAATTGTCTCACTTAAGTCCCTTGAGGTTGCTTCATCATTTGAGCGAATTTTGCAGTGTCGAAAGCAATTTGCTGAATTGAGAAATTTTCTTTTAGTTAATAAATTATTAATTTATCGATATATTAATATCTCTCTAAATTAATAAAATTTCATGGTCCCAATGGTATCAATTTATAGAGGTTTTACTGTAATTGTTTGCGAAAAATATAGTGATATTTTTTTAATATGTTGTTGTGATTATAAGGTAGTGTTTGTTTAATTTTTTAGTCTTTTAAACGCACTCACACCATGCACACATGGTACTCGAACACGGGTCATCTGAATGAAGTATATCATCTTTTACCACTGGGACTACTTCACGGGTTATATAGTGATGTTTTTCTTTATTGTAAGTAATTGCATTTTTATGGGGCTTTTTTTATATACATATACGATCAGAGTTAAGACATATGATTCGAACATAAAAATTGATCAATTAATTATCAAAAGATTCGAGTTATTTGAGTCTTATGATATAATTTAAATTTTATTTAAATTTTTTCGAGTTAAATTTATAAAATTAAAATTCAGTTTAAATCGAATTTTTTCACGTTGGTCAAACTTTACTCCCCAATTCGCTCTTTCAAAAAATGAGTTGTGACTTTTTAATTTTTAATAGTGGTCCGTAAAAAGATATTAACATTTGTCCCTTTACGGATTTTAACATTTGTCCCTTCAAAATTTAATCATTGTTTCATCCTATTAATAGAGTGTTTGTGGTCGATCAATCGTAACATTTAACCTATTATTAAATTTTGTTTATCGTAATCTAACCATTAAAATACGGTTAATCACTAGGGTTTTATTTTGATGCACAAGCTGTGTAAATTTTTTTTACACATTCCTTTTATAAAATTTAAAATCTAAATCACAAACCCTAGCAACCTAAAACCTAAGCCCTAAATCATAAACTCTAAATTCTAAATTCTACTCATAAACCTTAAATTATATACCCTACATACTAAACCCCTAAACCCTAACCTAAAACCCTAAACCCTAAACCCTAAAATTAAAAGGCTTGTGTAAACTAAAGTTTACACAAGCTTGTGCATCAAAGTATTTTCCTAATCACTAATAGTTCATTGTTATTAATAGAACAGTTTGATTACATATTAACCTAACCAAATTATGGCTCTCATTTTAGATTGGCTTCCAAACTTTTAAATGTTTCAATTTCATCTTCAAATTGTTACTCATTCTAAATTGATCCTCAAATTTTTTAATGTTCTATTATTATCTACAAATTACCAATATATGATAATCTTATTCTATGTTAATAAAATTGTTATAAAAATTGTTGCTTGTCATGTAAACATTGATGTGTGTTATATTATAATATGACATGGCACAAACAATAATTTGATAATGAAATTAAAACATTCAAAAGTTTGAGGATATAGTTTGGGGATAAAACTGAAATATTTAAAAGTTTAGAAATTAATTTAAAATGTGACCCATAGTTTGAAGATGAAATTGAAACACATAAAAATTTAAGAGCCAGTTTTAAATGAATGTCATAACTTCAACTCTAAATAATTTGAAATCTAATTTTGGAACATTTTGAAAGGTCAAAAGCTTATGGTGCATTATTGGCTGAAGCTGTGATGTCTCATTCTTCCCCATATGTCAAAATATTGCTCATAAACTACTATCCATGGGTGAATCATCTCCTCTATATATACATTAAGTCATTAATTATAACACCAAAACAAAATCAAGGGTCAAATAAAACAAATAAAATTGCAACCATGAAGTCCCTCACCACCATTTTTCTTAATCCACAACTCCTTGTCCTCCTCCTCCTCACCACCTTCTTCCACCTCTTCTCCTCCACCGCCGCCATCGGCGTTAACTATGGCATGGTTGCAGATAACCTTCGTTCACCCGCGGATGTTGCCAACTTCATCGTAACAAAAACTATTTTTGACAGCGTAAAAATTTTCGACACTAACCCTACCGTTCTTCAAGCCTTTGCCAACACCAATATCACGATGACCGTCACAATCCCGAACGGCGAAATCCCTAATTTGAACATCGGAGGGGTGGCAGCGGCATGGGTGGACACCAATATTAGACCTTTCCATCCACAAACAAAGATCAAATATGTATCTGTAGGCAACGAAGTGGTGCTTAGCAATGATCCTGCTCATATTAGTGGTCTTGTGCCTGCAATGAGGGCTCTTACAGATGCATTGCGTGGAGCTGGGCCTGAGTTTCAAGATATTAAGGTACCAAACAAGTAATTATTAGTAATTAATTATAATAAACTTATATAATAATCGATAAAAGAAATTACCGTAGATCATAAATTGAAGGATATTGTGAATTTAAACTTAAAGGTTTTAGAATGTTACAGTTCGAGGAGTCATGCCCCCTAAATGGTGATCAAATTTTAACTTTAGCCTCTGCAAAATTTAAAATTACAGTAAAACCTTTATAAATTAATACTTTTGGGACTGTGCAATTTTATTAATTTAGAGAGATATTGATATATCGATAAATTAATAATTTATTAATTAAAAGAAAATTTCTCAATTCAACAAATATAACTTTGATAAAGATATTGTGTGCAAATAGATTGTAAATTGTACATAATATTCTAATTAATTAAAAATAAGTAGATTCATGTATATGTTATTAAATATATTCATGTATTAAATTATTTATATCTAACTAGACTAATGCATGTACTTAATAATTCATTGCTTCAATTTAATATTGTATTCATGAATTTACGAATTCATTGAAACTAATTGAATATTTTCATGTATCTATTAAGCTCATTGTAATTAATCAAATAATAAGTTAAAAAACTATGTAATGATTTAATGTAACTAATTAAATATATTCATAAATGATAAGTGAACAAAATTACTATATAAATCTCAATATGGAAAGAAAAATAATAAGATCATAATACCGGAACTTGTGGGTGCAATTAGAAAAGTTAGAGATGAAATTAAATTAGATTTGAATTTTAAAAAGAAACATATTACAATAGATTCATATTTTAGCAAGTTACCAAAGTAGTAATTTTAATATTTATGAATTGTTAATTTATAGTTTTGATGGGACATTTATATTTATAAAGGGGATCTCCAAAAAAATTATTATATTAATATCTTATCGAATTTGATGATTTTTTACATTGGCCCAAATCGGAACTAGAGAAATTTATTATTTAATAGAGTTTATTAATTTAAAAAGTATTAATTTATAAAAAAATTATTGTATAAAGTTAAAAGTTAAAATTTTAATTTGACTCTCTAAAAATATAGAATTTCAGTTTAGTGTCATCAAAAATTATATTGTTATAAACTAAAGCAATGATAAAACGGTGTTATTATTATTATTGATGAAAAGAAATATTATTATTGATACATTGTCGGTGTAATTTTTTTTACACAAACATGTTTATTTTAACATTAAATGTAAAATATAAATTTTAAATTATAACCCTTAAATTAGGGTCAGAGTCAAGATTCACTCATGATAGGGGTAAGTTTCTTAACTTTGAAATGAATAGTGTCTTAAAAAGCAATTGAATTATAAAATTAAAGGAGTTAAGATTTTATTTTTTCTAATTTTGAAATTAAAGGGCTAAAAAAGTAATTAAACTAAAATTTGGGAGTTAAGACTTAATTTCATTAATTTTAAAATTAACAAGATCATAAAAATTAATTAAACCATTAATTTTAGGAGGGATAGGGACTTAATTACACTAGTTTCAAAATTATCAATGACTTAATATACAAATAAACTACCAAAGTTGGGAGGAGCAATTTCCCCTCCCTGACCTATCATTACACTATAAAATTTTAAATTCTAACCATAATAACCTTAACCCTAAACTAAATCTAACTCTAAAATAACATGCTTATGAAATGGTTTTATTCTATCGTTTGTGTATAGAATGATAATCCCTGATACAATTATATTTTAATTTTTCAAAATATTATATACACACTCATCTATATCTATATCTATATCTATATATAAAATATGTATGTAAATGTACAAAAATCCATGATTCATCTTCTTCTTGTAACCATGGTTTTGATTTGCATTGTCCTATTTACCAGGTTACAACAGCACATGCCCTAAACATGTTCGAAGGTGTGACAGTTCCAAGTTTGGCCCGGTTCAGGATCGACCTTGCAAAAACCTTCTTTGAACCGTTGCTCCTATACCTCCGAGAATCCAAATCACCACTCATGATCAACCCATACCCATACTTCGAACTGAACGTGATGGCCAACAACGTGGACTTCGCCGTTTTCAGGAAAACCCCCGGCGTTTTCGACGGCAACAGTAAAATAATGTACAGCAATGCCTTTGATGTTCTTATGGACAAGACATACTCCGCCATGTTGGCCGTCGGTTTCGGGGATGTCGACATCGTCATCGGCGAGACCGGTTGGCCTTCGTTGGGTGATCCAGGGAACCTTGCTGCTACAATTGATAATGCGGCTTCTTACAACGGGCATTTGATTAGGAAAATCGTTTCCGGCATCGGGACGCCGTTGATGCCGAACCGGACGTTCGATGCTTCCATTTTCGCATTGTTTAATGAGAATCAGAAACCAGGTCCTATTACTGAGAAGAACTGGGGATTGTTTCAGCCAGATTTCACACCCGTTTATGTGTCTGGAGCTTTGCGCGATGGCCCGGTCCCTAATCTTAGCAATCCCGATTTCATCGTCGTACCCCCTCTCCCGGCCCCTGGCGGTGGCGCTGGCCCTCGAGTCCCCCGTGACAATGGCCCTAGGAGGGATCCCTCGGTTATTAATCCTCAGGTATGATTATAAATCAAAAACAATGGAAACAAGAAGGTTAAATTTAATCTGAGTAAAAAAAAATGAGTTAGTTTATAAAATTAATCTTATTTTTTAACTCGGACTTTATTTGAAATTTTTCCAAGTCAAGTCGAGTTATTCGAGTTTCTGTTCAAAATTAATCGTAAACATTTATAATGTTATGGTACTAATTAGTTTCAATTTAAATGACTTTTATAACCACATATAATACACACATATATTTCTTTATGTTTTTTTTCATATGTGATATGTATATTAGGTAGAATTGATAGGCTAGTCTCAAACTTGAAAATAAATTTACTAATTACTAAAAATTTCGAGTTATTCGAATTTTCATTTAATAACTCAAATTTTATTTGAAATTTTCTAAGTTTAGTTTATAAAATTATGAGTCGAATCCAGATGAATCAAGTCAATTTCAATTTTTTTTTTTAAGTCGGGCCGAGTTTTGCTCACCCAATACGAGGATGTTCATATCACTTAATAATTAAACATTGGAACTAACCGTAGTTTTTCGACTTTAATTTAAAATAATTTAGTCTATTGACTATTTTAGTTAAAATACATATATGAATTTAAAATAAAATCTTCGATTTGTAAGAAGAGACTAATCACCATTTAAAAGGGGAAAACTTATATTTGAGTGGTTTCATTAAACTAAATAATAAGAATGTTAGGTTACTTGGGCGTTCAATAAGAAAAGCACAGAGAAATAGAAGAGAAGGAGAATTCTATTGCAGAAAATAGAAAGTTTTTTAGGTTTTTGTATGTCTGGCTTCTTTTCCAGCCATCGTTTTAACAACAAAAAGAAAATAAATGGTTACATTTCATAGTCATGCAAGGCACGTGGAGCTCTCCTCTCTCTACTTTCTCGACGCAAAGCTGGCAATGTTGTTGCATCGGTTTCATCCTTAGTAGCTGGGTCTGACGTGGTATATGGGCCTTCGGGTTCTTCACTGGCTACCTCATCAATCATAACATGACCCCCATCTGCAAGAGAAACCTTGTCCTCAAGGTTTGCAAGGTTGTCAGTGAGCAAAGGCAGAGGAGTGAACTGGTGCAATGGTTGACCTTTGCAAGGCTTCAGTTGGGAGACATGGAAGACCGGGTGAATATGTGATGCCCCTGGTAGTTCAAGTCTGTAAGCCACAGGACCAATTCGATGAGAGATTTTGTATAGGCCGAAATATTGGGGACTCAATTTGTGGTGTCTACGAAGCCGGAGAGACAAGTGGCGGTATGGTTGCAGACGGATGAAAGCCTAATCGCCAACGTTAAACTCCACCTCACGGCGCTTACGATCAGCTTGATTCTTCATCCGTAATTGTGCTTGGAGTAGATTGTGCTTCAATTGGCGAAGAATTTCATCACGGTCTCTCAACTCAGAATTGACCGTAGGATTGGAGGCACCACCGTCGACATAGGAAATTACTATTGGTAGATCACGACCGTATAATGCGCAAAATGGAGACATTCCTGCCGAGGCTTGGAAGGCAGTGTTGTACCAAAATTCTGCCCAAGGTAGGTAGGATTCCCATTTACACGGTTCATCACCAGTCATGCAATGTAAGTACATCTCAAGGCAACGATTTAGTGCTTCCGTTTGTCCATCAGATTGAGGATGGTAGGCCGAGCTGAGGCAAAGTTCAGTACCCTGTAATTTGGCCAACTTCGTCCATATTGAACTAAGAAAAATAGGGTCACGATCACTGACTATGGAGTGAGGAATGCCATGTAATTTTATAATACCCTGGACCAGAACCTTCGCAATGAATAGGGCATCGTAATGGCACGGCAATGCGAAAAAAATGACCATATTTGGTGAGGCAGTCGATAACCACGAGAATCGCCTCTTTGCCATTCGAACAGGGCAGTCCAGTTATAAAATCCAAGGCCACATCATCAAAAACTTGTTCCGGGATTGGTCGTGGTTGAAGCAACCCAGCTGGAGCACGTGAATCAGATTTCATACGCTGACAGATGGAACAACTCAAAACAAATTGTTGAACATCCTTGCGCATACCAGTCCAAAAGAAATTCTCGGCTAAACGTCGAAATGTACGGTTGATACCTGCATGGCCACCTGTCGTGGAACTGTGGAATTCGCAAAGAAGACGAGCTCGTAAGGAACTCTCACAAGGGACCACCACTCGACCATTATATAACAGCAAGCCTTGGTGGTGTTTGTACCCCGGAAGTGGTCGTGTTCCATCGGCGATAGATGTTAGCATAGAGGCGAGAGAAGAATCATATTGTGTAGCCACCCGTATATCTTCCAAAATGCCAAACACCGGTCGTGTGAAAGTCAAAAGCTGGGCACCATGTGCACGAGAGAGAGAGTCCGCCACCATGTTGAGTTTACCAGGACGATACTTGATCTCAAAATCAAAACCAATGAGCTTTACCAACCAATGTTGTTGCTCAGGCGTCTGTATTGTTTGTTGGGTCAGCTCGCGAAGGCTTTGCTGGTCGGTAACAATGGTGAAATGTGGGCCCAATAGATATTGTCTCCATTTACTGACCGCTTGAGTTATGGCGAACATTTCCCTGCTGTACGTGGAGTTTGCTTGCATACGCACGCATAATTTCTGACTGAAGAAAGCTACTGGTTTGTTACCCTGGTTAAGCACATCACCAACCCCAAGTCAAGAAGCATTCGTCTCCACTACAAACCCCTGTGTGAAATCCGGTAAGGCCAGGATAGGTGCGAAGCATAAAGCCTCTTTGAGATGTTCGAACGATGTTTGTGATGTGGCTCTCCAAATAAAGGGTCGGTCCTTTTTTAGCAAATCTGTAAGAGGAGCAGCCAAAGATGCATAGCTGCGAATGAATCTGCGATAGTAGCCGGACAACCCCAAAAAAGCACGCACATTGCGAATCGTGGCTGGGATAGGCCAATCCTGAATAGCTGCCACCTTAGAAGGGTCAACGGCAAGACCTTGATGGGAAATAACGTGGCCAAAATATTCGACTGATTGTTGGCCAAACGAGCATTTCGATTTCTTGGCAACAAAACCATGCTGTTGTAACGTGAGAAGCACCACACGTGAATGTTGCATGTGATCATTCCAAGTTTCGCTGAAAACCAAGATGTCATCGAGAAAAATGAGGACAAAGTGTCGTAGATAGGGGCAAAAGATCTCATTCATTGTTGCTTGGAATGTAGACGGTGCATTCGTCAAACCAAACGACATAACGAGAAATTCATAGTGTCTGTTGTAAGTCTGAAACGCTGTTTTAGGAACATCATCCTTGCATACCCGAATCTGATGGTAACCTGCCAGCAGATCGAGCTTAGAAAAATAGTGAGCATGGCCCAATTCATCAAATAATTCATCGGAATTATGTATGGGATACTTATCGCGAATCGTAATGGCGTTGAGTGCGCGATAATCGACGCAAAAACGCCAGGTACCATCCTTTTTGCGAACCAATAACACCGGGGAAGAAAACGGGCTGGTGCTTGGGCGAATCAAACCACGATCGAGCATGTGCTGTACTTGTGTTTCAATTTCAGATTTCTGAAAATGAGGATAATGGTACGGCCGGACGTTGACGGGTATACTTGTAGGATCCAAATGGATTGCATGATTGGTGGAGCGAGGGGTGGGAGTCCTTGTGGTGGTTCGAAGACACCATCGAACTCAGTGAGTAGTTGTTGTACATCTGCAGGCAGCTGAGAGTCCTCGCAACTTTGTGTCTCATGCAGCTGTAAGTGAAAAAATTCAGCAATGGCCCCAGTGTCAGACATTCGACGAATAGAATGGAGTTGAACTTGCTGCAATCCAAGGTCTGTATCACCTTGCCAACAAACAGTAGCATTGCTGAGTCGAAACTGAAACGTTAAGTTTGTGAAATCCATGGTCACTGGCCCGAGGGTGGCCATCCAGGCGACACCCAAAACCACATCATCCCCTTCTAAAGGCAATATATAGAAGTCTGTAATGAAATCGGAACCCTGGACAGAAACTAATACATCTCGAGCACACCCTTCATTCTTCAATCACTGGCCGTTACCCACAATTACATTAAAGTTGGGTGTGGTCGTGATCGGTAAGCACAAATATTTCGCCACTCTAGTTTGGATAAAGGTATGTGTAATGCCTCCATCGATAAGGATGCGCACAGGTTTTCCTTGAATTGTACCCTGAACTCAGAGTGTCGTCGGAGCATGAAACCCAGCCAAGGCGTTAAAGGACACCGTCGAATGTCCCTGCGTAACCGAAGAACCCATATTAATGTTTTCCTGAAGGGACGGCTGGTCGAGACCTAGACCGAGACCGTCATCCGACGGAGAATCATCATCAAGCAAGAAAAGTTGAGGAGTGTGGCACTTATGGCCCGGAACGTAGCGTTCGTCGCAGTAATAGAACAACCCTTTCAAACGACGTTGTCGGGCTTCCGCTGAGGAAATACGTCGAACAACTGGAGTGGAAGAAGGAGATCGCTCGACAGGCGGTGGTCGACCTGGTTGTCCGTGGGGATCTTGAGGTGGCACGGTTGGAGTCGGTAATAAAGGTGAAAGTTTAGAGCCGACAGGCTTTCCTGGGAAACGACGGTCTTGTAATCTAGCCTCATGGAAGCGGGCAAGGGCCTGAACTTCGAGCATAGAAGTCGCGCGATGGCTTAGAACTTCATTTTTGAGATCTGGACGTAAACCGGACGTGAAACAGTCGAGGAGAAACTCATCGGATAAGTTGGTCGTTCTGAGGGCAAGGTCTTCGAACTTTGACTGATACTCTGCCACTGTAGTTGTTTGCAACAGTTTTGAAAGTTGACCCGCGGGGGATTCGATCTCCAGAGCCACAAAGCGTTTGCGAATGGCGTCGACCAAATGGTTCCACCCTACCCGTTTTCGTTGTCGCTGCATCCATCGAAACCATTTTTTGGCAGTGTTGGTCATCCAAAATGAAGCCATGGTGACGCGGTGATGGTCGTCGGTGCCATACAACTCAAAAAACTCTTGCCCAGAAGCAAGCTAATCCTCTGCATCGTCTCCGGTAAAGAGTGGCAACTCCACTTGAATAGGCTTGGGTGAAAAAGAAAAAGCATCGTCGATTTCTAGGTTGATCTTTGCTTTACCTCGTGGAACAGAATTGTCGGCTGTCATATCGCCGCCGGTGTTCGTTGAAGGAGAGATACGGAGCTGAGTGGCAATGGTCTGCAGAAACCCAGAAATTTCCTGAAGGGATTTTGAGTAGCAGCATTCCACTGCTCTTGCTTGGTGACTTGATTTTCTAGGAATGTGAGGGTGTTCTCATGGCGGGAAGCGGTTTCTTGGAGGGCGCGAATGGATTCGGTATTGTTAACCATGGTAGAAGACTCAATGAAAGCACCAAACTGTTTGGTTGCTTGGGCGTTCAATAAGAAAAGCACAGAGAAATAGAAGAGAAGGAGAATTATATTGCAGAAAATAGAAGGTTTCTTAGGTTTTTGCATGTCTGGCTTCTTTTCCAGCCGTCCTTTTAACAACAAAAAACGAAATAAACGGTTATATTTCATAGTCGTGAAAGGCATGTGGAGCTCTCCTCTCTCTACTTTCTCGACGCAAAGCTGACAAGGTTGTTGCATCGGTTTCATCCTTGGTAGCTGGGTCTGACGTGACATATGGGCCTTCGGGTTCTTCACTGGCTACCTCATCATTCATAACAAAGAATTAGTGCTAACATTAAAAAATTTTGGGAGTGAGTATTTGTAAAACATTAAAAAATTTATTATGACATGAAATTAATTGCATTAACGAATAGGTAAAAATTTCATGTCATCACTTTAACAACAATAACTATATTATTTTGATATGTACTTTGGTATGTAGGAATAAATACATCTAAGAGAAAACTGTATTAATAATTTAATCGGAATAGTTAATAATATTAATTATTTAAACAATTTAATGATATTATAAAAGTAGAGGACCAAATCATAATTCGATATTTACGCTTTGAAAGATTTCATTAATTGTTCTCAATTTTCTTCTTTGATGAAGCCTGTCCAGCCGCAACCAAACCCGGTTCCAACCCAAACTGTACCAGCGGCGACCAATGCTAAGAAATTTTGTGTGCCGAAACCTGGAGTTCCCGATGACCAATTGCAGAAGAACTTGGATCTTGCATGTAGCCAAGGAGCCGATTGCAGTCCGATACAACCGGGTGCAGTTTGTGCCGATCCGGCCACCGTGAGCTCTCGTGCTAAATATGCCATGAACTCTTTCTTTAGGATGAAAGGTGTTGATAGCGCCTGTGATTTTACCGGCACCGGCCAAATCACCACCGTTGATCCAAGTAAGCAAAAAAAAATAGAGTTGTTTGTTTATTTTCTTTTAATTCCTTTTGTTTTGAGCTAGTATGTTGGAACAATGGATAGTGTTAGACGAAGCAAATTCAATCTGATACCCAAGACTCGAATCGATTCATCTAATTTGAGACGTGATTTCGACCTGAACTTGATCTGAAATTTAAAATATCGAATTGAACCGAAATCAACTCGAATTTTAGTTCAACCAATATGGACTTGAACTGGTTTTCAACCGAACTGAAGGCAACTCGAACCGAACACAACTCGAATTTATTTTACTCAAACCCGATTTGACCAAATAAAATTTACAAGAATAAACTAATATTCTATATATACTTCTATTAGACTCATACTTAACTCAACCCGAAGATCCAAAGATTGATATGAATTAAAAAAATGATCGGTTTTCAATTGACCTGATATCGACATGACCCAAAATCAACCAACCCGCAAATATCCAACCCGACATCAACTGAACTGATATTGACTCAACCTAACTCGAACTAAAAGCAATCCAGACCTGAACCGAACCTAAACCAAACGAAGTCAAGCCCAGAATTATTTGATCTAAAATAACTCGAATTAAACCTGAACCGAACGACTCGTTTACCACCGCATTAATTCCTTTAGATTTTAGGCATTTGATTTCCTTTACGTATATTCAAATATTATAGATTTAGATAATTTTCGGATTAAGATATTTTAATTACTATAACACTACGTTCAAGGTAGCTTTAAATATCAGTCCTATTCCATTATCTCAATCCACTTTATTGGTGGATAATATATTTAGATTTAAAAATTTATCATTCGAATATATTTTACCTTTGATGACGACGAATTTGAATTCGAATATCATTTTTATTATTCACTTTTTAAATTTTTATTAAAAATAGACTTATTAAATTTAGAAATTCGAATCTATTATTCTCTTAATTTTTAATTGTGGATTTATTTTTGATGCAGGTTATGGAAACTGCCGCTACCCTTGAAGAATTGGATGTGAAAATATGCTTGTAGAAAAGGGATCAATTTATTTCGTAAAATCTATTTTAAAAATGTTTTGTTGGAAATATAATTACTTTTTAAATGTATTAATTTTTTTATATTTGAACGTTTTACAAAAGAAAAAGAATTCTTTTTTTAAAATAAATCGTTTCATATTTGAAAAAAATAATGCGTAACATTCAAATATTACTGTTTTTTTGTTGCCCTTCCGGTTTCAACAAGAATTTTCTACATACATTCAAATATCGTTGTTTTTGTTAACCCAACTTCATTTTTTTATTGATTAAATTATTTTCTGCGAAATAGATTAAAATTGTAAAAATCAAGTTTTTTTCTGAAAATATTGTTTTTGCGAAATAAATAGATGGTTATCATGCAATGTAACAATGTATTTTTTTTTTAGAAAAAGAGTTGATATCACCATGTGTCTCGTTAAAAAAATCTTCATAAACCTAAATGAAGAAAAACGATGTAAATTCTTTGATGAAATGGCAACATTTTTTGAAATAAAATTTGATTTATGTTTTCATACCATCTTTAAATAGTTGATCTAAGGGTAAGCTACACCGGGTGGTCACCTCATTATCACATTTTTCCTGTTTTGGTCATCAAATTAATTTTTTCGTCAAAATCGTCACTAATGCTTCGTCTCGTTATCATTTTGATCACCGAACGTTTAAAAATTAACGGAGATGGTAACATGTCATGGGATAATAACGCTTTTAGTCCTAAAACTTATAAATTCTATTAACTAGGTCTTAATTCAAATCCCAGACTCAATATCAGCACAAGTGTTTGATTCACTTGGCTGGAAAGCATAAAACAAAAACATTAGCAAAAACAGCACAAAGCACAAATAAGATAGGTGAAGAAGCCAAAAATACATAATTCAAGTCTATTAGACGACATATATATATGAAATAGCGGATGATGCATCGCCGAAACAGCTACAACTAGAGCAATGCAGCATTATAGAAACGATGAGCTACCTTCCCAGTAGATGCTCCATAGCCACAATACTCATGCCTGGACCAAGTAGTAAATAGCGCAGAGTAAAGTGATAAAATAGCATTTCCTCAACATCTGATTGTATACAAATTCAAGCTAAAGTGATGAACAATTGTACATCTCTTCAAACAAAAATGAACAGCACAAAAGTTGAGTGAGAAATCAATAGGTGAAATGCACTTTTTATTTTAACAAGAAAGACAAAAAGAAAGAACAGAGAGACAGAAAATCAAAAGAAAGAACCCATAGAAGATAAGATTTACATGCTGGAAAAGTAGAATAATTTCCTTTTTCTTTTTCTTTTTAAAACCATCAACTTAGAGAAATATAACATAGTAAAGCTTAAGAGGCACTTACAAAATGCAAACATGAGTGACAAAACTACCAACTTACACAAGCAAAAAGGTGACCATAATTTTCAAGCAGAAAACAAGTGAAAAAAGAAATACTGACCCATGAGATTGACCTTGAGCTGGACAAAGAGGTCATAGAGTTGGCCAAGATCAACAGCATTGCCATGAGAATACAGACAATAAGGCGCGCGTAGGGGTTTTTCAAGTAAAACCCAGCAATCTTGTTCCCGCGTTTGGTGTTGATCAAAAGCACATCCAAACAAGGATAATCCGCAACGGGAGCAGGCATTGAAGAAGAAAAGAAGACAAGTGTTGTTGCAGAGGGGAAGAAGAAAGAAAATGAAAAAATTTGGGTTTAACCCATATATTTGTTGAGTTATTTTGAGTTAGGACCTAATTAATATAATGTCTAAGTTTTAGAACTAAAATTATTATTATCCCATGACATGTCAACGAAAAATGAGCATGTTATTTCGTAGAATGACTTATCATCTTTTTTTCGGTAAATCTTTTTCTGTATAAAAAAAAAGCGATAAAGTTACCCTATTCTCCCTCTTTATTTTTTCATAACACTCTCTCGTCTCTCTTCTTCTCACCGGCGCATTGTTCCTCGCTCACTAACCTTTATGCTCTCTAATCAGCGCTCTCACAACTCCACTGCAGTATGTGTTGAAATTTTAGGGGCTCGATTCGATCAACCGTTCTTGCTCGCCAAGTGTGGAGAAGTTGGATAATTGGGTGTTTTAGTGGGAGGTGAAAAATAGGCAATTTGACACAAGGATTTATAGTGGTTCAACCTTCTAACCAAGGTCTACATCCACTACCTTAGCTCCCCAATAAGAATTTTCAAACAAATTCACTAAGAATTTCGTCCCCTTTTCTCGGATTAGGAGGAAACCGTTACAACCCTCAAAGCTTTCTACCCAAAGCTTGAAGGAACACTCTCTTTACAAAGAAAGACTTAGCAAACTAGAAACCCCCTAAAAGGTGTTTGTTTGCAATTCTAAGCTCTCACCCAAAATCTAAACACTTGAGCAAATTTAACAATGTAAGCTCACAAGTGTTGTCTAAGCAAGAAATGAACAATTAAAGCTCTAGACAAATTTTGACATCATAATGTTGTAACAATTGAAGCATTAACCATTACAAGATGCTTGGAGGTCCCTTTTATACTCCCAATTGAGTTTGTAGCCGTTACTAGCCATTGGGGATGATTTGAAGCCGTTGAGGACTTTATTTCCCTTCATAAATGCTGTTCTGCAGCCATCCGTATCGATACGCTTGGATCCGTATCGGTACGGCCTTCATTAGAAACTAGTCGTTGGGCTCTTGCCAGCCTGAGCGTATCGATACGCTTGAGGGCGTATCGGTACGGTTTCACATTTAAATGACCGTTGGGAAAATAGCCGTTGGGGTGGTTGAAAGGGGATCGGTACGCTTACCAGGCGTATCGAAACGATCTCGATCCGTATCGAAACGGCCAAGCCTGTTTCGATACGGGTTTTGGCAATGACCAAACTTAGGCAAAAAAGGTATCGGTACGGGTACAACCGTATCGATACGGGTAGCTTGAAAAGTCAAGTTTGGCTTTTTAAAATTAGTAAAAACATTGTCAAAAACCCTCTAAAATATCTCAAACATTATTTTAAGTTGTTTGGACTTAAAATCA
Organism: Hibiscus tridactylites; assembly: GCA_958450335.1. Taxonomy (NCBI): domain Eukaryota; kingdom Viridiplantae; phylum Streptophyta; class Magnoliopsida; order Malvales; family Malvaceae; genus Hibiscus; species Hibiscus tridactylites. The sequence goes on along the minus strand of OY288279.1, from coordinate 28,997,745 downwards.
AGTTTTAAATTCTTTTCAAATTAGTCCAAAACATTTTTTAATTATTATATCAAAACATTAGTTCTACAATATGTTTCTCTACTTTCTTTTTGATTTATTCTTTTTTCTTTTCCTTTGAAAAAAATAAGATTTCATTTTGTTCAACCTTATATTCTTGGAGAAGTGTGATTGCATTTTGTACAACCGTATCGATACGGGTTTTTATGGCATGATGTTATGACAATAACATTTCATGATCTATTTTGTTTGTGCTTCTTATTTTTAGAGTGTTGATTCTTATTAGTGATCAATTTTATTTTTTTTCATTGATTTTTTTTTATTTTAGAGATGGCGTCAACGAATCTCAATTTAATAAGCTATTGAACAAAGAACTGGATCAAGTTATAAAGGTATGCGGTTGTTCCTTTTATTCTATGGAATAATCAGAATTTTAGAAGATAAATTGATGAATGATTATGCGCTACTTTTATACACGATATGGTCTGTTTAGGTCTCATGTTTTTAAAGTTCATGCTTTATATTTCTTTATAGGTTTAGGGTGTTGTTTGGGGTAATCTTTAATTGAATTACAAAAGTTTAACTTCCACTAAAATTTAACAAATCTATATTAAAATATTTGGAACTCAGTTATTGTTCTTGCTTCATTTATATTTTTTATATGATTCAGCTTTATAGTAAGCAGTATGCTGAATAAATTTTTGTTATTTGTTTTAATTGTTTGTTGCAATTTTTATAATGACTCTCTTTTTTAGTTTTCGTTCAGTGACAAAGAATGTCTTTTCAAGTTTTTTGTTGGGCTTTTATCCAGACTTTATATATGTTAAATTTTGATATAGTCTATGAATCTAAAATTGATATTTATATGAATTTCATCAAAGATAAGATCACCATGAAAATAATTTCTAAAAGAAAAATAAAAGACAAACATATAAGATAACATTGGCAGAATACATAATTGCTATTTTGGTTGAGAGCTAATTGGTACATATTTTATGAGTTCAAGTCCAAAGACTAACAATTATCATCCCTATATGGTACTTCAATTTATATTTGGGAGCTTGATTAATACCTATATGGCATGTCAAACTTTTAATAAAGCATTGTAATATATTTAAGATTTTATAAAATATAATTGTATACCAATAAAATTAATATAATAAAATATAAAAATTAATAAAATTTATATTTTGTTTTTGTTTTTGTTTTACTAAAAACATATTCTTCAAAAAATTTATTTAAACACCGAAAAATGATTTACACAACATCATTCAAATAATTTTCGTAAAATGTTTTCTAAAAAATATAATTTAATTTATAAAATTTATTTTTCGAAATCTATTTTCAGTGAAACAAGCGGACAATAAATAATTTTCTAAAATTCATTTTCTAAGTTTTCTGGTGTTTGTTTGTTGTTTCCCGTAATTTGTACTACCGATAAAAAATCGGTAGTACTCTAACTCTGGTAAGCATCTTTCCATCATCTTCCTTTCAACTCCTCTCTGTACCAACTCTAATAATTTTGACAGGGGAATTGGTGGGTGGGAATTGAACCCAGGGATTGGCTTAATGTGTGATGCTTATGAGAATTTTTGTTGTTTTTAATGTGTTCATCTTTATTTTCAGGTTGTAGAGTTGTTTAAGAGCAAAGAACAAGATGCACTTATTTACGAGAACTCATGTTATTGTAATATTTTTTTTTATTAAGATTGTAACACTTTATTGACAATTATAAGAAAATTGAGAGATATTAAATTTTGATTTGATGCACTTATTTAAAATAAAATTTTGTAAAATATAAATTAATTCAATAAAAAATAAGAGATAAAAATGTAATGTTCGTTTCACTATAAAAATATCTTTAAAAACAGTTTTTTAGGAAAATTTACCAAACAACGTAAAATGATTTATACAACATCATCTAAACACTAAAAAATGATTTATGTAAACTTCTTTTCAAAAAATATAATCTATTTTATGTAAATTATTTTCTAAAAAATAAATTAGAGTGAAACAAATAGATCCAAAGTTTGAAATCATCTTTGCTGAAAGGATTATATATGAATATCACTTGCGGTTCGAACATAATTACTCTTGTACCATAAAACAAAGATTTTACCCGAATATCACCCGGCTGAAAAGAATTATTCGTAGATTGCAAAATGAATGATAAAAGTTAAAATTTAATTTAAGGGTAAATTATGTAAATCATCACTGAACTTTATTTTCAAACATATTTTGATTCTGAAGTTTTAAAATATTCAATTTAATCACTGAAGTTCAGACATGGAACGTATTTGGTCACTTTTTCGATAACTTTTTGGCGACGTTCATTTACTAGAGAACGAATGATTTTCTCCAAGATTCGAACGGTGAGAAGCATCACCGGCACAAGGGAATCAATATATTGAGAAACGGGCTTCATCATGCGACTGATGAGGGAGATCAGTAAGAGAGATACAACAAGGTTATTGCCTGATTCGTGGACTTTAAGGCACTTCTGGCGAAATGGAGGTCGGATTCGGGCTCATGGGAAGAGACGAAACAACATGTGAAATTCGGTATCAAACGACCATTATCTACAGTGCATGTTCGACAACGGTTAATGATGGAATGACCAAAAACTTTCAATGACTAAACTTCAGCGAGTAAATTAAACGTTTTAAAACTTTAGTGACCAAAATAGGTTTGAAAGTAAAGTTTAATGATGATTTACATAATTTACCTATAGTTTAAAAGAACTTAAATGAAAATTACAAGGCCTTTCTTTTGACTCTTTCTATGATCCGCCATTGCATGCTGTTAATTCTGAGAGTTTTCCACATGTCAAAGTATTGATCATACACTATGTTACATGATTTACTCATCTCCCCGTATATATACACACACACGACTTATAAACACAAAACAAATTCAAAGAAGAAGAATACTATTAGCATGGAGTCGTTGAGCAGAATTTCTTTCCTCCTCCTCGCCACCATCGCCGTCTTCCATCTCTTCTCCTCCTCCGGCGTCGTAGAAGCCCACGGAGTTGTACTTCCTGATGGTAAAACATTGCCCGAATTTTGGTGTGTGCCGAAAATTGGAGCTAGCGATGCTGATTTGCAGAAAGCCTTGGATTGGGCCTGCAGTCGACCAGAGGTCGATTGCGGTCCAATTCAACCTGGTGCTGTTTGCTCCGAACCAGTCACCGTCAGGTCTCGTGCAAAATTCGCCATGAATGCTTATTACCAGCAGCATTTCCAGGAGCTTAACTCCTGCGACTTTAGTGGCGTTGCTGAGCTTACCACCGACAATCCAAGTAAGCTGAAAACATTTGGTTAAATTACTTTAGATTGAAGTTTAAGGATTGATTTTCAAATTTTAACATAATAGAAGAATTAAAATCATAATTTGATTAAAAAATTATCTTTCAAGGTTTAGTAATTGAATCCTAATAACCCATTTATCAATAAATCTTATGATTTTTGGTAACATTTTTTAAAAATGTTCATCGAATTATTAATAATTTAGTATTAATCAAACCAAATAAGACTATTAAAAATGTTAAAATATGCTTCAAGCCCCTATACCCTTCATATAATTGGAATGTAGTCTTTCTACTTTTTATTTCTAGGAATTTATTTCATCTACTTATAACATCTAAAAATTCAAGTTCAATTGTTATGACATTAAAATTCTTGATCTGTTAAATTAACTACTGTGACATTTTGGAATAAAAAATTAACTTAGCAATCCTGCAACGAAAACTATTTTTAATTTAATTTAAACAATAAAATCAAAAGTTCAATTATATTATTGTTTAATTCTTCTTTATTTAATGTTTATACAGGTTATGGCAACTGCAAATATTATTGAAGAATTGGATAACGAAAGATCAGATATGAGTGAAGGTTTGCTTTGCTATAAATAATTCCTAGAAGGATCAATTTAGTTCCTAAAAGTTATTAGGAAATAAATTGACTTCTTTAATTAAAAAATATTAATTTTTATTTGTTATATTTTAATTGTTTATTTAAATAAATATTGTTACAATTAGTGCAAAAGGCTAGTTTATGAAATTTTCTATAAAGACGAAGGAAATGTAACAATTATTTCATCAATAGGATGTGACTTCAATTTCGACTTTTGTTTTGCACTTCCCGGTCTTTGTAGCGGTTTAAAAATTTGAGAAACTCGTATATAATTTAGGGTAAACTACTGCAGGAGTCACTTATGTTTAGCGTCTGTACAGAGTTAGTCACTACTTTTGAAAAGTGCCTATTAGTAGTTCTCTACGTTTTCGATGTGTAAATACTTGGTCACTCTGACGTTAACTCCGTTAGTCCCCTAACGGATTGCTGATGTGGCGAAAGTAAAATAAGGATAAATTACTGCAATAGCCATTAAAATTTATCTCATGTACATTTTTTCTCCTCAATTTAAAAAAGTAAACATTATAGTCACTAATAAAAATGTTTCTTTATAATTTCACCCTTAAATTTTTAAAAATTCATTTTTCAATCCTAAAACTTTACAATCAATTAACACAATAATATTATAAATGCTTAGATGAAAAATAGGTGCCCAAAGTATACCCTTTGAAACTTAGGTGCCCAAATTGCTCCTATTTAATAACTCAAACTTAAAAATTTAGTCCACTAACTACTAAAAAATTCGAGTTATTGGAATTTCTATTTTATAATTCAAACTTTATTTTGAATTTTTGAGTCGAGTTTATGAAATTATGAGTCGAGTATTTTCACATCAAACTAAAAAATTTAATTTTTTCGAGTCAAGTCGAGTTATTGGAATTTCTATTTTATAATTCAAACTTTATTTTGAATTTTTGAGTCGAGTTTATGAAATTATGAGTCGAGTATTTTTCACATCAAACCTAAAAATTTAATTTTTTTCGAGTCAAGCCGAGTTATTGGAATTTCTATTTTATAATTCAAACTTTATTTTGAATTTTTGAGTCGAGTTTATGAAATTATGAGTCGAGTATATTCACATCAAACCTAAAAATTTAATTTTTTCGAATCAAGTCGAGTGTTGCACTTCCCTACATATAATTTTTAATTTTAATCCGAAGTTTTTCTTGGGACAAACACGGATTAAAATTAAAAATTATATGTAGGGAAGTGCAACACTCGACTTGATTTGAAAAAATATATTTTTAGGTTTGATGTGAAAAATACTCGACTCATAATTTCATAAACTCGACTCAAAAATTCAAAATAAAGTTTGAATTATAAAATAGAAATTCCAATAACTCGACTTGACTCGAAAAAATTAAATTGTTAGGTTTGATGTGAAAATACTCGACTCATAATTTCATAAACGCGACTCAAAAATTCAAAATAAAGTTTGAATTATAAAATAGAAATTCCAATAACTCGACTTGACTCGAAAAAAATTAAATTTTTTGGTTTGATGTGAAAATACTCGACTCATAATTTCATAAACTCGACTCAAAAATTCAAAATAAAGTTTGAATTATAAAATAGAAATTCCAATAACTCGACTTGACTCGAAAAAATTAAATTTTTTGGTTTGATGTGAAAATACTCGACTCATAATTTCATAAACTCGACTCAAAAATTCAAAATAAAGTTTGAATTATAAAATAGAAGTTCCAATAACTCGACTTGACTCGAAAAAAATTAAATTTTTTGGTTTGATGTGAAAATACTCGACTCATAATTTCATAAACTCGACTCAAAAATTTAAAATAAAGTTTGAATTATAAAATAGAAATTCCAATAACTCGACTTGACTCGAAAAAATTAAATTTTTTGATTTGATGTGAAAATACTCGACTCATAATTTCATAAACTCGACTCAAAAATTCAAAATAAAGTTTGAATTATAAAATAGAAATTTCAATAACTCGAATTTTTTAGTAGTTAGTGGAGTAAATTTTTATGTTTGAGTTATTAAATAGGAGCAATTTGGGCACCTAAGTTTCAAAGGGTATACTTTGGGCACCTATTTTTCATCTAAGCATTTATAATATTATTGTGTTAATTGATTGTAAAGTTTTAGGATTGAAAAATGAATTTTTAAAAATTTAAGGGTGAAATTATAAAGAAACATTTTTATTAGTGACTATAATGTTTACTTTTTTAAATTGAGGAGAAAAAATGTACATGAGATAAATTTTAATGAGTATTGCAGTAATTTATCCTTATTTTACTTTCGCCACATCAGCAATCTGTTAGGGGACTAACGGAGTTAACGTCGGAGTGACCAAGTATTTACACATCGAAAACGTAGAGGACTACTAATATGTACTTTTTAAAAGTGGTGACTAACTCTGTACAGGCGCTAAACGTAAGTGACCCCTGCAGTAGTTTACCCTATAATTTATTAAAAAATATCTTAAAATTTATAATCTGAAAATTATTAAAAGACTTTTTTTAATTTTAATTTTTTATTTAAAGATTTAAAGACTTTAATTGGGTGTAAAATATGGGAAAATAATTTGTACCAACAAAAACGGGGATCATATATTTTCAATGGGAAGAGTCTAGAGTAAACGTGTGTATCTATATGTATCATTAATAATATGCACCATTAACTATGTTCATAAGTTTTGAAATCATGAGAACCGATTATTCATATTTTTAGAATAAATATGATGAAAATTTTAGCCACTTTTTCAGGGTTTTTTTAATTTATAATTAAAAATAATAAAATTTTATTAAACAATAATTACCATTTAAATTTTAATTATTTTTTTAAAATAGTATTAAATAAAGTAAAAGTATAATTTTTATCAATTCATTATCTAATATTTAACCTAGCTTCATCTTCTCCACTAATAAACCCTAATGGCCACTATCATCTATGTCATATGACTCGTAGTTATCCGCTGCGAACGACATTGATTCACCTAATAAAGTAAAAGTATATCTTTTTATCAATTAATTTTTCAAAAAAATATATATTATTTTTGAATTAAAAATTTAAAAAAATTGAAATGTGGAAAAAAAAGTGTTTCAAGCAATAATCACGCTTTGGGTCTCTATAATTTCAAAAGTTATTAAAATAATTAATGGTGCATATCAATGCAAATCATTAGTGCTACATATCAGTACATGGCGTTTACTTTAAAATATTTACTTCAATGAAAAGCATTGATGTAATTTGTGTTGGTTATATCCCACATTGAGAGGGTACATCCCTTGGGAAGTGTATTTAAAGAATCTTCTTTACCCTTTTATTTTGAAAGTGGTTAAACAACTTTCTCGTACATGCGCGCCACCATCGCCGGCTTAGGAAGTAATTGTGGTCGTGCAATAATTATTATTCAGTTAGTGCCTAACGGGTTGATATTACAATAATATTACCAACAATTTGATATGTATAGATTTAAGCGAAATTCAACTATAAATAGAGATCTCCTTCGTTTGTAAACTCGTTCATTGAGTTATTCAATATAACATGAAATTATAAATTTTTTTTGGGTAAACTACACAGTTGACCACCGAACTATGGGGTTGGTGTCAATCTTGCCACTATTTTTTTTCGTCTCAAATACACCACACAACTATTTAAATGGTGCCATGTTTGCCACACGCCGTAAAAAAAAACGAAAAAATTGACGGAACTGTTAAAAAAATTGGTATAATTACACATTTGGTCCTCTATATTTATACAATATATCAAAAAAATTGGTATAATTACACATTTGGTCCTCTATATTTATACAATATATCAATTTAGTCCTAAATTTAATCTAATAAAATAAATTAATTATTCAATAAGATAAGATGATGACACGTGTCACCACCTTATTGGAAGTCTTTAATTATTTTTATTTAATTAATTTAATTAATTTTCCACCTCCAATCAGGTGGTGACACGTGTCACCCAATTGGAGGTGGAATATTGAAAGGAACAAAAACGCCCCTGCCAGGAATCGAACTCAGGACCTCTGGGTAAAAAGGTTGCGTGCTTGCCACTGAACCAAGCACACTTTCGGGCTATAGGGTCATTAATATATGTATTTAATGATTGTTAATGCCCAGAAAATTAAAGAGAAGAAAATGCAATTGCAAGGATTCAAACCAAGGACCACATGGTTGAAAGAACATGTGCTTGCCACTGCACCAAGTGTATTTCTTGTGATACAAAGTACAACATTTAATATATGTCTTATATAGATTTTAATGCTTGAGAAAAGGAATGAAATGTAGTTTTAAGAAATTCGAATGTAATATTTTTATGATCCATAAAAAATCTAACCCAATTAAATAAATCTAATAACTAAATTAATATTATTTTTAAATTTTATATTTTAAACTAAATTTAATATATTTTTCAATTTTAGATTTATTTTTATAATTCCACGTATATAATCGTTGAATTGAGTTTTTTTTACTTAATTAATAATTTTAATATTTATTAAAAATTTAATCGTGAAAATAATATTAACCGAATTCGAGGGCAAGCACATCGTGAAAATAATAATTTTAATATTAATTTAGTTATTAGATTTATTTAATTGGGTTAGATTTTTTTATTGATCATAAAAATATTACATTCGAATTTCTTAAAACCACATTTCATTCATTTTCTCAAGCATTAAAATCTGTATAAGACATATATTAAATGTTGTACTTTATATCACAAAAATATACTTGGTGCAGTGGCAAGCACATGTGCTTTAGTCTATGAGGTCCTTGGTTCAAATCCTTGCAATTGCATTTTCTTCTCTTTAATTTTCTGGGCATTAACAATCATTAAATACATATATTAATGACCCTATAGCACGAAAGTGTGCTTGGTTCAGTGGTAAGCACGCAGCCTCTCTACCCAGAGGTCCTGAGTTTGATCCCTGGCAGGGGCATTTTTGTTCCTTTCAATATTCCACTTCCAATAAGGTGGTGACACGTGTCACCATCTTATCTTATTGAATAATTAATTTATTTTATTAGATTAAATTTAGGACTAAATTGATATATTGTATAAATATAGAGGACTAAATGTGTAATTATACCAATTTTTTTGATATATTGTATAAATATAGAGGACCAAATGTGTAATTATACCAATTTTTTTAACAGTTCCGTCAATTTTTTCGTTTTTTTAACGGCGTGTGGCAAACGTGGTACCATTTAAATAGTTGTGTGGTGTATTTGAGACGAAAAAAAAATAGTGGCAAGATTGACACCAACCCCATAATTCGGTGGTCAACTGTGTAGTTTACCCATTTTTTTTTTGGCTTTTGGTGGACTTATTTCACGTTTGAGTTTGAACTTTTCCGGGTTCAAATTTTCTTAGGTTTGGATCGTTACAAGTAAAGGTGTTTAAATATATCTGACTTAGTTGACTCGTCACGTTGACCCGCCGACCAGAACCTTAAAAAATCGGGTATTTCTTTTTTTTAAAAATTACTTGATCGAATCGGGTTCCCAACCCGAGATTTTTCTCGAGTAACTAGGTTGAGTCTAGGCCGAATTTCTTTTGTAATCGGGTACCCGACCCGATACTTTTAATATTTTTTAAATTCCTTAATATGATAAACTCTAATATATATATATATATATTCAAATATTTCTATCTTAAAACTAACTTCAAATCACTAATATTTGTTTTAATATATTATGAACTTTTAAATTTTATGTGTTTACTACGTGATTTTTTAAAATTTTAAAATTTTAAAAAATAAATGAATAATGTGAACCGGGTACCATGTAATTATGGGTCAGGACACGGGCGGACAAATGTGCTACCCGAGGAACTAGGTACCCGACACTCCGGGTACCCGGTTTTGAACACCCCTAGTTACAGGTTGATTGGCACCACTACACTAGGGTCGGTATATAGCAGTGCTTTTTGTGGTGTTTTTGGATCAAACGCCGCAATATTGAACCTATAATGACGTTTACAAAATAGTCCCACAAAACGACACACATAGTGGCGTTTTACACACAAACGACACTAAAGAGTAACATATTGTGGCTTTTTTTTTTAAAACGCCGCAATAAATCCATTCTAGGTGTCGTTTTAGTGGCGTTTGTAAAAGAATGTCGCAAATATGTCTCTGTTAGTGGCATTTTTAAAAAAATGCCCCAATAAGTCTCCTTTAGTGGCGTTTTAACAACAAACGTCGAAATAGGTCCATTCTATCTATGTGTTGTTTTTAGTGGCATTTTTAAGAAAAACGCTGCAATATGTCACCATTAGTGGCGTTTCATAGAAAAACGCCACAATTGTTAAACGCCACAAACAGATATTTTAGGGCGATTTTTTCCTACCTCGAATTCAAAACAGCTCTATTCTATAAACACAAGAACTCAATCTGACTCAAAATTTATTTAAATACATTACCTATTTAACATATCTCCCAGAATGATTCCCTCGACTCCGATCCAAGTCGATCCAAAATTTTATTCAAATATATTATCAACGTTATTAAAATTTCGTTTGTATTTTAAAAGAAAAGTGACCCAATTGTAATTAAACTTTAATTGAGTGACCCGGTTATAAATTTTAATAATTTAGTGATTCATTTGTAACTTCACCAATAATTAAGTGACCCCAATGCAGTTTACCTTTTCCTTAATTACTTTAAAAAAATGACACCTTTGAATTTCTAGAACACTTCCTTAAGAGGAACAAATTTGAATTTTGAAATTTGAAAAAAATTATTTAAATCGACTCACAAATTTCTTACACTAATCCAATTTAAAGTTTTCATATTTGGAAGTCAGCTTCAAATGAAAATTTTGTCAGTTTCGATTCAGCCCAAAATTTTAAAATAAAATTATTTGAAAATATACACCAAAATATTAATATATTGAAATTTTTGAATATTTTTAAAATATATCATAAACATCGTTAATTTGAGCTGATGGAACTGAAAATTTTTCTTGCAGTTTTCTATGAGATTAGGGTAAATTATATTAATTGTCCCTAAAATTTTAGAGTATTTGTATTTTGATCACTGTAATCGAAAAAATATTCATTTTATTATTATCATTTTGTCTAAGTAGTTTAACCCAAGACTTCCCTAGCAAAGGTTCAACATATGATTACTAAAGCTCCTCATGAATTCTATGATTATAGATTTCAAGTTAAATTGGTATTTAAATTAATTATATTTATTTTATCAAAATATTCTTATTATATAACAAATATAAAAAGTTTTATGAAAATATTGATAAAATAAACTATAATATTAATTGAAATATATTAATTTTATAAAAAATATTTATAACTACTGTTATAAAACAAAAGGATTAGTGGAGGAGTGTAAAAATATGTTAATTATAATCTAAATAATTAATAAATTAGTAAAAAATAAATATTAAAATTCATAATATATATATATTAAAGTAAAATACATTGATGTTTCTGAATTTATATTACCCTCAAAGTTTGATAGTTTTTTATTAATAAATATCAAAACTAAACATCATCTTTGGTCAAATGCGCAATATTATAAAAGCCAAAACCCTAGTTTTCTTTTTGAAAACATATTTTTCTTTCAAAATAACCGCTACTTATTATTCTTATTTATTTTTGAATTAGCCGACAATCGACAATCATCTTGATGTTGATTGTCAATCGTCGGTGTTCGTTATTTCTCCTATTTTTATTTTTTATGTTTTTTAATTTTTTTAATTTTTAATTTTAATAAAAATCTCTGCTCTTGTGGCACGCTTTAACTTTACCTTTGTGGCACGTTTTCTTTGTTTGTGTGGTTTCGTTTTGGCATGATTTCAACATACCTTAGTGGTCGTTTGGTGCTCGCACAGAGATCTTCACGACGCTAGTTCTGATTATGATTCAGTCGGTGGTCATAGCAAGATAGATCTCACTCAGTTGATGGTTGTTTGCCGATATAATCAGTCCTGGATAGCGGAACAATCTCTCTTATAGTTTGGCTCGCTCACCACTCATTTTTCACCCCGTAATGCGTCTCGTTTGGACAAAGACAAGTAGATTCAAGAAAGCTTCTGGATTTTGGTGGTATGTTAATCTCTATGAAAATATTTATTTTTCTTTGCATTTTTAGGTATTTGTACGAAATTTTGGTGGATTAATCCTCATTATTCTCCCTCTTAGATGCATTGTATATGTACTATCTTTATAGTTTTTTTTTAATAAAATTCAATTGTCATTGTCAAAAAAATGTGCAATATTATATATGAACTTTGATTTTATGTATTAATATACATAATTTTTGTTTTTATTCCATTTTTAAAAGTTTTTCAAATTGTCATATTGTTTACGTATAAATCTAATAAAAAAATAAATATATTTATTTTTAAAAATATGTATGATTGAATTAAAATATGTATGTTTAAACAAGTTATCTATAGAAACACTTGCCAATCAATTCATTGTTTTTTGTGTTTTACTGACGGATTACCGGCTGTCAGTATATGTCATTTTTTTTTGTAGTGTAATAAGCGTATATCCATTTCTCTTTCATATTTTTGTGTTGTGTTATGTACCATACTATCATTTTATCTCATTTTTGGTATAGTATATGAGTTTTTTTAAATGTGATTCTAAACTATTTAAAAATAGGGTAAACTACATAAATGACCACCTTACTATTGCAAAAGTTGCAATCTGACCACATTACTTTTTTTCGTCACAATTAAACCACCAAACTATTTGAATGGTATCAATGTGACCACCAGCCGTTAAAGGTTAACGAAAGGGTGACGTGGCAGTTAAAAAAATAAGGGTATAATTACACATTTAGTTCTCGTTACTTATAAACTCTATCAATTTAGTCCTAATTTTAATTTAATAAAGTAAAGTAATTATTTAATTAGGTGTTGACACGTGTCAACACTTTATTGGAGAAATTTAATTATTTATATTTAATTAAATTATTTTATTTTTCTCCTCCAATCAGGAGGTGATACGTGTCACCACCATTTAAATGAGAAAACTTTATTTTGAACAAATATGCTAATGGTGGGAATTGAACCCGCGCATGGGTGATTTAGAAAAAATGGCTTATCCATTACAGCAAGCATGTATTTGTGCTAAAAATAACCTTTTTAAATATATGCTAATGGTGAGAAAATGTTGTATGACGCTATCCTCTTCAATTCCCATAGGCCAACGCTATCCTTTAAAATATATCGGATTCAACATCTCAGAAGGGGAGGTGGCACGCTACTTTATGTGCCTTTTGGGGTGTACTTAACCGACAGTTTCAATCTTAATTACTAGCCATATGACTTTTTTTTTTGGCTCAAGGTGTTGTTATCAAAGCTACCCAGGTACCTTCTAGTTAATACTCAAAATCCAAAATGGTAATGAAAGATGTAATCTGGGTTTTTGATTATGACAATAATTGCAAGGTTGATTCTTTTTCAAGACTGCAAGTCTTTTTTATTCTTTCCCTTTTCTTTTCCCATGGAATCCATGAGCAAATCAACGTCGATTCCTCTTTGTTATGATGATGAAACGCCTGAGGAAAGTAGTTGGACTATGTACTTTGAAGATTTCTCAAATGATCATAACAATGGGAACATCAGCTGTTCTTCTTCGGACATCAATTACCAGACATCATCTCTTATTTCTGAAAAACATGATGTTGTTGGAGCTTCGTTAGATTATAGAAGCATTAAGAAAAACAGGCTGAGTTTCAAGAAAAGAACTCGAATAGAACATATATTTAAAAGGGTTATTTTTAGCACAAATACATGCTTGGTGCTTCTAAATCACCCATATGTGGGTTTGATTCTCACTATTGACATGTTTGTCCAAATTTGAATTTTTCTCCTCTAAATGGTGGTGACACGTGTCACCTCCTGATTGGAGGAGAAAATAAAATAATTTAATTAAATATAAATAATTAAATTCCTCCAATAAAGTGTTGACACGTGTAACACCTTATTAAATAATTAGTTTATTTTATTAAAATAAAATTAAGACTAAATTGATAGAGTTTATAAGTAACGAGGACTAAATGTGTAATTATACCCTTATTTTTTTAACTGTCACGTCACTCTTCCGTTAACCTTTAACGGCTGGTGGTCACATTGATACCATTTAAATAGTTTGGTGGTTTAATTGTGACAAAAAAGTAATGTGGTCAGATCGCAACTTTTGCAATAGTAAGGTGGTCATTTATTTAGTTTACCCTTAAAAATAATAGTATGAATATTTAAATAAAAAATTAATATAATTAAAATTTAATTTATTTACAATTAATTTTATAATTTTTTGAGCGGTAATCAGGTATAAAAATCTAGTATTATTCAAACCCTAAGTATCCGTTATATCATTTTCCTTTTTCCCTCTTCTCCTTTTCTGCTAAGATGTTGAAACGATTTTATCCTTCGAAAAAAGATCATCTCTTTTTATCAGATTCAGAGACGGAGTCGGACAACGACGATTTTATTGACAACAAGCATTCGAACAAAAAAGTTAGAAATAATAATAGAAGAAAATCTATTAAAAAGGAATGTAATAGATCTAATCACAAGAAGGTCAATGGAGAGAGTAGTCAAGACAAGGCAGCATTCAAGGAAGAGCCAGGTTGATTTTTATACATATGCTAAGTTTTTTTTTTTTTCTTTCTTTCAATAGTTCAATTTTATTTATTTCTCCTTTTTCCGCATATCTAATATTTTTCTCTTATTTTCTAATGTTAGAATATGAAGTGACGAAAAAAGCGAAAAAATATCAGGAAGAGATGAAGAAATTCTTGATACCGAAGCCGGTTCCGATATCGGTTTCTCCTGAACCGTCACTCGTCACATGGCAAAGACTAGGAGAATCAATGAGGCAAAAGTATGAGCAACCATTGCATTACCTCACACAAATGCTCTTGAAACAATGGGATGAATCAAGAGGCAACAATGAAGTGATGTTGAGGCAACCTATTGGCAATGTTATTGATCCAAGTAAGGCTGAAGCAAGTGTATGGGTTATTGAACAATTTAATAGGCAATTTGCATCTCATCATTACATTGCGAAACTCTGGATTTCCGATCCCAAATATCGCTACTTTGTTGATGATTTGCAAAATTATTCATCCTCTTAGTGTTAACTCAGATTCTACTTCCGTTTTAATAAAACTTTTCGAGTTTCTTGCAAATTCAATACACGGAACAATTCCATTTGTGATCTAGTTCAAGATTTTTTAAAAAGTTAAACATTTTTATATGACTTATTTTTTTGTTTGTTTATAAGAATTTAGATATTTGATATATCGACGGTGAAGTTGTTTACCTTCACAAGTAGAACTTAGTATTTGTAACATTCCTTAATTTACATTTAAAAAACAAAATCAAACACAAGATATGAAATATGATTACTTAATTAAATTCAAATACATGACATATGTATTAAGATGATGGGAGGGGCTTGTGCCTCTTCCAATTTTTTTGTCTAATGACACTTTTAATCCCTACTAGTTTAAATACTTGTCAAATTAAGTCTTGTTTCTTTCAAATTTTAGTTTTGCCCCTTCCAAATTAAGTCTTATCCTTGTTAATTTTGAAATTAGGCGACTTTTCCCCTTTCATTATCTAATCTTGACTCTGTATCTGATTAAATAATATAAACCTTATAAAAGTGTGTAAAATAATTTAAATAAATTAAGTTAAATATAATTTTTGAGAATATATTTAAGATCAAAATTATTTAGAGATTAATATGGAAAATCCACCTTGAAAATTTAATAGGGACAATTAAGGAAATAAGTGAAATAAAAGGTAACATTTCATACCAACCAATTGACTAGCAGTGGACCCAAATGGAAAACCGTAGAATTCTTGGGAGGATAAACAAAATCTCAAATAATCAATGCTAGCCATTTTTAGACTCAATTGGTCAATTATTTTCTGTCATTACTTAACTTTAATTTTCTCTTAAACAATGTGCATATATCATAAATGACTTGACCATTAACATTTTAACAACCCAGCGGTAATAATTTAAAACATTTAATATTTTAAACAGAAAAATAGTTTTTATAACGTGAACATTTTTTAATAGTCTAAATGTGATTACAAGGTAATATCAACTCATATATATTTTGAATCATTTAGCAATGTGCATACTCCTTGTAAATAAAACGATTGAAACTCGTATCTTCTAAGATGAGTATCATCCGCTTTTCCACTAAAACACTTATTAAGTTCCAAAACGTAATCATTTAAAAATACTCGAATTCAAACAATATATTGTGACAATGTATGCAATTTTATTATTTAATAATAAAACAGAAACTGTCGTGGGTCTTTACCAACTCCGCCTTGTTGGCAACTATTAATAAAATTTACTTACAATATATACAATAAATACTTTTTTGGTAATTATCCTTAAAAAAATAGATGGTAAGTACCTTATAAAAAAATAATTTCAAGTTTTTTCTTCAATGCCCTTGATGTATTATCGAAATTCGATTTAAATCCAATATTTTAAAGTATTCCCTATTAAATCCATCAAAATAAACACCCCCTTCCCCCTTCTTTTAACTTGTTATCAATGTCCTAATATAAGTTCATTAAGATTTCCTTTACATTTTTTATTCTAACAATATTACAAACCTTGCGAATTAGGCGAATGGATTAATATAATGATACGACATGGAAATACACTATTATTATGTTGTCCGCGTTATTTGTTATAAGAATAATTAATATCGCAGTGAAATTATCATCATATAATCAATATTAATTATAAGTTTTTTTTTTAGTTTCTCGATGCTTTAAGCCAGAAACCTAAAATTATGAACACATACACATAAAAGACATGTAATGTACACATTCATGCAACGTACGTAATTTTATCCATATACATCAAGCATAAGTTACCGTTTTTAAAATAATAGTATATACTCAATAGATTAACACTAAACAAATTTGTAAAAAAAAGTTCAAATATAAGAAACTAAACATAGAATTAGATTATATACACTAAAATTATTGTAACATGATTAATACTAATTAAAAGATTTCTTAATTCTCCGATGCTTAAGTCAGAAATCGAAAATTATGAACGTGCGTAAATAGAAGTCACGTGTAACGTATATGTTCATGCGACGTACGTAATTTTATCCATGCACGTTGAACGTATAAATGTTTGTTTTCAAAATAATAGCATACTCAAATAGATTAGCCCTACTCAATAGATTTTCTTAATGGAATTGTTGAAATAATAGCTCAAAGTAAACAAGTTGTAGGACTAAACTAAAAGGAAAGCAAAATTGAGAGCGAAAACTGCAAAATATACAAACCTTGTAACGCCTATTTATAGTGCAGCAAACAGAACGGTATAAGCATTATCGTTAGCATTTCCAATCTCTTTCAAAGTGAAGGTGATGGCGAGTACTAGGGAGCAACCGGCTAACTTAAGTAAGGCAAGAAGACTGTCTCCTCCGCCCGGTTTCAGTAGCTCGAGTCAGGGGAGAAAAGTTTCTCCTCCACCTGGTTTCGAGCAGTACCGAGCAAGTAAGGGGAGGAGTGTGTCTCCTCCCCCACCCGATTTTGGGGAGCAATGGTCACCGGAAACTTTGGCCACTCTACAGAAGATAAGAGAAAGACAACGTCAAGGGAAAGATCGAAAGAAACCAGGCGGTTCGGAACGGCATTTCGACAACACAGAGCTTCGCTACGGTTGGCTGCTACCAGGATGGGTAGCTGAGGAGCGAATTGTCCCATCAGGCAGGCTCTATAGGGTAAACTCCTTCACAATACCCATACATCTATACATATTTTATACGTATATTTCATAATTTTTTTACATTAATACGAAATTGACGATGATTGTAGTATTATTATGACCCAATTGGTCGTCAGTACCGCACCAGATATGAAGTATTATATACATGGGAAAGGATGGGCATAATTTGCCTTGATCTTTGATTAGACTCATGCCAAAGGTGACATTGAATAACATGCTTTTTATTATTTATTTTTACTTCTGATTATCTTTATTTATATATTTTATTACTTAATTCATGGGGTGATGTTTTTTTCAGGGATGACTGATTTTCCGAAGAAACAATGAGGGATTTAAAAGAAAATTGAGCATCCATATAGGGTCACCATGATGTCTCTCTTGTTTAATTGCTTAGGTTGTATTTCCATATGTGTATGTACTTTTGGGTGAAATTATGAAATTAAAATTATATGTTCTGTTTTAGCCTTGGACATGTCTTTAATATACCACAGTCTTTTTTGAAAGGTAGTTTTATTTTATTTATCTGAGACCACAAATAGACATCGACACGAGCCTCGTTAAAAAATTTCTCTAGATCTAAGTGGAGGAAAAAGAGTGCAGCGTGTCGAGTCTTCAACTGTTACAGTAAAAATACCAATATTAAAAACTTGAAAACAATATTACATCTAGATCACCAGTTCCACTAAAGTTACAATTTTAGAGCGATATTGTCCCGATGTTGTTCCAGCCAACCTGATTTGGTCAATACTTTCAACGCTTCTTGCCACCGAATTTAGTGCCATTTGGAAATTATCCCAGATATCATTTTCCCAATTGAATATTCTCCTGCGCAGAGGGATACACCATTCCCATACTCCGTTTATCTTCACACCATAGTCTGCCACTTTTCCATCTTTTCGAGTAGATAGAGCATAAATACGCGGATAAATTACCTTGAGAGGCTTGTCCCCTATCCAGACATCATCTCAGAAATTGATAGCTTTTCCATCCCCTAGAATGAACCGCATATTCTTTGTAAAATAGTCATCAGCATTAAACAGTGGACATGTAATACCCTTCCACATCCAAGAAACAATCTTTCCGTTGGAGTGCGTGGGTATCAAATTATTTGAATTAATGCCGACTTTCGCATCAATCACTTTTCTCTAGAGGTTGTTGCGCTGTTTCCATACCTCCATAACTATTTATTGAGTAGTGAGCGATTACGAAGCTTGAAATCGAAGAAACCCAGCCCTCCAAACTGCTTAGGCCTACATAAATCTTGCCATTTGACCCAATGAAGAGCCCCAAATAAACTTTGCTATCAACTTGTTTAATTTGTTCGAGACTGCCACCAGCA
The DNA here is from genome assembly GCA_958450335.1 of Hibiscus tridactylites. Taxonomy (NCBI): domain Eukaryota; kingdom Viridiplantae; phylum Streptophyta; class Magnoliopsida; order Malvales; family Malvaceae; genus Hibiscus; species Hibiscus tridactylites. Next base: position 28,978,754 of record OY288279.1, on the reverse strand, counting down.
TCGACATGAAAAACACATGTAAATTTAATAATACAGATCTTACTAAAGTTAACCGACCATCAAAGGATAGCAGCTTTCCTTTCCAGCCTTCGAGTCTGGATTGGACTCTATCAACAATGGATTGCCAAATAGTTGTGGCATTGTGAGTATGGCCGAGGGGGAGGCCAAGATAATTTGTAGGAAGCGTATTAGTGGCACATTTGATTGAATCTGCCCAGCTCTTTAGGATGCTGTTCTCCACATGAATACCAAACCAAACATTTTTGTTTTTTTCAAGTTAAGCTGCAGACCAGAAATTACTTCAAAAATCTTTAGTATTCTTTTGGTATTTCGAATATTCTCTTCGCTAGCTTCAAAGAAGAGAATGAGATCGTCCGCAAACTATAGGTGCGAAATGTAGTAGCCATTAGCTCCGATAAGCACTCCTTTCATTATCCCCTTCTCAACAGCACTATTGATTAGAACACTTAGTGCTTCTCATATCAGATTGAAGAGCATGGGTGAAATTAGACACCCTTGGCGCAAACCCCCTACTCGTTTTTGAATCAGCCGGTCGAAACTCCATTGATTAAAACTGATATTGAAATAGTGGATATGCATAGTTGGATCCACTTCCTCCATCTTTGACCAAACCACATCCAATGAAGAACCAAATCGAGAAAATTTCAATCGACTGTGTCATACGCCCTCTTGAAGTCAGCTTTGAATAATATGGTTTCACATTGGCTGCGTCTCAAGAAATCAATTGCGTCATTAGCTATTAAAACACAGTCTGCAAGTTGTTTTCCTGCAGTAAAAGCAAATTGGGTCTCGCTGATGACTTTACCGATACAACCTGCTAGCCTTAGAGACAATACACGAGCTAGGATCTTATACAAACTCCCAACTAGACTAATTGGCCTAAACTCGTTCACATTTTCAGGGGCAACTACTTTTGAGATCAGTGCTATGAACGAGTGATTAAAAGTAATATCACTTATAGTGCCCTCAAAGAAATTTTCAAAAAAATTCATCACGTCCTCCTTCACAGCAGGCCAAATTTTTTTAAAGTTATGGTTTTGTTGTAGTTGTTTATTTGGACATTAATCAATTGTAATAATTAATTCAGAGACAACAATTGTATTACTCAACACTAATCAGACTATCATATAGACAATAATTGTATTACTTACCACAAATTCTACTTGGACGAGATGAGCTCAAATAGGGAAAAAGTGCGCACTCGGGGCAAGGTATAGCAAGAGTATATTTAAAATAGTTAAGTTTACCAACAAGTATTGGGTGCATTAGTAAGTCATATTGTACTCTTAAGAAGAACATACGAGTTTAAATTTTGGTGACATTATTGTTGGGAGGGACAATCTCACACTCTGAACATAAACTATAAGACGAACGTGTATATTACAAACAAACAAAATAGTCAATTTCATTATTGGGTTTGGACTCGGTCGAATTGTACCTTTAAGGACGTGGACCCCGTCTCACTAATTGGCCCAAAAATTCGATTGACCTTGTTTTTAGGGTACCTTTAAGTTCATTATATTGTTGCTAAGGCTCTAGATGTTGGGTTCTTTCTTTAGTTCTTTCATTTATTTATGAAAGGGGTATTTCTTCTAACGCCACAAATAGGTCATTTAATTAAAAAGTTATTACAAATAGGGCATTAACTTTTAAATATACGCAATAATGAGATGCTTTGATATAATGACGGTTTTAATATTTAAAATTTATATCTTCTATCAATTTAGTTTAAATTTAAAACATATAAAAATCTTCTGCCCCTTTTCGGTGTACTTACTTATGCCCCAACACTAAAAAACACAACAAAATTAAATTTTAAGCTCTAACCCTAAATTCTAAATTCTAAACCCTACGCCCTACACCCTAAAAATATATCATACCCTAAATTCTCTAAACCGTGACCATAACCCCTAACCTAAATTTCTAAACCCTAAACTCTAAACCTAATTTTGAGTGTAGGGCATAAGTAAGAGCACCAAAAAAGGTAGATGATTTCCATCCATTCAAAACAGTTTAACAAATTTAACGATACCAATTTAATTATTATTCTTCTCCTAAATTACATATTCTTCTCCTAAAAATATATTAATTATCGAATTGTTACTTTAATATGATAAATACGTTCGGTCTGATAGCAGATTTACACAATTGTAGAATCAGAAAGGAAGGATGGAATGAGAACTCATTTTTGCTCGTGTGTGACCCTTTATTAAGATGCCATACTACGAAATCGAACGTTTCAACTTAATTTGAGTTAAGATTCGGACTTCCGCTAAATCAAACTGTGAGATTGATCAATGAGTCATTATTGAATAACATAGACAAGGACAAATGGAGGAACATAAAACTGGCACACTATTTTATATTGATATATATATAATCAAACCATATGTTGAAGCCAAATCTTACACCACGAAATTACATATGAAAAAGAAAGAACGAAACATTCTAAGAACAAACTTCCCGACCTCGTAAAAATAATAGACCAGGGGAAAACAAATAAGAATATATCTAGTGTAGTTGACTATCCGAGTTGTTCCGGACCAAACAATTCCGAAGCTGTTCTCATACTGTTACTTACCAACACGGAGATTATCGACGAGATGCATACGCGTAGCTCCACAGCTCGAGATGACGAATAAAGATGTCTGAACTAACTATCCTTCATTCCGAGGTCCGCACTTATTCACTATCAAGAAAAAGAATAGCTAAAAGAAAAATGCCGCCATACAATTCATCTCTCAGAAAAAGGGAAAAATGAATTCCAATCTTGTAGATCCAGAATCGGTACATGTCAGAGAGCCCTGAATGAAGAGCGTCTCGCCCTGTCATGCTTCAATCTTCGGGTATTATCGATGTTCATGGGTTTCAATAGTCGTGCCGCTTCTAATTCGGACTGAAGCGAAGGCTGCAGCCTCCTTAAATGCCCTTTGCACTGTTTATGGCCAGGAGAAACATTGCCGCCAATGATGTCATGTTCAAGAGGAGCAATCTGTCGCTGGTAGGGCGATTGCCACTTTGCTTGCAAATAAGCAAGAGATCTCCACGGAGGGAACGGCATTGAGTTTTGCTTGAGAGACGACCTAGCGGCTTCAACCATAAGTTGAAGCAATTGTTTCAACCGAGATAAGGAACCAACATAGACAACTGGTAGTGAATTCAGTATTTGATCGTAAGAATCAACTGCTCTAGCTATCTCAAAATGGCTTTGGAAGTCGATATCAATAATCAAACGCTCAGAATTCCCATTGTTGTAATTGACAACATCAATATACTCATGATCACCTGCATATATATATATCACAAACTGGTTTTGTTAAAATTACGAAGGGTAACTAGAAAGTTCGCAAAATGTCACTATATTTTCACAGCTAGAGAAAAAATTATCATGGACAACACATTTTAAACTAATTGAACAGAAACTCGAAACTCATTTTCATCGTGAATGGTAAGGATGAACTCAATGATACGTGCAACAAAGATACGGATGCGGCAGAACAATAGATTTTCCACAACAAAGTCTCATGCAAGCGCACAACATGTGCAGGACATCTTGAAAGAATAAGTTCAATAAGAGTCATATATTCTAGGCTCTAGGCAACAACAAACTTGAGTATTAAATGATCCAGAAACAAAACTAAATATATATGTATGTATATGTATAATTTAGGATTCAGAGGCTATTGTTGTACCTCCAGGAACTTTGCCAGTACGCTGCCACCTCGATACACACAGAGCAGCATCATAGCCAGAAAGCCTCAACAGCTTTACGAGACAATATCTGATGCAGCTGGCATTACATGGACCAGACTTCACAAAGTGTAGATCCGTCTCACCCATCGATAATAGAAGCGAATGAACCACAGACAACAAGTCCAAATCGTACTGACAGAGCGAGTGCTTATGGAACTGCAGCACAACACAACAGAACAGAACAAAAGAGAATTAGATTGGCAATAAATTTAGTAAACGCTTTCGTGGGCAAATAAGAGAGGTCAAAAGTACAAAGAATCACCAAATTCCCATGCTCATAGATTCAAAAACACTCTGAACCATATGAAAATGACAAAACACCAACTTCGAAAAGAAAAAGAACAGATTCACACATTTACAGGGAAATCTTAAGGAACTTCAAATATTTCGGATTGAGTTACATGAGCTCGGATGTCCGTATAAAAAATTCATTCATATAATTCAATCTAAAATACCATTCAAAATTTATGCTGGTGAAGAGAGGGCATATCTGAATTATGAACAATAACCACATATATAGGAATTTCTAATGAATTCACATACTCTTCCATCTCCAAACAGATATAAACAAAAACATTTTTCATGTTAAATAAAAATTTTTAAAGCTTCATATTTCAAGCTCAATATTATATTGTGGCTTTATCTTATACCAAAATAATAATAATAGTAATAATAATAAACAATCTTAAAATGAGAAAAATAAAACTTCAATCCTTAATTCAGCTAGTTCTTTCGCACATAAATCATATATATAAATGAGTAATCTGAATTAATTTAAAAATTAAATTCCAGAAAAAGAAACAAATATGCTCAAAACGGAAATGGTTAAATACTAACGGAGATTTTATCGGCGAGGTGGATAAGATCGGAGAAACCGGACTCGCTATCGCTGCTACACCAAGAATCGGCGCCGGCGCTACCACCGTTGTTTTCCAGGAAATCACTAACCATCAAAGCCAAATCGTGTTCGCTTTCGTTGCTAAACCCCCACAAGCTATTGTTATTCGATTTGATATCAGTGTTTCGATGGTCCCCCGCGGATATCCATAAGCCGCACTCCGTCATCATTCACCAACAAACCTCCGCCGTCGCCGCCGCCGTCGTCCGATCACAATTTTCCCCGTTCCCTCTTTACAATTTCAACACCAACCACCAAAAGACCCGGGAGAGGGCGTTTCACGTAATTTTGACTGAAAATCAGGGGCTATTTTTCGGGGGTAAGGCAGAGAAAATGAGAAAGAGAAAGGGAAGGGGAAATTGCAAAGGAAATTCGACGGAGACGAATAGCTTTTTTATTTTTAATGGCGGAGATGTAAAATGACGGAATTGGTATTCAGTTTGTTTTGCTATTACAGATGTGACGTTGGTTGTTTTTCATTATAAATATATATTTTTGTTTGGATAAGGTTTGTTTTATTTATAGTAATATTTTTTACATTATTTGATGATAATATAGATAAAATTGTATTGTATTAAAAGTATAAACTTAATATAATTAATTTAAGAGTCATTCTTAAATATAATTATATCTTTCAATTAAATTAAATTTAGTGTTAATTTAAATTTTATTCGTATTATTTCAATAATTAACTTCATTCAAATACCACTTTATGTTAACAAAAAAATTATTATTATAGGTGAGAAATATGTCGACCGGATTTTTTCACCTAATTAAATTAAATTATTTTAAAATTTCATCAATTTATCCCGACTAACATTAATCATTATCTGAAAAATGTTTTAAATGTTTGGTGTCACATCTCATGTCGTAAATTTTTTTATCAGCAAGTGTGATTTTATTACAGTGAAAAAATCATACATAAAAATATTATCTTGTGCCTCATCCATATCGCATGACATTTTCAAAATTTTATTAATTTTTTAGATTTTAAAATAAATTATAAATGTCACTTGAATAGAACAATAATGTTTCATATAGTAGTAATTTCTCAAGAAAATCGTTAAAAATTAACAATTAATAGGTAAAAAATACTAATTTAATTTTTATGATTCAATTAATTTAATTTTTCGATTTAAAAATCCAATCACTTTTTTAATGCTCGAGAACTCCATACATCCTTAAACATAAAGGACAACTAAAACTGGGATAAGACCAAGTCAATAGTTATCTTGAAATATATAGGAAAAATACTAAAAAAAAAGTGTGTGTACAATTATACACCAAAAAGTTTAAGTTCAAATGATTGTCTCGTGCTATTTCAATATATATATATATATATATATAGGATAGGATCAAGTTACACTGTGTAAAACTATTTAAGTTTTACACTTTTTTTGGATCGTTGGATGAGTGAAACGGATGGATGAGATTAACAGTAAATTATGTGAAGATTATCACTTGGGAATTAAAAACACGGAGTTAATCTCAACCATTCATTTCCCCCATCCAACGATCCAAAAAAAGTGTAAAACTTAAAGAGTTTTACACAGTGTAACTTGATCCTAACCCTATATATATATATATATATATATATATATATATATATATATATATATATATATATATATATATATATATATATATATATATATATATATATATATATATATATCATCTCATGCATACACATATATATATAGTTATCATATACTTAGGAGTTTTATATTTTATGAACCAAGTCAAATTTGAAGTTTTGAATGTTAGAATACTAATAATTAAAAAATAAAAATCATTGAATTGGTCAAACTAATCCTTCTATAATTTAATATTAACCAAATAAAATAATGAATGTTTATCATATGTACTTAATTATCTACGTAGGTTTAAACTTAATGATATTTCATAGTTTAGAAATTGATGATATTAAGATTATGGTCATGCTTGGTAAAGATATAAGTAAAAATTAAAGGTTTGAGGTATAATTAGAGGTTTGAACAGTCAAATTCGCTAATATTGTTGTTTGGTGAACATCAGATTGAAAGAGCGAATTGAGGTGAAACTACTAATTTTGAAAAATCTCATAATATGAGCTTTTTATATCAGAGGTTTGATATTAGAGTTGTAAAAACTCTTTTACCTTTACCAATTACCAAAAATCTCAAAATAACCTAAATTAAATATTTATCACCTTATTTATAAGCTAATCCTATTTATTTTTTCTTTTTATTCACATATTTAAATTTATTAATTAATTAAATTATATTAAAATAATTATATAAATAATAAATTAATATATAAATCATTCAAACGTGTTTAAAAAAGTTATATTAAAAATAATATTTAGATCTAATTAATATTAATTAGATACAAAATATTGATAACTAATAAACTATTCAAACAAGTATTGAATATAATCATGTCTTTATATGTCATTTTGCTTGTTTAAATAATCTAACAGCTATCAGCTATCCGTTAATTTTATCAAACACTTTTATACAATCCGCTAGTCAAATCAGCTAATGCAATCAGCCCTCAGCTATCAGCTAATGTAATCCGCTAATTGTCAAACATAGTCTATATATTAAATATTTATATTTAATATATTTACCACATCAATTTATATATCACAAAATTTACGTGGGCAAGAAAGATGGATTTATATGCAATATTCAAACTCTAAATAATAATTTAAAACTCACAAATTATTTTTTTTGAAATCGAGTCTCGCCATTTTATTGATCAGACCATTAAATGTAAACAACAAAAACATCGACCTCATTAAAAAAAACCCCTAAGGCCTATGGAGGAAAAAGAGTGCTCGATGAGATTGTTACACTCGGAACAAACATGTATAATAAAACTTGGATCGCCCGCACTACACGGTCAAATGCATTAGGTGAACTTCAGCACATCCCATAAAATAAATCACACACCGAGAGGAGGAAGCTGCGCACCTCCCTTGCTGCCCGTACATGCTTCCAAACTGCGCACCATGCTTACTGAAGCAAACGCCCCAGACCGCAAGATTTACAACCCAGCAACGCTAGCCTTCCCTACCCCACTAGCACAAGGAACGTACCTGCACAACAGAATCCTCACTCATTCAAAAACCAGCAGCAGATCCCTCGCCTTATTTATGCCCTTCTTTGCTAACAGATCCGCACTCGAGTTAGCCTCTCTTTCGATGTTCACAATCGACCAGCCAAACGTTCTACTGGCGTGTACTGCTGGGATGATAATCTCCTTAAACACTGGAGGGGCATTAACCGGCTCCTTAAACCATTGTACCACTGGTAAACAGTCACTCTCCACACACAAATGCAAACTCAACAGCTTAGGAGAGCTAGCAAAAAACCTCAACGCTTCTACCACTGCGAGAATTTCGGCCGTCGACGCATCGCTCTGGCCAACCGACTTTGAAAAGATCGCCAGCGTCTTGCTGTTGTGATCTCGGAAGATACCCCCGATGCCAGCTGCACCATAGCTACCCGCCGCAGCCCCGTCTACACTGAATTTCAAACACCCCTTCGAAGGAGGCACCCATTTAGTCTGCTTCGATTGTTTGGTTGCGACGGAAAGGAACTTGAATCCCGAAGGCAGATTGCATAGGTCCGCCGAAACTAAGGAGCAGTCCTCCCATTTCGCCTTGCACCACGATGCCAGCCTAAGCACAACATTATCGAATATCTCCCTTTCGGACGGCTCTCTACCTTTGAAAACCACTTCATTGCGATGCAGCCACATAAACCAAATAATAGCAAATAAGGACATAATCCAAACAAATGACAATAAAAAACCAGGATTGAGGTACTGCCGTATCAACAACAGAGATTGAACATTCTTTGGCATCACAAGGTTGATGCCCCACAAGTTGCACCATCGTTGCCATACCAGCCAAGTAACATCACATTCGCAAATTAAATGGTTCAGAGTTTCAACATCCTTATTACACAAATTGCAATTAGATGGAAATAAAGAGTTCAAACCTCGTTTGGCAAGCTCGGATTTTGTGGGGATCCTACCGTGTACAAGTCGCCACACAAAGCTCTCCACCCTTGGAGGCGCTTCATTAGCCCAAACTAAACGCCACACCATGTCTGAAGCTTCACCACAGTTTGCTGCCAGCTTGCAGAAAAGATTAGGGCTATACAAGCCATTAGTAGACGCACGCCATCTAATGCTATCCCTTGTGTGGCCGGCTGGTTTCACAGCGTTAATCACTCCGACGAACTCCTCCCAAACTGCCACTTCCCAATCAAATAGAGTTCTACGCAGAGGAATTCTCCACTGCCAAAACCCATCGATGAATGATCCAAAGTCTTCTATCGGCCGTCTCTTCTTAACCGCGAGAGCATGTATTCTGGGAAATTTAGTTTTTAGCGCCTCCTCACAACACCATTTCTCCTCCCAAAAATCGATTGATTTTCCATCTCCCACCACGTATCTAATGTTGCTTGTCAATAAATCCGAAGCATTTTTCAAGGGAGCAATAATGTTGCGCCAAATATTGGACTTGTTGGCATAATTCAAGTTTGTCGGTAAGAAACCAGAAGTATTACTCTCGTACTTAGCACAAATGAACCTTCTCCAAAAGGAATCATGCTCGGTTCCGAACCGCCACACCCACTTATTTAGGAGAGCCCTGTTTTTTAATTTCATGTCGACTAAACCCAAACCACCTTGGAGCTTCGGTTTGCAGATCTCCTTCCAACCAATCCAATGGATAGGCCATTTTTCCGCTCCGCCCCACAAGAATGCATTAATCAGTTTGTTAATCTGATTGCTAATAGAGGCTGGCATCTTAAGGATTGACATAAAGAAAACTGGCAGATTAGAAAGCACCGCTTTAACGATCACTAGTCTGCCGCTAAACGACAACAACCGAGCCTTCTAAACTGCTAATCTGCCCTTCACCTTCTCTATCACCGGGCTCCACAATGCTCTAGCATTCTTCACTATTCCAAGCGGCAATCCTAGGTATTTACACGGTAAGTATTCCACTGAACAACTCAATAGCTTTGCCCATTTTTTTAGCACAACCTACTCGACATTAACACCGATTAACTTTGATTTGGCCAAATTCAACCGGAGGCCGGAAGCTAGCTCGAACCCCCTCAAGATTCTGACTAAGTTTCTCAATTGCATTTCGCTAGCTCCGCAAAAAGCAATAAGGTCATCGGCAAACTGAATGTGAGACACAGCCATGTTGCTCGATCCCACTCTAATTGGCTCGATAAACCCCAAGCTATAGGCTTTATTAAGAATTGCACTTAATACCTCAGCAACTAAATTAAACAACAGAGGCGACATTGGGCACCCTTGCCGCATGCCGCGTCTAATAGGAAAATAAGGCGTGGGCGAACCATTCACAATAACCGCAATCTTAGCTGTAGAGATGCAAGCATGTATCCACGAAATCCATTTTGCGGGAAAACCAAACTTCTTTAAGGCCAGTAGCAAAAACTCCCAATCCACCGAATCATAGGCTTTCCTAAAGTCTGCCTTGAAAATAATCCCAGGAGTGCCTATTCTTTTCATTAAATCAGTGACTTCATTGGCAATCAGCACACAATCTAATATTTGCTTGCCCGAGAAGAACGCGAATTGCGTTTCTCCAATGATATCTTGAATGTGCCCCCTAAGTCTTAACGACATAACCTTGGCTACCAATTTATAGATGCAGCCCACGAGGCTAATGGGGCGAAAATCATCGATGGAGGAGGGCGATGATTTCTTTGGGATTAACACAATAAAGGTTTTATTGTAAGAAGGATCCAAAGCCAAACCGTTGTAGAAATCACAGAAAAACTTTAGAATTTTGTCTTTGATCACGCACCAGTACTTTTTAAGGAATCCAACGTTGAACCCATCGGGCCCGGGTGCTCTCGTGCCATCCATTGACCAAATTGCGTTCTTGATTTCTTCTTCTGTAAAACTCCTAACAAGTTCTTTAGCAGCCTCTGGAGATAGAGTTTTCAATACACAATCTAGATTCTTGACTGGGATAGTCACCGAGGAATTATAGATTTGCTTGAAGAAATTAAACACACAGTCTTTTAAACTTTTCTGGTCAGTTACCTCAACCCCTTCGAATTGAAGCGAGGAGATGTGATTAACCCTTCTTCTTGAGGAAGCAACCGAGTGGAAGTATCTTGTATTCCGATCCCCAGCCTTGAACCACTTTAGATGGGACTTCTGCAGCCACTCCCTTTCCTCTCTCCGATAACACGACCACAATTTTCCCCGAGCGCTTCTAAGGTTCCTTTGGATCATAATATCTGAAGGGTCTTTCCGCACTAAGGCTTCCAGCTCATCCACCTTCTTTTCCCACGCACTGCTGTTATCATTGTGATTAAGATTTCTCCTCTATACCCACTTAATAGAATCGCCCTTACACTGCTGAAGAAAAGCACAAAAACCCAACCCTGCAGATTTGTTCGCAGCTTCCAACACCACATTCCCATAACCCTCCTCCTCCGCCCAATAGTCGAACCACCTAAATGGCTTAGGATCACGGCTTGGATTGATTTTGCGCAGCAAAACCGGCTTGTGATCCAAAATACCGCACGCCCCCACCGTTTGGTACAAATCTGGCATTTGGCTCAAAATTATAGGATCCAGCAAGAACCTATCCAGTCTACAAAAAGCAGGATACTCTCTGTTGCTACACCATGTATATTTAGCACCAACCAAAGGCAAATCAGTGAGACCTAATTCTTCAATGAAACCATCGAAATCAGCCATTGCTTTCTTACAAGAAGCTGCTCCCCATTTTTCGCTTTGGTTTCTGACAATGTTGAAATCCCCGCCTATGATAACCGGCAGACCCAACTTACTCACAACTTCCTTAACTTCATCGCACAACAGATTTCTTTCAGCATGACAATTAGGAGCATAAACGTTAATTATAGCACACTTCATATTAATAGAGATGATTTCACCAGAAATAACAATGAACCTCTCGTGGATGATCGAGCTGCTCTTGGAGAAAAAATTGGAGTCCCAGCACGAAATTAACCCTCCCGAGGCTCCGTGAGAAGGGGAAAATTCGAACTCGAACGATGTATTCCTCCCACATACCTGATAGATAAGATTAATGTCCACCATTTCCTTCTTCAATTCCTGCAATAACAGAATCCCTGGCTTCGCAAAGCTAAGAAATTTCTTGACAGCCCCTCTTTTTACACTGCTACCTAAGCCACGCACGTTCCATGACATGAAGAATGAGGAATTCATGAAAATAAATCTATCGACTCACCCGCGTATACCGGCAACCCCATCCTTATTACTTATTTTTGGAGCGAGCCGCCTCTTCTGCTTGAACCAACGCCTCGATTAGCCCTTCCTCATCGGTATCAAACACCAGCCCTACCGATTTGCACACTTCGGCAGCAGCTTTAGCTTCCTCCATTCGCTTCGCATGAGAGTCTGATTTCCGAGCTGGACCCGCGACATCCACAGCCTTACAACCCATCGAAGAGGGTGATGACTGACCTCCGGCATCAATCGAAGAAAGCCTCTTAACAATCGCACCGTCGTTGGCGGGACTCGTTAATTTCTTTTCTACTTTACTAATTTGATAGCCGCCTGAAGTAGCCTTGGCCCACGAGAAACGCTGAATAAAACTACCATTATGACAAACCGGGCTGGCTATTTTTAGTTGTCTCACCAGTCTGGGCTTGATGCAAATGAGCCCAGACGCCTTATCAATATGGGTCTCAGGTAGCCCGCTCGAATCAGAGGATATTCGCGAGGCCCCAAAAATACTTTGGACCGGTATATCAAATAGACCCGAACTCACTTGCTGATGTACCCGACCCGCCTCCGCGTTTTGCACGTGTTTGCTAGAATCTTCCTCTACCTCACCTATCCCATCATTGCTTAACGAAGCTTCTGACTCCCCTACCCCACCAGCAGCACCGGAAAAGGCGGCTCCAGATTCACTTTCGAGCACATTCTTCTCGAGCCGCAAAAGTGCATGGACCTCATTAATTTCCTTATCGTTGGGATCGAAACGCCACCCTACCTCATCGTCACTCCAACTCTTCGGCTCCCGGAGCTCTCTTTCCACCGTCGGAGACTCCCCATCTAACCAGCAACGACTGTCTTCGAACTCCGATGTAGAGACTCGGACAAAGTAACTATCTCCGTTGATAAATAAGTTGATGAAAGGAGGGATTACCGCACGTTGATTCACACTGATCAACACTCTAACAGAATCAAACCGCTCCTTTGAAATAGCTTCCTCATCAACTCTAATGACCCTCCCCCATCTGGATGCTATAGCTTCGAATATCCGAGTACTCCATCCAATTAGTGGGATATTTTCCAAGTTAACCCATACCTTTAGTTTCTGCTTCCTCTGGAACTCCATTACATTTTCAATATCGTCGAACCAGGTTTTTAACATATGTTCTTTTAAATCCAGGAATATATGTAACTGTTCTTCCTCTAAAAACTGTAAAATTGCATAGAAGCCGAACCACATGCTGACTCTCACCCTGAACCCTTCAGTCGTTAAAGCTTGTTGGACGAGAGGAGCGTCATACATGCCTTTAATCTCTCCAACTAGGCAATTTTTTAGCCAAGCCGACTCACTGTCGGAAACGTGGAAACAAAACGGATTGCACACCACCGGTGAATCACCCAACGCTACGTCTCCACTGATGAAGGTTGCCTCCGCAGTTTTAGTTGAATGGCCGCCGTTTGCCACTTGAGCTTTTTCCAGTAATACGTCCCTGAAAGATCTCCCGTCTATGAGCTTTGACAGACTGGGATAGGGCTTCTGCACTTTCTTCTGACCGAGAACCTCCCCCGACGAATGAGCTCTATCACTCGAGGCTCCAACGCTTGGCGATTGTTCCAGGAACACATTAATGATGAATCCGTCCAACTTTCTCCCATTGCCAAGGACAACCGCAGTCTCCGCCTCCTTGGCAGTGGCATATCTGACAAAGGCGAACGTGTCTCTCCTGTTAACCCTTCTCCTATTATGGTAGGCTATGTACACGTCCGTAACTCTTCCGTACTGAGCAAAAGCTTTCCTCAGCTTCTCCCTCTGAATCCTTTTGCTTATGTGATTCACAAAAACTGAGAAACCTTCTCTTGCCCCCACCTCTCTATGGCCACCAGATGACGCCGTCGTTCTTCTGAAGAAATGATTCGCCGTCGCTCTTCTGTAGGTTTGCTTCTCCCCCGCTGCGCCTCCGCTGCTCCTGCGCCACATCCCGTTATGGAAAGTGTGCATTTGTAAACTCACAAATTATTATCTCTAGATTATTAATTCATTAAGCGAATTTGATGATAGACAACCAACTACCGATTAGTTTAGTGAGTTAAGATGTTAAGTTTTTTAACTCTTAAGAAGATTCTTAGGTTGAATACTGGCGTTGTGATTGAAACAAACATGATTAAGAAAATTATTCTTATAATGGACATCTACAATATTATATCTAGATTAATTAAGAGCTTAAATTTTGGAGTTGTAAATAGAAAAACATGGTAGAAAGAGTCGTTTTCATAATGAATCTCTATAGTATTCTGTTCAGATTAGCCGATTGATAGGTCAGATTTCAATAGTTATAAGAATAGATAAAACAAATCTCATTAGTTTGATATTCGACTATTTTGTCTAAATATTCCTTTTTAGGCAATTATTTTGAATTCCAACACCCAACCCAGGTTATTTAGAAAAATAACTCTATTTCAACCTACGTAAGGCCAACCTGTGAATTATGAATACGCTTTTTGCTAGACACGAGTTTAATTTGAGGTGTCACCCTTTATCCGTTGTAGTGCTCAAACATATAATTAAAATAAGATAAAACTCACATTTGACAACAAAAAAAACATGTTCATAATCTGCGTTTTATAAACTGCGAGTTGGCTTACGTAAATTAAAAGGGGTTATTTTTCTGAATGATCTGCACTAGGGTTGCAATTCAAAATAATTTACAAAAATAAAAAATATTCAGACAAATTGGCCATGATATTCAGTCCCACTTGTTTATTCATTGACCAACCTTCACGTCCAAGTTCAAAGTCAATTTTTAGGTTGGTCAACAAAAAGACAACTTAAAATTATTTTCGTTTCGTATTTAGATTACCTTCTTGTTTCTTTCGTGCTGTATCTCAATTATTTTATATTTGACACAATTTATCACAATAATTCGATTTCAGAAAAAAAATCGTTTACATTAAATATTAAAATATAAAAAATTAAAAGATTCATTAATTGATTGAACGATTAAAAATATTTATGTTATTTGAATATATATGAGTTTGAATCTCAACATTTGACTTGAGAATATAATTATATCTCAACTTTATCGAACAAAAATATAAAAAGATCAAAACAATCATTTTGCAAAGGCTTTAGCAGCGGAAAAGATAATAATAATAATAATAATAATAATAATAATAATAATAATAATAATAATAATAATAATAATAATAATAATAATAATAATAATAATAATAATAATAATAATAATAATAATAATAATAATAAGGGTTAACTATACCATTGACCACCGAACTAATTGAGGATTTTTATTTTGACCACCGAACTAACGAACTCGTCAATCAGAGCACCGAACTTATAAAATCAACCTATTTTGACCACCGTCGTTAAAAACTTAATGGTGGAGTGACGGAACTACCACATAGCAATTAACGGGAAAATTTTAAAATTGCACATTTGGTCCTTGTTATTTACACATTCTTTCAATTTAGTCCTAATTTTAAATTAATAAAATAATAAATTATTTAATTAGGTGGTGACACGTGTCAACACCTTATTGGAGGACTTTAATTATTTATATTGGATTTAGAGTTTGGGTTTAGAGTTTATAAATGATTAAAGTCCTCCAATAAGGTGTTGACACGTGTCATCACCTCATTAAATAATTTATTCTTTTATTAATTTAAAATTATGACTGAATTGAAAGAATGTGTAAATAACATGGACCAAATATGTAATTTTAAAATTTGATGGCAAAATAATATGTAACAAAATTTGATTCAAGTAACTAAATCATTACTATTTGTTTTTAAAATACATATTTATTATTAAACATATATTTAAGTAACATGTCGTATATTTTATCATTATTATTATGGAAAATTCTACAACGTGCGACGAACATTGATGAACACCACTAATGATGAACACCGATGAACACCATTAAATTAATTAATAAAGATTTAAAATTTTAAGGACCCATCATACAATTATTAATTATTTTAAAATTCAATTAAATTATTTTTTATATATAATAAAATTTTATTTTTTTAATAAGGATAAACTATATATTTAGTACCTCACTTATTTCCGTATTTCTATTGAACTCTCATTATTTAAATATTATTTCAATTTGACCATATTCTTTATAAAAAATAATTTAACCCTCAACCTAAAACCCTAAACTATTAAACCTTAAACCCTTAAACTCTTAAACATATGCCCTAAACCATATACCATTAAAAATAATTTCACCATCATCGATTCGATTCAATTCAATGAATCTTTTCTGTTTCGTTTCTTTGGAGGCCTCGTAATAGGCAACCTCGGTCATAAAAAAAGGTTAGAGATAGCTGCTGGAGCTTTCGACTGAAGAGATCAACGTATACCACAGGTGGTTGGCTAGGTTACTAATGGACCATCCACAGCCCGGTCACTGGGGTCACATTTCTGGGTACAGATCGCGGTAGTATGGCCTTGTTAGTTGGGTACTGTTGGCACATTGGGCAAAAGTCATCATAAGCCGTGGTGGTTGTTTTAGTTTTCAAGGTCACTGAAGCAGGCTAGCAGAGGACATAAGTGCCATATGTAATCGAAATAGCTTTGTCAATCATTTTGTTTTGAACCAGCTTTGTAAACTGCGGACTTTGGTTATCGTGTAAAATAAGCAACAACATCCCGCACTCTTTTTTCTCCATAGGTCTTAGAGAGATTTTTTAACGAGGCCGATGTTGGTTTTACTACCCTAAATAAATACTTATTTATCAAAAAAAAAATCAATGAATCGTTGAATTCTCCCAAAAAAATTAATTAAATTATTTTATATATATATCAAAATTAATTAAACTCGAATCTCCTAGAATTAACACTATCATCTTATTTGAGATGAAGAAGCCATCACAATTAATCATAATTAATTCAATTCGTTGAATTGAATTTAATTAATCGATGGTGAAATTATTTACGAATTAATCAAAATAATTTATAAATCGGCATCAACGATAATCAAACTTAATAAACAACCCCACCAGCAGTTATTTTGATCATAAATTTATAAATCCGTCAAATTTAATCAGCAGTCGCTTATCACAACTTTAAACTCCTTAAGATGGGTAAATGCATATTAAATTCGAAAACATTCAAATATCTCTCCTAAGATTTACTAAATAGTTACTTGATTATACGAATCGATTAAAATTTTATGGTTAGCAAATTAATTTTTTCTGGCTCAATCCGCAGAATGAAAATCACGTTATTGACAGACTAATAATTTCCGCAAGATTATTTAAAAAAAACAAAAGGAGAGATCAGTGCGAAAAGGAGAGAAGGGTTATATGTTGGAAATCGATTCAACCCGAGTTGTGACAGGTTCGTATAATGAATTGAATTAATTGTGATTAATTGTGATGGTCTCTTCATCTCAAATAAGATGATAATGTTAATTCTAGAAGATTCGTGTGAGCTATCTGTAGCAGCAGGTGTACTGGCCTTAGTCTCGAATGTTGAATTGTGCTAAGTCTGCTCCCCCGATTTCCAGTTTGCTTAGTATTTGCCTTACTATAGTGTTTTTGAAGTGCAGGCTAGATTCCCTTTGTTTAGGTTTCTGGCAGATTATGGACGGTAGTTTTGTCTCACTATTTTGTTGATCTCATGTGTAGAACAGTGTTGTAATGGGTATTCCCTTTGCTCCGATCACTCTTTTTCTTCCACCTTAAGTTAGGGAGGTTTTTTAATGAGGCACGGGGCAAATGAGCTCTCAATAATATTTATCTGTTAAAAAAATTCTAAGAGATTCGAGTTTAATTAATTTTGACATGTATAAAAAAAATAATTTAATTGAATTTTTTAGGAGAATTCAACAATTTAATTAATTGAATCGAATCGATGATGGTGAAATTATTTTTAATAGTATATGGTTTAGGATATAGGTTTAAGAGTTTAAGAGTTTAAGGTTTAATAGATTAGGGTTTTAGGTTGAGGGTTAAATTATTTTTTTTATAAAAAATAGAGTCAAATTTAAAAATATTTAAATAACGAGGGTTTAATAGAAATACGAAAATAAGTGAGGTACTAAATATATAGTTTACCCTTATTAAAAAATAAAATTTTAATATATATATAATATAATTTAATTGATTTTTTAAAATAATTATTAATTGTATGATGGGTCCTTGAAATTTTAGATCTTTATTAATTAATTTAATGGTGTTCATCGGTGTTCATCATTAGTGGTGTTCATCGATGTTCGTCGCACGTGGTAGACTCATCCTATTATTATATGCTGCCGGCTGCTTTGCAAACAAATGTTGGAATCTCATTCGAAAAGGAATCTAATAATTGCATATTTTTGTTTCAATAATAATAATAATTGCATATAAAGTAGACTTCAAAAGTGGAATCAAATGATTCCTCTTCTGAGAAAGATATTGCAAATGCTACCTAATGTAGTAATGTTTAATTTTTTTTAAAGCTACCCTGCTAATGGAGGCTATGGCGGATCGAATATATGTTATTTTGATTCTTTATTTTTCTTGAAATATTCGTGTTCAATATCGAGACTTACCTCTCATATAGTTTCCTATTTTGCTTCTAAGGAAACACATTCGGATTATCTTTTATGACTTCCAGCACAAAAGAAACACATATGACACAATGGATGTTATTGATAAAAAAAATGACACAATTCCTATAGATGAGGATTTAACTTTATTTTATACACCATAAAGTTCGCCATTGCTAATCCTATTATATTAAACGGATGGACAATCTATTTTTTCAGAATAATTAATCTAGTATTTAGGGGCGAAGTTATGATTAAACATCATGAATAATCAAAATATTAAATTTTAAAATGCAAGAGCTTTTTGAGTATTTAAACTCAAAATTCAGGAAACATTACTTAATTTGTCTAACATTTAAAATTATAGAGATTGCTATTAGACCAAAAAAATGATGACATGTGTCCATCCTTCTTTAATTCAGTCCATGCTTAATGAAATATTTAATAAATTCTTATATTTTAAATACTTTATTTTTTACATGAACCAAATTATTAGACAAAAATTTATCAAATATTGAGATTTACGAAAGAGGCCTAAGTCCCTCTGGGTCCAAAGGAGGCTCCATCCCTACCAGTATTTAATGTGAAAAGGAGATAACTGTAACCCCTAGACCCGGCTATGCGACACACCTAAATCTAAGAGGTCACATTAGGGTCACGAGAGCGATCCATAGTAAAAATTCACATAACGATGTTTTTCTTTAACCACATTAAAGCTGAAAAACAAATATCTAGTTAAAATATCATTTTAGGAAATCATTTAAACATATAACAGAAATTAAAGAAAATATATAACAGACTCTAACATAAAACAATAAACGTCATACATGCCCACTAACTATAATAGTACCGTACTCCAAAAGCAACACCGAGAGAACTCCAAACACTGATGTCGGTCACTATACTATGATAGATTTCTTCTAACCTCCGATGGTAAAAACAACGTGAGCTTGAAAAAGCTTAGTAATACAAAACCATCAAATGATGCTGTAAGCACACGCTTGTATAAGGTAAAGCATAGCGCAGACATAAAGATCATGACATCAACAGGATCCCATTACGGTATAACATCTCGTATTATGCCATACTTAAAGACAACAAGGTTGTTCAATACTTGAACTTCTGAATATCAGTCGGACATTCTACAATCCAGAAGAATCAGAAAGGAAAGATATTTTATATGAATTAAGCTAGGGAGTTTGGTGTCTCCCTACAACGCAGATCAAGAAGGATCGACAGAAAGTTTCAGACAACATAAGATTTTTTTTGATAGAGATAAAGGAGACATGAAAATTTTGGTATTAGCCTAACTACCCTCCAACCATACTCCAGTATGCAGCTCCTTAGAACTGCATTTGTACAGACGTTAACACAGGCTTAATGGGTGTGGGTACTAACCTAAGGGGTTACCTTAGGTCCCAGGCAGAATTACCCTAGCCGAAGCTAGAAACCTAGTACAAGTGTTAACCTAGGCCTAATGGGCGTAGGTACCGACCCAAGGGGTTACTTTAGGTCCCATGCGAAATTACCCTAGCCGAAGCTAGAAACCTAGTACGAGTGAAATTACCCTAGCCGAAGCTAGGAACCTAATACGGGCGAAATTACCAGCCTAATCAGGGCTAAACCTACAATCTTCAATCAGTATCCCAGTACCTAGTAAAATAGTTTTAGACGGTAACAGACAATTCAATATTCAATAACAATATGTTAGAAATTTAGGATACAAACATATGTTTAATGAGTAGAACTGAAGTATCATGAACCATGAATCAGGTATACTTGTATCAGAAATCAGGAACCAGAAGTCATGTTTTTACTTCAAATAACATGGTCACTTGGGATTAGAATGGATAGACTGGTTTCCAATCAGGAAGAATAATCATGTAATCATGGGACACACTAAGTGGTCCAATTTATTACTTAGGAAATTATTGCAAATTACAGAAATGAGACACTGAATTATAGTCCATTCTAGACTGAATTTAGAATCATGAATCATATTTGAAGGAATTCGATAATTATAAACTTCATCTATGTATTTAGGAATTATACTTCAAGATCATTCAATATTTCTAGTATATCATGATTATGTAGGAATTTAGATATATCATGACAATTTTAAGAATTCGGGTTGATCAGGATCAAACAAGATTCCGAATATATCAGGAGAGTTCCTGTCAACTTCGCTCAAAAAGGCATTTTGTTCATTTTAGCAATCAGAGGCAATTTTGTAATTTATCCTTGATAGGGTAAGTCAGTGATTTACTAAGCTAAAGATTGTTGTCGGCTTGTTAGGCTTCCAAGTCTATCCCATTAAACATGTCTCATCAATGCGTTAGTTTTCAAGTATTCGAATAGGTACACCTCACCGTCACAAATTATCTTGGAACGAGCCTCGAGTGATTGAACATATATTTATGCAGTATTTTTCCATTATTGTAACAATATTAAGAATGACTGATTTACATAAGTCATGCTTCAGACCCATAGGGGTATTATAGTCATTTGTGGTCTATCCGAAATTTTAGGATTTTCCAAGCTTCCACCTGTCTCAAGTCACGTAGGTATTTCAATAATTTAAGTGCTCGATGGTGTTTCAGTCATTTAGGTACTTTCGGTACATCCAAACAATTCATCCATTTCAAAACTCGAGGGTTTACCCATCATTTCGGTTAATTTGGAAATTTCGGTGCCCGAGAATACTTTAGGGTTTTTGGTCATTACGATCATTTTGATCAGTTCAACCTTATTCGTATTTCTAATCCTTTTTAGTCATCTCAATCAATTTAGTATTTTACGCCACTTGATTAATTCAGGCTTACCAATAGTTTCCCGTAAATTTATCTTTGAAGATTTATTCAAAAATCAACAAAATCCAAGTACTTTATAATCTCTAAGGTTTAATTCTTGTTATCACAACTATCCAAGTACTCCAAGATTTTCAGACGAATCAGTTGTTTTACCAGATCTAATGTAAAATTCTAGATCGCTTTCATTGTCAGGGGTATTTTAATCATTCTTGCACCTTAAGGGCATTTCCATCATTTCTTAACTTAGCATTTTAGAAGTGAGATCCTTAACAGGCATATTAGATTAAGGTATAATAGTCTTATCAAATATTCTTGGATCTTAGAAGTTATTACAGGTCACCCATATTCCTAACCGAGAATTTCAGTCTTAATTGGTTTACTAACATTTTCCGTAATCAATTAGACATTAACAAATTAACCATATGCTTAAACATGACCATGCATGCATTTACTTAATATGTCACATCTCGAAAACCGACCTAGATGGAATTAGGTTCCGGTGATCAGAAATTTTGACTCCGGTGTGTTAAATGTTATAAGTTATTGACCTTTGTACCCCTCTTATGTAATGAAGTTACACCTTGGTCCCATTTGAATAGTTAAACTTCCCTATATGAAATTCAAACTGAAAATCTGTAATCTGAGCTAGGCGTATCGATACGGTGAGACCAGTATCGATACAACTTAACTGCCAATACTAACTTACATGTTTTAGCGTAACCATATCGATACGGTTATGGAGGGTATCGATACGAGTCCCCTGTTTCGAATCTGTTCAAAGTCTAAATTGAAATGAGAGAGATGAGTCACCTCCTAGCTTGCCTTCTTCATGTGAGAGCCATAAGAAAATGTGACTATTTTCAATAGTCAAAGGGTGGAAAAACATTTGGCCTTTGGGTTGAGCAAACCCTTGTCTTGAGGAAATCATCTTATTGGCCAAGAAATAGGTGGGAAACGATTAGGGGATATTAAGGGGTTTTAAAATAAAGCAAAAGAAAGTCTTCATCTTGTTGCTTGAACCTTTTAAACATCAAAACACAACCCTCGTCTTTCACTAAGCACACACCACCATTTCCATCTTCAAGCTCAAGCTAAGCAAACACCTCGGTTCCATCCTTGACCTTTGTTCAACTTCGATACACCGATTGAAAGCCCACAAATCGGTGAGTAAAACCCCTAAGCTAATTCAATGATTCCTTAAGGTTTAATTTTAAGATTAGGTTTTCAAAGTTAAAATATAAGCTCATGGATTAAGAAGCTAATTTCGTTATTCCGATGTTATCTACAAGCTTTGGTAAGCTTGAAAAATGTTTATAAATCCTTCGTTTCGATCCTAATACAACCCCTAATCTTGTGTTAGCTCAAGTGGTGGAGAAGGACCCCTTGCCATCTTTGAAGGAAGCTAGGCAGAACGAAGTGGTAATCCAAGAGCCTTGTAATAAAGGTGAGTGTGGTTGTGTTAAGGGATAGGCTAGGTGCCATCCTGTTGCATTTGATTTGTGATTTTGATGTGCATTTTGTCTAAAGCTCAAGTAGAGCAAGCATGTGTGGATGCTAAAGGTGAGTATGGTAAGTCTTCGATATAGTTGATATGCTATAAGCTAATATGTGATAATCAAAACATGTTATATGTGAAAATCAACATGAACACATTATGATATGATATGTGAAATTGATATGAATATGCTAAGATATGTATGTAGAGCTAAGGCCCAATTCTGTTTTCTGAAATGTTATGGCTTACGGGCAAAAATGTAAGAATTATAATGAAATATGTGCAACCTTGGACATTTGTGAGTTTTGGATACAATTGTCATGCCATAAGGTTAATTGAGCTCACTAAGTAAGGGATTAGACTACGGTCCGAGGCTACGACCTATATGTGTAGTGAGATAAGGTTGGATTGTGTAAGGGACTATCCAGATCTATGGCTCAAAGCTACGACCTATTTCCGATATGTATGGTGTAAAAGGGAATTCACATATCCATTGGTTACCATGTCCAAGGAATTGATGTGTGTTTAAGTTTTGCTATGATTATGTGAAATCATGATAAATGGCTTTAAGCATGGGACTTATGTGGTTAGTAATGTGATTATGATATACAAGTATGTTAATATGCTATTCATGTTGCCAATATGTCATTCTTGTGATTAATATGTCATTCATGTCATTACTACCTTGTTTTACATTGGTTATAACTACCTCACTATGCTATGTAAGCCTAACATTCGTGTGTCTCATGCATTTCAGGATCTTAAGGAATTTCGGGCATATACCGTGTAATCGCGATTGCAAGTCACTCCTCCTAAGCATATGCATGTTTACTTTTGTTTCTGAACTCCTAGTAAGGTGGCACAAGGCTTAAATGTGTTGTAATGACCTATTTTGACGTATTTGTATAAACTTGATAATGCCTAGGTGATGTATATGCTTAATGGTATGTTTTGGGTTTGGTAAACTAGCTAAAATGAGCTTAGATGCACTAATTGGTAAAACCTTAGTAAACGGATCCGAAATTCCCTAAAACTCTGCATGCTATTAGGAATATTACTTTTAAGATTGCTGGTAAAATTTGGTAATGTTCGGACAATTTTTTCTAGGGTAATTTGAATAAAAACTAGTACAAATCTATTATTACAGGTTAGGGCGTATCGATACAAGTGATGGCGTATCGGTACGATTCTTGCATTTTAGGCCTAGTCAACGTTGGTCAAACAGGGCGTATCGATACGGTGTGGCTGCATCGGTATGGAAATTGGTCTTTGGAATCTGGTTTGGAAAATTGTATCGATACAGGCTTAGAGTGTATCGAAACGAGATCAACGCGGTCAACCTGTATCGATACGGACCTAGCTGTATCGGTACGAGCTTACTATCCTTGAACCTGGAAATCTGAAATTAGGCTTAGCGTATTGATACGACCCTTAGGGTATCGATACAATATTAGTTAAATTTGTTAAATGGGCATAAAATGAATTTCTAGGCAGTTTATAAAATGGTCACTAAAAGCTATGTGGCCTACTTGGATAGGTAACGGTATTCTGTAGTAATGAAATTTCACAGGTTAATAATTGGTAAGTCTAAATTGCAAGTTGGTAACATGAAATATGGAGTAGGACCGTTAAATTGTAGAAATGACATTTTATTTCTTAAGTTTGAAAAAGTTTAAATTGACCCCAATTCTGATAAGATTAGTAACGAATAAGTTAGCTAGGTCTTAAGATGATTGTTAAGATATTCCATATACGTCTCAAACTCTGAATTTTGTCTCTGATTTCCGAATACGTCTTTCGGTAACACCTTCTGAACCAGTTCTCTACGAGATCGGGAAAGGGTGTTACATTTATGGTATCAGAGCTTATGTTTAGTCGATTCTAGGACTAAATTGAAGCATGCTATGAGTCTGTATGTACTTATACCACCTAGGAGTTATTTGTATATGTTATTTGTGACTTACAGCTTACACGATTCAATATTTATGTATAATTAGATCTGAAAATGTCTGCGCCTACTGATAGACGCATTTTCAATGAACCAAACCCCGTCTCTTCCTTGACACTAGGGATAATCTGAGGGCCAAAGTCAGGCCTGAAAAAGTCAGGCAAAATAACCCACCTCATCCTCCGCCGGTGCCTCCAGCCCAACATGAGTACTTAATGTCAATGGCCGACATGATCAAGCAAGTGGTTGTGCCCCTTAGGCAAGAACCACTCCCTCAACCTGCTGAAGTAACTTTGTCTGTTTCGAGAGCTCTAATTGATAAGCTTAAACAATATTCAATTTACACCTTTACGAGCCAAGACCTGGACAACCCTGAGGTCACAAAGTTCTGGCTTGAGAATACTCTCAAGGTCCTACACAAACAGATGAAATTCCCTGAAGAGCACAAATTGGAGTGTGCCTTGGCTTTGGTACTAAAGAAGCTCAGAGTTGGTGGGACACTATGACACTCACCGTGCCTAAGCACAAGATTACGTGGGATTTCTTCCTCCATGAGTTTTGCAATAAGTACATCAGTGCCCACTACATTTCTGAAAGGCATAAGAAATTCATCTATCTGCGACAAGGAGGAAGACCTGTAGAGCACTACATCCACGATTTTTACAAATACGCAAGGTATGGTGCTGAGATCATACGTACTGAGAAGAAGAAGTGTTGAATGTTTATCGATGGCCTCTGTGATGAATTGCGTCTTCTTTTCACTACTTTGGAGATAGAGGACTTCCATACTCTTGTTAATCGAGCCATTGCCGTGGAAGCCTCCCAGAAGGCTTATGAAAGGAGGAAGGGGAACCAAGATCGATCTGATAAAAGGTTCCAAGATGACTCTAAGCCCCCTATGTCTCAGAAGAAGGGGGGACAATGGGACCAAAAGTCTGCCACCTTTCAACAGCTACCACGGTTAAGGTATGTGCCACAGTTCCAGTCTCCGGGAGCGTCTATTGCTCGTACAGTTTCAGTTGATAGTACAGACGGTTCTGCGAAGGGTTCCCAGATTCTTTTATGAAATTTCTGTCAGAAGAGGCACCCCGAGCAATAGCGTCGACAATCTAGATCATGCTATCTCTGTGGTGAGTCTGGCCACTTCATCAGGCAATGTCCACAAAATCTGAACACTCTTACCATTTTGGCTTCTCAAAATAATCCTAACAAGGGAAGGGTAGCAAAGCAAGTGTAGTCTAGATCAAGGGAAGACCTTGCAACACCAACGCTCCTTCAATTGGTTGTGATCCTCAAGCCTCGGCCCAAATGTACCATATTAGAGGCCAAGAGTAAGAAGATGACCCCGATATGATTGCAGGTATGGTGGAATTATGTTCTGATCATGTTTATGATTTGGTAGATCTGGGCTCTACGCATTCCTTCATTAATGAACCATTGATTGCAAAGTATGCCTTAGAACCAGAACTTGTTACTTTTGAGATTGTTTTTTCCAACCCACTAGGGGATAGTGTGGTTATTCGGTTGATTTGAAAAGCTTGTCCTATAAGGATCCAAGGGATCCCATTTTTGGCTAATTTGATGGCCTTGCCCTTTCGAGAGTTCAATCTCATCCTAGGCCTTGATTGGTTAGCTGAACATCAAGCCTAGGAAGATTGCTCAAAAAAGAAGTTATACCTCCGTGGACTTGACAAAGAGAGTATAACCTTGATGAAAACCCAATCCGAGCCTAGTAAGGCTATATTGTGTTCCATTGAGCCTAAAGAAGATCCAAGCTTGAGATTGTACCGGTGGTTAAAGAATTCTCTGATGTATTCCCTGATGAGCTTTCAAACTCCTTCCTACCCAAGAAGTGGAATTCATAATTGAAGTGCATCCTGGGACTACACCAATTTCCATTGCTCCGTATAGAATGGCTCCAGTTGAATTAAAAGAATTAAAGGCCCAAATCCAAGACCTTTTGGATAAAGGATTCATCCGACCAAGTTCCCCAGCTTGGGGAGCACCGGTTTTGTTTGTTAAAAAGAAAGATGGGTCGATGCGTCTATGCATTGACTATCGTCAGTGGAATAAGGTCACGATCAAGAACAAGTATCCGTTACCTAGGATTGATGACCTCTTCGATCAGTTGAAATATGCTTTTGTCTTCTAAAAGATAGATATAAGATCCGAGTACTATCAAATTCTAGTGAATGAGTCTAATGTTCCAAAGATTGCCTTCTGAACTAGATATGGTCACTGCGAATTCCTAGTAATGCCATTTGGGTTTACGAATGCACCTGCAGCCTTCATGTATTTGATGAACCGTGTGTTCTGAACTTACCTAGATAAGTTAGTAGTGGTGTTCATAGATGATATTCTGGTCTATTCAAGAGATGCTACCGCTCATGAAGAACATATTCGGATTGTGCTTCAGACTCTCCGAGAGAAACAACTATATTGGAGAAGTTGACCCAAAGAAGATTCAAGCAATCCTTGATTGGATACCTCCAAAGAATGTTGGAGAAGTTCGAAGCTTTCTAAGCCTTGCATGCTACTACCGTAGATTCGTTAAAGGGTTCTCACTGATTGTTGCACCCTTAAAGAAGCTTCTTCGTAAGGAAACTCCCTTTGTATGGGTCGTGGATCAACAAATGAGTTTTTATCATCTCAAGCAAGTCCTTACCCATGCCCATGTTTTGGTGCAACCCGAGTCGGGTAAAGACTTCATTGTGTACAGTGATGCATCCCACCTAAGATTAGGTTGTGTACTGATGCAAGAAGGTAAAGTCGTAGCTTATGCTTCACGTCAACTTAAACCTCATGAACCAAACTATCCGACACATGATCTGAAGTTGGCTATTGTTGTTTTTGCCTTGAAGATTTGAAGACGCTATATGTATGGTGAGAAATGTTACTTGTACACTGATTACAAAAGTTTGAAGTATCTCCTAATTCAAAAAGAGTTGAATCTTCGTCAACGATGGTAGATGGAGCTTTTAAAAGACTGTGACTTGGTTATTGACTACCATCCTGGTAAAGCCAATGTCGGAGCTGATGCCCTTAATCGGTAGCCTACTCCCTCTCTGAGGTGTTTGAATGCTTACTTTTGGCTCAAAAAGAATGACAAGTTGTTGGCTGAATTGAGAGTTCAGTCGACTATTGTATCCCAAATCAAAGCACTCCAAGAATCTAATAAGTAGTTGTGAATTCTTATTGAAAAGATCAAAGACAAACCCGATCATGACTTTACTATGAATTCTGAAGGCTTGTTATGTTTTCACAACCGTATTTGTGTTCCCGATGATGATGATCTTCGTAATCAAATTCTAAGTGAAACTCATTCGAGTCCTTTCTCTGTCCATCTTGGAGCTATCAAAATGTATAAGGACCTAAAGGAACTTCGTGGCCAGGTGCTTGACCTGTCAAAGGGTTAAACCCGAGCATAAGGTGCCTACTGGCCTCCTACAACCCATTGAGCTTCCCTAGTGGAAATGGGAGCGTATCACGATGGATATCGTAAGTGGTTTGCCAATGACTAAGAAGAAGAACGATGCTATTTGGTTTATTGTAGACCGATTCACTAAATCCACCCATTTCATTCCGGTGAGAATGGATTTCAGCTTTCTCAAACTTTTTGAACTATACATTTGGGAAGTCATCTGTTTTCACGGAGTTCCTATGTCTATCATCTCTGATTGAGACCCATGTTTCGCAACTCGGTTTTAGAGAACCCTACATGATGCGTTGGGAACCCGAGTGCACCTAAGTATTGCTTTCCATCTATAAACCTATGGCCAATCCGAAAGGGTTATTCAGGTAATCTTATGCCTTTCTTTAATTCATGTGTATAATTGTTTCGTACCAATTCTGACTCTTCCTTGTAGATTCTGGAAGATATGCTCCGAGCATGTGTTAATGACTTTGGGAATACGTGGGAGAAATCCCTACCTTTAGTCGAGTTTGCGTATAACAAAAATTACCAAGCCTCAATCCAAATGACCCCATATGAAGCATTTTATGGAAGAAGATGTATAGCCCCTTTTTGTTGGACCGAGCTTGGTGAAGGCAAGGTGCTAGGTCCTGACCTACTCCAAGAAACCGAAGAAAGGGTGACTATTATCTATGATTGGCTCAAAGCTGCATTTGATCGATAAAAGGCTTACGCTGATCTGAAAAGAAGGGATATTCAGTATCAGGTTGGTGAGAAAGCCTTTCTTAAAGTTTCTTCGTGGAAAAAGATCCTTCAATTCGGCAAAAAGGGGAAATTAAGCCATTGTTTCATTGGCCCATTCGAAGTGATCGAAATAGTTGGACCTGTTGCCTACCGATTAGCTCTCCCCAAAAAGTTAAGCCAGATTCATAATGTTTTCCATGTATCTATGCTACAAAAGTACATGTCCGATCCTTCCCACGTGATCGAGCCGAAGTCTATGGAAATTCAGTCCAATATTGTAACGTCCCGGTTTTGGGCTTAGAAGTTTGGGCGTTGACCGGTTCGGTCAAAGTGCTGTTCGAATATAAAAAGGTGAAATTAGGAAAGCCTAGTTCGGGTTGCATTAAAAATATGGAAAAATGTTCTAAAATTCTCTTTTAATATATATAAGTGAACTGCGAAATCAATTTTACAAAATGAGGTTTGGAAGGGTGACATTTTGGCTAGTGACCAAAATGTAATTTTTGAAAACTGCTTGACTGTTTTAGAAAGGATTGAAACTTTGAATCTTTAAGGAGCTATTTACCCAAAGGGAGTTTCTCCAGATTTTTCTAAGATATTTAATGTTTTAATTCTGATTTTTAAACAAAAGGAAAGTGGAGGGAAGTTATTTCTAACTAATTTTTCCTAAAATCTCATTTTCCTTTCTCTCATTTTCTCTCAACCCAAACACCTTTTCCCCAGAGTTTTTCTTCTGATTTTGTCACTCAAATCTCTCTTTTCAATCCTCTTTTGATTGCTAATCATCTCATCAACAAAACCTCACCATTTGCTACTTGATTCTTCAAGCTTTTTGGTTCTAAAAGAGGAGAAACTCAAGTTTGGAGGTAAGAACGTCCTTCTCCTCTAAACTCTCAGTTCTTTACTGAAATTCCTAAGTTCTCAATCCTTAATTGATGATTTTTAAGTGGTTTTAAAGTTGTGTGATGGATCTTGGCTTAAAATGCAAGATTTGGTGATTTTTGATGAATTTTCGTTTGATCTGTTAAAGCAGTGATTTGAGGTGTGTTTTTGATGTTAAATGAATGTTAATTTGATAAGGAATTGAGTTTTAATTAATGCAATCCCGGATAGGTTGAATTTCCTAAGTTTAGCTTGTGATTATTGATTGTTTTGGGGTGATCTTGTGGATCTGATGTTGCTGGAGGTATAAGGATGTTATTAGGTCCTTTTTAGATGATTAAATGATGTTAAAGGATGTTTAGTTTTGATGGTTTATGGCTGGGCATTGTTGAGGAGTTGTTTGGATGCATTTTCGGTTGTGTTTGGTAGCCGAAAATGGAGTGTGGATGAGAGCAGCGAGTTTAGGTGCTTTCATTGAAGCTATTAATGCATGATGATGCATTAATCCTCTGCTTTGATGTGTTTAAAACAGGGGAGTCATCTTTGGATCCAAGTGGTGGTGATCCGGAAGCTTGATTTGTGTTTCGGCAAGAGGCGAAACGGAATCGGTGAGTGAAATTGGGTTTTCGGCTTTGAAACCAATGTCTTGGGAGCTTAGTCTAAGTCTAAACAACTTTACTAAGCTCAAGTGTAAGTTTTCGGAAAAACTCTCTAGTGGTGGCCATGGATTGGTTGTTATGCAATGTGGTTTATTGCATGTCTTAAATTCTGTTTTGAAAGCATGATTTAGCATGTTTATTGCTGATTTTGTAAGCCATGTGTCGAAGGAAGCTCGAGGTAAGAGTTCCTTGTTTTTGAACACTGTTTAAATGTGGTTTAATGCTTAAAGATGCATGATGTTTATGGCTTGGTTTAATGCTTTAAAACAGTGGATTAATGTTGATTAATGATGCATATTGGCAAGTGATGTTAAGGTCACAAAGGTGGTTAAAAGTCCTTGTGTGAGCCTTGTTACTTTAAGAACATCAAGGTGGTTAAAAGTCCTTGGATGGTTCTTGTTTAAGTTCATCAAGGTGGTTAAAAGTCCTTGGATGAAACTTGTGTACTTTAAGAGCAATATGGTGTTTAAAAGTCCATAGTTGGCTCTTGTTACTTAAGAACATCAAGGTGGTTAAAAGTCCTTGGATGATTCTTGTTAAGGACACAAAGGTGGTTAAAAGTCCTTGTGTGGTCCTTGCCATGGTGTTTAAAAGTTCATGGGTCCATGGTGTTTAAAAGTCCATGGGGATAAGATCACAATGGTGTTTAAAAGTCCATGTGTGAATCTTATGTGAAATGTATCACTTGTTGCCAATATGACTTGTTATGAACATGAAGCATGAGTTGCTTGATGAAATGTTTATGAGCATGATTAATGTTACTTGAAGCATGAGATGCTTGTTTTAAATGTTTAAGAACATGGTTAATGTTGCTTGAAGCATGGTTTATAAATGAGTTTTATGAATGCATTATTGAATGGTTTTAATGAGCATTCCTCACTAAGCTTTTGCTTACGCTCTCTTTCTCTTTTTCTTAAACCAATAATGCAGAGCATTAAGATGCATTGAGGTCAGCAAGGAAGGCAAGCAATCAAGTGGAAGTTAAGCTCAAGTATGGAAAAGTTTCTTAACACTTTTAGCTTTTGGCATTTGGCAATGGGGGACCATTATGGATGTTTTGGGAGATGTTTTGAACTCCCTAAGTTTGCTTAAAGTTGTTAATAATGCTGGATTTTGTAATTGGCCATTATGTGTTTGTTTTGGAGGTTTTAGTGCATGAATGGTTTGCTTGTGTAGGAAGCATGCCTTTAGATTTGGGGCTTTTCATATATGATGATATTTTGATGAATGGTTGATGCGAATATGTCTCTTGTATGTTGAATATCTTGCTGATAGAGTTTGGTAGCAATCAGAGCATGAATGGTTGGTCAATTGTGTGTTTAAGCAAGCAATTTTCTGCATTCTGTGCAGGCCGTATCGGAACAGTGGCTACCGTTTCGGAACGGGTGCCATGTAGTAGCCCAGGCGTCCGAAACGGGAGACACCGTTTCGAAACGGGAAGCCCTCTGCCAGCACTCGTTTCGGAACACGTTGCGGAACGGCCCCGCGTTTCGAAACAGGCCCTCCCTGTTTCGGAACATCCGACCGTTGGGGGCTGACATTGGCAGTTAAATGTTTTGGAATGTTTGCATTTTGGTCCTGAAACTTGTTTGTGCAATTGTATGAGTTTGGGATGTCCGTTTGAGCTGAAATTTGACGGAGAAGCATGAAACCTGACTAATTACAAGTTGGTAACATTAATTTGGGTTAAGACCCCATAATTTACAGAATTTACAATTTGGTCCCTAAAGTTGTAAATTGTTCAATTGGGTCCCTGTTTGATCTCTGATGTTTATGATCTGTGGGCATGCTGTTTGAATGATCATAACTAGGGTTAATGTGCATCTAGACAAGTTTAAAAAGAAAAAAAAGGGTCGTTAATCAAGGTTAACTTTCGGGTTGACTTTGGTTTTCCCCGTGTGACTTTCTTAATTCGGGTCAACCGTCTAGGCCGGGTTAAGGGGGTTACATTTGGTGGTATCAGAGCTGAGTTCTCGAGTATTTGGGAATGGTAGTGTGCATGATTGAAGTATGTATGCTATGTATGCTTGATTGGGTGAAAGCATGTTGAGTGGTTTGTGATTTTGATGCAATTGAGTTGTATGCTGTGATGAAGCATGTTGTGGGTACCCATTGCCAAATCAAAGCTAATGAAATGATGTTGATTTTAAGTGAAATTGAGCTTGAGTACTTGGATTGCTTACCTTGCTGGACCTGATTTTGTTTATTGCATTTAGATTGCATGGTTAGAGTATGGCCCCTCGTAGAGAGTTGAGGAGTAATGTGCGAGCTACGGCTCCGAATGAGAATGAGAATGAGGAGAATGCGAGAAGTGCGGTGTTACCTCCTCCTCCACCTGGTGGTCGTGGTGCTGAGGGTGAAAGAGCTGAAGCTGCAGCTGGTGCTGGGGTCGCTGGACCTGAGGCTGGTCAGGGGCAAGCTATGCCTGACATGACGATGTTGGTGCAAGCTATTGATGGTGCTTTTCGAGCAGCAGTAGCTGGAGCTCAAGGAGCTGGGCATCAGGGAGATGCTGGAGTTAGACTACCCTTGGAGCGCTTACGCAGTCTAGGTGGGACTGAGTTCAGGGGTTTGTCTGCGGAAGGTTCTGAATCCTGGATGGAGAGTACCAAGAGGATCTTGGGTCAGATGAGTCGCACTGATGTGCAAAAGCTGGGTTGTGTTGTGTCCTTGCTACATGATGATGCTTATACGTGGTGGACAACCACTATTGCTGGGATGACTGATGCTGATGTAACTTGGACATTCTTCCAGAATGTGTTCAAGAGAAGGTATCTTGGTGTGAGGTACCTGGATGAAAAGAAGCGAGAGTTCATGTCTCTTACCCAAGGGAGCATGACTGTGGCTGAGTATGAAGTTTAGTTTGTTAGACTCAGTCAATATGCACCTGAGCTGGTACCTGATGAGCGGGCGAGGTGCGAAAGATTCCGTTATGGTTTAGTGACGGATGTGAAGATGTATGTGCTGGCCACCGAGTATGATGATTTTGATGTGTTGGTGGGCCGAGCAAAGGATATTGAGATGAACTTGGGTTTGTCTGCTATAGGTGCTGGTTCTAGTGCTGGAAAGCGAGCTGCTGAGTATAGTTCCGGTGGTGGACGGAACAAGAGGGGACGTGATCAGAAGTATTAGTCCTCAGCTAAGAGAGGTGGTGGTGTACCTGCTCGGGGAGGCAATGCTAGAGCTGATCCGAGTGCTTGTTGGATTTGTGGTTCACGTGGTCACATGAAGCGTGACTGTCCTCGTGCTGTGAGGGAGGTGCAAGCTCCTGTTGTGGCAGCTGGTAACGGGTGCTGGAATTGTGGATCTGCGGATCACTTGAGGCGAGAGTGTCCTATGTTGGCTGGTTGCCAAGTGCGTGCTCCCGTTGCTGCTGCACCGCAGAGAGGTCGTGGGCGCGGCCGTGGTAACTTCCAGCGAAGAGAGGAAGGTGGTTGAGGAGTGGCCCATGTTGTGGCTATTCAGCCTGAAGGTGGAGGTCAAGCTAGGGTGTATGCTCAGCGGGAGGGGAGGAATGACGCGGATGTGATTGCAGGTACTTTTACTTTGCAATCCTTGTCATTACTTTCCTTGATAGACTCTGGATCTACGCATTCATACATTTTGCGTGAGCATGCTGAATTGCTTGGTTTGCCTTTTGAGTCTTTGGATGTTGGAGTTCGTGTCACTAGTTCCTTTGGTGAAACTGTTGTGACTCGAAAGTTGTATAGAAGGTGTCCTTTGGTTGTTCAAGAACATGTTTTTCATGTTGATCTTATGGAGTTGCCTTTTTATGGTTTTGATGTGATCCTTGGTATGGATTGGCTTGCTGAGCATCGTGCTGTTGTGGATTGTGAAAATAAGCGGGTTTCGCTGAAGCTTGCGGATGATTATGAAGTTGTTGTGGTTGGTGAGAATGTGAAGTTTCTTGCCAATGTGGTGTCTACCTTGGAGGCGAGCAGGATGCTGAGGCAAGGCTGTGAAGCTTATCTAGCTTTTGTGATGAATCCTAGCTCTAAGGAGTTGCGTGTGCAAGATATCAGAGTTGTGAAGGAGTTTCCTGGTGTGTTTCCTGAGGAGTTGCCTGGTTTACCTCCTAATTGCGAGGTGGAGTTTGGAATTGAGCTGTATGAGAATACAACTCCTGTGTCCATTACCCCTTATAGAATGGCACCTAAGGAGCTGAAGGAGCTGAAGACGCAATTGCAAGAGTTGCTTGATCGCGGTTTCATTCGGCCGAGTGTGTCACCTTGGGGTGCACCGATCTTGTTTGTGAAGAAGAAGGATGGCACTATGAGAATGTGCATTGATTACCGTCAGCTGAATAAGTTGACTATCAAGAATCGGTATCCCTTGCCGAGAATTGATGATCTCTTTGATCAATTTCAGGGAGCAGCTGTGTTCTCTAAAATTGACTTGAGGTCGGGGTATTACCAGTTGAAGGTAAAGGATGTGGATGTGCCTAAGACAGCTTTCAGGACAAGGTATGGGCATTATGAGTTCCTTGTGATGCCGTTTGGTTTGACAAATGCTCCTGCTGCTTTCATGGACATGATGAATCGTGTGTTTCATGAATAACTGGACAAGTTTGTTGTGGTGTTCATTGATGATATCCTCGTGTACTCGCGTACTGAGGAGGAGCATGAAGAGCACTTGAGGATTGTGCTGCAAGCTTTGTTGGAGAATCAGCTTTATGCTAAGCTGAGCAAGTGTGAGTTCTGGCTTAAGGAGGTGGTGTTTCTTGGGCATGTAGTTTCTGCTGAGGGGATTCGTGTTGATCCTCAGAAGATTGAGGCGGTGATGAACTGGAAGGTTCCTAAGTCTGTTCATGAGGTTCGTAGTTTCCTTGGTTTGGCGGGATACTATCGGAGGTTTGTGGATGGGTTTTCTAAGATTGTTGCACCTTTGACGAAGCTGTTGCAAAAGAATGTCAAGTATGAATGGACGGAAGCGAGACAGCAGGCTTTTGAGAAGCTTAAGGCGGCTTTGACGCAAGCTCCTATCATGGTTCAGCCTGAATCAGGAAAAGAGTTTGTGGTCTATAGTGATGCGTCCTATGTTGGTTTAGGATGTGTGCTGATGCAAGAGGGTAAGGTTGTGGCTTATGCATCACGGCAGTTGAAGGTGCATGAGCGCAATTATCCTACGCATGATATTGAGTTGGCTGCAGTGGTTTTTGCTTTGAAGATCTAGAGACATTATCTGTATGGTGAGAAGTGTACTGTGTACACAGATCACAAGAGTTTGAGGTATCTGATGTCTCAGAAGGAGTTGAATCTCAGGAAGTGGCGTTGGTTGGAGTTGCTCAAGGATTATGATCTGACGATTGAGTACCATCCTGGAAAGGCTAATGTTGTTGCAGATGCCTTGAGTAGGAAGGTAGCTGTTGAGCTGAGGGCTATGTTTGCCAGTTTGAGTATTTTGCGTGATGGTGGTCTTGTGGCTGAGTTGCAAGTGAAACCATCATTGGTTCAGCTGATCAAGGAAAAGCAGTTGCTGGATGATTCCTTGGTGCCTCATGTTCAGGATATCGCGGAGGGTAGGCCTTCGGATTTCAGTTTTAATGATGATGGTGTGTTGTGTTTTGGGAGTCGAATAGTAGTGCCCAATGATGTTGAGTTGAGGTGTGCTATTCTGACTGAAGGTCATAGTAGTCCTTTTGCTATGCACCCTGGTAGTACTAAGATGTATCGTGATCTTCGGGATGAGTACTATTGGGTGGGTTTGAAGAAAGAGGTTGCTGAGTTTGTGAGCAAGTGTATGGTGTGTCAGCGGGTTAAGGCTGAGCATCAAGTTCCTTCAGGGTTGTTGCAACCGTTGATAATCCCTGAATGGAAGTGGGAAAGGGTTACCATGGATTTTGTATCTGGTTTACCTTTGTCACCATCGAAGAAGAACTCGGTGTGGGTGATTGTGGATCGCCTGACGAAGTGTGCGCATTTCTTGCCTGTGCATACTACGTTTTCCTTGGATAAGCTTGCGGAGCTGTACATTGCTGAGGTTGTGCGGCTGCATGGTGTGCCTAAGTCGATTGTGTCGGAGAGGGATCCGAGGTTCACATCGCGTTTCTGGCAGTGTTTGCATCAAGCTTTGGGTACAAGGTTGAATTTCAGTACATCTTATCATCCTCAGTCGGATGGTCAGTCAGAGCGTGTTATCTAGATTTTGGAGGATATGTTGAGGTGCTGCGTGATTGAGTTTCAGGGCTATTGGGAGAAGCATTTGCCTTTGGTAGAGTTTGCTTATAACAATAGTTATCAGGCAAGTATTCAAATGGCACCTTATGAGGCTTTGTATGGGAGGAAGTGTAGGACTCCTCTTTGTTGGGCTGAAACGGGTCAAAAGTTGGTTTCGATGCCGGCTTTGTTGAAGGGAACCACCGAGAAGGTGAAGCTCATCTGTGAGCGGTTGAAGGCAGCCTCTGATCGGCAAAAGTCTTACGCGGATTTGAAGCGTAAGGAGATTGAGTATGCGGTGGGTGACCGTGTGTTTTTGAAGGTTTCGCCTTGGAAAAAAGTGATGAGGTTTGGCCGGAAGGGTAAGTTGAGCCCTAGGTACATTGGACCATACGAGGTGGTTGAGCGTGTGGGTCCTGTTGCGTACAAGTTGAGGCTACCTCAAGAGTTGGAGAAGATTCATGATGTGTTTCATATTTCTATGCTTCGGAAGTATAGATCTGATCCTTCGCATGTGATGCCTGTGGAGGAAGTGGAATTGAATCCGGATTTGACCTATGATGAGGAACCGGTGAAGGTTCTGGATTCGGATAGCAAGGTTCTTCGTGGCAAGACCATTGAGTTGGTGAAGGTGTTGTGGAAGTACCGTGGTGTTGAGGAAGCCACGTGGGAGCGGAAGGATGACATGCTGAAGCAGTTTCCTTATCTCTTTCCTTCAGGTAAATTTCGAGGACGAAATTCCTTAAGGGGGGAGAGTTGTAACGCCCCGGTTTTGGGCTTAGAAGTTTGGGCGTTGACCGGTTCGGTCAAAGTGCTGTTCGAATATAAAAAGGTGAAATTAGGAAAGCCTAGTTCGGGTTACATTAAAAATATGGAAAAATGTTCTAAAATTCTCTTTTAATATATATAAGTGAACTGTGAAATCAATTTTACAAAATGAGGTTTGGAAGGGTGACATTTTGGCTAGTGACCAAAATGTAATTTTTGAAAACTGCTTGACTGTTTTAGAAAGGATTGAAACTTTGAATCTTTAAGGAGCTATTTACCCAAAGGGAGTTTCTCCAGATTTTTCTAAGATATTTAATGTTTTAATTCTGATTTTTAAACAAAAGGAAAGTGGAGGGAAGTTATTTCTAACTAATTTTTCCTAAAATCTCATTTTCCTTTCTCTCATTTTCTCTCAACCCAAACACCTTTTCCCCAGAGTTTTTCTTCTGATTTTGTCACTCAAATCTCTCTTTTCAATCCTCTTTTGATTGCTAATCATCTCATCAACAAAACCTCACCATTTGCTACTTGATTCTTCAAGCTTTTTGGTTCTAAAAGAGGAGAAACTCAAGTTTGGAGGTAAGAACGTCCTTCTCCTCTAAACTCTCAGTTCTTTACTGAAATTCCTAAGTTCTCAATCCTTAATTGATGATTTTTAAGTGGTTTTAAAGTTGTGTGATGGATCTTGGCTTAAAATGCAAGATTTGGTGATTTTTGATGAATTTTCGTTTGATCTGTTAAAGCAGTGATTTGAGGTGTGTTTTTGATGTTAAATGAATGTTAATTTGATAAGGAATTGAGTTTTAATTAATGCAATCCCGGATAGGTTGAATTTCCTAAGTTTAGCTTGTGATTATTGATTGTTTTGGGGTGATCTTGTGGATCTGATGTTGCTGGAGGTATAAGGATGTTATTAGGTCCTTTTTAGATGATTAAATGATGTTAAAGGATGTTTAGTTTTGATGGTTTATGGCTGGGCATTGTTGAGGAGTTGTTTGGATGCATTTTCGGTTGTGTTTGGTAGCCGAAAATGGAGTGTGGATGAGAGCAGCGAGTTTAGGTGCTTTCATTGAAGCTATTAATGCATGATGATGCATTAATCCTCTGCTTTGATGTGTTTAAAACAGGGGAGTCATCTTTGGATCCAAGTGGTGGTGATCCGGAAGCTTGATTTGTGTTTCGGCAAGAGGCGAAACGGAATCGGTGAGTGAAATTGGGTTTTCGGCTTTGAAACCAATGTCTTGGGAGCTTAGTCTAAGTCTAAACAACTTTACTAAGCTCAAGTGTAAGTTTTCGGAAAAACTCTCTAGTGGTGGCCATGGATTGGTTGTTATGCAATGTGGTTTATTGCATGTCTTAAATTCTGTTTTGAAAGCATGATTTAGCATGTTTATTGCTGATTTTGTAAGCCATGTGTCGAAGGAAGCTCGAGGTAAGAGTTCCTTGTTTTTGAACACTGTTTAAATGTGGTTTAATGCTTAAAGATGCATGATGTTTATGGCTTGGTTTAATGCTTTAAAACAGTGGATTAATGTTGATTAATGATGCATATTGGCAAGTGATGTTAAGGTCACAAAGGTGGTTAAAAGTCCTTGTGTGAGCCTTGTTACTTTAAGAACATCAAGGTGGTTAAAAGTCCTTGGATGAGACTTGTGTACTTTAAGAGCAATATGGTGTTTAAAAGTCCATAGTTGGCTCTTGTTACTTAAGAACATCAAGGTGATTAAAAGTCCTTGTATGATTCTTGTTAAGGACACAAAGGTGGTTAAAAGTCCTTGTGTGGTCCTTGCCATGGTGTTTAAAAGTCCATGGGTCCATGGTGTTTAAAAGTCCATGGGGATAAGATCACAATGGTGTTTAAAAGTCCATGTGTGAATCTTATGTGAAATGTATCACTTGTTGCCAATATGACTTGTTATGAACATGAAGCATGAGTTGCTTGATGAAATGTTTATGAGCATGATTAATGTTACTTGAAGCATAAGATGCTTGTTTTAAATGTTTAAGAACATGGTTAATGTTGCTTGAAGCATGGTTTATAAATGAGTTTTATGAATGCATTATTGAATGGTTTTAATGAGCATTCCTCACTAAGCTTTTGCTTACGCTCTCTTTCTCTTTTTCTTAAACCAATAATGCAGAGCATTAAGGTGCATTGAGGTCAGCAAGGAAGGCAAGCAATCAAGTGGAAGTTAAGCTCAAGTATGGAAAGGTTTCTTAACACTTTTAGCTTTTGGCATTTGGCAATGGGGGACCATTATGGATGTTTTGGGAGATGTTTTGAACTCCCTAAGTTTGCTTAAAGTTGTTAATAATGCTGGATTTTGTAATTGGCCATTATGTGTTTGTTTTGGAGGTTTTAGTGTATGAATGGTTTGCTTGTGTAGGAAGCATGCCTTTAGATTTGGGGCTTTTCATATATGATGATATTTTGATGAATGGTTGATGCGAATATGTCTCTTGTATGTTGAATATCTTGTTGATAGAGTTTGGTAGCAATCGGAGCATGAATGGTTGGTCAATTGTGTGTTTAAGCAAGCAATTTTCTGCATTCTGTGCAGGCCGTATCGGAACAGTGGCTACCGTTTCGGAACGGGTGCCATGTAGTAGCCCAGGCGTCCGAAACGGGAGACACCGTTTCGAAACGGGAAGCCCTCTGCCAGCCCTCGTTTCGGAACACGTTGCGGAACGGCCCCGCGTTTCGAAACAGGCCCTCCCTGTTTCGGAACATCCGACCGTTGGGGGCTGACATTGGCAGTTAAATGTTTTGGAATGTTTGCATTTTGGTCCTGAAACTTGTTTGTGCAATTGTATGAGTTTGGGATGTCCGTTTGAGCTGAAATTTGACGGAGAAGCATGAAACCTGACTAATTACAAGTTGGTAACATTAATTTGGGTTAAGACCCCATAATTTACAGAATTTACAATTTGGTCCCTAAAGTTGTAAATTGTTCAATTGGGTCCCTGTTTGATCTCTGATGTTTATGATCTGTGAGCATGCTGTTTGAATGATCATAACTAGGGTTAATGTGCATCTAGACAAGTTTAAAAAGAAAAAAAGGGTCGTTAATCAAGGTTGACTTTCGGGTTGACTTTGGTTTTCCCCGTGTGACTTTCTTAATTCGGGTCAACTGTCTAGGCCGGGTTAAGGGGGTTACAAATATGACGTAAAAGAAGGAACTAGTGGAGATCCTCGCACGAGAAGTCAAGAGGATTCGTAATAAATCCGTACCTTTAGTGAAAGTTCTTTAGAGAAGTCATTCGGTTGAAGAAGCAACGTGGGAACTAGAAGAGACAATGCAGAAGTAGTACCCTCACTTGTTTGGGTAGAATGAAAATTCGAGTATCGATACGACCTAACTTCCAATAACTAATTTACATGTTTTAGTGTAACCATATCGATACGGTTATGGGGGTATCGATACGGGTCCCTTGTTTCGAATATGTTCAAAGTCTAAATTGAAAGGAGAGAGCTGAGTCGCCTCCTAGCTTGCCTCCTTCGCGTGAGAGCCATTATAAAAGGTAACTATTGTCAATAGTCAAAGGGTGGAAAAGCATTTGGCCTTTGAGTTGAGCAAACCCTTGTCTTGAAGAAATCATCTTATTGGCCAAGAAATAGGTGGGAAATGATTAGGGGAGAATAAGGGGTTATAATATCAAGCAAAAGAAAGTCTTCATCTTGTTGCTTGAACCTCCAAAACATCAAAACACAATCCTCCTCTTTCACTAAGCACGCATCACCATTTCTATCTTCAAGCTCAAGTTAAGCAAACACCTCGATTCCATCCTTGGCCTCAGTTCAACTTCGATACACCATTTGAAATCCCACAACTCGGTGAGTAAAACCCCTAAGCTATATAAATGATTCCTCAAGGTTAAATTTTAACATTATGTTTTCAATTTTCAAATAGAAGCTCATGGATTAGGAAGCTAATTATAGAGCGTTTGGGTGTTCTCCAATTATGAGCGCAAGTGCACACTCTTGTCAAGTTATAGTATAAAAGATATCATCTCCCACAGGGATTGGAGCAACTCCTATGAATGGTTTCCTGCACAAAGATTTAGTAAATGCGCAATTAAATCTCACGATGTGGAAATATAAAAACACAAGTAAAAATAAAGATAGTGATGAGAGGAATGATAGAGAGAGATTAGGTCGATAGATTGGGTAAGACAAATGTATCTCAGTAGCCTATAGACTGCTTTTTAAAGTCTGAGCATGTTTTGCACTGCCATTAATTGCTGCCTCGGCGGTATGGCGGACGACAAACTACGACCTATCACTCGGCCACAACAGGTCACTGCCACTGTAGAAGTGTACTGTCTCAGCATGTGGAATGGAAAGAAGTCGTGGTGGCAAGTCTGGAAGACATTCCAAAGTTCGGCGGGATAGTCGACAATGATCCCTCATATTTCTAGGTTAGGATGCTCGAACACTCACGTGATGTAGGCAATACCTAGCAATCTCAACGACAACCTAACACATGCAAGTCCATTTGACTGGTGATCCCTATTTGCCACTGAAACTTGTGGACTAGTGTGGAACCAAGTTAGTCACGCTTTTGCATGTTGTGACCGTGCTTAACCCTTTCGTGAGCCTTGTACTTTCGTGCCCGACAAATGGATTTTCTCTTCAACTAACTGGTGTAGACTAATTAAAAGAACAAAGAGCATAGATTAAGCAAACTTTGGAATTTTATTGAAAACAACTCAAAACTATTACAATTGTTTCCCTCAAACTACTTTACATACACGCGCCTAAACCCTAGGAGAGTTGGGCCGCGACCCCCAACAACTCCAACCTATCTAACTACATCTCTGTTGTGCGGCTGCTCAGGCTCGCATCCCCTCACCCTCGTCATGCCCCTATACCCTTACATACATTGGGTATATATATGGCTCATGGCCTAAGTTTGAGTCCTCCTTGAAGTAGGAGTTCTTAAAAGTAAATTACATTAAATATAAACTCCTTTATTACTTAAATATGGACTCTTTGGACGTTGCTTTCTTCTGCAAGTAAAGATAAGTGCTCCTACTTATTGATCATTGATCAGCTCTACCGGCCACTACAAGCTTCAAAAAATTGCAAGACTGGGCTTATTGAGCTTAGGAAATTGCCCTCTTTAAATCGCGACCCATCTTGGCTAAGTCGGTGTAACTCCTGCCCAGGCGGCACTTGGCGGCAATGCTACTTCGGCAGCATCCTTGGTGGCATCTTGAGCTACTTTAGTACAACTCCTTTTGTTCCAGCTTTCCTGTCCTCTCATGTCCCCCCTGCTACATCACCTAAAAATATAAACTAAACTAAAACAATAACTTTTCTCAACCAAACATAAAATATTCAATAGAAGCATGGTAAAAGAGAAGATATTGTTATAATGCATGTAATGCACCTAATTATACCTAAATGAGCTTAAGAACAACAATAATACGTCCTGGAATGTATACAAAATGTAGAACTCATCGACACTCTACACACCCCCAAACTCGAACTATTGCTTGCCTTCAAGAAATGCAACCTAGCTAGTAAACCTGCCCTTAGCACAAAATTAATAGAAACATTAGCCTTTAACTTGATTTCTTACCTCAAGGTCGTGGCACTTGTTTTTATGTTAGTGATAGGGAATGACATGAAATAACTTAGGTTTGAATTTTCTTAATGCAGTGCAGTGTGTGCAGGTCTGTGCTCATGCTAATCATGATGAGATAATTAAGTTAACAAAGAATGCCTAAAATAATTAAATTATTAGAAAGGATACGAGTTGCTGCCTTGGCAGCATAATTGGGCACTTTTGTTTTCTTTTTTTGATCATGGCTTTAAGGGCTTCAGCTCATCACAACTATTCTCCGGGTCTGAAGCTAAGATAGGTGCACTCTATGAAACTCTGAACCCTTTGAATAGAGTCATCCCATGAAGGCTTTCATTCACTCTTGCTAATTTGTCCGTCACTTGGTTTAGATTCATGGACTTTGATAGCAGCGGAGTGTCCTTGCCGATGATCCTTCCTAGAGCCTGTTTCGGGCACCTCTAGGGTATTTGAACTTCACGCCTAGAGCTTGTTTCGGGCACCTTTAGGTTTTTTCTTTATCATCTTTGATGTGCTGCCCTGTGTTGCCGTGGCGGCAAACCTGTATTCAATCAATGAATTTTTATTAAGTAAGGCAAGCAGTGTTGAACTTAAAACTCAAGCAAAATTCGGCATTTAACAGACATTGTAAAGATAATTGGCAAAAAGAAAAAAAATTATAAGTATTTTTCATGCTTCTTCCCATAGTTAGATTTAAAATTTTTAGAATGATGCGAATATAAGTAGTCAGCTAATCTATCATAGGCACAAGTTTTTAAGCTAAAGATTTCTATTTCATTAAGTGCTAGGGGCAGAATTTATATATGCATCTAAATGCTACTAAATGAACCTAAAACAAAGAGGACTAATTTCCCATAAACTCAAGGTTGGCATTGTCCTCAATGCCTCTACAAAACAAAAATTAAAAACAAAACATAAAATAAAATAAAAGAAAAAAAGAAAAGAAAAGAAAAATTAAAAACATAAAAATAAAACATAAAAAAGAAATAAAATAAAATATAAAAAGTAAAAAGAAAAG
The DNA here is from genome assembly GCA_958450335.1 of Hibiscus tridactylites. NCBI lineage: Eukaryota > Viridiplantae > Streptophyta > Magnoliopsida > Malvales > Malvaceae > Hibiscus > Hibiscus tridactylites. Next base: position 28,934,798 of record OY288279.1, on the reverse strand, counting down.
AAAAGAAAAATTGTCCTATAGACTGAGGGAGTTCCCCTCTGTTGCTGTCGCGTCAGAGGAGGATGCTGAGAAGGCGGGCAGAACGAGGCGGCACGTAGCAGATGGTCTGTCAGTTGGGCTCTTCTTCTTGCTACGCGGCGGCTGGATGCGGCTGGGGTGGTTTTCATGGATTGGTTTTCAGCTCCTCCACTCTGGGGCTCTGTTGTTGGCCGCTTTCTCTTTCTATCTGCCTCTACTGGTTCGTCATCAAAGGAGTCTGATATCTCTATATCTGAGTCGCCGACGTCTTTGGCAACAAACCCTTTTGCTACTAGGATGCAGCAGTGGTTTCCTCCTCCTTCTCTGATTCAGATGAGGAGGTAAGTTCATATTGGCTAGATAGGGGTTGGAGAGGTTCTTATCTTGAGGCAGTGGTGCGGCCCCTCGCTGTCATCGGCAGCAAAAGCAGCAACTGGTCTTGGAGTGATCTGGATTGGCTTGGAAGCTGCTAACTCCGTGGGAAAGGCGGGTAACTGTGGGCCGACGTCCTGATACTTGTCAAAAAAGTAGGCCACAAAGGCCTCTTGCACGTCCGCTACGTATTTGGTGAAGATCACCTACTTGTGCACTATCCTCTGGTAGCTTTCAACTAGGCTACGCAGTAGGGGGATCACTTCGGACGGGAGGGAAACTTCAGTACTGCCTGCTACGGCTGGAGTGGCGGCAACTTGGGACGACGGAATGGGCGGTGGAAGGTGTGTTTGGCTCCGCGTTATGCATCATCTGCTGGCGTACCCTTCTTTTCAATCCTTCCTTGGCAGGAAGAATTTTGTCTTTTGGGTCTGGCGGCATGCTAAAATTGGCGAAAAGGCCCGTTATGAGTGCATGGAAGAAGAGAGGTCCCTTGGCATTTGGTTTTTCTGCGTGAGCATAGACCTCCTTTATGATTACCTCGTCAACGTTGATTTGTCGCCCCATCATTATGTTGTAGATAAGGGTGAGCCTTGGCCTGTTTACTGTCAATATGTGCGTGGAAGGCATCAGACGACGCTGAACAAAGTAACTCCAAATAGCTGCCTCTGGTAGCAAATCGCGGCGGTTGACCGACCCATTGTTTTTACCTGTTAGCCACTTGGTGTTTGGCTTACAGATCTCCCTTTTAATTTTGTTGTAGTCAGCCACCGTTAAGTAGGACTCCCATTCCTCGTGTGGATTGCCACTGACTTCTATGTTGTAAAAGCCGTTGGTCATGTTAGCTGTGAACTTGACACCTTCTCTGCGGATGTACACAAAAGGGCTTGCCGGTGTCGGTCTGTGATTGTAGAACTCTCACACATGGTTGCTATTGATTCCTTTTGGCTACCGTGCGAACTGGTCCCAGCCCATATTGTGGATCCTTTCGAATAGAGAGGGTTCCAAACCAAAATCCCCATCAGACTGGGTATATTGGAAACCCATCTCCTCCCATAGTTGTCGTTCTCTATAGTGTTTCTTGTAGGTCTCCTCAACGGCAGAGCTCAAGAACCTTTTTAAGGGGTTTTGGAGGTGGCGACAGGTTGCTGTGATGAGGCCATAGTTTGTGGGATGGTTGTATTTCCTAAAGAAAGAAAAGAAAGAACGTGAAAGAAAATAAAGCAAGGGAAATCTTGGAAGCAAAGTTTGTAGAAAGAATTCAGAGTAAAGGAGAAAGCAAAGTGAAGATTGGGGGAAGAATAGTTGGCTTTATATAGCCACTTCTCTCCACTGCCTTGGCGAGCATGCTGTCAACGGGCGACAATTATTGGGGCGCGAATAACGGGATTCTAGCCGTTACACAAATATTTGTTCCGCTCGTTGTGGCAAATATAGCCGTTGCGGCTAGCCGTTATGAAGCCACTAACTGTTATGCTTATCTGCCTTGACTGCTAGTTGGGCCTCTCCTTTATTCTTTCATCTTTCTTGATCTTTCCTTCATTCCTAACCTGAAATAAATTAAATACAAGAATTAATTAAAATTAAATCTAATCCTAATGCATAAAAAATAATTTAAGAGTAAAAATAAAAATTAAAAAAATTGGGTTATGTTGGGATGCGCTTTTCCCAAGCATAACCACTTCTTGAGGGTCTTTGTGTTTAGCTATTCATCTGAGCATGTCCTTTCCCTCCTCAGGTGGATGTTGCTGCCAACCTTGCTGCCCTGGCGGGACATACACCAAAGAAAACAAAGAGACAATTTTTTAAGCAAATAAATAAAAAGAGATTTAATGTGCAAAAACTAAAATATAAGTGCAGAAATTCAAACATAGTTACTTTTTCCAATCCCCGACAACGGTGCCAAAAAGTTGTAGAGCGTTTGGGTGTTCTCCAATTATGAGCGCAAGTGCACACTTTTGTCAAGTTATAGTATAAAAGATATCGTCTCCCATAGGGATTGGAGCAGCTCCTATGATTGGTTTCCTACACAAAGATTTAGTAAATGCGCAATTAAATCTCACGATGTGGAAATATAAAAACACAAGTAAAAATAAAAATAGTGATGAGAGTAATGATAACGAGAGATTAGGTCGATAGATTGGGTAAGACAAATGCATCTCAGTAGCCTGTGGAATGCATTGTAAAGTCTGAGCATGTTTTGCACTACCATGAATTGCTGCCTCGGCGGGATGGCTAGCGGCAAACTACGACCCTATCACGCGGCTGCAGTAGGTCACTGCCACTACAGGAGTGTACTGTCTCGGCAGGTGGGATGGAAAGAAGTCCCGGTGGCAAGTCTAGCAGACATTCCAAAGTTCGGCGGGATAGTCGACAGTGATCCCTCCTATTTCTAGGTTTGGATGCTCGAACACTCACGTGATGTAGACAATACCTAGCAATCTCAGCGTCAGCCTAACACAAGCAAGTCCATTCTATTGGTGATCCCTATTAGCCGCTGAAACTTGTGGACTAGTGTGGAACCAAGTTAGTCACGCCTTTGCATGTTGTGACCGTGCTTAACCCTTTCGTGAGCCTCTCACTTTCGTGCCCGACAAATGGATTTTCTCTTCAACTGATTGGTGTAAACTAATCGAAAGAACAAAGAACATAGATTAAGCAAACTTTGAAATTTTATTGAAAACAACTCAAAACTATTACAATTGTTTCCCTCAAACTACTTTACATACACGCGCCTAAACCCTATGAGAGTTGGGTCGCGACCCCCAACAACTCCAACCTATCTAACTACATCTCTGTTGTGCGGCTGCTCGGACTCGCATCCCCTCACCCTCGTTATGGCCTAAATTTGAGTCCTCCTTGAAGTAGGAGTTCTTAAAAGTAAATTACATTAAATATAGACTCCTTTATTACTTAAATATGGACTCTTTGGACATTGCCTTCTTCTGCAAGTAAAGATAAGTGCTCCTAATTATCGATCTTGGATCATCTTTACCGGCCGCTACAGGATTCAGAAAATTGCAAGATTGGGCTTAGGAAATTGCCCTCTTTAAATCGCGACCCATCTTGGCTAAGTCGGTGTAACTCCTGCCCGGACGACACTTGGTGGCAATGTTGCTTCGGCAGCGTCCTTAGCGGCATCTTGAGCTTCTTCAGTATAGCTCCTTTTGTTCCAGCTTTCATGTCCTCTCCTTTCCTCCCCTTGCTACGGCGCCTAAAAATATAAACTAAACTAAAACATTAACTTTTCTCAACCAAACATAAAATATTCAATAGAAGCATGGTTAAAGAGAAGATATTGTTATAATGCATGCAATGCACCTAAATATGCCTAAATGAGCTTAAGAAAAACAATAATACGGGCAGGAATGTATACAAAATATAGAACTCATGGACACTCTACACTAATTTTGTTATTCGATGTTATCTACAAGCTTTCATAAGCTTCAAAAATGTTTGTAAATCCTTCGTTTCGATCCTAATGCAATCCTTAATCTTGTGCTAGCTCAAGTGGTTGAGAAGGACCCCTTGTCGTCTCCGAAGGAAGCTAGGCACAACGGAGTGGTAATTTGAGATCCTTGTAATCAAGGTGAGTGTGGTTGTGTCAAGGGTGTAACATCCTCAACCCGGCTTAGAAGAAAATCAGAATTTAAGATGTTACTTAAAAGAAAAACCAAAGGACTCTTCTTATACTTTGAAACTTTTCTTTCTAAGCAAGCAAGCTAACAAAACATTTCTTACTAAGAAATTACAAATGCATTTGAACCAACTATCAATCATATACATAAGCACATAGTTGCCCTTAAGAGACGTATTAATTTAGAATTTTCTTATCACACAAGTTAATTCGTAAACATACACAAGCACAAGACACTTGACATTATAACACCTCAATTCAAATTTTGTTTAGGAGCAAAACTATCTTATCTCATGAACTTTCTTGTATAATCTTAAAATAATTCAAGTACACTCATGATTATGAAAGTTGCGCATTTAAGCCATGTACACATGGTTTAACATTGAAGTAGTCCTTATATTTTTATGAACTTGCATGACATGTGATAATAATCCACCCTAACCAATGGTGTTTATGGCAGCCCACTAATCGTATATCAACCCATTATACTTTTAAACGAATTTAAGACCAAGTCAGATTCAACCATACTTAGAATAATTTGAATCAATTGTACTTAAAGTAAACAAGATTTCCACCAATTTATTATATCCCAAGTAAAGATTTATTAGGGTCAATATTAGCTAAGCAAGTGATCCAACCTTTACAAGATTATTTGATTCAAGCATATCTATTTGTTCATTTTAAAGCTCAATAAACGATAGAAATTATTATTAACTAAGAATGACTATACCATAATTCTTTCATTTATTCTTTAAACTTTCCTGGTATCATATTAACATAACATTTGATACTTGTCTCCCAAAGACATACAACTTGACATATTACAATTTGAGTTACTAGTTTGATAAAATATTAACTTAACATAGAAAAACATGAATTAACTGTTTTGTATGGCACTTACTAATTGAACTAGTCATGCACATAATTATATAAACATTCGATCACATCCATGTTAAAACATCCCAAATAACATCACAATTATTTCACTTCATGATTCTGAAGTGATATAAAGTTTATGTGAATTACCTACGAATAAGACAATCATTCGAACTCTCCACTACCACACAAGTCATCCATACAATCGAATCACACAATCAATCATGAACATTTATCTACCCATTCAAATTATTTAAGCAATTTAAGTACTCATAAATCACACAAGGGTATACCAAAATAATTTCTCAATTTAATATTTACATGCTAACATGATTTAAACTAGCTTCATAAACAAATGCAAGGCGCCACCACCCTAGGAGTTTAATTAAAAGAACTAGCCAATGAACAAAGACTTGGGGTATAATTGGTCACTCTCGAACATGATCATTTACAACTTCTAAAATTTACCTACAATGTATGAATAATGAATGCATTAGGCTTATATAGCCTAAGTGAGGTATTAATGACAAGAATGGATAACAAACATAACATTCAAGATATTCAGTAGACTTCAAAGAAGTTCAAGCACATGATTGAGTTAAAGTTTTGGTAACTTAATTGTTAATATCATTACTATTGAAAACTTATTCGGAGTTTAGGGTCTTTCATACATTGTTCGAAAGTTTCTCTTCAAGAATTTAGCTTTTGCTTTCTTGCCCACGACGGGCCTTATCAATTTCATGCTCACCAAGAGCCTTATCAATTTCGTGCTTACCAAGAGCCTTATCAAATATCTTCGATATTATTATTTGATTTCTCATTATATTCGTATCTTTTACTTGTTTGCCTTGGATCAGCTTTGGTCATGAATAACATTGGTCTGTGTTTGACCATATCGGTTCAAGCGATACTTAGCTCAAAGCACGTAGCAATGGCTAATATCAGAAACATATCAATCCTAACTTCATAACTATCCAACCAAACTGTTGCCAATCTCCGTACAACTCCCTCGTTACCTCCTACTGTCACCAATAAACATATCACATATAAATGGGGCTTCCCCCGAGCCGTAGCTCATGGACCGTAGTCCCAAAGTATACCATGTATCATGCTAGTGTATCCAAGGACTTCCATTGTAGGCAACTTAGATATCTTATCTCATATTCAATATTGAGAAGTATCTTATTACACAAATAATATTGCTTGTTATTATCTCAATGTCTTTTTATCAATTATTGAACTTATGGTTCTTTAATCTTATCAATTCATATCATATTGAGTTATAGAAGATAATCATTGTTCTTTAAAATCTAAGGCATCATCATTCATAATTAGCTTCGAACAAGTTATACAATATACATATCCATCTATTATCAACATAGCATAGCAAAACACATGTAATGTAAAATTATATGCTTTCAATAATGCCATGCTATGAAATGAGGTACCCTTCCCCAATTTGCTCTAATTGAGCCTATGTGCAATATGTATGATCAATGTAACACATCCATAAACATAAATCCTCTTAATCAAATAAACTAACAAAATCGAGATGACATCGTGCCATCTGAGACATAAAAACTACAATCACCTTATATTCCAAAGTTATGGAATACCTGATCCACAATCATATTTTGCTTCTCAACCAAATCCCTTCCCAAGCCATCCTTGTCAAAATGTACCTCAAAACAAATATCCATGCATTATTAACCAATTCATTTAATTCTCTAACCATTTGAAACACAACATGTATGTATATCAATTCAAAAACAACATACAAACAGTCAAAAATGCATTTGTTTAGCATACAAAACTGCTACCAGGCAGTCGTACTGTCTTTACTAAATCAATTCTAGATTTTAATCCGTATGTCAGAAAATTAATCTGTTTTCACCATTATAAACTAGACTCATAGACCTTTTTAACCATATATAGCAAGATACCTAGTTTATTTTTGAATGAATACAATTTTTCTTTTCAAAACACCTAAACTACTATTCCAGGCAGACTGTCATTACTCGCTTAAAATTTTGTATATTCCATTCCGTACATTGGAATTTCAAAACGTTTACACCGTTAGAAAGCTAAATCAAATACCTTTCTAACCATATAAGCCTTGTATTTTAATCCTTGTGAATTAATACAGAATTTAGTTAAAAGACATGCGCAGTTCTGCCACCGGGCAGATTGCACTATCCTTAAAGAATCACTTCCATAAACTGTTCTGTAACTCAAAATTCAATTTTGTTTGTTTTAAACGAAGCTAGATTCACACACACGGTTCTACATATATAAGGATCATTCTCTAATTTTACCAGCATGATTTTTAGTGAATTTTTAAATTCACTGCCAATGTACCTGATTCTGGGCAGATTTCACCAGATCAACACTAAGGCCATCCAATTCTTAACTTGTTTAAAAACTTTCCCTTGTTTTTAACTTATTAAATTCGCCCTTAAACATTCATATATGTTCATATAATAGCCCGAATTACTAGTATATATGTATTTTTATAAAACAATCCCGAGTATAATTTTATTTCTATAAAACAGTCCCCTCAAGTATAAAACAGTCCTTAATTTGACTCATAACATGTTTTTGATCAAAGCATCAACTAACATGATAAAGGTTCAAGAATTCACCCCTAATGGAAAAATAATAGCAATCAATGATTCCAACCCGAACTCAAACGATATTTGCATAGTCAACAAGGGTATAATCGAATACCTCACACACACATTCATCCTAGAATTTGTTATCAAGTAGTGTGGCACAATTCAAAGTATGTTACAAGATCATAAAGCATAGAAATCTATCACTTATCTCATCAAATTTTCACATTCCAATCAGCAACTCATAACTTCTAAAATATACCAAGATTTTCACAACAAATAACAAATTCTAAGTCTCATTCGAATGCTATAATAGGTCCAAACATGAAATTGATCCTTGACAGGCTAGTCATAATATGGTTATGGAAATATATGGGGAGATTCTAGCTTCCTAACAACCTAAAGGAATTTCACCAAAGAGTCTTAGAACAAAAGAATATATGAAGGATTCTTACCTTGTTTCTAAAATTAACCAAAATAAAGCTTCAACCCATGAACAAATTGAAGTCTTAAAGTAAGCTTTTGAAATCTTTCTCTCTCTCTAATCCCCCAAACATCGGTAGATCTTTAGGAAAATGAAGATAATGGTTACCATATCTTCCTATATGAAACACACACATGCCTTGATTCAAGGTGGACATGTGTGTAGGTCCTCTCTAAAGTATATAAATTAGTATGCAATCCCCTAAATTCTGAAGTTTTGTTTTAAATCCTTTCTATAAATGGTCTCCTAATGTTTCTGCAATCCAATTTAGTCCTAACCTTAGATAAGTTATTAATTTACATAATAGAACAATTGACTTAACAAATGTTTTTAATAGCATTCTTCTAACCCGAGTTTTGGGGTATTACACTAACATACTTTTCAAGCTCAATATTTTGGTCCTAAAACTATTTAATTACCCTTTCCTAAGATATCTTTATTCAATTTAAACCATGATCAACTTAGTGACATACTTCTAAGCTATATTTTGGATTATTTCAAGTCACATTTTTCTTTATTCTATCTTGGCCCTTATCACACTTAACTGTGTGATAAAAGGTATATCGAAACAATTCCAATAGTATTCGAATTAATTTCACCCTTTAATCTAACTCAGAGCATGTCTAATAACTACCAAATAAATAAAATACAATAAATCATACAAATCTATTTTCATCTCAAAGGAACATTTCAAGTACATAAACTATTGAATACAGTTGACCCAGTTTTAGGGGTATTACAAAGGGATAGGCTAAGTGCCATACTGTTGCATTTGATTTGTGATTTTGATGTGCATTTTGTCTAAGGCTCGAGTAAAGCAAGCATGTGCGTATGCTAAAGGTGAGTATTGTAAGTCTTCGATATGGTTGATATGTTATAAGCTAATATGTGATAATCAAAGCATGCTATATCTGAAAATCGACATGAACACAATATGATATGATATGTGAAATTGATATGAATATGCTAAGATATGATATGTGGAGCTAAGGCTCAATTCTGTTTTCCGAAATGTTATGGCCTATGGGCAAAAAGGTAAAATTATAATGAAATATGTGTAACCTTGGACATTTGTTAGTTTTGGATACAATTGGCATGCCATAGGGCTAATTGAGCTCACTAAGTAAGGGATTAGACTACGATCTGAGGCTACGGCTTATATGTGTGGTGAAAAAAGGTTAGGTTGTGTAAAGGACTATTTGGAGCTACGGCTCAAAGCTACGGCCTATTTTCGATACGTATGGTGTAAAGGGGAATCCACGTATCCATTGGTTTCCATATCCAAGGAATTGATGTGTATTTAAGTCTTGCTATGATTATGTGAAATCGTGATAAATGGCTTTAAGCATGGGACTTATGTGGTTAGCAATGTGATTATGATATCCAAGTATGTTAATATGCTATTCATGTAACGCCCGAGTTTGGGACCCGAAAGATACTCGGGTTTGGACATTGGGTTAAGCCGGTTCGGGTTAAACAAGTTTTGGGGAAAACCTTTCAAATGACCAAATTTTAAAGTCTTTAAAGAAAAAGGGTCTTTTGGTAAAATGTGATCAAATGGGTTTTGGGGATAGGTTTTGAATTAAAATAAAATACATTATTTCAAATTTGCCATCTCTTCTTCTTCCCCAAAAGCTTTTCACGTTAAACTCCCCAAAGCCATAGCCACAACCTATTTTTCACCAATCTTCACCATTTGGAAGTTTCAAAGAGGTAAGCAACTTGACTTTTTATTCATCTTTTCATTTCAAACTTACTTGTAGCACTTTCTTTTCAAAAGAATGAAGATTTGTCAAGTTCCTCTATTTGTGAGAAAATGGGTTTTTCAAGGGTGTAATAGAACGATGATAAAACAATGTTTTGGGGTGAGTTTTAAACTATATTTAGGTGTAAAATAGTGTTTAAATATTGGGTTTAACATGAAATCCCGGATTTTGGGAAAATGGGTGATTTTGATTAATGGGTTTTTGGGTTTTTGGCTTAGAAATGGTGGAGTAGGGTTCATAATGTTTTGGTGCTGTTGGGTTGATGTTTTTGGAGTGTTTGAACATGGTTTGGATGATAAATTGACGGGGATATGGATGACTTGAGGTTAGAGTAGGTTTGAGGATGGTTTTGGTTAGTTTCGGATAGAAATCGGATGCTTGTCGTTGTCAGATTTTGATGGAATTGATTTTAGTGAGTTTGAATGTTGAGAGATGTATTAATTCCTTGTTTTGATTTGGGTAGAAGCAGCGGATAATGATTTGGGTCCTTCGGACGTCACACCGGGAGTTGCGGGAGCTTGAAGGAAGGTCGTTAGCTTGTTTTGGGTTGAGCTGGTGAGTGGAAATTGTTTTGAAGCTCTAAAATGTTTCAAGAAGGTTTTTCTTGGGGTTTGGGTGGAGCCTTAGGGGCCAACCTAAACCCAATTGTAAGTGTAGTTGTTTCTTGCCTTGTTTCATTAAGCGTCAATGAATGTGTGTATACATGTTTCAAGAAGGTTTTTCTTGGGGTTTGGGTGGAGCCTTAGGGGCCAACCTAAACCCAATTGTAAGTGTAGTTGTTTCTTGCCTTGTTTCATTAAGCGTCAATGAATGTGTGTATACATGTTGTTGGTTGAAATGCTATTGCTTTTATCACCTTTTTAGTGTTTTTGTGTTGTCATAGTTGTTGTCAAGCCTCACGTGATGGTTAGTTGTTGTTGAATACGGTGATTTGTAGTCCCACCGGAGAGGACTGGTGGATGAGTATGGTGATGTGTAGTTCCACCAGAATCATGCTAGTTGTTGTGATCGGTGATGTGTAGTCCCACCGGAAATGGTTGTGCATGTGCATACCATGTTATGTTCATGCCTTCGTTTTATTGTATTTCCATCTAAATGATTTGGGTTTTAAACTAAACATATATTTTGGACTGCATTGTTGTTGTTATGATTTTGAGCTCCGCTCACTAAGCTTTTAAGCTTACGTTCTCTTTTCCAACAATACATATTGTTAGAGGCTTCGGGAGGCAAGTGGGCAAGGGAGGAGTCTTGGAGTTCTTTGCTAGCTCAAAGTATGGTTTTTATAGTTGTAATAATACTTAGGGAATGGGAATGCTAGACCTATTGTTATGGAGTTGGTGTCCAAATTCTTATGTTTTGTTTTTGTTTTTGTTATTGTTGTTACCATGTTAAAAATGTTGAAGTATGCTTGGTTTGGCTTTTAACCTCTTTGTTGATGTTAAGTATGCTTGGTTGAACTTGTTAAACATGTTTGTTGAATTGAGCCGTGTTGTTTGTTTGACTTGCCTTAAATGGGTATTTCTTGGTTGTTTTAAGTTGTATGCATGTTTAGATGTTAATCTAATGCTTGCTTAAGATGTCTAAGTTAGTCCCTTTGTGCTAAAAATTGAAATCTATTGTCTTTTTGTACAGGGCGTATCGATACGCTCAAGGGCCATATCGATACGATCCCCTGTTTTAAGCCTAGCGTACCGATACACGGGGGCGTATCGTTACCCACTTTGCTCTCTAGAAATCTAATATTTTGACGAGAAATTAGGGTATCAGTACGGGCCTTAGGCGTACCGATATGGTCATAGGGTTGACTTTGTGAACAAGTCCGTTAGAAGCGTATCGATACCAGCCTTTGAGGGTAATTATACGGGCTCTCAAGGTTGACTTTTGGTAAGTTTGGCCGTTGAAGGTGTATCGATACGGGCTTTTGGATTATCGATACGGACTGAAGTAAAAGGCTAAAACATGTCTTTAATTGTCTGATCTGCTTGGTTCGTACCCGTGTTTGCTTTTCCGCTGTTTGCTTTCCTCACATAGGTTCAAATAAGGCTTTTAGACAAGTGTAATTAAAAGGAAAAAAATAGGGTTGCTAATCGGAGTGAGGCTTTAACGGGTTTCGCTTCGGTTTTCCCTGTGTAACCCGTTCGGTTCGGTCTGGTGGCTAGACCGAGACGAGGGGGTTACATTTGGTGGTATCAGAGCCTCGGTTACGAGGTCTCTCGGGAAGGTAAGTTGGTTTGTTTGGTTTGTTTGCCATTGCACGGTGTGTGAAAGCATGTTTTATTGTTCTTGCTGTTGGTTGAAGTGTAGTCGAGCGTCCCCATTGCTAGGTATTGTTATTGGAAAATGGTTTTTGTTAAAAGAGCTTGAACACTTGGATCCTTGCCCTAGCTGACCCAATGTTTTCTTGTGTGTGATGTGTTTATTGTTTAGATTTTATCTTCGTTATGGTGAGACCAAGGGGAAGGCCTAGAGCAGGTGACCAGGCACCCGGGGTTGCGCCTCCTCCTCCTCTTGCTCCCGATGGCCATGGGGCGGATGTCGGAGATGATGTAACTTAGGCCGAGGTGAATGTTGTGGAAAATGGAGCGCAGTCGTGTCAGGGTCAGGCATGTGCAGATAAGACTCATTTGATTTAGACTATAGTCAGGGTTTTTTAGACAGCTTTAGCCGCTATACATGCTGCAGCACCACCTCAAGGTGTGGGGACTGGTTTACTCCTTGAGAGACTTCATAGTTTGGGCGAAGTTGAGTTCCGTGGTTTGACTCCCGAGGGTTCAGAGGCTTGTCTCGAGAGCACTACACGAATCTTAGGCCAGATGGAGTGCTTAGACACTCATAAGTTGGGTTGTGTTGTCTCCTTGCTTTAGGGAGATGCGTATGCTTGGTGGACTACTGTTACTTCGGGTATGCCGGAAGCGGATGTCACTTGGGAATTCATTAGAATAGCCTTAAGAAAGAAGTACCTCGGAGCCCGATACCAAGATGAAAAGAAGAGGGAATTTATGGCTTTGGTTCAGGGTTGTAAGACGGTGTCAGAATATGAGATCCAGTTTGTGAGGTTGAGCCAGTATGCTCCCGAGTTGGTTCCCAATGAGAGAGACCGATATGAGCGCTTCCGTTATGGTTTGACTAGGGATGTGAAGACTTATATGCTTGCTTCTAATTATATAGAGTTTGATGTTTTGGTCTCTAGGGTCAAGGATATTGAGCAAAGTTTAGGCTCAAACACTCATGCTAGTGGGTTTTATTCCGGGAAGAGACATACGGATTGGGACAGAGAACATGCCAAGAGGCACAAAGATAGGAGGTATCAACCCGATTCAAGACATACGGGCGGTAACCATGGGCGTGGTCACCAAGGCCAAGGAGCTGTTGTTCACACTCTTGAGTGCACTAGATGCGGGAGACGCCACCCGGGCGAGTGTATGGGTACCTTTGAGGTATGTTGGAGCTGTGGTTCCTGAGATCATTTGAGGCATAACTGTCCACACCCGGCTAGGGATGGACAGGCTCTAGCTAGAGGATTTGAGCATCAGAGAGGCCGTGGGCGCGGTCGAGGTAATTTTCAGCCAAGGAATGATGGTCAGAGGAACTTAGCTCATGTGGTGGCAGTTCAATTCGAGGGTGGAGGACCAGCTAGGGTGTATGTACAGCGAGAGGCTGGGAATGACACGGATTTCATCGCAGTTAATTTCTCGTTACAGTCTTTGACTTTGCTTTCTTTGATAGATTCGGGTTCGACACATTCGTACATTTTGGGTGAACATGCAAGATCTCTAGGTTTACCGTATGAGTGGTTAGAGGTAGGTGTGAATGTTACTAGTCCTTTTGGTGAGACCGTGGTAGTTAGGAAGATGTATAGGAGGTGTTCTTTGATGATTCAGGGCCATGTGTTTCCGGTCGATAGATGGAATTGTCGTTCTTTGGTTTCGATGTGATTTTTGGCATGAATTGGCTCGTAGAGCATAGGGCTAGGGTAGACTTTGAGACCAAGAGAGTCTCCTTGAGACTTACGGATGATTTTGAAGTTGTAGTAGTTGGCGAGAACATTAAGTTCTTGTCCAATGTTTTTTCTGCCTTAGAAGCTCAGAGATTGATGGGTTTGGGTTGTCAAGCGTATTTGGCCTATGCGATGAATCTGAATATGAGTGAGGTTAGACCACAAGACATCAGAACAATTTGTGATTTTCCGAGTGTCTTTCTGGAAGAGTTGTCGGGTTTGCCTCCAAATAGGGATGTTGAGTTTGCTATTGAGACATATTCAGATTCTGCACCCGTGTCTATTTCCTTGTATAGAATGGCACCTAAAGAGTTGAAAGAGTTGAAGACATAGCTTCAGGAACTATTAGATAGAGGTTTCATTAGGCCTAGTATTTCTCCGTAGGGTGCTCCGGTCTTGTTTGTGAAGAAAAAGGACGATAGTATGAGGATGTGTATAGACTATAGGCAGTTGAACAAGGTAACCGTGAAGAACAAGTATCCTTTTCCGCGGATAGATGATTTTCTTGATTAGTTGAGAGGTGCTTCAGTGTTTTCAAAGATTGATTTGAGATCAGGTTACTATCAATTGAAGGTAAAGGATGTGGACATACCAAAAACAATCTTTCGTGCACGATATGGGCACTACGAGTTCTTGGTAATGCCTTTCAGTTTGACTAATGCTTCAGTTGTATTTATGGACATGATGAACCGAGTGTTCCACGAGTTTTTGGATAGATTTGTAGTAGTGTTCATAGATGACATCTTAGTGTACTCTAGGACTAAGGAAGAGCATGATGAGCATCTGTGATTAGTGCTTCAGACTTTGCTTGAAAATCATTTGTACGCCAAGTTGAGTAAATGTGAGTTTTAGATTAGGAAGGTGGTCTTCTTAGGTCATGTGATCTCATCCAATGGGATTAGTGTGGATCCCAAGAAGATAGACGCCATAGTGAATTGGAAACAACCGAAGTTAGTGACCGAAATATGTAGTTTCCTAGGCTTGGTGGGGTATTATCGAAGAATTGTTGAAGGGTTCTCGAAGATTCCGACACCTTTGACTAAATTGCCTCAGAAGAGTATTTCGTATGAGTGGACAGATGCAAGGCAACGAGCGTTTGAGAAGTTGAAGAAAGCTTTGACCGAAGCTCCTATTTTGATTCAGCCTAAACCAGGGAAAGAGTTTGTGATTTACAGTGATGCATCGTATGTAGGTTTAGGTTGTGTGCTTATGCAAGAGGGTACGGCTGCAGCTTACGCTTCGAGACAGTTGAAGGTTCACGAGAAGAACTACCCCACACATGACATAGAATTAGCTGTTGTAGTGTTTGCTCTGAATATTTGGACACACCACCTTTATGGTGAGAAGTGCACAGTTTACACCGACCACAAGAGTTTGAAATACTTGATGACTCAGAGAGAGTTGAACCTTAGACAACATAGGTGGGTAGAGCTTCTTAAGTACTATGACCTTACGATAGAGTACCATTTGGGTAAGGCAAACGTAGTGGCCAATACTTTGAGTAGAAAAGTGGCAGTTGAGTTGTGAGCTATGTTTGCGAGATTGAGTGTGTTACGGATGGCGGTTTGATAGTTGATCTATAGGTTAAACCTTTCTTGGTTCAGTTGATTCGAGAGAAATAGTTGCAAGACGAATCGTTGGCACCTCGCGTGCAAGATATAGTCGAGGGTAGACCCACAGTTCTTTTGCTATGCATCCGGGTAGTACGAAGATGTACCGTGGGTTAAAAGAAGAGTACTACTGGGTTGGGCTAAATAATGGCGATGGACCCAATGATGGAGCCGATGATGGTGGTTTAAGTCCAATTCAAGTTCTAGTGCAACACCAACTCAGAATGGTGATGGACCCAATAATGGTGGTTTAAGTCCAATTGATGATGATGATAGACAAAGTGGTGATCGAGGTGAGATTAGATCTTCTAGCTGGTATGAAGGAGATTATGGCGTTGGCAACACTAGTAGGCAATTTCGTGATAGATCAAAATTCGATGGAAATATGGATCCTACACCTAGGAGAGATAGAAGTGAACCTAGAGCTTCATATAAAAAGGCACCGAAAAGCATACTTCAGAAGCTTCTTCTTCCGGCAGAAGATCGATTTCTAGTAACCCTAGGTATAGTGATTCATCTGCTAGTGTAACGCCCCGGGTTTAGGGCCAGGGAGATAACTGGGTTTGGTTAAACCGGTTCGGGTTAAATTAGTTGGGAGAAAACATTTTTATTGAACACTAAAAGATTTTAATGAAGAATGGTAAAAAGGGGGTTTTGGAATTTAAAAATTAAGGAAAAAAAGGGTTTTCAAAATGCACTCATCTTCTTCTTCCTCTTTTCACGTTATTTTCTCAAACACCCCATTTTCTACTATTCCATTGGAGTAAGCTCATCACCCACACAAGTTTTCAAGGGGAAACAAGTTTGGGTTCTTTGGACGCGAGACCGGGTAGTTCAGAGGCTTGAATCAGTGTTTCAGCTATCATTTGGGTTTTATCGGTGAGTGGAAATGTTTTTGAGAGTTTAGGTTGAGCTTGAAAGGCCAACCTAAGCTCGAGAGTAAGTATCTAAACGTTTACGTTTCACTTTTCCAGAAATTCTATATTCAAGCTTGTTATGCATTGTTGATATGAGGTGAATGTGTGTATTTGACTAATGAGTGTGATATTGTTATGATGGCTTATATGATGTTGAGTATTGGAAAATATGAGGGTCTTACCGGGTATAATTGGTCGACCATAGGATTAGAGTGCACTTGTAAAATTCGTGTGTGGCCCTAGTGATGTAAGATACCATTAGGGAGGAGTACGGTGATGTAAGATGCCACCAGAAGCTTTATTGTTAGACCTCGGTAATGTAAGATGTCATCGTGAGTCTTTTTGTTCTTATAGATTCGGAGATGTAAGATGCCATCGAGTCTAATCCGCGTATCCAAGTAATGTAACCATAGTTGCCATTATACTCTTGTGTTGGAAAGTTAAATGTTATCATGTTTGTATTTGAGAGTCATGTCATGTTGTTATATGTTGTTGCATTTCTTGATGTAAGATGCCAAGAATTTGTAAGATTGTTGATAATCATGTTGATGGAAATCATGCATGTGGTTTTGTTTTCAATTTATAAATGGTTTTGTTAAAACTGCATTGTTGTTGTTGTGGTTTTGAGCACCACTCACAAAGCTTTATGCTTACTCGCTCCTTTCCAACAATACAGATCGTTAGCGATCCGGGAAGCAAAGGAGGGCGAGGGAAAGGCTCCGGTGATCGTAGCTTAAGCTCAAGTATGGATTTTAAGTTGTAATAATAATTTATCAATGATAATACTTGCTTTTATGACTAGGGAGGTTTTTGTAAACTCCCATGTGTTTGACCATGTTTTAAATGTTGATACCATGCCATGTTGAGGTTTGCTTGGGCTTTTGGTTAAATGCCTTGTGTTTTGACTTGTTGGTGTTTTGAGCTAAAGTGTTCCTTATGAGCTTTTGAGTTTGAGATTCATGTTTGTGTGTATGCATATTTGAAGCATGTTTTTAGGGTGTTTTGCCTCTAGAATGTTTACTTAATATGTTGCCATGTGATTTGTGATCTTTCGGGGTAAGTTTGGAAATGTTTGGGGATGCCAAAATGCATTTTCGGGCCAATCTGTGCCTAGGCATTTCAGAACATCTAGTATGGTTTCGGAACGGCCAGGCTTTTGGGGCACTCGTATCAGAATGGGGGTGGTGCCGTTTCGGTACGTTTTGCCACTAGAGGCCCCCGTTTCAAAACCAAGAGGAGACGTTCCGGAATAACCTAGTTTTTTTTTATTGAGAGCCCGCGTTTTGAAATGGGCAGCCCTGTTTCGAAACACAGGTAGTTAAAGTGGTTAAAAGGCATCTTTGAAGGTTTCCAAATGTTACGTTTTAGTCCCTAATGCTTGTATGCTTCCTAAATGAGTTTATATGTCTTGTTTGTGTTGGTTTTGCCTCGTGAGCTTGAAACTAGACTAATAACTAATCGGTAAGATTAAAATTACCTTTTTGCCCTTGTTTTGGTGTGGTTTTGCAAAATGGTCCTCCGTGACTGTTTATCTCCAATTGGACATCCGATTAAGACGTAGTTTCTTTCGCTGTGACCCTTAACACCATAAAACCGTTAATTTGCATCTAGACAAGATAAATCTTAATCTAGGGTTGTTAATTGAAGGGAAATTCTCAGATTTTTCTCCGGTTATCCCTGTGTAACTCTTCTGATTCGGCCTTACGACTAGACCGGGTCGAGGGGGTTACTGTAATGCCCCAATTTTGGGCTTAGAAGTTTTGGGTTTGGACCGGACCGGTCGGGTTCACGGTTCGAATATAAAAGAGTGAATTTAGGAAAGCCTAGTTCGGGTTGCATTAAAAATATGGAAAAATGACTTAAAATCCTTTTTTATTATATATAAGAGTGTGGTGAAATCAATTTTACAAAATGAGGTTTGGAAGTGTGACATTTTGGTTAGTGACCAAAATGTAATTTTCGAAAACTGTGAGACTGTTTTAATAAGGATTGAAACTTTGAATCTTTAAGGAGCTATTTACCCAATGGGAGTTTCTCCATATTTTTCTAAAATATTAAAGGTTTAATTAATGGATTTTAAATAAAAGTAAAGGGAGGGAAGATATTTTGGCATTTTCTAACTAACTTTTCCTAAATTCCATTTCCATTTTCTCTCATCTTTTCTCTCAAACCAAACACATTTCTCCAGAGCTTTTCCCTCTGATTTTGTCACCTAAATAACTCATTTCAATCCTCTTTTGATCTTCAATCATCTCTTCAACAAAACCTTTGCATTTGCTAAGTGGATTTTCAAGAATTTGGTTCCAAAAAGGGAGAAAACTCAAGTTTGGAGGCAAGAACGTCCTTCTCCTCTAAACTCTCAGTTCTTTACTGAAATTCCCAAGTTCTCGATCCTTGATTTATGTTTTATTAAAGGTTTTACAATTGAACTCTTGATCTTGGCTTTAAAATGCAAGATTTGGTTGATTTTTGGTAAAATTCGTATGATCTGTTTGAGCAGTGATTTGAGGTGTCTTTTTGATGTTAAATGAATGTTAAATTGATGAGAAATTGAGGTTTAATCAATGCAATCCCGAATAGGTTGGTTTTCCTAAGTTTAACTTGAGTTTTTGGTTGTTTTTGGAGTGATCTTGATGATCTGCTATAGCTGGAGGTATAAGGGCGTGGTTAGATCCTTTTTGGATGTTAATTAATGTTTAAGGATGTTTAGATTTGATGGATCTTGGCTGGGTAGTGTTGTGGAGTTGTTTGGATGCATTTTCGGTTGTGTTTGGTAGCCGAAAATGGAGTGTGGATGAGAGCAGCGAGTTTAGGTGCTTTCATTGAAGATATTAATGCATGATGATGCATTAATCCTCTGCTTTGATGTGTTTAAAACAGGGGAGTCATCTTTGGATCCTTGTGGTGGTGATCCGGAAGCTTGATTGGTGTTTCGGCAAGTGGCGAAACGGAATCGGTGAGTGGATTTTGGTTTTCAGCTTTGAAACCAATGTTTTGAAGGTTTGGGAGCTTAGTTTAAGTCTAAACAACTTGGCTAAGCTCAAGAGTAAGTTTTCGGAAAAACTCTCTTGATGATGAACCATGGATTGGTTGTATGCAATGTGGTTTGTTTGCATGTTTTAAATCCTGTTTTGAAAGCATATTTAGCATGTTTATTTGCTGAGATTATAAGCCATGTGTTGAAGGATGCTCAAGGTAAGAGATCCTTGTTTTTGAACATTGTTTTAATGTGGTTTGATGCTTAAAGATGCATGACGTTTATGGCTTTGTTAAATGCTTTAAAACAGGGGAATATTGTTGTTAATGATGCATATTGGCAAGTGATGGTTAAGGTCACAAAGGTGGTTAAAAGTCCTTGTGTGAGCCTTGTTTATTTAAGAACAACATGGTGGTTAAAAGTCCATGGTTGGTTCTTGGTTAAGATCACAAAGGTGGTTAAAAGTCCTTGTGTGAATCTTGTGTATTTTAAGAACAACATGGTGTTTAAAAGTCCATGGTTGGTTCTTGGTTAAGGTTACAAAGGTGGTTAAAATTCCTTGTGTAAGCCTTGTTATTAAGGATGCTTGCCTATAGAATTGGGTATTCCTTATTTTGATGCCATGTTGATGTTTGGTTGATGCAATTATGTTCCTTGTATGTTGAATGACTTGCTGGTACATTTTGGTTGCATTTGGAGCATGTTAGATAGGTCAATTGTGTGTTTATTCAGCAAAAATCTGCAAATCTGGGCAGGCCGTATCGGAACGGGTGCTACCGTTTCGGAACGGGGTCCTGTAATGGCCCAGGCGTTCGAAACGGAAGGAACCGTTCCGAAACGGAAATGCTTCTGTCAGGCTCCGTTTCGGAACACGTTGCGGAACGGTCCCGCATTTCGGAACAGGTTCTCCCTGTTCCGGAACACCTGACCGTTGGGCACTGACATTGGCGGTTATATGTTTTGAAATGTATGCGTTTTAGTCCTGAACCTTGTTATTGCAATTAAATGAGTTTGAGATGTCCGTTTGAGCTGAAATTTGACAGAGAAGCATGAAATATGATTAATTACGTATTGGTAACTTTAAATTGGGTTAAGTCCTTATAATTTTCAGAATTTACAATTTGGTCCCTAAAGTTGTAATTTGTGCAATTGAGTCCCTGAATGTTCTCTGATTGTTATGATCTTTGAGTATGCTGATCTTGTGAGCACATCTAGGGTTAATGTGCATCTAGAGAATTTTAAAAGAAAAAAAGGGTCGTTAATCAAGGTTGACTTTCGGGTTGACTTTGGTTTTCCCCGTGTAAACTTCTTAATTAGGTTTAACCGTCTGGGCCGGGTTAAGGGGGTTACATTTGGTGGTATCAGAGCTGAGTTCTCGTGTAATTGGGAATGATTATGTGAATGATTAAAGTATGTATGCTTTGTATGCTTGTTGAGTGAAAGCATGTTGAGTGAATTGCAATTATGTTACAATTGAGGTGTATGCTGTGGTGAAGCATGTTGTGGGTACCCATTGCCAAATCAAAGCTAATGAAATGATGTTGTTTTTAATTAGAAATGAGCTTGAGTACTTGGATTTCTTACCTTGCTGGGCCTGACTTTGTTTTATTGCATTGTTAGAGTATGGCACCTCGTAGAGAGTTGAGGAGTAATGTGCGAGCTACGGCTCAGAATGAGAATGAGAATGAAGAGAATGTTGAAAGTGCGGTGGATTTACCTCCTCCACCTGGTGGTGGTGGTGCTGGGGGTGAAGGAGCTGGAGCTGCAGCTGATGCTGGGGTCGCTGGACCTGAGGCTGGTCAGGGGCAAGCTGTTCCTGACATGACGGTGTTGATACAAGCTATTGCTGGAGCTTTTCAAGCAGCGGTAGCTGGAGCTCATGGAGCTGGGCATCAAGGAGATGCTGAAGTTAGACTACCTTTGGAGCGTTTGCGCAGTCTGAGAAGGACTGAGTTCAGGGGGTTGTCTGCTGAAGGTTCTGAGGCTTGGTTGGAAAGTACCAAGAGAATCTTGGGTCAAATGAGTTGCACTGATGTGCAAAAGCTTGGCTGTGTAGTATCCTTGCTACAGAATGATGCATACACATGGTGGACAACCACTATCGCTAGGATGGCGGAAGCTGACGTAACTTGGACGTTCTTTCAGAACGCGTTCAAGAGAAGGTATCTAGGGGTGAGGTACCTAGATGAAAAGAAGAGGGAGTTTATGTCTCTTACCCAAGGGAGCATGTCTGTTGCTGAGTATGAAGTTCAGTTTGTTCGACTCAGTCAGTATGCACCTGAGCTTGTCCCGGATGAGCGGGAGAGGTGTGAAAGGTTCCGTTATGGTTTAGTGACGGATGTAAAGATGTATGTACTGGCTACCGAGTATGATGATTTTGATGTGTTGGTGGGCCGAGCGATGGACATTGAGATGAACTTGGGTTTATCTTCTAGAAGTGCTGGTTCTAGTGCTGGTAAGCGAGCTGCTGAATATAGTTCCGGTGGTGGACGGAACAAGAGGGGACGTGATCAGAAGTATCAGCCCTCAGCTAAGCGAGGTGGTGGTGCGCCTGCTCAGGGAGGCAAGGCAAGAGTTGATCCGAGTGCATGTTGGACATGTGGTTCGCGTGGCCACATGAAACGTGATTGTCCTCGAGCTGTGAGGGAGGTGCAAGCTCCTGTTGTGGCGGCTGGTAATTCGTGCTGGAACTGTGGATCTACGGATCACATGAGGAGAGAGTGTCCTATGTTGGCTGGTGGCCAAGGGCGTGCTCCTGTAGTTGCTGCACCACAGAGAGGTCGTGGGCGCGGCCGTGGTAATTTCCAGCGGAGAGAGGATGGTGTTCGGAATGTGGCTCATGTTGTAGCTGTCCAGCCTGAAGGTGGCGGCCAGGCTAGAGTGTTTGCTCAGAGGGAGGGGAGGAATGACGCGGATGTGATCGCAGGTACTTTTACTCTGCAATCCTTGTCATTACTTTCCTTGATTGATTCTGGATCTACGCACTCTTACATTTTGCGTGAGCATGCTGAATTGCTTGGTTTGCCTGTTGAGTCTTTGGATGTTGGTATGCGTGTCACTAGTTCTTTTGGTGAAACTGTTATGACTCGAAAGCTTTATAGAAGATGTCCTTTGGTTGTTCAAGATCATGTTTTTCCTGTTGACCTTATGGAGTTGCCTTTCTATGGTTTTGATGTAATCCTTGGTATGGATTGGCTTGTTGAGCATCGTGCTGTGGTGGATTGTGAGAATAAGCGAGTTTCGTTGAAGCTTGCGGATGATTATGAGGTGGTTGTGGTTGGTGAGAATGTGAAGTTTCTTACCAATGTGATGTCTTCCTTGGAGGCGAGCCGGATGCTGAGGCAAGGATGTGAGGCTTATCTAGCTTTTGTGATGAATCCTAGCTCTAAGGAGTTGCGTGTGCAAGATATCAGGACTGTGCGAGAGTTTCCTGGTATGTTTCCTGAGGAGTTGCATGGGTTACCTCCTAATCGTGAGGTGGAGTTTGGGATTGAGCTGTATGAGAATACAACTCCTGTGTCCATTACCCCTTTATCGAATGGCACCCAAAGAGTTGAAAGAGCTGAAGACGCAGTTGCAAGAGTTGCTTGATCGTGGTTTCATTCGGCCGAGTGTGTCGCCTTGGGGTGCACCAGTCTTGTTTGTGAAGAAGAAGGATGGCACTATGAGAATGTGCATTGATTATCGTCAGCTGAACAAGTTGACTATCAAGAATCGGTATCCATTGCCGAGAATTGATGATCTTTTTGATCAATTTCGGGGAGCAGCTGTGTTCTCTAAGATTGACTTGAGGTCAGGGTATTACCAGTTGAAGGTGAAGGATGTGGATGTGCCTAAGACAGCTTTCAGGACAAGGTATGGGCATTATGAGTTCCTTGTGATGCCGTTTGGTTTGACAAATGCTCCTGCTGCTTTCATGGATATGATGAACCGAGTATTTCATGAATACTTGGATAAGTTTGTTGTGGTGTTCATTGATGATATCCTCGTGTACTCGCGTACTGAGGAGGAGCATGAAGAGCATTTGAGGATTGTGTTGCAAGCTTTGTTGGAGAATTAGCTTTATGCCAAGCTGAGCAAATGTGAGTTTTGGTTAAGTGAAGTGGTGTTTCTTGGGCATGTGGTTTCTGCTGAAGGGATTCGTGTTGATCCTCAGAAGATTGAGGCAGTGATGAATTGGAAGGTTCCTAAGTCTGTTCATGAGGTTCGTAGTTTCCTTGGTTTGGCGGGATACTACCGGAGGTTTGTTGATGGATTTTCTAAGATTGCTGCACCTTTGACGAAGTTGTTGCAAAAGGATGTTAAGTATGAGTGGACAGAAGCGAGACAGCAGGCTTTTGAGAAGCTTAAGGCAGCTTTGACGCAAGCTCCTATCTCGGTTCAACCCGAATCAGGGAAAGAGTTTGTGGTGTATAGTGATGCGTCCTACGTTGGTTTGGGCTGTGTGTTGATGCAAGAGGGTAAGGTGGTAACTTATGCATCTCGGCAGTTGAAAGTGCATGAGCGCAATTATCCTACGCATGATATTGAGTTGGCTGCGATGGTTTTTGCTTTGAAAATCTGGAGACATTACCTGTATGGTGAGAAGTGTACTGTGTACACGGATCACAAGAGTTTGAAGTATCTGATGTCTCAGAAGGAGTTGAATCTTAGGCAGCGACATTGGGTGGAGTTGCTCAAGGATTATGATTTGACGATTGAGTATCACCCTGGAAAGGCTAATGTTGTAGCAGATGCCTTGAGTAGAAAGGTAGCTGTTGAGTTGAGGGCTATGTTTGCCAGTTTGAGTATTTCGCGTGATGGTGGTCTTGTGGCTGAGTTGCAAGTGAAACCATCTTTGGTTCAGTTGATCAAGGAAAAGCAGTTGTTAGATGATTCCTTGGTACCGCATGTTCAGGATATTGCGGAGGGTAGGCCTTCAGATTTCTGTTTTAATGATGATGGAGTGTTGTGTTTTGGGAGGCGGATAGTAGTGCCCAATGATGCTGAGTTGAGGCGTACTATTTTGACTGAAGGTCATAGTAGTCCTTTTGCTATGCACCTAGGTAGTACTAAGATGTATCGTGATCTTCGTGATGAGTACTATTGGGTGGGTTTAAAGAAAGATGTTGCGGAGTTTGTCAGCAAGTGTATGGTGTGTCAGCGGGTTAAGGCTGAGCATCAGGTTCCTTCAGGTTTGTTGCAACCGTTGAGGATTCCTGAAAGGAAGTGGGAAAGGATTACCATGGATTTTGTATCTGGTTTACCTTAGTCACCATCGAAGAAGAATTCAGTGTGGGTGATTGTGGATCGCCTGACGAAGTGTGCGCATTTCTTGCCTGTGCATACTATGTATTCTTTGGATAAGCTTGCGGAGCTGTACATTGCTGAGATTGTGCGGCTGCATGGTGTGCCTAAGTCGATTGTGTCGGATAGGGATCCGAGGTTTACATCGCGTTTTTGGCAGTGTTTGCATCAAGCTTTGGGTACACGGTTGAATTTCAGTACATCTTATCATCCTCAGTCGGATGGTCAGTCCGAGCGTGTTATCCAGGTTTTGGAGGATATGTTAAGGTGCTGCGTGATTGAGTTCCAGGGCTCTTAGGAGAAACATTTGCCTTTGGTGGAGTTTGCCTATAACAATAGTTATCAGGCAAGTATTCAAATGGCACCTTATGAGGCTTTGTATGGAAGGAAGTGTAGGACTCCTCTTTGTTGGGCTGAAACGGGTCAGAAGTTGGTTTCGATGCCGGCTTTGTTGAAAGGAACCACCGAGAAGGTGAAGCTCATTTGTGAGCGTTTGAAGGCAGCTTCTGATCGGCAAAAGTCTTACGCGGATTTGAAGCGTAAGGAGATTGAGTATGCGGTGGGTG
The DNA here is from genome assembly GCA_958450335.1 of Hibiscus tridactylites. Lineage (NCBI taxonomy): Eukaryota > Viridiplantae > Streptophyta > Magnoliopsida > Malvales > Malvaceae > Hibiscus > Hibiscus tridactylites. Next base: position 28,909,680 of record OY288279.1, on the reverse strand, counting down.
ACCGTGTGTTTTTGAAGGTTTCGCCTTGGAAGAAGGTGATGAGGTTTGGCCGGAAGGGTAAGTTGAGCCCTAGGTACATTGGACCATACGAGGTGGTTGAGCGTGTGGGTCCTGTTGCGTACAAGTTGAGGTTACCGCAAGAGTTGGAAAAGATTCATGATGTGTTTCATGTTTCTATGCTTCGGAGGTATAGATCGGATCCTTCACATGTGATGCCTGTGGAAGAAGTGGAATTGAATCCGGATTTGACTTATGATGAGGAACCGGTGAAGATTCTGGATTCGGATAGTAAAGTTCTTCGAGGCAAGACCATTGAGTTGGTAAAGGTGTTGTGGAAGCATCGTGGTGTTGAAGAAGCCACGTGGGAACGGAAGGATGATATGCTGAAGCAGTTTCCGTATCTCTTTCCTTCAGGTAAATTTCGAGGACGAAATTTCTTAAGGGGGGAGAGTTGTAACGCCCCAATTTTGGGCTTAGAAGTTTTGGGTTTGGACCGGACCGGTCGGGTTCGCGGTTCGAATATAAAAGAGTGAATTTAGGAAAGCCTAGTTCGTGTTGCATTAAAAATATGGAAAAATGACTTAAAATCCTCTTTTATTATATATAAGAGTGTGGTGAAATCAATTTTACAAAATGAGGTTTGGAAGTGTGACATTTTGGTTAGTGACCAAAATGTAATTTTCGAAAACTGTGAGACTGTTTTAAAAAGGATTGAAACTTTGAATCTTTAAGGAGCTATTTACCCAATGGGAGTTTCTCCATATTTTTCTAAAATATTAAAGGTTTAATTAATGGATTTTAAATAAAAGTAAAGGGAGGGAAGATATTTTGGCATTTTCTAACTAACTTTTCCTAAATTCCATTTCCATTTTCTCTCATCTTTTCTCTCAAACCAAACACATTTCTCCAGAGCTTTTCCCTCTGATTTTGTCACCTAAATAACTCATTTCAATCCTCTTTTGATCTTCAATCATCTCTTCAACAAAACCTTTGCATTTGCTAAGTGGATTTTCAAGAATTTGGTTCCAAAAAGGGAGAAAACTCAAGTTTGGAGGCAAGAACGTCCTTCTCCTCTAAACTCTCAGTTCTTTACTGAAATTCCCAAGTTCTCGATCCTTGATTTATGTTTTATTAAAGGTTTTACAATTGAACTCTTGATCTTGGCTTTAAAATGCAAGATTTGGTTGATTTTTGGTAAAATTCGTATGATCTGTTTGAGCAGTGATTTGAGGTGTCTTTTTGATGTTAAATGAATGTTAAATTGATGAGAAATTGAGGTTTAATCAATGCAATCCCGAATAGGTTGGTTTTCCTAAGTTTAACTTGAGTTTTTGGTTGTTTTTGGAGTGATCTTGATGATCTGCTATAGCTGGAGGTATAAGGGCGTGGTTAGATCCTTTTTGGATGTTAATTAATGTTTAAGGATGTTTAGATTTGATGGATCTTGGCTGGGTAGTGTTGTGGAGTTGTTTGGATGCATTTTCGATTGTGTTTGGTAGCCGAAAATGGAGTGTGGATGAGAGCAGCGAGTTTAGGTGCTTTCATTGAAGATATTAATGCATGATGATGCATTAATCCTCTGCTTTGATGTGTTTAAAACAGGGGAGTCATCTTTGGATCCTTGTGGTGGTGATCCGGAAGCTTGATTGGTGTTTCGGCAAGTGGCGAAACGGAATCGGTGAGTGGATTTTGGTTTTCAGCTTTGAAACCAATGTTTTGAAGGTTTGGGAGCTTAGTTTAAGTCTAAACAACTTGGCTAAGCTCAAGAGTAAGTTTTCGGAAAAACTCTCTTGATGATGAACCATGGATTGGTTGTATGCAATGTGGTTTGTTTGCATGTTTTAAATCCTGTTTTGAAAGCATATTTAGCATGTTTATTTGCTGAGATTATAAGCCATGTGTTGAAGGATGCTCAAGGTAAGAGATCCTTGTTTTTGAACATTGTTTTAATGTGGTTTGATGCTTAAAGATGCATGACGTTTATGGCTTTGTTAAATGCTTTAAAACAGGGGAATATTGTTGTTAATGATGCATATTGGCAAGTGATGGTTAAGGTCACAAAGGTGGTTAAAAGTCCTTGTGTGAGCCTTGTTTATTTAAGAACAACATGGTGGTTAAAAGTCCATGGTTGGTTCTTGGTTAAGATCACAAAGGTGGTTAAAAGTCCTTGTGTGAATCTTGTGTATTTTAAGAACAACATGGTGTTTAAAAGTCCATGGTTGGTTCTTGGTTAAGGTTACAAAGGTGGTTAAAATTCCTTGTGTAAGCCTTGTTATTAAGGATGCTTGCCTATAGAATTGGGTATTCCTTATTTTGATGCCATGTTGATGTTTGGTTGATGCAATTATGTTCCTTGTATGTTGAATGACTTGCTGGTACATTTTGGTTGCATTTGGAGCATGTTAGATAGGTCAATTGTGTGTTTATTCAGCAAAAATCTGCAAATCTGGGCAGGCCGTATCGGAACGGGTGCTACCGTTTCGGAACGGGGTCCTGTAATGGCCCAGGCGTTCGAAACGGAAGGAACCGTTCCGAAACGGAAATGCTTCTGTCAGGCTCCGTTTCGGAACACGTTGCGGAACGGTCCCGCATTTCGGAACAGGTTCTCCCTGTTCCGGAACACCTGACCGTTGGGCACTGACATTGGCGGTTATATGTTTTGAAATGTATGCGTTTTAGTCCTGAACCTTGTTATTGCAATTAAATGAGTTTGAGATGTCCGTTTGAGCTGAAATTTGACAGAGAAGCATGAAATATGATTAATTACGTATTGGTAACTTTAAATTGGGTTAAGTCCTTATAATTTTCAGAATTTACAATTTGGTCCCTAAAGTTGTAATTTGTGCAATTGAGTCCCTGAATGTTCTCTGATTGTTATGATCTTTGAGTATGCTGATCTTGTGAGCACATCTAGGGTTAATGTGCATCTAGAGAATTTTAAAAGAAAAAAAGGGTCGTTAATCAAGGTTGACTTTCGGGTTGACTTTGGTTTTCCCCGTGTAAACTTCTTAATTAGGTTTAACCGTCTGGGCCGGGTTAAGGGGGTTACATTTGGTGGTATCAGAGCTGAGTTCTCGTGTAATTGGGAATGATTATGTGAATGATTAAAGTATGTATGCTTTGTATGCTTGTTGAGTGAAAGCATGTTGAGTGAATTGCAATTATGTTACAATTGAGGTGTATGCTGTGGTGAAGCATGTTGTGGGTACCCATTGCCAAATCAAAGCTAATGAAATGATGTTGTTTTTAATTAGAAATGAGCTTGAGTACTTGGATTTCTTACCTTGCTGGGCCTGACTTTGTTTTATTGCATTGTTAGAGTATGGCACCTCGTAGAGAGTTGAGGAGTAATGTGCGAGCTACGGCTCAGAATGAGAATGAGAATGAAGAGAATGTTGAAAGTGCGGTGGATTTACCTCCTCCACCTGGTGGTGGTGGTGCTGGGGGTGAAGGAGCTGGAGCTGCAGCTGATGCTGGGGTCGCTGGACCTGAGGCTGGTCAGGGGCAAGCTGTTCCTGACATGACGGTGTTGATACAAGCTATTGCTGGAGCTTTTCAAGCAGCGGTAGCTGGAGCTCATGGAGCTGGGCATCAAGGAGATGCTGAAGTTAGACTACCTTTGGAGCGTTTGCGCAGTCTGGGAGGGACTGAGTTCAGGGGGTTGTCTGCTGAAGGTTCTGAGGCTTGGTTGGAAAGTACCAAGAGAATCTTGGGTCAAATGAGTTGCACTGATGTGCAAAAGCTTGGCTGTGTAGTATCCTTGCTACAGAATGATGCATACACATGGTGGACAACCACTATCGCTAGGATGGCGGAAGCTGACGTAACTTGGACGTTCTTTCAGAACGCGTTCAAGAGAAGGTATCTAGGGGTGAGGTACCTAGATGAAAAGAAGAGGGAGTTTATGTCTCTTACCCAAGGGAGCATGTCTGTGGCTGAGTATGAAGTTCAGTTTGTTCGACTCAGTCAGTATGCACCTGAGCTTGTCCCGGATGAGCGGGAGAGGTGTGAAAGGTTCCGTTATGGTTTAGTGACGGATGTAAAGATGTATGTACTGGCTACCGAGTATGATGATTTTGATGTGTTGGTGGGCCGAGCGATGGACATTGAGATGAACTTGGGTTTATCTTCTAGAAGTGCTGGTTCTAGTGCTGGTAAGCGAGCTGCTGAATATAGTTCCGGTGGTGGACGGAACAAGAGGGGACGTGATCAGAAGTATCAGCCCTCAGCTAAGCGAGGTGGTGGTGCGCCTGCTCAGGGAGGCAAGGCAAGAGTTGATCCGAGTGCATGTTGGACATGTGGTTCGCGTGGCCACATGAAACGTGATTGTCCTCGAGCTGTGAGGGAGGTGCAAGCTCCTGTTGTGGCGGCTGGTAATTCGTGCTGGAACTGTGGATCTACGGATCACATGAGGAGAGAGTGTCCTATGTTGGCTGGTGGCCAAGGGCGTGCTCCTGTAGTTGCTGCACCACAGAGAGGTCGTGGGCGCGGCCGTGGTAATTTCCAGCGGAGAGAGGATGGTGTTCGGAATGTGGCTCATGTTGTAGCTGTCCAGCCTGAAGGTGGCGGCCAGGCTAGAGTGTTTGCTCAGAGGGAGGGGAGGAATGACGCGGATGTGATCGCAGGTACTTTTACTCTGCAATCCTTGTCATTACTTTCCTTGATTGATTCTGGATCTACGCACTCTTACATTTTGCGTGAGCATGCTGAATTGCTTGGTTTGCCTGTTGAGTCTTTGGATGTTGGTATGCGTGTCACTAGTTCTTTTGGTGAAACTGTTATGACTCGAAAGCTTTATAGAAGATGTCCTTTGGTTGTTCAAGATCATGTTTTTCCTGTTGACCTTATGGAGTTGCCTTTCTATGGTTTTGATGTAATCCTTGGTATGGATTGGCTTGTTGAGCATCGTGCTGTGGTGGATTGTGAGAATAAGCGAGTTTCGTTGAAGCTTGCGGATGATTATGAGGTGGTTGTGGTTGGTGAGAATGTGAAGTTTCTTACCAATGTGGTGTCTTCCTTGGAGGCGAGCCGGATGCTGAGGCAAGGATGTGAGGCTTATCTAGCTTTTGTGATGAATCCTAGCTCTAAGGAGTTGCGTGTGCAAGATATCAGGACTGTGCGAGAGTTTCCTGGTATGTTTCCTGAGGAGTTGCATGGGTTACCTCCTAATCGTGAGGTGGAGTTTGGGATTGAGCTGTATGAGAATACAACTCCTGTGTCCATTACCCCTTTATCGAATGGCACCCAAAGAGTTGAAAGAGTTGAAGACGCAGTTGCAAGAGTTGCTTGATCGTGGTTTCATTCGGCCGAGTGTGTCGCCTTGGGGTGCACCAGTCTTGTTTGTGAAGAAGAAGGATGGCACTATGAGAATGTGCATTGATTATCGTCAGCTGAACAAGTTGACTATCAAGAATCGGTATCCATTGCCGAGAATTGATGATCTTTTTGATCAATTTCGGGGAGCAGCTGTGTTCTCTAAGATTGACTTGAGGTCAGGGTATTACCAGTTGAAGGTGAAGGATGTGGATGTGCCTAAGACAGCTTTCAGGACAAGGTATGGGCATTATGAGTTCCTTGTGATGCCGTTTGGTTTGACAAATGCTCCTGCTGCTTTCATGGATATGATGAACCGAGTATTTCATGAATACTTGGATAAGTTTGTTGTGGTGTTCATTGATGATATCCTCGTGTACTCGCGTACTGAGGAGGAGCATGAAGAGCATTTGAGGATTGTGTTGCAAGCTTTGTTGGAGAATTAGCTTTATGCCAAGCTGAGCAAATGTGAGTTTTGGTTAAGTGAAGTGGTGTTTCTTGGGCATGTGGTTTCTGCTGAAGGGATTCGTGTTGATCCTCAGAAGATTGAGGCAGTGATGAATTGGAAGGTTCCTAAGTCTGTTCATGAGGTTCGTAGTTTCCTTGGTTTGGCGGGATACTACCGGAGGTTTGTTGATGGATTTTCTAAGATTGCTGCACCTTTGACGAAGTTGTTGCAAAAGGATGTTAAGTATGAGTGGACAGAAGCGAGACAGCAGGCTTTTGAGAAGCTTAAGGCAGCTTTGACGCAAGCTCCTATCTCGGTTCAACCCGAATCAGGGAAAGAGTTTGTGGTGTATAGTGATGCGTCCTACGTTGGTTTGGGCTGTGTGTTGATGCAAGAGGGTAAGGTGGTAACTTATGCATCTCGGCAGTTGAAAGTGCATGAGCGCAATTATCCTACGCATGATATTGAGTTGGCTGCGATGGTTTTTGCTTTGAAAATCTGGAGACATTACCTGTATGGTGAGAAGTGTACTGTGTACACGGATCACAAGAGTTTGAAGTATCTGATGTCTCAGAAGGAGTTGAATCTTAGGCAGCGACATTGGGTGGAGTTGCTCAAGGATTATGATTTGACGATTGAGTATCACCCTGGAAAGGCTAATGTTGTAGCGGATGCCTTGAGTAGAAAGGTAGCTGTTGAGTTGAGGGCTATGTTTGCCAGTTTGAGTATTTCGCGTGATGGTGGTCTTGTGGCTGAGTTGCAAGTGAAACCATCTTTGGTTCAGTTGATCAAGGAAAAGCAGTTGTTAGATGATTCCTTGGTACCGCATGTTCAGGATATTGCGGAGGGTAGGCCTTCAGATTTCTGTTTTAATGATGATGGAGTGTTGTGTTTTGGGAGGCGGATAGTAGTGCCCAATGATGCTGAGTTGAGGCGTACTATTTTGACTGAAGGTCATAGTAGTCCTTTTGCTATGCACCTAGGTAGTACTAAGATGTATCGTGATCTTCGTGATGAGTACTATTGGGTGGGTTTAAAGAAAGATGTTGCGGAGTTTGTCAGCAAGTGTATGGTGTGTCAGCGGGTTAAGGCTGAGCATCAGGTTCCTTCAGGTTTGTTGCAACCGTTGAGGATTCCTGAAAGGAAGTGGGAAAGGATTACCATGGATTTTGTATCTGGTTTACCTTAGTCACCATCGAAGAAGAATTCAGTGTGGGTGATTGTGGATCGCCTGACGAAGTGTGCGCATTTCTTGCCTGTGCATACTATGTATTCTTTGGATAAGCTTGCGGAGCTGTACATTGCTGAGATTGTGCGGCTGCATGGTGTGCCTAAGTCGATTGTGTCGGATAGGGATCCGAGGTTTACATCGCGTTTTTGGCAGTGTTTGCATCAAGCTTTGGGTACACGGTTGAATTTCAGTACATCTTATCATCCTCAGTCGGATGGTCAGTCCGAGCGTGTTATCCAGGTTTTGGAGGATATGTTAAGGTGCTGCGTGATTGAGTTCCAGGGCTCTTAGGAGAAACATTTGCCTTTGGTGGAGTTTGCCTATAACAATAGTTATCAGGCAAGTATTCAAATGGCACCTTATGAGGCTTTGTATGGAAGGAAGTGTAGGACTCCTCTTTGTTGGGCTGAAACGGGTCAGAAGTTGGTTTCGATGCCGGCTTTGTTGAAAGGAACCACCGAGAAGGTGAAGCTCATTTGTGAGCGTTTGAAGGCAGCTTCTGATCGGCAAAAGTCTTACGCGGATTTGAAGCGTAAGGAGATTGAGTATGCGGTGGGTGACCGTGTGTTTTTGAAGGTTTCGCCTTGGAAGAAGGTGATGAGGTTTGGCCGGAAGGGTAAGTTGAGCCCTAGGTACATTGGACCATACGAGGTGGTTGAGCGTGTGGGTCCTGTTGCGTACAAGTTGAGGTTACCGCAAGAGTTGGAAAAGATTCATGATGTGTTTCATGTTTCTATGCTTCGGAGGTATAGATCGGATCCTTCACATGTGATGCCTGTGGAAGAAGTGGAATTGAATCCGGATTTGACTTATGATGAGGAACCGGTGAAGATTCTGGATTCGGATAGTAAAGTTCTTCGAGGCAAGACCATTGAGTTGGTAAAGGTGTTGTGGAAGCATCGTGGTGTTGAAGAAGCCACGTGGGAACGGAAGGATGATATGCTGAAGCAGTTTCCGTATCTCTTTCCTTCAGGTAAATTTCGAGGACGAAATTTCTTAAGGGGGGAGAGTTGTAACGCCCCAATTTTGGGCTTAGAAGTTTTGGGTTTGGACCGGACCGGTCGGGTTCGCGGTTCGAATATAAAAGAGTGAATTTAGGAAAGCCTAGTTCGTGTTGCATTAAAAATGTGGAAAAATGACTTAAAATCCTCTTTTATTATATATAAGAGTGTGGTGAAATCAATTTTACAAAATGAGGTTTGGAAGTGTGACATTTTGGTTAGTGACCAAAATGTAATTTTCGAAAACTGTGAGACTGTTTTAAAAAGGATTGAAACTTTGAATCTTTAAGGAGCTATTTACCCAATGGGAGTTTCTCCATATTTTTCTAAAATATTAAAGGTTTAATTAATGGATTTTAAATAAAAGTAAAGGGAGGGAAGATATTTTGGCATTTTCTAACTAACTTTTCCTAAATTCCATTTCCATTTTCTCTCATCTTTTCTCTCAAACCAAACACATTTCTCCAGAGCTTTTCCCTCTGATTTTGTCACCTAAATAACTCATTTCAATCCTCTTTTGATCTTCAATCATCTCTTCAACAAAACCTTTGCATTTGCTAAGTGGATTTTCAAGAATTTGGTTCCAAAAAGGGAGAAAACTCAAGTTTGGAGGCAAGAACGTCCTTCTCCTCTAAACTCTCAGTTCTTTACTGAAATTCCCAAGTTCTCGATCCTTGATTTATGTTTTATTAAAGGTTTTACAATTGAACTCTTGATCTTGGCTTTAAAATGCAAGATTTGGTTGATTTTTGGTAAAATTCGTATGATCTGTTTGAGCAGTGATTTGAGGTGTCTTTTTGATGTTAAATGAATGTTAAATTGATGAGAAATTGAGGTTTAATCAATGCAATCCCGAATAGGTTGGTTTTCCTAAGTTTAACTTGAGTTTTTGGTTGTTTTTGGAGTGATCTTGATGATCTGCTATAGCTGGAGGTATAAGGGCGTGGTTAGATCCTTTTTGGATGTTAATTAATGTTTAAGGATGTTTAGATTTGATGGATCTTGGCTGGGTAGTGTTGTGGAGTTGTTTGGATGCATTTTCGATTGTGTTTGGTAGCCGAAAATGGAGTGTGGATGAGAGCAGCGAGTTTAGGTGCTTTCATTGAAGATATTAATGCATGATGATGCATTAATCCTCTGCTTTGATGTGTTTAAAACAGAGGAGTCATCTTTGGATCCTTGTGGTGGTGATCCGGAAGCTTGATTGGTGTTTCGGCAAGTGGCGAAACGGAATCGGTGAGTGGATTTTGGTTTTCAGCTTTGAAACCAATGTTTTGAAGGTTTGGGAGCTTAGTTTAAGTCTAAACAACTTGGCTAAGCTCAAGAGTAAGTTTTCGGAAAAACTCTCTTGATGATGAACCATGGATTGGTTGTATGCAATGTGGTTTGTTTGCATGTTTTAAATCCTGTTTTGAAAGCATATTTAGCATGTTTATTTGCTGAGATTATAAGCCATGTGTTGAAGGATGCTCAAGGTAAGAGATCCTTGTTTTTGAACATTGTTTTAATGTGGTTTGATGCTTAAAGATGCATGACGTTTATGGCTTTGTTAAATGCTTTAAAACAGGGGAATATTGTTGTTAATGATGCATATTGGCAAGTGATGGTTAAGGTCACAAAGGTGGTTAAAAGTCCTTGTGTGAGCCTTGTTTATTTAAGAACAACATGGTGGTTAAAAGTCCATGGTTGGTTCTTGGTTAAGATCACAAAGGTGGTTAAAAGTCCTTGTGTGAATCTTGTGTATTTTAAGAACAACATGGTGTTTAAAAGTCCATGGTTGGTTCTTGGTTAAGGTTACAAAGGTGGTTAAAATTCCTTGTGTGATGCTAGTGACTATGCTGTCAGGGCAGCACTTGGGCAGCGCAGAGATAAGTTGTTTCATGTCATATACTATGCCAGCAAGACATTGAATGACGCCCAAGTGAACTACACCACCACAGAAAAGGAGCTTTTAGCTCTGGTGTTCTCCATTGACAAGTTTCGTTCTTACATACTTGGGACGAAGGTAATAGTGCACACAGACCATTCTGCCCTTAAGTATCTGTTCGCGAAAAAGGACGCAAAGCCTAGATTGATACGATGGATCTTGCTATTACAAGAATTCGACCTTGAGATCAAGGACAAAAAGGGGACAGAAAATCAGGTGGCAGACCACTTGTCAAGGTTGGAGAAGGGACACAGTCTACCAATCGACAAGACAAACATACTGGAGACCTTCCCAGATGAGCAGCTCTTTGCTGCCGCAATCGCTACCGCGACAGCCATGGCGGCAGGTAAGTCTTCTGAACTCCTCTGGTATGCTGATTTCGTTAATTTTATAGTTAGCGGAATACTTCCTTTTGATCTTAATTATCAAGCCAGGAAGAGGTTCCAAAATGATGTTGAACATTATTATTGGGACGAACCTCTTCTTTTCAAAATGTGCGCAGATCAGGTTATAAGGAGGTGTGTACCACAAGAAGAGCAAGAAGACATTCTCCATCACTGCCATGCTTCACAATATGGAGGTCACTCAAGAGGAAACAAAACTGCTGCCAAGGTGCTGCAGTCAGGGTTCTACTGGCCGACACTATATAAAGATGCACAGGACTTCTACAAGAACTGTGACAGGTGCCAGCGGACAGATAACATCTCGAGGAGAAACGAGATGCCACAGCAGAACATTTTAGAAGTCGAGATCTTCGACGTTTGGGGGATTGATTTTATGGGGCCTTTTCCATCGTCATGTGGAAATTTATACATCCTCCTAGCAGTGGATTATGTCTCTAAGTGGGTTGAAGCTATCGCCACTCAAAAGAATGATGCCAAGACAGTCCAAAAGTTTTTGCACAAAAATATTTTTTCTAGATTTGGCATCCCTAAGGCGATTATCAGTGATGAAGGGAGACATTCTGATAATAGGATAATTGTTGCTGCCTTGAAGAAATATGGTGTCAAGCACAGGATCGCGACAGCATACCACCCACAGACCAATGGACAAGCTGAGATATCTAATAGGGAAGTTAAGAACATTCTTGAGAAGATGGTTAAACCAACTAGGAAATATTGGTCTTTACTCATTAACGATGCAATATGGGCATATAGGACAGCTTTTAAGACTCCATTGGGCATGTCTCCATACCGATTGATTTATGGAAAAACATGTCACTTGCCTGTCGAGATCGAGCACAAAGCATATTGGGCAATCAAGGCAGTGAATATGGACTTGGACAAGGCAGGCCAGAAAAGGCTGTTAGATTTGAACGAGATTGAAGAAATAAGGACAATGGCCTACGACAATGCAAGAATATACAAGGAGAAAACAAAGAAGTGGCATGACAAGAAGTTGTTGCCACGACAGTTCTGCCCAGGGCAGCTTGTGTTGTTATTTAATTCTAGACTGAAACTCTTCCTAGGAAAGCTAAAGTCTAGATGGTCTGGCCCTTTCCAAGTGGTAGAAGTTTTTCCCCATGGTGCCATTACAATCCAATCATTAAAAGACGGGCACCAATTCAAAGTCAATGGACAGCGCCTCAAGCACTATCAGGGGACTGAAGCCCCAGGAATTCAGGAAGTGGTTACTTTAGGAGATGCCCCACAAGGCATCCCTAATTTAACCTAAATTTTATTTTTATTTTTATCTATTTTTATTATTTATTATTTATTAGGAAATTAGGTTTATTTTATTCGAATAATGTTTTTATATTTTCTGTTTTTAGGAAATAAATGAGTCAAGAAGAAAAGGAGAAGTGACCCAAGCCCACCATCCATCCATCAGCCCAACATAGCCCATTTATTGAACCTGTCGTTTTAGCTGCCGCCGCAGACACGGATAAGACAGGCTGTCAACAGACTGACACGGCAGACGCAGAAGCGTGTGGCAGACGCGTAACAGACGCATAAATGCGTGTCAGACGCGTCAGACACGCCAAATCTTATCAATGGCCCCGTTATTCACGCCTGCCGTTACAGCATTAAACGGGCAGCAACTCGACCGCTATAAAAGCCCGTTTTCACTTCCATTTTTCATCACTTCTGCTTATTCTTACTTGCTTTCTCCTCTCATTTTTCTTTGCTTTCTTTATTTTCACAACCCTTGCAACTAATATGTCATCTAGACAGACCCGCCGCAGTGCTGCCTCAGCCTCTTCTTCAGCAGCAGCGTCGCCCTTCGCAACCAAGGAATTATGGGAGGAAAGAGGATTCATCTATTTCCGCAAGACAGCCAACATGGGGCTCCGACCATTCATCGCAAAGACAATCAAGGCTCAACTATGGGAGCAATTCGCCGAACAACCGGCAGAACTGAATGATACATTAGTCCAGGAGTTCTATGCTGCCATCGACAGCAGAACGGCAACATCTGTCACCGTCCGAGGAGTAGAGGTGCCATTTACAGCTGACAGCATCAACCACATGTATGGCCTATATTTTGGCCCCGACGATGATGCCCACCAGCAATTTTTAGATGCCCTCGATGCTGCCGCCTACGGTGCTGTCATGGCAGAGGTGACAGAGGAAGGAACAACATGGACAACGAGCAAAAAGAACCCCAACTCTGTTAAAAGGGGGCAGCTACTCCCAGAAGCCAAACTTTGGAACGCTTTCATCAAAAAGCGTATCCTGTCGTCCTCCCATCACACGACGGTGAACCAGCAGCGGCTCGCCATCATTCATTCGATCATGCACGACCGACCTATCAACGTGGGCCGCTATATGAGGGAAAGCATCTTGGATTGCACATTCCGCTCCGCATCCTGCCTTTTCCTACCGTTCACAATCACTTCCCTCTGCCGCTGTGCTGCTGTCCCCGAGGCATCCACCGATAAACTTGTCCAAGGTCGAGGCTGGACCGACAACAACATCACTAGCCTCATGGAGCTGATAGTGGCAACACCTATTTCTTCCTTCAACCCAGCCGGCTCCGCAGCAGAATCATCCGAGGAGCCTGCCCCTGAACCTGCCGCCGCCACCACTCAGACAGACCAATATGCCCACATCCTTGCTGCGATACAACAGGTGGAAGAGAGACAAATGGGGCTGATGACATTCATCCGGGATTTCGCCAACTCGACAGTAAACTTCATTACCAACACTTTAAATTATCCCGATTTTAATTTCCCCACTTTCCCCGCCCACTATTTCCACATCCCATCCCCTGCCCACACACCCACACCACTTGCCTCCCCACATTCCCATTCTACTGCTTCCACCCCATCACCTGCCCCAACGGCAGCCGGCAGTCCTCCGGCTGACACCTCTGCCAGAGGAACGAAGAGACCTGCCTCAGATAACAGCCCTCCTATTAGGAGGAATTTGGAGAGAGAATTTACGCTTGTCAAGAGGCAGAAGCACGTGGCAGACAGAAAATTAATGCCCAAGGCTAGCACCACCACCAGCAGCACTTGGGACAGCGGCAGCAACTCCGACATCCAGCTCGTGGAGCAACCTGTCCAGCCTCCACCACAGCCCAGACGCCGCCGCCAGATCCGTGTCAGCAGCAGCAGCGAAGACAGCGACTAAAGTTTAAGTCTTTTATTTTTCTTTTCTTGTTGCCTGCTTATATATATTTTGTGATGTACCTGCCTTCATTTTATCTGTCATTTTGCATTGAGGGCAATGCAACCCTCGAGTTTGGGGGTGGCACCCTCCATAGTAATGGAGTCTTAGTACATCTTTTTATTATTATTGTGTCTTTTATTTAATTAAGTTCTCTTAAAAAAAAAAGATTAAACTGTTGGCTTAAAACTGTGAAGTTAACTTACCTATCATGACAGCTCTGTCGTGACAGCATCTTTAGGACAGTTTAAGGAGAAGTTTAGAGCCTTTCTATAGTTCTGAAAAATTTAAACACCTTTGTGACTGTTATATTGCTTAGATTTCTTTTAGCCAAACTAGAATAGGATGCTTAGTACTTGAATAGCCCCTAGAGGTGCCTAACACTGGCTCTAGGAAAGAAGTTTAGCAAAAGAAAATCAAAAACCTAGAGGTGCCCGAAACCGGCTCTAGGAAGCTAACTAGAGGTGCCCAAAACTGGCTCTAGTAAAACTTAGCTTGAAAATAGAAGAAAAAGAAGCATGAAAATGTGTCTTCAAGAAAATAAACTTTGGCATAAAAATTCGAGTTAAAAAGTTGAATATTCTAGTGAAACTAAGAGAGTCTTAGCATATAACTATTCACAAGCATGCACACACTACACGAGGACTATAGTGAGATTCCGGACAGATCCTAATCTTTCCGACAGGTTGCTGCAGCCACAGAGAATGAGCGACGGGTAAGGGACAGTTCACTGTTTGACAGCCAACACAAAAATATTCATTTTTCTTTTAAGTCTTAATTGCTTGAGGGCAAGCAAAAACTTGAGTTTGGGGGTGTGTTGAGTGTGTAAAAGTTCTATTATTTACACCCTTTTTAACCCATATTTCTGCTACATTCAAGCATCATTGCATTGCATTTAGGTTAGATTTCAGCAAAACATCACAAATATGTAAAAGGCACGGATTCTACTAAAAATGGCTGATTTTGCAGGATGCTGCCATCGTAGACGAAGAAGGCGGGCGCAGGGCAGAGAAGCAGGAGAGCTGAACTGGACAAGCAGACGACGAGGACGAAGCTGTCATGGAGCTGTCGTGACAGCAAGGTGACAGCAGCCTTATGAAGAGGAAAAGTAAAGTGGACCTCGATAGATAGAGAAAAATCTGCTCGTCTGTCGTGTGAAAACCAAACAATTTTCCAAGCCCCGGATCAAAAGATATGTCAAGCCAAAGCTCAAGGAGAGGAAATCCCATGAAACAAGGAGGCGGCTGAAAAGTAGGATACTTAGAGATTAAGTCTTTATTAGAATCTTACTTTTAATTAAAGTTGTAATCCTTGTTATCTTAGAATACTTGAGCCCAAAGCTTATATAAGGGCATAGATTTTAACCTAGGAGGCATCATAGATCATCTTCCCCATAACCGACAACTAAAACCCCTCCGCCGTCTACCCGTCGTCGACATGTTCTAAATTCCCCCTAGGGCCACGGGTTGTTTTGTAAAGTAGTTGCAAGGGTTGTTTTGTTTTAGGATTTTCCAAGTTCAATAAAATAAACTTCAAGTTCTCTTATTTTGGTTTTTAATATCTTGCAAGAGCGTCGGGAGAGCATTGTGAGGTTATCCATTTACTTAGCATCGGGAGAGTTAAGTATACGAAAGAAATAAGAGCAAGTTCTCTAGTTTATAGTTGAACTATCTTGTGCCTAGGGATAGGGCAAGGTTAAGTGGCTAAGGAAGAATTCATACATATCGGTGTTCATCCTTCGATTCACGTCGGGAGGTATCATCAAAGACGTGTTCATCGACAGACTTGGACCTAGGGATAGGCCAAGGCAGATCTAGGATTCTTGCCAAACTTGAAGTACGGAGTTGGTGTGTTTGCTGCCGCGACAGCCAACGGACAGCCGCCGCGACAGGTGCTGCCGCGACGGGCACGACGACAGAACTGGAGTTCCTAAGCATTGCAATACCTGCACTACTGAGCAATTCAATACCAGCCCATTCTCTCTATCTTGATATTACAATTCTTTTATTTACAATTTATTCAATATTTTCGTGACAATTCTCTTAAATATTTTCTTTACTTCGTGCAGTGAAATAAGGTGAAGCTATTAGCCCAATCCCTGTGGAGACGATATTCGATACTTCGTATCATTTTACTACTTGCGTTGTGTACACTTGCACTACAATTGCGATAGACTCTTTTACACGCAACATGTTCCGTATGAGTGGACAGATGCAATGCAACAAGCGTTTGAAAAGGTTAAAAAAGCATTGACAGAAGCTCCTATTCAGCCTGAACTAGGGAAAGAGTTTGTAATCTACAGTGATGCGTCATATGTAGGTTTAGATTGTGTGCTTATGCAAGAAGGAAGAGTTGTAGCTTACGCTTCGAAACAGTTGAAGGTTCACGAGAAGAACTACCCTACCCACGACATAGAGATAGCAGATGTGGTATTTGCTTTGAAGATTTGGAGACACCACCTTTTTGGCGAGAAATGTAAAGTCTACACCGACCACAAGAGCTTGAAATATTTGATGACTTAGAGAGAGTTGAATCTTAGACAGCGTAGGTGGTTAGAGCTTCTTAAGGACTATGACCTCACAATAGAGTACCATCAAGGTAAAGCGAATGTAGTGGCCGATTCTTTGAGTACGAAGGTGGCAGTTGAGTTGCGAGCTATGTTTGCGAGATTGGGTGTGTCCCGAGATGGTGGTCTGATAGCCGAGCTACAGGTTAAACCATCGCTAGTTCAGTTGATTCGAGAGAAATAGTTGCAAGATAGAACCGGCACCTCACGTGCAAGATATAGTTGAGGGTAAACCCACAGATTTTTGCTTTGGTGAGAATGAGATCTTATGTTTTAACAATAGATTAGTTGTTCCAGAAGATGCCGAGTTGAGACGTACTATTTTGAATGAAGCTCATAACATTCCTTTTGCTATGCATCCAGGTAGTACGAAGATGTATCGTGGGTTGAAAGATGAGTACTTCTGGATTGAGTTAAAGAAAGATGTGACCGAGTTTGTGAGTAAGTGTATGGTTTGTCAGCGATTTAAGGTCGAGCATCAGTTTCCTTCAGGTTTGTTACAGCCATTGAAGATTCCAGAATGGAAGTGGGAACATATTACTATGGACTTTGTGTCGGGATTACCGTTGACTCCTTCGAAGAAGAATTCCATGTGGGTAATAGTTGACAGATTCACCAAGTGTGCCCATTTCATACATGTTCATACTACCTACACCTTAGATAAGTTGGTTGATCTGTACATCAGTGAGATAGTGAGGTTGCATGGTGTACCGAAATCGATTGTGTCAGAATGTGATCTGAGGTTTACAGCCAGATTTTGGGAGTGTTTGCATCGTGCCTTGGGTACTTGGTTGAACTTCAGAACTTCGTATCACCCACAATCAGATGGTCAGTCAAAGAGAGTGATTCAGGTGTTAGAGGACATGTTGAGGTGTTGCATCATCGACTTTCAAGGTTCTTGGGAGAAACACATACCGTTAGTAGAGTTTGCGTACAATAACAGTTATCAGGCTAGTATTCAGAGGGCACCGTATGAAGCTCTATATGGTAGGGAGTGCAGAACATTTGTTTGTTAGGTCGAGGCCGGACAGAAGCTTGTACCTATGCTAGACTTACTTAATGGCACTACCGAGAAGGTAAAACTAATTTGTGATTGCTTGAAGGCGGCTTCGGACATACAGAAATTGTATGCCAATTTGAAGAGAAATGAGATAGAGTATGTTGTGGGCGACAAATTGTTTTTGAAAGTCTCACCTTGGAAGAAGGTGATGAGGTTTGGTAAGAAAGGTAAGTTAAGCCCGAGGTTCATTGGTCCTTACGAGGTAGTTGAGAGGATTGGTCTCGTTGCTTATAGATTGAGATTGCCGACAAAGTTAGAGAAGATTCATGATGTGTTCCATGTTTCGATGCTCCGAAAGTATAGATCCGATCCGTCTCATGTGAAGCTAGTAGAAGAGTTCGAGTTGAACCCAGATCTGTTGTATGATGAATAGTCGGTTGAAATTTTTGCTATGAATAGGAAAGTGTTGCGTGGGAGATCTATAGAGTTGGTCAAGGTTTTGCGGAGACACCGAGGCGTGGAAGAGGCCACTTGGGAGATGAAGGAAGACATGGAGAAACAGTTTTAGTATCTCTTTCCATCAGGTAATTTCGAGGACGAAATTCCTTAAGTGGGGGAGAGTTGTAATGCCCGAGTTTGGGACCTGGAAGATACTCGAGTTTGGACGTTGGGTTAAGCCGGTTCGGGTTAAATAAGTTTTGGGGAAAAACCTTTTAAATGACCAAATTTTAAAGTCTTTAAAGAAAAAGGGTCTTTTGGTAAAATATGGTCAAATGGGTTTTAGGGATAGGTTTTGAATTAAAATAAAATACATTATTTCAAATTTGCCATCTCTTTTTCTTCCCTCAAAGCTTTTCGCGTTAAACTCCCAAAAGTCATAGCCACAACCTATTTTTCACCAATTTTTACCATTTGGAAGTTTCAAAGAGGTAAGCAACTTGATTTTTATTCGTCTTTTCATTTCAAACTTACTTGTAGCACTTTCTTTTCAAAAGAATGAAGATTTCTCAAGTTCCTCTATTTGGGAGAAAATGGGTTTTTCAAGGGTTTAAGAGAACGGTGATAAAATAGTGTTTTGGGGTGAGTTGTAAACTATATTTGGGTGTAAAATGGTGTTAATATATTGGGTTTAACATGAAATCCCGGACTTTGGGGAAATGGGTGATTTTGATTAATGGGTATTTAGGTTTTTGGCTTAGAAATGGTGGAGAAGGGTTCCTAATGTTTTGGTTTTGTTGGGTTGATGTTTTTGGAGTTTTTGAACATGTTTTGGATGATAAATTGTTGGGGATATGGCTGACTTGAGGTTAGAATAGGTTTGAGGATGGTTTTGGTTAGTTTCGGATAGAAATTGGATGCTTGTTGTTGTCGGATTTTGATGGAATTGATTTCAGTGAGTTTGAATATTGAAAGATGTATTAATTCCTTGTTTTGATTTGGGTAGAAGCAGTGGATAACGATTTGGGTTCTTCAGACGTCACACTGGGAGTTGCAAGAGCTTGAAGGAAGGTCGTTAGCTTGTTTTGGATTGAGCTGGTGAGTGGAAATTGTTTTGAAGCTCTAAAATGTTTCAAGAAGGTTTTTCTTGGGGTTTGGGTGGAGCCTTAGGGGCCAACCTAAACCCAAGTGTAAGTGTAGTTGTTTCTTGCCTTGTTTCATTAAGCGTCAGTGAATGTGTGTATACACGTTGTTGGTTGAAATGCTATTGCTTTTATCACCTTTTTAATGTTGTTGTGTTGTCGCAGTTGTTGTCAAGCCTCACGTGATGGTTAGTTGTTGTTGAATACGGTGATTTGTAGTCCCACCGGAGAGGACCGGTGGATGAGTACGGTGATGTGTAGTCCCACCAGAATCATGCTAGTTGTTGTGAAAGGTGATGTGTAGTCCCACCAGAAATGGTTGTGCATGTGCATACCATGTTATGTTTATGCCTTCATTTTATTGTATTTCCATCTAAATGATTTGGGTTTTAAACTAAACATATGTTTTGGACTGCATTATTGTTGTTATGATTTTGAGCTCCGCTCACTAAACTTTTAAGCTTACGCTCTCTTTTCCAACAATGCAGATCGTTAGAGGCTTCGAGAGGCAAGTGGGCAAGGGAGGAGTCTTGGAGTTCTTTGCTAGCTCAAAGTATGGTTTTTATAGTTGTAATAATACTTAAGCAATGGGAATGCTATACTTCTTGTTATGGAGTTGGTGTCCAAACTCCTATGTTTTGTTATTGTTATTGTTGTTACCATGTTAAAAATGTTGAAGTATGCTTGGTTTGGCTTTTGATCTCTTTGTGGATGTTATGTATGCTTGGTTGAACTTGTTAAACCTTGTTTGTTGAATTGAGCCATGTTGTATGTTTGACTCTCCTTAATTGAGTATTTCTTGGTTGCTTTAAGTTGTATGCATGTTTAGATGTTAATCTAATGCTTGCTTAAGATGTCTAAGTTAGTCCCTTTGTGCTAAAAATTGAAATATGTTGTCTTTCTGTGCAGGGCGTATCGATACGCTCAAGGGTCGTATCGATACGGTCTCTTGTTTTAAGCCTAGCGTACCGATTCGTTGGGGCGTATCGATACCCACTTTGATCTCTGGAAATCTGAGATATTGATGAGAAATTGGGGTATCGATACGGGCCTTAGGCGTACCGATACGGTCATAGGGTTGACTTTGAGAACAAGCATGTTAGGAGCGTATCGATACCAGCCTTGGAGGGTATCGATATAGGCTCTTAAGGTTGACTTTGAGGAAGTTTGACCGTTGAAGGCGTATCGATACGGGCCTTTGGAGTATCGATATGGCTTGAAGTAAAAGGCTAAAACCTGTCTTTAATTATCTGATCTGCTTGGTTCGTACCCGTGTTTGCTTTTCCGTTGTTTGCTTTCCTCACATAGGTTCAAATAAGGCTTTTAGGCAAGTGTAATTAAAAGAAAAAAAAATAGGGTTGCTAATCGGAGTGAGGCCTTAACGGGTTTCACTTTGGTTTTCCCTGTGTAACCCGTTCGGTTCGGTCTAGTGGCTAGATCGGGACGAGGGGGTTACAATTCCTATTGCCAATATGTCATTCTTGTGATTAATATGTCATTCATGTCATTACTACCTTGTTTTACATTTGTTATAACTACTCACTAGGCTATGTAAGCCTAACATTCGTGTGTCTCATGCATTTCATGATCTTAAAGAATTTTGGGCATCGATCGTGTAATCGTGGTTGTAAGTCACTCTTCCTAGGGATATATATGTTTACTTTTGCTTCTGAACTCCTAGTAGGATGGCATAAGGCTTAAATGTGTTGGGATGGCTTACTTTGATGTATTTGTATAAGCCTAATAGTGCCTAGGTGAAGTATGTGCTTAATGGTATGCTTTGGGTTTGGTAAACTAGCTAAAATGAGCTTACATGCACTAATTGGTAAAACCTTAGTAAACGGATCCAAAATGCCCTAAAACTCTGCATGCTATCAAGAATATTGCTTCCAAGATTGATGGTAAAATTTGGTAATGTTCGAAAAACTTTTGCAATGGTAATTTGAATAAAAACCAGTAAAAATATGTCATTACAAGTCATGGCGTATTGGTACGGTCCTTGCATTTTAGGCCTAGTCAATGTTGGTCAAACAGGGCGTATCGATACGATATGGGCGCATCGGTATGGAAATTGGTCTCTAGAATCTAGTTTGGATTATGATATCAATACGGGCTTAGAGCGTATCGATACGAGGTCAACCTGTATCGATTTAGACCTAGTTGTATCGGTACGGGCATACTACCCTTGAACCTGGAAATATGAAATTAGGCTTAGCGTATCAATACGACCCTTAGGGTATCGATATAGTATTAGTTAAATTTGTTAAATATGCATAAAATGAATTTTTGGGCAGTTTATAAAATGGTCACTAAAAGCTATACGGCCTACTTGGATATGTAACGATATCTGGTAGTAATGAAATTTCACAGGTTAATAATTATTAAGTCTAAATTGCAAGTTGGTAACATGAAATCCAGACTAGGACCGTTAAAATGTAGAAATTATGTTTTAGTCTCTAAGTTCGAAAAAGTTTAAATTGACCCCAATTCTGATAAGATTAGTAACGAATAGGTTCGCTAAGTCTTAAAAACGATTGTTAAGATATTCGAATAGGTCTCAAATTCTGAATTTTGTCTCCAATTTCTGAATACGTCTTCCGGTAACATCTTTCGAACCAGTTCTCTACCAGACCGAAAAGGGGTTGTTACAAAATACATATATATTCTATGAGCATACAGGAGGTAGTGAAGTATTACATCGGCTCCGATCGACATTGATCTATCCATGATACTTCATTCGATTACTCTCGAACCCGAATTCGACGTCCCTCAATATCTCTTATACAAGGAACTGTGAATACCTTCAATTACACAAATTCCAAATTCAGTCTTATTCACATTGCTCTTAATTGAATAATTAAATACATAAGCATGCTCGGATTCAAGGTCAAATTCGGAGGCTTTCAGGTTAGAATTTCATGAAACAAGCTTCAAAATCAAACTCAAGGTATTGAAAAACATAAAATATGGGTTTTCGAAAAAGTTGACTTTTAGTCAAATTCAGTGCTGACATCATTCTAACGTCATCGGTCAATGTTGACATCATCGATCAACTCTGACGTCATCAGTCAATGCTGACGTCAGCGGTCAATGGTCAATCGGGTTGACTTGGGCAAGTTGACTCACTGAGTTGACTCGACTGGGTTGATTCATTAAAATGACTCGGTCAACGGGTTAACTCGGTCAGGTCGTGTTAGACAGATCAAACTTGGATCGGATGGGTTCAGGTTCAAGTAAGGCGGACATAGGTTGGATCTGGCGGACACATGTCAAGTTATCCAAGTTTGGGCTTAAGTCCTTTGGGCCTTAAGCAGGTTGGTTTGGTTTAACTGGGTTGGTTCAACCAAAGGCCATATCAGGTCCATCTCTGGTCAGGCCAATTAAGATCTGGGTATCGACCAGGGTGGTCAGAAATTGCCCCTTGGAGGCACGTGGAGGCCACGTGCGGCCCAAACAACCGAAAAACACATCAAAACGGCAGTGACAACCCCAGAAAGCCACCCAACACTAATAAATCAACCAACCATTGCTTATTTAACTAATATCGAACAAAAATCCTTATCGCACTTACCCAAATCGGAAAAACCCGACATAACTTTGACGACGCCCTTAACGGCGGCGAAACAGAATCGATTACCATAGTTATGCTCGCCTTGACACGAGGGTTCAACTAACGCTTCCTCGTCTCGAACGGACGGCTGTGGCAGTCAGAGACAACGATGAATAGAGGGCGACACTTGGGGTTTCTCGTTGAACCTTTAAGTCGTTCTCTATGGCAAACGGCAGGGAGGTAGGGCAAGTGGTGGTTGCGATTTTGCTCACAAGGTGATACCGATCACGATGGCATCGGTGGTGACGACCACGGACTGACAAAGAAGAAGATCGGAGGTGGCTGAGATTGAAGAAGATGAAGTTTGGAGAGACTTTTAAAATTCTCTGAACACTTTCTCTTGATTTTTCAGATAAGGCAGGGGGTGAAATAGCATCAGATTGATATATTTAATTTGGGTTAAACCCTAGATTTCTACTTCAAGTATTTTCCAATTCATCCTTTAACAGATATAGGCATTTGGCTCAATGGTTAAACATAGGAGGGTTAGTGCAAGACAAAAGGTTGTGGGTTCAATTCCTCTCTGTAACACCCCAAATTTTGCCAATTTGAAAATCCTTAATTTTGTGATCCCTAAATCAGAAACCCTAAAATTTGGGGATTTTATAATTGGAAACCCTAATTGAGAAATTTGGAAATTAAATAGTCTTTAAGTGATTTTAGGGACTTTTTTTAGAAGCAAGTAAAGTTTTGAGCCATTTAGTAAACCCTAATCAAGTCTAATGACCTAGTGCGTAATTTACCCTTTTGTTAGGGTATTTATTCAACATTATCAGCCCTAAATCCCGTGAAACCCCATTTCGTTTGTGTAGCCGCACTCTCCCATTTTTTTCTATCGATATCTCTCCTCACCCCCTTGTTCTTCGACGAAGCTCCGGCCAAGCCTCTCTCGTCGTCCGACCGCCGATCTAAGACCACCAGGTTGCTCGTCTTCTCTTCGCAACCAAAGCCCAGGCCTCGGTTCCCCCATCATCGGTCGTCTTGTGTCAGTAACGGTAGAAATTTCGTTCGGTTTCCCCTGCTCCGTCCGCCTCTTCCATCCGCACCACCATCATCGGAATCATTTTTGGGTCGCAAGCAAACCCCAACCGTTGGATGGTTCTTACCGGTCGTCGTTTGTGAGAAAACGACGTTAAACTATTCGGTTCCTTCCTAACGCCGTCGTTCACCGTCGTGTCCTCCACCGTGGTTTCATTGTTTTAGTTGGGTAAGCCTTTGCAACGTGTTTTCAGTTTCTTGAGAATTCGGAGTTGAATCCTTCGTTATTAATGTTGTTGATCATGGGTTTTGTGTTAATTGGCCGGAATGACCATTCTGGCGTCATCGGAGGTACTTCCGGTGAGCCACTGCCGCCTTGCCTCGTCGAGTAGCCACGTCGTCGCTGCCATCCTTGCATGGTCGTTGCGTTATTAAACCGACGTGTTGTCAGCCGCTATCGTGTTCTGGTTGATGTGTTTTGGCCTACAGCCGCCGCCGGGTTGTGATGTGCCGTCAATGGGGGTTCTGGGAACCCTAGAGCAGGTTACCACAAAGGATGGAACCCTTGTGTTGGGCCATCAGTGTGGTTATGGGTATGAGAGACGGATCAGAAGTGGGCTTTGTGTATGTGATGAGCCCAATTGTGAGGTTAATGTGTGAAGCTCGGTAAGATGTATAACAAATGGGTTGTATGTTATGGTTAAGTCTGGTAGTGAGCCCAAATTGAATTGTATGACTTGAACGAGATTGTAATCGGACCAAGCCTTGGTTTGAACCAGTGTATTAAACCGAACCATACCTTAATCTGGACTAAACATTGAACCAGTTTGAACTGCGTCTGACCGAACCGTCGGGTTGAATCGAATCAGATTTGTGAGTAATAAACAAAACCGAACCGGACCCGTTTGACCTACCTGGACCGTTGACCCGAACCGGTTTTCACCTTTGACCGTTTGACTTTGACCTTTGACCGTTAACCTGTTAACTTTGACTATTAGAGTTGACTTTGACCAGTTTGACTTTGACCAGAGTTGACTTTTTGGGGAAACGTTCCTCTTGACCTTTTTTGACATCCTGAGTCCGTATCTGTTACCCGTTTTTTCAAATTCAAATCTGAAAGCTCCGTTCTGCTAATTTTAGTAAATTATTCTTAAAATCTATTAAGTTGTGGATTTCAGAATCTTATTCAGAATATTTCTGTGTTCAGGTGATAACATCTTCGAGGCCGCCGAGTTACCTCCAGTTGTACAGACCGACCGTACACATTCTCCGAGATCTTCACGTGAGTATATCTTCAGTTTAGTTCTTAATGTTCTTAGTTGGTGGCTTAGTGTTAGTAACAAATACTAATATAGTATTCATACCTTCGTAGGTCTTGTTTCAGCTAGATCTGAGCGTAAGACGCGCTCTTCTCGGCATTAGAGCTATTGTTGCTTAAAGGTGTGTCTCTTCCTATTTTATAAACTTGTGTGTTTCTTTCTGTGCTATAAATTTTATGAGATTCTTCTAGTATTAATATAAGTAAATGTTTTGTATATTTTGTGTGCATACTCTGTTGTGATTGGGTGAATGTTTTCAGAAATATGCATAACATGTCATACTGTGATTCAAATGAGAAACCAGACTTACCAAATTGTGAAATATCAGATTTTTAAAATTGTAAAACATCAGATTTACAGTATTTTGCAACTTGAATTTTCATGATTCAAGTTTCGGATCAGACTCGGATTTTAAAATTTGCATCATATCATTGTGGGTATATGGTTTGAGATTTGTTCGGGGAAGTTCAGTGGTTTCACCCTTCGGGCTGGATTTCGCATGGATCAGTGGTTCCACCCTTCGGGCTGAGTTCCACTTCGGATGGTGACGATAGAGAAAGTAGGTTCTGGAGAACCTTACTTTTCGGTGTATCGGAGATGGGTACTATGATTCATGTGCATCAGACATCATATCATCATGATCCAGCTTTGTTGTTGTTTTCAAAAAAGTCTATCTGAAAATAAAATATTGTTTTGTTTTGTTTTGTTTTCGGTTGCACTTTAGAGACACACTAAGCTCTTTAGCTTACACTCCTTAGTTTTTTTCTTTTCAGATATCTCAGACTTTTTAGGCGATCGGTACTTGGAGCATCTCTTGTTTATTCAGATATATTATCATTCAGTACGAACCTTTTTGTTACCTTAGAATTATTATTTTAATATTGTTTGGGATATTTGTGTAATATGAACATTGGAACTGTTTTTAAATTGGATTTTATTAAATGCATGCATCTATGAAGTTACTTTCGGATTTTTAATTAATTATCGAAACATCGTTTAAAAGATTGAGTTTTATTTTAATCAGAATATTTGTTGAGTTTTACTTATTTAATCGATTCTTTAGAATTACAAAATATTTTAACCTAGATTGTTTCTTGAGGGACAAATTTCTAATCACTACTTCCTAGATTCGGCCTATTCCTTCTGGGTCGTGTTTAGGGGGTTACACTCTCGACCACGTACCCTACCTTTTTATTTTAATCTTTTTAAAAATAAAATTAAATTGTTACAATTACTATCCACATGTACAGCCTATAAAACGACACAATCATTTACATCCAAATTGCAATGCCATCTAGATGTTGGTTGCATGAGTGACTCGCCTAGTTTGTGCATTACTCTTACTTGTTCATGATTGAAACACCTTAAGGAACCTCATTTGGAACAAGAATAGTATGTACTTTTTCAGTGCAAATTTCTATGTCTCAACACTAAAAAATTAAATTCTGAGCTTTAACCTTAAATTTTAAATCCTAAATCTCAAACTTTAAATCCTAAAATATACATTTTATCCCTAATTCCCTAAACCATAACCTTGAACATTGATCTTAATCCATAAACCTAATTTTTTAAAGTAGGGGAATAAATAAGGGCACAAAAAAGATAGAGAATTTCTTTTGCTCATTTTGGGGCCACCTTTTACAAATGCATGTGTCCCTATGCTATATTTTCCCCATAATCAAATCAACATCCAATCTCTTGAGTTGGACATTCAACTCTCATATATTGTTTGAAATATGCAGTAATTGGTGTAGTTTTTTTTTTAAGATAAAAGGCCTCATTAAAAAATCCATCTAATCTTAAACAGGAGAAAAATAGTACCCATTTTTATTAATTTGTAAATATATACATAGTCAATCGGCCAGAGCCAAATAGTGTATCTATTTTAAACCACTACAACACATACCATATAGCAAACCCAATCAATCGACCCTAAACAACACATACACTACTAGAAACATTCACTCTACTACCCACAACAAATCATCAATCCTATTTACCCCTTTCTGAGCGAGATCATGAGCAATACAATTTGATTCCCTAAAAGCAAAGGAGATATGCCATTGAGAATTAGAACAAAAAGCCCTGCACTTCATAATTGATTCTGCAAAAACATTTGAGACCAGACCAGGGTGATTAATCTAATTTACCACCAACAAACTATCAGATTCGATAACTAGAGGCCAAGACTTGTTCCATTTAGACTCGGAGAAAATTTGGCAGGCTTCATGAATAACGTACAGTTCTGCACCAGTCAGATCCGCCAAACCAATACATTTAGAAAATCTCACCAAAGGAGAACCCAAATGATCACGAAGAATACCGCCAATACCACCTTCACTGAAGCTCCCTTTTACTAAAGCGTCGACATTGAACTTAAGGGAAACAATAGGGGAGCCTCCCATGAGCTTTTGGGGGTCTAGTCGGCTTGACAATAGATACCCCACATAGATTTGGGTGACGCATAAAGTCCAAGGTTGAAGGGGCTGAGGAAGGCCACTTACTTTTACACCAAAACCCAATTCTCATGACAGCTACATCAAAAATATGATCTTCAATGAAAGCTTTCTTATTATAGATAATTTCGTTTCTATTCAACTAGACTAATCAAACTATCCTGGAAAAAAATAAGCCTCACAATAGTTAACTCTCCTAATACAATATTGTTAAAAAAATAGACTGCTGCGAAACGAGACGTTAGCACTGATTGGATAATAATAAAATAAAATAAATAAGCAAGGAATCGATCAATCGCGTCATGGTATTAACCACCGTCTTAGAAGTGAATTCGCCTTGATGTGTGTAATCGCTACAATGAACGAATAGCCCCATGAGGTTAGCACGACTCTCCAGATCTCGTACCTGAAAAATGGAGTGGACTTAGGTGGTACTACTCTTCTCTAAGAAATAAAACTTCGAATGGGCTAGAGAGCTTTTGAGAGTGAAAAATATTTAAGAAAGAATTCAATCTTTTTGTTATAATCGAAAGCTAAAAAGAGCTCTCTATTTATAGGCTTAAAGTAGAGGTAAAACGGTAAAAGATCCAACATCAGTTATAAAATAATTAATTTTCATAAGCATCGTTTTAATGACCATAAATATTATTTTGTAACGGCTAGAAATGGTAAAACATAAACCCTGAACAATAATATTTTACCGAGAGAGTCTTGTCTATAAAGAAACACACACGAACCGAATCGGACCAAGCCAAGTGATTCCTACCCAATTTGGAATTCTTTGTATTATCAACATTCCCCCACTAATGCGAAAGAATTCTTTTGTAAAAACAAAAAAATTGACGTTAAAACGCGAGAAGATCAATAGCAAAATTAATTGTCTAAGCACTAGTGAACGTATCTAGAACTAGTACATAGTGATGATGAGTAATTCTTCTCTTAGATAAGTGAACAAATCTTGAACTTTCTAAAATTAAGGTGAACTCATAACACACAACTAACCCCTTCATCCATCGAATTCCTCAATGTGTCAACAAAAGTATATATACAAATATATGTGTATATATCTTTTTTTTCTCAAGATTCTAGTAAGTGTACTAAAAAACGGCCCAACGTTTTTCATAGGAGGTGGCTAGTCCTTCTCACTACATAGGTTATTTTATCAGTTTTATCTCAACAGAAACTACCCGAAAATGAGCTATGAAATCATTAAGAGCTTTTACAACAACTCAACGTCACAATAAATAAGGTGAATTTCTTCAAGTTCATCTTAAATGAACCACCCAAACTCTGAGATAAGAAATCATAAGAATAAATACTCAACATCTTTAATACGTGAATTCAATATATCCTTCTCAAATAGGATCACTCAAACTCTTGGGATTGAATTCATTAAGAATTTTAAGAAAGCTCATCCTTTCTAGCGACAAGTTCATCTAGTCATTTGCAATACGACTACCCACTCAACACTGAGTTAACTTATTAAGAGTAGATATTCATTCAAAATTGATAAAATCATAAATTCTTTCTCACTAAGACTACTCAAAGCCTGGGTTATGAATTTATTAAGAGCAATAAAGTTCATCTTGTGCATGTACATTATTCGTCATAGGGATAAGTAGGTATAAATGTACACTATGAGTCTTTCCATGGTTTCATTTGACCACATTGAACTTAGATAACTAAGTTGGATATCCACCATGAATTCTTCAACCAATGGGCTTTAGAATCATCCCCTCGATGAATCTATAACTAACTTCCGACTTTAACCTTTGGTAAGCGGATCAACTAGGTTCCTCTCTAAGTTTAATCATCATAGCTTGTTTACACCTGATTATATTTTAAAAGTTTCGAGGAGTTACTAATTATTAAGAGGAATATGTATAATCTCAAACGATTATGAAATTCTATATACCTCATCAATAGTCATTCGTGACTTTTTCTCATTCAAAAGAAATTTTAGTTTTCCTAATTCTTTTTAAGAAGTGTATAGGAAAATTATTAAAAAAAGTTTATGAGGAGTGTTTTAACTTTTCCTAACAACGGGAAAATTATGTCAAGTTTATTATAAGATATTTCAACACAACTCATGAGATAGGTCATCTTTTTCCTTTACTCTACTTAGGAAAAGAATTCAAAGAGATGTAATGGCTACAAGCAGTCTTTTAGTAGAACTAATGTCTATTATATTCTCATTCATATTATTCAACATATTAGACCTAAAGAGACCATCACATATTTTTTTACTATGACTAAATTTAGTATTTTACTCAATCAAATTAATCACAACTCTTTTAACTTCTACACTAATTTTAAAGATATATTATTAATCATAGTATTTTTTATAAAGTGAGCACATTAAAGAACAATGCACCATGTAGGTTACCATGAAAGAGAGGTGGTGCACTAAACACACTTAAATAGCAGGTCTTTCATAAAATCAATCTTAGACATGCATTTTCATAATGTTTTCTGATAGGCTATTTATGAATTTTCTCTTTAATTAAGGTCTCTTAAAGAATTATGTTTGATACTTTTAATCACAACAGTATCTTATTAAGCAAACTTAATATAAGGCTCACTACATTCTAGTCTTAATCTTTACACTAGTCTAAAACATGCTCACTGAGATAAAGACTAGCTTAAAGGGTCAATATAAATTCATGTGATAAAGGATGAATTGACATGCAACAAATTTAAATAATCTGACCTCATAAAAAGAAATATAACTTCCAAGCAGATTTGTTCATTCTCACAATGCATGTAATTTGAATATCATCTTTAAAATAAAGTGATCACAAAATCTACCGTTGACAACCACTTTATTTGGATCGACGCCTCTTTAATTCTGCAATTTTAGAAATAGAAGAAATTTTACAAGATTAGTCTTTGAGAGTTACTAACAATAATAAATTATCTTAAAATATTACTTACAGTGATAAAGTCCTTATCTTTAGTATTTTGCTCCTTTAATTTCAACAAATTGCGAGACTTGACAACTATTTGATTTTAAGAATTTTTCATTCCCGCGTCTTTAACTCTGCACTTCTCCAAATTTGATAAAATTTGGTTTGATAAATGAATATTTATCCTTTCTGTTGACTTATAAATTACTCAAAAAAATTTATTAGTACAACAATTGTGAATAAAAAATTGTTTAAAAACAATCAAATGACCCCCACATTAATAGCTATTCCAACGCACATAAAAAGATCATGTCTTATGATCAATAATGATTCTAACATAACCTTCAAATAAAATAATTAGAACAATTCTAATCTTTAACCACAATATGATTCGTAATACATTATAATTGTCTTTAATAATGTTAACAGTCTCTAGAGTATGTGATTAAAATTTTTAGTTGACACCTTTTCTTTCTCCTAGGTTGTGAGTTCAAGACTCGGTAGGAGCAAAATTTCCCTTCCCACTCCCTGTAATGATCTCAAGAAATTAACAGAGAACTGGGATAGGGAGAAGAAGAAAGGGGATAGAGAAGGATTAACAAAATATTCGATATCCCAAATAGAACCCTTTTTTACAATATATATACTATATAAGACTATTTGTTATTGACCATTTGTCCTAGCTGTCAAAACGAGTTGTATAACATTACTCCTACCTTTAAACAGAACCTTGTCCTCAATGTTCGGGACATATCGATATATGTTCGTCGCGCCTTAACATCACATGGTAACATTCGTAGTGCATCGTGTGACCGCATTTCATCACGGTTGTGTCCTTCAACCAATCAAATAAGTACTCATGGTCATAACATGCTGCATTGAATTCTCCACACAAGTGTGATTCTGTCGCAAGGCAACGAAATAGAAAGACCCACAATCATAACAATGGAACTGCCCTTTCTCAGTATCATCATCAAATGAATTGCAAACTTTGCAGAAGTACCCTCCTATAGTGATGCCACAACTAGAATAAACTAGAGCAATCCACTGCTCAGTGTCACAAGCCAAGCAAATAACTTGCTTAGCATCTTTTCGAACAAGCTCATGCCTATCAAAAGGGTCACAGTTTCGTTATGGTAATGGTGACAAGAGAGAAACTCATTGTAGCAAAGAGCTCGCATCTTACATCTCCTCATGTAATGATGGCATCCAGATCCCATCTTCCCAAAATGAAGGTGTTGATTAGTTGAGGAAGCTTCCCGGGGGAAAAACCAAATCCCAGTAAGAGAGAAAGGAGTTTCCTTGAGAACCGTTAACCATATATTCCATCATCCTTGCTACAAAACCACCAGGGCCATCGAGCACGACACCATAGAAAGTCACAACGTTTGGATGATGCAAATCAGCAAGCTTAATTGCTTCACTCCAAAAATTATCAATCACGCGTTCTTGTTCAGAAGCTTTTTCGGGGAAACATCTATCATTGATTCTTTTTTTAATATACTCTTTTCCTTGATCACCTTCACTCGACTCCACAACCTTAACATTAATTTTTGAACTCGTCACCATACCTCGAACTTGCGGTGGTCCAAGTGTTACTCTCATCAGCTGAACATCCTCTGCAAAATTCAGAACCTTAACCCCCATAATCAGATCAATACCCATCATTTTCTTAATCAGAGCAGTACCCATTACATGTAGAGATGAGTCCCAGATTTTCCTAGGTGCAAAATTCGGGTTTGAAGTGCCCATCCAATTACCTTGAAATTGGTCATCAAAGTCGGCAGAAGCTGCTGTTTTGCCCTTCACAATGCCCTCATTGTCCTCAATGTCGTTTTTTTCGGTTTTGACATTTCGTCGAACACATAATGGTCATTTATGCTTGGACTGTCTCGACTATCCAACAGATTCCTTGATCGGCCGACCTCTCCATTTGTTTTAATTAGTAGGTTCATCTGATCGGTCAATAAAGCCAGTTGTCTGGCCACATCTTGCAACGTCTCTGTCGATAGCTTTTGCTCCCCCAATGTCTTTGATTATCTTCATTAACACACTGAAATCTTGCGCTCATAGCTCTGGTAAAATTTTCCCAATTTATAATTGTTGATTGCGCTTCATCCATTGATACCATCTTCGAGCTATTCCTTCAAAATGATATGCAGCCATGGTAATTCGGAGGTCATCCTCAATTTGGTAAAAATTAAAGAATGCTTCAGCATGGGCAGTCCAAATTTTTGAATTTGTGCCATCAAATTTGGATAACTCAAAAGAAATCGGTTTTGGGGCAAACCGAAACTCTCCTTGCAGTGGTTTGATAACTTCAATGTCGATCACCGGGGCGTTTGGTTCACGGAAAAGATTATTACCTGGGGTAATAATCTTTTTCGAAATCTTATTCTCATGTTTGGTTTGTCCTCATTCTCACCAACCCAGAAAAGATTATTACCAACAGTAGCACTTTTTTGTCAACATTCCAGGAATGTGATTCCCACCCTTCCCTTAGGTATTTGTCAATTCCCGCCACTTTGGACAAAATTACCCTTAAAGTAATAGTTTTTTTTTTAATTTGGATCATTTGTAGCATATGTAAATGATGTAAATTTATTAAATAATTTTGTTTCATATTAGTTTGATATTTAAATGGTTTTACACATATTTAAAAGTAGTTTAATATTTAAATAAAAAAATCATGGCTATGAAAATTTTCGATAAAATGTCTAAATACTCTGTAAATTTTTTATAAAATTTTATTAATAAAATAAAATAGACACATAGCATATTACAAAGAGAAACTTTGTGTTTATTGGTTTTATGTTCCAATTTCGTAGAAATCCTCGTAACTTAGTGTTTCATGATACGATCATCATCTCTTATTTATCATTTTTCCTTGACTTTATGTGATTTATTATTATTTTATTATTTCAATCGTGCTTTAATATTTGGAGAGTATATTTATTTAAAACTATTTTATATAATTAGTTTAAGATTTAAATGGCGTTACCCATTAAATATTTATTTATTTGAATTTAATTTTAAGAATTTTAATATTAATAAAAATATATATTTCATATTGTTTATAATAATTATATTAGTAGTATGCTAAGTATAAGTGTATGAATCTTCAAGCAAATGTTTTTAAACTAATATTGAAGGTTTAACTTGTTAAAAAAATATATCACAAGGACAATATAGTAAAATTTACTTCCATGTAATCTTATATTCCCTCAACCAAACAATGTAATCTTATATTCCTACCAAATAAACCAAACAAAGTATTTTAATAATCCCAGTAATATCTCAAGTAATGTTACATTCCAGGAATCCTATTCCCAAAGGTAATCCTATATTCCGTGAACCAAACGCACCCTAAATGTAATGATCTCAAGAAATCAACTGAAGTTCTATTGAAGAACCATATAATTACGGTAGGGAAAAGGAACAGAGAATTGAAGAAAAAGGGGATAGGGAAAGATTAGCCGGAGTCAATGTTTAACAAAATATTCCATATCCCTAATAAAACTCTTTTTTACAATATATATACTATATAAGACTATTTGTTATGGACCAGTTGTCCTAGTTGTCAATACTAATTGTATTCACACGTATTGTAGGTTCATAACATTCCCTATTGAAGAAAAATTGTTTTTAATAATAATTAATTTCCCATTAAGATCATCACTCAGAAAATTGTTGTGTAATACTAATAATAAATGTGACCTTAACTGCTTGTAAATGAATTAACCATTATAAGGCGTGTTATAAAAGACTATAAAGCTTTATAAAACGCAGTAGAAAGCTACAAAGTCTCACTGTTATACTTTATCATGTTTATGAAGGTGGTATTGTGTAATATATTACACATTATAAACACACTTTCAAATATTTAAACGCTATAACCTTAATCTTATGATTCACCCTTAGGCTTTGCTTAGCAGAGAGGAAAAGTAAAAGAGATTAAAGGGGAAGAAAGAAAATGAATTTAAACGTTGCTTGGTAGGGTAAAAAATTAGAAGGAAAGAAAAATAAATGATATCCCACTTTAATAATAAAATTATGTTTAAAAAATTTTAATTTTATTTTAATTATATTTATAATTAATTTTTATGATTCCATCTAATATTTTTATTATGATTTTATTTTTAGTTCATTTTAATCCCTAAAAAATATTTAATTTAAAATTTACCTTTATTTGTTTTTTATTTTATTATTAAATTAAAAATTATTAATATAATAATATTTTTTGTTCACTTTAGTCCCTAAAATATTTATTTAATCTGAAATTGAACCATATTTATTTTTAACTTTTATAATTTTATCTAATATTTTTACTATGATTTTATTTTTCTTCAATTAAATCCTTAAAATTTTATTTAATTTAGAATTGACCTCTATTTTATAATTCGGTCCATTTTCTTATAATAGCAAACTTTACATTTCAGTCACTAATTTTATAATTGTAATTAAGGACTTGTTTTAGCTCGGATTAACTTGAAATTGGTCTATATGTTAATGATGATAATTATTTCATAAAGGAAAGTTTAATTTAACTTCTTGAAAAACCGCCCCCTATATTTTATGAATATTTTCAAAATGGCCCAAAACTACTTATTTTTTGCAATTAACACTCTATTTTAAATTTGATTTCAACATGATTTTACCATTAAGTCTAATTGGTATTAATGAGTCAAAACGGACATGAAATTGAGTTTTTAACTTAAAATTCAACTTATGAATTATTTACATTTTAGTCCTTAAACCCCGATTCGGTTAAATTTACTTCAATTTGGACTTCTTTTTTAGCAAAGCAAAAGTATACAATGTTTCTACTTATATTAAACTTTTATTTAACTTTTGAATGTTTTTTGGGTTCAAATTTTATAAAATTATCAAAATGCTTTTTTGTTAAATCGTTTATTTTCTAAAGTTTTTAAAAGTTTATTTTCTCGGGTGACTTTAGTTAATTGTTTCTCTTTTATGTTCATATTCATATTGGTTGTTTACTCTCATGTAATCAAATATGCTTGTTTTTTAAAATTTGTTTAAGGCCACAAATGGGCTATTTGTAGCATTCGATATTCGGGCTGGATTTAGGGATGACATATGGGTACAATTTCGTGGATTCCACACTGTACCCACCCCAATAAGTTTGGTGGGTAGTGAGTAGGTGGTGGATTTTAGACCTTACCCGCTCCGCATCCGCCCGCCCTACATCCTACCCACCATATAAATTTGGACCATTATGAATTTAGATGTAATTTCACAAACTATTCTATAAATCCTAAAATTTTATAGGATATTCCTTGTAATTTATGTTTTGTGGTTGTTCTTGAATTTATGTTTTATGTGTATGGTTGCTGTCAGGCGGGTACGAGATGAGTAATGGGTATCCAATTGGGTGGTGGGTGTGGGGATGAAATTGAGAATATACCCGCGTGGGCAGGTGTGGATTTGAAAATTGTACCCGCCGTAGGTGGTGGATATGAAAATTTTAGGTGGGTATGAGGAGGGGGTATCCACACTCGCCCCGCCCGTTTGCCATCCCTAGTTGGATTCATTTGTATCGTGTATTAAGTATTACATTGATAGTCAAACTCTCGGGATTATATTATAAAAATATTAGACTAAATTATAAAATTAGAAATAAATATAGGTTAATTTCGGATTAAATAAAAAAATTTATGTACTAAACTAGAAAAAAAATAAAACCATATTAAAAATATTGTACTCAATTATAAAAAAAATAGAAATACATATAGGACAATTTTGAATTAAAGAAAAAAATTGGGGATTAAATTGAACAAAAATAAAACTATATTAAAAATGTTAGATTAAACTATAAAAAATAAAAACAAAAATAGTCAATTTTAGATTAAATAAAAAATTTAGAGACTAAATTGAATAAAAAATAA
Organism: Hibiscus tridactylites; assembly: GCA_958450335.1. NCBI lineage: Eukaryota > Viridiplantae > Streptophyta > Magnoliopsida > Malvales > Malvaceae > Hibiscus > Hibiscus tridactylites. The sequence continues at coordinate 28,873,825 of OY288279.1, read as the reverse complement.
CCAGAATAAAAATATTGTACTAAATTATAAAATTTAAAAAAAATTATAATTTTTAAAGCTTAATTTCATTTCTTCTCACTTTTCTATTCTATCAAACAATAGGGAGGGAAAAATTTTATTTTTCTTCTAATTTTCCACTCTTTCAATCAAGTACACTGATGAAAAAAAAATATTAAAATAATTGATTATTAAAATATTAAATTAATTATTATAATGTGCCATGTCACCATATTCTGAGCATAACTTACATACCCATAATCCTTCTCCATTCTCTTGAAAATACACAGAACTTGAGTGGCCTACTAGCACAAATCAACCTATCAATGGAAGAGTTAAGGGTTTTAAGACCCGTAATAGATTGTGATTGAGAAGGAGATCGTGGGCAGATTTGAAATCTTTCCTTTGACCGAAATAATCAATGAAAAATAAAAGTGTTTCATCGGTGTGCTTGAAATCAAAGTCCTGACAAGATCCAATCGCGAAAGCCTAAAATAGTTCGCCAGTTTCATGGGAGAGTGAGGGTTTGGGAGATCAAAAAGGGGTTGGCTTGATATAAGAAAAGTGAATCTGCAGTCTTGGGGTGATGGCGAGAAGATTCGAAGAAGGATTGTTGAGGAACTCAACCGAAAGAGATGAAGTAGTTGGATCAGGGGTGTGGGGGTGGAGTTGTGGGCTGAGAAGGGTTTAGAGATTGGAAGTGGTAATGTGGGGAAATGGGTTGGTGTGAAACGAGGTTTCCAAGAGAGCAAAGCGTGTGGTTGAAATGGAGCAGGCGAAAAGGGGCAACGGTGAAACAGTCGATGGCGTTGCAGAGACATTAATCGCTGCAAGGGTTTAGACTAGGGGTGATAACGAGCTGAGCCCGAGCCTAGCCAGGCTCGGATCGGAAACAGTATAATTTGGTTCGGCTCTGACTCGAAGCTCGTCGAGCTCGGTCTCGTCAAGCTCGGCTCGAAATGAAAAATTATGCTATAGTTTTTTTTGTAAAAAATTCGTTAAAGAAAATGCCAAAAATTAGATTAATTTAAATAATCAATAAATATTCTTATAATATAAACAGATAATTAAAGAAAATACAAAATCAAACAACAACCAACTAATGAAAGAAAATACAAACACATAATTTATTTTAATGCATATGTAGATTTCGAGCCTGTTTACGAACTTTTCGAGCCACAAATGGAAGTCAGATATGAGAATCGAGCTCATTGTTTAAAGGGTAAACTAGACCAGACAGTTTGATCTCTTATCTCGAATCAAACTCAAATGTCTGTAAGGATACTGCGAGAAACAATACACATAATTGTACCTAATTTAGCCTTAACAAGAAATGATAACATAGGTAACAATCTTAAGTAGAACATACGAGTCATATGCACTTGAGCCGAAGAAAGAACAATCACAGTACATAGGTGAACTCAACAAGTCAAACGTTAACGATTTACTAGTTAGTGATCCTAAACAGAAGAGAACAAACATTCAGTTTTTCAATCTTCATCTTCCTCAAAATCCGAATACTCTGTAGCATTGTCCTCCGTCTCTGAATCGCTAACAACATAAGTTGTCTTCGTCCTGTTAGCCCTTTGAGGTCTGGATCTTGGTTCGACAACCACGGCCACTTCTTCATCTTCTTCATCAGTGTCAATTTCCGCCATCGAAGGCAGCGAAGAAGTGTTTGCCTTGCCTAAGACCGAACCACTCTTCTTGTTAAACGGCGACGCCCTCATTTTCCTCACTTTCTTCTCTGGTGATATCCCTGAACTTTCTGCCACTGATGCAGGCTTCAGCATTTGAGTTAAAAGCTTTTGTTGTTGTTGCTTGCTAGCCGGGCCTCTCTTCCTGGCCGCAGCAGCCGGTGGCTTACTGGCTTTGGAATTTGCAGCCGGTTTACGTCCCCCTTTCTTGGCCGGTGCTGCAACTTCCACTTCTTCATCGCGGAGGTTGATATCACCTATGCTTTCAGAAATCTCTGTGAGAGATATGGCAGGGTTCTTCTTAGCAGCAGGTGCCCTTTTGCTAGGTTCTTTCCTTCCAGCAGGTTCTTGGGCCACTTCAGTTTCCATATCTGTGACAGTATGATGATTTCTTCACTCACAGAGTCGAATATCACTCACAGAGTCGAATATCAAAGTTTAGGATAAAACATACCAGCAGAATGATCAGGAGAAGAATCGATGTTGTGCTTGGCTAGACGCTCCCTTAGATCGGGAATATCAAAGTCCTCGTCTTCATCGTCGCTGGCATCCTGTGAATGAACATGGAAGTAACAAAATGTCATCAGTTGAATGATCAGGCATGAGAGAGTATAATATATATGAAGACTACAACCAGACCTTCTTAGCCTTCTTTGCACCACCCCGGCCTTTGGGTTTCACAACAGCAGCAGGTACTTTTTCTGGTTCAATCAAGTAGAAAAAAATCATTATCAATTTCCAAACCTCCATGTCAGAGTAACTTAGAAAGACATGAATATCAAACACAGTTACAACAGCTAAATGTTCAGAGTGAAAAGGGTATAGAAATTAGGATCATAAGCAAACCTGTTTCCATTGAACTGGGTGAAATATCTGAGGCTTCTGTAACAGCTTGGTCTTTCTTAGTTGGCTTCCTTGTGACTTTAGATGCTTGTCTACCAGCCTTCTTGCCAGCTCCATTCTTCGCTCTGTCTTGAGCGTGTTGTTCTTCCGCATCCTGATCGGCTTTATCTTGCTCCTGATCAAACAAAACAGAATATATCATATAATCATGAGAACACTGATATATGACAAGTAATCAATTTAAGAGAAAACTAGTTCAGGGTCCATACATCAAGTTGTTTATCAAGTTCATCAAGGTCTTTCAGCCATAAAGTCTGTGGGGTTGATGTCCTCCAATATTCAACCTCGTGCTCGAGTTTGTCTTTATCTGAAATAAGCTCGCGGACCTTCTCCAGGGTCAGAGTACCGATTGCCATCGACAACAGATAGTCATAATCACTCTCCATAATTGCTGCAGAGCTAACCTCAGAGTTTTCCTCGGGTTCCTCTCCATCAACATCCCCAGCCACGGCTATTTCCACCACTTTCTTCTTCTTTGGGAAAGGAGTAAAACCTTTCTCCTTCAGCTCAAGGAAGAGATCAGCTCTCTTCCTGTTGTTCACAATGATATCTCCCTTTACAACATCTAGAATAAACCTAACTTTGTTATCCATTTTCAACAACTCCAGTTCAAGAGTGTCCAGTACATGTTTCTGCAGCAAAAGATAGGTTTATTTAATCGATATACCTATTCAAATATTTCAATAAGCTAAAAATAAACTCTAATGACCTTACCCGGCGTTTCACGTAAAAATCGAGCCTCAAGTGAAAAAATTCCTCAAGGACTGCATTTCAAAAATTAAGGTCAGTGTTGCAACATTTTAAACATTACTATTGCTACTAAAAATATAGGGAAAAGTTTAGCACATACTTTCCTCCGGGGTGTCGTATTTCTTTATCACCCCTCTTGAATCAAACAGGTGCATGTTACTTGTACTAACTGTTGTAGTTAGCTTAAACTTCTTCAGCAACCCGTCTTGCTTGGCCAACATCATGTTCTCCTCAGTCATGATAATTTCAAAGTCAACAGTTTTATCATCACTGAATTGTTTAAATTCCTACAAGCCAATTACAATATCATGAGATTAAAGTTATGGAGATAAATAAGTAAATAGAAACTGCCATTTGAAAGTAGAACTACCTTGATGAACGAATCATTTGAGGTTATGATAGATTCCAAAAATTCCTTATAATCTTGAGTCCATCTACGGATTGGAAGTTCCTTTATTTTAAGTGTGGTCTCATTAACCTCCTCTATAGATCCAGTTATGGTGTAGGTGACACCAGATTCCTTTGAAGCAGTTTGCTCAATAGTCCCTTTGAAACCTCTGTACCATGGATGCATGGGCTTCATTTGTTCGCCATTCAACAAGCGCCTCACATTTTCCACAATGTCTCTCGGATTGTAGTTTGGAATGAAAGAACTCCACCCTGTCCCAATTCCTTCACTTCCATTGACAAGAACCATCGGTATGATAGGTACATACCTAAGAAATCAGAAAGGGGCATTAATTTTATGCATATGCAGTTCCATCTAAAAGTATTAGTGACTTTGACATTGAACTTACCAGAAAGGCTCAATGGATTGGCCATCTTCATTCAAATAGTCAAGCAGGCCATCATCTTCCTTGGGGAATAGATATCGTGTAATTGGAGAAAGACTAGTAAATATGTACCTAGCACTTGCAGCATCTTTGCCACCCTGTGACATGTGAAAACAGCAGAATTTGTATAAGTGGCAAAAAGAGTACTCAAGATATTGAAGTGATATCCTATATTGATAAATTACCGAGATAAACATCAACTAACCTGGTTACGAGTACCAAATTGACCATTCGGACGAAGAACATTAATATTGTTGCTGCCCACAAAATCTTGAGCCATTCCAACAATGGTACTCATAAGACTCTGCTCCCCATGATGGTAAGCTGAATGCTCCGAAACATAACCTGAAAACTGAGAGACTTTTGCCTCTTTTACAAAATTCCTCTTAAAGGCACAGAAAAGGATCTTCCTCTGACCAGGCTTCAGGCCATCAACCATAGAAGGAATTGATCTTTGAAGATCAGCGATGGAAAACAGAATAAGCTCCTTATTAATGAAGTCACTATAATTGATGAGCTTCTCTTTGTGATCAAGGTGTGTGCCAGGCTGCAATACATAAAAGTCAAAAATTCCATCACGAGGCTTACAATTTTGATTTTCTAGAATAAATGCATTTAAAGTTGACATTAACTGAAAATAATTAAGACCTCAAACTGTCGCAGCCAATTCTTCCTTGCTTCTATCTTCTTCTTACTAAATGCAAGCTCAATTGAATCCCCATCCTGATCACCATCCCATACAAATTCTTTCTTGTGCTTATCAATTTCTTTAAAGTAATCTTTCCCTTCAGCTGCTGTGCTTGTTCCCAACCCCTGCAACAAAATGATCATGTTAGGAAATAAAGGCTACTAAAGCAGAAACCAATAGACAGGAAACCAATCCAGCTTAAGTCACGAACCTTATAGTACTTAATGGTCCAGCCCTTTGTATTGCCACCCAAACTTTCCTTCCAAGATTGGTACTCAGGCATGGTATAAAACGGTATCTCTTCCTTCTTTTTGTTGACCATGCGAGAAGCCTGTGCAAAAATTAAAAGCATAAATAACACGAAAGCTTGCTGCAACATATTCAAAATGCAAATTCTAGCCAGTATTACCTTCACAATAGGAGTTATAAACTCAACCATGAATGATTTTACTTTTAACAGCGATGGCCAAAAGGAATGAATAAAATTGATCAGCAAACCCTTAATATGGGAACCATCATGATCCTGTGAGAAAAGCAAGGTGATCAGTCACTAGCATGGGGACAAGCAAAGACAGTACGCATAAAAAAGGGCAAATTCCATGAGAAAATGGCTTCAGCAGCACTAAACCTGATCGGTCATTATCATCAAATGTCCATATCTCAAGGATTTGACATCTGAATACTCCTTGTTCTGCTGGAGTCCAAGAATCCGCTTGAGATTTTGTATTTCAGCATTTTCCATTAACTGCTTATGGCTTGCTTCCCTTACATTGAGAAGCTTACCTCTCAAGGGGTAGACGCCATAGTGGTTTCGGCCTACAACAGAGAGGCCAGCCAACTGCAAAAAGTAAACACTGTTAGTAACAAAATAATTCACATCGTTGCATTGCATCATAGTGGAGATTTTAAAAAAAATCAGAACACACCGCAAGGGATTTTGCTGAATCCCCTTCAGTCAAAATCAATGTGCATTTTTCAGAATTCCTTCCTCCAGCATCATTAGCATCATCAAGCTTGGGGATCCCACGAATACTTCCTGACTTGGTTCCATCAGTCTTCTTAAGATCTTTGTTATGCTTGAATTCTGCCCACTGGAGCAAACTATCAACAATTCCAGACTTTGTAACTGCAATGCATTTCACCAATCAATAACCAGATTAGTTAGCAATTTACACCTCACATTTCTTCAAAAAAATACAAGCGAGTTATTTTAACTAACCTTTCTTCAAAAAATCCTCTGAAAGTTCACATTTAGAGCCGAAACTGCTCTGACGAAGTGTCAAAGTTTCCTTGGTTTGAGAATCAAAAGCAGGGTTGTCAATAAGAGCGTTGACAAAAACCCATAGATGGTTTTTCACATTATGTGCTTTGATGTTAGCATTCTTGTTCTTCTTATTTATGGCATTCATCACATAATTAGATATCTGATTAGTAACATAGTCGACATGGGTTCCACCCTTGATCGTAGCTATGCTATTAACAAAGCTGACCTGGAGAGTACAGCAAAAAATAATGACATTGTTATTATATATAAACAACTCTTAAAATCAAATCTAAAAAGTTAAATGATCAAAAAATACCTGCTGAAACTGTCCTTCACTGATACTCACACAGACTTCCCATCTAGGATTAACCTTCTCTGGAATCCTGGAAAGATAAACTTTTAAATGAGAAAAAACACTTCATTTGACATATGCAACAAACACACAATGAAATCAATAATACAGACCTTGGGAGAGGTTCAGTCCTAGATTTAGAAGCAGCGCTCAGGTAAAGGTTGACATAATCGAGAAAAGATTTCACTGCAATGCGTTTCCCGTTCAATTCAACCTTCACAGTCTTGCCAAGACAGCCAGCTAAATCAAACACCCTCTTCCTCATCAATGCAACCACATCTTCCTCCAAGTGAGTCATATTAAATTTGGCTAAGTCAGGCTTAAAAGTAACCTTTGTCCAGTTATCACCCTCCTTGCATTTCGTTATAACAGGCTCAGTTTTGTTTCCCATGTTGTTTTTAAATACCTACAAGACGAGCCAGCAATTTGAAAAGAAATTAATTTCACGTCATAAAGAAATAACCAGTTTGAACTTCACCAAGTTAATCCTATAACAAATCTTAATGTTGGAACTTTAAATCATGTTTTAACCATATTTCAAAATTTTGAACCATAGCAAATAAGTAGACAAGAATGAAGTTTCAAACCAATAATCATTATAAAAAAAAAAAAAAAACATCCATACGCTCAATTTACGTCTTTTTTACTTCCAGAACCAGGAGCCCAGGGAGAAATCTGAAAAAAGGAGAAGAATACAATACCTGCTTATACTTCTTCTGCCGCTTTCCATCAGCTGTCTCGATAACAAACTCTGTTGAAAATATATTCGTAAGCTTCGCACCGTAACCATTTCTCCCACCCGTCGTCTTCTTAACCGTATCGTCGTAATTACTGCTAGTCAACAAATGGCCAAAGATCAACTCCGGGACATAAACCTTTTCCTCCTGGTGAATCTCGACCGGAACCCCAGCTCCGTTGTTGTAAACGGAGATCAAGTTCTGCTCCGCATCGATCACCACTTTAAGGGAATCCATAGACGGATCCCGCTGCTTGTTGTCGGCGGCATTTACTAAGATCTCGTCGAAGATCTTGTAAAGTCCCGGCACGTATTTGATCTCGCGATGGATCATTTCATCGTTCTCGTAAACCCATAGCTTTTGGGCGTGTTGCTCGATCGAACCGATGTAGGTGTCCGGGCGGAGGAGGATGTGCTCCAATTGGCTCTTCTTTTGGTAGGTTTCTTCGATGGTTTTCGAGGCGTTGATGTTTGCGTTGTTGCCGCTTTGCAGCGGAAGCTTTGAATCGGCAACCATGGCGGATTTGGGGTAAAACGTTAGTGTGTCTCGCTGTTAGAAATATTGATCGGAGAGAAACGTTAGTTCTGTAGTTAATTAAGTGAACAGCCGTAGTACTTTTGGATTTGAAATTCAAAAAACTGGGCGGGATTTTTTAAAATTGATAAAGAGAACGACAAAGTTCTCATCTCTACGAATCTCAACGAGTGGGATGATCGAACGGTTGTGCTTTGTTCTGTATCTTTAGTGTTCTAAAAGGAATTTTTTTTTGAAAATTTTAAAGGAAATTACTAGAAGTTGCGCTTTTTTATCAAAGAAGAAATTCCATTCAACACAAATCTAAACATAACAATCAAATATCAAAAGAGGCCCGGAACAAAGAGTAATAATTAGGGTCTGTTTGTTTCACTGTAATTGATTTTCCTGAAAACGTTATCATAACTTTTCGTTGTTTGATTCATGAAAAATGAAAAAGTCAAAGGAAAACGAACTACAGTCAATGAAAAACAGACATTGTTTTAGTGTAAAATGACTTACCCATTGATTTTCGGTAAGTCGCTTTCCTTTCTCCCATTTTCTCTACAAATACTAACCTAAACCATAAACAAAACCTAAACCCTAAATACTAACATAAAAACTAAACCCTAAATACTAACATAAAAATTAAACCTTAAACCCTAAACTTTAAATCCTAAACCCCAAACATTAAACAATAAATGTTAAGCCCTAAACATTAAAAACTCTAACCCTAAACATAAACCCCCTAAACCTTAAATGTTAACATAAACAATAAACACTAACACAAACCTTAAACCCTAAATATTAACATAAACACTAACAACAAACCCTAAACATTAAGCACTACATAAACCTTAAACCCTAAATAAGAACTTAAACCTTAAACCTCAAACCCCAAACATTAAACAATTAATGTTAAACACTAAACATTAGAACACATAACCCTAAACACAAACCCATAAACATTAAATGTTAACATAAACACTAAACACTAACACAAACCATGGACCCTAAATATTAACATAAACATTAAACACTAACAATAAACCCTAAACATTAAACACTAACATACACCTTAAACCCTAAATGAGAACTTAAACCCTAACTTAAACCCTAAACCCTAAAACATATATGCTAAACCCTAACTTAAACCCTAAACACTAAATGCTAAATACTAACCCATATATACTAAACCTTAAACACTAACATAACCCTAAATCGTAAACACTAATCCATAAACACAAAACCCTAAGTGCTATATCATAAACATAAACCCTAAACCCTAAATGTTAAGCCATGAACACTAACATAACCCTAAACCATAAACACTAATCCATAAACACAAAACCTTAAATGTTATATCATAAACATAAACCCTAAAACAAAACCATAAACCCTAAATGTTAATCATAAACACTAAATAAAACATAAATACTAACATAAACCTTAAACCCTAAATGTTAAACCATACATATTAAACCCCAAACACTAACATAAACCCTTACCCTAAACACTAACTCATAAAACCTAAATGCTAACATAAACACTAAACCATAAACAATAAACACTAACATAAACCATAATCCCTAAATACTGATATAAACAATAAACCCTAAAACCTAAACACTAACATAAACACTAAACCTTAACATAAACCCTAAACAATAAACACTAATCCATAAACACAAAACCTTAAATGTTATATCATAAACATAAACCCTAAAACAAAACCATAAACCCTAAATGTTAATCATAAACACTAAATAAAACATAAATACTAACATAAACCTTAAACCCTAAATGTTAAACCATACATATTAAACCCCAAACACTAACATAAACCCTTACCCTAAACACTAACTCATAAAACCTAAATGCTAACATAAACACTAAACCATAAACAATAAACAATAACATAAACCATAATCCCTAAATACTAATATAAACAATAAACCCTAAAACCTAAACACTAACATAAACACTAAACCTTAACATAAACCCTAAACTTTAAATGTTAAACCTTAAACACTAACATAAACCCTAAACAATAAACACTAACCCATAAACCCTAAATGCTAACCTAAATACTAAACCTTAAACACTAAGCACTAACATAAACCTTAAACTCTAAATGATAACCTAAACCCTAAACACTAAAAGGCTAAACACTAAATCATAAACACTAACATAGACCCTAAACCATAAATGAAAAACCCTAAACACTAACCATAGACTCTAAATGCTACCATAAACCCTAATCACTAAACTCTAAACCCTAAATGTTACCATAAACCCTTACATCCTAAACCATAAACCCTAACCATCAACCTAAGCTTTAAACCTTAAACACTAACATAAACCTTAAACCATAAACAATAATCTAAACCATAAATCCTATACCTTAAATACTAATCCCTAAATGCTACCATAAACACTAAATGCTAGTCTAAATCATAAACCATAAACCATAAACCATAAATCATAAATGATATCTTAAACCATAAACCCTAACCTAAACATTAAACCATGTTTTGGTTGGAACTTGTTTTTACCATTATCGATGCTTGTTTGTGGATTGTTCATGAAATTTTCAGGAAACTCTACCAAACAGTGTAAAATAAATTGTACAACATCATCCAAACACCGAAAAATGATTTCTGCAATTAGTTTTCCAACAACTGTAGTTCATTTTCCAGAATTCATTTTCCGGAAACAGTTTTCAGTAAAACAAACAGACCCTTAGATGGATCTAGTTTACCACATTATATATAATTTATTTTAAAGTATTTATTTATTTCAGTATAGTTTTTAAGTTATTATCTACTACTTAGTTACATGTTGAAAATAAATAAAAATTCAATCAAATGAAAAAATTTTATTTCATTTTTTCCAATGTGAATAAAAGCTAAAGCTTCTTCTCTTTCACCTGCCAAACCCAAAAATCGTTATCCCCGCACATCCTAAAAATGCAAAAGCAAATGATTTTCAAATTAAATTATATTAAAAACTGAAAATATTACATTCAAAGCATCTTTCCATCTTCCCCTGTCGAGTATATAATCTCAGGCTACACACAATGTAACACTCTCGATCCGGATGTCACATTTGAGCCTAAGTCCAACCTAAAATCGTAAAATTTCTCAAACTGAGTTTACCCCAATAAGGTATTTCTCTAAAACATTTAAAGCTAACGGTTGAAAATATAGATAAACAATTTAAATTGTTACAAAAGAATTCCAATTTAATTTAAAACATTTGAACAATCGATTTGATTAATACAATTTTAAAAATAAGAATTACAAACTCAATCAACGTAAGGTCATATGAATACACAGCTCACGAAACACAAGTATCATACTCTGAAAAACACCATATGCAGGAATCTCGTATCGATAGTGCTTCTCGATTCGACGGTCAACCTACGCACAAAAACAATGATTCCAAACGCTGAGCTTACAAAGCTCAGTGGTACACATCTACTCTACTATACTATGTGCTAATCATAAACATAAGCGTGCAAGCTAGTATGGGCAATAAGAAGATGTAAATAAACATGTGGCAATACCACTAGTCGCCTAAACCATTCTCTCAACATAGCAAAACGTCATACATGGCCCACAAGGCCCAACCATACTCTTAACATGACATCATAACATTATATAGATATGGTGCTACCGCTAGCCGCCAAATCATATAGCATGGCAAGAAAGTAGAGGTGGCAATCGGGTCGTTTAGTTCGGGTTCGGTTTGAGTTGTTTTGGTTCGGGTCATTTCGGGTCTATCTAGAATCGGTTTAGATTCGGTTCGGGTCTGGTTCGAGTCTAATTCAGGTCTGTGATGAGTCGAATCTGGTTCGGGTATTAGATCGGGTCAAAAACGAATCGGTTGTTTTTGGGTCGGGTCAATAGCAGATCGGTCGTTTTTGGTTCGGGTTAAAATCGGGTCGGGTCAACATTTGAATTTTCGGGTCAATTTAGTTTAAGTTGGATTTAAGGTTTGAGGTTTAGTATTTATGGTTTAGTTTAGAGTAATTGGTGTATGAGATTAATTTTGATTCAACTTGTTAATCTATGCATTTGAATTTGATTAAATATTTAAATCAAAGCTTTATGTATCCATATCAATATTTTGTTTATAATTATATTAAATCAAAGTAATAATAATAATAATAATAATAATAATAATAATAATAATAATAATAATGATGATGATGATGATAATAATGATAATGATGATGATGATAATGTCATAAATGAATTATTTATTAAACTTAGGATCTAATTGAGCTAATTAAATTTTAGAAGCATAAATCACGGACATAATTAAAATAATTTTAAAACTAAATGTGAAATTTCAATTAAATTAATCTAAATTGAAACACAATGAAATTAATAAAAAGAAAATGAGAAAGACAATTGGTAAAAATAGAGAGAAAAAAGATACAATTTTGGAGGGAAATAAGCCACCAATTTTTTAAACTAGATTGAAAAAAAAAAAAGATAATTGGTAAAAATAGAGAGAGAAAAGACAAAATTTTGGAGGGAAATAAACCATCAATTTTTTAAGCTAGAGATTAATTACTTTTTAGGTCATGTTGCATTTAAAATGTTACATTTTAGTACTAATATTCAACTTTAAGTTTTAGTTTAATTTAGTCACAAGTATCCCCACGTTTAGACTTCGGATATAGAAATCTCCTCCCCATAGTGATATTTAGTCTCTAAAAATTTACTTTCAGTCGAAATTAACTAATCTTTGTAATTTAGTCTATTAATTTAATATAATAATATTTTTGTTCATTTTAATTTCTAAGATTTAATTTTTAGCCAGAATTGACTCCTATTTATTTATATGGTATAATTATGAAATTGGTCATTGGACTCTCAAATTTTTCCACTTTCAAATTGTCAATTTAGTCCACAATTTCAGTTTTATGCTATATTTTATGGTGAAATTATAAAATTGGTCACCAAGCTCTCAAATTTCTCTGTTTTTAATGCAATCTTTTGACATTTTTTTCTTTGTAAATGTAGCAACCAAAAAATCACATGACAAGGATGAAGTTAAGATTAAATATTGGGAAAGAAAATAGTATATTAAAATTCTAAATTTAAAAATTAGTAGGGACAAAAGTTTTATTTAATTAATATTTAAACGTAAATGACATAAAATGTTATTATACCACAACTTTGACAAAAGCAACGATGTCTTCCATGCTATAGTACAAAAAGATAATAAAACATACTTCATTTTATTATTTATTATATTGTTAAAAATATGTAATATTAAAAATAAATTATTCATTTATTTTACCTTAATTTTCAGGTTAAAATTGGGTCGATATTCGATTCGGGTAGCATTCGGTTCGGGTCCATTTCGGTTCAACAAAAAAATTTGGATTGGTTTCGATTCAGTTTATTTCGGGTTTCGGGTCAACTTCGGATCATCATGTTCGGGTCAAAATCGGGTCTCGGTTCGGGTTTTGGGTCTCGAGTCAAGTTTGTCAGGTCTACAAGAAAGCATACGCTTCTCCTAGCATATAGGTATTATACCATGATATAGGAGTGAGACCCACAACCACTAAGTATCGGGATACATACACTCTGAGTGAGGCATGCGACCACTAAGCATCGGGATACATACACCCATGCTCGGAATCTCTCATTAAGCATATTTGAATTAGGCTTGCGTCCACTAAGCATCGAGATCCTACATTCGGGAATCTTCAATCATGGTGTTGCAACACACTCTTTCTCTCACTGGGTATCCGGATCCCATCAATCAATGGTAACTCAATCAAACAAGTGCCCATACTTGGCACACATCACACGATCCACCAAGGATACTTATGGTGTTATTACAAACAAGTAACCCAAGACTTTACCAAGTTAATACATTATGAAAGTTACATTAATCATCCTCATTAATTATCTCTATTAATCCATTTATCTCATTAATATCTCACGTTAATTTCCATCTTTTTATTAGCATTAAAGATTATTCCGTTTAGTGGGTATTGGTACTCGAACACGAGTATCGATATGGTACCCCTAGGTACTGATACTCACACGTGTATCGATACTAAAATGGCTTATTAGAAATATTTAGGGAAAACTACACCGGTGGTACCCTAACTATGCATGTTTTCCTACTTTGGTCCCAAAACTATGTTTTTCGGCAAAAGAGTCCCTTCCGTTACATAGTTCTCCTATTTTGGTCCCCCGACGTTAAATAACTAACGGTTTTGTTGATGTGACATTTTTTTAATATTTTTTAAGGCTGACGTGGCATTTTTAATATTTTTTTAATCATTTCTCTCTCCTCTTATATATTATTTTTATTTAATTTTATTCACCCAATCATGTTGTGACACGTGTCACTACACTATTAGGTGAACCCCCCCCCCCCCCCCCCCAAATCCTAAAAATCGAACTTGGTGCCACTGGGATTCGAACCCAGGACACTAGTGCACCAAACATGCACTTGAACCAACTAGGCTAGGTTGGATACTTGATTCAAATCTACAAACACATATATTTAAGCTGTACAAATTAACCCCAAAAAACCTAAAAACATAATTGGTGACACTGGGAATCGAACCCAGGACCACCTGTGCATAATGCATGCGTGTGAACCAACTATGCTAGGCTGGTTAACTGATTCAAATCTACTAACATTTATATTTAAGTTGTACAAATTAACCCAAAAAAACCTAAAAACATATTTATTTATTATAAAATTAATATTTATTAATAATATAAGAGGAGAGAAATAATCAAAAAATATTAAACTAATGATATTAATTAATATTAATAATTGTTAAATTTTTACAAAATGATCACATCGAACTATTAAAAAAAGTCCTTAAACTTATCAAAATTTATCACCATTTTATAATGTGCAGTGGTCATTTTACAATAGTTTTATAATTTTAATAACTATTTTGTAACTATTAAAACAACAGTGTTCTAAAAAGAACATTTTTACTTAGTTTAGTGATAATTTGTATAGTATATCTTAAAAATTTAACAATTAATATATTGCAGTAACAATTAATATTAATAAATATCATTAGTTTAATATTTTTTTGATTATTTCTCTCCTCTTATATTATTACTAAACATTATTATAAAATAAATAAAAATACTTGCAGTAATAGTAAAGTAAAAATTTAACAATTATTAATATTAATAAATATCATTAGTTTAATATTTTTTGATTATTTCTCTCCTCTTATATTATTAATAAATATTAATTTTATAATAAATAAATATGTTTTTAGGTTTTTTTGGGTTAATTTGTACAACTTAAATATAAATGTTAGTAGATTTGAATTAGTTAACCAGCCTAGCATAGTTGGTTCATGCGCATGCATTATGCACTGGTGGTCCTGGGTTCGATTCCCAGTGGCACCAATTATGTTTTTAGGTTTTTTTGGGTTAATTTGTACAGCTTAAATATAAGTGTTTGCAGATTTGAATCATGTATCTAGCCTAGCCTAGTTGGTTCAAGTGCATGTTTGGTGCGCTGGTGTCCTGGGTTTGAATCCCAGTGGCACCAAGTTCGATTTTTAGGATTTTTTTTTTGGGGGGGGGTTCACCTAATAGTGTAGTGACACGTGTCACAACATGATTGGGTGAATAAAATTAAATAAAAATAATATATAAGAGGAGAGAGAAATGATTAAAAAAATATTAAAAAATGCCACGTCAGCCTTAAAAAATATTAAAAAATGCCACATCAGCAAAACCGTTAGTTATTTAACGTCGGAGGACCAAAACAGGAGAACTATGTAACGGAAGGGACTCTTTTGCCGAAAAACATAGTTTTGGGACCAAAGTAGGAAAACATGCATAGTTAGGGTACCACCGGTGTAGTTTTCCCAAATATTTAATTTCCACAAGTACTAGTACGGGTCGACCCGTATCGATACGACCCCCAATCGCGTACCGGTACGGCTGAAGCTCGTACCAATACCCTATACACGGGTTCACACCATTTCCTTGAGTTGTGGTTTTACAACACTTTATTCGATCCGTAAAGCTTATGAAAGTCATTAGGGTTGTTTACTAATGCATTAAATCAATTAATATTAATTACCAACTTCATGATCATTTATTCTAATACTACCAATTATGAGTCTTGTAACCCCCTTAGCCCGGCCTAGACGTTTGACCCGAACTATGAAGATTACACGGGGAAAACCAAAGTCAACCCGAAAGTCAACCTTGATTTACGACCCTTTTTTTTAATCTTGTCTAAATACATATTAAACCTAAGTGAGTACTCACGAAACATGATTGAGAAAGGCACATCGATCGGATATCATTTAGGGACTCAATTGCATTTTATACAAGATTAGGGACCAAATTGTAATTTTTGTAAATTAGAGGGACTTCATTGATTTTAGGGTTACCAGTATGAAATTAATCATGTTACATGCTTCTCTGCCAAATTCCAGCTTAAAAAGACATCCCAAGCTCAAGCAATTGCAATCACAACATTTAGGACTAAATTGTAAAGCATGAAGACTCAAAGCAATTCAAATCTGTGTCCAACGGTCACCCGTATCGGAACACCTACCCATCGTACCGAAACACATGTATCGAAACGGTGTTGACCGTTTCGGTACGCGGGTATGTTCCGAGACCAGTACCGAAACATGGCATTCCAGTAGCCAAACTGTTTCGAAACAGCCTCAGTCGTTTCGAAACACAAAAACCATTTCAGGCCCCCGTTTCGAAACACTAGAGGGTGTTTCGATACAAATTGCCCAGAAACAACATCTATTGCTGGTTTTTCATCCTTTAGCCTAATCAAACATGCCTCAAAGACTCCCAAATCATACTAGGAAACCATTTAACACATAAGGAACATATTTAGGACATCCTAAAACGAACATAACATCAAACACAAATTCACGTAGTCTAGAGGCATACTCCCTAATCATAAAACAAATATAAGCAATCCAACCTCAAACAAAACATTTAAGGCCAATTACAACCCAAACATGCCAGAACCTTAGGGAGTTCAAACATATCTTCCAAATACAACCTTGGTTTCCCATTGCCATTATACCAAAACTAAAGTGTGTGAAAACTTCACCATACATGAGCTTGAACTTCTTTGGATGATCTTAACCTCTTTGATGCCCAGAAACACCTCAATTATCTGCATTATTGGTAAAAGAGAGCGTAAGCACTAAAGCTTAGTGAGGCATACTCTAAAGAAAAATCAACTCAATAATGCATATCTTGTAAACACTTTCTCAAAAGCTTTTTAACAACATGCTCATTCTATCTCATGCTTGAAAACCTTTCAAAGCAACTTCTCATTGAAAACACATGTACCTTCATTCTATCTCATGCATTTAAACCAATGCAAAACTCATGGCAAAGCCATACTCATGCTTGTAACACCAAATCATTTCATAAACAAATCTCATATGCATTTCTCATAGCATAAATCATTTCATCAAAGGTACATGTGAATCAAAAGCATTTTCATATATTATATTGGCATTTCACATCTCATTATTACTCGGATATACAGACATCTCACTAGACACTTCCGGTGGCATCTACCATCACCGTACTCACTCGTCTAGTAACATAATTTCCGGTGGAATCTCACATCACCGTACTCACATGGCAGAATCTCTCATCGCCACAAAGCTTGGGTATTTCACCAAGTCCTACCCGATGGAATGCCTATCATCGGTTCTCTCCCTTTAGCTTAACCAAAGAGCACGTATGAATTTTTAGTTTATAGTGCACTCTCATCCTATTGATCGATCAATTATATCCGGTAAGTATCTCAACATCTATGCCAATATATTATGTTAAATCATCATCTCACCTGATGTTTTTCATGCAACAATTCTCAAACATTCTCATCTTATTTCAAAACCATAACATGTGCCATGCTTTAAACAAAAGCTCAAATCTCAACCATGCAACATGTTACTTCATGTAATCATTTCAAGCATCATCTCATGCTATAAAATATGCATAAAAACAGTAGGAATTTATCAATCTTAAACCATAAGCATGTAAAAACATTTTAGGGGCAATCACCACATCTATGATATCAATCTAGCCTGTACTTACTTCCGGACTTAGGAAGGTGTTTCAAACCTTTCCTAAATCCCCAAACCTTGATTCTTTGTCCCTCAAGGACTTCTAAAACCATACGCACTCACCGATTACATTTCGCTTGTTCACCGAAACGCTATCTAAGCTTTCAGATCAACTCCAAAGGCGTCTGAAGATGTCTCCCCTATTTTAAACACATAAGAGCAGAGGATTAATGCATCATCATGCATTGAAATCATCAGCCACACACCTAATCTCGCTGCTCTACTCAAAAACCACAGTTCGGCTACCAAACACTACCGAAATCACCCCCAAACTCTTCCAAAACAAAACCCAGCCAAGATCTAACACTTCTAATCATTTCTAAACATCAATTAACATCAAAAACCAACACAACCACGTCCTTATACCTCCAGCTATGACAGAACACCAAAATCACCCCAAAAACCATCATTCTAACAAGCAAAACTTAGGAAAACAATCATATTCGAGATTTGATTGATAAAACCTCATTTGTAGCATCAATTAACATCCAAAATACATTAGAAAACCATCTCAAAACAGAGTCCAATCGTTCACCACGAAAATCTTCAAGATCTTTTCCAAAATCTTGAGTTTTAAGGCAATTTCTTGTTTCTAACATTAAAACCACTTAAAAATCATTAACAAAGGATTGATAACTTGGGAATTTCAGTAAAGAACTGATCATTAGAGGAGAAGGACGAAGCTTACCTCTAATGGATGATTTCTCCTTGATTTGGGCAAGTTTTCTTGAAAATTCAATGTAGAAATCACGTGGATTTGATGAGGAATTGATTAAGAAACTGTGAAACCGATATTTTAATTTTGATATAACTAAAGAACCTAAGGACTAAATTGAAAATGTCAAAACAAATTTTTAAGTCCTCAAACATCCCCATATGATTTAAAGAATATGCCTAAGTTAAAAACTAAGATTTCCAAATATTTTCTAAGTGTTCTTAAAGCCGAAACAATGTTTTTCGAGTCCCTGTTTCGAAACGGTTTTGAAACTGTCAATCCCTGTTCCGAAACGAGTATCAAAACGATTTCAACACTGCCAACCCATGTTTCGAAGCAAGTATCGAAACGGATTTAGAACATAGAGAACCCGTATTGAAACGACTTCAAGTGTTTCGAAACGGTTCTTCATTTGATTTGAAAAATGTGACCGTTGCAAGTTTTTAACCGATTTTTTAGAAATCGTTAAGGCGTTTCGAAACGAGTTTAAGCTGTTTCGAAACAACCCTTGACAGTGGCAAAAGTGTTTCGAAACGGGTAAATACCGTTTCGATACGGGCTCTTAAATGCACCCCAACGACTCTTTCTATTTTGGTCCATTTCGAAACAGGCTCTCGCGTTCCGAAACGGGTGGTTGCAGACTGCATTTATAGAGGTGAGATAACACCCTCAACGGCTCTATTGATGAATGCAACAACCAAAACAACTAGAAATCAATGAGAAGGTATAAAAGAGACCTCTAAAAGCTCCAGCAACAACTATTGATCCAAAAGCAAATATACATACATCAAATCCAAGCATTTGTGCCTAAATCCCAATATTGTCTAGAAACCCCAATTGTAATTTTAATTCTTTTCTTTTTCAATTGGGTTGAGTGCTTGCAATTGAGCTACAATTTGTATTGAGAGATACTATCTTAGCCATCAAACTCTCTGTTCTCTTTGTGTGAGGATTGAGTTAAATTTTGGGTAGAAAATTTAACCAAAAATTGTAAAGGTTACCTCCTTAGCCTAGAAAAGGGGAAGAGCAATTAGTGGAATTGTTGCAAATCCTTAGTGAAGCTAAGGTAGTGGATGTAGAGTTCATTTGGAACTTGAACCACTCTAAAATTCCTTGTCTATCTTTTTAATTTGCAATTTCCACCACCTAAACCTTTAAAAATCCAATTCACCCCCTCTTGGTTCATTTCGATCATTCGATCCACTCAACAATTGGTACCAGAGCCTACCTCTTTGAGGATTAACAACCACAAGAGGAGTTCATAGGAAGAGTGTGATCATCAAAAATCAAGATATGGCTTCAACCTCCGGTTCGGGCATGTATGAGTCTCAATCCACCACAAAACCTCCCTTCTTCAATGGTGATAACTATCCTTTTTGGAAGTATAGAATGCGTCTCTTCATCAAGTCCAATGACTACTTAGTTTGGGATGTCATTGAAGATGGCCCCTACATTCCATTGAAGCAAGATAGTGAAGGCAAGATGATTTTGAAGAAGAAGGTGGAGATGAGTGAAGAAGAAAGGAGAAAGATTCAAATAAATGACAAAGCTCTCCACATGCTCTTTTGTTCATTTGGTCCGTACATTTATTCCAAAGTGTCATCCATTGAGAGTGCCAAAGAAGTGTGGGACACTCTTGAGACTACCTATGAGAGAACCAATGATGTCAAAGAAATTAAGATTGGAATTCTCAATCTTAGTTATGAAAATTTCAAGATGGAGCCCGATCAGACGGTGTCCAAGATGTTTGATCGGTTCTCCACCATAGTCAATGGCCTCAAAGGATTTGGAGAGACAATACCGGAAGACAAGCTTGTCCGGAAGCTACTCTATTCGCTTCCCAAATCTTGGGATGGGAAGAGAACCACCATCATAGAGGCTAAAAATTTGAAGACTTTAAAGCTTGATGAGCTAGTGGGTTCTCTCCTTACACATGAGATTATGAAGCAATGAAGGGAAGAAGAGAAGAAGAAAGAATAGAAGAGAGTAGAAAAGCTAGAGGTTGAAAAGAAGAAGAAGATGGAAATAGCTCTCAAAGCTTCACTACTTGAGGAGAGCTCTTCTAGTGAGGAGGATGAGCTAGAAGAATTGGCTATGACAGCCAAACGATTCTCACGCTTTATGAGGTCCAACCGGGGAAGAAAAATCCAAAGAAAAATGGACTTCAAAGGCAAGAACAAAGAAGAAGCAAGGGATCAAATCATTTGCTCTGAGTGCAAACAACCCGACCACATACGTTCGGAGTGCCCTCAACTCAAGAAGAAGGGCTTTGAGAAGAAGAAGAAGCTCAAAGCCAAGCTTGCTACTTGGAGTGATGAGGAGTCATCGGAGGATGATGAACAAGAAGTGGCCAACCTTTGCCTCATGGCACTTGAGGAAGATTCCTCCATGGTAACCTCTAACTCATCAACTTTAGATTTTACATATGATGAATTGAATGATGCATATGATGAGTTACAAGAGGTCTATGATGAATTAGTTGAGAAATATAAAGAGTCGGTCATTAGAATTCTCCCTATACAAACAAAGATATTAAGCTTTTGTTTTTGGTACCCAAATTATTTTGGGTCCATGAGTGTTAGCTTTCAAAACCTTGGTTCCCTTAGGAATCCAAGATGACATAGCACTAATATTATTAGATTTTACAAGTTCTTTAGGAACCCATACACTTCTAATTCTTTTAGTTCTATTATGTCTAGAAGAGCTACCTTGTTTATAGTAGTTAGTCTTTTTCTTAGGTTGGTTTGTTCTTGAAGATTCACCTATTTCATGCTTGACACTACCGACATTTTTAAAAGACTCTTTGAGCTTATTTAGCTCATCCAACACCTTTTGGTGTTCACTATTACATTGAGATAAAAGATTATTAAGGTCAACATTTTCATCTTGAAAAAAATTTAGTTAATCTTTCAACCCTAATATCTTTTTCTCAAATTTTGAATTAGCTTGAGAGAGTGATTCATTTTTCTCATTTAGTTCGAAAATGATTTTCTTATTCCTAATGACCGACTCTTTATATTTCTCAACTAATTCATCATAGACCTCTTGTAACTCATCATATGCATCATTCAATTCATCATATGTAAAATCTAAAGTTGATGAGTTAGAGGTTACCATGGAGGAATCTTCCTCAAGTGTCATGAGGCAAAGGTTGGCCACTTCTTGTTCGTTATCCTCCGATGACTCCTCATCACTCCAAGTAGCAAGCTTGGCTTTGAGCTTTTTCTTCTTCTCAAAGCCCTTCTTCTTGAGTTTTTCGGCTCCTCGAACTCCTCAACAAAATGGGGTAGTTGAGAGGAAAAATAGAACTTTGCAAGAAATGGCTAGAACTATGCTTTGTGAAAATAATTTACCTAAATATTTTTGGGCGGAAGCCACAAACACCGCTTGCTATATTGTTAATCGAGTAATGATTAGGCCAATTTTAAAGAAAACACCTTATGACTTAGGTAAATTTGATGCAAAAAGTGATGAAGCTATTTTCATAGGATATTCTTTAACCTCTAAAGCCTATCGAGTATTTAACAAAAGAACTTTGGTAGTAGAAGAATCTATACATGTTGTATTCGATGATAACCTCCTTCCAAGGAAGGATTCTTGTGATGATGATGATGTAGGAATCATAAATGCCTTTGATGGAGGACAAACTTCAAAGGAGGATGAGATTCCAACAAAAGAAGATGACACACAAGATCCACCTCTTGAAGCCTTGAAGGACCTGGCTCTTGAGGAAAAGGAAGTGAGCTACCCAAGGGAGTTCAACTATGTCAAAGATGGTGAAATCTCGGGTGATCCATCCAATGGGGTAACCACTCGATCTTCTCTTAGATTAATGAATCATGTTGCATTTATCTCATGCATAGAGCCTAAGAATATTAAAGAAGCATTGAAAGGTGATTTTTGGATTATGGCTATGCAAGAAGAGTTAAATCAATTTGAGAGAAGTAACGTTTGGATTATGGGGGTTGCAAAATCGATAGGAAAAGTACTTCGGGAACTTGTCAATTCCTAGGTAGTATGCTCATATCTTGGTTTTCTAAGAAATAAAATAGTGTAGCCTTATCTACCACCGAAGCCGAGTACATATCCTTAGGGAGTTGTTGTGCTCAAGTCCTTTGGATGAAGCAACAACTCTTAGATTATGGAATTAAAGTTGAAACCATACCCCTAAAATGTGACAACACTAGTGCTATATGTTTAACAAAAAATCCCATCCAACACTCTAGAACCAAACACATAGAAATAAAGCATAATTTCATTAGAGATCATGTCCTTAAAGAAGATGTGGTTATAAAGTATGTAGACACCTTAAATCAATTAGCAGACATATTTACAAAACCTTTAGACAAAGAGCGTTTTTGGTCCCTTAGGAGAGAGTTAGGTCTAGCTAGCCTATCTTGACCTTTTAGGACCTCTTTTGTGCTTAAAATTGCTTGATCTTGTGAAATGCCATGTTTATGTGTTTTGACTCCTAATTTCATCCATGCCTATAGCTAGGGGGAGTATGTTTATGTTTGCATATGTTTTTATTGCTCATTCATGTCATTCATGCATGTTAGGCCTTAGAAAAACTCAATTTTCTGCACTTCCAGGCCCAGGTGTATCGAAACGGGTCAACCTGTGTCGATACAAATGCTTTAAAATCATGTCTGAGAGAAGGGCATTTCGAAACGCCTTAAAAGGGTTTCGAAACGTTTTGGCTACTGCCAAGGGGTGTATCGAAACAAGTTTCGATACGAGTCAACGGGGCTTCGATACGGTCAACCCTGTATCGAAACGGCCAGCTGAAATTTTAAAAAAGGGTCAAATTCTCGTGCTCGCGTTTCGAAACGGTCAAGACCGTTCCGAAACGGTTTCGCGGACAACTTTAAGTAGAGCTTTTAATGATAAAGTTCACTTTAATTAAAACTCTCTCAAACCCTAAAAACCCTAGCCCGAATTTTTCCCTATAAAAACCCTCTAAACCTCTTTGTTTTTCACCAAATCTTGAGGGGTTTTTCTCTAAAACACTAGTCTAAGCAAGATTCATCAATATTGTGCAAGGATTTTCATCCATTCATCCAAAATCCCAAACTAAGGTATTTTTCCTCTTTTTCTTTTTCCTTCAATTTATGTTCGAATCTTAGGTTAGAAAATTTTATTTTTGTATAGTTTATATGTTTTTATGCTTGGGTTTTTCATATCTTGTAAAAAAATTTCAAAATCTTCAATTTTCTGATTCGAATATAAAAATTTTCACTCGTATTTTCTTTTACTGTTTTTCTTTTAATGTTTTTTTTGTTTTTGTTTTAATTTTTTTTAAAAACCTAAGTGGGATTTATCATTGGATTGAATTTAGAAATCTATACATACACTTAATTTTTTTAAAACTTGCTTGCTTATATTTTTAGGATGTCGGAGAATGTTAGCAAAAAGCGTAAGTCCGTTCAAACTGGTGACTCGAGTCTGCGTCCAAATCTCGCTCAGCTCTTTTAAAAATATCTTCGAACTCCGGAGATGAGAGCTCGTTTCAAATATGTCAAGGAGTACGAAGTTCGTCGTGAGCGTGTGATTGATCTCGACTTCCTTAACTCCGAGCGATTTCTTTTCCGTTACCTCGAGCGTTTGAGCGAATGGGATCTTCTTCCTTTGTTGAGCATCCCGAACATTTGCTACAAACACATGGTACTTATCTTTTACTCCAATGCTCACCTTATTAATGATGAAACAAATACCGAGGTTGTTGGGATTGAATCTTATATTTTAGGGAAAAAGTTTGTTGTTAATGTTGCTCTCTTGGAGTCTACGTTTTCCCTGAAGAATATAGGACTTGAGAATGAGAGTCATTTTGGTTCTCACACCGGTCAAGTACTTACTTTGGATGCGCACGATCGTTTCCTCCATTTGATGGTTTCATGGTTCCTTCGCCCCTCCGGAGGTAAATATTCTCATATCCGTCAAGTTGACTATTTTTGGCTTGAGTGTTTCCGTCGTGGTGAGCGCCCTAATGTTGCTAAGATCATATTTACCGAGATGGTTAACAATGTTAAGCTTATTGACACCGATTCTTTGAAATCCTTTACTTATGGCACGATCTTAAGTTACATCTTTAGCTCGATTGGTCTCGATTGCACCTACGACTCTCCGGAACCCCGCAAGTCAAAAATTGGTGAGTCCTCTCTTCGCAAGTCCGGTTTTCACTATGTGAACGATGCTTGGGAACGTGTTGATAGAGCAGCACCTCCTCCTCCTCCTCCCATTAAACCTCAACCTCAAGCTCAAGCTCAAGTTGCAAACAATGAAGCTCTCACGGCTTTAATTACCGAGCGGTTCAATGCCATGGACACTAACATGGCTTCGGGTTTTGGTGCCATCAACACTCGCTTGCAAAGTGTAGAGGATCGCCTCCTATCCCTTGAGAACTCACACTCAGCCATGGACATGTCCTTCTCTACCTTCTATGGCCAATGGATGAAGTTTTGCCGTTCTCAAGTCAAGAGCGATGATGAGACTTCGGATGATGATGGTGACGACGAGGCCTAGGACATTCATGACATATCATATTATCTATGCATTTTAGGATTAAGTTTGCATCTTTATTTTCATTATGTTTTATGAACCTATGCTTTTAGTTTTATTTGGGATTATGCTTTGAACTTAATGTTGATTTATGTTTTGGATATTTTAATTTTATGAATTAATATTATTGTTGCTTATTGCTTAATGCTTATTGGTACTAACCCTTTCTCTTCTCAATGAGCCTTGTTTATTATTTTTGATCTAACAAAAAGGGGGAGAAGAAATTTAAGAGCCAAAACTTCGTTTTTAAATGTCTAAAGTGTTTTTTAAGTTTTAAAACTTGAATTTCAAAGTTAAAATCTTTTTAAAACTTTAAAAACCTATCTTAAATTAAGGGGGAGTTAGAATGAGTTCAAAATTTTCAAAACTCTTAAAAATTCTAACTTTGGTTTTGTTATATCAAAAGGGGGAGATTGTGAAACCGATATTTTAATTTTGATATAACTAAAGAACCTAAGGACTAAATTGAAAATGTCAAAACGAATTTTTAAGTCCTCAAACATCCCCATATGATTTAAAGAATATGCCTAAGTTAAAAACTAAGATTTCCAAATATTTTCTAAGTGTTCTTAAAGCCGAAACAGTGTTTTTCGAGTCCCTGTTTCGAAACGGCCTAAGGCGTTTCGAAACGGTTTTGAAACTGTCAATCCCTGTTCCGAAACGGGTATCGAAATGACTTCAACACTGCCAACCCATGTTTCGAAACAAGTATCGAAACGGCTTTAGAACATAGAGAACCTGTATTGAAATGACTTCAAGTGTTTCGAAACAGTTCTTCATTTGATTTGAAAAATGTGACCGTTGCAAGTTTTTAACTGATTTTTTCAGAAACCGTTAAGGCGTTTCGAAACGAGTTTAAGCTGTTTCAAAACGACCCTTGATAGTGGCAAAAGTGTTTCGAAATGGGTAAATACCGTTTCGATACGAGCTCTTAAATGCACCCCAACGACTCTTTCTATTTTGGTCCGTTTCGAAACAGGTTCTCGCGTTCCGAAACGGGTGGTTGCAGACTGCATTTATGGAGGTGAGATAACACCCCCAACGGCTCTATTAATGAATGCAACAACCACAACGGCTAGAAATCAATGAGAAGGTATAAAAGGGACCTCTAAAAGCTCCAGCAACAACTATTGATCCAAAAGCAAATATCCATACATCAAATCCAAGCATTTGTGCCTAAATCTCAATATTGTGTAGAAACCCCAATTGTAATTTTAATTCTTATCTTTTTCAATTGGGTTGAGTGCTTGTAATTGGGCTACAATTTGTATTGAGAGATACTATCTTAGCCATCAAACTCTTTGTTCTCTTTGTGTGAGGATTGAGTTAAATTTTGGGTAGAAAATTTAACCGAAAATTGTAAGGGTTACCTCCTTAGCCTAGAAAAGGGGAAGAGCAATTAGCGGAATTGTTGCAAATCCTTAGTGAAGCTAAGGTAGTGGATGTAGAGTTCATTTGGAACTCGAACCACTCTAAAATTCCTTGTCTATCTTTTTAATTTGCAATTTCCACCACCTAAACCTTTAAAAATCCAATTCACCCCCCCTCTTGGTTCATTTCGATCATTCGATCCACTCAACAGAATCAAAGGAAGATTAAAATCTCATCAAATGAAGTGAAAATCAAAGGATATTTGCTGGAGAGAATGTGTTTGGTTGAAAAGAATTTGAGAGAAAATAAAATGAGGGGAAATTTGTGAAAAGTAGATATGAATAGTCAAAGGTAGTTTCTAGTTTAATTAACCTTCATTTCCTTTAATTAAAACATTAATTAAATCACCCAAATTAAGAAAAAATCTGATGAAAACATTTTGGTAAAATTAGCTCCTTAAAGATTCAAAGTTTCAATCCTTTACAAAACAGTCACTACTAAACTTTGTAAAACTGCGATTTGGTCACTACACCGAAATGTAGTATTTCCAAACCATATTTTGTAAAATTGATTCCACCATTATCTTTCATACATTAAATGAGGATTTTTAGATATTTTTCTATATTTTTAAAGCATCCTGAACTAGGTGTTCTCTAAAACTCCCTTTAAGATTCGAACCGTTCTCGACCGGTCCGATTCGAACTCTAAAACATCTAGGCCCAAATTTAGGGTGTTACAAGTCTATTTAATATTATTTTCATCGAACTTGTCAATTCATATCTCAAGCACTCAAGAAACACAACATGTAAATCAACCAATTAGATAATTATACGAATATTCAAACGACCCTACACGGTCTCTCAAGTCTCCATGAGTCTCATCATATTCACAACATCATCATGCATCTAATATATATCAAGTCTCATACGATCGGTCTCCAAATAGGCATATTCATCGTCTACCTATTTTGCAAATACTAACACGCAAAGCAATCACATTTATGATGCTCATGAATAAATAGGATTTCGAGGTGTGCTAACCTTAAGCCAACGCGATAAATCCCCCTCCAAGCTCCTCTAAACATATCTTTAATTCCAATATTCGAGTCCACCAAAACCTCAAATAAAATAAATACGACTACATAAGCCATTTTACACTATCAAGCTACTTTAGGGGATAAAATGCGTAAAAACAACTTACCGGGTTCGAATTTGGCGAAAAGGACTGCGCCAACGGACTTAGAGCATCAATAAACCCTAGGTAGGGTCCCTTAAAAAAAGTCAACTCTTGGTTAACGGTAGCTCGATCAACGACACGATTAACACAGCTCGGCTCGGCTTAGATGGCTTCAACCACCCAGGACGATGCCTACGCGCAACCGACGACACATGTGGCGCATTCGGCGGCCTCCGGTGGTCGAACGACTACGACAAGCTCCAGATCGACTGTTTTTTGGCTTGTGATAACAGTGTTGGTGATATTTCTTGACGAATCATGATGTATCTCCCCCTTTTAAAGCTTCCAAATCCTCCTCTCTCACCCCAACGAGTGACGGTGTAACCCTAATTTTGAGCTTGGAAGTTAACCGAGTTTGGCTAGACGGTTTTGGCAAACCGGTCTAGGTAATTTAGACTAGTTTCGGGAATAAATTGAGTTAAAATGTTTTTGAGCAAAATAAAATATGAGAAATGTTTTAAAATTCCAAAATAATGTTTTGAAGGTTTTGGAGAGTTCAATTTTATAAAATTGGACTGATTTAATTGGCATTTTGGAAATAGTGACTAAATCGTAAAAATTGAAAAATACGTTTTAATTACTAAATTGAAAAGAGTCAAGGCCTATAATCTTTAGGGAGCTATTACACCAAGGTTTTATCAGCATTTTCTCTTATTTTGGATATTTTTAAAGGTTTAATAAAAATATTTATTAAATGGTTTTAATAAAAAGGATTTTTGGAAGGCTAAAATATTTTCTTACGTGACTTTTTTTCTCCCAACTTTTTCTTTCAACTTTCCCATAAGCCAAACTACTTTCTCATCACTAAAATCTCAAGAGATTTATTCCTTTTCACCCACTATTGATTTCTAAATGGTTTCCATGGATTTATACATCAAGCATTCTTGGATTTCTTGAAGGATTCCATCCAAACTATTGCCAAACCAGTGAAAAGCTTATGTTAGAGAAGTAGAGGAGTTTGATCTGATGTCTTTGGAAGAGGTCTTGGTTGCTCCAGAGGCTTGATATTGCTTCGGCAAGTGAAGTGAAGCTTTTTCGGTGAGTGGAAATGATTTTAAAGGCTTTTCAAAGGTTTGAAAGCAAAGCTTGGGGTTTAGATTTAAGCTTGAAACACTAATCTAAGTTTAAAAGTAAGTATGGAAGATTTTGCTCTCGGTTTATCAGTTTTTCCAATGTTTTGATAAATCATGCTCATGTTTTAAAAAGAGATTTGTTACCTACTGTTTGTGCATGTTTTGAGACTTGAAAATGGTTGAATATAATCCCATGAGATTTGTTTTATGATTTGAAAGAGTTTATAACTTGTTGAGAAAATGCTATGCATTGTTTATGCTTTTGAGATGGGATGAGACTTGATTTATGTTTGTGCATTGAAAACAGTAGGGTAATAAGGTTTAAATGTGTATATTAACATAGTGATGAGACTTAATATTATTGAGTATAATTGATCGACCAATAGGATGAGAAATGCACTATAATATACAAATTTCGTACGTGAGACAAATTCTTCGGTTACACAATAGGGGTGGATTCTATTGTGTTGCTAGTGATAGGGGGTAGATTCTATCACCAATGGGAAATGGGAGTAGTGTCATCCTGGCCGAAGTGAGATTATGGTGAGGGTAGATTTCACCATGAGACTTGATGGGGGTAGTGCCATCAAGGTGTCCGCATATTCGAACATTTATGGATATGGGTAGTGTTACCCAAGGATGAGGGTAGATTCCATACATGTCACTTTTAATGCCAATATATGAAATTACATGTTTCATGGTTTTAAATGTTTTATATAATGAGATTTATACATGAGATTTTGGTGAGATATGTTTATGATATTCAAATATGAGAAGCTTGCAATTGGATTTGCATTGTGATAAATGCATGATATTGATGATACATGTTTTATAAATGATTATTAATTTTACTTTGAAAGGGATTTAAAGCATGAATTGTATTTGAGCATGATGAAAAGAGATTTGTTTTTAAAATACATTATTGTTGGTTTTTAATCGAGTGATCCTCACTAGGCATTTATGCTTATGCTATCTTTTTCCAACAATGCAGAGAAATAGCTATTTGGAGGCAACAAGAACACAAGAGAAGATCCAAGAGATGTATCATAGCTCAAGTATGATTTTACATTTACTGAATAGTAATAAATGGCAATGAGAGGGTACCTATATGTTTTGGGAGGTTGTGTTTTGAAACTCTCTAGTTTGTGGCAAGTTTGTATTGTCTATTTAGACTTGTAAATGGCCTTTATATGTTGGTATTTGGTTTGGTTTGCATTTTGATCTTTATGTGGTTGATTTCTTAAGGAGCATGCCTATAGATTGTCATCTATGGATTGGTTTGTGTTAAATGCTTGATTTGGTGCTTAATACCTTTAGATTCATGCCTTAATGTTTGTGCTTATGTTGGAAGCATTTTAGATTGGTTTTGGATAATTTCTAGTATGTAAAAGTTGAGAAAAATGACATTACAAGCCCAGGCGTACCAAAACGCGGGCTAGCGTACCGATACAATGTGCCTAAATTTGTCTAGGCATTTCGATACGGGCTGAGCCATTTCGATACGAGGTGTCTAGTTCAGGCATGATGTTTTGATACGCGAGGGCGTACCAATACAGGTTCGAGGAATTCAAAACAGTGGAATCTTATTGGAAGAATGTGTACCGATATGGGCCTGGGGCGTACCGAAACGCCTGACCGTTTTGTTAGTTATTTGGCGTCTGCAAGTTTACTTTTGTTACGTTTTGGTCCTTGAATGTTAAGCATGCAAGTGATTGAGTTTATAATGTTGTTATAAGCTGGTTTTTGACATGTAAGCATTATATTAGACTAATTAAGGATTGGTAAACTTAAATTGGCTTAAGCCCCTATATTTATCAAATTTTACAAAATGGTCCCTAAAATACATTTGGAATGAATCGGATGTCCAATTAGCCTCGTTCAAGTCGTAACGTTATCCGTTGTGAGCATGACCACCATAGGAACTAATAAGAGCATCTAGATAAGATAAAAAATATTTTTTATTGGAATAAATCTTCATCGGTTTGTTCCAATATTCCTCGTGTATCTTGCTCGAGTCGGTGAAACGGTTAGACCGGATCAAGGGGGTTATAGACGGTAGCGACACAACTACCATCGGCGGATTCATCACGGCGAGCTAAAGGTAATGACAGCGGCGGTGCGGCGGATCAAAATTTGAAACTCCTATCCCTTACTTTTTCTCTCCAATTTTTCTCTCTCTCCCAAAATATCTTATTTTCCTTTTTCTCTCTCCTCGTCTAAACTTTTTCTCACTTTTTCCACCAACTACACATATTTAAAATTCAAACATTATCTTCTAAATTAATGGACCCAACCTAAAAGCCCATAACTTATTCTTCCAAGATAAAGGCCCATAATTTGGCCCGAGACTCGATTCACTAACCCGAGAATTGATTCTTCACACACAAAAATCGAAAATATAAAATTGAATGTTTATATTGAGATTATTGTTATTGTTATTAACTTGTTGGGTTGAATGGTGGGATAATTGAAGCGATAGAGGAAAAAGTCCATTAAAGAGCGTTGATTAAGAACTTAGGTGGCTGATTAAAGGAAGAAAAAGACTGGTAGGAAATTTCATGAGTTTTCAATGAAACCAGTGTCTCCATTTTTACAATTAGAAACCCTAATTTTTGCCTTTTCTTTCTTCTTTTTAAACGGTTGACCGACCGGATGGTCTGTGTAGTTAAGAAAAGCTTCGAGCTTGGATTGGATAGCGTAAGGATGTGGTACGACGATACGAAGAGGAAAGAGATTGTGAGCGGTGACGGTGGTAAGGCTAGATGCGCACCACGCCTTTAAATCGGAATAGATGAATGCTTTGTTTTTGGTTGTGGTCGGCAAACCAAGGTTTGAGAAGCTAAAATGGTGGGCAAACCAAAGTTTTGACACTCAAAAGTAGAGTGCTTTTTGGTTGCTTTTGCTTAAAAAGGTGTGTTTGGGTTGGTAAAAGCAACCAAAAACAAGGCCAAAGGTTGGTTTTTACAAACTGTGGGGCGGTGGTTGATGGTGGTCGGGGAAGAAGAGAGTAGAATAGGTTGAAAAAGGGAGAAAAGTCGATAATTGATTGATTTATTAATATTTTATTATATATATTTTTTTATTTTTAATGATAAAGGGTGAATTTTAATATAAGTAAAATGTAGTGGACTAATATTGTTTTGGAGCTTAAGTAAATGAAGTTTTTTTTTGAAAATAAAATAAATGTCACATGTCAAAATATAAGTGGCCCAATCGGTACACATCAGCTTCCGTGACGAAAAAGTGTAAGCTCGTTGATTAAGAAAAGTTCATATATGAAACTGAAAAAAATTAATGTATGAAACTGAGAATTCGATATAGTTCATGTATCAATGAGTTAATTAACTATTTTTTTGTTAAAATTTCACACTAAAGATGTAGTCTTGCATTTTAACAAAATTATAAAAACCATCCGGTACTGAATCACTCTAAAATACCATATTTTCTGCATCATAAGTGTATATCAATCATCAATAACCAGGGCTACATATCAGAAATTTACAGTGTCTTCATGGAATTCCTGAGTTAAAACCAATATCTTCGAGGCGAGGTGGTGCTGCAGTAAGCCGCTCTGGCCAAGGAAGTAATCCGCTCCATTTTGTGTATCCTTGTAGTATCAAGCATGAGCTGAGTTAACACGTGAGTAGTTCAGAATCCAGATCTATTTCCAGTTTTTAAGTTGCTGGGAAAAATTGGAATAGGAGGAGGAAGATCCAGGAGGATAGTGAAAGAGATAATGATAGTGAACTACTAAATTGAAGTAATTTTAAAATATTAATAGTTATTTCCTTAGAATTAGTACCAAATTATAATAATGTGTAAAAATTGAAGGTACTTTTAAAGTTTTTCGTGGAGGGGTTAACGCGATTTAACGTTCAGTTATTATTTTTTTACAAAAACAGAAAGTTCAATTGCTATTTCCCAACATTTAAAAATTTGATTACCGTTTTATTTTTTTAACAAATTTCAGTTATTATTTTTGTACTTTATTCTAAATATTTTTATTTTTTTCGTTTTACATGGGATCTGTCCGAAAATTCATTACATGGGATCTGTCCGATTTGAACACGTAACTAAATTTTTTTATATACTTCACCTATAATCATTTTATAATTTAGTTTTCTAAAATAAAAAAATTAATATTTATTTTTTTTAAATGTATATATACTTACTATCATTTAAAAATTCGATTGAATTTGTGTTATGAGTCAATTTGAACACCAATTCAATTGTTTATTACAAATTTACCCCTATACAAGTATAATAAAAACATGATCAAGAGTTTTTTTTAATCAATGGTATCCTACTCATTGGATTAATCTGGAGGAATCGGGGGTAAATTTTTGTTACAATATTATTAAAATTTTTAATGGGCGAACCGACGTCGTAACTTTATTTTTTGATTAATTTATATCACTCTACCATTAAATTTTTAATTGCACAGTGACGTGGCTAATGGTAACTGATATGAACGTCAAACCAAAACGACATCGCTTTGGTGCTTATATCGCTTAGAACGACGCTATTTTGCGAAAGGAAAAATTATAAAATTTTGCACATGAAGGAATTTGAACCCAAATTAAAAAAACTCAAAAATTTAACCACTAGACAAACTTATATTTTAATAATATTGTAACACAAATAATATATACATCAAACTAAAATTGAGATTAATATGGTTTTCATATAGTTTTTTTTAGTTTAGTCTCTAATTTTTTTATTTAATCTAAATTAATCCATATTTGTTTCTAATTTTTATAACCTAGTCCAATATTTTTAACATGGTTTTATTTTTGTTCTATTTAGTCTCTATTTTCTATTTAATCCAAAATTGACCCCTATTTGTTCCTAATTTTTATAATCCAATTCAATTTTTTAATATGATTTTATTTTTGTTCAGTTTTGTCCCTAACATTTTTCGTTAATATAAAATTGAACTCTATTTGTTTCTAATTTTTATAATTTAGTATGATATTTTTAATATAATTTTATTTTTATTTAGTTTAGTCCTTAATGATGTGTGCACGTTTATGCTTACATTTCTTTTACTTTCATTGTGTTTATGCTTGTAACACCCGTGTTTTGGGGTTAGGAGTTATCCGAGTTTATAGTTCGAGTCAATAAAATTAAATTAAAATAAATCCAACCTAAAATGTGGCCTAATTGAACTTTAGTAAAAAGGGAAGGACTTATGTTGTAATTTGCCCAAAAACTTTTAAAAAAGATGACAACTTTCAAATTGTCATCTTCTTCCCCTTTTCCCATTATCCCCACGTGAAATACCTCCCCCCATTCCCCAAACTCTCTCAATTTTCAAGCATATATCTCATTCGATTTCTTCATCAATTCAAGGGGTTTTTGAAAGGTAATCACATATTTGAACTCTCCTTTCCATTTTCTATCTATCCATGATCATTGATTTTAAAACCATGAACTTTTGAAAATTAGGGTTTATATCAAGTTTGGATTTTTAAAGGGGTTTTCCAATTGGTTTTGATAAATTGAGTTGGGGCTTTAGTTAATCATATTAAAAGGTGTAACATATATCAATTTGGTTGAATTTTGATGAATTTCCGAAGTGGGTTCTTAGACCCATTTTTAAGGTGTCAAAAAGTTGATATTTGGTGGGTTTTAGGGTGTATTTAGAGGGCTGATGGTATATGTATGCTAAGGGGATGATTTGGGACCATTTAGATGTCATTTGGGTGTTTAAAAACATGATTTTCTGCTGGGTAAAATGTGAGTACGAAAATGGGGTTTTGGGTGAGTTTTGGGGGTTGTTTAAGGTGGGAATTGATAGCCCAATGGTAGTACTATGATCAGGGATTGATTTGAGATCATTTGTGGGTGCAATGGATGTTGGAAACATGGATTTTGGAAGAGGTATTGGGGCTGTCCGAAATTGCTAAGTATGGGGTTTGGTCATGGCTTGCAACATTGTAAATTGTACTTGAATTATATTCCGGGTTGATATTTTGATGTTGGGCTGATTTGAGGTTGTTTGAATTGTATGGAGGTTGTTTAGAAGCAAGAATTTGGGTTGGCGAAGCATCGGGAAAAAATCCGGAAACGTGAAGGTGATGTTTGCTTGGTTTTGAGCTTGGAGGTAGAGGTGAGTGGTTAATGTTTTTAAATTGGTTTTTAAGTGGTTGGTTCGAGCATGTGGACTAGGTTGGGTTTGGTAGACCCACCTAGAGTTAGGATTAGGGTGGTGGCCTAATCCTAAGCTTTAGTTAGAGACCTTGGATGTACTCTTTAATCGTTGTTATGCCTCATGATGAGTATGTATAATGTGATACACATGTATGTGAAAGTATGGCTTAATGTATTGATTTTATATGCATGATGATGACAAATAAAATGTGGATATATGATGAGATGATTGTTCGGTTGACATACATGTGGTGTTGGTTTGTGAAATGAGGTTGTGTTGTGGATTGCATGATTTTGGAGAATCATGGTGAGTACGTGCTAGGCACGGAATTTATATTGAAATTGATATTGTAAAAAGTTGTGTAGTTTGATTTATATTGGCACTAGTATGCTTGGGTACAATGATCGATCATTAGGATGAGTGTGCACAAAAATTGACTCAAAACGTACGTGGCCTTGGTGGCGTTAAGGCACCAAGGAGGAGTACGGTGATGTAATATTCCACCGGAAGCTTTTATATATTTCTACGTGGTGATGAGTGGAATCCCATCCGTAGGGCATGTGGCGATGAGTGGAATCCCGCACATGCAAGGACCGGTGATGAGTGGAATCCCACCGAGGTAATGTTGTTGTTGGAAATGCGTTCCAACGTGTTATCCGCGTATTCGAGTCATAGCTAGGTGCCAATATGAGGTTATGTGTATTTACCAATATGAGATTATGCAAATATGCTTATATGTTACGAAATGTGATGCCCTTTGTGTATTGATGTATAATGTGATTAATGCGTTGCGTTATGTATCGTAGTAAGTTGAGTTACAAGATGTTGAGCATGACATAATGTTGAATATATGTTCATGCATCATGATCATTTTGACTTATGCGGATCGGAGGTAAGAACATGCATTTCATTATGGAAATTGCTCGTGCTTGGACCCTGCATTGTCGAAGGTTTGTTTTATGAGCTTACCCTCACTAAGCTTTTATGCTTACGCTCTCTTTTGTTTGACAATGCAGATAAATAGCTTGTGGGTGGCAAAGGCAAGGAAAGGTCTCTAAGTGTTGCTTTTGGTGAACTCAATGTATGAGTTTTGAGTAAATGAATGTAATAGTTAAGCAATGGGATAGGTTTTGATGATTGAGTTTTGATGTATGTCGATATTGGTTTGATTCTTGGATGCCTTGTTTGATCTATAAATATCGTTGTTGTTGCATGCCTTGAATGTCTATTTGTTTGGTTGCTAAGGCATGAAATATTACGTGCTTGTATGACCATATATGCATAAATTGCCCTTTTGTATGAATGCTATGTATGGATGCCTTGTTAATTGCTTGGTTGCTATCTATGGTTCATGTATGGTTGCTTAAATGATAGTATGTGCAAGTCTTACGAGTGTTAATATATGCCTTTGGTCCTTCGTAAGCTCTTACGTATGTCTATGCATGATCTTAGTGTTCTTTCTCCCTAGGAAGTCTTTAGAGTTGGGCAGTAAGTGATCCCCTGCACTATGGTTTCGAAACCATGGGTAAGGTTTCGAAACCTTTGCAGAAATTTGGGCTTCCAGACCTTACTACCAGCCTAAGTTTCGAAACCTTTAGGGAAAGTTTCGAAACCTTTGCAAAATCTGGGATTCCAAACCTCACTGCCGGCCTAAGTTTCGAAACCTTTGAGGGAGGTTTCGAAACCATGGAAGAGGGTTTCGAAACCATGGGGAAGGTTTCGAAACCTTTGCAGAAATCTGGGTTCCAGACCTTACTGCCAGTCTAAGTTTCGAAACCTTTTGGGGAGGTTTCGAAACCTTTGCTTAAGACTGCACTGTTTTGACTTGTTGGCCTTTTTAAAGAGAAAAACACATAGGAATTAAGATGCCTTTAGTCAAGATTAAAATTTGGCTGTTTGAATGTGGTTTGGGGTTCGAATGTGACAAGATTAAAATGAAAAAAAATTTTAGGGTTGCTAACCGAGGGGGAACCCTTGGGGTTTCGCTTCGGTTTTCCCCGTGTGGCCCACTAGGACCGATCATCCGGCCAAACCGGGACGAGGGGGTTACAATGCTATTTATAACATATTATTATCTACATATGCATTAAGATATTTAGCTGATAATAACATACATCCTCTTATCATGTGATTTTTGCAATTTGCATATTTCATGATAATGATAATATGTATTAAGTAATCAACATATAAGTGTTTAAGACCACATCTTTATTATTAAGTTGCATATTAAACCTCATACTTAGTTTGCATTACTAAACAGTCCCTATACAATTTACATATGCTCTAATATTATCATACTTATTATTTTTGGTGTTTTCTTTGTAGGATACAATAACCACAGCTCAAGGAAGTAATGGTCAGCTCAGTTTCAGCTTAAAGCATCAGAATGAGCTCGAAACAATGTTTGAGTGATTTAAGGCTCTACAAGCATCTGATCAGCTCAAAAACACTCATGAGGCATAAGGAGAGCTTAATGACACTAGGAAACCAGCTCAACCAGCTAGGAGTAGCTCCAAATAGCTCAAACGGCTAAAGAATGAATTCTGAGTGAAGGAGGATTCATTTCAGCTCCAAAACACTCCAATAGCTAGAGGACAACTCAAGAACACTTAAGAACCAGCTCACCTAGCTAAAGGCAGCTCCAATAATCTAAAATCAACTCTTAACCTTTAGCTAGCTAAGTCAGCTAGCTAGCTCAGCTTAAGTCAGCTCGTCCAGCTCAACTCCAGGTCCACTAACTACTACCAGCTCCTTCAGTCGGCCAGCTAGTGACACTAGCTACCTAGCTAAGTGTGTGGAGGGACACCACTCAAGCCGAATGGGTATGGAACCTTCCTAAGGCCCCCTTTCACTTTAGCGCCAACTTGAAGAGGCACATGTTGCCGAATAGGTGCTGATAACTTATCCTAAGTTATTCAAGCACTTATCAAGACTTTTCAGCCATGAAGAAGGGACACCATGCAAACCGAAACACCATCAACCCTTGTAAATGCCTTTTCGGCAACCTCTCCCCTAAAACTATAAATAGAACTTGAGATTTCATTTGTAAGACCATTCATAATTCAATATATATATTTTGTGAGTTTATCTCTCATTTTTGTTCTTTTAAGAACTTCCTTGACTTATCAAATCATTTTATTGATTTGTGGCGTCTCCTATTCCATCTTTGATACTTTAGGTTGTTTAATATTTATTATTCTTCAATCTAAGTCATTTTACCACCCTCAAAGTTACTCTTAAAGAACGAGTTTATATTTTTTAGTATAAGTTCTTCTTTTGTATCTTTGAATACTATCTTTTCCCCATTTCCATCATTATATTCCTTTACCACTGAAACCACCCCCTATTCACTTCATTCCTTCACCCCTTTCACTATCTAACACTACCTTACTTCCGCAACATATCCATCCTTCCTCATTTCATCTCATTTCTACAATAGGACATTCGGGGCAACAAGGATTGCTTGCATTCTAGATCAGGGCAACCAAAGATTCTCTCAACAAAGTCATTTGGAGAGTTGGATCGTATCACTTAAACTTTTTATTAATCTAAAATTGGGTCCTTATACTTTTTTTAATATACTTTAGGTACTTAAATGAAAATGTGGTATATTTTATGTACTTATTTGTGATATAAATCATTAATGTATTATTGATTAAAGGGTGTTTTTTAATTGACGCTCCAAGGCTTGTCTATTTCCAATATGCTGGCCTTCCAGGAAGAGGATATATTTTAAGAAACATGGAGTGACGGGAAAGGGTTGATATTGAACTCTTTTAATTCGATGAACGAAGTGCAACTCTTTTTCAGGGAATCTGCAATGTACAGACTCTACGTTGAACCATTCATGATTACGATGAACCGCTTCTCCGAATGCCTCTTGATTCAGTGCTTGTATTTCACAACATTGTTGAATTGGATTTTAATAATCCTCGTGACCACCATAAGAGAACATGGATTGTGGATATAATACCTGTATTTTGTCTGGGTACTTGTATATATTATATTTTCACTGTAAATAAAACCAAAAATAAGTAAATATAATAAAATACCTAAATAAATAAATAGTCCCCAAAATGATATCCAATGTTCCCAAAATGTCCAAGTTACATTACAAAATCCGGAGCCCAATACAAAGCCCAAATTCTCAATCTAACACAACTCATTCCCGCCCAAATCTTCATTCTAATATACCCAACTTAAACAAATACAAAAGCTACTCTAAATCTCATTTTCCCGCTTAAAAACGCCACAAGTCAGTCCTTAATTGGCCCCTTTAGCCTTCACATGGATTATGATTTTGTTGACATCAACATCTGATCCCTATATAAATGAAGGAGAGAGAAATTGTCAAATAAATTAATACCAGCTAATAATTACTTAGCTTTTAATAATAATAATAAAGTAATAATAAAGAAAAGAGAGAACGAGGGGCAACTTAGGAATTTACCTGCACGAGAATCGAACTACCGGAATTCAAAGGGTCACCTTAGAACTCGGACGTCGCTGGCGGCTGAGGAAACACCAGAGTTGTTGACCACCGTCAAATTTGGAGAATAGAGAGTCGTTTTTCGCGGCCGAGGAGGTGAACCGTCGCGAACTGCACCGCCCGGGAAGCAAACCGACACCTGAAACTAAGCTGTTCGGCCGTTGCAGAACCAAACTGGCGCACTAGAAGCCAAACCACCACTGTAGAAGTTGAATCCGTTGCCAGAGAGGACGGCCGAACACCACCGCAAACCACGCCGGAAGGTATATCCTCTCTGATCTGTCTATTTTCCTGCAAAAAAATAATAGCGTTATGTTTTAAGTAAAAATTAGGAAAAATGATATTCAAATCGGAAAAAAGCAAAGAGCGGTAGCTAGAGAAATTTTGAAATGGACGGAGTCAAAAACGTTTGGATTCAGGTAGTATTAGGACTTAGGTCGGGGAAGAAGGGCGGCTCCGATGAGCCAGGGCTAGATTTTAGGGTGTTAGGTTTAGAGAGAGAGGGTGCGAATGAAATGACCGAGCTAACTCGGGTTTGGGCCTTATACAGGCTGAGTTAAACGGTGCCATTTTGGCACGGGTTTAACCTAGGATCCACGCGCAAACATGTGGCCGGGTATGAGGGTCCGCATCATTTTAAAAAGGGGGTTTATTGTCCATCGGGTCCCTGAGATTTGTAACTGTCATTCATTTTGGTCACTTTTAATTGAAATTGAGCCTTTAATTTTCAATTTAATGCAATTTAGCCCCTTTTCAGCTTTGATTTATTTATTTAATTATTTGTTTGTTTGCATACTTTAAATTGAGCATGTAATTTTATTAATTAGATAATTTGGTCACCTAGCATATTAAAATTAGAGCCTTTTAGGACTAAGATCTTTAATTAAATTTTATTAATTTGATAGGTGAGATCATTATAGAAAATAAACGAGTATTAAATAAACACTTTAATACTCTAATTTGATTAGTGTCTCATTACAATGAGATGTCAATCACGAGAGTATTTTAGTAAAATATTTAATATGTCATTTGAACTTAGAAAATGATATTTATATAGTTAGTTTAATAAAGTTTAAAATATGGTTAAACAATTAGTGGCAATAAAGTTAGGAATATTATTACTTTTGGGCCATTAAAGATAGTGTTCAAATTATTTGGATGTTACCATTAAAGTCCAAAAATTAATAATATTCATAGATCTTAAATCAATTAAATCAATGGAGCCTAATTAGGGTTTGCTTAAACTGAACAACAAAATAATTGGACATGCATTAAACCTTTTGTGTTGAGATACATTTTGAATATAAATTGAAGTGTCCTAATGTATTTGAACGTTTCAAGACTTATATTCGTCCAAAATGTATTTTCTTACAAAAGAATATTCTTATTCGAAATGGAATTTGTTTAACAATTAAAAGATTTAATTAAATTCAGATTAATATTCTAAATGCCAAAATGCCATGTGGAATTAATTGAGAGGCAGGCCTATTAATTAATTTCACGTGGCATTTGGGCATTTCGAAAATTAATTTGAATTTAAATTTTTCTAAAGAATTGCTGGATGGATTTTCAGAAAAAATGGGGGTAGCTTTTGTGTATGATATGTCTATCATTCATGCATAAACTCTCGACCCGAGTTTTTCACCCTTAAGTGGGAGAAAGATGATATCCGATGTGATGCTCCCCAGCTTCGAGTTCGGATTTTTGTCTTCTTCCGGTATACTAACCTTATGTGTCGTGGGGCCTACGCCTCAGTTATAAGGGACCTATACCACTGAATTGATGTCTTACTGTTGTAGTAGACGGTAACGACAGTTCTGGAACCAAGAGTCTAGAACAAAGCCCGCATTCTGTTTTAGAAGCCCACCCCGCTAGAGCCAGACATGGACCTAGGATAGGTACTGTCGATTTAAATACATTTCTCTGGTTATTTTCTTTGCTACATATCCTGTGCTTCTGTGTGTGAATAGTTTTTTTTATTTGCTTTTCATATTAATTCACAATATTGACACTGTTTCTTTTTATTTTTGTTTTCTTGTTTTTTTACCTAGCATTATTTTGCATTCATGAGAGATATCGATTCTAGGATCAGTCAAGTTAGGCAATATTCTTAGTGGCCAATGAGTTCTGTAGACAATGAGAAGGCAATACAACGTGTAGACCCCGTTAGAGAAGACTCAATACAAGGAAAGATCAGTATCTATTAGAATGACGTGTCAAGGTGCAAGTAGCCACAAAAAGCTGTGTGAAGAGGTTAAAAGCGCAGTGAAAAAGAAGATTCAAGAATTGACGGATCCAAGAAGCCGGATCAAACATGTATCAGAAGAAGAGCAAGATTTGAATTTAAAGTTTTCATCGTAAGTCTCATAGTTGGAGAAAGCTATTTAAAGGGTACGATAAGAGAACGAGTTGATCTTTAGCAAGTGAAGAGCTGAGAAGGATTGTCGCAAAATGTAACACCCGTGTTTAGGGGCCGGAAGAAAATAATATTTAAATAATATTATTGGGTCTCGGTTTATGATTAAATAATATTATATATTATTTGGACCTTGTGTCTTCCTTTATTTTCAAAATAAACATTTTTATGTTTGGACTAATTTGAAACGAAACTAAAATTTCTTGGATTTGAAAGCAAGGGGGAGTTGCCATCTCATTAATGGCAAAGTTGTAATATTGAGGATTTTTGAAATAGCCCAAAAGATTAAAACAAAAATAAAACCCCCTCTCACCATCTTCTTCCCCCTTTCCTTCTTTTAAAATGTGAAGCCCTCTCCTTTTCCCCATTTTGATTTCCATCAAATCTTGCCTTCATTTTTGGAGCTCTTGCAAAGGTAACAACAAATTCTTTATGTCCTCAACTTTCCCTTTCTTCCCATGCCTTTAGTTTTCATTGAAATTCATGATTTAAAGTTTTGGGTTTTTAGGGTTTT
Source organism: Hibiscus tridactylites (assembly GCA_958450335.1). Classification (NCBI taxonomy): domain Eukaryota; kingdom Viridiplantae; phylum Streptophyta; class Magnoliopsida; order Malvales; family Malvaceae; genus Hibiscus; species Hibiscus tridactylites. The sequence continues at coordinate 28,831,424 of OY288279.1, read as the reverse complement.
GAAGAGAAAGATGTAAACTTTACCATCCATTGCTTGAGCTTTTGATTCCTTGTTAATATATAAATTAATATTAACCCAAGAGATCCAATATATGTAATTTTTAAAGTGTTTTCTAAGGATTTCCGAAATTGGGTTTTGGTGGGGTTTTAGGAAGGTTTTTAGTTGAGTTTTGGGTATGGTTTGTGTTGGAAATTGAGGGTGGATGTTAGGGTAATGGTTGGGGGCTGTTTTGGGAGCATTTAGATGTGTTAAAAAGGTTGAAATCATGAGTTTTGGTTGGGGTTTGAGGGCTGCTCGGGTCTAGTGTTTTGGGGGTTGTACATGGCTTGAATTAATGTGCTTGTTGCTTGAATTGTATTCCGGATTGGTCTTTTGATGTTGGGCTGATTTGAGGATTATTTGAATTGTGTTTGAGGTTGTTTAGAAGCGGGAATTTGTGTTGGAGAAGCTTCGGGAAGAAATCCGGAAATTTGAGGGAGGTTGCTTGCTTGGCTTGGAGCTTGGGAGCTTAGGTGAGTGATTAAATATTTTTAAAAGGTTTTCAAGTGTTGGTTCAAGCATGTGAACTAGGTTGAGATTGGTAGACCCACCTAGAGTTGGGATTAGGGTGGTAGCCTAATCCCAATCTTTAGTTAGAGACCTTGGTTGATCTTTAAAGTGTTGAATTATGCCTCATGTTTAATCATGCTTATGGTGGTTATGCTTATGTTGCTATACATGTATGTGGAGGCATGGCTTAATGCATTGTTACATGCATGTTGATGATAAATGTGATAGAGATATACATATGTATGAAATATGATGTGATAATTGTGTTGTTGAGATACATGTAGTGTTGACATGTGTAATGATGTTATGAGGTGATTGTATGATCCGAGGATCATGGTGAGTACATGCTAGGCATGGAAATGTGGCTTGTGCATGACGGTGAGTCATGGTGAGTACGTGCTAAGCACGGAAGTTATTATTAAATGGTATTGTGAAAGAGTAATGAAATGTGTAGTATTGGCACTAGTATGCTTGGGTACAAATGATCGATCATTAGGATGTCTAGTGTGCACACGTGAGTCGAAATGCGTGCGTGGTCTTGATGATGATAGTCATCAAGATGGAGTACGGGTTCGCCCGGAAATCTTCATATATATATATATATATATATATTAGTCGGTGATGAGTGGAATCCCATCGACGGGCGTGAGGATGAGTGGAATCCCCTCCGCGTGAAATGAGGCGTGAGGATGAGTGGAATCCCCTCCGCGTGAACGATGATGAGTGTAATCCTACCGTCAGGTAATGGTTGTGTCGTTGGATGTGAGTTCCAACGGTTATCCGCGTATTCGAGTCATAGCTAGGTGCCAATACGGATTGTGGTTTATGTTGCCAATATATGATTAATTGTGAACCAATGTGATTTGGGATGTGTTGCTAACATGGTTAAATATATGTGATTACATATGTTATGGATTTAAACATGTTGAACATGACAAAATGTTGATTATATGTTCATACATCACGTTCATTTGGCCTTTGCGGTTCGGAGGTAAGATCATGCATTTCATTTTTGAAATTACTTGTGCTTGGACCCTGCATTGTCGAAGGTTTGTTTTATGAGCTTACCCTCACTAAGCTTTTATGCTTACGCTCTCTTTTGTTCGACAATCTAGATCAATAGCTTGTGGGTGGCAAGGGCAAGGAAAGGCCTCCAAGTGTTGCTAATGGTTAGCTCATTGTATGATTTATTAAGTGGTAGTATGTGATAGTTAAGCAATGGGATAGGTGTTGTTGATTTGTGCTTTTGCTGGTTGTTTAGGAGCATGTTTAGACTTCTTAATTATGTTGTTTTGATTGGCTTGTTGATGCCATGTTTGAATTTTAATCCATGTCTAAATTGCTTACCATGAATGTTGGCTATGTGCCCTCTTGGGGTTGCCTTTGTGTTTGAACCTTGAAGTATGTGACTTGAATGCTTAAATGTCATCTTTGATTCAATTGCATGTCTTCCTTGGTGTATGTACATGTTGGGTGGTTGGATGGCTAAATAATGACCTGTAAATGTTGTATGAATGCTTGTTTGGGTTTAGGGAAGTCCTAAATTGCATCTAGGCCCGAGTCTTGTTCGTTTTAGTTGAGTTTGGAGGTTTTGCAGTACAGAGGTATCGATACTGTTGGTCCCGTATCGATACCGCCTTCTTGTTTCAGGCCTCGTGTATCGATACGCGAGGGGGCGTATCGATACCATTTTGGTCACTGGAGCTACTGTCCATTTCGGTATCGATACGAGCCTCTGGTGTATCGATACCGTCATCTTAGCATTGACCGTGGGAAGTCAACCGTTGGGGAGGGTATCGATACACTCCTTGGGTGTATCGATACAGTCTCTACGGATTGACTTTGACCAGTTGACATAGTCAAGGGGGTATCGATACACCCCTTAAGTGTATCGATACCGCCTGCAGTTAAAGCTTAAACCTAGTCAAGGGGTATCGATACACCCCTTAGGTGTATCGATACCGCCTGCAGTTTAAGTTTAAAATTGGGCTGTAACATGATTGTTTGAGTTTGTTTGATTGTTTTGTATATGTTGTTCCGCTGTATGATCACTTAGGGTTTAATATCCATTTAGACAAGATTAAAAAAATAGGGTTGCTAACCGAGGGGGAATCCTTAGGGGTTTTCACTCGGTTTTCCCCGTGTAGCTCACTCGGACCGGTCATCCGGCCAGACCGGGACGAGGGGGTTACACAAAATTGCAAAATGCCCTACAATATTTAAAAACTTGTTTAGAAAGGGAGCTACAAGTGGAGGACAATAAACTGAATTGCAAGTTTTAGATCGCTATCTAGACTATTCAAAGGTAGAATCATGAAATGATCAACTTCAGAAACCATGTGTGGGGAGTCGCCTGATTTGTGTAGATTTTATCCATTGAAGCCATGAACTTGTAACAACACCTTGACATCAGCACCAAGCTAGGACAGACGCTGACTCGGAAGCAGAACATATTGATTAACCTAGGGACGAGGGCAAGCTGATCTTTGTAATCAAATTGTCTATTTCTTGTATTCGACCTTTTGGTAAATGGTTGTTTCTCTAAAGACTAGTCCTTAAAATCGATACTTCATGCATTCATGCATTGTATTGCATTCACTGCAGTTTTTAAGTAACTTAATAATAATAATAATAATAATAATAATAATAATTGCATTTTGATAATATTTCATTATTTTTAAATAATAGTGAAAAATTGAAAACCAATATTTTGAGAAACATGAGCAATATGCTTGTTAAAGTGAAGCAATCTTAAAAAGTTATTGAGGACCGCTTGGGTGGAGTTGAAGAAAGGATTGATCAGTCCCAGAGCGAGTTGGTAATTCGAGTTGTCGTTTTGTTGGAATTAGGGAAGCCAGAAAAAGAATGTTTCAAACAAAAATAATGATATTGATAAGCAAGCATGAATCACATCTCACATGAGGGTCCATCTTGAATGATTCTTCTTGCAAAAAAAAGAGTCAAAAAGGGTAAAAAAACAAAAAAGCAAAAAAAGAGTAAAAAGTAAAAAAAAAAGACAAAATAAAGGGCAAAAATCAAGGTAAAAAAAGTAAACTCAGATCAATAAAGCTGGGGCATTTATGAGGAATCCAATAGATCAAAAGGAAATAATGAAGTGAATGCACTGGAAATATTAAAAATACTAAGATGAAGGTGGTCTAGTAGACAAACATGGAAGGACTGAATAAGCCAAATTATGGTGTTTCTGCCAAAAATTATGTTGATCAATGGTTCAATGACTGATTGAGTACATGATGAATCTAGGAAAGTTGAGGGATTGCAAAACTGTTTTTTGAAATATTGAAAGTCAAGGATCTAGTTGAAGATTGATTTTTTTTTCTCACAGAAGAGTAAAGAGCACAGAAACTCAAGACAGAGGGATTGAATGGTTCAACAAAAAAAGAGATACATTTATTCATAGTCCAATGTTGTATTCAGATTTGTTGCCCAACCTTGTGTAGAATCCATATTTTGATAATAGTGCCCCGAAGTTTTTTCTGGTTATGGATCCGAACAGAGTCAGTGATTTCATCAGAAATGAGCATTTATGATGGGAAGAATTTCGGTGTTACAAAAGACAATTATCTACCGAAAGAATTGAGATAAAAAGTGGAAGGGTGGAATCCAAAAGAGTTCCCGAGGGTCATTTGCTACAGTTCGGGGTCAATAAGAATCAGAGTAATGTTTGGACGTCTACTTCTTTGATGTTTCCTTCACTGAAGAATACATCAAAGTCAGATGCTCTAGATGCACCTGTCAGTGGAAAATCAAAGACTAAGTTGAATCTCATTTATGTTTCCTATCAGGAGCTGTATTGATCGACACTTTACTATGTCGCTTGAAATCTTCAAAGCCCTGTCACTCGAGTTGTTACGATATCGGGAATCATTTTGAACATCATGATGGGTTTCATGACCATGACATTGAGGACTATTGCAATTTCAAGCGACAAGCTCAAACTTTTTGAACCAATGGATTTTGGAGGTTGACATTGAAAGGTTAGTTCATTAAGATTTGTAATTCAAGATGTAGTCACCTAATCGGAGCCTATGTGATTGGGTTGCCTAGAAATCAAATGCTGCAAAATGTTAAGAAAAGAAAGAGAAGAAAAAGTAGGGTGAAATTAATTGAGAATCAATAGCCGTCAAGGAAGAAACCCTTAGCAAACATGACCGTTAAAAAGCTTCAACACACCCATTCAACATCTTAACAAACCGAGTTCATCTAAACGCTGGCTAGAAGAAGTTGTCAATTTCCACATGCAAATGACTGAGCATTCCATGAAGAAGAGTGTAAAGTGCTTAAAAGTCCTATATTTAATGCCCATTTTAGCTTATATTGTCACTGTTCTTAAGCCCATTTTAGTTCATTCTAAGGTTTCCATGCATATTTTACAATATCTTTCCTTCACTCAGCTTATTACATTATTTACGATTATATGTGGAGAAAAGACAATGTTTTTGGTTGCATTTACATTACAGGTTACAGAAGACTATCGCCGGCACCCGCCGCGACAATAGAGCAGAAGAACGATCGAAGAGGAAGAGAAAGCATAATGATCACATCCAGTCACACAAGACTAACCATCATTGCAGGGGCCGCCGACACAGACTGCTGCCAGCACCGCTGTCGCGACAACACATTGGAGATTGGCCAAAAGGGAGTGCGATATGAAGAGGATAATTTCTTGAATCAGCAGAACCAAGCCACATGACGAATAGAGCACAGGAGCAACTAGAGATGATGTGAGAAGACCCAAACAAGGAAAAAGCTTGCTGCACAAGAAAGCCCAAAACAGAAGTTATTTTGGAATAAAATACTCAGATGTTTAATAGCAATTAATTCCAACTCAACTTCCTCCCAAAGAGAGACTTATTCCCTAAATAGGGTTTTCACATGTAACCACCTATAAAAAGGAAGGCTTGACCGATTGGAAGACAACAAGGAGAAAGATTAGGATTTAGAATTTATTTTTTGTTTTCTTATTCACATTATGTTCTAAACTTTCCTTAGGTTTAAGATTGTTTTGTTTGGTAGTTGTGAGTACGGTTGTAATTAGTTAAAGTTTTTATGCAATTCAATTATAGGTTTGTTTATCTTATGTTCTTCATCTTCGTTTGCAATAGAATCGAGAGATCTTTGTGAGCACATCTATTTGTTTCAATTCGAGAGAGTTGAAACTCAAGAAAGGGATAAACATGATTCCTTCCAATTAAGGCGAGAATCAACTTAGCTTAGAGATAATTCTAAGTTTAAGGCGGCTAAGAAGGAACGTGGGAAGGTTGTTGTTCAATCTAGGTTTATGCTGAGAGGTATTGTCAAAGAGTGGACATCAACCATATTCAAACTTAGATTTAAGTTGGAATTAGATTAGGACGTTCTACCGAAACCTTGAATGCCCGCCGAGTTCCCCACCGTGTCAGTGTTCTATCCGTCACCTGCCGTGGCAGAGATATCAACTTTGCACTACAAGACTTTTACGAGTTCAACGCAGTTTCACACTACGACGCAACTCAATCTGACCCATCTTCTTATTCTGATTACTCAATCGTTTTATTATTCGTTTACTTTAAGTTTATGCAACTTTCTCAAACCAATCCAAATCAATTGTTTTTTTACTTTTCCTTGTGCAGGAATTTAATCTTGAAGTAGCTATCCAGTCCCTGAGGAGATGATAATATTTTATATTAAAACTAGGCATCAATGTACACTTGCACTTAAAGCAAGATTGTTTCACAGCTTACAAGTTTTTTACGCCGTTGCCAGGGACTGGCAACAGCAACTTCGTCTTTACTTTCTTGCACTTTTCCTTTATTACATTTAATTTCCAGCTTTGTTTTTTCTTTATTATCTTAAAAAAAATCTCACAGTTTTTGTTATAGTTTATGACCAGAGCAAATCCATCATCGAAACACTTGTTTATTGATGAGATCAAACAAGAAGCAAGAAAAATCAGAAGAAAGGCACGAGAGGAATTAGCAGCAGCGAAAGCAGCATGAGTAGAAGAAGCAACAATGTATAACAGTAATGATGGAAATAATGCCGTTGTGGCAGACCCCGCGGCAAATGGTAGGCATCAAGACCAACATCCACCACCTATTCCTCCTGGCCAGCAAAGACAAGTCCGTACCACTCGAGACTACATGGAGGAAGACATAGACAACCTTGACTCTGCAGTCGTGTTTCCAGACATTGATGCCAATCATTTTGAACTCAAGCTAGTTATGTTCAATATGATCGATAAATTGGGACTATTTGGGGGCACAACAAATGAGGATGCTAGGCAGCACATGAAGCCATTCTTAGAGATTTGCAAATCTTTTAGAATTAATGGATTACCCCATGATGTTATGAAGTTGCGGCCATTCCCCTATTCACTGAGGGATAGGGCGAAATGTGGTTAAATAGCCAGACAACTGGTTCTATTGAGTCCTAGACAGACCTGTGTCGAGATTTTCTAGCTCACATCAATCCTTCAAATGTCACAGATCGTATACGAAGTGAGATTACCTCCTTCTGTCAGGCTGACGATGAGGTGATGTACGAAGCATGGGAACACTATCGAGAACTATTGCACAAATGCCCGCTCTATGGACTGCCGCTCTAGACGCAAGTATCTCTATTTTACAATGGTGTTAATCAACTCACCAGGATGATGCTAGATGCGTCAGCAAATGACATACTCTTTGATAAGGCACCAGAGGAGGGAATGAGGATTCTGAACCAGTTGGCCAAGAATGATTACCAATTTCCTTCCGCCCGCTATGGCGGCATTAGACGACATGCCACAATGAATGAGTTGGAAGCCTTAGAGTCTGTTAATACCCATATAGATAAGTTGACCAGATTGGTGGAAGATCATATAAGGTAAAACCAGTGGAAGCCTTCTGTGATGAATGTGGTAGAGACCATGACTCTACAAAATGTACAGAATCTGGAAATTTCATGAGAACCTACAACCGGAATAGTACCCCCAACACGAACACATACAACCAAGGTTGGAGGAAACATCCAAACTTCTCATGGAGTAACCCTAACACTGTAGAAAACCCAACCAGTCAGAATACGGGTGTAGAGCGTTTGGGTGTACTCTTTTTATGAGCGCAAGTGCACACTCCTGTCAAGTTATAGTATAAAAGATATTGTCTTCCACGGGGATTGGAACGGCTTCTATGAATGTTTTCCTGCACAAGAATATAGTAATTGCACAATTAGATTTCTAAATATTGAAAAGCATAAAAATAAAACACAAATAATTTAAGATAGAAAGAGAGAGAGATAGAGTCGATAGATTGAGGCGGTGACAACTTTTAATGCCACGGCGGAACTCTACGCTTGCAACATTCGCTGTCTCGACATGTGGGATGGAGAGAAGTCCCGGCGGTAAGTCTGGCAGATACTCCAAGCTCGACGAAGCAATTCTGAAGTGATCCTTCCTATGTCTAGGTAAGGATTCTATCACCACGTGATGTAGGAAATACCTAGCAATCTCAGCGCAAACCTAACACATGCAATCGGCGTTTGGTTGCTCCTTTTAGCCGCTGAAATTCTAAATTATGTCTAAGCCGAATTAGTCAACATCTCGACATGATGTGACCGTGCTTAATTCTTTCGTGAGTTTGACACTCTCGTGCCCAACAAATGGATTTCTTCAGCTGGACTTTTGGAACTAATTGAAGAAGTGAAGAACATGAACTAAGCAAACTTGAGAGTATTTTATTGCAAAACAACTCAAACTTTTACAACCATTTCTCACAACTACTTTATATACAAAACCTAAACCTTTAGAGAGAATTGGGACGTGATCTCAAATTCACGCTATGCAATCTATATCCTTATACCCTTACAAGCATGGGTATATATAGGGCTTGGCCTAAGTTTGATTCCTCCTTAGAGTAGTTCTTAAAGTAACTTTACATTAAATGTTGACTCCTTTTTTACTTGAATGGGACTCATTCGACGTTGCCTTCTCCAGCAAGTAAAGATAAGTCACTTTACTTATCCCTCTTCCATAAGCTCTTTAGGCCACTACAGGCTTCAAAAACTTGCAAGACTGGGCTCATTGAACTAAGAAAATTGTCCTCTTTCAATCGCAACTCATCTCGGCTAAGTCGGTTTAACTCCTGCTTGGGCAGCAGTCGGCGGCAATGCCGTTGTGGCGGCGTCCTTGGCGACACTTTGGAACAGCTTCAGTACAACTCCTTTTGCTCCATGCTTTCCCGTCCTCTCCTCCTCTACACAACTACAACACTTGAAAATGAAAACTAAGCTAAAACAATATCTTTTCTTAACCAAACATAGAATATTCAATAAAAGCATGGTAAAAGAGTAAATATTGTTATTATGCATGCAATGCACCTAAATATGCCTAAATGAACTTAAAAACAACAATAATAAGGGCATGGATATGTACAAAATATAGAACTTGTGGACACTCTACAATGGGCTATCAAAGGAACCCGCCTAGGCAGCAGATGCAACAACAACAACCTACAACAAACAATTCTCTAGAGGCCACTTTAAATACTTTTATGTCTCATGCTAGTGCCTATATTGCTAATTCTGATAAGTTTGGTAACAAGGTTAATGTTGTCATGGACATGACTAAAGTGCGGATGCAAAGCCATGAGGTAGCTTTAAAGTTACTAGAAACTCAGATGGGACAGTTCGCACAAGTTTTGAGTATTAGACCCATGGGAGGACTGCCCAGCGATACTGAAGTCGCAAGGGGACCCACTTATGAGCAATGTAAAGCAATCACTACCAAAAGTGGCAAACAGATCAAGGAGACCCGTCCCCATGATCCTAAGGAGAAACAACCAATCAAGCCCGCCGCCAAGGTAGAAGCAGACACCCCAGCCTCGACAGATCTAGGTCCTTCCGCCTCGGCAGTCCCCAATGATGCCCCAGCAGAGCTTGATAACAGAACCATAGAACCTAAAGCTCTTACACTTCCACATATTATATTCCCTTGCAAGGAACATATAGAAGACATTTGCCTACCCCCACCATTCCCACAGCGGCTGAAGCGGTAGAAGCAAGAATATCAGTTTAAAGAGTTCCTTGATATTCTTAAACAAGTGCACATTAACATACCCTTGGTGGAAGCCATTGAACAAATGCCAAATTCTTGAAGGACATGGTCTTTAAACGAATAAGAATAGGGGAGCTCGAAACTGTTGCCATGACAGAAGGATGCATGGCCATGATGCACAACAAAGCCCCACTAAAGAGAAAAGATTCGGACAGTTTTATCATTCCTTGCAAAATTGGCAGCAATTATACGCGGAAAGCATTATGTGATCTGGGGGAAAGTATAAACTTAATGCCAAAATCTGTTTTCCAGAAACTAGGGATAGGAAGGGCCCGCCCTACTAGTTCCATGCTCCAACTGGCAGACAAGTCTTACGTTCAACCAGATGGGAAAATCAAAGACATATTGGTAAAAGTTGACAAGTTTATTTTCCCTGTTGATTTTCTCGTATTGGACTGTGAAGCAGATGAGAATGCACCCATCATCCTTGGGAGATCATTCTTAGCCACTGGGAGGACCTTGATAGATGTGGGAAAATGGGAGCTAACAATGAGGGTTAATGACCAACAAATCAAGTTGAACGTCCTACAAGCTTTTAAAAGAGCTGACGACCCAGAGGAATGTCAAGTCATCCATGCCTCGGCAGAAATTGAACCTAACACAACAACAGATCGCTTCAGCAATACCCGCCACGGCAGGCATCCCTGCAATAACCCTGATTCAAAAGAATAAAATGACCACGATAAAATCGCACATAAGAAAGCTAACCGGAGAGCCAGCTTCCAGAAATTAATGACCCATTGCCCGTAACCATATCTTCTAAGCTGCAGCATGAGCAGGAAAAGCCAAAACAAAGGCACGTCAAGAAGGTACCACCTTGGCAGAACCCGCCCGGGCAAGTAGCCCTCACTCACGGTGCAACCACAATTAAATCACCAAAAAGGTGGCCATGAATTCAATGTCAATGGGCATCGCTTGAAGCACTACACTGGAGCCCATGTTATGAGGGATAAGGCCATGGTTACTTTAGGGGATGCAATCTGATGCACTCCCTTAGCAGTTAATTTTTTATTTATTAATTTTGCATTCCATATTTTTCTTGCTTTTATTAGGATTAGATTTTCAATTTCAACATTTATTTCATGCAATTTCAATTTTATTTGATTAATAATTTCATGCAATTTATTTAGGAAGAGAGATAGAATTTAAGGAAGTAGCCCATTAAGCCAGCCACATAGCCGCCCTACAAGTTGCCGCATCGGCTTTATTACGCCAACAACTATAACCCGCCCAAACGGTTAGAATCTACCCGTTACGCCAGCCCTCCTGCCCGTTGGAAATCAGACAGTTGGTCATTATTAGCCGCCCTGACAGCCTATATAAACCTTACTATTTCACTTCATTTTATCATCTTCAACCTTTGCTTTCTTAAATCTTTAACTCTCTCAGTCTCTTGCATTTTTAGATTTTCTCCAACCACATCTCAAGAATATCGGCCTTCGGAACCACGCCCCCTTTCATAAGGTTCTTCTCATGAAAAGAATCCACCAGCTACAACAAGAAGTTCTCTTCATGCCAGGTTCTTGAAGAACAAGGGTTTTACTACCCCGCTGACACGGGCGACTTTGGCCTATCCACCTTTGTCTACGAGGTAATCAGAGATCACGACTGGCAACTATTTTCCCACTAACCTGAAGAAGGGAACATCACAATGGTCCGTGAGTTCTACGCCCACAGTTCACAACTGAGAGTCCCGCTTGTATATGTTCGTGGCAGCGGCGTTCGTCTGGATGCTGACACCATCAACAACTACTACGGGATCACTAACGAGGCACACGACCACACCGACTTTGAAGCCACCCTCACTATCGCCGACTACGACAGATTGAAGGACGAGTACTGTGTGCTTGACACCACATGGAATATGGGTAAGCACATAGGATCAGTACCCCGCCGAGCGTTGTTACCAAACGCTAAACTTTGGAACACATTTGTTAAGTGCCGGCTGTTGCCCACTTCCCACAATTCTACCATCCACCACCCACGCCTGGCAATGATCGATTCTATTCTGAAGCGGTGGAAAATCAATGTGGGAGCCATCATCTGTCAAGAAATCTATGCCTGCCATCAGAGGCCAAAGGGTCGCCTTTTCTTTCCAAACCTCATCACCGGGCTATGTACGAACTTCAAGGTGCCTACAGGTGAAGAAGACGTGATGACACCTCACAGGCAGGGGTGGACAAAGGAATTCATATACAAGATGATGGAGCTAACAAAAGTGATGCCAGAAAAATGAATATGATCCAATTACCGCAGCGGCAAGTACTTCAGCCCAGGGCGGGCACCGAGATCAGCCTTTCATCGACCCCACTAGGATGCTCCAGGATATCTACAGGAAGCTACAACAGATGAATCACATGAACTTGAAATTTATAGAGTATGTGCGGAACTAAAACACGGGGTTTAAGCTATTCCTCAAGGAGAAATTCCTAGGGGATGACCTACATTTTCCTGCCTTCCCTGCTGAAATCACGGAAGTCGCCATGGCGAGCCACCCTATCCCGGACTCCCTCGCCGCATCATCACCTGCAGCCATCAGGGTATCCCATCAAGGCTCCTCCTCAGCCACCAACACCCCACCTGCCTCTCCAACAAATCTGCAGGGCCACCGCTCTCTGTCTCACGACTCCTTCGATGATTCTAATGATGACTCCCCAACCGTCACGGCAGTAGCACCTACGGCGGTGGAAACATCCAGGAAACGGAAATATCATTGCATCTCGGCTGATTCAGACGAGGAAGAGTTCAATGATATTGTTCTGGTGACCAGAAACACGCCGCCCTCCAGAATTTAACCATGAAGGACTTCAAAGCTTGTAACCTATTTCTTTTTCCTTTTATTTTCAGTTTTTCTTTTTTTTTCATGTTATGTGTTTTTATTTTGTGTTGTATTGAGGGCAATGTCCGCCTCGAGTTTGGAGGAGGGACAATCCACCTTAGTGTAGTTCATATGTAGTTGCATATTAGTTAACCATCTTAGTTGCATTGTACTCATCTCTTCTTTAATGAAAAAGAACTTGTTAAACAACTTGTGCCTATGATAGAATAGCCGACAACTCGCACCATTAAAAAGTACCTTTAATTTTTTGGTAGCATGAAAATGACTTAGAAATATACTATAATGCTATTTGTCCTTAACACAATTGTGGCAGGTTGATTGATAGAATGTAGTGAACATAGATTGTTTAATTATTTGGTACTTTTAATTCACACACATTACAGGATGCCGTCTCGGTAGCTGAAGTTTTAAATACTGCAAGGAAGACTGCCGCAACAGGTAAAAAATTGCAATCCTAGAGGTGCCCGAAACAGGCTCTAGGCGGCTGGAGGTGCCCGAAATTGGCTCTAGTCGTAAAAAAATCGCTGCTATGTTGCTTAGAGGTACCAGAAATTAGCTAAGTCTTTTGTTCACTTAAAAAGTTCTTGAAGATCAACTTGTACACAATTTTGCACACACTTGATCACAAGCATTATAGTTTGTTTCCGAGAAGATTCATGCTATCCTACACACTAAAATGATATAGGTGCCACGACCTTGAGGCATGAAATCAAGTTAAAGATAGGTTCCTTTTGTTGAAGTAGGGGTAAGAACTTATTAAGTTTTGCATCGCTTGAGTACAAGAAATAGTTCGAGTTTGGGGGGGTGTAAAGTGCTTAAAAGTCCTATATTTTATGCCCATTTTAGTTCATACTTAGGTTTCCATGCATATTTTACAGTATATTTCCTTCACTCAGCTTATTACAGTATTTACAATTATATGTGGAGAAAGACACTATTTTTTGTTGCATTTGCATTATTGGTTACAGGAGACTGTCGCTAGCACCTGCCGCAACAACAGAGCAAAAGAATGATTGGAGAGGAGGAGAAAGCAGAATGATCACATCTGGTCATACATGACCAACCATCATTGCAGAGAAGAACTATACTGACGCAGTTCAAAGAATGGGCCGCCAAGACAGACTACCACCAACACTTCCGCCGTGGCGACACATTGGAGATTGGCCAAAAGGGAGTGCGATATGAAGAGTAGAATTTCCTGAATCAACAGAACCAAGCCACATTGCGAATAGAGCCCATGAGCAACCAGAGATGACGTGAGAAGACCCAAACAAGGAAGAAGCTTGCAGCCCAAGAAAGCTCAAAAGAAGAGTTATTTTGGAATAAAATACTTAGACATTTAATAACATTTAATTCCAACTCAACTTCCTTTCAAAGAGAGACTTTTTCCCCAAATAGGGTTTTCACATGTAACCACCTATAAAAAGGAAGGCTTGGCCGATTGGAAGACAATAAAGAGAGAGATTAGGATTTAGAATTTATTTTTTGTTTTCTTATTCACATTATGTTCTAAACTTTCCTTAGGGTTAAGATTGTTTTGTTTAGTAGTTGTGAGTATGGTTGTAATTAGTTAAATTTTTTATGCAATTCAATTCTAGGTTTTTTTATCATATGTTCTTCATCTTCGTTTGCAATAGAATCGAGAGATCTTTGTGAGCACATCTATTTATTTCAATTCGAGAGAGTTAAAACTCAAGAAAGGGATAAACACGATTCCCTCCAATTAAGGCAAGAATCAACTTAACTTTAAGATAAGTCTAGGTTTAAGGTGGCTAAGAAGGAACGTGGGAAGGTTGTTGTTCAATCTAAGTTTACGCCGAGAGGTATTGTCAAAGAGTGGACATCAATAGTATTCAAACTTAGAGATAAGTTGGAATCAGATTAGGGCGTTCTGCCGAAACCTTGAATGCCGCCGAGGCAGTGTTCTATTAGTCACCCGCCGTGGCAGAGATATCGACTTTGCAGTACAAGACTTTTATGAGTTAACCGTAGTTTCACACTACGATGCAACTCAATCTGACCCATTCTTATTTTGATTACTCAATCTTTTTATTATTCGTTTACTTTAAGTTTATGCAACTTTCTCATACCAATCCAAATAAATTGTGTTTTTACTTTTCCTTGTGCAAGAATTTAATCTCGAAGTAGCTATCCAGTCCCTGAGGAGACGATAATCTTTTATATTACAACGAGGCATCAGTGTACACTTGCGCTTAAAGCAGGACTGTTTCACAACTTACATAGAGCAAGCAATTGATTAAAGAAACAAAGAAATTCATAAGCAGAATGGTTTTACTTCGAGATTCGATAATGATATTAGAACATGAGCAAAAAGGGGCATGTCTTTGTGCTGGTAGGGGAAAGTAAATGAAGAAATGCTGATAGAATTGAAGTGGGTGAAATTCACCTAGGTTTTCCTTGACCAATGACTGGCAGTTTGACCATAGGGGATATGTTAGCACTTTTAGGACCGTTGCAGAATAATACGCTGAACCATCTCAATCGCTTTTGCCCACGATGTAACCCCCTCGATCCGGAAAGGTTTACCTCAATAAACAACCCTATTATTTTTTTCCTTTATTTAGATGCAAATTAGGTTCCTATGTGTTAAACATTGCAGCGGATCATTCGTAACTCGATCAACCACCAATATAATTCATTCACGACTTTTAGGGACCAAAATACCCATCCGAAACAATCGAAATCACATTCGATTGATCACTAAACTCAACCCAGACACCAACAAACACTTCCATCACATTTTAACCATAAATCAACATCCAAAAACATCCTAATATCATTCTTATACCTCCAGCAGCTCAAATTTCATATTTCCAAGCCAAAAACCCAAAACTAACAACCTAAACTTTAAGAGATCCAACCTAATTCAGGATTATTATGATTAACCCTTTACTTTAACATCATTTAACATCCAAAAAAAACTTTAAAATCATTCTCAAATCAATCAAAACAGTGCCCTAACGAAAATCTTGGAAAAATCATGAACTAAGCCAATTTAACCAAATTTTCTTTAAACAAATCATAAAACTCAGTTAATAACAATATTTAAGAAGCACAAGACTTGGGAATTTCATTAAAGAACCTTGATTAGAGGTTTGATCATCTCTTACCTCCAATCTTAGCTTTTTCCCTAAATTGACAAAGATTTTGCAAGCAAACTTCAAAGCTCCATTGACTAAATTGATAAATCACTTTTAGGAAATAAAAAAGAATGAGAAAAAGATGATAGAATATTAGATTTTTGAGAGAAAATAAAGTGTTTGGCTGTTAAGAAAGTGAGGGAATGGAAGTTATGTAAAATCCTTTTGATTACATTAAAAAAATCCCTTTTAATTAAAAGCTTTACTTTTTATTCATTTTTAAAAATACTATTTTAAAATTGATTAAATTAAGGGAAAAAAGTCTTTTAAACACATGTAAGCTCCCTAAAGATTCTAAGTCTTGACCCCTTTTTAATTTAGTCTTTAAAAAGCAATTTTGCACTTTTTTACAAAATGGCCACTTTCCAAAATCTTGACTTTCCAAGACCCATTTTCTAAAATCGGTTTCACTATCCTTCAATATATATTTTTAAAAGATTTTACCATTTTTTCTTATAATTTTATCACATCCCGAACTACATTTTCCATGAACCGCTTCTAAAGGCTCGAATATCCAATTCTAGGTTCGACTAACTTAGACCGATGCCTAAAACATCTAGGCCCAAAACCAGAGTGTTACAACTCTCCCCTCTTAGAAAATTTCGTCCTCAAAATTTTATCTAAAGGAAAATGATGCGGAAACTGCTTCAACATGTCCGCCTTGCTCTCCCACATGGCCTCCTCAACTTCTCGATGTCGCCACAACACCTTCACAAGTTCAATCGTCTTACCACGTAGAACTTTGCTACTAGAATCAAGGATCCCCACTGGTTCCTCATCATAAGATAAATCCAGATTCAACTCAATCTCCTCAACATGCATCACATGAGACGAATCCGATCTATACCTTCGCAACATTAAAACATGAAACACATCATGGATTTTCTCCAACTCGGGAGGCAACCTCAACCGATATGCAACATGACCAACTCGCTCCACAACCTCATAACGTCCAATAAACCTTGGAATAAGTTTACCCTTACTTCCATATATCATCATCTTCTTCCAAGATGATACCTTCAAGAACACGCGATCTCCAAGCGCAAACTCAATTTCCTTACGCTTTAAATTTGCGTAAGACTTCTGCTGATCCGAAGCAGCCTTCAACCGCTCACATATGAGCTTCACTTTCTCAGTTGTTCCCCTAAGAAAATTTGGCAAGGAAACCAACTTTTTCCATGCATCTGCAAAACAAAGAGACGTTCTACACTTCCTTCCATACAAAGCTTCATATGGAGCCATTTGTATGCTTTCCTGGAATTTATTATTATAGGCAAATTCCATCAAGGGCAACTGCTTTTCTCAAGAACCTTGGAAATCGATCACACAACATCTTAACATATCCTCCAGCACCTAGATAACTCACTCCGATTGTCCATCCGTCTGAGGATGATATGAAGTGCTGAAATTCAAGCGCGTACCCAACGCTTGGTGTAGACACACCCAAGATCTCACTGTAAACCTCAGATCTTGATCTAACACTATATATTTAGGCACACCATGCAAACGCACAATCTCAGCAATATACAACGCCGCTAGCTTATCCAACGTATATGTAGTATGCACAGGCAAGAAATGTGCACACTTCGTTAGACGATCTACAATCACCCAAATGGAGTTCTTCTTTGATGGTGTTAAAGGCAAACCGGACACAAAATCCTTTGTAATCCTTTCCCATTTCCATTCCGATATCCTCAAAGGTTGTAACAAACCGGAAGGAAACTGGTGCTCAACTTTCACACGTTGACAAACCATACACTTGCTCACAAAATCAGCAACATCCTTTTCCAACCCAACCCAATAGTACTCATCTTTCAAACCATGATACACCTTTGTACTACCAGGATGCATAGAAAAAGGACTGTTAGGAGCTTTAGTCAAAATAGTGCGCCTCAATTCAACATCCTCCAGCAC
Organism: Hibiscus tridactylites; assembly: GCA_958450335.1. Classification (NCBI taxonomy): domain Eukaryota; kingdom Viridiplantae; phylum Streptophyta; class Magnoliopsida; order Malvales; family Malvaceae; genus Hibiscus; species Hibiscus tridactylites. Next base: position 28,813,867 of record OY288279.1, on the reverse strand, counting down.
AACTATCTGACTTTTAAAGCACAACACTTTATCATCATTGAAACAGAAATATGTTGCATTGCCTTCAGCTATGTCCTGAACATGAGGCATCAAACAATCATCAAGCAACTGCTTATCCTTAATTAACTGAATTAAGGAAGGTTTCACTTGTAACTCGGCTATCAACCCACCATCACGTGATATACTCAACCGAGCAAACATTGCTCTCAACTCAACAACCACCTTTCTACTCAAAAGATTGGCCACAACATTGGCCTTTCCAGGATGGTACTCTATCATCAAGTCGTAATCTTTAAGCAACTCCAACCATCTTCGTTGCCTAAGATTCAACTCTCTCTAGGTTATTAGATATTTCAAACTCTTGTGATCTGTGTAAACCACACACTTCTCACCGTAAAGGTAATGCCTCCAAATCTTCAAAGCAAGCACAACTGCAGCAAGCTCTAGAACATGAGTAGGATAGTTGCGCTCATGCACCTTCAATTGTCTAGATGCATATGCCACAACCTTCCCACCTTGCATCAACACACAACTTAGACCAACGTATAACGCATCACTGTAAACCATAAACTTCTTACCCGATTCTGGTTGAATCAAGACAAGAGCATGCGTCAAAGCTTCCTTCAAACTCGCGAAAGCTTGTTGTCTAACACCCGTCCATTCAAAGCGAACATTCTTTTGCAACAACTTAGTCAACGGAGCATCAATCTTAGAAAAACCCTCTGCAAACCTATCCAACCAAACCAAGGAAACTACGCACTTTTGTCACCGATTTAGGAGTTTTCTAATTCATCACCGCCTCGATCTTGTGTGGGTCAACCCGAATACCATCGGCTGACACTATATGTCCAAGAAAGAGAACTTCCCTGAGCCAAAACTCGCACTTGCTCAGCTTAGCATAAAGTTGATTCTCCAATAATACTTACAACACAACCCTCAAATTCTTATCATGATCCTCCTCGATACGCGAGTACACGAGAATATCATCAATAAACACCACCACAAACTGATCTAAAAACTCATAGAACACACGATTCATCGTGTCTATGAATGCAGTCGGTGCGTTCGTCAACCCAAACGACATCACTAAGAACTCATAATACACGTACCTTGTCCGAAAAGTTGTCTTAGGTACATCTACATCCTTGACCTTTAGTTGATAATATCTAGACCCCAAGTCAATCTTAGAAAACACTGAAGCACCTTAAAACTGGTCAAACAAATCATAATCCTTGGCAAAGGGTACTTGTTCTTAATCGTCAACTTGTTCAGTTGCCAATAATCTATACACATACGCAACGTGCCATCCTTCTTCTTTACAAACAAAACCGGTGCACCCTAAGGTGATACACTTGGCCTTATGAACCCTCGATCAAGCAACTCCTGAAGTTGCATTTTCAACTCTTTCAACTCCTTAGGTGCCATCTGATATGGGGTAATAGACACCGGAATCGTTTTTTCATACAACTCAATGCCAAACTCAACTTCTCTATTCGGTGGCAACCCAGTCAACTCTTCCGGAAAGACACCCAGAAACTCGCATATCGTTTGTATGTCCTGTACTCGCACCTCCTTTGTATATGGGTTCTTCACATAAGCTAGAAAAGCTTCACAACCCAACTTCACCATACAACTTGCTTCCAGAGCCGAGATTGCATTCAACAAGAACTTCACATCCTCGCCTACGATTACTACCTCGTAATCATCAGCAAGTTTCAAGGTAACTCGCTTAACATCAAAATCAACTACAGCTCCATGCTTAGACAACCAACCCATTCCAAGGATCACATCAAAATTTTCTCGTAAAGGAAAACACATCAAATCAACTGAAAACACATGGCCTTGAATTGATAAAGGAAATCTCCTATACAATTTTCTCGTAACAACAGTTTCACCAAAAGAGCTTGTTACTTGCATTCCTACATCTAGCATCTCAACATGGATATCAAGCAAATATGCATACTCACTCAAGATGTATGAATGTGTGGATCCAGACTCAATTAAAGCTAACAAAGACAAGGATTGCAAGGTGAAAGTACCTGCAATCACGTCAGTGTCGTTACATCCCTCGCGATGTGCATACACTCTCACAGGACCACCACCCTCAAGTTGAACAGCAACAACATGAGCTACACCTCTCTCCTCATCCTCCCTCCGTTGGAAATTACCACACCCACGCCCACGACCTCTCTATGGTGCAACAACATGTGCTCGTCCTTGACCACCTCCAGCTAGTAAAGGACACCCACTTCTTATATGATCAGCTGATCCACAGTTCCAACAAGAAATAGCCGCCCCAGCCACAAGAGCTTGCGCCTCTCGAGCCACACTAGAACAATCTTGCCTTAAATGCTCTCGCGATCCACATGTCCAGCAAGTATTCTATTCAGATCTCACCACGTTACCCTGAACTGGCGCACCTTGCCCAAAATTACCTTGCCTCGCCTCAGGCCGATATCTACGATCATGGTTTCTCTTATTCTGTCTACCACTAGAACCAGAATCTGTAGCTCTCTTTCTCGAGCTAGAATCACCCACGAGAGAGGTCAAACCCAAACTCTGCTCTATATCCTTGGCTCGCGTCACCAGTATATCAAAATCAGTATAATTAGAAGCTAGCATAAAGGTCTTCACTTCATGCACCAAGCCATAACGGAAACTATCACATCGATGCCTATCACTCAGCACCAGTTCCAGAGCATACTGGCTCAGACGTACGAACTGGACCTCGTACTCAACCACTATCATGTTTCCTTGCACCAAGGACATGAACTCACGCTTCTTGTTGTCCAAGTATCTAACTTCTAGATTCTTTTTAAAGGCAACCTAGAAGAACTTCCAATCCACCTCATTGGGTTCTATATCTGTGGTCACAATCGTCCACCAACTATATGCATCACCATGCAATAAAGAGACATCACATCCTAGCTTGCATGCGTCATTGCACCCCATCTAATCCAAAATCCATATCGTACTAGCCATCCAAGCCTTGGATACTTCAGGAGACAATAAACGATACTCAACGCCTCCCAAACTTCACAAGCATTCCAACGGTAAACCCAATTACCCAACCACACGTGCTTGGACTCCAACAACAGCAGCCTAGAATGCTCTAGTCATCGCCTGTACCAAAGGCATCAAATCACCCAACACTAGACCAGCATGTCCGTGTTATACTTGCTCCTCACCCCCAGGTGGTGGCGGTGGAGGAGGTAAATTCGCACCAAGCAGAACCACGTTATCATGATTCCTTTGCTCATCAGCGGGAGCAACTGATCCTGAACATAGCTCTTTCCTCGGTCCCATTGTGCTATTATCATTAAGGCATGAATATTAAACAAAATAAGAAATCAATCTAGCATTCTAGCAAGGATCCAAGACTTTGAATTCAATTTAAAAACACTTCACTACAGTAATTAGGCAATGGGCATCCCAATTTTTCTCCAAAACATAGCATAAAGCATACAATGTACATGTCACAACCATCGTGCATCACAATCAATAAGATTCAACCCACAACATCACCATATATAACAGCTCATACTTACATCACAATCGTCATACATAGCATCACTATCATTTAATCAACATTAACATACGTATAACATTCACCGTGCAAAACAAACATCTCCAAATACATACGATCACATCACATTGACTTACCATTAACTTACCATGCATCCCTTTCTTTCGAAACCTGGCTCTGATACAACCAAATGTAACCCCCTCGATCCGGCCTAGCTGATAGACCGAACCGAACGGGTCACACGGGGAATATTGAAGTAAACTCGAAAGGTTTACCTCAATAAACAACCCTACCATTTTTTCCTTTATCTAGATGCAAATTAGGTTCCTATGTGTTAAACATTGTAGCGGATCATTCGTAACTCGATCAACCACCAATATAATTCATTCACGGCTTTTAGGGACCAATTTGTAATGTTTCCGATTCATAGGGACTTAAGCCATTTTTGTGTTACCGCCCTTTAATTAATCACATCCCATGCATCTCAGTCAAATCTTAGCTCAAAACAATCATTCATGCTCATTTAATTGCATCCACAACATTTAGGGACTAAAACGCAAAGAATCAAAACTTTAGAATATTCCAACAACTAACATAATTGCCATCCGTTTCGGTAAAGGCTAGCCCTTTTTTGAAACACGGGCCCATATCGAAACACCCTTGAGGTGTTTCGAAACTTTGGTTTCTAGTAGCAAAACGTACCGGAACAAACCTTATCCGTTTCGAAACACTAAGGCCATTTCAGGCGCACCATTTCGGTACAGGCTCGAGTGTTCCGAAACACCTGGGCTTGTAATGACATATTTTTCTGGTTTTTCACCCTAAAATCCATCCTAAACCAATGCAACATGTTTCCAACATGCATACATCATACATAAAAATTAATCATCAAACATTTGCAGCATATTTAGCATAAAAGCATGGCCAATTGCATCAATGGAAAACTAAAGGCATGCAACCTAACAAAAGAGCCACTCAAGAGGCAAAAATCAAACCAATACTCCAAACACCAAAAATAGGCCTTTTACAAGAATAAAATCATAAAGCAAACATGCTCAAAGGGTGTTCATACACATCACCCAAACAAACCATGAAATCCCCCATTGCTCTTATTACTCTAGTCCATAACTGAAACATACTTTCAAAGTGAAGTCTTTTAGGATTCCCTTGCAAGTTGCTGCCTCCAAACACTTAGTTATCTGAATTGATGGACAAAAGAGAGCGTAAGCATACAAGCTTAGTGAGGAGTGCTCAAAACTCAAAAACACCATCAAAGCTTAAACCATTTTACACTTTTGAAAACAATCATGCTCCATTGAAATATATGCACTTCATTAACAAAAATCAGCATGTTATACCACATGCATCAAGTATAAAATACTTCAATAGCAAATCCATTTGCTAACACACAACTCAAGTCTTCCCATGCATAGCTACCAATATGTAAAACTTAAGAGTAAAACATGCATTTACATGTTATGCATTCATATACATTTCATAGCAATTTGTTGAGTGAATCGAATGATCGAAATAAACCAAGAGGGGGTAAATTGGATTTTTAAAGTTTTTAGAGGTTGAATTGGCAAATAAAAATGGTAGATAAGGAATTTCAAAGTGGTTCAAGTTCTAATCGAACTGTACATCCACTACCTTAGCTTCACTAAGGATTTGCAACAATTCCACTAATTGCTCTTCCCCCTTTCTAAGCTAAGGAGGTAACCGTTACAATTTCGGTCAAATTTTCTACCCAAAATTTGACCCAATCCTCACACAATGGAAACAAAGAAGTTGTTGGCTAAAACAAGTATCTCTCAATACACAACATAGCCCAATTACAAGCACTCAACCCAATTGAAATGATAAGAATGAAAAATACAATTGGGGTTACAAGACAATAATGGGATTTAGGCACAAATGCTTGGATTGATGTTTGGATGTTTGCTTTAGGATCAAAATGTTGCTGAAGCTTTTAGAGGTCCTTTTTATACCTTCACATTGAATTCTAGCCGTTGTGGTTGTTTCATTCATCAATAGAGCCGTTGGGGATGTTATCTTCCCTCTATAAATGCAGTCTGCAACCAACCGTTTCGAAACACCCGACCCTGTTTTGAAACATACCAAAATAGAAAGAGCCGTTAGGGTGCATTAAAGAGCTCGTATCAAAACAATTAAGCTTGTTTCGATACGCTAAGAGCCATTTCGAAACCCGTTTCGAAGCATTTTTGACACTGTCAAGGCCTGTATCGAAACGACTTGAAATCGTTTCGATACGCCTTAACGACTTGTGTAAAATCAGTTAAAAAACTTTCAACGGTCATATTTTTAAATTTGATTTGAATACCGTTTCGAAACGTTGGATGTCGTTTCAATACGGTGTCTCGATGTTCTTAAGCCGTTTCGAAACCCGTTTCAAAACAAGGGTTCATAGTGTTGAAACCGTTTCGATACCTGTTTCGAAACACAAGTTCACAGTTTCAAAAGTGTTTCGAAACGCCTAAGGCCGTTCCGAAACGGTGACTCGAAAATTACTGTTTTGGCTTCAAGAACACTTAGAAAGGTTTTGATAAAATTGGTTTTTAACTTAGGCATTTTCTTTTAAACATATAGAGAGGTTTGAGGACTTAAAAATTCGTTTTCACATTTTCAATTTAGTCCTTAAATTCTTTAGTTATATCAAAATCAATTTTTCGGTTTCACAATCTCCCCCGTTTTGATATAACAAAACCAAAGTTAGAATTTATAAGAGTTTTGAATACATTCTAACTCCCCCTCAATTTAAGATGGGTTTTTAAAGTTTAAAAAAAATTAAATTCAAGTTTTAAAACTTAAAGACACTTAAAACACTTAAAACGAATTTTGGCTCTTAGATTACTTCTCCCCCCTTTTTGTTAGATCAAAAATAATAAACAAGGCTCAAAGAGAAGAGATAAGGTTAAAAGCAATAATCAATAAGCAATAAGCAACATAATATAAATTCATAGAATTCAAATATCCAAAACATAAATCTTAAACAATAAGTTCAAATCTTAATCCCAAACAAAAAAAGCAAAGCATAAGTTCATAAAATATAAAGAAAATAAAGATGAAATCTTAGTCCTAATATGAATAGCTAATATGAGATGACATGAGAATCCTAAGCCTCGTCGTCGTTACCATCATCATCCATGGAATCATCATCGTCCTTAGCTTGAGAGCGATGAAAATCCATCCATTGGCCATAAAAGGTTGAGAAGGACATGTCCATAGATGAATGTTGGTTCTCAAGGGATGTGAGTCGATTCTCATTTGCAAGGAGACGATCCTCCACGGATTGCAAGCGAGTATTGATAGCACCAAAACCCCTAGACATGTTAGTGTCCATTGTGTTGAACCGCTCGATGAGAAAAGTCATGAGAGCTTCATTGTTAGCAACCGAAGCTTGTGATTGAGGTTCAACTTGAGGTGGAGGTGCTTCCCTATCAACACGTTCCCATTGGCCATTGTCGATGTATTGAAATCCGGACTTGCGGAGAGAAGATTCGCCAAGTTTTTGCTTGCGGGGTTCCGGTGAGTCATAGGTGCAATCAAGATTAAGCTCTCCAAAGATATAACTTAAAACAGTCCTATAAGTGAAAGACTTGAGCGCATCGGTTTCACGAAGCTTAACATTATTCACCATCTCGGCAAACAAGATCTTGACAAGATTAGGGCGTTCTCCACAACGAAAACATTCAAGCAAAAAGTAATCTACTTGAAGAACGTGAGAAAATTTACCTCTGGAGGGGCGAATAAACCACGAGACCATCAAGTGGAGGAACTTATCGTGAGCATCCAAGGCAAGCACTGAACCGGTGTGAGAACCAAAATGAGTCTCATTCTCGATTCCTTCGTTCTTAAGACCAAAAGTAGTCTCTAAGTAAGGTATGTCAATGACAATCTTCTTTCCCAAGATCTGAGACTCAATGCGAACAACTTCGGAGTTGTCTTCATTGTTGAAGAGTTGGGCATTGGAGTAAAAGATAAGAACCATGTGCTTGTAGAAAATATCCGGGATATCCAAGAAACCAAAGAAGCTCCATTCTTGTAAACGATGGAGATAACGGAAGAGAAAACGCTTGGAGTCAAGAAATGACATGTCAACAACTCGCTCACGATGAACGAAAAATGTCTTGACATATTGGAAACGCTCCCTCATCGCGGGAGTTTTGAGACTCTTGAGAAAAAATTGAGTAAGGTTGGGACGGAGAGCGGCTTGATTTGAAGCTTCAGCCGATTGAGATGCCTTGCGTTTCTTGTTAGCGGGATCCATGAAAAAAATCCTAAAAAGATAAAGAAAGCAATTTAAAACAAATTTGAAGTGTATGCATGAAATTCCTTGATTCAATCCAATGGCAAATCCCACTTAGGTTTAAAAACAAACTTTAAGAACAAAGATACAAAACAAAAAAAAATTAAGAGAAAAACAATTAAAAAATAGAAAAAAGACGAATCAAAAACAATATATTCGAATAAAAAATTTGAAGATTTTGAATTTTTTTACAAGATTTGAAAAACCCACGTATCAAAACACATAAACTATACAAAATACAAAATTTCTAACCTAGGATTCAAATACAAATTTAAGGAAAAAGAAAAAGATGAAAATATACCTTAAATTGGGATTTTGGAAGAATAGATGGAAATCCTTGCACAAAATTGTTGATGCTTGCTTAGACTTGTGTTTAAGAGTAAAAGCCCTCAAGATTTGGTGAAAACAATGAGGTTTAGAGGGTTTTTATAGGGAAAATTGATTTAGGGTTTTAGAGAATTTTAATTAAAGTAAAACTTTAACATTAAAAGTCCCTTTAAAGCAGTCCGCTAACCCGTTTCAGAACAGGTTTCGACCGTTCCGAAACGCGGGAACCGAGAGTTGACTGACTTTTCATGTCCAGCTGACCGTTTCGATACGGCTTTGACCGTATCGAATCCCACGTTAACTCGTATCGAAACACGTTTCGATACACCCCTTGGCAGTAGCTAAAACATTTCGAAACCCTTGGAAGGCGTTTCGAAACACCCTTCTCTCAGATAGAATTTTAAAGCACCTGTATCGAAACAGTTGGACCCGTTTCGATACACCTGGGCCTGGAAGTGCAGGTGAGGCTCTAAAAGTGTAGAAAAATGGATTTTACAAGTCCTAATTTGCATAAATGACATGAATGAGCAGGAATAACATATGCAAACATAAACATACTTCCCCTAGCTATAAGCATGGATGAAATTAGGAGTAAAAACACATAAACATGGCATTTCACAAGATCAAACAATTTTAAGCACAAAAGAGGTCCTAAAATGTCAAGAAAGGCTAGTTAGACTTAACTCTCTCATAAGGGACCAAAAACTCTCTTTATCTAAAGGTTTTGTAAAGAAGTCTGCTAATTGATTTAAGGTGTCAACATACTCTATAACAACATCTTCCTTAAGGACATGATCTATAATAAAATGATGTCTTATTTCTATATGTTTGGTTCTAGAGTGTTGGATGGGATTCTTTGTCAAACATATGGCACTAGTGTTATCACACTTAAGGGGTATGGTTTCAACTTTAATACCATAATCTAAGAGTTGTTGCTTCACCTAAAGGACTTGAGCACAACAACTCCCTAAGGATATGTACTCGGCTTCGGTGGTAGATAGGGCTACACTATTTTGTTTCTTAGAGAACCAAGATATGAGCATACTACCTAAGAATTGACAAGTTCCCGAAGTACTTTTCCTATCAATTTTACACCCCCCATAATCCGCATCCGAATAAGCATAAAGGTTGAAGGTGGAGTCTCTAGGGTACCAAAGACCTAAACAAGGAGTATCTCTAAGGTACCTAAAGATTCTCTTAACGGCTATAAGGTGAGACTCTCTAAGACTAGCTTGAAACCTAGCACACAAGCAAACACTAAACAAGATATTCGGTCTACTTGCAGTAAGGTAAAGCAATGATCCAATCATAGAACAGTAAAGTTTAGAGTCAACACACTTACCTCCTTCATCTTTGTCAAGCTTTGTAGATGAGCTCATAGGTGTGGCTTGAGGCTTTGCATTCTCCAAGCCAAACTTCTTGAGCATATCCTTGATGTATTTTGCTTGATTGATGAAGGTGTCATCCTTCCTTTGCTTGATTTGGAGTCCCAAAAATAATGAGAGCTCCCCTATCATGCTCATCTCGAATTCACCTTGCATTAGCTTAGCAAACTCTTTGCAATGACATTCATTAGTAGAACCAAAAATAATATCATCAACATAAATTTGTACTACTAAGATGTCATTTTTATACCTTTTTATGAAAATTGTAGTGTCCACCTTACCTTTTTCAAAACCTTTTTCAATTAAAAAGTTTGAAAGTCTTTCATACCAAGCTCTAGGAGCTTGTTTTAAACCATAAAGAGCTTTAGTAAGTTTGAAAACATGATTTGGAAATTTTGAGTCTTCAAAACCCGGTGGTTGTTCCACATACACTTCCTCATTTATAAAACCATTTAAAAATGCGCTTTTAACATCCATTTGAAAAAGCTTGAAATCGTGATAACATGCATATGCAAGCAACAACCTAATGGCTTCCATTCTAGCTACGGGTGCATAGGTTTCATCAAAATCTATTCCCTCTTCTTGAGTGTAACCTTGTGCTACTAGTCTAGCTTTGTTTCTCACAATGTTACCACTCTCATCTAGTTTTTTCCTAAAGACCCATTTAGTTCCTATAGTAGATTGATTACTAGGCCTATCAACTAATGTCCAAACATTACTTCTCTCAAATTGATTTAACTCTTCTTGTATAGTCATAATCCAAAAATCATATTTCAATGCTTCTTTTATATTCTTAGGCTCTATGCATGAGATAAATGCAACATGATTCATAAGTTTAAGAGAAGATCGAGTGGTTACCCCCTTGGATGGATCACCCAAGATTTCACCATCTTTGACATAGTTGAACTCCCTTGGGTAGCTCACTTCCTTTTCCTCAAGAGCCAAGTCCTTCAAGGCTTCAAGAGGTGGATCTTGTGTATCATCTTCTTTTGATGGAGTCTCATCCACCTTTGAAGTTTGTCCTCCATCAAAGGCATTTAAGATTCCTACATCATCATCATCACAAGAATCCTTCATTGGAAGGAGGTTATCATCGAATACAACATGTATAGATTCTTCTACTACTAAAGATCTCTTGTTAAATACACCATAGGCTTTAGAGGTTAAAGAATATTCTATAAAAATAACTTCATCACTTTTTGCATCAAATTTACCTAAGTTGTCTTTTCCATTATTTAAAACAAAACACTTGCAACCAAATGGATGAAAATAGCTAATGTTAGGCTTTTTAGATTTTAAAATCTCATAAGGTATTTTCTTTAAAATTGGCCTAATCATTACTCGGTTTACAATGTAGCAAGCGGTGTTTGTGGCTTCCGCCCAAAAATATTTAGGTAAATTGTTTTCACAAAGCATGGTTCTAGCCATTTCTTGTAAAGTTCTATTTTTCCTCTCAACTACCCCATTTTGTTGAGGAGTTCGAGGAGCCGAAAAATTGTGGCTAATACCATTTTCATTTAAAAACTCTTCAAACCCTAAATTTTGAAATTCGGTTCAATGATCACTTCTAATATGAGAAATTCTAAGTTCAAGATCATTTTGGGTTAGTTTTAAAAATGTGATGAATTTTTCTAAAGCTTCATCTTTAGTACTTAAAAATAGAACCCAAGTAAATCTAAGAAAAATCATCTACAAGAAAAAATGCATAAGATTTACCACCCAAGCTCATAATCCTAATTGTCCCAAATAAATCCATATGGATAAGTTGTAAACACCTACTTGTAGAAACGTCATTAATTGATTTAAAGGATGACTTATGTTGTTTACCCTTAGAGCATGCATCACAAATTTTATCGTTTGAAAACTTAATATTGGGTAAACCTCTAACTAGATCAAGGGAAAATATTTTTTCTAAAACACTAATGCTAGCATGTCCTAGTTTCCTATGCCATAACCATGCATCATTTTCATTTTGAGCTACTAAACATGCATGAGATGTGTGTATGTCATCTAGATGCACCATGTAAATGTTACCTATGCGATGACCTATGAGCATAATGTTATTAGATTTAATGTCAACAATTTTGCATCCATTTTTATCAAATAAAACATTAAATCCTTTATCACATAATTGGCTTATGTTCAACAAATTATGTTTAAGACCATCGACATACAAGACATTTTCAATAAGAATGGTAGAGTGATTACCTATGGAGCCAATACCTTTAATGTGACCTTTGGAGTTTTCACCAAATGTCACCACTCTTCCACTTTTTGGCTTTAAATCCATGAATCTACTCTTGTCTCCGGTCATATGCCTCGAGCATCCACTATCAAGGTACCATGAGTTTTGACTTTGTGCTTTGGCCTTGTAGCAATGCTCCCCCTAGAAACAAAGATATTAAACTTTTGTTTTTGGTACCCCAATCATTTTGGGTCCACGAGTGTTAGCTCCCAATAGCTTGGTTCCCTTAGGAATCCAAGGTGACATAGCAACAATATTATTAGATTTTACAAGTTCCTTAGGAACCCATACACTTCTAATCTTTTTAGTTCTACTATTTCTATGAAAGCTACTTTGTTTGTAGTTATTAGTCTTTTTCCTAGGTTGGTTTGTTTTAGAAGATTCACCTTTTTCATGCTTCACATTACCAACATATTTTAAAGACTCTTTGAGCTTGTTAAGCTCATCTAACACCTTTTGGATTTCACTATTGCATTGAGAAAGAAGATTATTTAGGTCTACATTTTCATCTTGGAAAAACTTAAGTTCATCTTTCAAACCTAAAATCTTTTTCTCAAATTTCAAGTTAGCTTGAGAAAGTGAGTCATTTTTATCATTTAATTTCGAAATAATTTTCTTATTCCTAATGACCGACTCCTTGTATTTCTCAACTAACTCATCATAAACCTCTTGCAACTCATCATATGCATCATTTAATTCATCATATGTAAAATCTAAAGATGATGAGTTAGAGGTTACCATGGAGGAATCCTCCTCAAGTGCCATGAGGCAAAGGTTGGCCACTTCTTGTTCGTCATCCTCGGATGACTCCTCATCACTCCAAGTAGCAAGCTTGGCTTTGAGCTTCTTCTTCTTCTCAAAGCGCTTTTTCTTGAGTTGAGGGCACTCCGAACGAATGTGATCGGGCTTATTGCACTCGAAGCAAATGATTTGATCCCTCACTTCTTCTTTGTTTTTACCTTTAAAGTCCATCTTTATTTGAATTTTCCTTCCTCGGTTGGACCTCATGAAGCGTGAGAATCTTTTGGATATTCCCATTTTCTTCTTCTTTTCCACCTCTAGCTTCTCTACTCTTTTCTCTTCCTTCTTCTTTTCTTCTTCCCTTCCTTGCTTCATAATCTCATGAGTAAGGAGAGAACCCACTAGCTCATCAAGTTTTAGAGTCTTCAAGCTTTTGGCCTCTATGATGGCAGTTCTCTTCCCATCCCAAGATTCGGGAAGTGAGTAGAGTAGCGTCCGGACAAGCTTGTCTTCCGGAATAGTCTCTCCAAATCCTTTAAGCCCATTGACTATGGTTGAGAAGCGATCAAACATCTTGGACACCATTTTGTCGGGCTCCATCTTGAAATTCTCATAGCTAAGATTGAGAATTTCAATCTTGGTTTCCTTCACATCATTGGTTCTTTCATAGGTGGTCTCAAGAGTATCTCGCACTTCCTTGGCACTCTTAATGGAGGAGACTTTAGAGTAGATGTCCGGACCGAAAGAACAAAAAAGCATGTGAAGAGCTTTGTCATTTATTTGGATCTTCTTCCTCTCTTCTTTACTCATCTTCATCTTTTTCTTTAGAACCATCCTTCCTTCATTATCTTGCTTCAATGGAATGTAGGGACCATCTTCAATGACATCCCAAACCATGTAATCATTGGACTTGATGAAGAGGCGCATCCGATTCTTCCAAAACGGATAGTTGTCACCATTGAAGAAAGGCGGTTTTGTAGTGGATTGAGACTCGTACATGCTAGATCTGGAGGTAGATGTCATATCTTTATTTTTGGATGATCACACTCTTCCTAGGAACTTCTCTTGTGGTTGTTAATCCTTCAAAGAGGTAGGCTCTGATACCAATTGTTGAGTGGATCAAATGATCGAATTAAACCAAGAGGGGGTGAATTGGATTTTTAAAGTTTTTGGAGGTGGAATTGACAAATAAAAATGGTAGACAAGGAATTTTAGAGTGATTCAAGTTCCAGTCGAACTCTATATCCACTACCTTAGCTTCACTAAGGATTTGCAACAATTCCACTAATTGCTCTTCCCCTTTTCTAGGCTAAGGAGGTAACCGTTACAATTTCGGTAAAATTTTCTACCCAAAATTTGACCCAATCCTCACACAATAGAAACAAAGAAGTTGTTGGCTAAAACAAGTATCTCTCAATACACAATATAGCCCATTTACAAGCACTCAACCCAATTGAAATGATAAGAATGAAAAATACAATTGGGGTTACAAGACAATAATGAGATTTAGGCACAAATGCTTGGATTTGATGTTTGGATGTTTGCTTTAGGATCAAAATGTTGTTGAAGCTTTTAGAGGTCCCTTTTATACCTTCACATTGAATTCTAGTCGTTGTGGTTGTTGCATTCATCAATAGAGCCGTTGGGGATGTTATCTTTCCTCCATAAATGCAGTCTGCAACCAACCGTTTCGAAACGCCCGACCCTGTTTCGAAACAGACCAAAATAGAAAGAGTCGTTGGGGTGCATTAAAGAGCCTGTATCGAAACGGTTAAGCTTGTTTCGATACGCTAAGAGCCGTTTCGAAACCCGTTTCGAAACATTTTTGCCACTGTCAAGGCCTGTATCGAAACGGCTTGAAATCGTTTCGATGCGCCTTAACAACTTGTGTAAAATCAGTTAAAAACTTTCAACGATCATATTTTTAAATCTGATGTGAATACCGTTTTGAAACGTTGGATGTCGTTTCGATACGGTGTCTCGATGTTCTTAAGTCGTTTCGAAACCCATTTCAAAACAAGGGTTCACAGTGTTGAAACCGGTTTGATACCTGTTTCGAAACACAGGTTCACAGTTTCAAAAGTGTTTCGAAACGCCTAAGGCCGTTCCGAAACGGTGACTCAAAAATCACTGTTTTGGCTTCAAGAACACTTAGAAAGGTTTTGATAAAATTAGTTTTTAACTTAGGCATTTTCTTTTAAACATATAGAGAGGTTTGAGGACTTAAAAATTCGTTTTCACATTTTCAATTTAGTCCTTAAATTCTTTAGTTATATCAAAATCAAATTTTCGGTTTCACACAATTAATCAATTATATTGTCTCACAAGTTATCAACAACATTCTCATTTCTCAAAACGTATCGCATACACCGATTTCCAAGTGTTGTCCCAACTCTTCACACATTCTCATCAGCATCTCAAGGTTCATACACGGGAGCTACCCTCCACCGTTGTGACACCCGTGGTGGAGTATTCGGTACCTTACAACCCATCAACACCACTCATCGGTAGATGTATAACCCCACTAATGAGAGACGGGACACAACTCAATTTCCTCAATTGTTAGGGTACTTGGATGGAGTTTTCGGTACATTCACAACCCCTCAACATCCAAGGCGACTTGTTTATAGTGCACTCAATCCTATAGCCGACTAACTATATCCGATTTCATTTGTAAACCACTTTATACAACATCACTTGCCAATATAATTCTCATTTAGCATAAACCTCACTGTTTTCAAAGCATTCACAATAAGCCATATTTCCAAGCATCAAATCTTTCTTCACAAAACATGTATAAACACATACTTACAAGGATCACTTACCTAGTGCATCCTTTAGCAATATGGCATCATAATCAACAAATCACTTATTCAAAATCATGCTTTAAAACAGTAGGTAAACACATATAATATCAAGTGCATCCACAAGCTTATAATAGCACAATCCGAGGGAGAAAATAACTTTACTTACTTCCGAACTTAGTAAAACGTTTCAAGCTTACACTAAGTTCCCAAAACCACTTAAAGATGTTTCAAAGCTGGAAATCTCATTTCCACTCATCGACTCGCGAAACCTCAATCATTGACGCGAAAATCAAGCATCCAAGTCCCCGAAACTTCGTCAAATGCTTCCAAAGAATTCTCCCATGTTTATACCACAGAAGAACAGAGGATTAATGCATCCCAATGCATTAAAACCACCAGCAAACACTAAAAACACGTAGCTCTGCCCTAAAGCACCAAAATACCTATCCGAAACAACCGAAATCACCTTCGATTGATCACTAAACTCAACCCAGCCACCAACAAACACTTCCATCACATTTTAACCATAAATCAACATCCAAAAACATTTTAATATCATCCTTATACCTTCAGCAACTCATATTTCACACTTCCAAGCCAAAAACCCAAAACTAACAACCTAAACTTTAAGAGATCCAACCTAATCCGGGATTATTATGCTTAAGTCTTTACTTTAACATCATTTAACATCCAAAATAACTTTAAAACCATTCTCAAATCAATCAAAATAATGCCCAAATCAAAATCTTGGAAAAATCATCAACTAAGCCATTTTAACCAATTTTTCATTAAACAAATAATAAAACTTAGTTAATAACAATATTTAGGAAGCACAAGACTTGTGAATTTCATTAAAGAACCTTGATTAAAGAGTTGATCAGCTCTTACCTCTAATCTTAGCTTTTCCCTCAATTGACAAAGATTTTGCAAGAAAACGTCAAAGATCCATTGACTAAATTGATAGATCACTTTTAGGAAATCAAAAAGAAAGAGAAAAAGATGATAGAATCTTAGATTTTTTAGAGAAAATAAAGTGTTCAGCTGTTAAGAAAATGAGGAAATGGAAGTTACGTAAAAAAAAATTGATTTCATTAAAAATCCCTTTTAATTAAAAGCTTTTCTTTTTATTCCTTTTTAAAAATACTATTTTAAACTTGATTAAATTATGGGAAAAGGCTTTTAAACACATGTAAGCTCCCTAAAGATTCTAAGTCTTGACCCCTTTTTAATTTAGTCTTTAAAAATCAATTTTGCACTTTTTTTACAAAATGGCCACTTCCCAAAATCTTGACTTTCCAAGACTCGTTTTCTAAAATCGATTTCACTATCCTTCAATATATATTTTTAAAATATTTTACCAATTTTTCTTATAATTTTATCACATCCCGGACTACATTTTCCATGAACTGCTTCTAAAGGCTCGAATATCCAATTCTAGGTTCAACTAACTTAGACCAATGCCTAAAACATCTAGGCCCAAAACCGGGGTGTTACAACTCTCCCCCACTTAGGAAATTTCGTCCTAGATTCTTAATATTCTAAAATTAAACTTGATACTCCAAAACTAGTGTAACCAAATGGTTTAAGGGTTTATATTAGTTGTCGGAAGGTAAATTTCGATCACGGAAAATATGATTAATTACTAAATTGGTTTTAAGGGTGTTATATACTTATATTAGGGGTATGTTTTGCAGGGTTTAGAACTTAGGATTTATGTTTTAGGGTTTGCAATTTAGAATTTAGATTTCAAATAATTATTGTGTAATATTTTGTTGACACAACTTGTGTAAATTTTATACAAGCTTGCATATTTACACAATAAAACTCAAATCATAAATTTTTAATCTTAAATCTTAAATTATTTTTTTGACAATCCTAAACCTTAAATTCTAAACACTAACCTTAAGTTCTAAACATTAATACCTAAAACTAAAAAACTTGTGTAAACATTTTATGTATCAATTTTTTTTCTATATTATAGAGTTATATTTTGATACACAAGTTGTGTAGAAAAATTTACACAACCTTCATATTTAAACTATAAAAATGATCAAAACCTAAATCCCTAACCATAACACCCTAAGTCCTAAATTTTAAACCATAAATCTTGAACTCTAAAGTATAATCATAAATCATATAACCTAAACCATAAATCCTAAATTAGATAACTTATTTAAATATTAGCTTGTATATCAAAGTATTTTCTATATATAGACTAAATATAATTTTTCATATATTAGATCGTCGACAATTTTTTATTTACATCAAAAAAGATAGTGAGAATATTTTAATTTACTAAAAATCCGATATGTATAATCTAGATTAATAGAATATGGAATATAACAATCAAATTATTATGATATTATTTGACCAAAAAAATTATTATGATATTAATTGTAAAAGTATTATATAAATTAATTAATTTTACACAAATATAAATGAACCGTTTATATAAAATTTAATATATTTAGGGTAAACTATACCAATGACCACCAAACTATATGGTTGGTGTCGATTTGACCACTATATTTTTAATTATGTCAAATATAGCACTTAATTATTTAAATGGTTCCAATTAAGCCATTCGCTGTTAAAAAAATAAAAAAGTTGACGGAATTGTTAAAAAATTGGTATAATTACACATTTAGTCCTCTATATTTATACAATATATCAATTTAGTCCTAATTTTAATCTAATAAGATAAATTAATTATTCAATAATATGATGACACATGAAGACTGCATCTAAGGGGAATCAAACCTAGGACCTTGGAATGCAAGGGGTGGGTGCTTACCACTAGGCCAAATACTTTTTTTCTGCTATGAGATACAATCTTTGGTATATATTTAAATAGTATTAGTGCCTAGAAAAAATTGAAAAAAAAAAAATAATGTTGGGTGGATTTGAACCTGAAATAATAGAGTGGAAACCACACATGCTTACTAGAGCAGTCAAGACAAGATGATGTTTGTTAAAAAGCACCTTATGCTGAAAAGCTTGATCCTACTTTAACCACCAATTGAAGACAAGATGATGTTTGCTAAAAAGCACCTTATGCTGAAAAGCTTGATCCTACTTTAACCGCCAAAGGTACTTCATTTGTTTGAATCATTTCTTCTTTCTTTTACTGCTTCCTTGTTCAATGATCCTGTAAAAACAGGCGACGCTAAAGAAAGTTTCTATATGGGTCCACCAGCTGACGACCTCAATCAATGGCCTTCAGAACGTATACTTCTTGCATTAGTACCTTATAAACAACATCTTATACAAATACAATAAAGTTAATTGATTATGCTAAGTCTTTTTGGGCTGGAAATTGTAGAAGATCTGTCATCTTGGAGAAGCACAATGGAAACTTATTATCAACAAGTGTTGTGAGTCCCCACTCTTACTTCACATTATTCTACAGGCAGCATACAAAGACTGAGATTTAAAATTTAAATGGTGCTACATTTGTTTCCTCGGCTGTGCTGGGAGTAGGGGTGTAAATGAACAGAGCGTTCAACGAACTGTTCGTGAATCGTTCGTATAACGTTCGTTTAATAAACGAACGAACACGAACATAGCTGTATTCGGCTCGTTTATGTTCACGAACAAACTCGTTTATGTTCGTTTAGAAGCTCATTTATAGACTCGTTTATGTTCGTTTAAAGGCTCGTTTATGTTCGTTTATAAGCCCATTTATGTTCGTTTATAAATTAAAGAGATTTCTTTACTTTGAAGTTGGAATTTGAAGAATTTCAAAGGTATTTATTTTTGTAACATTTTTGCATTAAGTTACTCCATTTCTTCTAAATCAGTTCTATTTGTTAGCTTTTTGCAGTTCCTAAAAAACAAAATAATGTTAAACACTTGTTGTATTACAACTAGCTTTCCTTTCTAAAAATGCCTTTTCATTCAAGGTTTGTTTGGCTGTAATTAAATCCTAATGAAGTCTAGAATCCTTGTATTGTGATTCCTGGTAACTCTTTGTGAGGAAAACTGAATTTTTTATCTTTTATTTTGTTGTATCTTTTTAGTGGCTTGTGAAAGTAAACAGGACTACTGTAAATCTAGTTTGCATATCAGAAGTATATAACATAATTTTGTGTGCATGAATAGATTTTTTGTGGTTGTGATACTGTTACTAACTCTTGATAGTTTATGATATCAGCTATGATTTCTTAAGAAAGCGGAGGAGCGAGAGCCTAAGGAACAAAGACCCAAAGCAAAGGAAAAAATCGGCTATGATACTTCCACATATTCTTGGATGAAAATGTTTGTGGATGTTTCTTTTATTTTTTGTTATTTTTGTGGATGTTTTAGGATGAAAATACTTGTGAATGTTTTTAAGAATTTGAACTTTTATGCTTTTATTTTGTTGTTGTGGTACGTTATATAAGTTAATGGTGAAGTTTATGTTGGTTTTATTTAATTTAATTTCTGTTTGTTTAGTTAAAATTCTAAAAAACATAAACAAACATGTTCGCAAACGTTAAACGAACATGTTCGCGAACGCTAAACGGACAAGTTGATGAACGCTAAACGGACAAGTTGACGAACATATATAAACAATCATGTTTGTGAACGCTAAATGAACATGTTCGGGAACGTTAAACGAACAAATTGGCGAACATTTAAACGAACATGTTCGTGAACATTAAACGAACCGAGCCCGAACACACCAAAAAAATAAACGAACCGAGCTTGAACATACCATTAAAAATTTAAACGAACACGAACCGAGTTCGGACACCTTTAAAAATAAATAAACGAACACGGACATACCCTTGTTCGTTCAAGCTCGGTTCGTTTACACCCCTAGCTGGGAGTAATTATATGTTGAGTTTTATATCATAAAAATAGGGTTGGCTTAGTGGTAAGCATGTGCAGTTTCCACTTTAATGTTCTAAGTTCAAATCCCCCAACATCATTTTCTCTTCTTCAATTTTTTTGGGAACTAATACTATTTACCACCTCTTGCATTCTAAGGTCTTAAGTTCGATTCCTCTTGAAAGCAATCTCTATGGTAGTATTTTTTCACCTCTAATTGGGTGTGACACGTGTCACAATCTTATTGATAATTAATTTATATTATTAGATTAAAATTAGGACTAAATTGATATATTGTATAAATATAGAGGACCAAATGTGTAATTATACCAATTTTTTTAACAGTTCCGTCAACTTTTTTGTTTTTTTTTAACGGCGGGTGGCTTAATTGGAATCATTTAAATAGTTAAGTGGTATATTGACACAATTAAAAATATAGTAGTCAAATCAACACCAACCCTATAATTTAGTGGTCATTGATATAGTTTACCCATATATTTTTAGAGTTACGCGCTCTAATACATTTAGATGACCAAGTTCATATTTGGCCCAAACAATGAATTTCTGAGACTGATTCAATCCTTTGCTGAGCCCTATGTTGTCCCACTTTTTTTTTTACTTATTTTGGTTATTAAATATTTAAAACTATCAGTTTATTCACTAAATTTTATACATTAGCTTATTTTGTTAATTTAATATTATTTTATTAATATTTTGATATGATTTGATATATTTTATTATTATTAAATATAAAAAATAATTTAAAATAAAAACAAAATTATATTTTTTATAAATTAATACAAAAATAACTTAAAATAAAAAACCCTCAAATCATACCCAATTTCCAATCCACAAACCTCAAAACTCTTTCTTTCACTTCCCCCGGCCACACTCTTCATCGGTCACCCTCATCGGCCACACCCTCACCACTGTTACTACTCCTCGTTAACAAACAACCGATGGAAACTATTTCTTTACTGTCTTTTGTTTTATTTTTATCCCAAAAGAAAACAAAAGAACAATTTTTCTTATTTTGTTTGATTCATTGTTTTCGGCCATTTTTTTCATTAGTCTTCTTTTAATTAATTACATATATGGACCTTTAGTTTTGCATGTTGATTTCTCTTCTTCTCAAGTTAATGTAGTTTTATTTTTCTTCTCAAATTAGGGTTTTCTTTGCAACATTCAGAGATGTCACTATCAATCTATGGTTGATATGTAGTTGAGGATGGTGACCTTTCCAATGAGTAGTGAACTGTGGTGAGGGTTTGGCCAGTGAAGGTGAACGATGAAGAATGTGGTCACTAGAAGTGAAGGGGAAAGTTTTGGGGTTTGTGGATTGAAGATTGGGTATGTTTTAGAGTTGTACTTTTTATTTTAAATTACTTTTGTATTAAATAATAAAAAATATTTTCATTTTCATTTTAAATTATTTTTTATATTTAATAATAACAAAATATGCCAAGTCATACTAAAATATTAATAAAATAATATTGAGTGGTCAAAATAGGTGAATGTATAAAGTTTAGTGAGTAAATTGATAGTTTTGAAAGTTTAGTGACCAAAATATGTCAGAGAGTAAAATTTAGTGATGATTTTTGTAATTTACCCTATTATTTTTAATATTTTATCCATACTCGTTTAATATTAACTGACAAAATTATTTTTCAAAACAAATTAGAAATTATGTTTGAATGAGAAATCATAAAACTAGATATTTTGATAATATACGTGTGTCAGTGAAATGAGAATAGACATTGAAACTAAAGATTTGGTTAAGATGAAGTAAATTTAAATGTAAGTAGTAGTATTATTTATTCTTCGTTTCTGCATCTAATTTTTTGTTGTAGATCTAATTGCTCATCAGTTGAGCTATTAATTTGTTCTGCTCCTCTAATCTGGCGTTCAACAACCCAAATGCATCGTTCAAGTTCTTCACAGTGGCTGATTTCTTTTTCTTCTTATCCTCAGTTGCGTAGACTCCGATTGGAACCTCTGTTTTGTGGACTTCAGTTAGAACCTCTATTCCGTGGCCTTTGGTTCGTTTCTATTTGAATTTTAAAATTCTATCACTTTCTATATTTGATATACTTCATATTTAAAGGAGTTGGTTTCTATTCTTATTACAAAAAATTAAGGCTCTGATATCATGAGAGAAGGAAGAAAGTCTATGGTTACCCAATATTAACATTGGCAGAATTACTGCATTGAAAAATGCAGTTCACTAATGTAACAACAAAGGCAAAATGGTTGGACAATTTTCTTTGGGTTTTAAGTGTTCTTGGTTAAACCCTGAACATTAAGAATGTCCACTAATTAATTTATATTATTAGATTAAAATTTGAAATCTAAAAAGTATCTCTCTCTCCCCCTTTTACAAAAAAAACTTAACTATCACCAAGAAAACACTGCATCATGCGATCAAGAAACCTAGAATACCTTGAATATTCCTTTTCTTTTTTATTTCTCCCAAAACTTGTAGCCTTACCTGATGATGCGGTTCGGGCTTTATAGCCAAATTCAAATCACAATGGAAAAAACTATTGGTTGCTGTCCCCTCCTTTTCTCTGATTTGTTTGTATTTACTTTTTCCAACTATTTCTCTTTGTTTGTTGTCGTACGAACGAGTGTACGAGGGGGACGATTGTCCACGAGGATGTTGTGCTGGAGATGGGGATCAATAATCCTTTGTTTTTTTTTTGTGCTCACATGGGGCATGGACAAAGCAAACCAAAAAGTCTATCTTCAAGTGATCTGAACTGTCATATCATATCAGTTTTAGATCTAATGGTTGCCCCTTCGGCTGGAGAATTCTAATGTGCGGCCGCCTAATATACGGCTAAGAAACGGCGTTATCGGAAATATTATAAGATAAATAATGTATCCGGTAAAACGCTACCGGATATGTTGATATGAGATAATGTATCCGGTAAAAAAAAAAAAAATGGTAACCGGCAAATTTAAGTTATCGGTCAAACATAATAAAATCGATAAAATTACCTATTTTGTTTATCCGAATATCAATATATTCGGTAGCGCCTAAATTGTTGATAAATTTGAGCTGATGGGGCCTTGGAAATTCCCACGATAACAAAATCGGTAAAATTACCTATTTTGTTGATCCGAATATGATTTTGTTGATACTCATATCAACATATTCGGTAGCGCCTAAATTGTTATTATTTGATCGTTTACATTAATATTAAATATTTAAATAAATCGGTATTAGGGTAACGTAATAGGTAGCGAATAAGCATCAATACTTTAAACAATAGTATCAATGTTTTAATAAAAACATTGGAATTGGTTCAATTGTGGCTCGATAGTATGGATACTTAAATAAAACATATGGATACTTATATTAAATGTGCCGATACTTTTATTAGAAGTATGAATACTTTCGTTAAAAAGTATGGCTACTTGCAGGAAAAGTATGGATACTTATATTAAATGTTTCGTTACTTTTATTAGAAGTATGGATACTTTCGAAAAAGTATGGATACTTTCACAAAGAGTATGGATACTTATATTAAAAGTAACGGTACAATTCTATTTAATCGTTTATATTAATTATATTTATGAAAAAAAAGTTTCCAATGAAAAGTTTAATATAAGGATGAAGAAAAATGATCATAAAAAAATGAAATCACATTGCTTCAATTACAAATTTCAAAAGTAAATAAAAAAATGAAAGTAAAACAATGAGCATCATCCCTTCAAGTCCCCTGCCACCCATGGCACTTGTTCCAGCTCCAGCTTGCTGTCCAACCATCTGTGCATATGGTCGCATCTCAAACTTGACCTTTTGGTTGCCTAATGAACAATTTTTTTTTTTTGCATAAGTATGAGCAGAAGTGTATCTTGTATAATAGAAGAAAATGATAGAGAAAACCCTGAATATGGCGGTTGAAGATGTGTATGTCTTCTTTTTCAGCCATATAACCATATAGTTGGCGCTGGCTGGATGGACCATACTTGAAGCCCTGAAAACGTTGTCAAACCTCTCTATCGAAACCTTGGGCAGCAAATTGGGTATGCAGACACTGAGCATCGAGATAACCTCTTGTCGTGCTCTCAAAAATCAGAAGGCTCAACCCACGATGGCCTTCTGGACCGTTTGAATGGCAAGCCTTGGCAACAGTACGATAGGAACTGAAATAGTCAAGAAGCTCTTGGTTTCCCATACCAATCCAGTGAAGCAGAAAATTAAAGAAATAAGAAGTTAAGTATTATAATATTAATGAAAACATAATTCAAAAGTTATATAACTACCTTCCCATCTCCATTTTTACGAAGCCTTGTGTTCATTATCATCACCATGGGTGGCCAGAGTATTTTGTGATCAGCTTCCTGGTTGCTCGAAGGCGGGGGAGACAATAGCAACATCATCTCTCAAACCACTCCATTGGCCAAAAGCTTGACCTTGAGGAGTAGCCGAAGTACCCCTTCTACGCAATTTCTCGTCTAACAGCTGACCAAGTTGGCGATGAATTTTCAACTTTGGTCCTCCTTTGGTTTCGGCATGTGTGACTAGGGACTGAAAGCCAAGAAACTTGTGAGAGGCACCAGGACCTCCTTGGCATGCTGGACACTGCCATTGAGTAGAAGGGTCGTTGATAGAGTTCATTCGATCGAAGGTCTGGAAGAACTTGTTGAACCATTTGCTGGTTTTCATTGACTCATGGCTTAGTTGTTCCTCCTCATTATCAGAATCAGAATCAATATAGAAATCATCATCGATGTTTAATGATGTCTCGAAATCAATCTTTCTCTTTGCCAAAGGCTGAGGATTTTTACCAGAACTTCTGTTGGAACTCATTGTATAATAGAAGATGGTGAAGGAGAACTGATTATAGAAGTAAACGAAGGGTTGAGTAGATTAATTTGAAGATGTTGTGAAGAGTAAATAGAGGAGTTGTTAATTTATAGGCAATTTCTTCCAACACATTTGCTTTATCCTTCGCTTTCAACTCCTCTATTATGTGGTGCACTCGTTTTATGCTACATCTTGTCAACACTTTCTATATTATTTACATATAATGTTAGAGTTTTTATATATCATTTATCAACATATTTACAAGTTTAACGAATACCTTCTTCACAATGTTTCCTTGTGCTTTCTTCTTTGCCGAATATTTTTCTCTATCATTTGTGGACAACGTCTTAAATGGTTGCTTCTTAGTTTCACCCATCGTGTTTCATTTCTTCACCACATTGTCTTTCACCTGAAAATTATGCATAAACCATCAACAATCATAATATTAATCCTACATTATATTCACTATAAATTCAATTTACATACCGAACCGACATTGTAAGTACCACATTTCTTCATCCTCTGCACTTCTTTCATACTGTCATGATAGAAAAGTTTAAATGTTCTTAAATACTTTCATCCAATTACAATTTACAGAACAATTACACAAATACATTGCTACTTACTAGAAGTACATATATCCACCCTTTGGTTGCTTTAGATTTTCCTCACTTTCGATACTCTTCGGCTCCATTTCAACCATTCCAGTGTCATCTTCACGAACATCATCTTCATGATCCTTTGCACCCATCTCAGTTCAGTTCTCTGAAAAAAGTATCGATATTCATTTTCTACCGACAATATTAATTTCTACCGATAAGTTCTCAAACAAAGTACTGATATTTATTTCCTAAATATAATTATAATTTCGACCTATAATCGATCCGAATTCCGATTTTACTTCAAAATCACTAAACCCAAAACATTAACCCCAACTTTCCAATACTACATTACCAAAAAACTAGGGTTTCGACAACATACCTTTTACTTCAAAGTCCCCAAACCTAAAACATTTCCTTTCGATTCTGATACAACACGAATTCAAGAACGCCTCCCTTGTATTTCACAGCAACCAAACTCGAGTCGATTTCAAATACTCTCTTAGGTCTTCTGTAAATGCAAGCAATATAAAGTTTTGTATTAGAGTAGATACTTTTTAACCGGTTATATCATTATGATATATTTAATCGATACAATTCCCCAGGTTTCGATACTTTTTTGAATTGTGTCGATTCTTTCGTACATATTCTTAAAAAAAAGTATCGAAACCAATCAAAATATCCGGTAACGATTTACCAGTTACATTATATGTTTAAGTAATGTAACCGGTTATGTCAAATTTGTTTGTATTTTACCGATTCTTTTGACATGTTCTTAAAAAAAGTATCGACACTAAACAAAATATCCGGTAACGACTTACCGGTTACATTATATGTATTAATAATGTAACCGGTTATGTCTAATTTTTTCTATTGTACCGATTCTTTTGCACATGTTCTTAAAAAAAGTATCGAAACCAAACAAAATATTCAGTAACGATTTACCGGTTACATTATATGTATTAATAATATAACCGGTTATGTCTAATTTTTTCTATTGTACTGATTCTTTTGCACACGTTCTTAAAAAAGTATCGACACCAAACAAAATATCCGGTAACGATTTACCGGTTACATTATATGTTTAAGTAATGTAACCGGTTATGTCAAATTTGCTTGTATTTTACCGATTCTTTTGACATGTTCTTAAAAAAGTATCGACACCAAACAAACAATCCGGTAACGATTTACCTGTTACATTGTTTTTATTAATAATGTAACCGGTTTGTCAAATTAGCTTCTAAAGGATAGACTTTTTATTAGTATTGTGGAAACAGAAACGATACTTTCGATCCCTTGGTATCGATAAAATTGTATAAAGTGTTACAAAAGTATCTATTTTTTCGATACTTTTTTAAATTCAATACAAAAAACTGTGCACAAAGTATCGATATTTTCAACATTTTTTTCCAACCGCGGTTACATTGTTGTTCAAAAAGTATCCATACTTTCTAAAAAGTATGGATACTTTCGAAATTAACAACAAATTAGGCGCTACCGAATATATTGATATTCGGATCAACAAAATAGGTAATTTTACCATTTTTATTATCGTGGGAATTTCCAAGGCCCCATCAGCTCAAAATTATCAACAAATTAGGCGCTACCGAATATATTGATATTCGGATCAACAAAATAGGTAATTTTTACCGATTTTGTTATCTTTAACCGGTCACCTTTCTAACCGGTTATGCCGTATATTAGCCGCATATTAACCGCCTTACCGAAGAACTACCCCTTTCGGCTGCACATAATATAGAATAAGATTAAGAGGTGAGTTTGATGGCAGGCCATGCGCCCACGCGCCCCTAAAATTTTCTCTCGAACCAAAACCCTCGAGCCTCAATCGGCGAGTTTGATTCTCTGCCCCAGAAAACATTAAACGGTTCTAAGAGCGTGTGGCATTGTCCCTCGTCGGTAAGTTGTCCGTTGCCGGCAACGGACAACGTTGGTTGGAGAATTGCTCAAAGGAGTTGCGGTTCCTGAGAAAGCTCTGGGTGGATCTCCCTTTCTGCTCTCGTACAGCTCGCCGAAAGTTTTCAAAACGGATTACGTTTCGTCGGTCTTCCTCTGATGTTGGCCTTTTCCCTTTTGGAGAGACGTCAGAATTCAGTTGCGGTTCGGACAGATGTAGGTTTATGGTCTTCGAGAGTGTTTGTGAAAAATTTCTTGCCCTGCTTCAACCCCTTAGCATCTTCAACAACGGCCAGAGTCCCTATCAGCGGAGAAGGTTTCTTTCACCTGGATTGGTCGTGGTGGAGCTTCTGGTCCACGGTGGAGCTTTATACCAAATTACCAACTTTGCCTGCAAGAAAGCTGTGAGACGCAAACTCTCGATGGAGTGCTCTCGCGTCATGGTGGACGAGGTTGGCTTGATCGAGCTAAGGACCGATCCGTAAGGAAAAAATATAACTAAGGTGCTATCGATGTGCGTGGATGATAATTTCTTCCTCAATGAGGAATAAGCGACGGCGACGAACTAGGCCTCTCCTCGAAAATCAAAGAAGTCTATGACCATGAATCGGGTAACTCCTTCGAGAGTTACCCGAAAACGCTATGATCGTTTCAGGCGAAGACGCCTATGAAAGGAAGGCTAATAAGCGTCTGCTCCAATCGATTCTTTCCATACAGTTCCTTAAGGGTTCCTTGGTCGTGGTGTTTCCTTGGTCTTGTTGTGACTTATTTTATCTTTTTGGTTTAAGTGTGTCCACCCCTGTGTCGCAGCTTGGAACGGGCAAAGGTCCCGGTGCTCCGCTTAGTTTATGGTCGAGGTTCATTATGTCAATCGCATTGATAAGGGCCATTACCGTCGTAATAGAAGTCTGTCTTTGGATAGAGCTCTCAGGTGATGTCATGGTGAGTTACCCCGTCCAAAAGAGTGGAAGACACATTTTATCCTTAGCCAGGTGTTTCCAAGTTTGTTTTGTTTTGCCGACGTTTTTCCCGACGACGTCGTTGGACGCGGCTATTTCCCCTTTGCACAAGGTGATTTTTTATGTCAAACTACGAATGTTTGTTTTTATGTTTCGTTAAGATGTTCTTGCCTTTGGTTTAGGGTGTTTCGGCTTTTTTTCTCTGATGTTGTTATGTTTGCTTCTCTGATGCATGTTTGTACTTCGAATTTTCCCTTATATTAATGTTAGTTTCCTCTTTGATAAAAAAAAAATATATAGAATAAGATTAGGGTTTTTAATTTTTAGTTAAGCTTGGGGCCTTGTAATGTACTTGGGCTCCAATTTCTTGGTTCTTTTCTTATGACATTAATGTGTGATTTATCTATGACTAATCTCGATTAGACTTTACTTGAATCATAATTTTATAAATTAAATTTTACTCGAAACATTTAAATAAAGTTTGAGTTATAAAATGATACTCGAAAAATTTAAATAAAGTTTGAGTTATAAAATGATACTCGAATAGCTTAAATTTTTTAGTATTTAGTGGATCAGTTTTCAAGTTCTTGTTGAGTCTCTCAAGTGTATATATATATCACATATGAAAAAAAATTTAAAAAAATATATGTATATCGCATATTGTTATATAAAGTCGTTTAAATTGGAATCAATTAGTACTATAACATTATAAATATTTACAATTAAATTTGAAAAGAAACTTGAACAACTCGATAAAATTTTCATAAATTAGATTCAAAAAAATTTAAATAAAGTCTGAGTTATAAAATAGGACTCGTTAACTCGACTAACTCAATTTTTTTTACTCGATTCAACTATGTTGAATACTCACCCCAATTACAATCGGTAAAGAAAAGAAAATTGAAATTATATTTTTCTTTTAAGAGATAAATTGGATTTTTTATTTAATAATTGTAATTTTGTAAATTAATATTACATTTCCATGAAAATATTTAATGAATCAAATATGTTAAAGTAATTTTTTTGAGATTTTAATTCATATGTTCAAATGTACACCAAAGGTATAAAATAACTTTCTCATCACATTTCATTATAATCATAACATAAGGAAGCATCGAACAAACACTCTATTTTCATCTTTATATTCTGGAAATATAATTTTTCCTAATTTTATTTTAAAAAATAGATTAATCATCATATCCATTGATTTTTTTAGTGTAAACTACCCCAAATATCACTGAACTTTAAATTTAGCATCGATTATACTATTAAATTAAAAATCGATACTATGTCAGAACTGGTCTTTAGTTTAGGCTTTAATTATGCCACTAGACTGTTAAAATCTTTCCACATCATCGCACAAGAATAGTAAGATCCGTCTACGCCATCGATTTTAATGACCCAATGATAAAATTGAAGCGTAAACTAAAGTCCGGTGTTAAAATAATATTAATTTTTAATTCAATAGTATAATCAATACGAAACTTAAAGTTTAGTGATATCTTATGTAATTTATCTATTTTTTATTATCAAAATTGACTCAATCGATTAAACTACGAAATAAAGGTCCATCAAATTGACCTCTTTTTAAAGATACAATAAAAACATTAAAAATAGGCATATGTTATGGAGATTTCAAAAGATGTTTTTTTATATACGAAATATGTTTAGATATATGTAAGAAAAATTAAAGAGTTTTGTTATATGTAGCTCTGGCTGCAATATACATATAAAAATCACTAAAGCTCTTATCATTGATGTTTATTTTAATTTTTAATAAAATATAAAGAAAAATTGAAGAGTTTTGTTATATGTAGCTCTGGCTACATTATACATATAAAAATCACTAAAGCTCTTATCATTGATGTTTATTTTAATTTTTAATAAAATCTACTATAATGTAATGAATTATATTCTTAAAAAGTTATATTATATTCAAGAGCGAATGCACCCGAAATGCAAGTTTATTGTGCCAGTTAAATATTTGATTGAACAATAATTATCATTTATCAACTGTCAACACTAATGTAAATTGAATCTATATTACTATACTAGTTGTTGAGCTATCAAGTTTAATTTTTTGAATTCGTCCCTAATTCTAATATTAAAATAACTCATGTACGATACTTCTTTTTTGAAGTTTTATCATTAATAAAATAACTCATACTGTGTGGGGGATTAGAGTGTTTAGTGTAATTAAACCCTAAAATCGTTAAACACTAAACTATAAAACTTTAAATATAAAAATCATAAGCATTAAACATTAAACTCTAAACTCATAAACCCTAAACTCATAGACATCAACCAAAACCCTAAATATAAAACCCTAAACACTAATGTCTTAAAACATAAACCCTAAAACCCTAGACCATAAACCCTAACATCTTAACCATTTTAATTGATAATTAAATTTATTTAAAAAATGTTTGATCTGATTATACTTGAAATAAAATTAAATGTAATTGATAATATGAAATATTGGGGAATATAGTAGTTGAAAACAAATTTTTAGGAAAATATGAAAAATTGAGGAAATTTTGAGAATCTACAGTAAACACAAAAACCACCAGCTGCAGAAGGCAACTTTAAATATTTAAATATTTTTTCAAATAAAAAAGGTACATGTCTTAATTATCAGTGCAAAAAAAATTAATCTTAATCGCTTTCTGCAGGAAGCGACTTTTGTATTACTGTAGCATTTGCCGTAAATTTTTAAAATTTTCTAACAATCTTTATTTCCTTAAAATTTGTTTCCAACTGCCATATTTCCAAAATTTCCCGTTTTAAGAAGCCAGAAATTAGAGATATTAAACACTGATTTAGGATTAATGGCGGCCCGCATATGATTAAGACATGAAACTGCATATATTCTTTAGCTTGTTCCCCAACTTTATTTTAGGGCTTTTTATACCTTTAATCATATATATATAATGTTCTTTTTCACACACCATGTGTATGACAAAATATAATATAATCATGAGTTATTATATCATGCACTAATAATGGAAAAACTTTTCTACAAACATGCCTAAATTCACCTTAAAGATTAAAATTTTAATCTTTAACCTTATAACCCTCAAATTTAAACTATATTCCCTAAGCTCTAAACCTTAAACTAATGCCATAAATTCTTAATTAAACTCACACCTTAAACTAATCTCATAAACTCTTAATTAAACCCATTTATGATTTTTTTTTCATTTTCAGTGCATAAATATTTTCCCTATAGTTATATCAACATTTAATATATGTGGTATACAAAATGATGGGAAAAGTTAAGACTATGAAAAACAACCTTATAATAAAGTCACAGTTGACCTCACAAAAAATAAGAATAAATGATTTGTGGCTAAGAAACAACAGAAATGTTTTCAAATATCTATAAAGGTGAAATGTTAACTAATTCTCAATAGCATTCAACTGTAATGCATAATTTTTTATTTAGCTCAACAAAAGTAATTTATAAAATATTTTCTTAATTTCTTTTAAAACGTGTCAACTAAAAATATAAATAATAATATTAGAATAATCATCACAAAAATAAAATAAAATCAAAAACTCACATGTAATAGGGGACTTAAACTTGAGATATTACTAATTTCTTTAAAACAATACACAACTCAACATCTGTTGAAGGATTTTGCTATACACAACCTTAAAGGCTGCATATAAGAACATTAGATTTCTAATATTAATGTTTATTATTTTTCAATAAAATCTATTAGACATCATTAATTTAAGGTGTTTAATATAAGTAAACTCTAAATCCTTAAAATTATAAAATCATAAACCCTAACAATAAACCTTGAACCCTAAAAATAATAAAACCCTATGTAACCCCCTCGTCCCGGTCTGGACAATTGACCGGTCCGAGCGGGCTACACGGGGATAACCGAGGCGAAACCCGTTAAAGCTCCACTTCGGTTAACAACCCGAGAAAACTTTTTCATTTAATTATTATCTTGTCTAGATGCGTTAATACATCCTATGTGAAATAACAACAGCGGAAGCAACAAGCGAGGCGAAACAACGATCATACAATTAGAACAACCCATTTTAACTTTCACAAAAGGCCGTATCGATACACTAGAAGAGGGTATCAATACGCCTTGACTAGGTCAACAGCCCAAGGTCAACCCAGGGAGACCGTATCGGTACACAAGTTGACCGTACCGATACGCCCTTACTGGTCAACTTCTTACATCAACGATACAAGATCGTACTGATACACCCTAAACCCGTACCGATATGCCAAATTCTCGTCAAAATCTCAGATTTCCAGGGAGACTTTGGTGTATCGATACACCCCGTGTACCGGTACGCTAGACCAAACTTGAGTCTCAAAGTGTAGGACCGTATCGATACGGCCCTTGGGCGTACTGATACGCCCTGCACTGGAACACTCAAATTTGTAGCCAAAGACTCTAAAACACAACTCTAGATGCAATTTAAGACTTTCCTAGCCACACGCAAACATACATACAACATCCAACATCCATGGAACAACATATGAGTCATTCAAAACGAACAAGGAACATACATTCGAAGGATTCAAGCATTTACTCAAAAAGAGACATACATTGCACTTAAGGTTTCATGCCTTAGACAAATATACACAAAAGCATTCATAAGAGCATACACTTATGCATCCATAAAGGGCACAAGGCCAACATACTAGGCAAGCAACCTTAAACATATCATCCACATAACAAGGAGTCTAAACATGCTCCTAAAACCAAACATCAACATACATCAAAAGCTCAAATCCCATTGCTTGACTATTACAATCTCATAATATAAAATCCCATACTTGATAAACTCAAAAGCCAAACTAGCACACTTGGAGGCCCTCTTCTTGCACTAGCAACCCACAAACTACAAATCTACATTGTCGAACAAAAGAGAGCGTAAGCATAAAACTTAGTGAGGGTAGCTCATTAAAACAAACCTCGACAATGCAGGGTCCAAGCACGAACAACAACCAAAGTAGAATGCATGATCTTACCTTCGAACCACATAAGCCAAAATATATATGATGCATGAACATAAACTCAATATTATGCCATGCTCAACAAGTCCATATCCACATCATATGTAAACACATATATTAATCCATATTGGCACCTAGCTATGACTCGAATACGCAGATAACCGTTGGAACTCACATCCAACAACAACCATTACCTTACGGTGGGATTACACTCATCACCGTTCACGCGGAGGGGATTCCACTCATCCTCACGCCCCGTCGATGGGATTACACTCATCACCGACTAACATATATATAAGAAGATTTCCGGGCGAACCCGTACTTCATCTTGATGACCACCATCACCAAGACCACGCGCTCATTTGACTCACGTGTGCACACTAAACATCCTAATGATCGATCATTGTACCCAAGCATACTAGTGTCAATACTAACACAATTCATAATGTAACATCCTAAAAATTAGCCTAGAAGATTAGAGGTCTAATTAAATGATTAAGTTAATTATTAGATTAATTTCTCAAATTTTCGAATTGAAATTTGGTTCATTATGGACCAAATTGAAATGTGGATAAATGTGCAATAAGAATTCGGCCAATAGGCTTAATGACCAAATAGAATAAGGTGGAAAAGTTGGGGCTTGCATGCTAAAATGAAAGTACATGGATTAATACTATTAATAAGATGAAATCATTGTATAATTAAGACTATATACATGAGTTAGTGGAATTTTTAAGGGGTTAATTAGGGGAATTAGTTGGGACATGACCCCTTGGTCATATCTCATTTAATTTGTTCCCCATTCCCACTTTCCTTAGCCGGCTACCCCAAACCAAATTCACTTACCTCAATTGCTCTTTCACACCAAAAATACAACATAGAAAACTTGAGAGAGAGTTGAGAGCTCGGTGGAGAAGAAGGAGAGCTTGCATGGTGGTGTAAATTCCTTAGAAAATTAAGAAGAAAATCGGAAGTAAGTAGATCATTCCCTTCTTAATTCGGTTATGGTAAAAAGATCATTAGATCACATGTTATGAAGTGTCTAGAAAATTATAAAGATGATGTTCTTAAGTGTGGTTGCTGGAAAAATATAGAAATCCATAAGAATCCTTAAGGATTAAGAGTCATAAAAGATTAAGAACATGCATGTAGATTATGTTGGCAGATTTATAAAGTTCATGACATGCATCTTTGAAAATTCATAGAAAATTCTATAATGAGAGTTTAATGCTGAATTTTGGATATGTTTCACTTTGACATGTTTAGAATAGTATAAAAATGATAAAATAGGATTCTAATGGCTGTGTTAAAATCTAAAAGCATAAAATTGAGCAACATGCAAAACTGTCCAGCACTGATTCGAGCTGGACAGTGAACTTTGAAAAATCGTAGAAATTAATCTACTAAGAGTTTTGATCTGAATTTTTGATATGTTAAAATTGGGTATGTAAACTGAATTTAGGAACAAACGGTGTATGATTTGGAGCTGTATACAGGGAATACAAAATGAATCAATCTAGGTGGTCAGAAATGAGTATAAATAAAAATATGTGAAATTAGAACTTGAGATTTATGAAATTGATAAAATTTGATTATATGAAGTATTGCAAAATTGAGTTATAAACTGTAAGATATGAAATTCATTAATTTTGGTGGTCAATTTGAAGGATTAAAGGGCTGATTAAAGAAATTAGGAAAAATGGAAATAGTCGAATTGAACCGAAATAGTTTAGGGACTGTTTTAAATAAAAATGCAGAATTCAGTCCTTAAATACATGAATTGAATTCTGAAAAATTGCTATTTGCTTGGCTTGAATGCCTTAGATCTTAGAAGCGAAAGGGTCGAAGAAGAAATTGACCGGGATCGACTTCGGATCGAGCGAAGGGCATTCGGATACAAAACTAGCTCGGTGAACTGTGAGTGAAACGATTTTTAGAGTTGGGATTAGAGTCCCAACTACCTTAATTTAATTTTAAGTTATGATAAGCATGCAAATTGGACTAATTAATTATTCGATTTAGTAAGGAAAGAAGGAATAATGGAATTCGGATTTTTATGCTTGTGATATGCGATTGTGATGCGTATGTGATTGAAATTAAATTGGTGATTGATATGTTTGATTCCGAAACTGATTTTTGGTTAATTGTACTGTTTTGGATGAATTTAGTAATGCTGTTTATTGGATTGTTGTGACGTTGATTTTGTGTGGATATAATGACATTGAATTATGATATGTGAATATATGATGATCTTACATGTATGATTAAGCTTGATAGGTTCAATTGAGTATTGGACTATGAAATGTGATTCTGATTTATATGATATGAGTTTGGATTTGTATGATAAAATGTGAATTGAGCATGTAAATTATTATATGACCATGTGTGATAACATGTTATTGGAATTAGAATTATAAGCAATTAATCGAAAGGATTAATTAAGAATTTCTGAAAATTGATTGATTATGTATCTGATTAAATTAAAGATTTAAATGCAAAGCCCTTGGTGTGTACAGTCTGTTTAGGTAGTACGGCTAGCCTAGAGTCTGAGCTCAATAAGAAAATCGGTACGTTAGTGTACTCGATATTGTGGTACGTAAGTGTACCTTCTTGCTTAATGTCTGCGGACATTGTGATATGTTATATGTGATACGATTTGGTACGTGGTACCTATTACATGGTGAATTTTGATTCACAACTTCTGTTACACGTGACTTGATTACCTATCATACTCTACTATCCAAGGCATTGCTAAATGAATTAAAGAACAATTAAAGGAATGAAATCTGAAAATTGAAAGTAAATTCATGAAATTGGTTGTTGGAACATTCTAATGAAATATTGAATTTCATGATTTGCAATTCTTGATATGCTATGAAACTTTAATTGTGATAAATTAATAATTGGAGGTTAAATTAGGTTTCATGGCTTGTATGTGTATTCATGTTATGAGTGATATGAGATTAATTGCATGTATTCGAATAGAATTACATGACTCCTTTGTGCATATATTCGAATGATTGCTATAGTGCTTATTTAATTGTTGATTGATTATATTGCTTGAACCATTCGAATGAGCTAATGTGCAAAGTGAAATTAATTTGTTCGATCATAATGTTTAAATTGGAAACCGAATAGAATAGGGTTTCCTCACTAAGTACGAGAAGTACTTACCACTCGAACCTTTCCTTCCTTCCCCTAAATTTCAGGTTCTAGCATCGTTGACCTCTACCTGTATTCTACTCGTACGAAGCTTAAGTATGATTTTCCCTATCTTTGTCGTACTCATGATGGGTGGCCTAGCGTTCAACATGTTAGTTCAGTTTGGTTTAATGGTTGTGTTCATGAACTACTACTTTGGTTCGATATAAACTTTTAATATGTTTCCCTATATTTTGATATGTATGTAAGGGGTAAATATTTGGGGTATAGATCGCCCGCGTATATGTTTAAGGCTTGATTCTTTTTGTTGAAGTCACTTTTTGTATAGGCAACCTATAGGTTTAGCCGATGTAGTACCCCGGGTTATTTTGTAAAAAGGGAAACTAGATACGTTATGGATGTATGAATCGGATATGATGCATTATATATATTAAGTATGATGAATGTTTCGGCTATGTATGGATTGAAATAATCTTATCATGAAATGTAGATTTAATTACTTGAAATGAATTATATGTATGTTATTCGAATGGTTAAAGTAAAGAATTGGAAATAAGAAATTGTATAAACCAAATGGAATTGGTTATATGTCATTCGAATGAAATTGGAACTTTAATGTTTACCTTAATTGATTGGTATATCAATTGAAACATAGTTGGTTATTGTAATCAAATTAGTATATATGACAACCAATTCGATAGGAAATGAACTAACCTATTCGAGTTAAGTGTAGTTAATAAATTTAGAAATTAAATGTTTGGTTCATATGTACATGTTACTTTGTATACAAATGGTAATTTATTTAGATTGGATTATAGATTAAAAGTTGATAATCGAATGGTATGAGTCCACCTTAGAACCGATAGAATGATGAAATGAGATTGGTATAATAAATGTATTATGATTGAAATTGATATGGTTGTTATACATGTGTATTGCTTGAGTATAAGATAACTAAGTATATATGTTGTATTCGAATAAAAAAAATATTACACGAAAAATTGTTAATCCTTCCGCTGCCTAATCCGAATTCTGTTTAAGTTAATATAACACTCCTTGCCCCTAATCCGGGTGAGGGGTGTTATACATAACCTTTCACAACACCATTTCATATCAACTTCCGTGCTCAGCACGTACTCACCATGACTCACCGTCATGCATAAATCACATGCATATAACAATGCATCAATACCATGCCTCAACACACATGTATAACACAATATACATAACCACCATAATCACAACTAAACATGAGGCATACACAACATTTAAAGATCAACCATAGTCTCTAACTAAAGCTTGGGATTAGGCTACCACTCTAATCCCAACTCTAGGTGGGTCTACCAAGCCTAACCTAGTTCACATGCTTGAACCAACCTTGAAAATAAATTTAAAACATTTAACCAATCACCGACAATTCCAAGCTCAACAAAACAAGTCGATCAAGCTCCCGACAGTTCTGTATTCGTTCCCGAGGCTTCACCAACACAAATCCTTGCTTCTAAGCATCCCAACACAATGAAAATAACCTCAAATCAGTTCACAATTCAATGTAGCAAACCTAGAACACTAATCAAGCACAAAACACATGTTTTCAAGCTAAAGAAAACCCCAAATCCTTCATTCTCGAGCAGCCCTAAAGCACAGTCCAAAACCGATGATTCCAACACTTAAATTACTCCCAAAAGCTTCCAAAACAACCCTTATACATAGCCCAACCATTAGCCAACAAATTCTCACACAAAACACACCCAAAACTCAACTCAAAACCCTTCAAAAACCCCTCTAAAACCCAATTTCGGGAAACACCATAAAACCATGTAAAAATCGAATATGTTGGACCTTATAGATAGTAAACAACTTATATAACCTCAACAAATCAAAATCTTAAGTTAAAGACAATAAAGTTTACATTTTTAATCTAAAAACTCAAAATACAAAAACCATGAGCTTTATGGAAAATAATGGTACCAACTTGTAGAGGGAAGGGAGGACAAGTCAAATATGAGCTTACCTTTCAAAAATCACCCAAGATGAGGAAGAATGGTGATGGAATAGTGAAATGGAGAAGGGGAGGTGTTGTTGTCGTTGAAATGTAAAATGAGGAGGGGAAGAAGATGACAAAAGGCTATTTTACATAAAAAGGGGTTTTATTTTTGCAAGTCCACTTATTTACCATAATGCCATTAATGAAATGGCTAAAATTCTCATCTCTTAAAATCCAGGGGATTGGACTTAGAAGATAGGCCCAACATAGTTTTTAATTATTTTGAAAACACAAAACCCATAATAATATTTTTATTATTTTAATTATGAAACCAAACCCAAAATATTATTTTAATATTATTTTCACCCGACCCCCAAACCTGGGTGTTACAACTCTCCTCCACTTAGGAAATTTCGTCCTTGAAATTACATGACGAAAACAAGTACGGAAACTGCTCAAGCATATCAGCTTTCCTCTCCCACGTGGCCTCTTCCGCACCTCTATGTCTCTACAACACCTTGACCAACTCTATGGTCTTGCCACACAACATCTTGCTATCACAAGCAAGTATCTCAACTGGTTCTTCATTGTAAGACAAATCCGGATTCAACTCTATCTCCTCAACGGGCATAACATAAGACGAATCTGATATATATCTCCTAAGCATCGACACATGAAAGACATCATGGATCTTCTTTAACTCTGAAGGTAATCTCAAAAAGTAAGTTGCTGGCCCAATCCGCTCAACTATCTCATACAGACCAATAAACATTGGACTCAACTTGCCTTTCCAGCCAAATCGCATTACCTTCTTCCACGAAGATACTTTCAGAAACACTTTCTCACCTACTGAGAACTCAATCTCTTTTCTCTTCAAATCTACATAAGATTTTTGACGATCGGAAGCTACTTTCAAATGGTCACAAATCAACTTCACTTTTTCATTAGTCCCCTTAAGCAAGTTCGGCATAGGTAACAACTTCTGACCTATTTCAGCCCAATATATCGGAGTCCTACATCGTCTACCGTACAAAGCCTCATAAGGAGCCATCTGTATACTAGCCTGGTAACTGTTGTTGTAAGCAAACTCAACTAAGGGCAAGTGCTTCTCCCAAGAACCTTGGAAGTCAATCACACAACAACGGAGCATATCCTCTAAAATCTGTATCACTCGCTCTGACTGACCATCTGACTACGGATGATACGAAGTACTGAAATGCAAACGGCTACCTAGGGCACTATGCAAACAACTCTAAAACCTCGAGGTGAATCTCGGATCTCTATCTGATACAATAGACTTCGGAACTCCATGAAGTCTCACAATCTCGCGAATGTACAAATTCGCCAACTTGTCTAAAGAATCTGTAGTGTTCACTGCTAAGAAGTGGGCACACTTAGTGAATCTATCAACTATCACCCAAACATAATTCTTCTTCGAAGGAGACAACGGCAACCCCGACACAAAGTCCATAGTGATTCTCTCTCATTTCTATTCCGGAATCTTCAAAGGTTGTAACAAACCTGACGAAACCTGATGTTCTACCTTTACTCTCTAACAAACCATGCAACGGCTCACATACTCGGCTACATCCTTCTTCAAACCAACCTAGAAATAATCGTTCTTCAAATCTTGGTACATCTTAGTACTACCCAGGTGCATCGAAAAAGGACTCGAATGTGCTTCACTCAGAATCGTACGTTTCAACTCAACATCTTCAGGTACTACAACTCTGTCTCTGAAACACAACACATTCTCACCACTGAAGCTATACTCAGTCGGTCTACCTTCGGCTATGTCTTGAACATGAGAAACTAAAGACACATCTTGCAACTGTTTCTCTCTAATCATCTGAATCAAAGAAGGCTTCACTTGCAACTCGGTGATCAAACCACCATCCCCTGATACACTCAATCTAGCAAACATAGCTCGCAACTCAACTGCAACTTTTTTGCTCAACGCATCGGCTACTACATTTGCCTTACCCGGATGGTACTCAATAGTCAAATCATAGTCCTTCAACAGCTCAAGCCATCTTCTTTGTCTCAAGTTCAGCTCTCTCTGAGTCATCAAGTACTTCAAGCTTTTATGATCAGTGTAAACCGTACACTTCTCACCATACAAGTAATGACGCCAAATTATCAATGCAAACACAACTGCTGCTAACTCAATGTCGTGTGTAGGGTAGTTCTTCTCGTGCACCTTCAACTGTATCGAAGCATAGGCAACCACTCTTCTTTCTTGCATCATAACACAACCTAACCCTACCTAGGAAGCATCGCTATAGCTCACGAACTCTTTCCCTGAAACTGGTTGTACTAACACTGGAGCATTCGTCAAAGCTTCTTTCAATTTCTCAAAAGCCTTCTGTCTCCCATCTGACCACTCAAACTTCAC
Source organism: Hibiscus tridactylites (assembly GCA_958450335.1). Lineage (NCBI taxonomy): Eukaryota > Viridiplantae > Streptophyta > Magnoliopsida > Malvales > Malvaceae > Hibiscus > Hibiscus tridactylites. The sequence goes on along the minus strand of OY288279.1, from coordinate 28,772,875 downwards.
TACTTTTTGCAACAATTTAGTCAAGGGAGCAGCTACTCTAGAGAAACCATCAACGAATCTCCTATAGTAATCGGCTAATCCTAGGAAACTCCTAATCTCAGTCACTGACTTAGGTTGTTTCCAGTCAACAATAGCCTCAATCTTCGTCGGATCAACACGGATACCTTCAACTGACACAACGTGGCCAAGAAACACAACTTCTCGAATCTAGAACTCACATTTACTAAGCTTAGCATACAACTGATTACTCATCAATCTTTGCAAAACAAGTCTCAATTGCTCATCATGATCTTCTTCTGATCTCGAGTACACAAGGATGTCAGTTGCGTGTAAAAGAGTCTATCGCAATAGAGTGCAAGTGTACATGATGCAAGTAGTAAAGTGATACACGAAGTATCAGATGTTGAATCCACAGGGACTGGAAATAGCTCTATCCTTGTATTGTTGCACAAAAGAGAAAGAAGAAAGTTCAATTGTTTGTAGAGAAATATTGAAGAATACTGAAGATAAAAGATTAAAATATTTAGGGTAAAGAAATAGGCCGGTATTGATTTGCTCAGTAGTGTAGGTGTTGCACTGTATATGACTTCTTGTTCTGTCGTTGCTCCTGTCGCGGCAGCACCTGCGGCAGCAGCGGTCGGTTGTTGTCGCGACAATGATCACACAACTATGTACTTCAAGCTTGGCAAGAATCCCTGATGTGCCTTTTCCTATCCCTAGGTCCAAGTCTATCGATGCACACGTCTTAGATGATACCTCTCGGCGTGAATCGAAGGATGAACACCGATGTTGTTGAATTCTTCCTTAGCCACTTAACCTCGTCCTATCCCTAGGTCCGAGATAGTTCAACCATAAACTGGAGAACCTGTACTTATTCCTTTCGTATACTTAACTCTCTCGATATTAAGTAAGTGTATAATCTCACAATGCTCTCCCGATACTCTTGCAAGATGTTGAAAACCAGAATAAGCAAACTTGAAGTCTATTTTATTGAACAGAAAAAATCATAAAATAGTACAATCCTTGCAACTACTTTACAGAATCAACCCTTAGCCCTAGGGAAGTTTAGAACATGATGAGAAGGGGAAGACGATTAGGGTTTAGGGGAAGACGACTAGAGAATAAGATGTCCCTCCCTAGGTCGAATTACATGCCTTTATATATGCCTTGGGTTCAAGTTTTCTAATATGGAAAGAATACAAGTTTAAACTAAAGTACAACTCTATTAAAGACTAAATCTTTAGAGTAGATGCCTTTAATTCGTCCTCTTTTCTTGCTTTGGGTTGCTTCCTTGAACTTTGGGCTTGGCCTTCATTTTGATCTAGGGCTCAGAAAAATATAGGAGTGACCCACGGCAGACCGGCTTAATTTCATCTTTCTGTCGAGCTCCACTTCACTTTTTCCCTTCACCATTGCCGTCGTCATTGGCTGCCACGGCAGCAGCATTCTTCTCGACTGCAGTCCTGTGTTCCAGCTCTGCTTCTCCACTGCCCTGAGTCTGGTACAACAGCTACCTGCAAAAGTAACCAAAATCAGTAGCAACGGTGTCATTTTATGTAATTGTGATGTATATATGAAATCTATCCTAAATGCAATGAATTATGCTTGAATGTAGCAGAAATATGGGTTAAATAGGGGTATATTATAGAACTTTTACACACTCAACACACCCCCAAACTCAAGTTCTTGCTTGCCCTCAAGCAAATATTACCTAACTAAAATGAAATAATTTTTTGTTTTAGCTTAAATCAGTGAACCCTACATTACCTACCACTTATATTTTATCAAGAGCAATACCTTGTCGGGAATTTCTGGATTCATTCGGAACCATGCTATAATTCTTGTGTAGAGTGTGTAGGTTTTATGCATCTAGACTACCTTAGTATATCAGAATAGTTATGCTTACAAACTTGAGCTCATGCCAATTCAATTTTTTCTAGAGGCAATTCTTAGGTTCATTTAGTTTTTTCTGACTCTTGAATTAACTGCATCTTTTCTGGAGGCAATTCTTAGGCTCCTTTAGTTTTTTCTAACTTAGCTTAAAAAGAAATCTCCTAAAATAAGTGCAAGGCAGTTTTGCATGTAATTGAGTCTGTATATTTTTTCTTTCTTTTATTGTTTTCCTAGAGCCAGTGATAGGCACCTCTAAGGGCAGTTTCAAGTGGGTAAGCATTCCTATTCCAGTGTACTAAAGTAATCTAGAAGGCACGAGAGTCACAAAGAGTGTTGTACATGGTAGAATTATAGCAAGGCTCTAAACAGATCCTAACATTTCCTAAAGGCACTGTCACGACAACATATGTCGCGGCAGGTAAGTTAAGTTCAAAGACTTAAGCCAAAGTTTCATTTTTTAAGCAAAAATAAGCTAAACACTTAGACACAATTTTTAAACATAATAGACACTTCATTACTAGAGGGATGCCACCCCAAACTCAAAGGTTGCATTGCCCTCAATGCATGATGACAGAAAATAAAATAAAAAACAGAAAATAAAAACATCACAATTATAATAAAAAAGAAGATAGAAACTTAAATTTAGGTGATGTCGTCGCTGCTGCTGCTGCTGATCTCTAGCTGCCGGCGGGCAGTGTCTTTCGTTGCGGGTGTCGGCAGAATGATCGAAGAGGCGGAGGCAGCCTTCTTTTTAGCTTCCCTCGGGGGCTGGATGCGAGTAGGTGAGATATGGGGTGGTCTTTCCAGCACTTGTATCTCCTCCGATGAGCTGTTGCTGCTACTGTTTTCACTGCTCCTACTACTGGCAGACTTGCCCTGGCCGGATGGTCCTTCACTAGTGTTGGGCTTCTGTTGTTTCATCAGAGTGAACTCCTTTGAAAGGTTACTCTTGACAGAGGGCTCTCCATCAGATTCCTCCCAGATGGAGGAGGAAGAGAACCCAACAATAAAATCATCAAGGTCGGATGGCGGCTCCTTTCGCTTCTCTTCTCTGGCAGAGACAGTGGCGGTGTGGCTACCACCTTCAGCTGTCACGGTCGGGGTTGGAGTGGACGCAGCAGAGAGTGTTTTTGGTGTGGCATCAGGGGTAGGGTATGGGTAGGTGTAGGGGCAGCAAAATAGTGCTCGGGGAAAACATAAAACTGTACATTTGCAAAATTTAAATTGTTTTGAATAAAATGTACAGTTGCTGATGTGAAGTCTCTGACAAAACTCATCAGACCCAGCTGCCGTTCTTCCATCTTCTGCAGGGTGGCTAGGATTTGAGTGGAGGAGTTGCTGCTGCTCTGCGGCGGCAGGTTCTGTCTGAGTGGGCTCTGCTGGCTCCTCTGCCGCGGCAGACGGATTGAAGCAGAAGATGGGTGTGGCAGCTTTCAGCTCCATCAAACTGAATATGTTGCGTTCCGTCCATCCTTTCCCTTGGACCTTGTAATCTTCAGGAATTTCGAGAACGTTGTGTCCGCGGCAGATCTCGATGATGAGGTATGGGAAGTAAAAGGGTCATGATGGCTTAAGGACACACTCCAAAATTCCCTATCGTATGTACCAGCCGACATTAATAGGTCTCTCATTTAAAATGGAGTGATTGAGAGCTAACCTGGGTCTATCGACCGTGCTGTTGTGGGAAGAAGGCATAATCCTCTTCTTGACGAAGTGGTTCCACAGTTTTGCCTCCGGAGTGAGTTGAGTGCGTTTGACTGTCCAACGATGCTTAGGATCAGTATTCCACTCTGTCACCTCTTCAGTTAATTCTGCCATGACAGCATCGTAGTCTGCCGGCGACAGACTTTCCACGAACCTTTTGTGCCCGTCTTCCTTCGTGCTGACGTAGATGTCGTAGAGGGTATTGATGTATTCTAGCTCGAAAGTGACTTCCTTACCTCGCACTGTCAAGGTCTGCGTGTCCTTGCTGTCGATGGCAACGTAGAATTCTCGAACCAAAGTGACATTCATCTCCTCGGCCTGGGCAGCAAACATCTACCATTTGAGGATTCTGATCTTTCGAGCTATGAACAGTTCGAGCCCGAAATCTTCCGTGCGTTTGGCGTAGAGGAACCCTCTATCTTCCCACATCTCCGTTTTTTGAAAGGAGGTGTAGTAGCGGTCGACGGAGTCGGAGGTGGCAAAACGGTTAGGGAGTCTGTCGTGGCTGGGTGTGCCTGCTGCTGCGGCAGAGCTGGAGGCAGCACTTCGTCTTGTGTTTTTGGTACTCATAGTTGCAAGACTGTAGAAAAAAAATGAAAGAAAAGTCTGAGATCTAGAGAGAAAGCAAGTTGAGAGAGTAAAAGTGAGGTGAAAAATGAATAGTAAAATGAGGTTTATATAGATGAAGGGGTTGGTGCCCATTGGGGCTGTAACGGCAGGCGCGAATAACGAGGCCAGCTATTACGCGGTTTCTGACGCGTCTGTCACACGTTTCCGTGTCTGCTGCGCATCTGTTACGCGTTTGTGTGTCTACCGCGACAGCGTGGTGACATGTTGTCTTTTCCGCGTCTGTCGCGACAGCTGTTGACAGGCTGTGACGACAGACTCCTCCTTTGGGCTTTTTGAGCTGCTAGTGAGATGGTGGGCTGGTTCACTTCTTCTCCTCTCCTTGTTTCCCTTATTTCCTAAAAATAATTTAAATAAAAACTTAGTCCTTAAAAATAAAATAATTCTAATTTCCTAATAAATATATATATATAAATAATAATAATAAAAATAAAATTAAGTTAAATTAGGGATGCCTTGAGGGGCATCTCCTAAAGTAACCACTTCCTGCATTTTTGGGGCTTCAGTCCCTTGATAATGCTTCAGTCTCTGTCCGTTGACTTTAAATTGGTGCCCGTCTTTTAAGGATTTGATCGTGATTGCACCATGAGGAAAAACTTGCACAACTTGGAATGGGTCGGACCATCTAGATTTCAGCTTCCCTGGGAAGAATTTCAACCTAGAGTTGAATAACAACACGAACTGCCCTGGGCAGAACTGTCGTGGCAGCAACTTCTTGTCATGCCACCTTTTTGTCTTGTCCTTGTAAATTCTTGCGTTGTCATAGGTCATTGCTCGAATTTCTTCAATTTCATTCAAGCCAGGTAACCTCTTTTGTCCTGCCTTGTCTAAGTCCATGTTCACTGCCTTGATAGCCCAGTAAGCTTTGTGCTCTATCTCAACAAGTAAATAGCTTGTTTTTCCATATATCAGCCGGTAGGGTGACATTTCTAATGGAGTCTTAAATGATGTTCTATAGGCTCAGAGTGCATCATTGAGGTGTAAGGACCAGTCCTTTCGAGTTGGTTTAACCATCTTCTCATGAATGTTCTTTACCTCTTTGTTGGATATTTCAACATGTCCATTGGTCTGAGGGTGATAAGCAGTTGCGATCCGATGCTTTACACCATATTTTCTTAAGGAAGCAGCTATTACCCTATTGTCAAAATGTCTCCCTTCATCACTGATGATCGTCTTAGGTATGCCAAATCTGGAAAAAAATGTTTTTGTGCAGAAATCTCTGAACAGTCTTGGCATCATTTTTCTGTGTGGCGATCGCTTCAACCCATTTAGATACATAGTCCACTGCCATGAGGATATATAGATTCCCATAAGATGTTGGGAACGGTCCCATGAAATCAATCCCCCAAATGTCGAAGATTTCGACTTCTAGGATGTTTTGCAACGGCATCTCATGTCTCCTTGAGATGTTTCCAGTCCGTTGACACTGGTCACAGCTTTTGTAGAATGCTTGGGTATTCTTGAACAGTGAGGGCCAATAAAAACCAGACTGCAAAACTTTGGCAGCGATTTTGTTACCACCTAAGTGTCCTCCATATGGTGAAGCATGGCAGTGATGTAGCACAGCTTCCTGCTCGTCCTGTGGTACACACCTTCTGATGATCTGATCTGCACAATGTTTGAAAAGAAGAGGTTCGTCCCAATAATAATGCTTAACATCATTTTGGAACCTCTTCATGGCTTGATAATTAAGTTCAGGAGGAAATATTCCGCTAACTATATAATTAACGAAATCAGCATACAGGTGAGTTCATAAAACTTATCTGCCGCCCTGGCTGTCGCGGCAATGCTCGTGGCAGCAAACAACTGCTCGTCAGGGAAGGTCTTCAGTATATGTGTCTTGTCTGTTGGAAGACTCTTTCCCCTCTCTAATCTGGACAAGTGATCTGCAACTTGGTTCTCTGTCCCCTTTTTATCCTTAATTTCAATGTCGAACTCTTGCAGCAGCAGAATCCAACGTATCAGTCTGGGTTTTGCGTCTTTTTTAGCAAACAGATATTTTAGTGCAGAGTGGTCTGTGTGGACCACCACCTTCGTTCCAAGTATGTATGAACGGAACTTGTCAATCGAAAACACCACTAATAACAGTTCCTTTTTCTGTTGTGATGTAATTCACTTGGGCGTCGTTTAGTGTTTTGCTGGCGCAATAAATTACATAAAACAGCTTGTCCTTCTTCTGCCCAAGTGTTGCCCCTACAGCGTAATCACTGGCATCACACATAATTTCAAATGGCAAACTCCAGTCTGGTGGATGTACGATTGGGGCTGTTACTAGCTTCTCTTTCAAGATTTTGAATGCTTCAGTACATTCATTATTGAAGTCAAAGGGACGATTCTGCTCTAGTAGGTGGCATAAGGGCTTGGTTATCTTTGAAAAATTTGCTATAAACCTTCGATAAAACCCAACATTCCCTAAGAAACTCCAAATTCCCTTGACTGTGGTGGGTGGTGGCAGCTTTTCAATAACTTCTATTTTGGCTCTGTCGACTTCTATGTCGCGGCAGCTTACCTTGTGGCCTAAGACTATCCCCTCATCTACCATGAAGTGACATTTCTCCTAGTTTAATACCAAGTTCGCTTTCTCGCATCCTTCGAGCACCTTCTGTAGGTTGCCTAAGCAGCTTTCAAAGTTGTCCCAAAAGACAGAAAAATCGTCCATAAATATTTCCAGGAAATCCTCCACCATGTCAGAGAATATCGCCATCATACACATCTGGAAGGTTGCTGGTGCATTGCAGAGTCCAAATGGCATTCTCCGGAAAGCGTAAGTGTCGTATGGGCAAGTGAAAGTCATTTTCTCTTGATCCTCCGGTGCGATAGCTATCTGGTTATAACCTGAGTAACCATCAAGAAAACAATAATAAGGCTTTCCCGCTAATCTATCAAGCATTTGATCAATAAAAGGTAGGGAAAATGGTCTTTCTGGGTGGTTTTGTTAAGCTTCCGGTAATCCATACAAACCCTCCAACCGGTCACAGTCCTGGTTAGGATTAGTTCATTTTCTTCATTGGTCACCGTGGTTATTCCTCCCTTCTTAGGAACGCACTGCACCGGGCTCACCCACTTACTATCCAAGATGGCATAAATTATCCCAGCATCAAGCCATTTGATAATTTCTTTTCGAACCACTTCTCACATAGCGTCATTCAAGCGTCTCTGGGCATCAATGGTCGGCTTATGATCATCCTCTAAGAGAATTTTATGCATGCATAATGCCGAACTGATGCCTTGGATATCAACTATCGTCCATCCAATAGCCTTTTTGTGCTGCCGCAACATCCTTATCAACTGTTGTTCTTGTTTCTGCATCAACTTGGAAGAGATGATTACGGGCAACATATCATTTAATCCAAGGAAAACATATTTGAGCTTCCCTGGCAAAGGCTTAAGGTCTAGAACAAGTGGTTCTACAGTTGAGGGCTTTTGGATGATGTGTTTATTTGAGGTATAGTTTAAGGGCTCAAATAACTTACATGGACGATTGCCTATCCAGTTTACCTCCTCATGACCTTCAGTGTCTGATATGTCAGAATCTGAGGAGCTGCTATTCTCGTCGTTGTCGTGACAGTCTTCCAGATGGTTGCTGTGGCAGTGGCCAAACTTGATGTCATGGCAGCACGACCTGATGCAGGGTTGGTCAAAGTTTACTTCAGTTATAGCCTTGCATTCTTCTTCTGCATCAGCATGTTTGATTGCTTGGAGAAAATTTAGTTTGATCTCTTGATCATTCACTCTCATTGTGAGTTCTCTCTTTTCTACATCAATCAGTGATCTGCCTGTGGCTAAGAATGGTCGCCCAGGATGATTGGTGCATTCTCATCTGCTTCACAATCTAAAACAAGAAAGTCAACAGGAAAATAAACTTATCCACTCTTACCAGAATATCTTCAATCTTCCCTTCTGGTTGTACGTAAGAGCGGTCTGCCAGCTGCAGTATAACTGTCGTGGGTCGTGCTCGTCTAATACCTAATTTCTGAAATACAGATTTTGGCATTAAATTAATACTAGCACCTAGATCACAAAGTGCCTTACCCATGAATTTATCACCAATTATGCACAGTATTATGAAGCTCCCAGGAACCTTCTTTTTCTGGGGTGGATGCCTGTGCAGAATAGTCATGCATCCTTCTGTCATTTTAACCATCTCAAATTCCCCAAGTCTGGATTTCTTCGACATAGCATCCTTGAGAAATTTGGCATAACCGAGCATCTCCTTGATGGCATCTAACAGCGGAATATTGATGTGAACCTGCTTAAAAATATCATAGATCTTTTTGAGCTGGTACTCCTGTTTCTGTTTCTGTAGCCGCTGTGGAAATGAAGGTGGAGGACGATAATCTTCAATTCGTCCTTCCATGGTATTCGGATCTGAGGAGGCTTGGGATCTTCATCCTTCTCCTCTGTCCCTTCTGTTGTCGTGACAGGTGTGGCGACAGCAGGCTGTTTATCATCTTCTGGGGCAGCGTTCGCGGCAGTCGATTCTAGGGCTGGTTTCTTAACTGGTTCAGCTTTCTTCTCCGGCCCTGGTAATTGCTTCCCACTCCTCGTTGTGATAGCTTTACACTGCTCATGTGTGGGTTGTCTAGCGACCTCAGTATCGCTAGGGAATCCTCCGTTATGCCTTGGCTTAATATGTTGGGAAACCTGACCCATATGTGTCTCCAGTGATTTCAGAGTAGCTTCATGGTTAGTCATTCGCATCTCTGTTTTATCCATGAATGACTCAGTCTTCATGACGAAGTGATCCATGTTTGCTATGTAAGTTCTTGTCTGTGACATAAATGTGGCCAAGGTCTGCTCTAGTATACTAGGTGTGGCTGCCGGCGGCTGTTGCGGTTGCTGTTGCGGTTGCTGCCGAGTCAGGAGTCTAGGTGCCCCTTGATTTTGGGTGTTCTGCACTTGAGGATTCAGTGCGTTGTTTGGGTTACTCCAGGAGAACTTGGGGTCTTTCCTCTAGTCGGGATTGTAATTGTTGGAGTCATAGTTCCTTTGCTTCTTAAAGTTCCCAACATACATTCCTTCCTCTAGCTGTAGCGGGCAGTCTTTCGAACTGTGATTCCCACTGCAAGTCTCACATACCTCTTCTGCAGAGTAGGCCGGTTTTGAATCTTTCTTTAGCAAATTCCCTACTGCCTTTGTGAGGTACGCAACATGTGTCTTTAGGGAATTGTCGGCCTCATAATCCTTCACAGCTAGTACTCGTTTACCTTTCCTCACTGTGGGAAATTGCTCTTCATTCTTTGCCAAATTCTTCAATACTACCATGGCTTCATCTCGATCTTTATCCAACAACAATCCATTGGTTGCTGAATCTATTCTCATACGGGTATGTGTGTTGGCAGCATTGTAAAATTTGATGACTTGATTCCAAACAGGGAATCCGTGCATCGGGAAATTCCTCAGAAGAGTTGTAAACATGTCCCATACCTCGTGCATTGGCTCGTCATCTTCCTGTTGAAAAATAGCAATTTCGTTACGTAATCGCTCAGATAAATGGGAAGGATTAAAATGAGATTAAAATTCACGAGTTAGATCCGCCCAAGTTCGTATTGAACCCGACGTTAGTTTGTTCCACCAAGTTTTCGCTCTGTCCCTCAATGAATGAGAAAATAACCGAAGCCTCGGTATCTCCGGATTTACTCCTGGTAGTCTAAACGATCCACAAATTTCTTGGAACGTTTTCAGATGTTCTCTGGCATCCTCTGTAGCAGCACCACTAAATTGGCCAGCGGAATTGATCACGCTGAACATCACATGTTTCATCTCGAAATTTTTAGCTTCCACGTCTAACAGGGTAGTCTCCAGTTCCACATGATCATTGATCATGTAATCATGGCATGACCGTCGTGCGGCCACGGCAGCGGCATGCGGTCCGTTTCCTTCATCTCCGATAGGATCTTCGGGATTCCTTTGGTTGTTCCTCCCGTTATTCATGGCTTCTAATTGTTCTTCAAGATAATCGTTTCTGGCTATCAAAAGACGGACTCGGTTCCTAAGATTGCACGAGCGTTCAATTTCAGGATCTAATTGATACTCAGGTTCTTTGCCTCGTCTCGATCTGTGCATAAGCAAACGAAAAACCTTGTGAAAAGCAAAGGGTGGACAATCCAATTAAAAAACAGAAAAATTAAAAAGAATGTGCAGTAAAAGTAGTGTAAAGATATGTTGCCAGTCCCCGGCAACGGCGCCAAAAACTTGTTGCGTGTAAAAAAGTCTATCGCAATAGAGTGCAAGTGTACACGACGCAAGTAGTAAAGTGATACACGAAGTATCGGATGTCGAATCCACAGGGACTGGAAATAGCCCTATCCTTATATTGCTGCACAAAAGAGAAAGAAGAAAGTTCAATTGTTTGTAGAGGAATAGGCCGGTATTGATTTGCTCAGTAGTGTAGGTGTTGCACTGTATAGGACTTCTTGTTCTGTCGTTGCTTCTGTCGCGGCAGCACCTACGGCGGCAGTGGTCGGTTGTTGTCGCGGCAGCAATCACACAACTTTGTACTTCAAGCTTGGCAAGAATCCCTGTTGTGCCTTGTCTTATCCCTAGGTCCAAGTCTGTCGATGCACACTTCTTAGATGATACCTCCCGGCGTGAATCGAAGGATGAACACCGATGTTGTTGAATTCTTCCTTAGCCACTTAACCTCGTCCTATCTCTAGGTCCGAGATAGTTCAACCATAAACTGGAGAACCTGTACTTATTCCTTTCGTATACTTAACTCTCCCGATATTAAGTAAATGTATAATCTCACAATGCTCTCCCGATACTCTTGCAAGATGTTGAAAACCAGAATAAGCAAACTTGAAGTCTATTTTATTGAACAAAAAAAATCCTAAAATAGTACAATCCTTGCAACTACTTTACAGAATCAACCCTTAGCCCTATGGGAAGTTTAGAACACGATGAGAAGGGGAAAAAGACTAGGTTTTAGGGGAAGACGGCTAGAGAATAAGATGTCCCTCCCTAGGTTGAATTACATGCCTTTATATAGGCCTTGGGTTCATGTTTTCTAATATGGCAAGAATACAAGTTTAAACTAAAGTACAACTCTATTAAAGACTAAATCTTCAGAGTAGATGCCTTTAATTCGTCCTATTTTCTTGCATTGGGTTTTTTCCTTGAACTTTGGGCTTGACCTTCATTCTGATCTAAGGCTCAGAAAAATATAGGAGTGACCCACGATAGACCGGCTTAATTTCCTCCTTCTGTCGAGCTCCACTTCACTTTTTCCCTTCACCATTGATGTCGTCATTGGCTGCCACGACAGCGTCATTCTTCTCGACTGTAGTCCTGTGTTCCAGCTCTGCTTCTCCACTGCCATGAGTCTGCTACAACAGCTACCTGCAAAAGTAACCAAAATCAGTAGCAATTGTGCCATTTTATGTAATTGTGATGTATATATGAAATATATCCTAAATGCTATGAATTATGCTTGAATGTAGCAGAAATATGGGTTAAATAGGGGGTAAATTATAGAACTTTTACACACTCAACAATGTCATCTATGAAAACAACTACAAATCGGTCTAGATAGTCTCTGAAAACTCTGTTCATCATGTTCATGAAAGCTGCTGGTGCATTCGTGAGCCCAAACGGCATCACAAGAAACTCATAGTGACTATATCTCGTCCTAAAAGTTGTCTTCGGAACATCACACTCTTTTACCTTCAACTGATAGTACCCTGATCTCAAGTCTATCTTCGAAAACACTGAGGCACCCCTCAACTGATCAAACAAGTCATCTATACGAGGCAACGAATACTTGTTCTTCACTGTCAACTGGTTCAACTGCATGTAGTCCATACACATTCTCATACTGCCATTCTTCTTCTTCACAAACAACACAGGAGCACCCCAAGGCGAACTACTAGGCCTAATAAAACCATGGTCTAACAACTCCTGAAGCTGACTTTTCAACTCTTTTAGAGCCATACGGTACGGAGCAATAGAAACTGGAGTAGACCCTGAAACAGTCTCAATCACAAACTCTACATCTCTGTCAGGAGGCAAACCCGATAACTCTTCTGGAAACACCTCCGAAAAATCACAAATTGTTCTGATGTCTTTCGGTCTAACCTCACTCATATTCGGATTCATCACATACACTAAATAAGCATTACAACCGGAATCCATCAACCTATGAGCCTCTAAAGCTGACACAACATTCGACAAGAACTTAATGTTCTCGCCTACTACTACTACCTCGTAGTCATTAGAAAGCTTCAACGAAATTCTCTTTGTCTCAAAATCTACACTAGCTCTGTGCTCAACCAACCAATCCATACCCAAAATGATATCAAAATCGTAGAACGGAAGCTCCATCATATCAACATGAAACACATGACCCTGAATCTTTAGCGGACACCTCCTATACATCCGTCTAACTACCACTGTCTCACCAAAGGAACTAGTCACATGCATCCCTACATCTAAGATCTCAATAGGCATGTCTAACTTCTTTGCATGCTCACTCAAAATGTAAGAATGCGTAGAACCCGAATCAACTAAGGAAAATAAAGACATGGATTGTAACTCAAAATTACCTGCTATCACATCTGCGTCATTCCTTGCCTCTCATTGTGCGTAGACTCTAGTTGATTCACCGGCCTCTGGCTGTACTGCCACAACATAAGCAAGATTCCTCGGTGCCTCTATCCTAGGTGCATAAGCCCTCGGCAGGAAGTAACCACGATCGTGCCCACGGCCTCTATGATAATCAACCGCTCTCGTAGGAGCCTGCGCTAGGTTCGGTGCATGTGCCGCCTGATGCAGACACTCTCTCCTGAAGTGGTCTCTCGATCCACAGTTCCAGCAAGCATGGAAGTTACCCCAACACTCTTCTGAATGCTGTCTCCCACAACGAGTACACTCGGGCAAACGCCCTCCAACTCTATGGCCCTGGTAGCCTCTACCATGGTGGCCACCGCCACGCCTATGGTCAAACTGATGTCCACTGCCCCGATGCCTCTTGGCATCACCACGATCAAAGTTATTGTGCCTCTTTCCCGAATTGGATCCTCTTGAACGCTTGGTCAACCCCAAGCTATGCTCAATGTCCTTGGCCCTAGCGACCAAGACATCAAAATCAGAATAATCTGAAGCTAATGTGTACCTCTTGACTTCCTCATGAAGTCCATATCTGAACCGGTTACAACGGTCCCTCTCAGTAGGAACCAACTCTGGAGCATACTGACTCAGACGGACAAAGCGAATATCATAATCAGTCACTGAAGCATCTCCCTGAACAAGAGCCATGAACTCTCGCTTCTTCTCATCCAAATATCTCGGCCCCAAGTACCCTTTACTGAAGGCAGTCTCAAAGAAATCCCAACCAATCTCGGCCTCCGGCACACCGGTAGTAATGGTGACCCACCAGGTGTAGGCATCACCCTGAAGCAACGAAATCACACAGCCCAACTTACGAGCTCCAACACATCCCATCTGAGCTAAGATACGAATTGTCTTCTCTAACCACAACTCGGATCTCTCAGGTGTAGATCCTCTAAACTCTTCTGCCCCTAGGCTACAGAGCCTCTCTAACGGTAAGCTAGCATCATCATCTCTCGGCTGAGCTGCAGCCTGAGCTCTGGCAACTACGGCCTAAAACGCTCCCGCTATAGCTTGAACTAGTGGAGCCATATCTATTCCCGCAGGACCTTGGCCACCCTGACCAACCTGAGGTCCCGCTCCCTCAGCTCTAGCCTCGCCTCCCACTTCAGGCCGAGGACGTGGTGGTGGTGGAGGAGCTCCGATTCCAACAGCAGGCTCTCCCACATGAGCCTCCACTCCAGCCACCGGCTCATTAACAGGAGCCGCAACACGAGGTTCCTGACGAACCAACCTCGGTCTACCTCTAGGCCTCGACATACGCGCTCACAGATAACAACTACAACACAACACACAAAGATAAGGTTAGCAAGGCAAGGGTTCCAAGTGGCTCAAGTATGTTCCGTCACTTAAAAATCCTTTTTCTGATGTAATAGAAGCAATGAGACTCTACTCAACATGCTTCAAACAACATACATACACAATCAAACAAGCATACATCAAAGCATACTTGATAAACAAGCAAACATGCTTACATGGCAAACAAACACCGTGCAATTGTAATACATGAATTAACTTACCTCACTTACCTGCCCAAGGTCTCGGAAACCTTAGGCTCTGATACCAACAAGTGTAACCCCCTCGTCTCGGTCCGGACGACTGACCAGTCCGAGCGGGCTACACGGGGATAACCGAGGCAAAACCCATTAAGGCTCCACTTCGGTTAACAACCCGAGAAAACTTTTTCATTTAATTATTATCTTCTCTAGATGCGTTAATACATCCTATGTGAAACAACAACAACAGAAGCAACAAGCGAGGCGAAACAACGATCACACAATTAGAACAGCCCATTTTAATTTTCACAGCAGGCCATATCGATACACTAGAAGAGGGTATCGATACGCCTTGACTAGGTCAACAGCCCTAGGTCAACCCAGGGAGACCGTATCGGTACACAGGTTGACCGTACCGATACGCCCTTACAAAAGAGAGCGTAAGCATAAAGCTTAGTGAGGGTAGCTCATTAAAACAAACCTCGACAATGCAGTGTCCAAGCACGAACAACAACCAAGGTAGAATGCATGATCTTACCTTCGAACCACTTAAAGCCAAAATATATATGATGCATGAACATAAGCTCAATATTATGCCATGCTCAACAAGTCCATATCCTCATCATATGTAAACACATATATTAATCCATATTGGCACCTAGCTATGACTCGAATACGCGGATAACCATTAGAACTCACATCCAACAACAACCATTACCTTACGGTAGGATTACACTCATCACCGTTCACGAGGAGGGGATTTTACTCATCCTCACGCCACGTCGATGGGATTACACTCATCACCAACTAACATATATGTAAGAAGATTTTCGGGCGAACCCGTACTCCATCTTGATGACCACCATCACCAAGACCACGCGCGCATTTGACTCGCGCGTGCACACTAAACATCCTATTGATCGATCATTGTACCCAAGCATACTAGTGTCAATACTAACACAAATCATAACCTTTCACAACACCATTTCATATCAACTTCCGTGCTTAGCACGTACTCACCATGACTCACCATCATGCACAAACCACATGCATATAACAATGCATCAATACCATGCCTCAACACACATGTATAACACAATATACATAACCACCATAATCACAACTAAACATGAGGCATACACAACATTTAAAGATCAACCATAGTCTCTAACTAAAGCTTGGGATTAGGTTATCACTCTAATCCCAACTCTAGGTGGGTCTACCAAGCCCAACCTAGTCCACATGCTTGAACCAACCTTGAAAATCAATTTAAAACATTTAACCACTCACCGACAATTCCAAGCTCAACAACACAAGCCGATCATGCTCCCAACGGTTCTGGATTCGTTCCCGAGGCTTCACCAACACAAATCCTTGCTTCTAAGCATCCCAACACAATCAAAATAACCACAAATCAGTTCACAATTCAATGTAGCAAACCCGGAACACTAATCAAGCACAAAATACATGTTTTCAAGCTAAAGAAAACCCCAAATCCTTCATTCCCAAGCAGCCCTAAAACACAGTCCAAAACCGATGATTCCAACACTTAAATTACTCCCAAAAGCTTCCAAAACAACCCTTATACATAGCCCAACCATCAGCCAACAAATTCTCACACAAAACACACCCAAAACTCAACTTAAAACCCTTCAAAAACCCCTCTAAAACCCAATTTCGGGAAACACCATAAAACCATGTAAAAATCGAATATGTTGGACCTTATAGATAGTAAACAACTTATATAACCTCAACAAATCGAAAGCTTAAGTTAAAGACAATAAAGTTTACATTTTTAATCTAAAAACTTAAAACCTCAAAATACAAAAGCCATGAGCTTTATGGAAAATAATGGTATCAACTTGTAGAGGGAAGGGAGGACAAGTCAAATATGAGCTTACCTTTCAAAAATCACCCAAGATGAGGAAGAATGGTGATGGAATAGTGAAATGGAGAAGGGGAGGTGTTGTTGTCGTTGAAATGTAAAATGGGGAGGGGAAGAAGATGACAAAAGGCTATTTTACATAAAAAGGGGTTTTATTTTTGCAAGTCCACTTATTTACCATAATGCCATTAATGAAATGGCTAAAATTCTCATCTCCTAAAATCCATGGGATTGGACTTAGAAGATAGGCCCAACATAGTTTTTAATTATTTTGAAAACACGAAATCCATAATAATATTTTATTATTTTAATTATGAAACTGAAACTTGATATATTATTTTAATATTATTTTCACTCGACCCCAAACCCGTGTGTTACACCCTAAATTCTAACGACTAAACTTCAAACCTTAAATCATAAAACCATAAACCCTAAAATATAAACAATAAACATAAAATTCTAAAACCATGAACCATAAAATCATAAATATTAGAACCCAAAACCATTTTAAATGATTATTAAATTACACTAAACACCTTAAATTACACTAAACCCTAAACCCTAAGCCATAAACCATGTAATTAATTACATTCTGTTAAAAAGTAAAATATGCATTAATGACAAGGATCTAATGGTTCTTATATGAAGCCCCTTAGGGTTGTGTATTAAAAAACTCATCTTTTAAATGGTTTAAATATACATTTGATACTTGAACTATACATATTTATTCAAGTTGATACTTAAATAGTTTTTCTTTCAATTTGATACTTGAACTAGGCACATTCTCTCAAGTTGTTAAGAATTTTTCTTCAAGTTGGTACAATTTATACTTAAGTGAACTATAGATTTTAAATGTGCTTTATTAATAGTTTTAGTCCACATAACGTATACATAAAATCATTTTGGTCATAATTCAAAATATTTTAATAATTTAACCCTTCACATTCTAAATAATTTATCAATTCAATTATTTTTGTGATACTAAAAACCAAGTTAGTATATCGAATCAAAGCAACAATTGGATAATTATACTCCATCATAAATTGACAGCAAACCTTTATTATAACAGGAAAGTAATATAACATTTACGAGAGAAGAATATATCAATTATGAGAAGAATGAAGAGTAAATCAATAAAATTTAAAATTATAGAGGGTTAAATTTATTGAATTGTTTCGAATTATGCTCAAATTGATATAATGTACAAGTGGTGGTATTGATATAGAGAATGTGTCTAGTTTATGTACCAACTTGAGAGAATATGTTTAGGTCATGTATCAATTTAAGAGCAAAAGTTCTTTAAATACCAATTTAAAATGCATAATTCAGATATTAAAGGTATATTTAAGTTTAAATAAAATTCTTAATTTTTTTAGAGGAATAAATAAAATTCTTAAGTTTGAGTGTTATGGGTGGAGAAAAAAAACTCATAACTTCACTCCTAACTTAACTCTAAATCTAATCGCAGCCTAATATACCTATTAAACATAAAGAAATTCTTGAAAAAGGCATTTTTCTTACGTTGACGAGCAAATTCTCATATATATAGGTTAAACTACTTAAATAGTCACTCAACTTTTAAGATACTACATTTAGACGAAATGGGTTTGTACTAAATCGTTAGTGCATTGAAGGTTGAGGATCATTTATGTAATTGGCCCATAAAATAAAAAAATAATTAAAAAAAGGGAAAACTACACCACTGACCACCAAACAAATTGGGGATACCTATTTGAACCACTGAACTATAAAAAACGTCAATCACACCACCGAACTTATAAAATCAACATATTTTGACCATCGCCGTTAAAAACTTAACGGTGGAGTGACGGAACTGCCACGTGGCAATTTATGGGTATATTTAAAAATTACACATTTGGTTCATGTTATTTACACATTCTTTCAATTTAGTCCTAATTTTCAATTAATAAAATAATAAATTATTTAATTAAGTGGTGACACGTGCCAAGACCTTATTGGAGGATTTTAATTATTTATATTTAATTTTATTAATTTATTTTTCCCCTCCAATCAGGTGGTGACACGTGTCACCACCAATTTAGAGGAGAAAAATCAATTTTCCTTCTTATGCGGTGGGGAGGGTTCCAACCTAGGTCTTCCGGGGGTAAAGCCAATGGCTTTGCCACTGCACCAAGCACAACTTTGTGCTACAATTCTCCAGATATAATATATATCTCTTATTAGTATCTACATTTATAACCCAAAAGCTCAAACCCTAAACATTAATTTTACCTATATAAATCCTAAACCCTAAACTCTAACCCTAAATATTTCAAATTAATTTCATGCTAAATATTTCAAATTAAACCTCAAACCCTAAAAATTTCAAATTAATTACATGCTAAATATTTTAAATTAAACCCCAAACCCTAAAAATTTCAAATTAATTTCACGCTAAATATTTCAAATTAAGCCTTAAACCCTAAACCCTAAATATTTCAAATTATTTCACGCTAAATATTTCAAATTAAACCTCAAACCCTAAACCTTAAACCCTAAAAATTCAAATTAATTACACGCTGACTATTTTAATTTGAACTCTAAACCCTAAATATTTCAAATTAATTTCACACTAAATATTTCAAATTAAACCCTAAATATTTAGCATGTAATTAATTTGAAATTTAGACTTTAAGGTTAGGGTTTGGGGTTTAACTTGAAATATTTAGCATGAAAATAATTTGAAATATATACGGTTTAGGGTTTAAGGCTTAATTTGAA
The DNA here is from genome assembly GCA_958450335.1 of Hibiscus tridactylites. NCBI lineage: Eukaryota > Viridiplantae > Streptophyta > Magnoliopsida > Malvales > Malvaceae > Hibiscus > Hibiscus tridactylites. Next base: position 28,753,921 of record OY288279.1, on the reverse strand, counting down.
ATATTTAGTGTAAAATTAATTTGAAATTTTTAGGGTTTGAGGTTTAGGGTTTAATTTAAAATATTTAGCGTGGAATTAATTTTAAATTTTTAGGGTTTGAGGTTTAATTTGAAATATTTAGCGTGAAATTAATTAGAAATATTTAGGGTTAGAGTTTAGGGTTTAGTATTTATATATGTGAAATTAGTGTTTAGGGTTTGAGCTTTTGGGTTATAAATGTAGAAACTAATAAGAGATATATATTATATTTGGAGAATTTTAGCACAAAGTTGTGCTTGGTGCAGTGGCAAAGCCATTGGCTTTACCTTTGGGAGACCTAGGTTCGAACCTTCCCCAGTGCATTTGAAAAAAAATTAATTTTTCTCCTCTAAATTGGTTGTGACACATGTCACCACCTGATTGGAGGGGTAAAATAACTTAATAAAATTAAATATAAATAATTAAAATCCTCCAATAAGGTCTTGACACGTGTCACCACTTATTTAAATAATTTATTATTTTATTAATTAAAAATTAGGACTAAATTGGAAGAATGTGTAAATAACAGAGACCAAATGTGTAATTTTTAAATATACCCATCAATTGCCACGTGGCAATTCCGTCACTCCACCGTTAGGTTTTTAACGGCGGTGGTCAAAATAGGTTAATTTTATAAGTTTGGTGGTGTGATTGACGATTTTTATAATTCGGTGGTTCAAATAGGTATCCCCAATTTGTTTGGTGGTCAGTGGTGTAGTTTTTCCTTAAAAAAAATATCAACCGCACTTTACCACAGTCGCGCATGACCCATGATGCACAAAACGCATCCGACCCATGGGACCCACGGTACACCCGCCTCAAAGATCCGACAACCCGACCTATTATTCTGTTTTACTTGATTACCCCTAACATCTTACAAGAATATCCGCATATATATATATTGGATAAAATAGTACTTTCACGTTAATACTGTTTTTTTTATTCAAATCCAAAGGGACCAAAACAAAGGCCAAAACTCTGTTTGGAGACAGCTGAAAGCACTGGTGATTTTCGTGATCGTCGACCTTTTTTTTAAATATGGGAAGGAAGTTCTTCGTCGGCGGAAACTGGAAATGCGTCAGTTTTTCCTTCGCATTTTTAATTGTTTTTTAGGAAGTGTTTCGTTACCTGGATCGAGATTAGTTTCTCATGATCTGTTTTCTGTTTGATTTCCGAAGAAAATGAACGTTTGATTTACACAATTATTATTTGATTGTAATAGGGAATTTTTTGTTAGTTTCACAATAGATCTTCAATAATTTACTGATGTCTAATTTGAAGCAATAATTTCCTTTTGTAGAATGGAACTACTGAGGAAGTGAATAAGATCGTGAGTACTTTGAATGCTGGAGAGGTGCCTTCTCAGGATGTTGTTGGTAAGCTAACGGATTGATGTTTTTTTTTTTTAAAAATCGAGTTGAGTTTGGAAGTTTGGATTTCAGATGATGGATTTAGAGCTCAAAAGTAGTATAAATTGTGTAATAAAACACATTTAAAATGTAGCATTCATGATTATTTTTCAGTCATGGTTTTATTGGATGACTGACTCTTCAGTGGTGAATCTGAAATATTTGTAGTAATATGTGAATTTGAAGTTCATGTTTTATACGTTTGGGAAATATAATATTGAATTCTAATTGATTATACATTGTGCAGTGCATTTTGTTCTCCTGATTTATAATGAAATATTTGTAGTAATATGTGAATTTGAAGTTCATGTTTTAGTAATCTTCGTTTAACTTGATCTGTTGAACTGCAGTTTCTTTTCTTTTTCAAAGGCATATGCCATACTGTAGTTTTGAAACCTTCTTTATTTGAAAAATTGATGGAAGCACAAAAATTCATAACAAATATCATTGATCTACTCAATTTCATTCACTTTCCCCTTTTTCTTTGGGATTAATTTAATTATACAGTTAACTAGCATTTTTTTTTACTGAATTTCTTTATAAGCATTGGTTGTGTACTTGGATCAGTAGCGTTTTGCCTCTTGTGTTGTTGTACTTATTCAGAGGTCGTGGTTAGCCCTCCATTTGTGTTCCTTCCTTTGGTCAAAACTTCGCTGAGGCCTGACTTTCATGTCGCCGCACAAAATTGTTGGGTCAAGAAGGGAGGTGCTTTCACCGGTGAGGTTAGGTACGCCCTCTTTTCCTTTCTACTATTAGTTACCTTTCATTCTTTCAATCCATTTAATTTGTTCTGTAGTCAACTTGTGCTTTGATTCTTCAGATTACGATGTTATTCTGTTTTTTTCTCAAGCAAACTTATTTTTCAGTTTGATGATTCATACGAATAAATATAATATTGACAATCAAAGAAAAGACGTTGTATATATGTATTTTTTGGGAAAATTATACAGCCAATAATCTGGTTTGACTTTGTGGATAACAGATCTTTTAAGCTATCAATTGCCGTTTATTTTTCAGTGCAGAGATGCTTGTTAATTTGAGCATTCCTTGGGTTATTATTGGACATTCAGAGAGGAGACTTATTTTGAAGGAGTCAAATGAGGTAACTAGTGTTTGATCAGACTATAAATACTAAAATCTATAGACCTCCAATTGATCAGTAACCATGTTTGACTTTTGCTCATTTTTGCTTGTCAGTTAAACTTTCAGAATTTTTAACTTGCAATTTTGCTTCTTTTGTTTTAGTTTGTTGGGGATAAGGTTGCTTATGCACTTGCTCAAGGCTTGAAGGTGATAGCTTGTATCGGAGAAACACTTGAGCAGCGTGAAGCAGGATCTACTATGGCGGTTGTTGCTGAACAAACTAAAGCAATTGCAGGTATGTATTTAATGCCTTCTTTACATTTATAAAGCCCTTGGTGCAATATTTTGGGTGATACTCTATATTTGTATATGCCAAGGTAGCAGACCCTGTTGGTTATTCTGTGTTGCCAAATAATTTTTTTCTTTATTTTCAAAATGATGTTTGCATATAACTGTATTTCATTGATCTTCATGTGAAAGTAAGTAGTTATGCACCTTGTCATCATTCTCACCGTGCTCTCTTAACTGATGCTGTTTTTGCATCACTTATTTGAGTGCTAACTGCTACACAATCTAAGCATATGGCCGGTTTCCTCTGTAATTCCAAATGGCAGCAAAAATATCAAACTGGACAGATGTCGTTTTGGCATATGAGCCAGTGTGGGCTATTGGAACCGGGAAGGTTGCTACTCCAGCTCAAGCTCAGGAAGTAAGTTAGGTGTTTTTATTTTAGAACCTTATTATCATTGTGTTTTTTTATTTGCTTTTAAGATGTATACAATATACATTTCTTAGGTCATAATTTCCATTTAATTTCTAGGGTCGATGATGGTTGCCTTGTACATGATTTTCTTTTATGAAGGTTTACTTACTAAGTTTGTGCATTTGATAGGTACACTTTGAGTTGAGGAAATGGCTTCAAGAAAACGTTAGTCCTGAAGTTGCTGCATCGACCCGGATTATTTATGGAGGTATTTCACACTCTTGCCTCTTGACCTTTATCCTTAAGTAAATCTCATAATATTTAATGACAGTTCAGAAGGTACACATTCTCGTAGAGCCTTCGTATTCTTAAGATATTCAACTTAATAGTTCATAAATGAAAATGCTTCTGTTAAAATACTGAGAACGGACGTGCCCTTATTTACAGTTTAAATGAGAAGCTAAATGTCTTCTAGTGCATCTCAGTTCTCAAGGGACCAATACCATAAGTTACTCTATATTGCCTTTGGAGGATAGCTTGTGGCGTATAACATATCTCTAATAATTAGTACTACTTCAACTTGGCTGGATCTGCCTTAAAGAAGCAAGTTGACCAAGATGCAGTCTTAAAATAACATTGTTATGATTTCAACTTTAGATTCTTGTATGGATGGATGAATTGAAGCTTGTCGACTTATAGATACGAGGTTTAGAGTAAGAAATCACTAGGGTACCACTTTTAGCAGTAACAGTACCTCGGTTCCCCATCTTTTTTTCTTGTATTGGTCTGAGGTCTACTTTCTTGGTTTATAGGGAAATCATGAGTAAATCAAACAACTGACATGACTTTCTCATTATGGTTTTTTGATGGAAAAGAATGTCAAATCTCTTGCAAATGCAAGATTTCTTATATTTCGTGAGTTTGTCTTTGAACATACATTTCAAATCTTTTGCCCTATGTTGCTCCAACACTTCATTTGTCTTCAAGTACGCATGTCCAGTTGTCCACCGTATTCAGATACGAGTGTGAGACCCTCCAAATACATGAAAAAACTTTTAAAGATGAATATACCTGTTAGACATGTACTCATATCTAAATTCACACCCGAGTCCAGGCAAGTACATAGCTCTTAACAATAATGAACAGACGATTTAAACCAATTGTGGCTCATACAATCACCCTTAAGTGGTGGCATCTAACCATGATCTTATTTGTGCAAAAGTATCTCTTACTGATAACAAAATACAAGTAGCATTTCCATCCCGGTTTCTTGCCTTTGTTATGAACTGGATGCCCTGTTTTTTCCAGGGTCCGTCACTGCTGCAAACTGCAAGGAACTCGCGGCACAGCCAGACGTTGATGGTTTCTTGGTTGGTGGAGCTTCACTCAAGGTAAATAATATTGCTACTTCTCCGCTTGTCCGGTCATATTCCCTTCCATTTTATTTCAGGCTTATATTGATAATGTTTCTGTCGTATTATCGGCAGCTGGAGTTCATAGACATTATAAAGTCTGCTGAGGTGAACAAGAATGCCTAAGGTTTGAGTTGAGAGTACTTGCAGGATCTGTTCTATAATAAGAGTTACTTCACTAATTTTTAAGGAAATAATAATGCATGCTTTTTATTCATGCCAGCACCTTGAACTGGATTTTATGTATTATCAATCAATATGTTTTACTGTTTCCTTAGTAATGCAATTTTCATTTTAATAAGTTTTTTTTCCCATGTATAAATACAAAAATTGCAATCAAGTATTTATGTGGTAGTATAGCAATGGATGGAATTGAGTTAAGTCGAATTGGATCTCAACTCAACAAAATTTGAGGGTTGAAACTTGGCTTGAATTCGATGGTTTACTGGTTTCATTGTGATTTAATTGCACCGTACGTTTCCAAACTACGATCATTTTTTTAAATTTGTTCTAAAACTTTTGATTGTTCTGATTTTACTTTCAAATTATGGTCTTCAAACTGTTCAACATTTCAATTTTGTTCCCAAATTATAATTCTCATTTCAAATTGGTTTTCAAACTTTTTTTTTTGAATAGAGGTTTTCGTACTTTTGAATGTTCTAGTTTTAGCTTAAAATTATCGGTATATGTTACTCACATTCTATACTACTATTTTTTTTTTGTTCAGAACATTTTATACTACTAAAACCATTATAAAAATTGTTAATTGTCATACAAATAAATTTATTTTTTTCTATTTCAAAATCAAAAGGATCTAAAAGTGTTAATTAATTTGAATCAGATATAATAATAATTTATTCTATTTATAGTGTTACAATTTAAAGTTTTAACTCTATAATTTTTTATAGGAAAATACTTTGATGCACAAGCTGTGTAAACTTTAGTTTACACAAGCCCTTTAATTTTAGGGTTTAGGGTTTTATGTTAGGGTTTAGGGGTTTAGTATGTAGGGTATATAATTTAAGGTTTATGGTTAGAATTTAGAGTTTAGAGTTTAGGGCTTAGGGTTTAGGTTGCTAGGGTTTGTGATTTAGATTTTAAATTTTATAAAAGGATTGTGTAAAAAAAATTTACACAGCTTGTGCATCAAAATAAAACCCTTTTTTATATGTTTATATATGTTCTTATATACCATGCAGACAAAGTAATTAAATTCAAATTTCTTAAAATAAACATTATATTTTTTTACTAAAGTATTTGTTGGTTCAACTCTATAATATTTCTTATTAAACTAACTTGTCATTGTTGTTGATTTATCATTAATAAAACAAGCAAAAGACTGCCAAATTAAAGCTCATCCCGAATGCTATGGAGTCTAACAGACCTATTGGGTGGATAAAATTAAAGGAGAAAAAAAAGTCATAACCGGCCCAGCTCTCATGTCAGCCATATATAAATAAATAAAAGGGTAAACTATACTAATGACCACCGAACTATGAGGTTAGTGTCGATTTGAACACTATATTTTCAATTGTGTTAAATATACCACATAACTATTTAATTGGTTCTAATGTAGCCACATGCCGTTAAAAAAACGAAAAAGTTAACGGGACTGTTAAAATAATTGATATAATTACATATTTAGTCCTATTTATTTATACAATCATTCAATTTAATCCTAATTTTAATATAATAAAATAAATTAATTATTCAATTAGGTGGTGACACGTGTCACCACCTTATTTGAGGGATTTATTACACGTTTTCTATTCCCATCTCCTTCAGCTTCTTCTCCACTGCCCCCTTGCTCTCACACTGACCAAATTACAACATCCATTAGTTAAACAAGCTGCAAACCTATATCTGCCATGCTTAATTCCTTGATCAATTTATAATTAAATCTTCTTCTTTTTGCTCGTATTACGGTGAATATAAAAAGAAAGAAAAAGAAATAAACCTGAAAAGAAATGTGGTTATCCTTGGAATTGATTTCTTTTTTATTGGGCATATTCTTAAGATTCTCTTATTGCAGAAGATGAATTCTAATTTCATGTTCAAACAACCTGCATCATACCCAGAAAATTCAACCCAAGATTTCTGAGAAATTTCATCGAACAAATTAAGCTTGAAAAAAAAGGGACAATCCTTTTTTAACAATTACCAAGCCCCATTAAAGTCAAATGATCCAGGCCTCCTGATCGAAACAAACCCAAAAACATTCTGATAGAAATTCATGGATTCCTCAACCGATCTACACACAAGCGAGATATAGTTCAAAGATTTGAGGTGAAGCGGATTTCCCACACTTTCTTTCATTTTTCTCTTCCTTTCCTTTTTTCCCGAAAAAAAAAATGATTTAAACAGTCTCGATAGAAAATATATAATGATTTAGAAAACCAATGGTATAAATTAGAAGCTAAAAATACAAAACAAATTTGAAGGTTGCAGAAAATGAAGGAAACAGAGAGCTCGCAGAGAGAAGCAACGGAGCAGGGATTTATATATACAGAGATTTATATCACATATACCACATATAATATATTTAGTATTTTATATGCTAAAAACACGCTTGGCCTAGTGGTAAAAGCGTTTCTTTTTATCCTTAATGTCCCAAGTTCAATTCCCCTTGGGGCCAGCATCCACCATTTCATTTTTCTTACTCCAATTGGTGGTGACACGTGTCACCACCTAATTGAATAATTAATTTATTTTATTAAATTGAATGATTGTATAAATAAAGGGGACTAAATGTGTAATTATACCAATTATTTTAACAGTCCCGTTAACTTTTTCGTTTTTTAACGGCAGGTGGCTACATTGGAACCAATTAAATAGTTACGTGGTATATTTAACACAATTAAAAATATAGTGGTCAAATCGACACCAACCCCATAGTTCGGTGGTCATTAGTATAGTTTACCCTAAATAAAAAGGGTGAAACACATTCCAAATCATTTATTTATGTGTTTCGTTTTAAATAGATTATTTTTGTCAAAATTATTATTTAATCGATTAAAATTTTGTTAGAAACAAATTGTTAAATTGTAAAAATTAAAATAAGACTCGATACAATAATAATTTTAGTCTTTAAATTTATACATTTTATCAATTAGTTTTAATTTAATAAATTTAATCTTTCATATTTAAAAATTCTAGAGGATGAACTTATAAAATCTTAAGGGTGAAAATATATTTTTGATAAAAACAAAATAATTTATTTTAAATCATATACAAAATTTAAATTTTTAGGAGACAACTGCCCCTAGCGTACCCCTCGTCCATCATTGCTTCTAACACATTTTCCAATTACTTATTGCGCTCATTGTACCGAAAAATTAATTGAACAAAATCAATATGACCCTAAAGATACTAGGAGACACAATCATTTTACTAATTAATTTTTTGGGTAAACTACATAAATGATCCCTCGATCATGACCTAATTTTTTGTTGAATTCTCTGACTATGAGAAGTTATAAATAGGTCCCTCGACTAATCGCGACTAACAAATAGGTCTAATTTCGTTAAAAAATAAACGACTGATGATGTGACAGTCAATAAAATCTGTATAATAACAAATTTAACCCATAACCTTTATATTTTATTTTAATTTGGTCATAAATTTAAAATTTTAGCTCTCAACATTTAAATATTACATTATTTTAGTCCATTAAATCTTAAACATCATTTTCTTCCCTTCTAAAAATAA